>OV702289.1:250480399-251717542 GCA_916181665.1 Avena sativa | reverse complement strand
AAAGTTTTGGTGAGCACGGAATATTGCTCACTCTCATCTTCCATGTACGTGGTCAGACCAACCCTCTGAACCAGTAGTAAGAAGTCATTGAGGATCCCTACAGCTTGCAAAAAGGTAAAACAAGGGAAGGTAGATGGGTGAGCATATCCCTCATCTCCTTCATTGCCAAAGCGTGGTGCAATAAGATCTTCATTGTATGAAGGCCTAAACCGAGAGGCTGATCTTGAAGGCCTTGACCTCCTAGGTGTGTCCCTCTCAAATATTTCTCCAAATGTGTGGTTGTTCATCTTTGATGTTCTAAAATTTAAACATCCATTATACAAGTAATTGCAAAGTGAATACATAATGAAGGGAACTACTCATAGGGACTTGTAAGAGGCCTAAACATGCATCAAAACAATATCTCTAAGCATTGAACAAGCTTACAAGCTCTCATAACCTGTCACCTATAGCAGCAAAATACTCAAGATATAAACCACTAAACACAAATCTACTTGGACAAGCGGAGGAGTCACATACCGGAGAACAAATGCTCCAAATTTCAGCAGCAAAGATGGGCTGAGCAAGGAGATTGAAAAATCGTGGACAAGAATAGAAAGAATGCGATTTTGAGCAATGAACTGGTGTTTTCTCGGGAGAGAGAAGGTAGTGGCAAGTGAGAGAGTGAGTGTAGGGCTAGGGGTGGGCCACACCATGGCTAGGCGCGCCCCTGGGCTAGCCGTGCCACCAGGTGGTGTGCCTGCCTGGTGGGCACCCTGGTACTCTCCAGGCACTTCTCTGCCCCTTTTTTCACGTAAAAATTTAATATGAATTTTCTGGAATTTTTCGAGACACTTTATTTTTGAGCAATTTTTAGGTATAAATGAATGATTTTTTGATAGAAAGATGTTTTTGGAATGATGCAATGACAAAACAAAGCTAAAACTTCAGAAGTTCTAAGACACTCTAATATGCAAGCAACTACCAACAGAAAAGTAAACTAAACGAAAGCAAAAACTAAAATGGATAAAATAAAACTAAGCAAAGATAATCATGGTGAAAACATTGTTTTGTTCATTAAAATCCCTTTGTTAACAAGGTTGATCAAGTCTTGTTACCAAAACAATTTTATATGAAACAAAACTTTGTATTGCACTAATGATTATGTTACCTAAACCTTGATAGCAATGGTCCCAATCATAATAGTTTCATATTTTTCTCGTGGTATGGGACAATATATTTCTCCAACTTGGATGCCCTCAACATGTTCAATTGAATTTAAACCATAAGTCATATCAATCTTCTTGGGGAAATAGATAGTATTTTCCTTGTCATTAACATTAAAAGTCACCTTTCCTTGATTACAATTAATAACAGCTCCTGCAGTATTAGGAAAAGGTCTCCCAAGAATAATAGACATATTATCATCTCAGGCATTTCAAGCACAACAAAATCAGTTAATATCAAGCAATTATGAGCCACTTGAACAGGTACATCCTCACATAGACCAACAGGAATAGTAGTAGATTTATCAGCCATTTGCAAAGATATATCAGTTGGTATTAGTTTTTCCAGTTGAAGTCTCTTATAGAGAGACAAAGGCATAACACTAACTCCTGCTCCCAAATCACACAAAGCAGTTCTAACATAACTATTTTTAATAGAGCATAGAATAGTTGGAATCCCTGGCTCTCCAAGTTTCTTTGGAACCTAACCATTAAAGGAATAATTAGCAAGCAAAGTAGAAATTTCTTCATTTGGGATCTTCCTTTTATTAGAGACAATATCCTTCATATACTTTGAATAAGGTGGCAATTTAATAGCATCAGTCAAAGGAATTTGCAAGAATAAAGGTTTCATCCACTCACAAAACTTGTTATAGTGTTCATCTTCCTTTGACTTGTGTTTCTTATCAGGGAAAGGCATAGGTTTTTAGACCCAAGGCTCTCTTTCACTACCATGTTTCTTAGCAACAAAATCTTCTTTAGTGTATTTAGTATTCTTAGTGTGCCTTTCAGGTTCTTCTTCAACTTTTTCTTTATCAGGAGCATCATTTTCTTCATTACCACTTTCAATTTCAGCAACAAAGACAAATATACTATTAGGATCTTTAGCAGGTTCAGAGGATTCTATAGTAGTTTTATGTTTCTTTTTCCTTTTCTTAGGAGAAGTACCACTATTTTCAATTTTTTGAGAATCTTGCTCAATTCTTTTAGAATGCCCTTCATGATATAGAGGATCCTGGGTGGCAGCACCACTTCTAGTTCTAATTTCATAAGCATGTTTTTCTTTAGCGGCATTAACTAGCAAGTATTTTTGTACTTTAATAAGCTGATCAATTTGAGTTTGAACCATTTGAAAATGTTTAACAAGCATTTTAACATCATTAGAGGTTCTTGCCACAATATCCTTTAACTCAACAATAGCTCTAGAGTTTTCCATTAGATGATTTTGCACCCTTTTATTAAAATTATCTTGCTTAACAATAAAAAACATCAAATTTTTCTAAGCATTGATCAGGAGGTTTAGAGTAAGGAATATCACCTTCAGCAAAATGTTGGAGAGAGTGTACCTCAATAGTGGATGAGTGGGGTATTGGCTTACATAACTCTTCTATAGGAGGTAAATTCTTGACATCTGCAGCTTTAATTCCCTTCTCCTTAAGACATTTCTTAGCTTCCTTCATCACTTCATCATTTAGTTCAATAATTCCCCTCTTCTTTGATGTTGGTATAGGCACAGGAATAGTTGGTTCAGGTATAGCCGGTTCAGGAGGAGTCTAGTCTTCATAATTCTTGCTTATTTTAGCCATTAATTCTTCAGCTTCTTTGGGAGTTCTCTTTCTGAAAACACAATCAGCACAACTATCCAGGTATGTCCTAGATTCTTCAGTTAGTCCATTATAATATATACCAAGAAGCTCATTTTTAGGTAATGGACATCCATCTTGTGCATGAATCAAAGCGCAAAACCTTGCCCGTGATTCAGGCAATATCTCTTTTCTCCCTGTTTAAAATCAAAAAGTTCCTACAAAATAGCATGTCTAGCACTAGGAGGGAAATATTTGTGAAGGAAGGTACTAATCAAGAAATCAGGGCTATCAATAGATCCATGAGGTAAATTATTAAACCAAGTTTTAGCTTCTCCTTTCAGCGAAAAAGGGAAAAATTTAGCAACAAAGTAGGTGTGCATCTTAATATAATCAGAAAACAGGCCACTCATGGTAGAAAGCTCAGTCATATGTGCTACAGCACTTTCATTCTTAGTCCCACAAAAAGGTTCTTTCTCGACAATAGTTATGTAAGATAAATCAAGAGAGAAATCATAATCCTTATCTTTAATGTTTATGGGAGATGCAGCAAACTTAGCATTAGGAGACAATTTGGGTTTTATAGTACGCCTCTCAAGCAGACTCTTAATAGCACTCCTATCATGGGTGTTTTGACATTCTTTAATAAATTCATCAGTCATCTCTATATAACCGTCCTCAATATCATAGCTCTCTCTAGACTTAGGTGAACTGACAGGTGTAGTAGTGTCTTCATTAGGAGTTTCAGTATTTCCAGCTATAGTTCTAGCAATCGTAGCATCTAGGAAAGGACCTAATGAACCACTCTTATCAAGCACAGTAGAAGCAGCATCATAAGTATCAGAAGTTTCAAATTCAGCAGTGGTAGCAGTGTGTGTAGCATGTGTATGTGGTGGTGTAAGGAACTTACTCATAACATATGGTGAATCAAGAGCAACAGAGGTGTTCAGAACCGTACCTCTTCTTGTAGTGGATGGTAAAATAGGGACCTTGCCATCACGAGACTTACCCATGATAGATGGAAGGTAGCGAACAATAGTGATTCCAAGTGAACTTGATAAATAGAGCTATGCTCCCCGGCAACGGCGCCAGAAAATAGTCTTGATGACCCACAAGTATAGGGGGTGTATCGCAATATTTTTGAGGTAAGTGAAACCCAATTTATTGATTCGACACAAGGGGAGCCAAAGAATATTTATAAGCCTTAATAACTGAGTTGTCAATTCAGCTGCACCTGGAAACAATCTTGCTCACGACAGTTTATCAGTAGCAATAGTTTTGTAATAGCAATGGCAAAGTAATAACAGTAGTAAAAGCAAAGACATTAGTATCAATTGCAGTAAACAGTAGGATTAAAGCGCGGTAGGCATAGGGATGGATGGACGGGTGTTGCATGGACAAGACAATTCATATGGAAATCAAGAGATAGGGCATTTGCAGATAAATAAGATAAAGCATCCAAGTACTAAATAATCATAGGCATGTGTTCCATATATAGTCATACGTGCTCGCAATGAGAACTTGCACAATATCTTTTGACTTGCCATCCTGTTTGCAGCGGGGCCTCAAGGGAACTACTGGCAATTAAGGTGCTCCTTTTAATAGAGCACCGGAGCAAAGCATTAACACTCCGTGAACACATGTGATCCTCACATCAAAGCCATCCCCTCCGGTTATCCCGATTGCTGTCACTTCGGAGCCTTTGGTTCCGGACAACAATATGTGTATACAACTTGCAGGTAAGATCATAAACAATACTATCATAATGAATCAATAACATGTTTAGATCTGAAATCATGGCACTCGGGCCCTAGTGACAAGCATTAAGCATAACAAGTTGCAACAAAGTCAAAAAGCACTAATAATAGATACTATGCACCATGCCCTAACAATCTGATGCCATTACATGAACGATCTCATCCAATCTCTACCATCCCCATAGCCTACAGCGGGGGATTACTCACTCATAGATGGGGGAAACATGGATGGTCGATGGAGAAGTGATGGTGATGATCTCCTCCAATTCCCCGTCTCAGCAGGGTGCCAGAACGGAGTTTCTGGTTCCGAATCGCGGAATCTGGTGGTGGCGGCGTAGTGGAACCCTTTCTGAAAAACGTCAAACCCCCCTTGGTTTTTAGGTCCAGAGGCAACTTATAGGCGAAGAGAGAGGCCAAGGGGGTGACCGAGGCGGCCACACCACCCCTAGGCGTGGCCTGGCCTGGCTTGGCCTGTGCGGCCAGGTGGTGTGGGCCCCTCATGGCCCTCCTCCGTCTCGTCTTCTGGCTCCGTGAATCATCTGGTGAAATAGGAGTTTTGGCATATTTTTCGGGATTTTTCAGATAGTTGATTTTCTACACAAAAACTAGACACCAAGGTAATTCTGCTAATAACAGCGTCAGTCCTTGTTAGTTGTATTCAAATCACACAAGTTTAGAGGAAACATAATAGCAAAAGTGTTCGGGAAAGTAGATATGTTTTGGACGTATCAATCCTGCTTGGTCATATTTCTTGTTAAATAAAATTGAATGTACCTGGGTACTAAAACAAGGGAGAAACAGGAAGAGTTCGTTGAGATTTAGGCGATGTTTGGTTGGGCTCGAATTCTGGCTTTTGATTTTTGGCTTATAAAGCTACAAACGTGTTTTGGCTCTTTTGTTTAGCTTTTACTCTGACAGTGGAATGATAGTATAAGCTAGGTTGGATGATTTTAACGATTTTATCTCGGTTTAGCGAAAAATGTTCGAATTTTGAACAACAAGCGATGGGAATCTCTACTTCCTGTAATTCTGGCTCACTGACATGTGGGTCAATTGCATAGTGGGTCCAAAAAGTAGGTGTAGGTCGGAGTGGGCGGGCAGGTAAATATTGAAGAAGGGCTGGGAAACATGGATGGGGTGATGCACTTGGAAGAACGCAAATTTACCACCTATATCACTCTGTTATTGCAGTGCTCCCTCAGATTCTTGTTTCTAGAGCAGGGATAGAAGAGGAATTTTGCATTCTAGAAAGAGGCGAAGCATGTTTGAATGGATGCGCGGGATATTTTAATGGATGGGTGCGATGTTTGGGCACCGTACCAAAATTTGAGGTCGAAGTTTATAGCATACGCTACTCCGGCGTGGGGCCTCTCAAACGCGCTGTCACCGTCTAGGCCCACATGACAGCGAGAGTTGCTTCCCAGAATTTAAACGAGTTTCTAGACATTTGCTGAAATTTTCGAACAATTTAAGGCTTTCAAGAAGATGACCATCATCCAAAAAAAAGGTGACCAAGGTCATGGAAATAGTTTATGATGACATGTCTGTATTTGGTAGATCGGTGCATCTTTGCAAATCAACCAATATGTCTGCTTCCAAATTTGAAGTTTGTTTTTGAATTTCCAAGTAACAACAATGTATTTTGTTGTGAAGCAACTACATAGATGATGGCTCAAAATGCCACCGCCCCCGTTTTTCACACAATTTATAACACCCTTTCAAGCTTCCAGGCTATATTTGTGTAATAAAATAATTTTTGGAGCTGGATGTTTTTTTGGGGCTGGATGTTTGAATGGATGGGCGGGATGTTTGAATGGGTGCGCGGGATATTTCGGCGCTCTGCCGAAATTTTGAAGTTGAAGCTTGTAAGGTACGCTACTCCCACTTGGGATGCTGTCCCCGTCAGATAGAGCCACAGGCATGTATGGTTTCCATCATTTAATGAGTTTATAGACATCTACCGAAATTAATGAACATTAATTCAAGGCTTTCAAACAAGAGGAGCAAGGTCAGAGCCATAGTTTTTGTACCTTTTTCATCTTTTGTACTACTCCGTACATTGAAGTATCTTCGCCAACCAAGCTTACAAACCTGGCCATATTTGGTAGATCGGTGCATCTTGGCATTTCAAGCAATTGTTTACACAGGAGATTCTAGATTTGATGGATAATGCCCTACTTTCATAAGTTTCCAAGCTTCCTAGCTGAAGATGCTGAAATTAAATAACTTTTTGACATAAAGCCATTCATTCACAAAGTGCAATGCTATGTGCATTAGTTTCCATGGTAAAACATAAACTTGTATATTGACAAGTTTTGGATCAATTTTGATCTATGGTGACTAGCAGGTGGGCCACGTATATGGTGGTGCCCAAAGCTGGATAGGTCAGAATTTCCAAAGTTATCCCTCCGCAGTCCACACCCCTTCGTTCTATGTATTAACTTCCACCCTCCTCCGCCTAGGCCTCACCCCCTTCCCCACAAAACAGATGCGCTTACAGTCGCTCCTCATCACCAACATGCACGAAGAAGCTTTCCCTACCCGCCGGTCTTTTTGAGATGCACCGGTGGGCACATCGATCCCATGGTAGTCCTTCTATCTCTAGCTAGATATGGTTGGCATTTTTATTGCCCTTTCAAATACTCCTACGTAGTATAATTTGTCCTCAATCTGCATGGTCATAGTTTATTCTGCGCTAGATCTTTGTTCCTAAATACCTTCAGCGATTTTTTCTGTCAATATGTTTGCTAAAACGCATATGCATATATAGTTTTTGTACTTCATCTATATGTTTCGTGCTTTTCTTTTAATAATAACCAACCTTGTATGTCATAATTAAACAGATGGGCAGATTTTGGATAGAGATTGCTCCATTAGGTAGTGCTAAACGTATCCTTGATGTTTTACGATTTATGGGATTTGTTAGAGCTCATTGTGACAACTCAAAAGTACATTGCCCCTGCCGGTTGTGTGCGAATCGTAGGGTGCTACCTCAAAGTATAGTGGAAGACCATATTTTTACATTTGGGATGCTTAACACATATGTTAGATGGGTATTTCATGGTGAACCATATGATCCTCCATCTGAACCGGGGGAAGCACATCTTTATCATCAAGATCAAGTAGGGGAAGCAGATGTTGATCAACTAGATCAACTGACAGAGGCAGCTCCTGAGCATCTAGATCAACTTGGAGAAGGGGGAGGAGAGAAAAAGCGCAAGCTGCATGAAACATGATTCATTTCTGGTACTACCACTATGCCAGAGACTAAACGGTAGATGCATCTAGCAACGTTTTTGAGTTCAAATCAGGGAGGCACGATTGAAAAGTGTGGTCCGCTAGAGGCACTGAAGTACGGGACCCACACGCCTCAAAAGACTTCAGCGAGTCAACATCGCGCGAGGAAACGAAAATCTTGCTTCTTCCACGCGCCAGCCGAGCATCCTCCATGTTTTTAGCAGATCCGTCGTAGTAGAGGGCCGCGAAACCGGAAAAAAAGTTTTCCATCGGCCACGGCCGAGCCGAGAATTTCGTCGCGGAAGACGCGCCTTCTACGACGACCGTCGGGCCAATTCGTTGCTGAAGGAAACTTTCCTTGTAGTGTGTACTAGTCTCTTATAGGCTTATCTTGTTAAGGAAGCTTACTTTAAGTTTATACCCACTTGGCTTAACAAGATGATTATCTGATATTCTAATAGTACTAGCTTTCTCATAGCTTCATGATCACTAGCTTAACTCTTGGGTTTAGGTACTTCTTCTAGTTAACTCATGAGTGAGTTAACTCCTCCAACATCAGATCGTTTGATCTCCACTAAGGATCATATTCCATTGACAATGAAACATTGTACGACTAAAAAGTAATTTCATAACAGCAAACAAAACCTTTCAATGCAAATAAACTTAAATAATACTTAAGTGAATTTGAACAATCTCAAGAGTCAAGATAAGATCCGAAGGCCCTAGAGCAAGAAATCAATAACTAGCGATGATAGAAACTCCCCCCTTAAAAAATAGAACTAAAGCCAGAAATTTGACATCTAGCATCCCTCAAAGGATAGAACTGATGAGTGCCTATTTGCATCATGTTTTATATTATTATTTTGCATTGTAGATCTAGGATCTTGGTATTTTACGGTGCTCGCACGCACATTTTATGTCTATTTTCACCAGGATCAGGACAAATGATGGATACAATGGACATAATTCTTGGAGTAGTTGTACTAAGGAGAAAAGGAGTCAAAAACAACATAAAACGTTTATTTGGGAGATATCAATAATACCAGAAGAAAACCCAAAGCGAACAAGGCGTACAGACGGTTTAACGACCAACTATATAGTGGGAATAAATTTTCCGGCCGTATAGTTGGTGCCGCCACTGCCTCCTCAAATAGTTTCACCTCATGCAACTGGATCAGGGAGACGACATACAGAACACCCAGAAAAATCATTGAAACCTCACCTCTAGAAGGCATCTGGAGGGGGAACTCGTCCACCAGGGATCCATCTTCGCCCTGCGTAGATACGAGAGGCTAAGGCATCGATCTTCATCATCAACCGCTGTAGCACCACCATCTCCATCCATCCCATATACATATTGTCTAGATCTTGTTGTAATTTCTGTACTTGTTGTGGATTTATACAAGTACTATTCATCTATGATAGATTCCATTGTTATTGCCATGCTGTTGATTGCCTCCATGTCTGAGTAGATCATTAGTTCTTGGGGAGATGGAGAAACCCTAGTATGAGATTGAAATAAGATAAAGTTTATTATGATATTCATCGCTATGACCATATGTTAGATTGTCTTCATCTTGATGTTGAGAGAAGTCGACCTCTAAATATTTGCCTCTCATGGGGAATTGATGGAGGAGACTACTTGTTGGTAGACGGAGGTGTGTTAGAACTTACAGTGACTATAAAGCTGGTGGCACCCCTTACGTATCAACTTGGGGAACCGAGGAAACTCGTGGAACACTATCCATCCCATGGGATACGTCCTACGGGATTAAGTCTCTTAATAGCGCAGTAATTCTATTGATGTCGATTGCTGACTGTTGTGGTTATGAGGATGATGTGAGCAACGGTTGCTGCCTATTTGTCCAAATACGGAATTCCTCCCACACATACATAGTTGAGAATGTTCATGATAATAATCTTTACCTTGGCTCCTCATAAATTCTAGTGGTGTATCCGCTACTCCCTGAGAATGCTTTTTCCCTATTACAGTTCCAATCTCTCTTACATACGCGATACTTACTTTCTATATTCAGTTGTTTTACTTTACTTATTGTTGCTCTTATACCAAAAACCCAAAAACATCTTTTTACGCAATACTTGCATTTAATCTTGTCACTGAGAACTTTATTTAGCATTTCTATTGTAATATTTATTTCAAGAGTTATTAGACTTCAGACTCTTGCTCCCTGTGGGATCGATATCTTTATTTCGAAACTAGCTACAAACAATCTGTGCACTTGTATTCATCAAGCTATTTTCTGGCACCGTTGCTGGGGAGCTAAGCGCTGTAGGTCTGTTAGTTTTATTTATTTATTTTTGTCTTGCTAAGTTTTGTTTTGAGTTATAGGTTTCCACCAACATGATGGCGTTTGAGCATATGACTAGTGCTAACCCACTTAGCCACTTTGGGAAGCCCTATGATTTTTATAAAAGAGAGAACTCCAATGAGAAGACAAGGGGGTTTGAAATAAATCCTCTATTACTTGGTATTCTACACAAGAAGCAATTTACTGGAGACGAAGAATATCCTGATTCATATGAGAATATTGCATGTTTCAAAGATATATGTGGCACTTTTCAATTGACGGGATATACTACTGATGAGGTAAGGGTTAAACTTTTTAGTCAGACTTTGACTAGTACAACTCTCTAATGGTATACATCTCTACCCCCAGAAGCCACTACTACTTGGGATAATCTAGCTTGTGAATTTCTAGCAAAATATTATCCATTATCAAAATCTTTTGGAATCAGGCATCTTATAATGACATGGAGAAACCGTTCTAATGAAGGACTAGTAAGAGCTTATATCAGATTTAAAGATTTACTTCGCCTATGTCCTCATCATGATTTGCCTGAATGGTATTTATTGCATATCTTTTATGGAGGTTTAATTGAACCTAATAAAATTGAACTAGTCTCTTTCACGGAAGGAGCCTTTATGAATCTTCCTATAACTAAAGCTTGGGCTTTACTTAATAGAATTCGCGATCATAGAGTTTCATGGAATTTTGGTCTAGGAAGTGAAGGAGGCATAGAAATAGATCATGATTGTATCCATGACTATAATAAAAAGGGCCATGTTAAAGAATTATCTAAAGAACTTTATTTGGATTCAAATCTTGTGTTGCAAGTTGTTAAAGCATTTATAGAACATATCAAAGCACCAAAAGAGGGTTTGGTCAAGTTTGTTCCACCACCTGAACCTGAGCAGAAAAGATAAGTTAAAGCAACACTGGCCTCCCTAGAACCAACATATGAGATACCGTTCCCTAACACTTCACATAAGCATATTTTTGAATATGAACAGGTCAAAGAAGTACAGGAGAAGAAGGAAGAGGAAAGTATGCTAGAAGTCGTGGAACATCTGGAAGAAACCAAAGATGAAGAGGTAACCAAGGAAGCAATTATGGCTATGTATGCACATTGTAACATAGTTGAACTTGATGAAGAGACTTCCGTAGTGGTTGAAGGTAAAAGAAAGGTAAAAGATGTGGGTAAGCCTATTCTTCCCTGCATATTTAAGGAAACCTCGCATTATGGTTTATGTGATCTTGGCACCGATGTTAATGTTATATCTTATGATTTCTATTTAGAAATAAAAGAAGAAATAGAACCCGCTACAATTGAAAATACTGATATGACAATCATGTTAGCTAATAAAAATCTTAGAATTCCAATGGGAGTAGTTGAAGATGCAACTGACACAATTGGCAACAAAAACTTTCCTATCATTTTTGTAGTTGTTGATATGCCAGCTGACACTCTTTGCCCAATTATATTTGGAAGAAACTTTTTGAGTGATGTAGGTGCCTATGTTGATTTCAAAAAGGAGATTGTGTCTGTTAAGCTTGGGGGAGCGGAAAAAGAATTACACTTTTCCAAATTTAAAGACAGGCCTCCACAAATACAAGAAGAAGAGAAAGAGAAAACTATTGAGGAAACGGAAGCTTATTTCTTTAGTAATCAAGAAGAAGAAATATATGAAGACTCAAATTATGAAGAAATAGTCATGGAGGAAAAGTCCATAGAAGAACTACAAGATGAATTTGATTCACTTCCCATTATAGGGCCTCCAACTAATGAGGCTTTTGAAGAGCCAGAAAAGAGAGGGGACGAGGAATTACCACCCCTAGAGTTGAAGACTCTACCAGATAATCTTAAATACATATTTTTAGATGATATAAATAAATTCCCTGTTATTATTAGTGCTAAACTTTCAGGAGAAGAAGAAGAACTCATGAAAATACTTAAGGAGCATCGCAAGGCCTTTGGGTACTCAATGGATGATTTGAAGGGCATTAGTCCCATGATAACCATCCATCGAATATTCATGGAAGAAGGTGCTAAACTAGTTGCGGAATTTAATAGAAGATTGAAGACTGGGATGAAGGAAGTGGTAAGGAAAGAAATTGTATGCCTACTGGACGTAGGTATAATCTATCCTGTTAAAGAAAGTGAATGGGTAAGTCCTATTCATTGTGTCCCTAAAAAGGGCAGTTTTACTGTTGTTCCTAATGAAAATAATGAATTGATACCTACTACAACTATTATTGGGCACAGGATGTGCATAGACTTTAGGAAATTGAATAAAGAAACTAGGAAAGATCACTATCCTTTACTGTTCATAGATCAAACTTTAGAAAGGTTAGCAAACCACACCCATTTTTGCTACTTGGACGGGTACTCTAGTTTTTCTGAAATAGATGTTCATCCTGATGACCAACTTAAAACAACTTTCATTATCCCTTATGGTTTACATGCTTACCGACGTATGCCTTTTGGTTTATGTAATGCTCCAGCTACTTTTCAAAGATGCATGACTGCTATTTTTGCGGATTTATAGAACTAATATTGGAAGTATTTATGGATGACTTTTCTGTCTATGGAACTTCGTTTACTAGTTGCTTGGATAATCTCCAAAGATTTTTGCAGTGTTGCAAAGAAACCAATCTTGTTCTAAACTGGGAGAAGTGCCATTTTATGGTCAAAGAAGGTATAGTCCTTGGACATAAGGTATCAGGTAAGGGAATTGAAGTGGATAGAGCTAAGGTTGAGGCCATAGAGAGAATGTCACAACCTAGGGATATTAAAGGTATAAGAAGCTTCCTTGGTCATGTCGGTTTTTATAGAAGGTTCATTAGAAATTTCTCTGGAATATCTAAACCTTTGACTAACCTCCTGCAAAAGGGAGTAAGATTTAATTTTGATGATAAATGTCTTGTAGCCTTTGATAAAATCAAAAATGCTTTATACCATGCTCCTATCATTAAACCACCTATCTGGGATATGACTTTTGACTTAATATGTGAAGCTAGTGATGATGATGTAGGAGTAACTCTGGGACAACACATTTTTCGCAGATTTAATATTATACATCATGATAGTAGAACTCTTAATGGTGCTCAAAAGAATTATCCTAAGGAAGAAAGGGACTTTTTGCTGTATTTTTCTCTTGTGATAAATTTCGTTCTTATATAGTTGATGCAAAAGTAAGAGTTCATATGGATCGTGATGGTTTAAAAGAACTCCTTGAGAGGAAAGACCATAAGCCAAGATTGATCCGTTGGATTCTTTTACTTCAAGAATTTGAGTTGCAGATTATGTACAGGCAGGAAATAAAGATGTTGGATGCAGTGTCCATGTTTGCCCAGCAAGACACCAATCTTATTGAGAGGAACTTTAGTCTTGGTGATTTTTGCTTACGAGAATTATTCAATGAAATAAGGTTAATTCCTCCAAAAGAGAGGAAGTCTTTGTTGTTGGAGGAGCTTGTCATCCCCGAATAAGCAAACGGTAAGTTCAAGGTAAGTGTTTTTACTCAAATAAGTGATTTGTTTTCATAGATTATACTTCTGAAATTTTTGCCTTTAAATTCCTTGTGTTTTTCTGAAGTTCTAGAGGTTTTTACCAACTATACGGGCGCAACTATACGATGGGTGGAACGACCGGAGGAAAACCTCCCGCCGTATAGTTGATCGTTAAACCCTATGTATCTTCTTCGTGAATTTTTTTTTGATGTTTGTATGTATACGGTCGCAACTATACGACCGGAGCTAAAATTCCGGCCATATAGTTAGTCGTTGAACTCTCAGGCACTTTTGATTTTTGATGTATGTATCTATATGGTCGCAACTATAAGACCAGAGTTAAAATTCCGGCCGTATAGTTGGTCGTTGAACTCTCAGAAACTTTTCATTTTTTTATGTTTGTATCTATAAGGTCACAACTATACGACCGGAGACAATATTCCGGCCGTATAGTTGGTCGTTAAACTATCAGACAATTTTCATTTGCCTTTTCATTTTTTATTTGCCAAAAAAATGTTATTGTCGGTTCTGAGTCATAACTTAACCGACCTAGACTTGAGATATTTGAAAATATCTGCCCAGAACTGATACGACTAAACGTATCTATAATTTTTGATGTTCCATGCTTGTTTTATATCTACTTTCTTATGTTTTGTTCACACTTTGAGGTATTTTTATACATTTTCTGGAACTAACCTATTAACAAGATGCCATAGTGCCAGTTGCCTGTTTTCTGCTGTTTTTGGTTTCAGAAAATCTAGTAAAGAAATATTCTCAGAATTGGACGGGACAAAAGCCAAAGTCAATATTTTACCCGAAGCAACAGAGAGTCTGGAGGGGAGACGAAGTGGCACACCAGGGCGGCCACACCTGGTGGCGGTGCAGCCTGGGGAGCCACCAGGGCTGTGGGCCCCCTGGTGCTCCACCGACCTTGACCCTTCGCCTATAAAAGCCTCCTGGGACAAAAACTCTAAGTACCCGATCAAAGACCCAATCAGAAATCTACGAAAGAGTCTGTAGCCGTCGCCATCTCCATCCCTAGATTGGGGGGATCCGAAGCTCATCCTGGCACCCTGCCGGAGGGGAGAGATCACCCTAGAGGCCTTCTTCATCACCATGACTACCTCCGGTATGATGCGTGAGTAGTTCATCCTTGGACTATGGGTCCATGTAGTAGCTAGATGGTTGGTTCTCCTCCTTTGTGCTATCATGTTTAGATATTGTGAGCTCCGTTTATGATCAAGATCATCTATTTGTAATCTTACATGTTGTGTTTGCGGGGATCCGATGGATATTGAGATGCTATTTCAGATTAATTATTGATTCTATCATGTCTATGTTATTTGTGATCTTGCATGCTTTTCGTTGTTAGTAACTATCATGGCCAAGTAGATGCTTGCAACTCCAAGAGGGAGTATTTATGCTCGATAGTGGGTTCATGCCTCTAGTAATCTGGGGAAGTGACAGGAATCTCTAAGGTTATAGATGTGCTATTGCTACTAGGGAGAAAACAACAATCCTTTGTCCATGGGACAATCGTATTGTTTACTTTACACACTTTGTTTAATGCAATTATCTGTTGCTTGCAACTTAATACTGGAGGGGGTTCGGATGATAACCTGAATGTGGATTATTAGTCATAGATGCAGTTGGATTACGGTCTATGTATAATGTTGTAATGCCCAATCAAATCTCATAGGAGTCAAGATGATTAGTATATGCATTGTATGCTTTCTCGAGTCTATCAATTGCCCCGCTGTAATTTGTTCACCCAACATTCTATTTATCTTAAGGAGAATCACCTCTAGTGAACTATGGACCCTAGTCCATTCTTTTACCATTAATATACCATCTACTATTTACTGTTTACTATTTATTTTCTGCAAGCAATTACTATCTTCCACACAATGCGTTTAATCCTTTATTTTCAGCAAAATCGGTTAGATTGACAACCTCACTATAAGTTGGGGCAAAGTTCTGTGGTTGTGTTGTGTAGGATTCCAAGTTGGTAACAACACCTTGGGGTTGTTTCCTTGCTCCTACTGGTTCGATAACCTTAGTTTCATAACTGAGGGAAACATGCTGCTGTGCTCATCATACCTTCCTCTTGGGGTTCCCAACAAGCTCGAGATATCTTGAGCCATCAAGCCTTTTTCTGGCACCGTTGCCGGGGAGTTAAGGACAACTTCACAAGGGGAGTCCCTCACAACCAATCTCTTTACTTTGTTTTTTGTTTTGCTTAGTTTATTTTTGCTTTGTTTGCTTGTTTATTTTTATCAAAAAACACAAAAAATAGTTGTACTGTTTTTCTTCCCTTATCAAAAACAAAAAATAGTTCTTTCTATAGTTGTCACCTCGTTCTTAGCTCACCATGTTGATCCCTAAGTTCACCCTGAAAGACCTTTCAATAGGTAGTGGCTCTATAATTGGGAAATATAATATTGAAGAATTCTTTAATCATGTTAGCAAGCATGAGGATATTAAGGATATATCCTTAGCGGAACTTGCTCCAAATTATGAAATTGCTGCAGCTTCTTTAGTTCACATGTTGGAGGCTAGGTTTGTTAACCTTAACCCCATGATGGAAGTAATGTTTCTTAAACTTAAAGATATTGAGGATACTGAAAAAAGAGATTTTATTCGAGAAACTTTGCTTAAAGAATTCTATGATGTTGTTAAGGAAGCTAGAAAGGTCTTCGATCGTTTTAATATGCTAGGCTCATGTGTAGATGTTATTAGTATACAAGAAAATATGGACAAAACCAAACCCAAAAATGGAGATGAAATTAAAATACCAATACATTTTAAACTTGTAGGAATACATTAAGCCTTGGAAAAAATTGTTTGGATTGTTCCTGAAAACCCGTTTGATGAAAATAGTGAACCCAAGAGTATTGAGAGAGGATACTCTAGAACTTATTTGGATGAGATACCTTGCCTTGGTGAAGATATTTCTGGTATTGATCTTAATGCTTCTTCATTTGAGAATACTTGAATCTTGCTTCCTATGCCTAGCTCAAAGGCATTAAAGAAAAGCACTATTGGGAGATAACCCAAATTTTTATTCAGTAAGTTTTCTTTTGTTGAGTCTTGGAAGTTATTGCTTCAGTAATAACCTCTCCTTATCCTTTTTGTGTGGTTTTTGTGCCAAGAATAACCTCTAATGAGAGAGACGTAAGACTTGGGAAAGTTACTGCCCCAAAACAGATTTTTGTGCTTCACTGTAAAAATTCATGAAAAATCCATGTACATTGGATTGAGCTATAATGTTTTGTTCTTCTGCACCAGGTTGTTATCTAACTTTCGTTAGTTTATCACTTTTCGATTTGAGCAACAAAAGGTCTTCGAAAAAATTGGTTTTTACCTACTGGTCTGTTTTGACAGATTTCTGCCATTATTTGCATTTGCCTCTTAATCTCTTTATCTTTGAGTTCTCGCTAATTACTTGAACTTTTTAAAGGAATTGCTACAATAGCTTGTGTTTTAATGGAAGTTTTACTTATGTGGAAACTTAACATAAAGACTTATTATATTGAATACACTACTGTTGCTAATGAAGATTGTGTGAAGTTTTGTATGAAGGAAATTTTAAAGTGTAGGGAAGAATAATGTGATAAGATGAAGTATGGACAAAATCTCAAGCTTGGGGATGCCACCCGTGTCACCCCAAGAAATATTCAAGAAGTACAAGCGTCAAATCTTGGGGATGCCCAAGGCATCCCCATCTTCATCAATAAAAATCTCAGGCTTTCTTCCAAACACTTCATTTTTATTGTTTCATGCACAATTGTGTTGTTCTTGGAGCGTCTTCACTATGTTTTTAGTTTTATTTTGCTTATTTTGCTTAAATAAATTGGTTGGACCCCCGCATTCATACATAGTTTCAAATAAGTTGATTTGTGTTGGAAAAGAGTAGGAAGTTTCATGCTTATAAGTGGTACAAAAGGAGCTTGTTTTGACTGTGGCCTAGACTTTATCATGTCATGTTTGATATTGCTTTGACTTTATGCTTAGTAATTATTGCTGTAGCATGACTTGTTCCAAACAATTGAGATTGCTTATTGTGCCTTGAAAGAATCATGCGTTGTTTTAGCATACAAAAGCATAATATTGTGGTATCCTCCTTTGATGCTTTATTTGGGTTGACTTGGCGCATGCTTACACCATGTTAAGACTATATCAGTCACCGTAGCCTCTATGATCATTTAGTTTTCGACTTGTAATATCACTTTATGCTTTAATTAATAATGTTTTGTCGCTTTGCATGATTATGGCCATTATTGCTCTCTTAGTTGGTCGCTCCCAGTCTTTTGCTAGCCTCCACATGTACCAAGTATGAGTTCCACTCATGCATCCAACTCCAAATAAAACCAAGTTATTCCAAAGAGTTCCACCATACCTACCTATTAGCATTATTGCAATTCCAACTATATTCATGTTTTTATCTACCTTCCAAATTAAACTTGTTATGTGAAAATTAGTGATTAAATCTCTCACAAACTTGATGGCACAATTTACTTTTTTTGCACTTAATAAACTTGAACCATTGTGTCCATCTATGTTGCGTATATGCTTGCGCTTTATAAGTTGTGAATTACCAGAACCATGTTACCATGGGGAATGCTTTCAACATTGCACTTATTTAGTTGATATCATGTTCTTTTGTTTATGGATCCCAGTAGTGTGAAATAAAAGGGGAGCTTGTAAGCTCATGGAGTTTGTATATGTGTTAGCGAAATGCCTGGGCAACTAGCCTAAGCCATGCCTAATCATGGTGGAAACTTGAAGCATAACCATAGTGAGCAATCTGTGAAGCATCCTCAGTAAAAACCTATGCAAATAGCAAATAAAAGATCGTCGAGATGCTCATTGTCTGTTGCCTTGTCATTTTGATATGGGATAGCTCCTGTATCATGGGGCAAGGGGTACCCCATTGGTAGTTCTCTATGATACACATGTACTTACAATGACAAGAACTTACTCGTGACTAAAGTTGAGTAGCATGAGGTTCAGTACTCGTAAGCAAGGGGCATGAGATTTTCAACTTATAACTTGTCAAGCATATCCTCATATTTGTGTCACTTTAACCCTAATCACCTAAAGATGCTTATGATAGGGGCATTGAGAGCTGAAAGCTAATAAGTACCATAATTTTTGGAAGCTCTTTATGAGACTTGAATCCCTGCTTCCTTCTATGAAGGGCCTTTCTTTTTTACTTTTATGTTGAGTCTCCATCTTCTATATTTATGCACCTATTGAGAGAGCATAGTGGTCATTCTTAGTTTAATGTGCATTGTCCCAAAACTTGATGATTGATTCATAACTTTGATATTGCTTATTCTTAAATTATTTGTATCTAGTCACCCTTATGAACTTTGAAGGTGTCCTATGCATTTATGTTTTGCTATACCATGAGGGACAAGCTGAATACCATTTTGATTATGTTTTCTATATGTGAAACAAACAAACGTCTTTCAAAGCATTGTTATTCATGAATCTTTTGTTTGTACCTTTTCATGTTACAACATAAGTTGCTATGTCTTATTGTTAGAACTCTATCTTTCATGCTCATGTTAGAGTACAATGATCCCAGCTATCAATGTTTTACAAATACCTTGATCAATATTGTGATGGTGCATGTCACCTCAAAAATTATTCTTTTTATCACTTACCTACTCGAGGACGAGCAGGAGTTAAGCTTGGGGATGCTTGATACGTCGTCAACGTATCTATAATTTTTGATGTTCCATGCTTGTTTTATATCTACTTTCTTATGTTTTGTTCACACTTTGAGGTACTTTTATACATTTTCTAGAACTAACCTATTAACAAGATGCCACAATGTTAGTTGCCCATTTTTTGCTGTTTTTGGTTTCAGAAAATCTAGTAAAGAAATATTCTCGGAATTGGACGGGACAAAAGCCAAAGTCAATATTTTACCCGAAGCAACATAGAGTCCGGAGGGGAGACGAAGTGGCGCACCAGGGCGACCACATTTGGTGGCGGCGCGGCCTAGGGGGGCGCGTCACCAGGGGGTGTGGGCCCCCTGGTGCTCCACCGACCTTGCCCCTTCGCCTATAAAAGCCTCCCGGGATGAAAACCCTAAGTACCCGATCAAAGACCCAATCAGAAATCCACGAAAGAGTCTGTAGCCGCCTCCATCTCCATCGCTAGATCGGGGGATCCGAAGCTCTTCCCAACACCATGCCGGAGGGGAGAGATCACCCTGGAGGCCTTCTTCATCACCATGACTGCCTCTGGTGTGATGCGTGAGTATTTCATCCTTGGACTATGGGTCCATGCAGTAGCTACATGGTTGGTTATCCTCCTTTGTGCTATCATGTTTAGATCTTGTGAGCTCCGTTCATGATCAAGATCATCTATTTGTAATCTTACATGTTGTGTTTGCGGGGATCCAATGCATATTGAGATGCTATTTGAGATTGATTATTGATTCTATCATATTTTTGTTATTTCTGATCTTGCATGCTTTCCGTTGTTAGTAACTATCTTGGCCAAGTAGATGCTTGCAACTCCAAGAGGGAGTATTTATGCTCGATAGTGGGTTCATGCCTCTAGTAATCTGGGGAAGTGACAGGAATCTCTAAGGTTGTAGATGTGTTGTTGCTACTAGGGAGAAAACAACAATCCTTTGTCCATGGGTCAATCATATTCTTTACTTTACACACTTTGCTTAATGCAATTATCTGCTGCTTGCAACTTAATACTGGAGGGGGTTCGGATGATAACCTGAAGGTGGATTATTAGTCATAGATGCAGTTGGATTACGGTCTATGCATAATGTTGTAATGCCCATTCAAATCTCATAGGAGTCAAGATGATTAGTATATGCATTGTATGCTTTCTCGAGTCTGTCAATTGCCCCGCTGTAATTTGTTCACCCAACATGCTATTTATCTTAAGGAGAATCACCTCTAGTGAACTATGGACCCTAGTCCATTCTTTTTACCATTAATATACCATCTACTGTTTACTGTTTACTATTTACTTTCTGCAAGCAATTACTATCTTCCACACAATACGTTTAATCCTTTGTTTTCAGCAAAACTGGTGAGATTGACAACCTCACTGTATGTTGGGGCAAAGTTCTGTGGTTGTGTTGTGCAGGATTCCAAGTTGGTAGCAACACCTTGGGGTTGTTTCCTTGCTCCTACTAGTTCGATAACCTTGGTTTCATAACTGAGGGAAAATTGTTGTTGTGCTCATCATACCTTCCTCTTGGGGTTCCCAACGAGCTCAAGATATCTTGAGCCATCAGGAACCAACTATATGGTCAGAGCTATACGGGCCGCACCCGTATAGTTAGTCGTTACGTGGCAGGACTCTTCCAAATCCGTGATTTCTTTCCCTGTTACATTAAGATTCTTTTCTTGGGCGAGAATTTGGTGTTTCTCGTGAGTTTTACCGACCTCTAACCCCCCTTATATACTACCATTGTCTCTCTCTCTCTAATCATAATCTCCAGGAACCAATCTAGAAATGCGCTATCCCATCCCAGGTCATGGGAAACCTCTGGGGCTCATTGCTCCTTCCAGGGACCGCTCTAGTAGCCCGTCCATGGAGGACGATGACGAGGAGGTGGAGAGGTTTAGCCCGGGGTACAAGGAGTACGTCAAGCCAAGCTTCTACAACAACGATTCTGATGATGATGTGGTTGATGTCTACATCCGTCGTGATGTCTATGATTCACTGGAGATCAATTGGGAGGCAATGAAGAGAGCTCAAGAAGAGAGAGAAGGTCACAAGCCACATGGAAAAGGGCGCGTGGAGACGGTCAAGTTCATCGCCACGGACCCCAGACCACACAAGCGTAAGGAATTATCTAATATTGGTGCAGGTGCTAGCAAGGGAGCAAAGGAGCCACTCTCGAAGCCTACCATTCATGCTCGTATGAGGGTAAAGCCTCAAGGAGAGTGGAGGTACGGTTTCCACTTCCCCGATCCATCAGTTATGGATGAGGAAGAAGAAGCTGTTCCCAAGACCAAGGATCGCGTGCGAGCACTTGAGATATATCAGAAGCAAGATCTACTTCATCGCGTCGAAGTCCGCCACCATCTCAAGGAGATAGAGAAGAAGGATGATCTCATCCCATTGGTGACTAAGCTCGCAGATAAAGTGGACACTCTGCAATCTGATTTGCGTAGGTGCTACAAGCGCATCACTGCTCTGGAGGATACCAACAAGAAGCTACGCACCACGGTGTTACATGCCATGGCACCACAGTGATCTACAATAATCACGGTATCAAAATAATTGCTAGGGATTATTTGATCCCGTCTGGCTTGATTCCAAGCTTGGGGAGATTTTTAAGACCATGTAATCTATCTTATAAGTTTTACATTACTATTTTAGTCTTGCATTAGTTCAAACTAGAAATAAAGTTTGCATCTTTAGAATTCCCTTCAGGAATAGTCAACCCCTTTTATGAAATTCCGAGTTTATTATTATATATGGAGCAATATTGAGTGTCTGCTTGTCTTATTGGATATATGAATGGCTTGAGTATAATTTTACTTGCACTTGATGATAGCAATAGGAGTCTTCCACACCATTGGTATTAATGGAACATATAAAGATAATTTGGTCAATATGTTGTAAGTGTACGGTTTGATTTACAAAGAAAAATTATCTACGCAGTTAAGTTGAAAAAGAAACCTTGAACAAAGGAAAATAAAAAGTGCTATCAAAATAGAGTGAGGACAAGTTGAGGTAGAATCTTCAAGTCATAAAAATGCTTCATATACAATTGGAATTTGATAATTGAGATCGTTAAACTTTGAATTCCTACATGAAGTGGAATGTATGGCTAGCTCCTTTGCCCAACACTTAAACAAAAGTGTGAGCATATAAACAAAAGATAAGAAAAGAAAGAAGAAAAAGAGCGAATGTGCAAAGAGCAAATAGGCATACACCACTATATTGTAGTATGACAACGAGATACTTTTGAGATTTTGAATCCCAAGTGAATATGTTAATCCTAAAACACTTGGGACTACCTCACTAACTCATTCAGTTGAACTAGATACTTTTACATTATTTTGAAATTCATCTTTTGTGAACTGTTGATCACTAAGGTGTGGAAGCCTGATAATACTATTTATATGTTTTGAGTGAGGTACTATTCATGAACTTATTCCTATGTATCATATATGCTAAACACATGCTGCAACTGCCTCATTTATTTTATCTACTCAGCTTCATGAATATGAGGATCACATCCATTAAGCTAAACTTGCTCGGGACGAGAAAGAGTCTAAGCTTGGGGAAATTGATGAGTGCATATTTGCATCATGTTTTATATTATTATTTTGCATTGTAGATGTAGGATCTTGGTATTCTATGGTGCTCGCATGCACATTTTATGCCTGTTTTCACCAGGATCAGGACAGATGATGGATACAATGGACACAATTCTTGGAGTAGTTGTACTGAGGAGAAAATGAGTAAAAAAACAACGTAAAACACTTATTTGGGAGATATCAATAATATCAGAAGAAAACCCGAAGCAAACAAGGCATACAGGCGGTTTAACGACCAACTATACGGCGGGAATAAATTTTCCGGTTTTATAGTTCCCGCTGTATAGTTGGCGCCGCCACCGCGTCCTCAAATAGTTTCACCCCGTGCAACTGGATTAGGGAGACGACATACAGAACACCCAGAAATCACCTCACCTCACCTCTGGAAGGCATCTAGAGGGGGAACTCATCCACCGGGGATCCATCTTTGCCCTGCGTAGATCCGAGAGGCTACGACATCAATCTTCATCGTCAACCGTTGCATCACCACCATATCCATCCATCCCATCTACAACTTGTCTAGATCTTGTTGTAATTTCCGTACTCGTTGTGGATTTATACAAGTACTATTCATCTATGGTAGATTCCATTGTTATTGCCATGATGTTGATTGCCTCCATGTCTGAGTAGATCATTAGTTCTTGGGGAGATGGAGAAACCCTAGTATGAGACTGAAATAAGATAAAGTCTAGTATGATATTCATCGCTGTGACCATGTGTTAGATTTTCTACATCTTGATGTTGAGAGAAGTCGACCTCTCAATATTTGCCTCTCATGGGGACTTGATGGAAGAAACTACTTGTTGGTAAACGGAGGTGTGTTAGCACTTACAGTAACTATAAAGCTATTGGCACCCCTTACGTATCAACTTGGGAAACCGAGGAAACTCACAGAACACTATCCATGCCATGGGATACGTCCTACGGGATTACGTCCCTTAATAGCACAGTAATTCGATTGATGTCGATTGCTGACTGCTGTGGTTATGAGGATGATGTGAGTAGCGGTTGCTGCCTATTTGTCTAAATATGGAGTTCCTCCCACACATACATATTTGAGAATTTTCATGATAATAATCTTTACGTTAGCTCCTTATAAATGCTAGTGGTGTATCCGCTACTCCCTGAGAATGCTTTTTCCCTATTGCAGTTCCAATCTCTCTTACGTACGCGATACTTACTTTCTGTATTCAGTTGTTTTACTTTACTTATTGTTGCTCTTATACCAAAAACCCCAAAACACCTTTTTACGCAATACTCACATTTAATCTTGTCACTTAGAACTTTATTTAGCATTTCTATTGTAATATTTATTTCAAGAGTTATTAGACTTTAGACTCCTGCTCCCTGTGGGATCGATATCTTTATTTCGAAACTAGCTATAAACGATCTGTGTACTTGCAGTCATCACTCACTTACTCGTGGTAGACTTTAAGGTAGTCTCCAAACCCTCACAAACTTTCCAAGGAGAAAATCCCAAGCTGAATGCCTCCGGGTGATCCTAGCCACCTAGGGTTTCCCACAAACCCAAGAGTAACAAGCTAGCTCAATGATATCAAGTGGGAATGAACTTTGGCTTGGTGGAAACGTAGATCGAGACCTCCTCTTGCTTTCTACCAAAGGGATTTGGAATTAGTTAGGTAGAATGGGAGATCCTCAAGGAATTGTGTTTCAACAATGGGGAGAGAGAGAGCTTCAAGAATGAATATGAATTGGAATGCCTAACCTACTCAAGGTGGAAGAAGGGTATTTATACCCTAGGGAGAATCTAGCCGTTTAGAGCAATTCTACACGAATCCGGTTTTAAGTTTGGTTGAACCGGTTGACAGACTAGACGGCCTGGCTTCCAGGCTAGATGACCGGAACTCAACTGGAAGTGGTTACTGAATGCAAACCCGGGTAGACTCGGTTTAATGAACCGGCAATATTGGTTCAGATTCGGTTTTCCGGCATTGACACTAGACTAGCCGGTTCAACCGGCTTGCAAACCGAATCCTGCAGAATAGCTTTGAAAGGTAGATCTCCCTCTCCGCTCTCTTTGGTGATGGGACAAGTTGGTGTATGGGATATATGTATGGGTTAGGAATTCATCCCCAACAATCTCATCAAGAGAATCCCTCTTAATAGTGCGGAGTTCCTAAAGACTCAAGTTACATAATAAAGCAAAACTCCGGCACAAAGCTCCATTATGAAAATGGGGGGTGTCCAACGATCTTCCAACACGCCATCGGACTAAAACCTGTGTAAGACACTAGTAGGTAGCATTAGTCCGCTCTAACTACGACGTCATGTCAACCAAAAATAGTAGAGGGTAAAATACCCTTTCCATCTCCCCCTTTTTGGTTGGCGATGACAAACCGATATATAGTTCATAAAGATATCATAAAGAGCTATTAACGGGGGAATTCCATAACGATATACGTAAAGCTCCCCCATAAAGTATGCACTTGGTTGAATTTGCGTTTGAATGCAGAGTGCACCTAAATAGTATATGGAAAGCTTCCCACATGTCTTCATGAAAGCAAGCATGACATCACAAGATATAAAGCATGGAAATATGAATGGAGCTAGACAAATAATAACAATACACAGAGGCATAGCACAATAGAAATATTCATGGTTCACACACGTAGAACAAACTTGTCCATCAACGGAAGAAGAGCAAATAGTTCAAGCAAGAAAACAAAGAGAAAGCACAATTCCATAATAAGAAATGAGAAAGCGAGGGGCATTATGCTAACGGCAAACCCCGAAAAACCCTGGCAAGGAACCCATAGATATCTAATAGAACTCTACTCTTCTCCCCCATTGGCATTGAAACACCAAAGAGGAAGAGAAGTAGAGTGATGCTAACAGATCCCAACTAGAAGAATGTAGGTGGCAGAGGAGGGTGAACGGTGGCATCTTCGCCTTCCTGGATATCCTCCTCCTCCTCCTCCTCATCATCATCATCATCATGAGGAGCAGCAGAGGAACCAGTAGGGCCAATAGGGGAACTGACCGAGAAAGTAGCCATAGAACATAACATCATCAATCGGCGGTATCTCATAGTTGACATAGGGAATGGGAGTCATCTCAGGACCATCGGGTGGAGGAGTGACTTTCTGGGTCAGGAGAAACTCATTGTGCCGACGCCGAGTCTCTTGGCTCATCTCTAGAGCCTTGTGGCTCACATCATAGGACGAACGACACATCTGAAATAACCTCTTGAAGAACATGACAGCACCACCCTTGTGCCTTGGGCAAGAATAAGATTCACCAACAGGATAACGAGAACCGGTCCTATTAGCAAAGTGAGGCTAAGGGCCATGAATAGCCTTGGTGTGCTGCTCAGGAGGCCTCATCTCAGGAACATCAGGTGACTGACCACGGAGAGAAAGAGTAAGCACCTCATGTTCCACACGCTCGCCCACCATCACACCAGGAGGCACAACCTTGTTGAGCAGCTTTTGCACATACACACAGAAGGTGGGGGCCATCCTGTTCAAAGCAGCCCGCTGCAACTCATAGTACATGCAGTCACAACCATCAATCTTGCTCAGCCGGTCAGGGTGACAATAGTGCAGAAGATTGGCAAAGTACCCACGACAGTTTGTAATATCTCCAACTCGAGGAACAAGGGACTGACGTTTTTAAAGATGCTGGCCAAGGTGTGATAATAGAAATACATGCCAGTAATGCATGGAGGAGCCCACTCAGAATCCTTGGGATAGTAGAAAGCAAGAGTTTCAACAGACTTAACCTTCTCACTATGAATATGAAAGCCACCTCCCTTGCTAGCATATCCCATAACTTCAACAAAATCATCATAGGTGGCACGAAACCACCATGTGTCAGTCATCCAAGACATAGTGCACTCAGTATCATTATGAAAATAGACTATGCAAAAGAACTGACGGATATACTCATGGTAATAGTCCTCCTTGAGACACACAAGGTCAAACAAATCCATATTCTTTAGAGCATCATCAAAAAAATGATAATCGGAGGTTGCATAGATGTTGAAACACTCCACATTGAAAGTAGCAATGTGACCGCAGAGAGTGACCTTGAACTGAGTGTAAATGTGATCCCACATCAAATCTTGAGTCTCAGTCCAAAACTTCTTATCAGGGCCAGTATAGGTACGAGTCTTGAGACGGTAGGGGTTCTGCTTGCGAAGTGTCTGGTACATAGCAATCTCCATATTCTTCAAATTTTGAGTAGGCAGATCTTCATCCTTAGCCTGCACGGTAGCTTTCTTACCCCTGTTGGCCTTAATCTTGATGCGACCAGAATGAGTGCTGCCCTCAGCCTCACGCTACACAGACTGACTGGCTCGATGAGCCCTCTTGCTCCTGCCAGTTTCCTCAGGCACATACTCCTCTCTCACATAGTCATCATCTTCACCTACGAAAAAGAGAGAGAGAACTTGGGGAGCACAAAGATAAGAACACATGCCACAAGGAAAACAGACAAAAAACTTAGATTTGGGCAAGTGCATGGTTAAAAAGAACATTGCAGAGAGGTCCGGTGCCAGGGCCGGTTGGACCAGCTCTAGGACCATATTATCCAGTGGTAGCACCGGTGAACCGAACGCAGACCAGACAGTCCGGTGCCCAAGCCGGTGGACCCGACTCAGATCGGACGACCCGGTAGGAGCGCCGGTTCAACCGGGGCAGGAACCGAATCTCACGGGGATATCTAAAACCCCATCTATGCAATGTAAAAATTTACCCATGACTCAAAAACTTGTACAAATACAAATTTAACAGGAAGTGTAGGCCATGGTTTTACGTGGTTGACATACAAGAACAAAGGTGGAACCCTAACTTGTCAAATTCAACAAGATGTATAGCAAAACATGGGGATTTGAAAAGCACAAGAGTGGGAGCAAAGGATTACCCGAGGACATGGCTTCCCTTGGAGGAAATCACCAAAGAGACCTTGAGGGGGAAGAGCACAAAAATGCTCCTAAACCACCAGGAGATGTAGAGATTCCTTGAGTGGAGAGCCTCTAAAGGTCCTTGTACATGATTTGGTGGCCCGATCTATGGATCCTAGGGGTGGAATCACCCTAGGATAGGAGGGGAGGGTGGGAGGGGCGACAATGGAGAGAGAAGGGGTTGGGGGAAGTGAAAAGGTAACTGGTGGAGGGGTGGGCCGGGTCAGGAAGAAGAGGAAGGAGAAAAATCTCAGATCCAGTCTGGGGGCCGGTTCAACCGAGATGCAGACTGGACCGACCGGTGCCCGGGCCAGAAAATCCGAACTTAAAACCGAATCTAGGAATGGGGAGGTCGCGGGGAAGATTCAGTGGAAAGTCCAGTCAACTGGCTCTAGGACCCGAGCGCTCGGTCTGGACTGCGCTGACCACCAAAGTTCAACCGGGACTTCTCTATTCGCAGGTTCGGATAGATTCGGTTCCTATCCGGACCATGCACCAGAAGGTCCAGTCCTGCAGCCGGTCAGATCGAGCCACAAACCAGAAATCCCAGAAAAACTTTGAATTTTTTCAGAAAATAGAAAATTTTCGAGGATGGCATGTGCAGGTAGAAGAAGATAGTAGACTCCAAAGGGGTAGAGGAAGCATGTGATCTAGGCATGCCTATTGGAAAAGAACCAAGTTCAAACACACAATAACAATAATAGGCATGATTCGAGAATATCAAGAGCCACACGTGATAAGAGCCAAAAAGATAAGCCGATGGTTGGCGGGAGATTTCTCCCCTATGTTTAAGAACACATGTCATGGCACCTCAAAGTTAGATGCTTGGACCCATATCATGACACAAGATAAATTAATATCGCACACATAGGTATGCATCAAACCAAGGCATGGTAGGATGACTATCCCCATATGTGTTGCGCAACTAGGCTACATAGCAAGTTAAGAGCAAGAATATAATGCAAGAGGTAAATAAATCCAAGTTCTTAGGATCTAGAATACCGAGTTCTCGCCTCAACATGACAATACAGGCTTCATCCAAAGGTTTCGTGAAAATATCCGCCAATTGGAACATCGTTCCCACATGATTGAGATTAATGTCACCATTTGCGACATGGTCACGTAGGAAGTGGTGGCGGATGTCAATGTGTTTGGTGCGGCAATTTTGGACGAGGTTATTAGCAATCTTTATTACGCTTTCATTGTCACATATAAGAGGCACCGTACCAAGAGACATACCATAGTTTTTCAAGTTTTGCCTCATCCATAACAATTGAGCGCAACAAGATGCCGCAAAATGTATTCGGGTTCGGTGGTGGATAGGGCGGTGGAGTTTTGTTTCTTGGATGAACAACTCACCAACAATTGGCCAAGGAATTGGCAAGCCCAGAGGTCGACTTCCGGTCAACCTTATCACCGGCCCAATCGGAATCCGAATAGCTAACAAGCTCAAAGGTTGACCCCTTTGGATACCAAAGCCCGAGTGTAGGAGTGAGAACAAGGCACCTAAAAATATGTTTGACTGCCATCAAATGGCAATCCTTGGGAGCGGATTGAAAACAAGCACACATTCCAACACTTAACATGATATCTGGCTTACAAGCACAAAGGTAGAGCAAGGAACCAATCATGGAGCGATATACCTTTTGGTCCACGTCCTTCTCACCTTCTCCAAAACCAAGTTTCCCATTGAGTGGCATGGGTGTTTTCATGGGATTGGCACCGGTCATCTCAAACGTCACGAGCATGTCCTTCACGTACTTCTCTTGGGAGATGAAGGTGCCTTGAGCAAGTTGCTTCACAATAAAGCCTAGGAAATACTTCAACTTCCCCATCATGGACATCCTAAATTTCTTGGTCATTAACTCGGCAAAAGCTTTGTGATGATATTCATTAGCTCCACTAAATATAATATCATCAACATAAATTTGAACAATGAATAATCCACCCCCTTTAACCCGTTTGGTGAAAAGGGTGGAATCGACCTTACCCACGCTAAATCTGTCCATGAGTAAGAAATCCCTAAGGTGCTCATACCAAGAATGAGGAGATTTCTTTAGTCCATAGAGAGCCTTAAGGATTAGGTACACATGGTTGGGATAGCGTGTGTTTTCGAAACCCGGGGGTTGAGCTACATATGCAACCTCTTTCAAGGGACCATTAAGAAATGCACTTTTCACGTCCATTTGATAAAGCTTGAAGTTATGAAAATATGCATATGCAAGCAAGAGATGAATAGCTTCAAGGAGACCAACGGGCGCAAATGTGTCCTCATAGTCAATACCTTCTATTTGGGCATACCCTTGCGCCACTAACCTTGCTTTGTTTCTTGTTATTGTTTCGTTCTCATCTTGCGTGTTCTTGAACACCCACTTGGTCCCAATGACATTGATGCGATGACCTTTAGGCCTCTCCACAAGAGACAAAACTTCATTGCGGGTGAAGCACCCGAGTTCTTCTTGCATGGCAATGACCCAATCCGGATCATCCAAAGCGTCATGGACCTTGAGTGGCTCAAAGTTGGACACAAATGCATGATGGACACAAACGGTGGTGATATGCTTCTTATTGTTGTGAGTCTCGATCTCTCTTGATATGCTTCCAAGTATATTATTGACTTGGATTCCACTTGAAATAGAGGCGGACTTGATCTTTCGGATTGTGCCTCCATGATCAACAAATTCATCTTTTAATGGTCCTTGATCACTGACAACTTCTTGAGCTTGACCTTGGTGTTGAGGAACTTGTTCATCATCTTGGTCTTGCTCAACGGGTTGAGGGCTTGGTTCTTGTTCTTCGGTCTACAAGAGTTGTACGTCTTGTGGTGCACTTGTTGGTTCAACTTGAGTAGAGCTAGGCTCTTCTTGAGTTGGGTTTGATCCTCCCCCCATCAACTTCTTGATCATGGATATGATATTTGGTGGGCAAAATATGTCCAATTCCCATCAACTTGATGACTTGAGAAGAATATCCATCACCTACAACACGTGGAACAACTTGCCCCTCTTTGGGGCCATTATTCTCCAAAAACTCCACGTCACAAGATACTTCAACACAACCATTGGTTTTGTTGTAGTATCTATAGGCATGAGAGTTTACCGCATAACCAACAAACATACCCTCTATAGTTCTAGATTCTAATTTACAAAGCTTTTATTTCTTGTTCTTGACGAGGCACTTGCACCCAAAGACGCGGAAGTAGTTGACGTTGGGCTTGTTCTTTGTGAGAATCTCGTATGGAGTCATGTCAAAGAGAGATCGGAGGAAGAGCCGGTTCAAGTAGTGAACCGTGGTAGTGATGGCTTATCCCCAAAAGTTGCGGGGTGACTTGAACTCACTCAACATTGTTCTTGCCATCTCGATGATAGTCCAGTTCTTCCTTTCAACAACACCATTTTGTTGAGGGGTATATCGAGATGAGAACTCATGCTTGATTCCCTCATCTTGAACAAACTCTTGCATGGTGTAGTTCTTGAATTCGGTGCCATTGTAGGTCCTAATGGTCTTGATCTCCACTTGATGTGTACGTTGAGCTTGCTTGGCAAATATCATGAAGTACTTGTAGGTCTCATCCTTTGTCTTGAGGAGGAAGACCTAAGTGTACCTTGAATAATCATCAATGATGACAATACCGTACTTTCTTCCACCTAGAGTATGATATGTTGATGGCCCAAAGAGATCCAAATGGAGAAGCTCCAAAGGTATTGAGGTGGCCACCTTGGATATTGATGGATGACTCTTTCCGCATTGCTTTCCGGAGATGAAAGCACTACACACAATCCTTCTCAAAATACACACCGTTTAATCCAACAATATTCTCACCCTTTAGGAGTTGTTTAAGATTTCTCATGTTGACATGTCCAAGGCGGTGATGCCAAAGCCATCCCGCATCAACCTTGGCCATTAGACGTGTGGAAAGAGATTGGTTCTCTTGCGAGAGATCGACCACGTAAAGGTCATCTTCCACATATCCAACAAGGACCAAATTGAGATTATCACTCCTAAAGACTTTCACAAATGTTCTCAAAAAATAGGAATCATAACTGGCATCCACAAGATGTTTAATTCAAAGCAAGTTGTAGCCAAGATTCTCAACAAGCATGACAGTTTCTAGGGTTAAGGCCTTGGAGACCACCAACTTGCCGTAACCTAGTACCTTTCCTTTAGAGTTGTCTCCAAAAGTGATGCTTGACGTTGAATTGACATCATGAATGAATTGGTCAAGCGCACTTCTACCTCTGGTCATATGATTGGTGCATCCACTATCAAACACCCACTTTGATCCATCGGAGGCATACCCCTACAAAATCAATTCTTTGATTTAGGAACCCATTGAGTACTGGGTCCCCTAGCATTAGCAACAAGATCTTTTGGTACCCAAATTGAGTACCATCTATAAGCATAACCATTGCGAGGGCCAACATATTTGGCATACATATATCCTGGGGTGCCCTTACATAGCACATATGATGGATTAGTTTTTCCCGCAAACTTGTGATTGGGGTTGCCCCTTGTGGCTCCCCCATTCACAACATTCTTCTTTACTTGGTCAACCCCCTTGTGCCCTTCTCTCACAAAGTTGATCTTCTTAGGTGGGTTGGCACCATTCTTATTGTTTTGGGGGTCAAACCCCATACCTTGCCTTGGGGATCTCACTATTAGGTGAGCAAGAATCTCATCGAGAATCTTGCCCTTGGAGGTAGGTGTGAGACACTCCTTCTCAAGTTGTTCCTTCAACTTCTTGTTTTCCTTAAGGATACATGCTTGATACAAGGTAGAGTTAGAAGCACAAGTAATATTCTCAACAATGTTCGGATCCTTCAATGTACCAAGACCCTTTTCATAGGATACTCAAAGTTGATCATGATTCTCCCCAAGTTTTATGAGCTCACACTTTGATACATTGCAAATGTATCTATAATTTTTGATGTTCCATGCTTGGTTTTATCCACTTTCTTGTGTTTTGTTCCAACTTTGGAGTACTTTTATTATGATTTCTTGGACTAACCTATTATGGTTTTATCCACTTTCTTGTGTTTTCTGTTGTTTTTGGTTCTAGAAAAGTCAGAAAATGAATATTCTCGGAATTGGACGGGACAAAAGCCAAAGTGCCTATTTTTCCGGAAGGGATCAAGTGCCAGAATACGAGACGGAGAAGGGCTGGGGGCCGGCCACACCACCTGGCCATGCGGCCAGGACTGGCCCGCGCCAGGGGGTGGTCTGGCCGCCCCTAGCACCCCCTCGGTCTCTCCTTCCGCCTATAAGTTTCCCCCGGGACGAAAACCTTAGGTACCTGATCAAAAATCCACGAAAGAGTCTGTAGCCGCCGTCATCTCCATCCCTAGATCGGGAGGGATCTTAAGCTCTTCCCGGCACCCTACCGGAGAGGGGAATTCACCCTGGAGGCCTTCTTCATCACCATGCAAGCCTCGAGTGTGATGCGTGAGTAGTTCATCCTTGGACTACGGATCCATGTAGTAGCTAGATGGCTGGTTTCTCCTCCTTTGTGCTTTCATGTTTAGATCTTGTGAGCTCCGTTCATGATCAAGATCATCTTTTGTAATCCATACATGTTGTGTTTGCGGGGATCCGATGGATATCGAGATGCTATTTCAGATTGATTATTGATTCTATCATGTCTTTGTTATTTGAGATCTTGCATGCTTTCCGTTGTTAGTAGCTATCTTGGCCAAGTAGATGCTAGCAACTCCAAGAGTTAGTATTTATGCTCGATAGTGGGTTCATGCCTCTGGTAATCTGGGGAAGTGACAGAAATATCTAAGGTACTAGATGTGCTGTTGCTACTAGGGAGAAAACAACGATCCTTTGTTCATAGAACAATTGTATTGTTTACCTTACACGCAGTTCGTAAAGCAATAATCTGTTGCTTGCAACTTAATACTGGAGGGGGTTCGGATGATAACCTGAAGGTGGATTATTAGTCATAGATGCAGTTGGATGGCGGTCTATGTATTATGTTGTATTGCCCAATCGAGTCTCAAAGGAGTCAAGATGATTAGTATATGCATGTATTGATTTCTTGGTGTTTGTCAATTGCCCCGCTGTAATTTGTTCACCCAGCATGTTATCTATCTTAAGGAGAGCCACCTCTAGTGAACTATGGATCCCGGTCCTTTTACTTTACATACAATCTACAATCTTTTACTGATTTGTGTCTACTTTCTGCAAACTTTTACTTCTTTCCATTCGGTACGTTTAATCCTTTGTTTTTCGCAAAACACGGTGAGATTGACAACCTCATCGCAAGTTGGGGACAAAGTTCTGTGGTTGTGTTGTGCAGGTCTCCACGTTGCTACTAGCACCGGTAGTGCGCCTTGCCAAAGCTTAGCTAGTAACACCTTTGAGGTGTTTCCTTGCTCCTACTGGTTCGATTAAACCTTGGTTTCATAACTGAGGGAAACTTGCTGCTGTGCTCATCATACCTTCCTCTTGGGGTTCCCAACGAGCTCTACATCAACACCGCCATCAAGCAATTTTCTGGGCGCCGTGCATTGAGCCATCAAGCATTTTTCTGGCGCCGTTGCCGGGGAGTCAAGGACATCTTCACAAGGGGAGTCCCTCATAAACAATCTCTTTACTTTGTTGTTTTTGTTTTGCTTAGCTTCTTTTTGCTTTGTTTGCTTGTTTTGTTCTTCAAAAACACAAAAAAATTAGTTTTACTTGTTTTGCTTCTTATTTGAAAACCCAAAAAAATGACTACTCTTGAAAACACCAAGTTGTGTGACTTCACTAGCACCAACAACAATGATTTTATGAGCACTCCTATTGCTCCACCTATGGCTGAAAATACTTTCTTTGAGATAAAACCTGCTTTGCTCAATCTTGTTATGAGAGAACAATTTTCTGGTATTGGTAATGAAGATGCTGCTTCCCATCTAAATAACTTTGTTGAACTTTGTGAGATGCAAAAGCATAGGGATATAGATGGTGATATTATTAAGCTGAAATTGTTTCCTTTCTCTTTGAGAGGAAAAGCTAAAGAGTGGTTGAATTCCTTAACTAGGAATAGTATTGATTCTTGGAATAAATGCAAAGATGCTTTTATTGGAAAATACTATCCTCCTGCTAAGATTATATCCATGAGAAGTGAAATAATGAAGTTTAAACAACTTGATAATGAGCATGTTGCTCAAGCTTGGGAAAGAATGAAATCTTTGGTAAAGAATTGTCCCACTCATGGACTGACTGCTTGGATGATCATCCAAACTTTTTATGCAGGATTGAACTATTCTTCAAGGAACCTATTGGATTCAGCTGCTGGAGGTACCTTTATGACCATCACTTTGTGTGCTGCAACAAAACTATTGGATAATATGATGGTTAATTATTCTGAATGGCATACTGAGAGAGCTCCACAAGGTAAGAAGGTAAATTATGTTGAAGAAACCTCCTCCTTGAGTGATAAGATTGATATTATTATGTCTATGCTTGTTAATGGGGAAGCCCATATTAATCCAAATAATGTGCCTTTAGCCTCTTTGGTTGCTCAAGAAGAGCAAGTTGATGCGAACTTCATAAGAAATAACAACTTTGGCAACAATGCTTATGGTAATAATGCTTATAGGAACAATTTTGGTAACAACAATTATAAGCCATATCCTCCCAAAAATGGTAATGCTTATGGAAATTCTTACAACAATAATAAGAGTGCTCCCTCTGAACTTGAAGTTATGCTTAAAGAGTTTATTAGTAAACCAACTGCTTTCAATAAAACTATTGAGGAAAAACTCTCTAATGCTGAAAGAAATATAGCATCTTTGGCTGAAGCTCAATCTACTTTGAATAAAATGGCTGCTAAACCTGAAACTAATGAGAATCCCTTTGCAGCTACTAATGCCATAAAAGTAAGAATTGATGAAAATGTTAGACTATTAGCTGAATTACATGCTAAGTGGGAAAGAGAAGATGAAATTGCTAGAAACATTAGTGTTTCTACTATCACCACCACTAGTGTTGAGGCTAGTAATGGTTCTACTACTTTAAATGATAAGTTTGATTTTGATCTTGATGGTTGCAATATCTCTGAAGTTATTAAGTTCCTACAAAAGCTTGCTAAAAGTCCTAATGCTAGTGCTATGAACATGGCTTTTACAAAACACATTACTGATGCTCTCATAAAGATTAAAGAAGAAAAGATGAAACATAAAGCTTCTATTCCTATAAAACAAGAAGATGGTTGGGAACCCATCATTAATATGAAAGTGAACGACTTTGATTTCAAATCTTTGTGTGATCTTGATAGTAGTGTTTCTATTATGCCTAGAAGGATTTATGATATGCTTGATTTGCCTCCTCTTGAAGATTGTTATTTGAATGTCCCACTTGATGCTAATGCTAAAAAGAAACTCATGGGGAGTCTTAATGATGTTCTTATTATGGTTAATGATTCCTATGTCCCCGTTGATTTCTATGTTTTGGATGTTGAATACAATGCTTCTTGTCCTATTACTTTGGGAAGACCTTTTCTTAGAACTGTTGGTGCCATCATTGATATGAAAGAAGGCACCATTAAATATCAACTCCCACTCAATAAAGGTACAGAACACTTCCCTAAAAAGAGAGAAAAGATTTCTTTTGCTTCTCCTATGAAAACAAAATTTGGTCTTAATGCTTCTTCATTTGAGAACACTTTATTCTTTCTTTGGTTCTTATGCCTAACTTAAAGGCGTTAAAGAAAAGTACTTGTTGGGAGATAACCCAAGAGTTTTAGTTGAGTCTTGGAAGTTATTACCTCTGTAATAACCTCTCCTTATCCTTTTTATTTGCTTTTTGTGCCAAGAGTAACCTCTAATGAGAGTGAAGTAATGATTGGGAAAGTTGCTGTCCCGAAACAGATTTCTGTGCTTCACCATAAAAATTCCTGAGAGAGCTATGTACGTCGGATTGAACTGTATTTGTTTGTGCTTCTGCCCCAGTTTGTTATCTAACTTTCGTTATTTTAACACTTTTTGATTTGAGCAACAGAAGGTCTTCGAAAAAATTCGTCTTTACCTGCTGGTCTGTTTTAACAGACTTCTGCCATTTTTTGCATTTGCTTCTTGTTAGTTCCTTCTTGAGTTCTTTTGGGGAATTGAGCTTTTTGAGGGAAGTGCTACAGTAGCTAGTGTTCTAATGGAAGTTTATTTGGTGTTAGAACTGAACCTTAATACTTATTTATCTTAAGTGCACTAATGTTGCTAATGAGATTGTGTGAAGTTTTGTATGAAGGAAAATTTTCAGGTGTATGGAAGGAATGAGTAATGAGATGAAGGATGGACTAAAGCTCAAGCTTGGGGATGCCACGCGTGTCACCCCAAGAAATATCCAAGAAGTACAAGCGTCAAAGCTTGGGGATGCCCAAGGCATCCCCTTCTTCATCAATAAAAATTCTAGGTTTCTTCCAAATGCTTCATTTTTATTGTTTCGTGCACAGTTGTGTTTTTCTTGGAGTGTCTTCTTTTTCATTTTTGTTTTGGTTTTTAGTTTGCTTGGTTTGCTTAGTTTTCTGAATAAGTTGGTTGGACCCCCTCTTTCACACTTTGGTGTGCAAATAGTTTGGTTTGGTTTGGAAAAGAGTAGGAAAGTTCATGCTTATGTGGTAAAAAGAGCTCGTTTTTTACTGTGGCTATGCTTCGTCATGCCATGCTTGATATTGTTTTGGCTTTATGCTTAGTATTCTTTGCTGTAACATGACTTGTTATAAACAATTGAGATTGCTTAATGTGCCTTGTATGAATCATGCGTTGTTTTAGCATATTCAAGCATAGTATAGTGGTATTCTCCTTTGATGCTTTATTTGGGTTGACTTGGCACATGCTCACAACATGTTATGACTATCTCAAGTCACCATAGCCTTTATGATCCTTTAGTTTTCAACTTGTAGTATCACTTTATGCTTTGATCAATGATGTTTTGTCGCTCTGCATGATTATGGCCATTATTGCTCTCTTAGTTTGTCGCTCCCAGTCTTTTGCTAGCCTCCACAACCAAGTATGAGTTCCACTCATGCATCCAACTCCCTAAACCAAGTTTTTCCAAAGAGTCCACCATACCTACCTACTAGCTTATGCTATTCCAAGTATATTCATGCTTTTGTTTACCTTCCACTTGTTATGAGAAAACTAGTGATTAAAGCTCTCATGAACTTGATGGCACACTTTACTTTATTGCCTCTAATAAACTTGAACCATTGGGTCCTTCTTTGTTGCGTATATGCTTGCGCTTTATAAGTTGAAGTTAGCAGAACCATGTTTCATGGGGAACGCTTTCAACATTGCACTTGTACTTTGTACCCCATTGATATCATATTCTTTTGCTTACGGATCCCGGCGGTGTGAAATAAAAGTGGAACTTGTAAGATCATGGAGTTTGTATGTGTGTTAGAGAAACGCTTGGGTCGCTATCCTAAGCCATGCCTAATCATGGTGGAAACTTGCAGCATCACCATAGTGAGCACTCTATGAAGCATCCTCTATAAAAACCTATGCAAATAGAAAATTAAAAGATCGCTGAGATGCTCATTGTCTGCTTGCCTTGTCATTTTGATTATGGGAAAGCTCCCGTATCATGTGCAAGGGGTACCCCGTTGGCGGTTCTTAATGATACACATATACTTACAATGACAAGAGCTTACTCGTGACTAAAGTTGAGTAGCATGAGGATCGGTCTTCGTAAGTAAGGGGCATGAGATTTCGGTTTATAACTTGTCAAGCATATCCTCTTAGTTGTGTCACTTTAACCTTAACCACCTTCAAGATGCTTATGATAGGGGCAATGAGAGCTGAAAGCTATAAGTACCATAATTTTTGGAAGCTCTTTATGAGACTTGAATCCCTACTTCCTTTTACAAAAGGCCTTTCTTCCACCATTATATTGAGTCTCCACCTTCTATCTTTTTGCACTACTTTGAGAGCATAGTGGCCATTCTTAGTTCTATGTGCATTGTCCCAAGACTAGTTGATTGATGCATAACTTGTTATTGCTTGTTTGAAACTATTGTATCTAGTCACACTTATGAACTTTGAAGGTGTCCTATGCATTTATATTTGCTATTCTATTGAGGGACAAGCTAAATACTTTTATGCTAAGTTTTCTTTATGTGAAACAAACAAACATCTTGCAAAGCATGTTATTCATGAATCTTTTGTTTGTGCCTATTCTATTGAGGGTTCCCAATTTTCTGGGTTCTATTGAGGGTTCCCAACGAGCTCTACATCAACACCGCCATCAAGCAATTTTCTGGGCGCAGTGCATTGAGCCATCACACTTGACAAGCAAAATTAGCTTTGTCAAGTTCCTCAAGGTCATTGGTGAGAGAAGCATGAGCAATCTCAAGTTCCTTCTTTGAAGCATCAAGCTCTTGGGACAAGGTAATAACCCTATCTAGGGTATCCACATCTTTTGCCTTATCTAGTTCATAGATTTCAGTTCGTTCTTTAAGAAGTGAAGTGATGTTCTTTTCCTTGCTTAGCTCTTGCTCAAGGAGATTGAATCTCCATTTCTCATCATCAATATGAGATTCCAAGCTATCAATGGTCTCGTCACGTGAGTTGACAAGGTCCATTAATTGCTTGAATCTAGCACGAGCATGCTAGGAAGAGACTTCATGATTTTATACATTTCTTGTTTATAGTTTTCATAAAATTCATCATTGTCACTATCATTGATACTAACATGATCATCCAAGATGCTAGAGAGAGATGGAGGAGAAGAGATTACCTTGGTGCTCCTTTCCATAAGGCAAGAGCCGACGACCTTGGGAGTAGGAGAATCATCGACGTAGTCCTTTGTATAGTCATAGGTGAGTTGTGACCCGGGTTTGGTGTAAACCAAACTAGGCTCACCAAACCCCTTCTCTTCATCCTCACGCTCCTCATCACATGTATCCTTGGAGATTCTTGCCATAAGGCAAGTACCAGTGACCTTGGTAGTAATGGAGTCATCGGCGTAGTCCTTGGTGTAGTCATATGTGAAGAGTGACTCGGGTTTGGCAAAGCCAAGTCGGCCACTCCCACAACCTTCTCCTCATCTTCACTCTTCGCACCAGATAAGTATTCTTGGCCTAGGAAGACATTGCCATCACTCTTCTTGTTCCTCTTGTATCTCTCGTTGATGGGGTTTGGCTTCAATCTTGGCTTGGCACCCTCTTCATACTTGGGCTTATCAAATATCTTCTCATATGGGCACTTGTTGGCAAAGTGATCTGACTCATCACAATTGTGGCAAGTCCTGTTCTTCTCACTTGGTCCAGTTGAACTTCTCCTTCTTCGGAACTTCAAGTTCTTGGTGAAGAGTGCAAGTTGAGAGAGCATATCATCAACTCCATCACTAGCATTCTCTTCTTCACTTGCAACATCTTCTTGCGCATGCTTGGCCTTCAATGCTAGAGAATGAGAAGACCCAATAGCATGGCTCGTCTCCTTGATCTTTTGTCCTTCATCCGCCAAGTTATTCGTGGCAACAAGATACTAGATCATTGGGAGAGAAATAGCTAGCTGAATCTAGGAGTTACAAGTTCAAGGCAAGCTTCTTGTCGGTAGCTGAGATCATGAAGATAATCTTGGACTTGATGAGCTCATCATTCAAGTTGAACCCATCATCATACTTGTCACAACCAAGACCACTAATCTTCACATGGAGGGCAACAAGTCTCTTGTATGCTTCCGCGATGGACTCACCATCATGGTTCATGAATATGTTCATATCCGACTTGGTAGCTTCATACTTGGACTTTTGGATAAGAGATGTTCCCTCTTGGAGGATGATGATCCTATCCCAAAGATCCTTGGTGGTAGGGATGTCACTAACTTGATCATGGAGAGTGCGGTGGATGGCACTCCTTATCTTGTCACAAGCCGTTGCATTTAGTTGACGGTCATAGTACTCTCCTAGAGTGACGTTGTCGGGATCTTGTGGATAGAAGCCTTTGCACACAATCTCCCAAAGCTCCACACTACAGATGCGAAGATGAGATTCGATAGAAGCTTTCCAATGAGAGAAGTGAGTTCCATCATAATGAGGTGCGGGACCCGAACCATTAATACGAGGCATGATGTTCTTTTGCTTAGGATATATAAACGGAAATGGATTAGGAGGCATGGAGACTTTCGTCGGGTCACTCTCACTAGAGGACTCGTTCAAGGTCTCCTTACTAGTGTCCATTGGCCTCCCATGAGGTACTACCAAAGGTACGACAAGCATGACCCCCTCGCCCATCCCCAAAAAACATCCTTCAAGGAAACTTATTCGAGCAAGGAGATCGGAATCTGCCTTAGCCTTTTCACGAGAACTTTTGGCAAATAATTCATGAAGCTCCTTGACCGAATAAGTCTTGTCCTTATCATCATCAGAGAAAAGCATCTTTTCTCTTAGGAGGTAAAGCCCTTAGAAGAGCCCTTGGCTCTGATACCAATTGAAAGTGTAAGATGGTTTACCTAGAGGGGGGTGAATAGGTTTCTACAAAATTCTTTGTAATCTTTTGCAAGTTTTAGGCTTTGTAGAATATAAGTGTGCCTAAATGCAAACTAGGTGAGTCACCCTAGATGATGATACAAGATACTTCAAGCACGAAGTCTATCGCAATTTAAACAACACAAGTAAGAGATTAACTAAGGAATAACCGAAGCATGCGGATACGAAGATGTATTCCCGCATTCACCACCTTTGGGAAGGGGGCTACATCATGTTGGAGAGGTGTGAGGTTCCATGAAGGATTCCCCAACGCCATGAAGACTCACCTTCTTCTCCGAGCATATCCCACAAAGGAAAAGCTCACTTACTCATGGTAGACTTTAAGGTAGTCTCCAAACCCTCAGAAACTTTCCATGGAGCAAATCACAAGCCGAATGCCTTCAGGGCGACCCTAGCCACCTAGGTTTTCCTAGAGTAACAAGCTAACTCTATGAACTCAAGGGGGAATGAACTTTGGCTTGGTGGAAACATAGATTGGGACCTCCTCTTGGTTTCTACCAAATGGATTTGGAATTGGTTGGGTAGAATGGGAGATCCTCAAGGAATTGTGTTTCAACAATGGTAAGGGAGAAAGGTTCAAGAATAAATATGAACTGGAATGCCTAACATACTCAAGGTGGAAGAAGGGTATTTATACCCTAGGGGGAAATCTAGACATTTAGAGCAATTCTACACGAATCCGGTTTTAAGTTTGGTTGAACCGGTTGACAGACCGGATGGCCCCATTTCCAGTACGGATGACTGGAACTCAACTGGAAGTGGTTAATTAACATAAACCCGGGTAGACTCTATATAATGAACTGGAAAAACCCGGTTCAGAGTCGGTTTTCCAGCACTAACACCGGACCACCCAGTCCGGGAGCCGGTTCAACCGGCTTCCAAACAGAATCCTGTAGAATAGCTTTGAAAGGTAGATCTCCCTCTCCTCTCTCTTTGGTGATGGGACAAGTGGGTGTATGGGATGTGTGTATGTCTTAGGAATTCATCCCCAACAAGCTCATCAAGATAACCCCTCTTAATAGTGTGGAGTTCCTAAAGACTGAAGTTACATAATAAAGCAAAACTCTAGCATAAAGCTTCATTATCAAAAGGGGGTCTCTGACGATCTTTCAACACGCCATCGGACTAAAACCTGTGTAAGACACTAGTAGGTAGCATTAATCCGCTCTAACTACGGTGTCATTGTCAACCAAAAATAGTAGAGGGTAAAATATGTAGGGGTTCCGCGTATGAAAACAATAAATTTTTACCCTACGCCCCTGAACCACTGATGTTGCCAGGACCTATCTATTAGTAATGCAGTAACATGAGGGGATTTTCGCGAACTTACCCTTGAAGACCAAAAAGCATTGTCAACGCTCAGGAGAGCATGGTTGATGTAGACGAGCCAAAGCCGACCTCAAGGTCGTGATGAAGTCCTTGCGCTCCTGCGGCTCCAATGACTTGAGTGCCTCAAGTGTGACACCTCGTGGGGAGTTACAGACGTCCAGTGCCTGATAATGACTCCCGCTTCCCCGATCAGTAGTTGCGGAAGTAGAGCTCCTGAATCCGAATCCCGCAGTGCGACGGCGCTTCGCGGTGAAGATGTCTCTTATTCCCGCAGTCCGAACTTGGGACCACGGTCACGAGAGAGAGAGAGAGAGAGAGAGAATATCAATTGGAGGTCTCCCCAAAAGTTAGGAAACCTTTTATTGAATATTGTGTGCTTTTATCTTGCCAAATACCCCCACTATATATAGGGGGAGTGGAGGTACTACCTCCCTCAAAGTCCCGGGGTGGGACTAAAGGAGAGGAGAGGGGGAGGGGGAGGCGCCGCCTGCCACCCCCATGGGCCCCACGCGGGGGGGCTATCCCACTAGGGCGCCGGCCACCCCCTTGGCCCTTCTCCCCTCTTGCCTTTCCCTAATGGGCCCTCTTCCCTCCGGAATTGGCCCATTAAGCCTTTTGACCTTTAAATTGATTTTCTCTTTTATTAAATAATTATGAATAAATGATCAAATAAATATTTAACATTCATTCACATATTATTCAATCTCCATGGCTATGGAACACCTTCCACCTCCACTCCGGACATCCTCCGGACTTACCAAAACCCTTACAGTTTTCTCTCTACTATTCTTCGACGATTCTACCGATCCTATAAACACTCTCTAAGAATCATCAATCCCTTAAGTGTGATACCCCATGGTTCGGGAACACTCCAGACATGGTCGAGACACTCCCGGACAAATGATCGACAGAGGGACCTGGATGGCCATGTGACCCCTATGCATTCCACGAAGATCTTTCATCGTTTGAACCAGGACATTCGTGTCTTATTCCCTTTGTCTCTTGACACTCGCATTTCCCGAGATCTGATTAATGACATCGCCATGTCGTGTTCAATCTCGTTACCGAACAATGCTACTTGACTCATTCCGACAAGTGATATCTGTTGGAATTATGCCCTAGAGGCAATAATAAAGATGTTATTATTATAATTCTTGTTCATGATAAAGTTTATATTCCATGCTAGAATTGTATTAAGCGGAAACTTTAATACTTGTGTGGTTTGTGAACAACACCGTGTCCCTAGTACGCCTCTATGGACTAGCTCATTGATCAATGATGGTTAAGGTTTCCTAACCATAGACATGAGTTGTCAATTGATAATGAGATCATATCATTGGGAGAATGATATGGTGGACAGACCCAAACTAAGCAAAGCTATTAGATCGTTTCATCGTGTTCGTCTTTGCGAAGCTTTTCTCATGTCAAATATTGTATTCCTTAGACCATGAGATAATACAACTCCCTGGTATCGGAAGAAAGCTTTGAGGTCATCAAACGTCATCCTATGAGAGGGTGATCATAAAGGTGTCTCTCAGGTGATCGGAAAGTATCTGTTGGGTTGTATGTATCGAGATGGGATTTGTCCCTCCCAAATCGGAGAGATATGCTTCGGTACCACTCGGTAATCGATATCAACACCGCTTGCAAGCATGTGGTTAAGGAGTTAATCACAAAGTGATATCGGATTACGGAACGAGTAAAGTACTTGCTGTGAACGAGATTAAACTAGGTATGACGATACCGACGATCGAATCTCGGGCAAGTAAAATATCGCGAGACGAAGGGAATATATATATGGGATTGATTGAATCTTGGCATCGTGGTTCATCCGATATGATCATCGATGAATGTGTGGGAGTCAATATGGGTGCCCAAACCCCGCTGTTGATTATTGATAGAAGATCATGTCTGCATATTCTCGAACCCGCAGGGTCACACACTTAACGTGTCTCGACGCTAGGATAGATTGGATAATTGGTTTATGAATTTTTGTTCGGAGTCTTGGATGGGATCCGGGATATCACGAGAGGTTCCGAAATGGTCCGGAGAATAAGATTCATATAAGGCAGTGCAGTTTTTGGAGTTCGGAATAGTTCCGGGTTAATCGGTATTGTACCGGAAGCTTCTAGAACCTTCTGGAAGGGGACCAACGTGGCCCCACCTTCCGGGAGGGGGCATGGGCCTATGAGGGAGTGTCCTGGCCGCATTGGGCCAGGGGCACAAGGCCCCATAGGGCCCAACCGATCCTAGATAAGTTTAAATCGTTTAAACTAGAGATAAGATAGGGTTTCTAGAAGGGAGAGTTTAAATCGTTTAAACTAGAGATAGGCTTGGAGGATGGGCAAGGGCTGGCCGCACCCCCCCTCTATATATAGAGGGCTGGTGCGCCCCCTTCCCCCCCAACACACACCTCCCTCCAAGCCCTAGTAGCCCTGCTGCCTTCCTCTCTCCCTCCCGACTGTTTGTAGGCGAAGCCCTGCTGCAGAAATTCTCCACCATATACACCACGCCGTCGTGTTGTAGATCCAATCTATCTCTCCACCCTACTTGCTGGTCCGAGGAAGGAGGAGACGTCGAGGTGCTGCATGTGTGCATCTCACGGAGGCACCGCCACTTGTGGTGCTAGATCGGATCGGATCGCGAGGAGGAGAAGCGAGTACGACTACATCACCCACGTTCCGACGAACGTTCCGCTGTGCGAATCTTCAAGGGTATGAAGATCTAATCCAATCTCTCTCGTTGTTTGCATCTCCTAGATTAGATCTTGGCTTTCCCTCTGTTCGCTTCCGTAGAAAAAATTTGATTTACTATGCTGCGAAACCCTTTCAGTGGTATCAGAGCTAGATCTATGCGTAGATGTGATTCACGAGTAGAACGCAACATGGTTGTTGCGGGCGTTGATGTTTTCTGTTGCAAGCCTCTTGTTTGTGTTCTTCTTATGACGCGGGATAGTGAGATTGAAGCGGTCCAGGCCAACCTTACGCGACGTCGTTCGCGAGACCGGCTCCGCACTTGACGTGTGGCTTGTACCACACATGCGGCTGGTGGATGTCAGTTTCTCTCACTATAGTTGTCATGGGATTAACACCGGAGTTTGGCAACCATAATATCACCGTTGTGGCTTTCCGTAGGTAAGAATCGTTCTTAGCATCTACTCCCATAAGCCACGTAAAACATGCAACAACAAAGTAGAGGCGTCTAACTTGTTTTTGCAGGGAGTGTTTTCTGTGATATGGTATGGCCCAAGATGTGATGTGTATATTGTATGCGATGATCATGTTTTGTAATGTTTCACGACTTGCATGTCGATGAGTACACAACCAGCAGGAGCCATATGGTTGTCTTTATAATTGTGTATGACCTGCGAGTCAACTTCTTATACGCCATGTAATAGCTTTACTTCATCGCTAAGTAGTTAGCAATAGTTGTAGTTGCTATTCGTGGTGGAGGCAATCATGGTGGAGTGATGGAGATCATGCCGGAACGCACAAGATGGAGATCATTGCGCGAAGATTGGCTATACCATGTCACATAAAGTTATATGCATGTGATGTTTATCCTTTTATGTATCTTATTATGCTTAGATCGCGACGGTAGCATTATAAGATGATTCCTCACTTAAAGATCAAGATAAAAACTGTGTTCTCCCCAAGTATGCACCGTTGCGAAAGTTCGTCGTGTCCAAGCATCACGTGATGATCGGGTGCTATAGACTCTACGCTCACATACAACGGGTGCAAGCCAGTTTTGCACACGCGGAAATACTTTGGTCTAACTTGACGAGCCTAGCATGTACAGACATGGCCTCGGAACACAAGAACCGAAAGGTTAAGCATGAGTCATATGAATGATATGATCGACACTTCGTTGTCCACCATTGAAACCACATCTCTTCTCGTGATGATCGGATTAGGTGTGGTGAATTTGGATCGTGTTCACTAAACAACTTGAGGGATGTTGAATTTAGTGGGAGTTCATCTAGTAATTTGATTAAGTTGAACTATTTATCATGAACATAGTCTAAATTGTACTTGCAAATACTGTAGATCACATGGCCAAGTACAACTTCAACTTCAACATTTTTGCTGAGAAAGAAAAGCTTAGAAACAATGGGTCTAACTTCACCAACTGGTTCCGCAATCTAAGAATCATTCTGTCTGGCGGACAAAAGGACTATGTCCTTGGGAAAGCGTTAGGTGACCCCCTGCTGCAACTGCGCCGGCTGATGAGAAAGCTGTCTATCAGTCGTGCAAAGATGATTATGGTGTGATTAAGAGCACCATATTGTTTGCTATGGAACCGGAACTTCAAAATCGTTTTGAAAACTATCCCGGGCCCTTTGAGATTCTCGAGGAGCTGAAAACCATGTTTCAGACTCAAGCCCGTTCTGAGAGATATGAGATCTCCGAGAAGTTCTTTAACTGCAAGATGGAGGAAGGGACTTCCGTTAGTGAGCACGCCATTAAGATGTCGGGCTACACTCAACGCCTTGAGCAACTGGACTGCAAGATTCCAGAGGAGCTCAAGATTGACAGGGTTCTGCAATCACTCCCTCCCAGCTACAAAAGTTTTGTAGTGACTCATAATCAGATTGGTTCCACTGATACAATCACCGAGCTCTTCGCAAAGCTGAAGGCTGCGGAGGTGGACATCAAGAAGGATAATCATGTGTTGATGGTCAACAAGCCCTCCTTTAAGAAAGGTAAAGGTGCAAAGAAGCCCTTCAATAAAAGCGGCGGCAAGCGCGTTGCCCCTGATGAGAAGAAGCTCAAGTCTGGACCTAAGCCGGACACTGAGTGCTTCTATTGCAAGGACAAGGGTCACTGGAAGCGCAACTGTCCGAAGTACTTAGCGGACAAGAAGGCTGGCACCATCAAAGGTATATTTGATATACATGTTATTGATGTTTTCCTTACTAGCCCTCGTTGTAGTGCCTGGGTATTTGATACTGGTTCAGTTGCTAATATTTGTAACTCGAAACAGGAGCTACGAAATAGACGACGGCTTGCGAGGGATGAGGTGACGATGCGCGTTGGCAACGGATCAAGAGTTGATGTGATGGCCGTCGGCACGCTCTCCTTAGTTTTACCTTCGGGATTAGTTTTAAACCTTAATAAATGTTATTATGTGCCTGCGTTGAGCATGAACATTATTTTTGGATCGTGTTTATTGCAAGACGGTTATTCATTTAAATCGGAGAATAATGGTTGTTCTATTTATATGAGTAACATCTTTTATGGTCATGCACCCCTTGTAAATGGTTTATTTCTTCTAAATCTCGAAAGGGATGAAACACACATCCATAACATTGAGGCTAAGAGATGCAAAGTAGATAGTGATAATACTACTTATTTGTGGCACTGTCGTCTAGGTCATATTGGTGTAAAGCGCATGAAGAAACTCCATTCTGATGGACTTTTGGAGTCTCTTGATTTTGAATCATTTGACACATGCGAACCATGCCTCATGGGCAAGATGATCAAAACTCCGTTCTCCGGTATGATGGAGCGAGCAACAGACTTGTTGGAAATCATACATACCGATGTATGCGGACCGATGAGTGTTTCGACGCGCGGTGGATATCGCTATTTTCTCCCTTTTACCGATGACTTAAGTAGATATGGGTATATCTATTTAATGAAACATAAATCTGAAACGTTTGAAAAGTTCAAAGAATTTCAGAATGAAGTGGAGAACCATCGTAACAGAAAGATTAAGTTTCTACGATCCGATCGTGGGGGCGAATATTTGAGTTATGATTTTCTCACGCATCTCAAGTCAAGTGGAATCGTTTCACAACTCACGCCACCCGGAACACCACAGCGCAATGGTGTGTCTGAACGCCGGAATCGAACCCTATTAGATATGGTCCGATCGATGATGTCTCTTACTGATTTGCCGTTATCGTTTTGGGGTTATGCATTAGAAACCGCTGCATTCACTTTAAATAGGGCTCCATCTAAATCCGTTGAGACGACACCGTATGAACTGTGGTTTGGTGCTAAACCTAAGTTGTCGTTTCTTAAAGTTTGGGGATGCGAAGCTTACGTCAAGAAGTTGATGCCGGACAAGCTCGAACCCAAAGCGGAGAAATGCGTCTTCATAGGATACCCTAAGGAAACTATTGGGTATACCTTCTATCACAGAACTGAAGGCAAAGTGTTTGTCGCAAAGAACGGTTCCTTTCTTGAGAAGGAGTTTCTCTCGAAAGAAGTGAGTGGGAGGAAAGTAGAGCTAGACGAGGTTGTTGAACCTTCTCTTGAATTGGAGAGTAGCGCAGCACCTGAAATTGTTCCAGTGCCGCCTGCGCCAACAATAGAGGAAGCTAATGACAAGGATCATGAAGCTTTGGACGATGCTGCTACTGAACGTCGCAGGTCGACAAGGTCGCGTGCCCCTCCTGGGTGGTACGGCAACCCTGTCTTGACAGTCTTGTTAGTAGAAGACAGTGAACCTACGAACTATGAGGAAGCGATGATGAGCCCAGACTCTGAGAAATGGCTAGAAGCCATGAAATCCGAATTGGGATCCATGAGCAAAAACCAAGTATGGACTTTGGTGGACCCTCCTAGCGACCGAAAGGCCGTTGAGTGCAAATGGATCTTCAAGAAGAAAACGGATGCGGATGGTAATGTTACCGTCTATAAAGCACGGCTTGTCGCGAAAGGTTTTCGACAAGTTCAAGGTGTTGACTACGATGAGACTTTCTCTCCCGTAGCGATGTTTAAGTCTATTCGGATTTTATTAGCAATTGCTGCGTTTCATGATTATGAAATATGGCAGATGGATGTCAAGACTGCGTTCCTCAATGGCAACATTGATGAAGAGTTGTATATGATGCAACCCGAAGGTTTTGTCGATCCTAAGGATGCTGATAAAGTATGCAAACTTCAGCGTTCCATTTATGGACTGAAGCAAGCATCTCGGAGTTGGAACCTTCGTTTTGATCAAGTGATCAAGAGCTTTGGATTTGTTCCAAATTGCTACGAAGCTTGCATCTACAAGAAAGTGAGTGGAGCTCGGTGACGTTTTTGGTACTATATGTGGATGACATATTGATTATTGGAAATGACATCAACATGCTTAACGATGTGAAGAGTTATTTGAACAAGTGTTTTTCAATGAAAGACCTAGGTGAAGCTGCTTATATATTGGGCATCAAGATCTATAGAGATAGACAAAGACGCCTGATAGCTTTAAGCCAGAGTACATACCTAGACAAAGTTCTGAAAAGGTTCAGAATGGATAAGGCATTGAAAGGTTCAGTGCCTATGTTGTCAGGGAAGATATTGAGCAAGGCTCAGTGTCCAGCTACGGTAAATGATAGGGAAGCTATGAGCAAAGTGCCTTATGCCTCGGCCATAGGTTCCATCATGTATGCCATGCTGTGTACTAGACCGGATGTGTCCAATGCTCTTAGTTTGACGAGCAGATATCAAAGTGATCCAGGAGTGGACCACTGGACAGCCGTGAAGAACATCCTAAGGTACCTAAATAGGACTAAAGAAATGTTCTTAGTCTATGGGGGTGATGAACAGCTCGTCGTAAAAGGTTACGTCGATGCTAGTTTCGACACCAACAAGGATGATTGTAAATCTCAGACAGGATACGTGTATATTTTGAATGGAGGAGCTGTGAGCTGGAGAAGCTGCAAGCAAAGCGTGATCGCGGGATCTACAGTAGAAGCGGAATACATGGCTGCTGCAGAAGCGTCAAGTGAAGGAGTTTGGATCAGGAACTTCATCACTGAGCTTGGCGTGGTTCCAAGTGCATTAGACCCACTGGAGATATTGTGTGACAACACTGGCGCCATAGCACTCGCTAAGGAACCAAGATATCATCCAAAGACCAAGCATATCAACCGCAAGTTTCATATAATCCGAGATTATATAGCAGATGGAGATCTGAAGATCAGCAAAGTACATACAGATCTGAATGTCGCAGATCCATTGACTAAAACTCTTCCACGTGTAAAACATGATCAGCACCTCAGTGCCATGGGTGTGAGATTGTTGCCAAATGTAAACTAGATTATTGACTCTAGTGCAAGTGGGAGACTGTTGGAATTATGCCCTAGAGGCAATAATAAAGATGTTATTATTATAATTCTTGTTCATGATAAAGTCTATATTCCATGCTAGAATTGTATTAAGCGGAAACTTTAATACTTGTGTGGTTTGTGAACAACACCGTGTCCCTAGTACGCCTCTATGGACTAGCTCATTGATCAATGATGGTTAAGGTTTCCTAACCATAGACATGAGTTGTCAATTGATAATGAGATCATATCATTGGGAGAATGATATGGTGGACAGACCCAAACTAAGCAAAGCTATTAGATCGTTTCATCGTGTTCGTCTTTGCGAAGCTTTTCTCATGTCAAATATTGTATTCCTTAGACCATGAGATAATACAACTCCCTGGTATCGGAAGAAAGCTTTGAGGTCATCAAACGTCATCCTATGAGAGGGTGATCATAAAGGTGTCTCTCAGGTGATCGGAAAGTATCTGTTGGGTTGTATGTATCGAGATGGGATTTGTCCCTCCCAAATCGGAGAGATATGCTTCGGGCCCACTCGGTAATCGATATCAACACTGCTTGCAAGCATGTGGTTAAGAAGTTAATCACAAAGTGATATCGAATTACGAAACGAGTAAAGTACTTGCTGTGAACGAGATTAAACTAGGTATGACGATACCGACGATCGAATCTCGGGCAAGTAAAATATCGCGAGACGAAGGGAATATATATATGGGATTGATTGAATCTTGGCATCGTGGTTCATCCGATATGATCATCGATGAATGTGTGGGAGTCAATATGGGTGCCCAGACCCCGCTGTTGATTATTGATAGAAGATCATGTCTGCATATTCTCGAACCCGCAGGGTCACACACTTAACGTGTCTCGACGCTAGGATAGATTGGATAATTGGTTTATGAATTTTTGTTCGGAGTCTCGGATGGGATCCGGGATATCACGAGAGGTTCCGGAATGGTCCGGAGAATAAGATTCATATAAGGCAGTGCAGTTTTTGGAGTTCGGAATAGTTCCGAGTTAATCGGTATTGTACCGGAAGCTTCTAGAACCTTCCGGAAGGGGACCAACGTGGCCCCACCTTCCGGGAGGGGGCATGGGCCTATGAGGGAGTGTCCTGGCCGCATTGGTCCAGGGGCACAAGGACCCATAGGGCCCAGCCGATCCTAGATAAGTTTAAATCGTTTAAACTAGAGATAAGATAGGGTTTCTAGAAGGGAGAGTTTAAATCGTTTAAACTAGAGATAGGCTTGGAGGATGGGCAAGGGCTGGCCGCACCCCCCCTCTATATATAGAGGGCTGGTGCGCCCCCTTCCCCCCCCCCCCAACACACACCTCCCTCCAAGCCCTAGTAGCCCTGCTGCCTTCCTCTCTCCCTCCCGACTGTTTGTAGGCGAAGCCCTGCTGCAGAAATTCTCCACCATATACACCATGCCGTCGTGTTGTAGATCCAATCTATCTCTCCACTCTACTTGCTGGTCCGAGGAATGAGGAGACGTCGAGGTGCTGCACGTGTGCATCTCACGGAAGCACCGCCACTTGTGGTGCTAGATCGGATCGGATCGCGAGGAGGAGAAGCGAGTACGACTACATCACCCACGTTCCGACGAACGTTCCGCTGTGCGAATCTTCAAGGGTATGAAGAACTAATCCAATCTCTCTCGTTGTTTGCATCTCCTAGATTAGATCTTGGCTTTCCCTCTGTTCGCTTCCGTAGAAAAAATTTGATTTACTATGCTGCGAAACCCTTTCAATATCCACGTGATCAAATCCCACGCTGCGCAGCTATTGGATATAACTTCTCCGAGTGGGCCCTTGAGTATCTTTCCGTCACGTGGATGGAAAAATCCTGCTCTTGGCATATATTGCCTCTACGGTTCCTTCGAATACCTGAACACACCTTTATTGTCACTGTATTACCAAGTGAAGTTTGATGCTATCTAAGCATTCTCGGGAGACAGTGATTGATATAGCCTCACGGTCTAAGGAATAGTCTACAAGGATCCATTTCTAATCATCGTAACTTGAACTTCGTGATATGATTGGGTCATGATGTTTAGGTTGGGTATTGGTTCATCATATCATTCTTAGAATGAGTTGACTCCATTTCCAACTGGCGTAAATGCCACATGATCAGGAAACTTGATCATCTGTTGACCAATGAACCAGTGACTAGAGTTTCACTGGGAACCCCTGGTTGTTTATATATCACACGTGTATTGATGTTTCCTCTCAATACATTTATACCATGATATAAAACTTAATCATAAACTTTATGAAATATGATAATAATCCGTATTATTATTTGTCTCTACGGCATATTTCCAATAGTCTCCCACTTGCACTAGAGTACAAATAAACTAGTTGCATTTGTTCTTAATCATTGGCACTATATATCTGGTACCCTGAACATGCTTGCTCATGGAAGAGGTTGAGTCTTGGGTCTGTACTTTACAGTCCCAAATCCTTTGCAACTTACTAATGTCACCTTGATTAACATTAATACTTTATCATCACATGATAACATCTTTGTGTATGCATCGTCGCTATGGCAGCAAAATGAGGCCGGATTCTAGGAGTCTATAGTGACTTTAGATCAACCTCTAGGGCTTTCTCATGGGCAATGTGCCCTGGGACACATCATTCTACATTAAAAGCGAACTAGACCCGCCATAACATTATACAACACTTTAGATGGTACCCTTATCTATTATTATAAATGTAATCATCGAAACACGAGTGCACTCTGTGCAACTTTCGATGTTTTGTTCACCTCACTTCCTACTTGACTTTTGTCGGTATTTACAGGAGTTTTGAGCATATTCCATTATAACATAACTCTATGCTTTCAGATATGCCATCCTTTATGGATTTGGAAAACATGTCTACAGTTCTCTATTAGACACTGCAGACAAACTTAGCTCAACGTTCCATGATTCAAACTTAATCACCTTTTAAACGTTCCTTATTGGATCATATATTATGTTAAGTTATCATCATAGTTTTCTAAGATAGAACCTATGTCTCAACATAGTGGATGATGATCATCCTTTTCTTTCTTTCAACCATTGATGTTAAACTTAATACTGTTCCTATCTTGAGTTATTAAGGACCAGTTCTTTAATTAACTTCTATTCTGAAACCCTTTTTATCACAATACACTTATTATCAACTTCTACCCCTTATAAATCATTATTTATCGGTACTTGCGCTTTTATTCTTAACACACTTAAGAATCACTCCTATAAGCTTCCACTCAAAATATGTTCCTAACATATTTGGGTATGAGTCACTACTCTTACTCAAACTATGTTCCTAGATATTTGAATTTGAGACATATATTGCTCGCACTCAAAAATAAGTCATTCACATATTGTTTTAGGAAGACTTTCATAGCTCCCACTCAATTTCATGCAAATTGCATATCCACTCACTATTTTGAACGATTTCAAAATCCTTTGATCAAATATCAAACTTGGAGATTGCTATGAGATACTAGTATCTTCACTAGTTTTAAATCCACTAGACATTTAGCACACTTGAATCAAATTCATTTGAATTCGTCCAATACTTTGACAATTTGTGCTTTTGTCATTCACCCCCTTTTCCACTATGGCTTTGTAGTCATTCAGGAAAATTCAAAGTAACTCCTTTACTTTGTAAGATTCAGCAACGAGTTACTTTCTAATATCAAGGGAATTTTGCTTCTAGGATTTCTCATAATTCTAGTTTACCATTATTTCCTTAGTAGTTTGTAGGTATTTCATATTCCGAGAATCATGACAAATGATTCACAAATGTCTCCATACAAGATATAGGCTACATTTTGAATCCTACTTTATGTAGTGAAAACACTAGTGGGGAAACACAATGATCATCATCATTGATTCTTTCCTTTGTGAAGAGAATATTTCAGGAACGTTTTCCGTTGCGCTTCTCAACACTCTTATGCAGGGTTTTGAATCCTCAACATGTTTTACACTATCTTCCATTTACTCCATAATTGAGAAATATCACTGAATGTAAACTTTCTCAAGAATGCACCAAAATCCAAGCAATACAAAATTTTCTTTCCTTTTGGTTCTAGCTATGGATTTCGTATTCAAAGTTTTCCAATGAATACTCTACAAGGACTTATTTGATGTTGTTTTGGTTATATTGAATAACTCCAAAACTTCCACGACGATCCATACTAGATATGGAGCCGATCTCACGAATTCAGATGGTTCACTATATGGTCTAACTGAGTGCCAACTATTTCTAACTAATGGTCTTTACATCTATACTACAACGATTTATTTGGCGCCATCTATTTACCCATTGTGATATCTAATATCACATTGTGATGCTTTGCATTTTGACATTTCAAACGCATTGCATTTCACAATTTCTTTTATGCGATTCCTATAAAGTCGAATTTCATTACTATTGATCAAATCGTAGTAATTAGATTCTCTTTTATATTTATACCCTTTGTTGATGAAACACTTTGATCATATCAAATAGTTTCATACTCATGTTTCCTTTGGTAAACTTCTTTACACATTTAAAAAATCATATAATGATAATCACCATTTTGTTAAACTACAATACATCAAATGTGTATTCTCTTTAACAATTCATCAAACACTTTGTATTCAAGTAATACACGGTGTTCAAGTTATTTTGCCAAACTTAGGCATGATTCATATGTGATAAGAAATCAAATGACTTTCACATATTATCACATAACTTTGAATTTAAACAATGGTTTCATTCATTAATGAACATATCATTAAGTTGGGTATTTTAAGGCATTTCAATATTTTACAAATGTTCATGTATTATCAATTAGTTTCATAACAAGGATAATTCACACATAATCAAACAAGATATGAACACGAATAGAGATCATTCATAAAAGTGGAACAACTGTTTGTTACAAACTGATATGAATAACCGTCTCACAAAGTGTGAGACACGCTAAAGAAGTTCACAATCTTTTGATTACAACAATCATACTAAACATAAACTAAATGAGAAATGTTGAGGGAGAGTGTCGTTGGCCATCATCATCATGCTCTCCATCAACACACAACGTCACCTCATCTCCATCAAGCACCTCTATCCAGAAGGACATGTTTTCAGCAAAACATAACAAGTATCAAATATACTTAACACTGCAACATGTGTTTGCAAGATTATAACATTTATAAAATTGTATATCAAATATATACCTTTTTCATTGATGACCTCAGCGACAACGGGTTCAACCATCACATCTCTGAAATGTGATATGAATTCGTGGAAATACCGTGTTTCCGCGTCGCCTCTCATAATGCAAATCCTGGCAAGTGCTTGGTAGCTTGGTGGCAGTGACCGCAACAACACGCCTATTGCAAAATAACTTGCAAACCAGTTGTCCAGGAAGTATGCAAGACTCATGTATGCATCATATATGCTTAACAAGTGATCGTCCAATGAGGAGTTCTCCTCCATCTTTATGGAGAGGAAATCCCCCATCAGCTCATACTCCCATATGTGCACTTGTTCCATGAAATGTGATCTCAGATGTGCCATAACCGTTCGGGGATTAAGACTTCCCACAATCGGCCATAGCCCATCTTCCATCCCGAGGCGCATCATTACTGATATGAATGTGGCCATCACATGATGACAGCAGCGGTGATCCCGCTGCTCCTAGATCTCATGAAGATAGGGTGGCTCCAAGTACATATCGTAGATCATGTAGTCGGCCACTTTGTTCTCGCTAAGGAGATCATGAAGGCGCATGACCCATATAGAAAAGTTGGATCCATCTAACTTGAGCTTTTCTCCTTTTAACCAATTATCAATAGGGAAGGTAATCTCAAGGAGAATCATTTTCTACATTTATAATTGCAAAAGGAATTTAGACTAAGTTTATAATTAAAATGAGTTAATTGTTGGAAATATGCCCTAGAGACAAATACTGATAAGGACTATTATCATATTTCACAAAGTTTATGATTAAGTTTTATATCATGCTATAACTGTATTGAGAGGAAACATCAATACACGTGTGATATATAAACAACCAGGGGTTCACATTGAAACTCTAGTCACCCGTTCATTGGTCAACAGATGATCATGTTTCCTGATCATGTGGCATTTATGCCAATTGGAAATGGAGTCAAGTCATTCTGAGAATGAGATGATGAACCAATACCCAACCTAAACATCGTGACCCGATCATGTCACGAAGTTCAAGTTACGATGATTATAATGGATCCTCATAGATTATTTATTAGACCGTCAGGCTATATCAATCACTGTCTCCCGAGAGTGATTAGATAGCATCAAGCGTCACTTGGTAATACAGTGATTATAAAGGTGTGTTCAGGTACTCGGAGGAACCGTAGAGGCAATATTTGTCAAGAGAAGGATTTGTCCGTCCACGTGACGGAAAGATACTTAAGGGCCCACTCGGAGAAGTTATATGCAATAGCTGCGCAGCGTGTGACTTGATCACAGGGATATCACTTGTCGAGCGAGTCAAGTAGCATTGTTCAGTAACGAGATTGAACACGACATGGTGATGTCATTGATAAGATCTCGGGCAATGCAAGTATCAAGATACAAAGGGAATAAGACACGACTGTCCCGGTTCAAACGACTAAAGATCTTCATGGAATGCACAGGGGTCACATGGCCATCCAGGTCCCTCTATTGATCATTGGTCCGGGAAAGTTCCGACCATGTCTGGAGTGTTCCCAAACTGTGGGATATCATGCTTAAGGGTTTGATTATGCTTAGAGAGTGTTTATAGGATCGGTAGAATCGCCAAAGAATAGAAGAGAGAAAACCAGGAGGGTTTCGGTAAGTCCGGAGGATGTCCGGAGTGGAGGTGGAAGGTGTTCCATAACCATGGAGATTGAATAATATGTGAATTAATGTTAAATATTGATTTAATCATTTATTCATAATTATTTAATAAAATAGAAAAACAATTTAAAGGTCAAAAGGCTTAATGGGCCAATTCCGTAGGGAAGAGGGCCCATTAGGGAAAGGTAAGAGGGAAGAAGGGGCAAGGGGGTGGCCGGGTGGGCCAATCCCCCCTGCGCGGGGCCCACTAGGGCTTGCCGACGGTGCCCCCACTCTCCCTCTCCTTTAGTCCCACCCCGGGACTTTGAGGGAGGTAGTACCTCCCCTCCCCTATATATAGTGGGGGTATTTGGCCAGATAAATACACACAATATTCAATAAAGGTTTCCTCTATTTTGGGGAGACCTCCAATTGATATTCTCTCTCTCTCTCTCTCTCTCTCTCTCTCTCTCTCTCTCTCTCGTGACCATGGTCCCAAGTTCGGACTGCACGAACGAGAGACATCTTCACCGCGGAGTGCCGTCGCACTGTGAGATTCGGATCCAGGAGCTCTACTTCCAAAACTACTGCTGGATTGGGGAAGCGGGAGTCATCGTCATGCACCGGACGTCTATAACTCCCCGCGAGGTGTCACACTTGAGGCACTCAAGTCGTTGGAGCCGTAGGATCGCAAGGATTTCATCACGACCTTGAGGTCGGCTTCGGCTCATCTACATCAACCATGCTCTCCTGAGCGTTGACAATGCTTTTCGGTCTTCAAGGGTAAGTTTGCAAAAATCCCCTCCCGTTACTGTATTACTAATAGATAGGTGCTTGCAACATTAGGAGTTCAGGGGCGTAGGGTAAAAATTTATTGTTTTCATAGTGGTATCAGAGCTAGATCTATGCGTAGTAATGCTAGTATGGGTAGAACACACGGGATGTAGCGTGTGGGCGTTGATCTTTTAGTTTTCACCCTCCCACGTGTACTTGTGTATACCGCAACAATACTTGATGAAGCGCCCCCAACTGACTTTACGCGTTCATTCACGAGACTGGTCCACGCTTGACATATGGCTTATACCGTATAAAGTGGCTTAGGGGGGTGTCTGTCTCTCTCACATTAGTTGGTATGCCATTTGCAACGGAGGGCCCCGAAAGGGGTGTAGTATCGACAACTACTTGATCAACATTGTTGTGAAAGTTCGTAGGTAAGAACGGTTCTTGTGCGAAAGCCCATTCAGCCACGTAAAACATGCAAAGATAAAGTAGAGGCGTCTAACTTTGTTTTGCAGGGGCGTTGCTTTGTGATATGGTTGTGGCAAAGGTAAAGTGATCACCTTATGTTATGAAGTAGTAATAGATAGTCACGGAGGTGACGAACTACCACGCCGGAAAGACACTTGTACCCTAGTGTCTACGGCGCCAGAACCCTGGCGCCGGAATCCGGTGACGCCAGATGGAGATCACGTGTGAAGGACCATATCACATTGCTTTTACATTCAATGTTATTGTTTGTATATCTTATTGTGTGCTAGTATTAGATACTCGACGGTAGCCTAATAAGATGATCCCTATTAAAAATTACCAATGCTTGTGTTCTCCCTTAGTGTGCACCACAAAGTAAGTTCTTCGGTATGAGGCAGGCCGTGATGATCGAGTGTCAGACATATCTATGTTCGCATACAGTGGGTGTAAGCCATGTTGCACAGCGAATACACTAAGGTTGAGTTGGCAATCCTAGAATGTAGCAGACATGGCCTCGGAACACGGATGGTCAAAAGATCGAGCACGAGTCGCATGAATGATGTGACCGACGTTTAGCGTCCACCCTAGAACCCACATTGATGGCCGTGATGATCGGGGGAGATGTGGGGAAAAGGGGTTGTGTTATCACTACAACCCTTCAGGGGATTGGTGTTTGTGAGTGGATTTATTATTAACTCATTTAATTATAAACTTAGTCTAAATTCCTTTTTGCAATTATAAATGTAGAAAATGGTTCTCCCCGAGATGACCTTCCCTATTGACAATTGGTTAAAAGGAGAAAAGCTCAAGTTAGATTGATGCAACTTATCTGTATGGGTCATGCGCCTTCATGATCTCCTTAGCGAGAACAAAGTGGCCGACTACATGATCTACGAGATGTACTTGGAGCCGCCCTATCTTCATGAGACCCAGGAGAAGCGGGATCTCCGCTGCTGTCGTCGTGTGATGTCCACATTCATATGAGTAACGATGCGCCTCGGGATGGAAGATGGGCTATGGCCGATTGTGGGAAGTCTTAATCCCCGAACAGTTATGGCACATCTGAGATCACGTTTTGTGGAACAAGTGCGTATATGGGAGTATGAGCTGATGGGGGATTTCCTCTCCATAAAGATGGAGGAGGGATCCTCACTAGACGATCACTTGTTGAGCATATATGATGCATACATGAGTCTTGCATACTTCCTGGACAACTGGTTCGCAAGCTCTTTTGCAATAGGCATGTTGTTGCGGTCGCTGCCACCAAGCTACCAAGCACAAGTTAGGACTTGCATTATGAGAGGCGACGCAGAAACAAAGGATTTCAATGAGTTCATATCACATTTCAGAGATGTGATGGTTGAACCCGTTGTCGCTGAGGTCATCAATGACAAAGGTATATACTTGATATACAGTTTTATAAATGTTATAATCTTGCAAACACAATTGCAGTGTTAAGTATATTTGATACTTGTTCTGTTTCGCGGAAAACATGTCCTTCTGCATAGAGGTGCTTGCTAGAGAGGAGTTGACGTTGCGTTTTGATGGAGAGCATGATGATGATGGCCAACGACACTCTCCCTCAACATTTATCATTTAGTTTATGTTTAGGATGATTATTGTAATCGAAAGATTGTGAACTTCTTTAGTGTGTCTCACACTTTGTGAGACGGTTATTCATATGAGTTTGTAGCAAACAGTTGTTCCACTTTTATGAATGATTTCTATTCGTGTTCATATCTTGTTCGATTATGTGTGAATTATCCTTGTTATGAAACTAATTGATAATACATGAACATTTGTAAAATATTGAAATGCCTTTGAAAAATTACCCAACTTAATGATATTTCATTACTGAATGAAAACAATTGTTTAAATTCAAAGTTATAATGATAATATGTGAAAGTCATTTGATTACTTGTCACATATGAATCATGCCTAAGTTTGGCAAAATAACTTGAACACCGTGTATTGCAAGAATACAAAGTGTTTGATGAATTGTTAAAGAGAATACATATTCGATGTATTGTAGTTTAACAAAATGGTGATTGTCATTATATGATTGTTTAAATGTGTAAAGAAGTTTACCAAAGGAAAAATGAGTATGAAACTGTTTGATATGAAAGGGTATAAAAATAAAAGAGAATCTAATTACTACGATTTGATCAATAGTAATGAAATTCGATTTTATAATATTGGCATAAAAGGAATTGTGGAATGCAAAGCGTTTTGAAACATCAAAATGCAAAGCAATACAGTATGATATTTGATATAAAAATGGGTGAATAGATGGCGCCAAATAAATTGTTGTAGTGTAGATATAGAGACCATTAGTTAAAAATAGTTAGCACTCAATTAGAATATATAGTGAACCATTTGGATTCGTGAGATCGGCTCCATATCAAGTATGGATCATCGTGGAAGTTTTGGGGTTATTCGATATAACCAAAACAATAGCGAATAAGTCCTTGTAGAGTATTCATTGGAAACTTTGAATACGAAATCCATAGCTGAAACCAAAAGAGAAGCAAAAACTAGTATTGCTTGGATTTTGGTACATTTTCGAAAAATTTCACATTCAGTGATACTTCTCGATTATGTAGCAAATGGAAGATAGTGAAAAACACGATGAGGATTCAAAGCCCTGCATCAGAGTGTTGAGAAGCGCAATGGAAAATGTTCCTGAACGATTCTATTCACAAAGGAAAGAATCAATGATAATGATCATTGTGTTTTCCCCACTGGTGTTTTTACTACATAAAGTAGGATTCAAAATATAACCCATATCTTGTATGGAGACATTTGTGAATAATTTGTCATGATTATCGGAATATGACATACCTACGAACTACTAAGGAAATAATGGTAAAACAGAATTATGAGAAATCCCAGAAGTAAAATTTCACTTGAGATTAGAAAGAAATTCGTTGCTAAATCTTACAAGTAAAGGAGTTATTTGGAATTTCCCCAAATGACTACAAAGCCATAGTGGAAAAGGGGTGAATGACAAAAGCACAATTTGTCAAGTATTGGACAATTCAAATGAATTTGATTCAAGTGTGCTAAATGTCTAGTGGATTTAAAACTAGTAAAAGTACTAGTATCTCATAGTAAATATCCAAGTTTGACATTTGATCAAAGGATTTTGAAATCATTCAAAATAGTGAGTGGATATGCAGTTTGCATGAAATTGAGTGGGAGCTATGAAAGTCTTCCTAAAACAATATGTGAATGACATATTTTTGAGTGGGAGCAATATAAGTCTCAAATTCAAATATGTAGGAACATAGTTTGAGTAAGAGTAGTGACTCATATTTTGAGTGGGAGCTTATAGGAGTGATTTTTAAGTGTGTTGAGAATAAAAGCGCAAGTACCAATAAATAATGATTTATAAGGGGCAGAAGTTGATAATAAGAATATTACGATATTATGTAGTATTCCTTGAGGGATTCTGAAAAGGGTTTCAGAATAGAAGTTAGTTAAGGAACTAGTCATTAATAACTCAAATAAGGAATAGTATTAAGTTTAACATCAATGGTTGAAAGAAAGAAAAAGTATGATCATCATCCACTATGTTAAGACATGGTTCTATCTTAGAAAACCAAGATGATAACTTAACATAATATATGATCCAAGAAGAAACGTTTGAAAAGTGATTAAGTTTGAATCACAGAACGTTGAGCTAAGTTTGTCCGTAGTGTCTAGTAGAGAACTGCAAACATGTTTTCCAAATCCATAAAAGATGACATATCTTAAAACATAAAGGGTTATGTTATAAGGGAATATGTTGGAAACTCCTGTAATACCGACTAAAGTTAAGTAGGAAGCAAGGTGAACAAAAACATCGAAAGTTGCATAGGGTGTACTCGTGTTTCGATGATTACATTTATAATAATAGATAAGGGTACCATCTAAAGTGTTGTATAATGTTATGGCAGGGCTAGTTCGCTTTTAACGTAGAATTATGTGTCCTAGGGAATAGTGCCCATGAGAAAGTCCTCGAGGTTGATATAAAGTCACTGTAGGATCCTAGAAAGAGGCCTCGTTCTGCTGCCATAGCGACGATGCATACACACAAATGTTATCTTGTGATGATAAAGTATTAATGTTAATCAAGGTGACATTAGTAAGTTGCAAAGGATTTGGGACCTGTAAAGTACATGCCCAAGACTCAACCTCTTCCATGAGCAAGCAAGTTCAGGGTACCGGGAAATATGGTCCCAATAATTAAGAACAAATGCAGCTAGTTTATTTGTACTCTAGTGCAAGTGGGAGACTGTTGGAAATATGCCCTAGAGACAAATAGTAATAAGGACTATTATCATATTTCACAAAGTTTATGATTAAGTTTTATATCATGCTATAACTATATTGATAGGAAACATCAATACACGTGTGATATAGAAACAACCAGGGGTTCCTAGTGAAACTCTAGTCACTGGTTCATTGGTCAACAGATGATCATGTTTCCTGATCATGTGGCATTTATGCCAGTTGGAAATGGAGTCAACTCATTTTGAGAATGAGATGATGAATCAATACCCAACCTAAACATCATGACCCTACCATGTCACAAAGTTCAAGTTATGATGATTAGAATGGATCCTCGTAGACTATTACTATGACCGTGAGGCTATATCAATCACTGTCGCCTGAGAGTGCTTAGATATCATCAAGCATCACTTGATAATATAGTGATTATAAAGGTGTGTTCAGGTACTCGAAGGAACCATAGAGGCAATATATGTCAAGAGCGGGATTTGTCCATCCACGTGACGGAAAGATACTTAAGGGCCCACTCGGAGAAGTTATATCCAATAGCTACGCAGTGTGTGATTTGATCACAGGGATATCACTTGTCGAACGAGTCAAGTAGCATTGTTCAGTAACAAGATTGAACACGACATGGTGATATCATTGATCAGATCTCGGGCAATGCAAGTATCAAGAGACAAAGGGAATAAGACACGACTGTCCCGGTTCAAAAGACGAAAGATCTTCATGGAATGCACAGGGGTCACATGGCCATCCAGATCCCTGTGTTGATCATTGGTCCGGGAGTGTCCCGACCATGTCTGGAGTGTTCCCGAACCATGGGGTATCATGCTTAAGGGTTTTATGATGCTTAGAGAGTGTTTATAGGATCGATAGAATCGCCGGAGAATAGAAGAGAGAAAACCGGAAGGGTTTCGGTAAGTCCGGAGGATGTCCGGAGTGGAGGTGGAAGGTGTTCCATAACCACGGAGATTGAATACTATGTGAATGAATGTTAAATATTGATTTAATCATTTATTCATAATTATTTAATAAAAGAGAAAATCAATTTAAAGGTCAAAAGGCTTAATGGGCCAATTCCGGAGGGAAGAGGGCCCATTAGGGAAAGGTAAGAGGGGAGAAGGGGCAAGGGGGTGGCCGGCGCCCTAGTGGGCCAGCCCCCTCCCCCCGCGTGGGGCCCATGGGGGTGGCCGACGACGCCTCCTCCTCCCCCTCTCCTATCCTTTAGTCAGTAGACTAGTGCTTGATGATGTCCAGCCAGAGTTCACATCTTAAAGCAAAAAAGTAAAATACCTCCTCATCATAAACCATATACACAGTTTTTGGTTTGTGCAAATGCTTCATCATTCTACACAAATGATGGAATTTATGGAAACATTGCACTACCATTTACTTTCCTTCTATGAGAGGACACATAGTTTGCAGGCGACCAAAAAACAGAACAATGATGTTATACCAAGATTAAGACATCGCGTGGAACGAATCCTTGAAGCCACTACTTCATGTTACAGGGAATGCAATCATTTCTTAACTTATCAGATGAAATTATTCCACATACAAATTGTTAATAGCACTAATAAATTATTTATGTTGAATGGGGTGGGGTTTATAAAAATATATAAACTGAAGCACAAATTAATTAACGTTTATTTATTCTCAACTACAACATTCTTAAAATTTCACGAAGGGCTTGTCAAATCAAACATTGCAAACCTGCACAAATAGAACTGCATCTACATAGATTGTTCAACCGAAATCTGAGATTTAATTATGCAACATCAAGTGCAAATCCATTAAACAAATAGCTAGTGCTCTTTCTTGTAGGCACTTCCCGATGGTGTTACCTGAAAAATGGCCATCTTAGTGCTAGGGGTTGGAAACCCTACAAGATGGGTGCGCCAAGCTTGACCGAGAAGGGGGCTTGCTGGTGGATTTGCTGTAGGGTGCCGACCGGCTTGGTGAAGGAGAATCTGGAAGTGTGCGTTCCGACACTAGCAATGGCGGAAGCAACTGACTATGCTCCCCTAGTTGCGCTGAGCAAGAGGGATATGAGGAGCTCCACTCTAGCTCGAGAACATCAAAGGGGAAAGCGGGAGGAGAGGCGGATGGCGGTGAACACTGGCAAATCCCAGAAGGTGGCTCACCCCGGATCTAAGCACCCCACCTGTCTCTTCTACGGTCTGGGCCTCGACTTCTTGCGTGGTATGGCGGTGGTAGTGATCCTCTTGCTGACCATTGTGTGCAAAAGAAGGAAATTGCTAGAGAGTGCACATAGTAGCAGGCTAGATGTCGAAGTAGCTTTCCCACAAAATGGTAACCAAGTGAGGAAAGGAGATGGCGGAGGCGTGCGAACTGCTAGTGGTGACACATTTGGAAGGAAGGAGGAGCATGACGCAAGTTTGTTAGAGACTAATTGGGGCGACTTATTTATCACTGCTAATTGCTGAACCGACCTACGCGCAAGCAGTAGCAACACGAATACATGACTAGCAGGACACACGTTCACACATAGGTCTGAACAACAGTAGAATCACTTGGAGAAACCACAACTCACCAATTCTAGGGAGCTTAGAGATCTTAGAAGATGTCCAAGAGTATGTAAGAGCATGTCCACTAGAGCTTCCAACGGGTGACTGGCAAGGGCGCTGCCAGTTGGTTGGGGTGTTGTTCAAATTGGAGATGTCGTCCAACGATCGGACACTTAACGATCAAAATGTCACTCAAGCATAAAATTCATACTTCACGACCACTCGCCGGCTAAATTCATAGCTCACAACCACAACGTCTCAAAATGCCAAAGTTTGGCCACGACATCATAAGTACAAACAAAGCAATCAAACAAAGTCAGCGCCGTCCTCTGTTGCTACCGGAGTTGGATGCGCTAATGGTGCCAATGGTGGAGCAGTAGCCATACCAGTTGGTGTCCACACCTGTCGGAGACTTATGTCCCACGAAGGAATAAGGGGTCCAACATGCCCTGAGTTTGAGAAGGGGCTGAACACGCGTTCTAGGATAGTCGGCGGCGAAGTAGGTAGTGTAACTCGCACATGACAGAGAGAGAGACAATTTTTTAACCCAGGTTCGGGACCCTCGTGAGGAGGTAAAGCCCCTACTCCTGCTTGGTTGTATTGCTCTGTATGCTTCATGATGGTACAGAAGTATACCAATGTCTAGGGTTTGAGATCTCTGGGATCGACCCCTTCTTAGGTAGGAGTCGTCCTCCTTTTATAGGGGCGCTGGGCCTATTCCCCCAAATATTGGGCGGGAAGGGCTACCACATTCCCGCCAATGGAGACCTGGTGCACGTTCGTACTTCCCATGAGCCGAGTCTAGGTTTCACACCGGTCTTCGATCTACCACTACGGTCATCGATGATGTCTCCCCCGTGGCGCCGCGTTAGGCCTGGCCTCCTTGCACCAAAGTGGCAATGTCGGGTCTGCCGGGTTCGGCTGTCGTCACCCCGCCTTTTACACTAAAGCGGACATGCAGCATCTTATTTTACCGAGGCAGGTGATGTGTCGTGGGGCCGCTTGTTGAGTTGTCATCTCGTGGAAAACGTGGGGTCCGGGATGTTCCTCTCCTAGCACCTTGTCAAGGGGCGTCATGGTGCCTGTGCTAGTGCAGAGGCCCTACTGGGCCTCTAGAAGGATGCACGCTTCTAGTGGCTCCAAGGAGTCATGGAGGAGGGCCCAGTGACTAGGCAGGACGCGGTACCCCCTGTACCAATAGTCCGATAGTAGCCCCCAGACGCTTGGCTTGCTTGAGTCCGCCTGCGGACCGAGGAAGTCAAGGGACCAACTTTGTGCCAGGCCCACATCATGTCGTGTCTGCACATGATCGCGTAGCTTGGAAGAAGTGTCTGTTGGATGTGGGAACCGTCGCCTCCACTATTCGCCCTTGAAGGTCGCTCCTTCCATAAAAGCGCGAGCCCGAGCCGTGGTAATTCACTTCGTCCCCCTTTCCTTGCCGCTTCCTTCCAGCCTTCGCCGCCTTGGTTATGGCGCTCAAGAAAGCACACAACACACCGGCCATGGCAATTCCTCCGCCGCCAGGGTGCAAATCATTTCTGCAGTGGAAGATTATCAATGAGGAGGGCCTGGAGAAGGTCCAACGATTGGCAGCCTCAGTCACAAACGAGTGGGGGTACACCCGAGCGTGGTGTTGCTCGGTGGGGGGAGGCAATCGTCCCGCCACCGCGTCCCCCGTTTTTACGCACTCCATCGCCGCGGGGCTGGTGCCTCCATTCTCCTCCATCTTTGTCGCCATCCTAGAGCATTACTGCATCCAGCTGCTCCAACTGCACCCATGAAGCGTGACCCTGATGGCCGTCTTTGCCTACTAGTGTGAGGCCTTCGTGGGCATGATGCCCTCGGTGGCGTTGTTCCGGCACTTCTTCTGCCTTAGAGTTCGGAGAGAGGGAGAGCGCCTTGGCAGTGTCGAATTCATCGACGATGATGGAGCGGGCTTCCTCCCCTTCTCTGTTTAAGGGAAAATGCACAGCTTACAAAAGGATTGGGTCTTCATGGACACCCTCAAAGCACATCCACAATTCCGTGCTCTATCAGGGCCGGCGATGGAAAACCCTAGATGGTCCCGGGTGGACACCGCCTGCATGGGCTCTAGTCCCCTCAAGAGGCACGTGGAGGCCTTAAGGGGCAGTGGTCTGACCGGTGAGATGGTGGTTTGGGAGTGACAAGGGGTTAACTCATCAATGCCCATTGTTATGGACTTGGGTTTTGGAGAAGGAGGGAGCGCTAGAGACATCAATCGGCTAGAAAACAAGCACACAGGGACGCAAGGTTTACCCAGGTTCAGGCCTCATAGAGGACCCTACTCTTGCTTGTCTGCTCTTGGAATTATCGAGGGAGTCGAAAGTTACAGGGGGTGCACAGATGCAATCTGGCGAGGTTGTGGAAACTAGGGTTGTGATTGTCCTCCTCGCCGCCCCCTCCCAGCCTTTTTATAGATAGGCTAGGTCTCGGGTAGCAGGTCGAGTTGGTTACAAGTTAGGGTTCGCTCGTTTAAACTTTCTATCTTAGGCTATGGGAGTCAGAGTCTCCGTAGGTCACCCAAATCCTGGATTGGGCCCTGGTAACGCCGTGGGCTTCTCCCAGATCAGGTCATATATACCAAGCTCGAGTACCCGTAAGGTATGCCCACGTCAGGGAGTTTCTCTAATGAAAGATTGCTCCCCTCTAGGATCATAGCAAGGGCGGCTGGGCCATGTCTAATGGCTAAGACGGATCAAGATGGCCAAGAAGCCCACTTCCTTGGTTGCTGAAAAACCATGCAATGCAAGTCATTTTCCACAAACTGATTCAGACATTCTGTCTAGCCATTTGATTGTGGGTGATAGGCAGAGCTAAATCTCTCCTTCAATTCATATTTGGGATTGCCCCTATTTAAAAGTGGCACCCCGTCTCTATTTTCCAACTCTAGATCGGTGGTCGTTGCGCTACTTTCCTTCCAATATCTAGCCATTCCATACTAGACTATTTGGAGTGTTAGAACCAGATTGGTGGCTACTGTGAATCCGGTATACGAACTCCTTTCAAGCCACTCACTCAAGCAAACGGGTCTTAGTAAAGATAGAGATCTCTCCCGTGCTAAAATGGCATTATCACCTCTCCCCGGTAAAATTAGTGACACTGGGGAAGCCCTAGAGGGAGGTTATTATCCCATCTCTAGAGTCTATCAATCTACTCAATCCGCGGGAATCTGCCGAACAGTTTGGGCCAAATCCTGAAGAAAGCTCAAAAGCGCTATTTGATGAGAATGCGTACTATTAGGTAGTTGGTCAGGTAAATGCTGACCAAGCCAATGATGCTTAGATGCTCTTTTCGGATGATCAGCCACACTGGGATTGAGACACGGCCCAGACTTCCACGGGGGGCATCAGTGGGGAATCTTGGACAATGGGCGAAAGCCCGATCCAACAATATCACGTGAGTGAAGAAGGGCAATGCCGCTTGTAAAGCTCTTTCGTCGAGTGCGTGATCATGATAGGACTCGAGGAAGAATCCTCAGCTAACTCCGTGCCAGCAGTCGCGGTAAGACGGGGGCAAGTGTTCTTCAGAATGACTGGGCATAAAGGGCACATAGGCGGTGAATCGAGTTGAAATTGAAAGTCGCCAAAAAGTGGCGAAATACTCTCGAAACCCTAGGACCATACTATTACAATGATGCTGGAACATATGCGATGGGACCTAGAGATCAGCATAATGGAAGAAGTGACTCCTGAGATGAGAGTATCATATCGATCTAGTATCTACTTTTTAGGGGAGAAGGATCACATGAGCGATTTTTTATAGCCAGTCTGGCTGCAAGCAGGCTAAGTCCAGGCAATGAAATTCTGTTGGGACATGCCCAAAGTGGCTTTTGCTAGAAGAAGCTGCTAGATAAGGGAAAATAGGCAGTTAGAGAACCCCATTGTTCGAGAATAACTTGCAGTCAAAGGAACAAAAGTATGCTCGACTAAAAATAGAAGGAATTAAGGTTGTTCCTGAAGACATTATGGCCGTGCTCCTGGAGCTGCTCCTTGGCGCAGGTGTTGTGCCTGAGATCCTGCGGGGGGCTCTTCCCCTGTACCTGGTTGGTGACGTCGGCGCTGCTCACTCGGGCCTTCCCTCATTCAACCAGTGGGGAGTGAGGGCCCTGGTCCTCGAGACACGGGTGGCTCAACACGTCACGAGTCCGGCTTGCAGCTCCGTGGGGGAGCTAGATGACAAGGGTGTATCACAGAGCAGGGGCACCAAGATGTCCCAACTTGTTCACTAGGAAGGATGATCCACAACGTGTCTTCCTCGGAGGAGGACGCCGGAGAGCTAGCGAACGTCACGCCCTATTCTGCCCGCGACACCGAGGGCCGCGTGCTCCGTCCCATGCCTGGATCTAGTGGGATAACCTCCAGAGGCCCCTCAGTAGGTAAGGGACGTGCATTGGACGATGGAGGCGCTTTCCTCCCTCTTGGCCTGAAGCGAGAACACTGGTCTCGCATTAGTTCTAGGAGCGAAAGGTGAGCCTCTCCCCTCGGGAGTTTCTTTGCTTTCATCTTTTTCTTTGGCCCTCATCCCCCTCCTTCTTCCCCGCCTCTGATTCAGGAAGAAAAGGAAGAAGACGGGGGCTCCTGCATCTGGGAAGGCCTATGTGGAGACCAGCCCTGCCTGTGGGGAGCGTCCCTCTACAAGGACAATGAGCTAGGACTGTCTGCAAGCCGAAGGCTCGATCGCCTACAGGGTGGAGCTTGTCCTGCTTGATCTTAAAGGCGAGGTAGCGCCTCAATCCAATCCCGGGAGTCGGGTGTGTTCTTCCAGCGATGTGCAGATCTCGACGCGACCGAGTGACATGGAGGGAGGTGATGAGCCCGCAAGTCTCATCCTGGTGGATCCGATCGCGGCTTCGAGAGGCACATAGGACGGGGGCGTTCACGCGCGAGAGGACCCCGTGGGGGACTAGTGGTCGACCCTGTCAACGCAGCCTAGCGCTGACGAGTGTGTCAGGAGGACTAGCCCCCGAGCCCCTACAGTCGATAAGGGAGACGCACCCGTCTTGGAGCAGCCCAATCTCGAGACGCTTGGAAGGTTTAGACGACTTCATGCCATCGTGGAGGCCATGCGCGACGGGCTCGACCAGTTCCTCATGGACGTGGCCGCTGAGGAACATCGACTCGCGGGGCATGGCGCCGTCTCTTGGAGGAACGGAAAGTCCTCGATACCGTTGTTGGGCTATAGGAGCGACACCGGGGAGCGAGGTGCCCCCGAGCCTTGGAGGCCTTTGGTGGTGTCGACCGTGAGGCTGCGAAGATCTTGGCCCCAGTTCGGGGTGTGAGCCAGCCCTTCGGGATGACTTATTGCGACAAAGATCTTGACATGCAAACTTGGGAGTTGTCGGTCTGAGAGCACGCAATCGCCTTCTCCGAGAAGGAGATCGAGGACTCCCGTAAAGTCCAGCAGAGAGAGCTGGAAGTGGGACGCCGAGAGGAAGCTGTTTGGCTTCAGGAGGACGAGCTCCTCCTAGAGCACGGTCGCATGGATCTGCTAGAGGTCCATATAGAGATGACCCGCGAGAAGCTCGATGAGCATGGGCGTGACTTGGAAAACATTAGCGCTAAGACCATGGAGTGTATCCACCACTCCAATGAGAAACTCATTGGCGAGCGGAATAATATGAAGGTCGACCAGGCCAAGGCTCTGGCCTCAGGTCGCCGGGCACTCCGGGAGGAGTATGCGAGGAAGGCAAAAGTCCTTCAAGAGGACTACACGAAGAAATCCTCCACCCAGGAGTGACGCTTCCTAGCAAGGAAATACGAGATGGAGAAGGCCTTGGAGCAGGTGACTGAGCGGATTTCTTGAGCCCTCACCGACCTGGAGGAGCTGAAGAAGGGGAAAGCCCTCCAAGACCAAGAGGACACGAACAACCGTGTGCTTCAGCAGGCGCGGTGCAAGATGTTCTATGACCTGCCATGCATGCCACGGCTACCCTTACTGATCTGGGGGTGACCAACTTCTACACCGAGGCCCTTGCGGATGCTGGTGGGAGCAGCGCTTATCTGGAGCTCTTCCGCCAAATCACCGCTGCGTTGGAGGAGAGAGCCAATATCTATAGTGGCTTCCATCTCAAGGAATACCGCAAGATGATGTGGGTCACCGTGACTTGGGTCTTCTTCAACCTTCGCCGTGTCGACCCCGACTTTTCTTGGGAGGAACTTCTGTAGGGGGTGCAGTACCCCAAGGGGACTCCCACGGCGGTTATCCTCCATTCCTAGGAGATCACAGAAGAGCACGTGGTGGCCTTCATCCCACTATTCATTCAAAACAAAGAGGATGAGGCCGGCGAGGCCTCCAGCACGACCACTGGTGCCACGAGCGATCCGAAGGCGAGGGTGGAGACAATACCCTCGGGAGTTAGTCGGGCGGTGATCAGGACACCAGAGAGCCCGCCAAGATTTACTCTTCGGCTCCCCAGCCCTAATGGGACCCTGAGCCTTCGCTTCTTTTGTTGTAGCATGTGACCTCTGGTGGCAAGGCCACTTTCTGGATGTGCATGCATGATGCATTTGTTCAACCTCGCCAGGGCAGGTCTCTAGCTTGCTATACACTTTTTGTTAAGCCCTGATGAGACCGTCGTAATTAAGTTTCCTATGAAGCTTGCTGTGCATTACCTCGTGATGTGGACTTTTGAGGAGGTGAACGTGATTGTAGGACATGTAAGGCTGCTTGAGGAGCCGGACTCTCTCGTGGGCTGCCCCACCTTCACCTCTTAGAGGCGGAGTGTGAGACTTGTGCTTCCCCGTAAGCCTCTCTGGGAGATGACCATAGGTTTTGCACGTTCTGCCCCGTAGATCACAAAAAGGACCATAGGACCCGTGCACCTCCTGTTGGTTTCTTAGAGAGACAACCGTAGGCGTAGCACGTATGATACTCCTTTAGGGTGTGGTGTCCCTCAAGAGTGGACCCCGTGAGTCCCTCGAGGAGGAGACCGTAGGTTGAATGCTTATCATGTTTAGCCCCTCGAGGAGGAGACCGTAGGTCTATCAAGGAAAGGTGGCCGCTGGAGGGGGATACCCTCACGAGACACCCTATAAGACTCTCGAGGAGACTGTCGTAGGGAAAATGCTTATCCTGTTGGACCCTCGAGGAGGAGACCGTAGGTCTAGCATGAAAAAGTGGCTGCTGGATGGGGATACCCTCACGAGCCGCCCTATAGGGCCCATGCTTGTCCCGTTGGCTTCTCGAGGAGATTTAACGTGGGCACCACGCGTTCTGGCATGCCCGTCAGGCGGCGAATGCGCTCGGCGGGTGATGGCTCCGATTTTTGCCATCTTCCACCGTGTTTAAATGTTATTTTTGGTCAATCAATTGCCAAATAAACTCTCAACCTTGCCACTAATGACTGATAATTGCAAAGGTGCGCAAATCCCTTCTTTGATTTATGTTGTGCAGGAAATCACTGTTTTTAAGGCGAAATAAGGAGTCATAATGAAGGATTTTGAGGAAGTACACACGACCAAGTAACTGGAGAAGCCAACCAAGGCGTCAGTGCGCTTAACGACCACTGATACGTGCGCGGCCCTCCCGTACCGCCCGCCCGTACCAGGTGGTGATGGCTCCGTCTCGTCAAACCCTACAACTTTCGTGAAGACGCCTATATATTTTGAGGCTCCAGCCGCCGGCCAGAGAGCCGCCATTCTCATATTGCATCACAACACCACCAAAGGAGATCCACCCCATTGTTCATCCACTATTCATCACTTCCACCATCCATCCCTCCACTAGCCATAGCCATTGCTTTGTACTTTTAGATCTCCTTGTGATTTGGCGACCATTGTAAATATTTGATTTCAATCTAGGTATTCACATGATGTTTTCTATCTCCGATCTATTTGTTATGAGTGAGTAGTCCTCACGGGCTGCGGTTTGGAGAGAAACCTCACAGTAATTATGTGCATCTAGATCAAGGGAGAATTGTGTTTTGTTTGGATTCGTGATTTGTATCTTTTGTTTCTTTGTCTCTCGCCTCGATCTATGGACTTGTAGGTACCCAAGATCCCATAGATTGATAAAGGCTTGATGTGAGATACTTGGCTAGCAGCAATCTCATAGGAAACTCAGTGATAGAAAGGGAAGTACGGTCTTTTCTTAGCGACCCATTCGGGATCTACAAAAACATCACCACTTAATACTTTGATTTGTGTTTACACTTAATAATAGTTTGCAACCCGTGGCTTCAGTGTGTTCTTGGTTGGATTAAAAGTCTATTGCTATACCCGCTGCATCACGGGGGCTCTAGAATATTAGGATGTGTTGCCCACAAAATATTATCTCAATACAAACATGATAGATGACTATGCTTATTATTATCTTTCATCCCATTTGATGTGCAGCTATAGGTGGATCTTCAACCCTGGCCTATCTCCATCCATTGATTCAAACCCACTATAAAGTAAACTAGATTGGTTCGGTCAACTAAGGTAAAATGAACAAACAAAGTCTTGTAGACGTGTCCTTTCTTATTACCTTTTAGCAGTGCTTTCCAAGTTTCAATTAAACCTAGGTCTTCTAGGGCAAAAGCTATTATACTACATCCGTGAATCCGGATCGAAGGTATCAACCCTTTTGCTGGCACCGTTGCCGGGGAAGCAATTTCGCTATCCTGGTGAGGTCATTAGAGACCATGTTTTTAGTTTTATTATTAGTTGTAGTTTAATTCTTGTTATTAGTTTATTTTCTTGTTATCTATTTAAAAACCCAAAAAAATTAGTCAACTTTTATTTGTTTTCATTACTTAAAAATTACCAAAAAAGGTAAGATCCATGGCTCAAAAGAGACTTGGGGAGTATGCTACTCCCACCGATGATTTTATTCGTGCACCCATCACTCAACCCACAGTTGATGCAGAAACTTATGAGATAAAACCTAACCTTTTAAGTTTGGTTCAACAAAACCCATTTGGGGGTTCATCTTCTAAGGATTCGAGATTGCACTTAAATACTTTTACTAAAATTTGTGACATGATGCATATTAAAGACGTAGATCCAAATGATGTTAAGCTAAGATTATTCCCTTTCTCTCTTAGAGGGAAGGCTAAGGATTGGTTGCTAGCTCTACCAAAGGGCACTATTAAATCTTGGGAGGAATGCACTAATTTGTTTATGACTAAATTTTCCCCCAGCTAAGACTATGCAGCTAAGATCCAACATCACAAGCTTTAGACAAGAAGACATTGAGCCACTAGAGCTTGCGTGGGAGAGGATGAAAGAAGCCGTAATGAACTGTCCTAATCATGGGATGGAAGAATGGCTTATACTACATTTATTTTATAATGGTCTTAACCCAATGTCTCAGTCTATGCTAGATACTGCAGAACAAGGAACAATCATGGGAAAACATGTAAGTGTTGCGAAGAAGTGACTTGATGATATGCAAAATAACCATGCCCAATGGCTTGTGGAAAGAACCTCGAAGAGAGTAAGTTCAATTACCGAGGTAAACAATGAGGAGCTTACATCTAAGGTAGATAAGTTGCTTAGCTTAGTAAAGGGTAAGGAAGATACCCAAGTTAATGCAATCACTACCGATGTTAATGATGTCAATTTTATAGCTCGCACTCCTTTTAATCCTGCATGGAAAAATAATTATGCTTCTAATGTTCAATAATATCATGCTAATCCTGTAGGCGCTCCTTATAATAATTATGATAATACTAATGGAGCAAATCATGGCAATCTCCTGTTTGAGCAAACTGTTAGAACATTTATGCAAGCTCAAACCGAACAAAACAATATGCTTATTAAGATTACGGAGAACCATGAAAGTAGTTTAGGAGGATTATCTAATTAGGCCATTGCAATTAGAAATGATGTGCAGGATCTACAGGAAAGAACAAAGACCATGGAGGCTCAGCTGGGTAAAGTGGCCAAGAGCCAAGCTCTCATACTAGCGAAGTTCACTGGCAAATCCGAGAAAATCCGGTAGAGGACCTCAAAATGATGAGGGTGGTAACAAACGATGAGAAGCCTGAAGAGCTGGATTATAGCAATGTGCCAACACGGGAATATATCGTGGAAGATCTATTAAAGATGATCACCATCAAGAATCCAGGTATAGAACAAGGTAATGATGCTATGTACCAACAATTCATACAACAAGTAGCATCTAAGGTTCGTGATTTCGAGATGGAGTATAAAAGACTAGCTGATAAGCTTCCAGCTAAGCTAGATGATATATTTGAGCCCACTATTAAAATTAAGTCGGGAGTTAATGAGATATCCGCACTTTGTGATCTTGGTGCAAGTGTCTCAACAATTTACAAAAGCGTATTCGATAAACTAAACTTGGGGCCATTTGTTACAACTGAACTAAGACTCCATCTAGCTGATTCAACTTATAAACAAGCTGTCAGGATCAAACAAAATATAGTTATTGAAATTAAAGGAAGTCCCACTCTTATTGATCTAGTTATTGTGGACATGCCTGAAGATCCCATAAAACCTATAATTCTAGGTAGGCCATTTCTAAAAACTATTAAAGCTTTGATTAATTTACATGAAGGGAATGTAAGGATAGGGCTACCATCTAGAGATCCTTTTATACTCCACTTCCCTATGAAAAAGGAGGCCAAGCCTAATGATGATGATGGTGTGATTACTTTAAAAGCAAACTATTTTGGAGTGGGCATTCCACTCCCCAAACCTAAGTGATCGACATCAAGGTCAAGCTAATTGACCTTAAATATAAGCGCTTCATGGGAGGCAACCCATGTAAAATAAATCTTCTCTAAGTTTTTATTATGTTTTATTTTTGTGTTAGTTTTTGTTTTGTTTTTATTTTTAATAAAGAGTGTTCAAGAAGACCTATGGAAAGAGGAGAAGAAGTAAGGTAATCCTCTATTTTACTAACACATGGCCTAAGAAGTATTGATGGATTATTACTTTGTATTTTTTGCTACTATTTAACCCTTTGATAAGATGTGCAAAGGCGCACGGAGCTACTAATAAAATTTTAAGTTTATTGTAGTTCACAGAGTCGATAATGACCACTGGTACGGCCGGAGTGGCCCGTACGACCTCAAGGCAAAGGAGGATATAAATTTTGATGATTGCCGAAGGAGTCAGTGGCGATAACGACCACTGGTACGGCCAGACGTGCCCGTACCGCGCGCCTGTACCGTATCCCCGAGGAAACATCAGATTTTAAGCAAAGTCTCCAAATAGATAATGACCACCAGTATGGGCGTGTGCGCCCGTACCGCGCGCCCGTACCGAGTGCACCGCTTGGGAGCTATCGTCTCCCCCAAGGTAAGACACCTGGTATGGGCGGTCTCTGGCCGTACCGCCCGCCCGTAGCACGTACGCGGATGCCATAATCTGCCAGAGGAGGTAACCTAAAAATCCCAATTCATCTATTTTCTCTTTCTTCTTCCTCCAAACTTCAAACCACCTCCATTGGATCTTCAAATTTACTCAATCTCTCTTCGATTCTTTGCACTCACTCAATCTAAGGTATGATTCTCCTCTGATCCCCAACTTATTTATGAAAAAGCTTGGCTTAGTCATTCATCGTTGTCAATTTGGACAAAGGTCTTGTTCTTGATTCAATCTTGGTACTAAGTATGCTTAGCATTGTCTTTAGAGGAAATTTCTTTTGTAGTTAGTCTAGAGAATCACTTATGCTATGTTTTTATTGGACCAAATTTTTTATAAGCAATTTTATTTAATTTGTCTTGATTTTATTTATTAGATGAACACGAGGAGTCGTACACGTGAGATGACTGCGGAATCCTCCGCACCACCTGTTGATACGTTAACACCCGAGTCACTTGGCATCGAGTTCACCGAGGAATTCCATCTTACCCGTTTCGATCGTCTCAAGATTTGAGAGATCAAGTCCACCAAGTGGGTGTGTCCTTATATCCTGAACCAACTTGGCATTCGTGCTGATTTCAATTTACTTTGCAACAATGTTAGTTTGTACAATTTTTTCTTACAGGATGTCGCAACGTACCGCTGCTTGACACTTGAGTTCTTCAGCACCTTGACACACATGGTGGATGCTTATGGTTGTTCCGAGGAACAAAGGCCAGGAGTTGATCGAATCAAATTCCGCCTTATGAACTGTGAGTATACTTTGACAATCAACCAATGGGCTCAATGCTTTGGGTTTACCAACAACACCACCAATGTACACACAACTACCTTTGTTTTAGATCCCCCCTTCACAATACTTTAACTTGATGAGAATTCATGGACACACATCCAAGGGGAACCAAATTGATCATCCTGCCATTCGATATTTGTTCTATGTTATTGCTAACACATTGTAGGAACATGGTGAGTTTACTAGAGTTAATGAGAAGGACATGCTGATCCTCGCAAAATCTGCACTTATCAATTGTAATTCAACGCCAAATTTGGGCGCTTTACTTGTGTTTTATCTTAATCATGAAGCTATTCAATCTCGAGGTCCCATATGCGGAGGAGTTGTCACCGTTTTTGCACGCGCACTTCACATCAACCTAGGTAACATCCAACCGTTGATTGGAGGTAACCGTCTCGGTCCATCTACTCTAAGAGCATGTGGTATGATTTCTAAAATTCATGGTAGATATTTCTTCGATATACCTAGAGCGGATCACTTGATCCCTGCTCCTTTGCCTAACGGTCTATTTCCTATCGAGGATGGACGTTTGTGTTTTGATGCACAGGTCGAAGCTAACCTACCCCAACAAGAATTACCCGTGGGAGGAGGAGAAGATGAAGAAGTAAAACAAGAAGGACCCAAACATGATGTGCAGCCACCAAACAACTACACCACCCATGAAGATATCCATGCACTCGAAGGGAATATTCACACCATGAACAACATCTCCATCAACCTTCGAGATGCTGCTGCAAGCCTCGCCACCTAGTTCCATGATTGGAGCAGCCAATGGAATGTGGGAGACTATCCACTGCCACCACAATGAACAATAAAGGGGCTTGCAAAATCCTGAGCTTGGGGATGTGTTCCCCTAGCAAATTTATTTGTGTAATAACGAGGTTGTACTCCAGCTCCTTGTGAGCTTTGAAACACTCATGTTGGTTTGTTCCAACACTTTGCTTTTTTTCTTTGCTTTTTAAATTTGCTTTTGTTTTACTTTATTTGTTCTCTTTTGTTTTCTTTTAGACCTTGCTTGGTGGCAAGTTCTTTTCTATTCTTTAATCCCTATCCTCAAAAATACAAAAATATTTTTCCGTTTATCCTTTTTTCGTAAACGTGGATTCATACTTTGTCTCTTTGTTTTGATATCATTTCGAGAGTAATCGTGTTTGAGTTTTGAAGTAACACATCCCTATAAGGAAGAGGATCAAGAAATTACTTATGAGAGGTATGTCCTATGTTTCCCACTTATGAAGTTTGAATTGTTTATCTTAGTTGATTGATTTGCTAAGATGAATGCTAGTAGGAAGTAATTTAATATGGTTAGAGTAAGGCTTTTTATTAGTATGATGATTAGTTGTTGAAGCTCTTGCTCTAGTTCTTTTAGTTAACCGAGTCTTTCCTTGGAATAATGCCAAACAAGTACAATAAGAAAAAGTCTGAAATTTACGACTTGTTTGATGAATGATTGTCTTGAGAGTATACCCTTGATTATACTTAACCCCATAGATATTTTGACAGTCTCGACAACACTCATGAAAGGAATTGTTTGATTGAAGTAAAGTCTAGTGGTAATTGTGACGCATGCCAAAGCTAACCTTGTGGATCAAACCGCGGTTCTAGCTCAAAAAAAGAGAAAGCTGCGAGACAACTATGTTCCATGTCTCTGATGCACACCTTTAGGATGCCAACAACTTCGCTAGCTTTTGAACGATCTAAGGTATAACCCCGGATTTCGGCTATGAGTTGATCACATGATTGGCATCCGTGTCAATGTATGGGCAAAAGTATTGGTACTCTTAAAGGTTGTGCAAATACTAGGAAAAAGAAACAATCAGCGATCCTTGAAAAATGAGATGAAAAAGAAAGAAAGAAAAAGATATCTATGAGGATCCACATAACAAGGCCTTGGCATGGTCTCATTACTACTTTACGAATTTTTCATGAAATACAATAATTGGATTAGAAGTGTTTTAGATTGACTTGATCTATTGATGTGGGTGTAAATAAGACACTTCATTGTTATACTACTTGGTACATGCAACTCTCTTACTCAATTATGCTATTTAAAACATCTTAAGTGTTGCTTGGCAAGCTGAGAATTAATTAGAGGAATTGGATTGATTGCTACACTTCTAGTTATTTATACTTATATTAAACTTTACTTTGATTATCTTGACTTACCGAAGCTTTTACAGTATTCTTGTCATCTCTCTAACTTTGATAAGCTTTGCAAATGAATGAAGTGTTGAGCACATACGACTACCTACTGTAAGTGAACTCCTATTCTCATTGTTTCAAGTTTAAATTCTAAATTCCTTATAGTTCTTTTGGTTCTTCTTGCTCGAGGACAATCAAGGTTTGAGCTTTGGGGAAGTTGATGGCTCTGATTTTTTCCATCGTGTTTAAATGTTGTTTTTGTCAAGCAATTACCAAATAAACTCTCAACCTTGCCACTAATGACTAATAATTGCAAAGATGTGCAAATCCCATCTTTGATTTATGTTGTGCAGGAAATCAATGTTTTTAAGGCAAAATAAGGAGTCATAATGAAGGATTTTGAGGAAGTACACATGGCCAAGTAATTGGAGAAGCTAACCAAGGCGTCAGTGCACTTAACAACCACTGGTACGGGCGTGGTCCGCCCGTACCAGGTGGCGACGGCTCCGTATCGTCAAACCCTACAACATTCGTGAAGACACCTATATATTTTGAGGCTGCAGCCGCCAGCTAGAGAGCCACCATTCTCAGATTACATCACAACACCACCAAAGGAGATCCACCCCATTGTTCATCACTTCCACCATCCATACCTCCACTATCCATATCCATTGCTTTGTACTTTTAGATCTCCTTGTGATTTGGCGACCATTGTAAGAATATTTGATTTCAATCTATGTATTTGCATGATGTTTTCTATCTCCAATCTATTTGTTATGAGTGAGTAGTCCTCACGGGCTGCGAGTTGGAGAGAAACCTCGTAGCAATTATGTGCATCTAGATCATGGGAGAATTATGTTTTGTCTGGATTTGTGATTTGTATCTTTTGTTTCTTTGTCTCTCGCCTCGATCTGTGGACTTGTAGGTACCCAAGATCCCATAGATTGATAAAGGCTTGAGGTGAGATACTTGGCTAGCGGCGATCTCATAGAAAACTCAGTGATAGAAAGGGAAGTACGATCTTTGCTTAGCAACCCATTCGGGATCAACAACAACATCACCACTTATTGCTTTGATCTATGTTTACACTTAATAATCGTTTGCAACCCGTGGCTTCGGTGTGTTCTCGGTCGGATTAAAAGTCTATTGCTATGTGATGTCTGCAAGAGCATAGATCGTCTGTAGCTACCTTCAAAGTTCAGATATCGATCCCACAAGGATCCCAAAGGTAAGTGTTTATAGGTGAAGTCTCTGTCACACCCGAAGTTGTCACAGGTCTTCGAGTGAATTGACTGCAAGTGTTGAAATAAGGAATTGGGTTTTGATTAAATGAGATGTATTTAAATATAACTAAAATGTAAACTTCAGAAATATAAAGCATAATAGTAAAGAACGACTTTGTTGTTTGTTGTTTCCTGCAGATGGCGAAAGAAGGTGCAGGGAGATACAGTTCATGGTGATAGTGACTGTGCCAGGTGGACGAGTGATAAATGTAACAATTATAATCTTATAAATATATGTGTAGGCGAGCAACCCATAATTATCCGGAACTCCTCTTGGTAGATTTCATCCCAAATTCAATGATCCTACTAGCCTGTTACCAAAACCATGGTCAGACACGAGACGATTAAGACCCTTCAGGTCGCTTAGCGATTAAGCTCCTTGGATCGGACTAATGCAATAAGCACAGTGGTTACTCACTATCCTCGAGTCAACTAGCTTTCCAGTGATATCCCGTGTCACCCGGGGGTCGCCGGTCCACTAGCGAACAAGATCTTATCTATGTAGAACAAGTATCATGTTGTCTGGGCCCTTAATTGGACAAAAAACATCAGGCATCCCACAGATAGTCAAGCACACATAATATAGTAATTAGAATCAATCACAAGCTAATGGAAAATATGAAAGCACATCATATCTCACCAATCCCCTACATCTCCCACTCCCAAGGGAATTACTCACACATGAGAGAAGAATGGATCATCAATATAATTGAATAAAGGGATCGTCTTTGTATTACCATGGAGATCCACAATAAGAATAGAAAATATCCAACACAATTCAAGATGGGAAGAAACAATCTCAAACCCTAGTCATGCAAGGTGGAGATCCCTCTCTCTCTCAAGTACAAGTAGTGTCTATGGGGGTGTATTGTCTAGGAGGTTGAAGATCGTGGAGCGAGATGAAGAACGTCTTCCCCTTCTTCTCCGGATCTCTTCTTTCTCCCTTCTGGATGGTATGGCGGATGCTGTGTTGTGTTTTCGTCCTTGGTCCCTTCATGGAAGTTATCCCTTTTGACAAGATAGAGGCGGCGGCAACTATACATCAGGAACTATACGGCCGGAAAATATTCCCGTCGTATAGTTGCTCGTTAAAGCTTCTGTGAGTTGCTCTCGCGCGCTTCCAAGGTGGGACTCGCTTGTTTTCTCTAGAATATTGTGTTTCTCTAGTTAAATCCCTCTGTTGATATTCAGAACCTGAAACACACATTAAAAACCTAGTTTTCTTCGCTACCGAAGTATTAGCATTAGGTAAAGCTAGAAAACAATCAAATCCAGGAGAAAACCATCAATAAAAGCCATCAAAATGTGCCGAATCTCACAGCTATTAACTCCCCCAAGCTTAGATGTTGCTCGCCCTCGAGTGACAAGGACATAAAGAAGAATAGCGGAGATTAGAGACTGAAAATAAAGGAACTCACAAGTTTGAATTAGTGTCAAATTATTTTCTTCATAATCCCTGCAATCTTAAATATGATCATACAAGTATTCACAAGATTACACTGAGTCCATTTCCTAACCATGTATATCTAGTTAGCAAATAAATCATATGCCCAAGCAAGTGTCCAAGTTTTAGTTAGGAAAGTGAGACAAATTCTTTTGGTGCCTCTCTTTATGGATAGATGAAATTTTTTTGTTCTTGTTCGTTTAACCATTAGGAGTACTCAAGTTGGCATCAAGGCATGTAATTTAAGAACAACTCATCTATTCCATGTCAAAATTTCAAGACTATCAAAGCACCTCTTTCTTTTCTTTTGCCTTTCAAAAACTTTAGCTCTTTCATAGAGAAATCATGCCACTATTTTTATCATGTTTAATTGGGTTGTGTTGTGCACTCGTGACCATGCCAATAAATAATTTTGAGCAATAATGTGCCAGAGGAGTACTACAACTTCACTTGGAACATGAAACCATGAGGAGACTAAATTTTTTACCCGTCATAGCATTGCTGCTACAGACGTTTACATAACTCAATAGCCGAAATCAAGTGGTTTCCCACATTTAGATCGTTCGTTGGCCAGCGGAGTTAATAGTTCCCCATGGAGCACGATAGAGTTGTAATGACACGCATAAAGCAATATCTTATGGTAATTATTTGAGAAAGCAATATCATAATTTCTACTATTTCGAAGCATCCATTTTATCAAACAATTTCAATCAAGGGTACTATCAAGTCTATCTATATTAAGCTCAAATGGAATGGAGTAGTTCTAAAGTTAAATTCTTTGGGCTAAACATGAACTCAAGTCATCTTTCAGATGCTTTTTCTTGTTGTAAAAATGTAGGAAGTATTTTTAACAAAGTTCTGTGCTCATTATTTCAAGGCTAAAAAGGAGACACTAGCAAAGGAATAGAATTTATAGGATAACAAGCTAAGTGGGGAGCGACCTCAGTGCAAGTGAGTAAATATTTGTAGGATCGATTTAAGGTTGCAGAAAGGATGATGAAAGGAACGTGATACCTCTTCTAACTTGCTTCTTTCTTGTATTTGAGTCGAACCCCCTCTATGCTTCCCTATTGCCAAGTCACCTGAAATTAAGCAATCTACGAGAGAAATAAAGAAACGAACTTGCAAATAAAGTTACAACTAATTTTTTATATATATTTTCGGTTTAGAAATGCAAAGCTGAAAATAAACATGCAAATTTGAATAAATCAAATAAATCAAAAGAAGAAATGAAAATATGAATGCAAAGTTTGGAGGTTTTCAAACCTCCCCCAAGCCTAGGTGATTGCCAGGCTCAGTTGTTGCCGTCATTTGTGGCTAGTGTGGATACTGCTGGTTGTAATCGGGGAAGTGGGTCATGAAGTGACTGAAGTTGTGAGTCAAAGTATTCACATCTTCATTCACATCCTAAAGAGTGTGGTCGATCTCCCCAACATGCTGGTTGAGCTGCTAGAACTCTTGATAGGGGACGTAGCTGTACCCCTGTTGTGGTTGGTTGGGCCACGGGTCCCAAGCTCCTCCTTTCTGTTGTTGATGTCCCTCCCAAGCATGGTTGTGTCCATGCTCTTCCTCCTGCTCCTTCTCCTGCTCCTCATCATCCTGCTGCCCTTCATCTTCCTCTTCCTCGGGCTAGAGCTCGGCCAAGATCTCCATCACTTGGTCCTTGGTGAGGATCCAAGTGTTCTTGTCCATAATCGCGAAGGCTTGGGGGCAGGGCAACTGAACCTGCTCACCCTGTGCATCATAAAAATAATAAATTGATATGCTCGGAGACTCCGGTTAGCATGGTAAACACCAAGGAAGCCACAAGCAGTCAAATATTTGACGTCCATGAGTTTGGAGCCGTCAACAGGTTCCATAACAGGTAGTACAATGTTCAATGCATAGGCAAGGTGGGTTACCAATCCACCAACGTGAATATCACCTTTGGTCTTGTTGCTTTGGTGGCGGAAGTGCTGGATGAGTAGAGCTGCAGGACTAGGGCTTTGCGGTGAAGTGGGGAAGACAACCTTGGTGATCATTGCCATGTCCGCATTGGCCATGGAACCTGTGTCACCTCTCCCTAGTAGTGTGTTGGCAAGGAACAGAGCATAGTAGCGAATGGTTGGGTTCTGGATGGTGGACATCTTCTTCTAATAAAAGTGCCTGCCACCATTAAAAGAAATAACCTCCCAAGTCGTTCCACTTGTTACGCTATAGAGGTTAGTAACATTAGGCTCCCCAGTATGAGGGAAGCTGAAAGCATTGCAAAATTGTTCGAAACTTATGTCATAGTGCTATTGGTTCATGGTGAAGCTTATCGTGCACAAATTACCTTTCTCCCTGTGGTCATCATTGAAGGAAGCAAAGAACTCATGGGTAAGCTCAGTGTAGGTTTCGTGGCTTGCGAAGCCAAGTACCGCCAACCCTGCCCTGCTGCACATGAGGTCAAAATCCCCCTTCAACCCTGCCACAGTGAGAAAGTTGTGGTCGGCCCAACGTGTGGGCAGCACCCTCCTCGATGAGACAATGTCCAACTTGGAGTTACGCGGGGCTCGGGACCCTGAGCTCGAGCCCTCACCCGATTGGCGCTTGCTCGAATGAAAGAGGTTACCAATTTTGTTCATCATGATGCACTGAAAAATTTCACCATAAAACCTTAGGCATGTAGTTTCTATATGATATATGAACGATTCTACGTGGAAAAATTCAATCCTAACGTGAGAAATTAATAGGAAAAACAAAATAAGCTTGAGTTCATCCACTAGATCAATGTGAGAGTTTCAACCATGGAAATCTGAAAATAAAGCATGGATAAGGAGAGAAACATACCAATTTGTTGATTCCCCCCACTCAAACTGAAGGGAATATGCCCGAGAGGCAATATTAACGTGGTTATTATCTTATTCCATGTTTATGATAAATGTTTATTTTGCATGCTATAATTGTATTAATTGGAAACATTAATACATGTGTGTTTAATAAAAAAATACAAAGTTCCTAGTAATGCCTCTCATATAAACTAGCTCGTTGATTAACAAGATGATCAAGGTTTCCTGATCATGGACATTGGATGTTGTTAATAACGAGGTCACAACATTGGTGGAATGATGTGATGAACATTCATCCGAAGTATAGCATTACGATCAAAGTCATTATGTTTATATTGCTATAACATCATACGATGTAATCTTAGTCCTTAGACCATGAGATCATGTTAATTGCTAACACCGGAAGAGTATCTTGATAACATCAAACGTCGCACCGTAACATGGTGACTATAAAGGTGGGTTCAGTGCTACGAAGGTGTTATGTTGAGGCTCATAGATCAAGAGTGGGATTTGTCCATCCCGATGACGGATAGATATACTCTGGGCCCTCTTGGTGATATCACATTAAGATAGCTTGCAAGCAAGTGATATGATCACTAGAATGTTAGATCACGGGAACGAGAAAAGCGTGCATGTCGGTAACGAGATCAAACTAGGTATGGAGATACCGATGATCGAATCTTGGACATGTAATATATCATGAGACGAAGGGATTTTAGTTACTAGCGTTAAAGGTTCTCACGATCACAGAAGTCATCGTTGAATGTGTAGGAGTCAGTATGGATCTCCAGGTCCCGCTTCTGATTATTGATCTGAGAGGGGTCTCGATCATGTCTGCATTATTCGCAAACCATAGGGTGACACACTTAAGGGATACCGACACCATTTGGAGCAAATATGTTTCAGATAAAGATTTAAGAAAGCGCTGGAATTATTTCAATAGACACCAAAACTATTTTAGGTGAAATTGCTGAAATTGGTTCTGCATGTAATATTGAAATGTTGTAGGGGGTTTTATGTGAATGTTTGTTAATTAAAGTAATTAACAAAATTCTGAATAAAATTAATAAAATCGTTTTATTAAATGAGAGAGCATTAAATTTGGAGAAATTTAATGCATTTTAAGTGGAGACTTTAAAAGAGAATGTGAAGGGGCATTTTAATGTGGAGGGGTTACCACCACATGAATGGGGGAGGTGAGGAGTCACCCTCCCATGGGGCGCCGGCCATGGGGAGGTGTACCCCCCTCCTCCTATAAAAGGCCCCCCTCACTCCCCTTCTTCCTCACACCTCCTCGTGAAGGATCTCTCTCCCCCTCTAGTATTATTCCCCCGTGGTCTCGGATTAGCGAGATACATGTCCCAGTGGCTTTATCTAGAAAGGAGTTGCTGCTTCCGCTTCTTTGCTGGAGCAAGGGATGGAGGTTGTCGGGGTACCGGACGTGTGTGCAATCACGGATGCACCGCTTCTTTGCGGTGCCTGACTTGGTGGTGCTGGACGTGCTGGAGCCCGACCTGCTGGACTTCATCACGATCTTGAGATCGGCAAGTGTACGACTACATCATCCACGAGTTCCAACTCGTTAACAAAACTCGTTGTCTTCGAGGGTGAGTTCTCCATGGATGTATATCCACCCGTTGCTCCGTATCTAGTAGATAGATCTTGGCGTATAGTTCACATCATAGGAAAAAATTTGTTTTCTATGCTGCGAACCCAACAGTGGTATCAGAGCCTGATCTATGCGTAGGTGCTTTGCACGGGTAGTACACATATGTTTATATGTGGGCGATGATGATCATGTTATTGCATCTTTCATGTATTTTGGATATTGGTGGCATAGTGGGATGAAGCGGCCCGGACCAACCTTACATGTCATCATACATGAGACCGGTTCCACGACTGACATGCAACTAGTTTTGCATAAGGGGTTGGCGAGTGTCTGTCTCTCCTACTATAGTCAATATATGATTTACAACGAGTTGCTAATAACTTGGTTATCCTCGTTGTGGTTCCATATTCGTAGGTAAGAACGGTTCTATCTCCGAAAGCCCTAAGCCACGTAAAACATGCAATTGATAAATTAGAGGCGTCTAGTTTAGATCGTTGCTGGGCTAGTGTCTTGATATGGTATTGTTGTAAGTAGATGTATGATAGATACTCTTACAACACACTCAACGTGTAAGTTCCATAGACCTTGGCCTTACACACAAAGGAATGATAGAGATCATACCACGATGCAAATGATAGAGATCAAATGCATGGACCATGTCATCTCACTTTACACATATGATGTTTGCATCTTATATTGCTAGTTTGGCATTTTAGTAGCATTTTAAGATGATCCCTTATTTAGATATCAATATAAAAATGTGTTCTTCCTTAAGTATGCACCGTTCTATGGATCGTGTTTCGAGACATCACGTGATGATCGGGTGTACTCGACTCTACGCTTTCATACAACGGGTGTAAGACAGTTTTACACACGCGAGTACTAAGGTTCTTACTTGGCGAGCCTAGCATGTACAGGCATGGCCTCGGAACACGGACCGAAAGGTTAAGCATGAGTCATATAGTTGATATGATGCCCATATTGATGCTCGCCGTTGAAGCTACACCGACTCACGTGATGATCGGACTTGGTGTAGTGGATTTGGTTCATGTAATCACCAAAAAGGCACGAGGGATGTCGTTTTTGAGTGGGAGTTCATTTCTAATTTGGCTTAGTCGAACTCAATTTGTCATAAACTAAATCAAAGTGAATTTGCATAATTTGTTTTAGTCATTGGCGTCTATTCACTACCTTATGCTTAGTTTTAATTGAGATAATAGAACTATATAATTCTGGATATTTACTTTACGAACTGGTATCGTATTGTTTTGAATGTCAATTTAAAGTTTAAAAGTCCTATTGCAAACTTTCAGCAAACTCTATTTACTCCGTGAAGTTTAATAAGTAGTATTAAATCAAGAGTAAGAATTCCAATGTTAGTATCTAAAGTATCATGTTTACCTCCATGATTCTTGATATTCAAAAGTTGTTTTAATATCGAGGTTATCTAGGAGCTGAAAGAATTGTTTCAGAAACCATCATGTGTGAAAGATATTGTGATATCTGAAACAAAGTTTTTGGTTGCATTATGATAGAGTGTAATTTAGCAAAATACATGTTCTCATATTGTATGAGTATTTGTGAAGGATGGAGATGCTAAGCATCTGAATCTCCCAAAAAGGTTTCGGGAACTAAAATTATACTCGTCATTCTTCCTTATTGGCTATAGTAGCTTGATCATGAAAGTTGTCATGATAAGGATGAATATAAGATTTAAGAAAAATGTTTACTACACTAATAGATTACTAAAGAATGGTTTTTTGAAAGAATACCAAACATTTGATGATGGTGATCCACTTCAAAGTGCAAGTCCAAAGGTATTAGTATTTGACTATATACGCTTTGTACTATGTATTATGTGAATGACACCACTATTGATGTTGATAGATTCTTAAGGAAAAGGAATTGCTGAAAGAGAATCTATAAAATATTTGGCAGAAAAGAAAAGGTTGGAAATGTCTACATTAGGTATATAGAAGATATACATGTTATGGTTGTATTCCTTGCTTGTTAAACAAGGTGGTTCCTAGGTATTGGATACCGAATTGGTTGGTATGAAGTGTCATACAGGACAACGCAATTCATGAACCGCAATGGCCTAAGTAACTAGCAAGAGAATAAGTGATGATGTTCATCAAAAACAAATAACGTGGTATTGTGTTTTTTCGTTGTCATCAAACCTACCCTTCAAGATTTGTTTAAATAATTGTTATTTTGTTCCGGTATTATGAGAGCAATGGTTGTTCAAATAATTACCGTATTCCATAAAGGATGGATGAACTTTTACAAGTCTAGTGGGAGAAATCACATCCATAAACACTATTGCTAAAATGCCGCAAGACAAATGATTAAAAGATCACTTATGAAGTGGCATCGCTGTTTTAAATTATATTGGAAAGAAAACATGAAGAAACTCCATGTTGATGGATTTTTGGAGTCTTTGATTTTGATCAATTGACGCATGTGAGACTTTCCTCGAGATAATTGAAACTCCGTCCATAGGCCAGAGAGGAACGGATGACTAGCTTATTGGAAATTGTGCATGCTGATGTGCATAGTCCATTATGTGTAGCCATATGCGATGGATCTTTTTGATTCATATACTTTCTCCAGAAATTTAAGTGAATATATCTATATATTTACTTAATAAGGAAGAAGTATGAAACATTTGAAAATTGTTCAAAGACTTTCAAGATGAAGTGAAAAATCATTGTAACAAGAAAATAAAGAGTTTATTATTCGATCATAAAGGAAGATATTTGAGTTACATATTTAGCAAAACACTTAAGATTTGAGGAATTGTTCCATGATTTGTGTTTCCCGATAAACCATAGGAGTATGGCATATTCGAGAGATGAAATCAAACCATGTTTGACATGGTAAGATCAAAGGTGTCATTTATAAAAATGCCATTATGTTTTAAGGATTAAAGCTTTAGAGACTACCGCTTTTACACTGAAAAGAGCACCATCGTGATCCATTGAAATGACACCATATAAGTTATGGTTTGGGATAAAACCCGAATTGTATTTTCTTAAATTTTGGTATGCTATGCATAAGTAAAATGTTTACAACCAAAGTCGGATAAGCACGTCTTTGTAGGTTATCCCAAAGAATTTGTTGGGAATTTATCCATAGCACCGAGGACAAAAGAGTTTGTTACTTGGAACGTCAAGTTTCTTGAGAAGGAATTTTTTGCGAAAATTTAAGTGGGAGGACAATAGAACATGGATAAGGTTATTGAACCTTAGATATATGTGCTAAGTAGCGCAGCACCGGAAAGTGTCCCGGTGGCGGCCACAATGCTCATGGCTCCCGTGATTACAAAGGTTATGATCTCGGAGATTAGAGTTCCTATTGAACTGTGTGGGTCGATAAGAATCAAATGGTGTGATTTGATAAGCAAGTCATTATTGTTTTGACAATGATGAACCGACTACATGCAAAGAAGCGATGATGGGCCCTGACTCCATAAAATGAATAGAAGTCATAGAATCTATGATAGTATCCATACACGAGAAATCAAGTTTCTGAACTTGGAAGACCCTCCAGAAAGGCATGAAGCCTATCGGTCGTGTTTGGATCTATAAAGAAATAAGACATGGATGTTTAACATCTATGAAATAGTCGACATGTCGGAAAGAAGTTTACGACAATGTTCAAGGAGTTGACTATGACAAGATTTGATCTTTCATAGCGATATATAGTCTTGACGGATTAATGTAGCAACCACTACATATAATTTGGTATATGGTAGTTGAATAAACAAAACAAGATTCTTCTAATAGAATGGTTACCTAGGACGTGTACATGGCATGGTCCGAAGGGTTTTGTTAATTCAAAGGATGCTAAAAGGGCATGCAAATTCCAATAGTTGAAGTAAGCATAGCGGAGTTGGAATCTTCACCATGATGAAACTGTTAAAAGAGTTTAAATTCATCAGAGATGATGAAGATGCTTGCATTTGCAAGAAATTAAGTGGGAGCGTCGAGACATATTTCTAATACATTATGTAGAGTACATATTGTTGATTGGAAATGATGTATCTTGTATTGACACAAGTTATGAATTTCATTAAAATAAGATTTCGATGAAAGACTTAGGCAAAACCAGAATATTGGGCATCAATGTCTATATGGATAGAATGAGGCACTAATATGGTTGTGCCAAACGTACATATATGAGATATTGAAAGGGTTCAATATGGAAACAACAAGAAAGGTTCTTGCTGCATGGAAATGATTGTATCAAGATTCAAGTGTTTCAACACTTGGTGAGTAAAATCACATGAAGATTTTGATCGATTATACCATGATATGTATATATCCAGAATGTCCTATGCTCTAAATGTTATGAGCACATACCAGAATGATTCATAAGATGATCATTGGACAATAGTAAAGATATTCTTATGAACTTTGGAAGAACTAAGAATATATAATGTATAAGTGACAAATAGTTAAAGGTAGTTCATTGTAAAGTGTTACATTGATACTAGTTTTGTCACAAGATACAAATTAAATTTATCTCAATTTAGACTATGGGTGGCACAATGTAATGGAAAGGATGTTCCATGATGGATTTGGATGAGTTCCAAAGTTGAGACATTGTGACGGATACTACAACGAAAGGCTAAGTATATGACTGCTATAGTAGCAGCAAAGGAGGGCATTTATGTTAAGTAGTTTGTTATCAAACTAGGTGTGGTTCAAAGTGGGCTAATACTATGAAGATATATTGTGTGACAATAATATCAATATATTTTAACCCGAACGAACTAAAGGTCTCACCAAAGGACCAAATTTATACAATGCCATCTCATTTGAGAATGAGTGATGCAGAGAGACGCAAAGACATGCAAATACACACGGACCTGAAACTGTCAGATCCAGAGATTATGTTAACCACTAGCAATCGCGTATATGCAACACCAGAAAGCCATAGGTGTTAAATACGCAAAGTTTTTGAAACTAGATTATTGACTCTAGTGCAAGTGGGAGACTGAAGGGAATATGCCCGAGAGGCAATAATAAAGTGGTTATTATCTTATTCCATATTTATGATAAATGTTTATTTTGCATGCTAGAATTGTATTAATTGGAAACGTTAATACATGTGTGTTTAATAAACAAAATACAAAGTTCCTAGTAATGCCTCTCATATAAAGTAGCTCGTTGATTAACAAGATGATCAAGGTTTCCTGATCATGGACATTGGATGTTGTTAATAATGAGGTCACAACATTGGTGGAATGATGTGATGAACATTCATCCGAAGTATAGCATTACGATAAAAGTCATTATGTTTATATTGATATAACATCATATGAAGTAATCTTAGTCCTTAGACCATGAGATCATGTTAATTGCTAACACCGGAAGCGTATCTTGATAACATCAAACGTCACACCGTAACAGGGTGACTATAAAGGTGGGTTCAGTGCTACGAAGGTGTTATGTTGAGGCTCATGGATCAAGAGTGGGATTTGTCCATCCCGATGATGGATAGATATACTCTGGGCCCTATCGGTGATATCACATTAAGATAGCTTGCAAGCAAGTGTAGCATCCCAATTGTCTAACAATTGCAATGCTACTAGCCTAGTCTATATAATGCTACCTTCAAATATATAATTGTTGCATCATCATTATATCATGCTCATGTCATCATGCCACCTTGCATTTGAGCATCATATAAAACCCTTTTGATTTGGTTCTTCTCTCATATGCATTGTTAATTGTATTTGCCTCTTGATATTGTATTTGGTTGTTGATATATTGTTTAATGCCCAAGTTGAGTTGGGGGCATATCTCTTATTAACTCCACCACCTTTTCTTTCACCACCTTATATTCCACCATCCAACTAAATATGAGCTTTGCACTTTATTGGGTTTTACCTCTAGCTCATGTGGGTTGGGATGGATCCAATTCTTCTTCCACATGCTCTCATTTTAGCATCATGTTGTTTTCACATTATTGATATATGAGAGCCACATGGCCACCTTTGCATGCCTTGTGAGTGGGACCCCTTCTCCTAGCCTCCATTTGGATTATTATGGATTTATGCTCATGTGAGAATATTCTGGGACTATTAAGCATCTAGTGGATTACACACACTAGCAAGTCCTAATTACATTCCAATGTGATCATCTCCATCTACTCCATCTGGAACCTTCCTTCTAATCTTTTGCTTGGGCCTTACTCCAATTTTGGGATGCATAATAATAATGCCATGAAATAATATTGTTTTCACAAGAATCATCATGGCATTAAATATTTTGCATGGGCCATGCAAGTACCCCTTTAGCTTGACATTTGATTTTATTTGATTTTTCTTGAGTGGATCATCTCTATCTCTATCCTTTCTTTTGGCTTGATCTAAGTTGATCTTGCTTAAAACCCCAATCCACCATACCCCCCATCTATACCTAAACCCTAAGTCTACCCCCTCTCTCTCGGCCTCCTCGCTCTAGCCTAGCTACCAAACCCTAGTTTGACCATCTCCTACCACATGTTTGCTCATATCCAAGTGGTTACACCCCCCTCCCCTCCTACCCTAGCTCTAACCGAGGCTACTCCTCCCTCTCTCTTTTTCTCTCTATGCCTTAGGGGTCCCCCCCAGCCCGAGCCTGCCCTCCTACCCACGAGCTCCCCTCCACCCTTGGTCCCTCTCTGCCCTCTCTCAGCTACAGGACAAGAAGGAGGAGAGAAAGCAACCCTAGCCCGATCACCTCTCCCCCTCACCTTTTTCAAAGCCACCAAACCCCATGTGCAGCCCTGCCCCTCTCCTTATCTACCCCCCTCCACGCCTTGGCCAGCTTTAGATCAACCAGAAGACCCCTCTTCCCCCTCCTCCTTTCCCCAAGCAAGCCATGGCCATGGCCCTCTCCATGCCCTCCTAGATTCCACCTCGGCCTAGAACCAAAGGAGGCGGTGGGAGCTGTGCTAGTAGGTGTCCCGGATGCCAGGAGGGTGCCACTGCCTCTTATTCTTCGACCTGTACCGGAGATCGATGCCGGAGCGTGCCGGAGCGAGCTCGCCGCCGCCGTGGACCCGTAGGACCCGAAGCTCCGGCCAGCAAGCCCTGCGCCAGACCGCGACCGCCCAAGCTCCAGCGACCACACCGCCGCACTCCTGGTGAGCCTCCCTACTCGCCGGACTTGCCCGCTCCCTCTCTGGTGCCCCGTAGCGCTGCCGCCACCCGTCGAACAGCCGGCGCGCGTGCAGACGCTGCCGGTCCGTGCCGCTCGCGTCGCCACCGCAGTTTCCGCCTCTGTTCCTCACAAGGTCCCGGCCGACCTGATCCACCTCTGCCGAAAACCCTAAGACGAAAGTTGTAGATCCCAGTACCCTCTTTGTTTTTCGTTTTTGGGCCATCACGTTTCAACCAGCGTGCACGTCGCCATCGTCGCTGGAAAACGCCGGTCTCTCACCGCCGGCAGCATCGCGTCCGTCAGCGTCAGCAGCAGCCCGCTGGCATTTCGCGCAGAACCCCCTCCCCTTTTTCCCGCCTCAACCCGAGCTCCCTAGTGCCCCACCTATCAGCCGCGGTATCGTTTTGCAAGAAAACCCCCCCGGAAGACCTGGCCATCACAGACCAGTCCCTCCCCGCGCGCAGGATTGCCCACGTGTCAGCTGGCCGCTGGGCGCGCGCGCGTGTGGACCCGTTAGACGCCGGCCCCACCTGTCATCCGCACCGGTTAGCCCACCCCGCGGTGACAAAAGCCCCACGCCAGGTCCCGCCGCGTCACCGTGCTGAGTCAGCGCCTGGCCCGCTCGTCAGTGACCCGGGCTAGGATCCCCTGAGTATAAAAAGTCTGTGTGATTTCTGTTTTAAATAAAAACAATTTCTGAAAATGTTTAAATAAGAATTTAATTCTGTTTTTAATAACTTTTAATTGGTAAATCCAATTTAAACAAATAATATATGTTTTCAAATCAGAAAAATATGAGGATTTCAAATATGGCCTTCAAAATATATTTTGGACACTTTAATTTTCCAAGTTCATTTAAATTACAATAAAATGCCCCTTGGACTTAAATAATTAATAACTTTTGTTTTATAACTCCAAATTTAATAAATGATATGTCTAAAATGATTAGCTCGACGAGACCTTTCTGTTTATGCATTCCATGGTTTGATTTGAAGCATGCATAATATAATTAAAATGTGAACAGCAACTAATATGTGTTTAGAATGGGGCCAAAACTCAATAAAATGATTTATTCTTGTGTCCCACACCTCACCCATGCCATGCTACTTTATTGCCATGCAAATTGTGCACCATTCATCATGGCATGATTGTTTGCTTGTCGCATTTATTCATATGCTTGTGCTCTTTATTTATGTTGGCCCTTGTTTGTTTGGTTCTTCTTCAAATAGACGCTGAGCAGGGGATATATCAAGAGAACCAGGAGCACTACCCAGATCCATCCTTTGCTTCAACTGAGCTGCCAGGCAAGCACTACCACATGCTTGCATACATATAGTACCTATTGCCTCTATCTTATTCTTGCATCATTGAGTCGCGATTGCATTAAATTGAATCCCAAGTATTGCATAGCCTTTATTTTTAAACCCCACCGAAGCTTGTTCCTCCATCCCATGAGCCATTACTACATGAGTTGTTTGAGCCATGCGAGTCGTAGAACAGCATGTGTAGGGTATGTGAGTGTCTGATGGATAACAAGGTACCTAAACAACTTAACCTGAGTAGCAATGGGATAACTAATGAAAGTGGCATCGGTGAGCCATATTCGCTATTTGGTTTTTCAGGCTCACTTGTGTCCCGTAAGACCCCGAGTACTTGATTCCTGTTCCAAGAATATTCGCGCTATCCACATCCGGGAGGCTTATGGACCCCCCTGAGCCAGAGCTTGATTCATTCTTATTTCTTGGGGCCACAAACTAGTTTGAGGTTTTATTTACTATCCTGTACTTATGCCATGCTTTACTGCTTTATTTAAGATTGTGCGAGGAGCACACTGTACTGTTTAGGGCCGGGACACGTTTTCGCGGTATCGACAAGCCCAGTCACACTTTCGGGTTCCCAGTCGTTTACAGCCGTCCACCCAAACCTTGAGTCCGTCTCGTAGCCGGCCAGCTTCGTCGCGGGTAGCTTAATGGGGTGGCCCCCTGAAATATTTCTGAATCCTGTGATCGCTTTGTCGTGACTGCCTCGTTGGGTTTTGATTTTGTTTTTCCGAGGCATATCGAGTGTGTGTTGCTATTTGTGCACCCCTGCAGGGTAAAACTTTCTGAAAGCCGTGTCCGCGGTTATGGACGACTTGGAGCACAGTTTCTCGATCATAGACAAGCATAACTAAAGTACCGCTTCTAATTTGACTAGACTAGGTACCTGACTAGTAAATAGTGCAATACTCATGGAATGGATAATAAAACTGCCAACGGATGGGGGGTTGTTCGTCCGCTTCCTCGTCGGTAAGCGAGGAGGAGGATGGATCTGTTAAGATTACCGTTATAATTGTTATAACTGTTGTTATTAATTCACGGACATCCGTCTATCTTTGGTTAGGCGGATGGTTAGCGAGTATCTATAGAATTGCTAGGGTTTATCTTTTGCTGCAATTGCGTCACCCCAGGTTGTGTCCCCTTTAGAGGCATAAAGACTTGCTGAGTACCCCTAGGGTCTCACACGATAAATTATTGGTTCAGATGAACAGGTACACTCGCAAGATGGATACTGGGCGGAAGAGACGGACGATGTGGGCAACGATCATTCGGTGTAGAGATTCCGGGAACGGGGATCCGTGAGATCTGTGGGCGGGATGTGCTTATTTATGGGGCATCTTATGCCGATTTGCTTCTTATCCGTACTCGGATTTTGTCTTCCGCTTTCGCTTGATACTCTGTTGATTGATGTATGAGGAGATATCCTACACTATTATATCTATCTAGGATATTTGGATCTTGCCGTATGGCGTTGCTATATTTCCTTTCTTTTTAGATGGAATGGCTCTGATGTACTATTGTATGGTGGCTTGCATACATACTCATTTGTGTATGTAGTTGATCCCTTCGCCTGCCGATTACGCCGCCCGTTCTTGTCCCGATGTTTGGAAATGGTTGGGACGGCCGAAAGGTCTACCTGTGAGTGGCATTTGGGCCCCACCGTACTATTTCAACCATTTCTGATCATCCAGGCTTGTACTAGGAGCGTAATTCACCGAGGTAGTTACAATTGGTATCAGAGCCATCCCGACCTTCAGGGTCTCAGCCAAATGGTCGTTGTCTGTCTAGCAAATATTTTGGTAGTTATGTATACTAGGGAAAAACAAAACGTGAGAGTAGGACTGCTTCCATTTTTCTTCTTACCCAACCACCACTCTTTTCTGGTAAGGAAGTGTAACGTTTTCAATCCTCTCCTTTAAATTCAAACTAGGATTCACGTGTTCTGGGTTTCCGTAGTACCATAGGTTGTGTGTGTGTGAATGTGTAATTCCTTGTCTATCTGTTGCATCCAAGTTGTTATCACAATCTGCCTTTGGTTATCAACTGTTGGTACATTCCATACTGACAGGCTTTTGAAAACCGGCGCGATCTACCTGACTCCTTGTTAACCGGTGCCATCTTCTTAAAGGGTGTTCTTCTGTGCAGGCATCTGATGCTAATCCCTATCTGCTAAGTGATTTTGCGCATCTATCGGTATTTTAATGCCGAAAATTGCGGAATTTTTTTCTTTGATCCATCTGTGTTTCCACACTCCTTTTCAGTCGTGTGTGAAACATTATCTATCTCTCTTTTATCAGCATGTCCATGCTAACTCATTATTTTGTCACCGGCGCTTAATCTTGGAGTTTCTTTTCATCTCCTTTTCTCTTGGGCTAATTACATAACATGTGTCGATCCGATGCTGGTGATTGTAATTTGGTTCTCGGCATAGCTATATTCCACTCATGATAGTGTCGATTGGAATATGGAAAATGCTACCACTCCGGATTGCCAAAGATACTCCTGTGATTTTGGGTACACCGTGATCCTATCTATGCTTATTCAAGCATCCTTGGAAATCCGGAGTTTCCCCAAGGCACTACGGTGGTCTAACATCTGTTTATCATGCTGCACATCTTTTTGAACTCCATATCTGCACATCTTTTTCGTCTCTGATAGCTCATACCATAAGCAAAGCTATATCATCGGTTCTTACCCAAGATCTCTTTATCTTTGTAACCGGTGTTCCGATCGACAATGTGAACCAGGCGACATCTCTTTTCCTTCCGGAGGACCAGATAATCCATTCTGCCAGCGCATCTTCTTCAACACGAACCCGTGCTCTTAATATTGATCTTTCAAAGAGCGTTGAGCTCAGAAAGTGTTTCGAGCATTTGTTCGTTTCTCCCGCCTCTCGAACTTGGTATTCTGGGAATATCCTGTTAATCCATGGTGGTATATGTTGATAATATGCTTGCCATTCGATATCAATGGAAGGACATGGAGGATCATCTGTGTCTCTTTCTCTCCAGCTTCGTGAGCACTGCCTGTGTGCAAAGTTCTCAAAGTGAGAAATCTGACTTTTTGGGAGTCACCTATCTCGGCCACGTCCTTCTGCTAAATACATCGCTTCAATTCTGGAATCAGCAAGTCCATTGTTAATTCCATCTTCCATCTTCAATCCAATCCGGAGTTGTTCCTTGTTGGCAAGTTATCATCATCGTTTCGCTGAAGTTTTCCTCAAGACCGCTAAATCTCTCTCAATCTTTTCAAGAAGAACATGGAGTTCTTTCACCTCTACCTCGTTAAGTAATCTCTTGAAACTCTCTCGCTCTATCGTCTATGCTCAATCCACCGGAGGCCATGAAGACCTTCCAGATCTTGTGTTCCTTCTGTTCAAGTTGGTGCTATCTTTTCTGTAGCTGTTGAATCTTGCAGTTGTTCCCCGTAATCTTCCGTCATATCTTTCCGGTGGCTTGGTACTTCCGACAAGACGACGACATCATCACCCTTATCTATCTTGAATCCGGCGTATCGTTTGCATCTATCCTGGTTTGCTAATGGAGTTCCATGAGTTATCCTTGTCAATACCTTCAGTCTGTTTCGGTAGTTGGGTTGCATGGTTTTCTTATTCATGTGCGGAGTAATGCTTTGAGTGCGGGATGGAGTAGCTACCATACCACTACTCTTATCATTCGCTCTTGTACATTGAATTGGGGAATTTATGTGATTTCACTCATTCCACGGGAGTTAGAAGTGGCCTTTATCCCTTGATACTTTAACTTCCGTCCTTGTTTTTCCGGAGTGCTCTCTCGAAGAAAGTAATCAATAACCTCTTGTTGGTGATCTCGTCTTTTCCTACACGGAGCAAAATCTTCAGTTATCTGGTGGAAGCAAACGCAAACCCTTTTCTATCCTCGTTTTTCTACCGGTGTTTGATATCCCCAAACAAGATGAAAGGAAGCTATCTCTCTTTGTTTCATCAATTCTTTCCTGTGGTAAAGCCAATTATGGTTGATGCCATCATCCGCAAATCTATTGCGTTAGCCTCAAGGCTAAAGAAAGCAATAAGTATCTCTACAATAAATTCCAGATCCTCTATGTTCTTTGCTTCTCAGCATTCCACCATGATCTGGCTTCACATCTGTCTCGGGAAGTTATATCCGCGCACCTCAATGGCGTGATCCTTGGGTCTTACCGGTGCAAGAAGAATCTAATCCGACGGTGTCTAACTAAATCTTTCTGTTCATTTCAAGGGGCTCTATTGTCTGAAGGCAATAGTGTTTCCGGACTTCATTTCTCAAATCCGAGAGAGGATACGATGCTATTGTCATAGTGGTTCAAAACCTCTCCAATCTAGCTCTTTTCTTCCGGCGACACAAAGATCCATCCTCTATAGTATCAGAAAATCTTCAATCTTAACGGTGTGTCTATCTTGATCCATGATACGTCATCTTCTCCTCTCTTTCACAAGTGGTTCTATTCTTTTATCCTTCAATCCATACAAACCTTTGTGTCTCTAGCAAAACTCAAGACTCGCAACAAGTCTAGCAAGTTTTGCAAGGTGTAGTGGTCGCACCATTCCGTTCGACATCATCTTGGGAACGCAAGGGTCACCTTCGTTCCGAACACCCGCCTCTTCTTGTGTTGTTCTCTTTTTCCTAGGAATCTCGGGGCGAGATTCTTGTTTAGTGGGGGAGAGTTGTAGCATCCCAATTGTCTAACAATTGCAATGCTACTAGCCTAGTCTATATAATGCTACCTTCAAATATATAATTGTTGCATCATCATTATATCATGCTCATGTCATCATGCCACCTTGCATTTGAGCATCATATAAAACCCTTTTGATTTGGTTCTTCTCTCATATGCATTGTTAATTGTATTTGCCTCTTGATATTGTATTTGGTTGTTGATATATTGTTTAATGCCCAAGTTGAGTTGGGGGCATATCTCTTATTAACTCCACCACCTTTTCTTTCACCACCTTATATTCCACCATCCAACTAAATATGAGCTTTGCACTTTATTGGGTTTTACCTCTAGCTCATGTGGGTTGGGATGGATCCAATTCTTCTTCCACATGCTCTCATTTTAGCATCATGTTGTTTTCACATTATTGATATATGAGAGCCACATGGCCACCTTTGCATGCCTTGTGAGTGGGACCCCTTCTCCTAGCCTCCATTTGGATTATTATGGATTTATGCTCATGTGAGAATATTCTGGGACTATTAAGCATCTAGTGGATTACACACACTAGCAAGTCCTAATTACATTCCAATGTGATCATCTCCATCTACTCCATCTGGAACCTTCCTTCTAATATTTTGCTTGGGCCTTACTCCAATTTTGGGATGCATAATAATAATGCCATGAAATAATATTGTTTTCACAAGAATCATCATGGCATTAAATATTTTGCATGGGCCATGCAAGTACCCCTTTAGCTTGACATTTGATTTTATTTGATTTTTCTTGAGTGGATCATCTCTATCTCTATCCTTTCTTTTGGCTTGATCTAAGTTGATCTTGCTTAAAACCCCAATCCACCATACCCCCCATCTATACCTAAACCCTAAGTCTACCCCCTCTCTCTCGGCCTCCTCGCTCTAGCCTAGCTACCAAACCCTAGTTTGACCATCTCCTACCACATGTTTGCTCATATCCAAGTGGTTACACCCCCCTCCCCTCCTACCCTAGCTCTAACCGAGGCTACTCCTCCCTCTCTCTTTTTCTCTCTATGCCTTAGGGGTCCCCCCCAGCCCGAGCCTGCCCTCCTACCCACGAGCTCCCCTCCACCCTTGGTCCCTCTCTGCCCTCTCTCAGCTACAGGACAAGAAGGAGGAGAGAAAGCAACCCTAGCCCGATAACCTCTCCCCCTCACCTTTTTCAAAGCCACCAAACCCCATGTGCAGCCCTGCCCCTCTCCTTATCTACCCCCCTCCACGCCTTGGCCAGCTTTAGATCAACCAGAAGACCCCTCTTCCCCCTCCTCCTTTCCCCAAGCAAGCCATGGCCATGGCCCTCTCCATGCCCTCCTAGATTCCACCTCGGCCTAGAACCAAAGGAGGCGGTGGGAGCTGTGCTAGTAGGTGTCCCGGACGCCAGGAGGGTGCCACTGCCTCTTATTCTTCGACCTGTACCGGAGATCGATGCCAGAGCGTGCCGGAGCGAGCTCGCCGCCGCCGTGGACCCGTAGGACCCGAAGCTCCGGCCAGCAAGCCCTGCGCCAGACCGCGACCGCCCAAGCTCCAGCGACCACACCGCCGCACTCCTGGTGAGCCTCCCTACTCGTCGGACTTGCCCGCTCCCTCTCTGGTGCCCCGTAGCGCTGCTGCCACCCGTCGAACAGCCGGCGCGCGCGCAGACGCTGCCGGTCCGTGCCGCTCGCGTCGCCACCGCAGTTTCCGCCTCTGTTCCTCACAAGGTCCCGGCCGACCTGATCCACCTCTGCCGAAAACCCTAAGAAGAAAGTTGTAGATCCCAGTACCCTCTTTGTTTTTCGTTTTTGGGCCGTCACGTTTCAACCAGCGTGCGCGTCGCCATCATCGCCGGAAAACGCCGGTCTCTCGCCGCCGGCAGCATCGCGTCCGTCAGCGTCAGCAGCAGCCCGCTGGCATTTCGCGCAGAACCCCCTCCCCTTTTTCCCGCCTCAACCCGAGCTCCCTAGTGCCCCACCTGTCAGCCGCGGTATCGTTTTGCAAGAAAACCCCCCCGGAAGACCTAGCCATCACAGACCAGTCCCTCCCCGCGCGCAGGATTGCCCACGTGTCAGCTGGCCGTTGGGCGCGCGCGCGTGTGGACCCGTTAGACGCCGGCCCCACCTGTCATCCGCACCGGTTAGCCCACCCCGCGGTGACAAAAGTCCCCACGCCAGGTCCCGCCGCGTCACCGTGCTGAGTCAGCGCCTGGCCCGCTCGTCAGTGACCCGGGCTAGGATCCCCTGAGTATAAAAAGTCTGTGTGATTTCTGTTTTAAATAAAAACAATTTCTGAAAATGTTTAAATAAGAATTTAATTCTGTTTTTAATAACTTTTAATTGGTAAATCCAATTTAAACAAATAATATATGTTTTCAAATCAGAAAAATATGAGGATTTCAAATATGGCCTTCAAAATATATTTTGGACACTTTAATTTTCCAAGTTCATTTAAATTACAATAAAATGCCCCTTGGACTTAAATAATTAATAACTTTTGTTTTATAACTCCAAATTTAGTAAATGATATGTCTAAAATGATTAGCTCGACGAGACCTTTCTGTTTATGCATTCCATGGTTTGATTTGAAGCATGCATCATATAATTAAAATGTGAACAGCAACTAATATGTGTTTAGAATGGGGCCAAAACTCAATAAAATGATTTATTCTTGTGTCCCACACCTCACCCATGCCATGCTACTTTATTGCCATGCAAATTGTGCACCATTCATCATGGCATGATTGTTTGCTTGTCGCATTTATTCATATGCTTGTGCTCTTTATTTATGTTGGCCCTTGTTTGTTTGGTTCTTCTTCAAATAGACGCTGAGCAGGGGATATATCAAGAGAACCAGGAGCACTACCCAGATCCATCCTTTGCTTCAACTGAGCTGCCAGGCAAGCACTACCACATGCTTGCATACATATAGTACCTATTGCCTCTATCTTATTCTTGCATCATTGAGTCGCGATTGCATTAAATTGAATCCCAAGTATTGCATAGCCTTTATTTTTAAACCCCACCGAAGCTTGTTCCTCCATCCCATGAGCCATTACTACATGAGTTGTTTGAGCCATGCGAGTCGTAGAACAGCATGTGTAGGGTATGTGAGTGTCTGATGGATAACGAGGTACCTAAACAACTTAACCTGAGTAGTAATGGGATAACTAATGAAAGTGGCATCGGTGAGCCATATTCGCTATTTGGTTTTTCAGGCTCACTTGTGTCCCATAAGACCCCGAGTACTTGATTCCTGTTCCAAGAATATTCGCGCTATCCACATCCGGGAGGCTTATGGACCCCCCTGAGCCAGAGCTTGATTCATTCTTATTTCTTGGGGCCACAAACTAGTTTGAGGTTTTATTTACTATCCTGTACTTATGCCATGCTTTACTGCTTTATTTAAGATTGTGCGAGGAGCACACTGTACTGTTTAGGGCCGGGACACGTTTTCGCGGTATCGACAAGCCCAGTCACACTTTCGGGTTCCCAGTCGTTTACAGCCGTCCACCCAAACCTTGAGTCCGTCTCGTAGCCGGCCAGCTTCGTCGCGGGTAGCTTAATGGGGTGGCCCCCTGAAATATTTCTGAATCCTGTGATCGCTTTTTCGTGACTGCCTCGTTGGGTTTTGATTTGGTTTTTCCGAGGCATATCGAGTGTGTGTTGCTATTTGTGCACCCCTGCAGGGTAAATCTTTCTGAAAGCCGTGTCCGCGGTTATGGACGACTTGGAGCACAGTTTCTCGATCATAGACAAGCATAACTAAAGTACCGCCTCTAATTTGACTAGACTAGGTACCTGACTAGTAAATAGTGCAATACTCATGGAATGGATAATAAAACTGCCAACGGATGGGGGGTTGTTCGTCCTCTTCCTCGTCGGTAAGCGAGGAGGAGGATGGATCTGTTAAGATTACCGTTATAACTGTTATAACTGTTGTTATTAATTCACGGACATCCGTCTATCTCTGGTTAGGCGGATGGTTAGCGAGTATCTATAGAATTGCTAGGGTTTATCTTTTGCTGCAATTGCGTCACCCCAGGTTGTGTCCCCTTTAGAGGCATAAAGACTTGCTGTGTACCCCTAGGGTCTCACACGATAAATTATTGGTTCAGATGAACAGGTACACTCGCAAGATGGATACTGGGCGGAAGAGACGGACGATGTGGGCAACGATCATTCGGTGTAGAGATTCCGGGAACGGGGATCCGTGAGATCTGTGGGCGGGATGTGCTTATTTATGGGGCATCTTATGCCGATTTGCTTCTTATCCGTACTCGGATTTTGTCTTCCGCTTTCGCTTGATACTCTGTTGATTGATGTATGAGGAGATATCCTACACTATTATATCTATCTAGGATATTTGGATCTTGCCGTATGGCGTTGCTATATTTCCTTTCTTTTTAGATGGAATGGCTCTGATGTACTATTGTATGGTGGCTTGCATACATACTCATTTGTGTATGTAGTTGATCCCTTTGCCTGCCGATTACGCCGCCCGTTCTTGTCCCGATGTTTGGAAATGGTTGGGACGGCCGAAAGGTCTACCTGTGAGTGGCATTTGGGCCCCACCGTACTATTTCAACCATTTCTGATCATCCAGGCTTGTACTAGGAGCGTAATTCACCGAGGTAGTTACAACAAGTGATATGATCACTAGAATGTTATATCACGGGAATGAGAAAAGAGTGCATGTCGGTAACGAGATCAAACTAGGTATGGAGATACCGATGATTGAATCTCGGATAATATATCATGAGACAAAGGGATTTTAGTTACTAGCGTTAAAGGTTCTCATGATCACAGAAGTCATCGTTGAATGTGTAGGAGTCAGTATGGATCTCCAGGTCCCGCTACTGATTATTAATCTGAGAGGGGTCTCGATCATGTTTGCATTATTCGCGAACCGTAGGGTGACACACTTAAGGGATACCGACACCATTTGGAGCAAATATATTTCAGATAAAGATTTAAGAAAGCGCTGGAATTATTTCAATAGACACCAAAACTGTTTCAGGTGAAATTGCTGAAATTGGTTCTGCATGTAATATTGAAATGTTGCAGGGGGTTTTATGTAAATGTTTGTTAATTAAAGTAATTAAAAAAATTCTGAATAAAATTAATAAAATAGTTTTATTAAATGAGAGAGCATTAAATTTGGATAAATTTAATGCATTTTAAGTGGAGACTTTAAAAGAGAATTTGAAGGGGAATTTTAATGTGGAGGGGTTACCACCACATGAATGGGGGAGGTGAGGAGTCACCCTCCCATGGGGCGCTGGCCATGGGGAGGGGTACCCCCTCCTCCTATAAAAGGCCCCCCTCACTCCCCTTCTTCATCACACCTCCATGTGAAGGATCTCTCCCCCTCTAGTATTATTCCCCCATGGTCTCGGATTAGCGAGATACATGTTCCTGGTGGCTTTATCTGGAAAGGAGTTGCTGCTTTCGCTACTTTGCTAGAGCGAGGGACGGAGGTTGTCGGGGTACCGGACGTGTGTGCGATCACGGATGCACCGTTGCTTTGCGGTGCTGGACTTGGTGGTGTTGGACGTGCTGGAGCCGGACCTGCTGGAATTCATCACGATCTTGAGATCGGCAAGTGTACGACTACATCATCCACGAGTTCCAACTTGTTAACAAAACTCGTTGTCTTCGAGGGTGAGTTCTCCATGGATGCATATCCACATGTTGCTCTGTGTCTAGTAGATAGATCTTGGCGTATAGTTGACATCGTAGGAAATTTTTTGTTTTCTATGCTGCGAACCCAACACAAACAAATGAAATCCGCGAAGAATCAAGAGTTCTAGGTGGATTTTGAGAGGTTTGGAGAGAGAATATGAGAGAAATAATGAGGAGAGGAGGAAGACCTAGCCGCCCCGGTGCGATTTTGTGGTCGCACCGAACTATACGGTCGGAACTATACGGGCGGGTGATGTTTCTCCGCCCGTATAGTTGCGGCAGCGTCGCCAACTAGGGTTTCTTTATACAGAAAATAGCTATACAGACACAACTATATGGCCGGATCGCAATGATCCCGCCGTATAGTTGGTTGTTAAACTGTCTGCCTCTCGATATAAATTTCTAAAACTAGCATTGATATCTATACGACCGGAACTATACGGCCGGAATTTTTATTCCCACCGTATAGTTGGTCGTTAAACTCTCAGTACCTTTGGGATTAAATTCTATGAAGGCATCGATATCTATACGATCGGAGCTATACAGCCGGAATTTTTATTCCCATCGTATAGTTGGTCGTTAAATTCTCAGTACCTTTGGGATGAAATTCTACGAAGGCATCGATATCTATACGACCGGAGCTATACAGCCGGAATTTTTCTTCCCGCAGTATAGTTGGTCGTTAAATTCTCTGTGTCTTCGAAGAAAATTTTTTTATGACAAAGATATCTATACAACCGGAACTATACGACCGAAATTTTTATTCCCACTGTATAGTTGGTCGTTAAACCGTCAGTAATCATCAAAAATTTCTATTTCTTCAAGGATTCCTTCTTATCCCAAAACTTAGCGAAGTACCTCGTTTTTAACGGAAAATTGATAGTAAAAACTATTGACCAACATTAGCATATTAAAAGCAAAATTTTAGCTTATGTAAATAGAAAACTCAAACTTTTATTCTTATTATTATTATCTACTCATTCAATCGACGTTTCTACTACTTTTTGACAACTGCATCTTCACGGGGGCGCTTCCACAAGAATGTCTGTGAAAAAGTGGTAGGAATGCGATGAACTTCTTATTCTCTAATCTACTTAATTGACAAAATGGGTTGACTCCCATTAAGCATTCATTAAGAATGGTTGAGTAACTCAACCTCTTCTCTCTTCTCGAATTCTTACCTTTGGTTGCCCTTATCAAAGGCACTTACCACATGAACTTGTTTTGCCGGTGGAACATATCTTTCTCCTGCTCCTAGATTCTTTGGAAAATACCGGATGATTTCAGCATCATAAACATTGAAGATTATCTTTCCTTCAGCACAATCTACTGATGCACCTGCAGTACTGAGGAAAGGTCTTCCAAGTATTATAGATAATCTTTCATCTTCAGGCATCTCAAGAATAATAAAATCAGTGGGAATAACATGCTCATCTATTCTAAGTAGAACATCCTCGATCATACCAATGGGTTGTTTAGTGGACTTGTTAGCCATCTATAAAGTGATAGTAGTAGGAGAATACTCCCCTAATCCTAACCTTTTATAGAGGGAGTATGGCATTACACTAACTCCTACTCCTAGATCACACAAGGCATTATGAATATCAGATTTGCCTATTGAGCATGAAACAGTTGGTATTTCGGGATCTCCAGACTTAGACAACAACTTTCCATTAGCAGGATAGCTCGTTACCATGGAAACAATTTCAGTTATTTCTTTCTTTCTACTAAGAATATCATGGAGGAATTTACCATAAGTAGGAACTTTGATTGCATCCGCAAATGGAATTTCCAGACGAAGGTCACTAAGTGCCTTTGTAAAAGAATTATAAATTACCTGATCCGGTGCTTTCTTTTTTCGATCTGGATAAGGAAGCTTTTTCTCACCTGACTTACTCTTGTATTTTACCTTTTGTGGGGGGTCAGGCTCTTTCGTTGCTTTCTTTTGTTGTTTCTTATTGCTTTTCTTCTTTTCTATTACAACAACTTCATCTTCCTTGCTTATTTCTTTATCTTCTCTTGAATCAACAGTCTCTGCATCAGAGTTATAATGGTCATCTTATGCATCATTTTGGTCCTCCTTGGTTTGATCTTGCGTTTCAGTTTCATCTTGAGGATCCACCAATGTATCATCTTCTTGGCTTGCTTCGAGCAAGGCTTTTTCCTTTTGCTCTTTTTCTGCTTCGTATTCGCTGGTCCTAATGGTCCTGTAACAACTGCACCCCTTATTGTGACAACATTAGTAGAAACAGGAATATCTTTATCTTCACGAAGAAAAATTTGATAACCAGATGCTATTTGTTCACACTGGGTTTCAATCATACTAAGGTACTTGTGAAATAATTTTATTTCTTGGCCAATCTCATCATAACTTTCTGTGAGTTCCACCAAAATCTTTTTGTGTTTTTGGAAATTCTTATGCAAGTTATTATGAGATTTTACTTGTCGATGTTTTAATTCTTGAAAAACTTTTCTAGTTTTATCTTCTTCAGTTAAAACTTGTAACAAATCAACTTTGTTTTCCTTAACAAGTTCAGAAGGTATACATTTTTGCTACATAGTTTTGCGTACCTCAGGGATAAGATCAGGAGTTATACGAAGTATCTGTAACATCCCAAAACTTTAATCCAAGTGATCAAGATCCAAATCATCAAATTTAAAGTTAACAAAAACTTTTCCAATTAAAAATAATAAAGCATCCATATATGTGTGCATATAATTTAGGAGTTGATTTGAATTGCCATGATTAAGTGATCCATTGCTTGTAAAATGATTCTTAGGTGAAATAAACATCATCTAGATCATTCCCAAATAAATCCCAAAGAAAAACAAATCAAAATGAATAAAATAACCAAATGGTCATTTGTGCCATTTTAATCAACATACCTACTTTGGCTATTCCTAGAACTCAAAACCTAATAGAAACAAATGTGGATCTTTGCACCCCTTGCTAGTACAAGTAGTGATGTACCAAGGCCCACTTTGTGATCTACCAAAAACTTTCAAACACTAATTTTCAATGGCATTTGAAAATTGAATGTAGTTCATGTGAGAAGATCCCACTTATTCAAAATCCACTCAAATGACCTCCATTTTCAAAACCCAAGCAACCACAGATGTTTAAGCATGTGACAAAAAACTCCACCAAAAATCATCTCAAAATTCAAACTTGATTTCTTTCGACCATTTCTACAAACACCTGGCAGACATAATCAACTTTGGCCTAACTAATACTGTTTTGATCAATTCTTTTCGAGCCAATTGGTTTGCATTGATCACTCTTGCCTCCCCTGAGCCCAACCATACCAAAACCCACCCTAGTTCTAGCCCCTGGCGCTAGTGCCACGTCACCCCGACGCCATGCTCGCCGGCCAACGTTGCCAACGCAGCAGCAGACCGCCAGCCCCTCTCCGCCGCTCCAGGAAGCTAGGCGCCATCCTAACACCGCCCACGGTCCACCCCACGGCCACTGCCAGCCACTGGACCACTCCCTAGCACCACCGCCAATTCTCTCTGCGTGTAGCCAGAGTGCGCCAGAGCGGCTTCACCGCCAGCACGCCACAGACCGTCCCCCGACCTAATACCGTGCACGCCGCTCCACCGCGACCCTAGCAACCTGCCAGACACGGCCGTGCGCTGCCGCGCGACCCACAGTCGTTGTGCGCCGCGTCGAGAACCGCCTCTGTCTCCCAGAGTGCGGGACGCTCCCGACCAAACGCCACCACCCCTAGCCACGCATTGAAGCCGTAGAGCACCGCCAGGAGGCAGGCCACCGTCCACCTATGCTGCCCATGCCTCTAGCCGCCTGTATCAACGTCACCGATGAGCTCACCATTGTGCCGTTCGGTCCCCTCGTCGCCCTATAAAAGGAGCCTTCCCCAGCACAAACTACTCACACCATCTCACTCCCCTCTCTCCACTGATCCTTCCACCCCATCCTTGGAGCAAGGCGAGCCGCTGTTCGCTGGAATTTAGCCGGAGCTTGCCGCAGCAGAGGAGGAGAGGCGCCATCGATTTTGTCCACCCCAGGAGCTGCCGCGACCTTGCCTGAACTCGCCGTTGTCCATCAGTTTGTTTGCCCGCCTCGCCGCAGTAGCTGGAGCCCTGGTATGCCCCCATTGCACCCCTACCGAGCCGCTAGGGTTAGCTCTCGCCGACGACATGTTCGCCGGGGACGACGATCTTCAGCCGTAGATCTTCTTTTTATCGCGCGGTCCACATTTCCCCGTACCGCTTCGCGTTTGATGTGCCGCTGACCTGCGGGACCCCCCTGTCAGTTGTCATCCGCACCGCGGAGCGCCAATGGGCTGGCCCATTAGTTTTCCCGCGCTAGCCCACGATTTCATATATAGGTTTTTCCATTTTAGTTTGAACTCACTTCTGTCCCTTAGATCAAAAATCAATTCCAGGAGATCTACTGAACCAAATGGAGTGATTCAAATTTTGTTATAAAGCTACTGAAAAGATCTATCCAAGCCCGTTGGAATTAATTCATTTAGAGTTAGAGATCTCTCCTAGTAAAAATAACACGACATAAGCATTTGCACATTCAAATATTTTTGTAAAATCAACCATAATATCTTTTGATTTGATTCCAACTCTCAAAAATCACATTTAACCATACCTATCTGAATATGTAATAATAATAGTGTTTACCTGCAGTGAATTTGGACTAGTACCAAAATAATGCTATATAGGCATTTCTAGTCACTTTAAATCATTAAATAATGAGCTTAAACTTAAGTAAAAGTGATCCAACCTTTAAAACACATTCCCATATGTTAGAATATGTGGTGATGACATGTGTCCACATGATCCCATATTTTAAGTGGTGAATATTAAATCTTAGTTATTTTCAATGAGTAGAAATTACTTTTCTTAAATAAAAAGAATGAAACTAGTTAATAAAACTGTGTGATGCTTGTTATGATAATAGATCATCCAATGTGTGCCTTAGAATGATAAGTAGACTATTTAAGTATTGTTTGGTGATTGTGTACTCCGTATGTATTTATAGACGATAGTACCGACCAAGCTTTCGAGGAGGAGGAGTTCTACCAAGAGGAGGAGGAAGAAAATTTCAACCACTTCACTGCACAAGGCAAGCCATCATTAACAATGCAAGCTAACACTTGCAAGCATAATACTTAGCAGGCTAGAATTAAACTAGATAATCTAAGCAATATGCAATAGGCATGCTTTGGTTATACCCCTTTGACTATTACTTACCCTAAGTTTTATTTCCAAGCTTTTACTTCCTTTACTTTACCAAAGTCCTTTACTTTTTTGAAGGTAGCATAAAGAGTATAAAACTTGACCTATCTATATAACCTTAGATGTCATTCTATGGCATGCGATTGATCTTAGCATCCCACATTAGTGAACACTCTTAACTTAATAGTTAGAGCTAAACCAAAACTTGAGCCACTTTAGATGGGAACACTTGGTGAAAATGACTTGTGAAAACCTTGGAATGATGAGTCATTCTATTGAGATGTTTTGACATGTTTTGAGAAACAAAAATGGTTTATGATGATGAAAATGTTGAGGCATGAGCCTTAACCCTTTTACAAAAACTGATGGTTGGATTCAGATGCGATACCATTCCAAATTTTACCGTGCAACCACAATACCTGAATTGGGTAAGGCTTAGCCGGAAGTTTATATGCATTAGTATTAGTTCCCTCGCAGGAGAGGTTTGAGCTGAGGCTACCTCTCGATGTTGTCCACCTATGTAGTGCCCAAGATGACAGATGGTCATGGTTGGGAGGCCAGGCTCATAGGAGAGGTGCTTATACTAGAGTGTGTAAAGGAAAGGTTATGTTTGATTATCTGCATACTAAGTATGATGATTCAGGGTTATCCCTGATAGATGTATCGAATCTTGTGGTGAAAGTGTACCACCTCTGCAGAGTGTCAAACTATTCGAATAGCCGCGTTCACGGTTATGGATAGTTGGAGTGGCCATACTGTTTTGTTGTCAGATGTTTTCAAAATGACTTATGAAATGAATGATGAATCTTGACTTGACAACAACAGGGTTGTGACTATGACACTAGCTTCCCAATTTAAGTGATTCTAGAACTTTATTTTATATTTCTTTGTTTCTGAACTCAACTTAGGTCTCAAACTTAACTTTACAATTAAACTTAGAGTTAGCACTTTACACTAGAACTATACTACGTGTTAGTGGTAGTTTGCGAGTACTTAAAGAGTACTCATGGCTTTTGTCCCTGGCTATTCTCATGGCCAGACTATGAAGGACACTATCAAGATGACAGACTGCATGACGGCTATGATAACTAGGACTATCTTCCTTCGTCAGCATTGCTTGTGCCCCTGAAGATGGACCCCACCGCTACGCTTATTATTTATTCCGCTGCTTGTTGTATTAAGACTGGATCATGAGATCCTTATTTGTGTAAGACCTTATGTATGGGTTGTAATGGATGATGTACTATGATATCCAATCTGTTATATCTCGCAAAAATGGTAATCCTGGGATTGCGAGGTATGACATAACAGGCATCGGGGATGAAAAATCCGGGTGTTGACAAGTTGGTATCAGAGCCATCCTGACCATAGGAGACCCTAGTTAGAATGGACGTCCGAACAAAAACTTAATTTCAAAACCAAAGTAAGTATTTATGAAAAACTATTCCCTCTCTTATCCTTGGGAATTCATTCTTTCTCAAAAATTCATGTTCCTCCAATTCTTACATTACTACATAAAATTTGACACACTTGATCACTTCACTAACTTCCTCATCCTTAATTCTTGTAGATGGAGACTCGGTTCAGCAAGTTCTACCAGTTGGGCAATGGAGGCCAACTGATCTTCGAGAGGGATCTAGATTCACTGTTTGAGTTATTGGGACGCCCACATCCGGAGTTTCTTGGATCTCAACCTCCAGGACCCCCAGGAGGAGATTTACAGTGGCTAGTCACCGCGGATCTTCGAGGAAGCATAGAAGCACCAATGTCCGGGAGAATCCAGTTCTCAGTAAGGGAGAACAACTGGCTAGATGGATTAGCCAGGGCAATGCATGAAGCTCTCACACGTCTATGTGCCCTTAGTGTCAACCAAATCCAAGGAACCCGTTTTGCTCACTATGCAAGGCGTGACTTCATGGGAATGCCGATGGAGATGCCCAGTCACCCGAAGCTGAAGCGTCAAGCGGAGAACCTTGAATTCCTGTTGTACGATCGCTAGAAGGAATTGGATAATGCTAGGGAGTTCGCCAACCACAACCGTGCCATTGCCGCCTAGAAGGCCCAAACTTTCTCACTGCTTGTCAAGGACCGTCAGTCTCTTCGCCTCCAGTGCGAGAAGAGGGATCGCACCATCGCCCGTCTTCGCAAGAAGGTGGCCAACCTCGAGAAGACCGTCAAGGAGCAAGAAGCTCAGCTAGCAGCAAAGGAGGAAGAAGAGGAGGGTGAAGACATCCAGGGAGATATGGATTCTTACCTCAGCAATGATGATGACTTTCTGGAGGAGGATGCCGTGGACTTCTACACTGATGATGAGGACTCCGACTTGATCGACGATGAGTAGATGCACTAGAGCACTGTCGTAGCAAGAGATGTATCGGTCCCACTGTATCATAGCTTGCAGAATGGTTCTTAAAACCATCGGTCCTTGTTGTTGTGGTGTGTGTGTGTTTGTATCGTGTGCTTGCTTGAATGAATGAAATGAAGTTAGTTGCAAAACTTGAGTCAAACTCAAAGTTTTATCTTTGAAACCAAAACCATGAACCTTAGAACTTTTCCTCTTACCCCTTTATCTACCTCAATCTTCAGATGACTCGTGGAAACCAAGGAGGGAGCAGCTCGTCGCAAGACCCAATGCTGCAGATCCTACAGAATCTCATCGCAGACAGAGAAGCAAGCAGGGCAGAGCGCCAAGCTAATCTAGCAACACTGCAACAGATCGCCCAGATGGCTCTCAACAACCAGAACCATGGAAACCAGGATCATCAAGGATCCAAGCTGAAGAATTTCCAAAACACCAATCCCCCAATCTTTAGCACTTTAGAGAACCCATTAGATGTAGATGACTGGTTGCAGACGATGGAGAACAATTTAGAAGTAGCCAGAGTTGATGACAACGAGAAAGTTCTCTTTGCCACCCACTACTTGGCAGGAGATGCAAGAGCATGGTGGAACAGCATCCGCCTGATGAACCATGGTCAAGTGATGACATGGGAAGCCTTCAAAATCAAGTTCAGCCACACCCACGTGCCGCAGGGCTTAGTCACCAGAATGAGGGATGAATTCACAGAGTTGAAGCAAGGCAGAATGACTATGGTAGAGTACCATGACAGATTCCTGTCCCTTGCAAGGTATGCACCTGATGAGATCAACACGGAGGCCAAGAAGAAGGATAGATTCTTGAACAGACTGCATGATGAGATGCAGACTGTCTTCGTCAACATCCACTTCGAGGATCTCGAAGAGCTAGTCGACTTTGCCATTTAGATGGAAGGGAAGATTAACCAGGCAAACGACAACCGCAAACGTTGTTTGATGCAGCAAACTGGATCCAGCAGTCACCAGAAGTACCTCCCCAACCCCTCACCAGGATATGCACCCAAAAACAACCGACCTCCAATGTCTCGCCCAAGCTACCCCAACCGTAGTGGAGGCAATGTGAAGTCCGGTGGAAAAAACAATCACCCCGGAAACACCAGCAATTTCAACAGTGCACCTCCCACGAGCAACAACAACAACAAAAACAACAACAACAACACTGCACCCAGGACTGGAAGCAATGTTCTGCCCGTGGCAGCTAAAGACAAGTCTCAGATCACCTGTTTCGAGTGTGGAGTGAAGGGTCACTATTCCAATGAGTGCCCCAAGAAGGCTGCTGCCACTGCCAATGTGAACGCCCCAACTCAACAGCAGCGTCGTGTTCAACCAGGGAGAAGATTTGCCCCAGGGAACCCTCACAACCGCAACGGCCGTCTATTCCACATGAACGCTGAGGAAGCCCAAGAAGCGCCAGATGTAGTGCTGGGTTTGTTTTCTGTCAACTCAGTTTTAGCAAGGGTATTGTTTGATTCGGGAGCATCGCATTCATTTGTCACCGAAGAATTTGCATGCACTAGTAAGATCCACCCAACCAACTTGAAGCATGTCATGATAGTTCAAATTCTTGGATCAACTACAAAAGCTAGAAAAATTTGCAAAGCTGTGCCTATTAGAATACATGGGATAGATTTTTATGCCAACCTCATAGTACTTAGAACCAAAGGATTGGAAGTAGTACTAGGTATGGACTGGATGTCAAGGCATAAAGAACTGATATACTGTGCTAAGAAAGCCATCACCATGACCAGTAGTTCTGGAGTAACAGTAGAGCATATCTCTGAAACCTTACCCCGTCAATTCAAGTGCAACAAGAGTGTAGCCCTGCCCACCATTGACCAAGTCAGAGTAGTCTGTGAATACCCCGACGTATTCCCAGATGAATTCCCAGGTATGCCCCCGGATAGGGATATTGAGTTCATTATCGAACTAATCCCCGGAACCGGACCCATAGCCCAGAGACCCTATAGCATGAACCCCTCAGAGTTAGTAGAGTTGAAGAAGTAGTTGGATGCTATGTTGGCAACAGGCCTGATTCAACCAAGCGCTTCGCCATGGAGATCACCAGTGTTATTCGTCAACAAGAAAGATGGAGGCAACCACCTGTGCACCGACTACAGAAAGTTGAATGATGTCACCATCAAAAACAAGTACCCCTTGCCAAAGATAGAGGATCTATTTGATCAGTTGACTGGAGCCCAGGTATTCTCAAAGATTGATCTTAGGATTGGTTATCACCAACTTAAGATTCGTGCAACGGATATTCCGAAGACCGCCTTTACTACTCTCTATGGTTTCTACGAGTATACGGTTATGTCTTTTGGATTAACCAATGCCCCTGCTTATTTCATGAATCTCATGAATAAGATCTTTATGAATTTCCTAGATAAGTTTGTCATTGTGTTTATCGACGATATCCTTATGTACTCCAAGTCAGAAGAAGAGCATGAGCAACATCTGAGAATCATCCTAGAAACCCTAAGAGAGCATCGGTTATATGCCAAGTTCAGCAAGTGTGAGTTTTGGCTGAAAGAAGTAGGATTCCTAGGACATATTATGTCTGCCGGAGGAGTCTCTGTTGATCCCGCCAAGATTAAAGATGTCGAAGCATGGGAAGCCCCAACCACTCAAACCCAAGTTCGTGCATTTCTCAGATTGGCGGGATATTACCGCAAGTTCATCGAAGGATTCTCGAGCATCGCCAGACCCATGACCCAATTGCTGAAGAAGGATAAGAAGTTTGAATGGACTGACAAATGTGAAGCCAGTTTCCAAGAGCTGAAGAAGAGATTGATATCAGCCCCAATTTTGATCATGCTAGATATCAAGAAGCCATTTGATGTGTATTGTGATGCATCCAAGATTGGTCTCGGATGTGTACTGATGCAAGAAGGCAAAGTCATCGCCTATTTGTCTTGACAACTGAAGCAGCATGAGCAAAACTATGCGACCCATGATCTTGAATTAGCAGTCGTAGTTTTGGCATTGAAGACATGGCGTCATTATCTGATGGGTAATTGCTGTGAGATTTACTCAGATCACAAAAGCTTGAAGTATATTTTCACTCAGAAGGAGCTGAATATGAGGCAAAGGAGATGGATAGAGTTAATCAAGGATTATGACCTTGACATTCACTATCACCCCGGCAAAGCCAATGTGTAGCGGATGCTCTTAGCAGATTGCCATGTAGGCTAAATACCATGATCAAGGAGAAGCAACCAAGTTTGTATGAGGAGTTGGAACAGTTTAGGACTGATCTAGTTAGCAAAGGGTTCTTAGCTAGCATTGAACTTCAACCCACTTTGATTAGCCAAATCAAGGAAGCCCAGAAGGGAAATGAAAGTATCGACGGAATCAAACGTTGTATTGGTACGGGCAAGGTACCTGGATTCACTGAAGACGAAGGAGTTCTGTGGTACAAAGGACGTATCTATGTGCCAGCAGATTCAGAGCTAGAGCAAGTTATCATGCAGGAAGCTCATGATACTCTTTATTCTATCCACCCCGGAGGAACAAAGATGTATCAAGATTTGAAGGAGCAATTTTAGTGGCACAAATTGAAGAGAGAAATCGGAAGCTACATCACCAAGTGTGACATCTGTCAAAGAGTCAAAGCAGAGCATCAGAGGCCCGTGGGACTATTGCAACCTTTGCAGATTCCAGAATGGAAATGGTATTCCATCGGAATGGACTTTATCACCGATTTACCTACTTATAGTAGGGGAAATGACTCAATCAGGGTCATTGTTGATAGACTGTCCAAGGTAGCTCACTTTATACCAGTCAAGACAACCTACCAGAGTTTGAAACTAGCCGAGCTGTATATTGCTAGAATTGTTAGTCTGCATGGAACCCCGAAGACCATAGTATCAGATCGAGGAACCTAGTTTACCTCGAGATTTTGGCAGAAAGTCCAGGAAGGATTAGGCACCAAGTTGAATTTCAGCACCGCTTATCACCCGCAAACTGATGGACAGACTGAAAGAGTGAACCAAATCTTAGAGGATATGCTCAGAGCTTGTGTTTTGGAGTATGGATCAAAATGGGAAGACTGCCTTCCTTTCGCAAAATTCTCATATAACAACAATTATCAAGCTAGTTTACAGATGGCACCATTTGAGTTCCTATATGGAAGAAAGTGTTGCACCCCGTTGAATTGGTCGCAAGTAGGAGAGAGTCAGATCTTTGGACCCGACATTCTCCTAGAAGCTGAAGAGAAGGTTCACAATGTCCGTGAGCACCTCAAGACCCCCCAATCCCGATAGAAGAGTTATGCTGACAAGAGAAGGAGAGACCTGACTTTCAATGTCAGATATTTTGTATATCTCAAAGTTTCGCCATTGAAGGGAACACAACGCTTTAGTCTAAAAGGAAAGTTAGCCTCCAAGTATATCGGGCCCTTCAAGATTCTGAACCATCGAGGAGGTATCGTATCAACTGGAGCTGCCAGAGGAGATGTCAGCTATCCACAATGTGTTCCATATCTCGTTACTTTGCAAATGCTTAGAAGTGCCGGAGAAGACTGAAGTTTTCAAGAACATCGATCACAGAGCGGTGGAGATCAACAAGGACCTGACATATCGTGAAGTGCCCATCCGTATCTTGGAAGAAGCCTATAGAACCACCAGGACCAGAAGTATCAAATTTCTCAAGATCCAATGGAGCAACCATATCGAAGAGGAAGCCACTTGGGAGCGAGAAGATTACATTAGGACAGAGTTCCTAGATCTCTTTAGTTCCTAGATTTCTTTCGTAAATCTCGGGACGAGATTTTGTTTAAGGGGGGAAGGTTTGTAACATCCCAAAATTTTAATCCAAGTGATCAAGATCCAAATCATCAAATTTAGAGTTAACAAAAACTTTTCCAATTAAAAATAATAAAGCATCCATATGTGTGTGCATATAATTTAGGAGTTGATTTGAATTGCCATGATTAAGTGATCCATTGCTTGTAAAATGATTCTTAGGTGAAATAAACATCATCTAGATCATTCCCAAACAAATCCCAAAGAAAAACAAATCAAAATGAATAAAATAACCAAATGGTCATTTGTGCCATTTTAATCAACATACCTACTTTGGCTATTCCTAGAACTCAAAACCTAACAGAAACAAATGTGGATATTTGCACCATTTGCTAGTACAAGTAGTGATGTACCAAGGCCCACTTTGTGATCTACCAAAAACTTTCAAACACTAATTTTAAATGGCATTTGAAAATTGAATGTAGTTCATATGAGAAGATCCCACTTATTCAAAAACCACTCAAATGACCTCCATTTTCAAAACCCAAGCAACCACAGATGTTTAAGCATGTGACAAACAACTCCACCAAAAATCATCTCAAAATTCAAAACTTGATTTCTTTCGGCCATTTCTACAAACACCAGGCGGACAGAATCAACTATGGCCTAACTAATATTGTTTTGATCAATTCTTGTGGAGCCAATTGGTTTGCATTGATCACTCTTGCCTCCCCTGAGCCCAACCAGACCAAAACCCACCCTAGTTCTAGCCTCCCCTGTGCCACGCCGCCCCGACGCCATGCTCATCGGCCAACGTTGCCAACGCAGCAGCAGACCAACAACCCCTCTCCGCCGCTCCAGGAAGCTAGGCGCCATCCTACCATCGCCCATGGTCCACCCCATGGCCACTTCCAGCCACTGGACCACTCCCTAGCACCGCCACCCATTCTCTCTGTGCAGCCAGAGCGCCTTCACCGCCAGCACGCCACAGACTGTCCCCCGACCTAATACCGTGCACGCCACTCTGCCACGACCCCAGCAACCCGCCAGACACGGCCGTGCTCCGCCGCGCGACCCACAGCCGTCGTGCGCCTCGTCGAGCACCGCCTCTATCTCCTAGAGCACGGGACACTCCCGACCAAATGCCACCGCCCCTAGCCACGCATTGAAGATGTAGAGCACCGCCAGGAGGCAAGCCACCGTCCGCCTACACTTCCCATGCCTCTAGCCGCCTGTATCAACGTCACCGACGAGCTCACCGTCGTGCCGTTCGGTCCCCTCATCGCCCTATAAAAGGAGCCCTCCCCAGCACAAACTACTCACACCATCTCACTCCCCTCTCTCCACCGATCCTTCCACCCCATCCCCAGAGCAAGGCGAGCCGCCGTTCACCGAAATTTAGCCGGAGCTTGCCGCAGCAGAGGAGGAGAGGCGCCGTCGATTTTGTCCACCCCAGGAGCTGCCGCGACCTCGCCTGAACTCGCCGTCGTACACCGATTCGTTTGCCTGCCTCGCTGCAATAGCTGGAGCCCTGGTATTCCCCCATTGCACCCCCACCGAGCCGCTAGGGTTTGCTCTCGCCGGCGACCTGTTCGCCGGGGACGACAATCCTCAGCCGTAGATCTTCTTTTTAATCGCGCGGTCCATGTTTCCCCGTACCGCTTCACGTTTGATGTGCCGCTGACCTGCGGGAACCCCCTATCAGTTGTCATCCACACCGTGGAGCGCCACTGGGCCGGCCCGTTAGTTTTCCCGCGCTAGCCCACGATTTCAAATATAGGTTTTTCCATTTTAGTTTGAACTCACTTCTGTCCCTTAGTTCAAAAATCAATTTCAGGACATCTACTGAACCAAATGGAGGGATTCAAATTTTGTTAGAAAGCTACTAAAAAGATCTATCCAAGCCCATTGGAATTAATTCATTTAGAGTTAGAGATCTCTCCTCGTAAAAATAACACGACAGAAGCATTTGCACATTCAAACATTTTTGTAAAATCAACCATAATAGCTTTTGATTTGATTCCAACTCTCAAAAATCACATTTAACCATACCTATCTGAATATGTAATAATATTAATGTTTACCTGCAGTGACTTTGGACTAGTACCAAAATAATGCTATATAGGCATTTCTAGTCACTTTAAATCATTAAATAATGAACTTAAACTTAAGTAAAAGTGATCCAACCTTTAAAACACAATCCCATATGTTAGAATATGTGGTGATGACATGTGTACACATGATCCCATGTTTTAAGTGGTGAATATTAAATCTTAGTTATTTTCAATGAGTAGAAATTACTTTTCTTAAATAAAAAGAATGAAACTATTTAATAAAACCTTGTGATGCTTGTGATGATAATAGATCATCCAATGTGTGCCTTAGAATGCTAAGTAGACTAGTTAAGTATTGTTTGGTTATTGTGTACTCTGTATGTATTTATAGACGATAGTACCGACCAAGCTTTCGAGGAGGAGGAGTTATACGAAGAGGAGGAGGAAGAAAATTTCAACCACTACAACTGCACAAGGCAAGCCATCATTAACAATGCAAGCTAACACTTGCAAGCATAATACTTAGCAAGCTAGAATTAAACTAGATAATATGAGCAATATGCAATAGGCACGCTTTGGTTATACCCCTTTGACTATTACTTACCCTAAGTTTTATTTCCAAGATTTTACTTCCTTTACTTTACCAAAGTCCTTTACTTGTTTGAATGTAGCATAAAGAGTATAAAACTTTACCTATCTAGATAACCTTAGATGTCATTCTATGGTATGCGATTGATATTAGCATCCCACATTAGTGAACACTCTTAACTTAATAGTTTAGAGCTAAACCAAAACTTGAGCCACTTTAGATGGGAACACTTGGTGAAAATGACTTGTGAAAACCTTGGAATGATGAGTCATTCTATTGAGATGTTTTGACATGTGTTGAGAAACACAAATGGTTTATGATGATGAAAATGTTGAGGCATGAGCCTTATCCCTTTTATAAAAACTGATGGTTGGATTCAGATGCGATACCATTCCAAATTTTACCGTGCAACCACAATACCTGAATTGGGTAAGGCTTAGCCGGAAGTTTATATGCATTAGTATTAGTTCCCTCGCGGGAGAGATTTGAGGTGAGGCTACCTCTCGATGTTGTCCACCTATGCAGTGCCCAAGATGACAGATGGTCATGGTTGGGAGGCCATGCTCATAGGAGAGGTGCTTATACTAGGTTGTGTAAAGGAAAAGTTATGTTTGATTATCTGTGTACTAAGTATGATGATTCAGGGTTATCCCTGACAGATGTATCGAATCTTGTGGTGAAAGTGTACCACCTCTGCAGAGTGTCAAACTATTCGAATAGCCGCGTCCACGGTTATGGACAGTTGGAGTGGCCATACTATTTCGTTGTCAGATGTTTTCAAAATGACTTATGAAATGAATGATGAATCTTGACTTGACCACAACAGGGTTGTGACTATGACACTAGCTTCCCAATTTAAGTGATTCTAGAACTTTATTTTATCTTTCTTTGTTTCTGAACTCATCTTAGGTCTCAAACTTAACTTTACAAATAAACTTAGAGTTAGCACTTTACACTAGAACTATACTACTTGTTAGTGGTAGTTTGCGAGTACTTAAAGAGTACTCATGGCTTTTGTCCCTAGCTATTGTCATGGCCAGACTATGAAGGAGACTATCAAGATGATGGACCGCAGGACGGCTATGATAACTAGGACTATCTGCCTTCGTCAGCATTGCTTGTGCCCTGAAGATGGACCCCACTGCTATGCTTATTATTTATTCCGCTGCTTGTTGTATTAAGACTGGATCATGAGATCCTTATTTGTGTAAGACCTTATGTATGGGTTGTAATGGATGATGTACTGTGATATTCAATCTGTTATGTCTCGCAAAAATGGTAATCCTGGGATTGCGAGGTATGACATAATAGGCATCTGGGATTAAAAATCCGGGTGTTGACAGTATCCCTTTTTTCAACTTAGTGCCAAAATCAGTATTATATAAAGAATCATTCTTAGCCCTAGTAGACATTAATTCCAAACATTCTTTAATAGTTAAAGTATTTATTGATCCTCCTGCTGAGAAGTCAAGAAACTCTCTACATTGAGTATTGAGACCATGGTAGAATAAATGGCAAATTGTTAGTTCGGAATAGCCATGATTAGGAATATTATTGATCATTCCAAAGAATCTTTCCCTAGCTTGTGGGTAGTTTTCTCCCACGTTCTGACTAAAGTTTGCTATGTTCTTTCTTAATTTAGTTACTTTTTTAAAAGGAAGAAACCTATTTATGAATTTAGTAATGCAGTTTTCCCAACATTTAATGTAATGGCGAGGGAGAGAATATAACTAGTCTAGAGCTTTACCTTTAAGATACCATCGACATAATTTAAGACGAGAGAAGTCTCTTGGAAAACCTTTTGGTCCAAGCGATGTTATCACATCGTCAAACTCTCTAATATGTCTTCCTGGGTCTTCATCTTCCCTTCCATCGAAAGCTTTCTCCTGCAAATTTTTAATAATTCCACCATCAAATCGATATTCTCTAACTCCAGGATTAGGGAACTCTATTGGTTGTTTAAGAAATTCAGAACTTGGAGCACTATATTCCCTGAGAGTTTTCTCAAGTTTCATAGGAGTTGTCCTGTAAATAGACATGATTTCCATAATATCACTCAGGTTTTCAACTTCAACTTTATTTGATCTTAAAAGTTTTTCAATAATTTCTTCGTGCCTCTGAGCAGGCACGCGCTCAATATAATCCGGCAGGTAGGTCCTACCAGAGCGTGTAGACCCTTTGTCTCCTAAGGAGAACATTTTGTAGTAGCAACACCTGAAATGTCACAAGACAAACACTTAGCGCTTAGCTCCCCGGCAACGGCGCCAAAAATTGCTTGATGTCTACAAGAGCATAAATCGTCTGTAGCTAGCTTTGAATTTCAGATATCGATTCCATAGGTAGCCCAAAGGTAAGTGTTTATAGGTGAAGTCTCTGTCATACCCGAAGTTGTCATAGGTCTTCGAGTGAATTAACTGCAAGTGTTGAAACAAGGAATTGGGTTTTGATTAAATGAGATGTATTTAAATAGAACTAAAATGCAAACTTCAGAAATATAAAGCATCAAAGTAAAGAACGACTTTGTTGTTTGTTGTTTCCTATAGATGGCGAAAGAAGGCGCGGGGATATTCAGTTCATGGTGATAGTGACTATGCTAGGTGGACGAGTGATAAATGTAACAATTATAATCTTATAAATATATGTGTAGGCGAGTAACCCATATTTAGCCGGAACTCCTCTTGGTAGATTTCATCCCAACTTCAATACCCCTACTAGCCTGTTACCAAAACCATGGTTAGACACTAGACGATTAAGACCCTTCAGGTCGCTTAGCAATTAAGCTCCTTGGATCAGAATAATGCAATAAGGAACTTCTACTTCAGGCCTTGAGGAATCTATGAGGCTCAGTCAATGGACAGTGGTTACTCATTATTCTCGAGTCAACTAGCTTTACATTGATATCCCGTGTCACCCGGGGGTCGCTGATCCACTAGCGAACAAGATCTTATCTATGTAGAACAAAGTATCATGTTGTCTGGGCCCTTAATTGGATAACAAGCATTAGGCATCCCACAGATAGTCAAGCACACATAATATAGTAATTAGAATCAATCACAAACTAATGGAAAATATGAAGGCACATCACATCTCACCAATCCCCTACATCTCCCACGCCCAAGGGAATTACTCACATGAGAGAAGAATGGATCATGAATATAACTGAATAAAGGGAATTCGTCTTTGTATTACCGTGGAGATCCACAATAAGAATAGAAAAATATCCAACACAATTCAAGATGGGAAGAAACAATCTCAAACCCTAGTCTTGCAAGGTGGAGATCCCTCTCTCTCTCAAGTACAAGTAGTGGCTATTGGGGTGTATTGGCTAGGAGGTTGAAGATCGTTTAGCGAGATGAAGAACGTATTCCCCTTCTTCTCCGGATCTCTTCTTTCGCCCTTCTGGATGGTATGGCGGCTGCTGTGTTGTGTTTTCGTCCTTGGTCCCTTCATGGAAGTTGTCCCTTTTGACAAGACAGAGGCGGCGGCAACTATACGGCATGAACTATATGGCCAGGAAAATATTCTCGTCGTATAGTTGCTCGTTAAAGCTTATGTGAGCTCCCCTCACGCGCTTCCAAGGTGGGACTCGCTTGTTTTCTCCAGAATATTGTGTTTCTCTAGTTAAATCCCTCTGTTGACGTTCAGAACCTGAAACACACATTAAAAACCAAGTTTTCTTTGCTACCAAAGTATTAGCGTTAGGTAAAGCTAGAAAACGATCAAATCTGGGAGAAAACCATCAATAAAAGCCATCAAAATGTGTCGAATCTCATAGCCATCACTATGCCCACTGCATCACGGGGGCTCTAGAATATTAGGATGTGTTGCCCACAAAAGATTATCTCAATACAAACATGATACATGACTATGCTTATTATTATCTTTTATCCCATTTGATGTGTAGCTGCAGATGGATCTTCAACCCTCGCCTATCTCCATCCATTGAATCAAACCCATTATAAAGTAAACTAGATTGGTCTGGTCAACTAAGGTATAACGAACAAACAAAGTCTTGTAGACGTGTCCTTTCTTATTACCTTTTAGCAGTGATTTTCAAGGTTCGATTAAACCAAGGTCTTCTAGGGAAAAAGCTATTATACTACATTCGTGAATCCGGATTGAAGGTATCAGCAGGCTGCGCCACATGTGCTCATTGGTTTCGTCATGTATTATACGAGGATTTCAAGCTCCAGGAACCGTGGGTGAGGTGCCTTATCGCTGGAACTTGTCCGCAAGTTCAGATCTCGACACTTTAGGCCCTGGGGTTGATGGGAGTGGTCTAGTGGTAGGCACTGTCCCAACTCTCGCTCGTATGATAGATGAATGAGAACATGGCGTGCGCATGGGTGCAAAAAGGGGAAATCCTCATAAAAACCGGGGCATCTCGTGAAGAGGAAAAAATCAACAAAAGTTTTTAGCTGTTTGGAACAATGCCACCGTGCACGGACAGGGCTTCAAAAAATGAACTCTCAAAAAAGAGGCAGGAGGCAAGTCGGGTGTCACCTTGGGAGCTTTCCTGAAAACACTCGGTTCAACATATGTGGCACGGTAGCCTTTCTAGCGCGTAGGTTATGCTAGGTCGACCAGTCTTGGGTTGGCGAGCGACTTGAGCTTTCATCACCTTGCGAAGCGGCTTTGCGGATCCCTCGGCACCTCCTCGGCCATGGAGCCCTGCACTTCCACACATGGGAGGTCGGCCCGCCATGTCCATCTTCATGTCCGTGCTTCCTCTAGTCGTTGTGCTCCTTCCTTACCTCCTTAAGCTCGATACGTTCCTTAGTGTCATGACCTGGCCTTTGATGAAAAGCACAGTATAGGCGAGGATTGGAGGTGTCGCCTACTGCTCTCCCTAGGAGGTGCTTCCGCTTGACCCCAGCTGCACGGTCGCCGATGGTTTAACTCGTGGCCCTATGCGATGTTGGCTCCTTCTTGTCCTTACCATGGGTGAAACGGCTTCTCGCTTAAGCCTTCGCACACACGTTATCCGTTCCGAAGAGCTCGGCCACCGTGGACAGGTTTTCCCATGAAGACCGTCTGGTTGAGCAGCTGGCCATCCAAGAGGCCTTCAGCAAAAGCGAAGATGACCTCGGTGTTCGTGGCCCTAAGAACCCTGACAAGGCACTGGTCGAACCTTTGCAGGTATTTGTAGAGGGTCTCGTCGGGCTCCTGACGCACTTGCCAGAGGTCTTCGTATGTGAGGGCGTGCCATCCGTTTCCCTGAATCTGGAGATGAAGAGGTCATAGAGGGCATACTAGGAGTCGAGGGATCCCTCAGGGAGGTTCAATAGCTAAGTACATGATGTGGCCTCGAGCCCCATCGGGAGCCATTTAGCGAGGACGCGGTCGTCTTTGCTCGCCAACTCAACGCCTGTGGTATAGAGCTGTAGGAACTACGTGGGGCTGGTGGTGCCGTTGTAGCACGGAGGCATTGATACGTCCATTTTGCATCACTATTCTATATCATAATTTACTATTATTCATTGATATATTTCATATTAAGAGATGATACTTATGTTATTTCATCTGTTTTTGCATGGTTGATGACTTTTGGAGCATGGATCGCTGCAGTCAGGATTCTGATGAAAAAAGGTGTTGTTTGGAGGCAAAATTCGCGAAGATCAGAAAATCGGGGAAAATACATGAAAAATTCTATTTTTCCAGAAGACGAAGATTGACAGAAGGGGAAGTGGAGATGGGCCACAGGGGGCTCACACCACCCCCTGGCGCGGGCAGCCATAGGTCGCGCCAGTAGGTGGTGTGGCCGCCCTGGCCCACTCCAGGCTCTCCCCTCTAGCGTATATTATCCTCCCGAAACCCTAAGACTCGGGGAGCGACCATAGAAAGATTCTGCCGCCTCTGTGGGGCGGAAAACACCGAGAGAGAAAGATCTCTCCGACAGACAGAATTCTGTCGGGGGAATTCCTTCTCGGAGAGGGGAGATCGTCGCCATCAACACCACCATCAAGCTGAACTTCATCGGGATCATCATCATCATCACCACCATCATCTCTACCAGCACCATCATCATCACTCCATACCGATGTAACAATTGGGTTGAATCTTGCATAATTCTTAGGGGAAACTTTCCCGGTGTTGATTACTCCTTGTAGTTGATGCTATTGAATGAACCATTGGATTATCGTTTATGTTCAATTGTTACACATCATTATTTCATCTCTGATCATGATCCACATGATGTCTTATGAGTAGTTTGTTTTGTTCTTGAGGACATGGGAGAAGTCATGTTGTTAGTAGTGGAATTGTGTTCAGAAAGATTCAATAGTTTGATATTTAAGTTGTGGTGTATTTCTTCTAGTGGTGTCATGTGAACGTCGACTACATGACACTTCACCTATATGGGCCTAGGGGAATGCATTGTGTATTTGGCTACTAATCGTAGGGGTTTCCGGAGTGACAGAAACCTGAACCCCCATTAGGAAACCTTTGCACAAGAGACGTCAGGGTCTTAGAGTTTAAAGTTGTGGTTAGGTTTCTACCTTAATTACTTTCTTGTAGTTGAGGATGCTTGCAAGGCATATAATCGCAAGTATGTATTATTCCTAGGAAGGTCGGTATATTAGCACAGGTTCACCCACACAACACTTAGCAAACTAAAGAAGATTAATCAACTATATGAAGCGAAAACACTTGACGATATTCCCATGTGTCCTTGAGAACGTTTGGTCATCCTAAGTAATACAACCGGCTTGTCCTTTGCTAAAGAAAGGATTGGGCCACTTGCTGCATTTATTCTTATTGTCTTTTATTTACTCGTACTTTATTTACCTGCATTATCAAAAAACCCTAAAAATCCGTTTGCTAAGTATTTATAGAGAATTCCTGCTCCAAGCCATTCGCCAACACCTTCTGCTCCTCGTTGGGTTCGACAATCTTACTTATCAAAAATACTGCGATACACCCCCTATACTTGTGGGTCATCAAGACTATTTTCTGGCACCGTTGCCGGGGAGTGAAGCGCTATTGGAGAGTGGAACTGGTAAAGGAAACTTCTACTATGAGTATTGTTTACTTCTGTTAGTTGCTTTATTTTCAATATGGATAACTTGATGAGTTTCTTATGTCGTAATGCTACTACCACTTCTAAGGTAGTAGATGAACCACCACCTGTTGAGAATGATACTTTTAAAATACCTACAAGAATTATTGATCGTGTTATGGATAACTATTATGTTGGATATGGAACTGTCCATCATGGTGATCATTTGCTCTTTATACACGAATTATGCGGGTTGTTCAAGTGTGCAGGTATTACAACAAATCAAGTCAAGAAGAAATTATTCTCATTATCACTAAAAGGAAGAGCTGAGGAATGGTATAAGCTGCTAAAGAATGGTCAAGCTCTTGAATGGGAGGAAATAGTGCCTCTCTTTTATTCAAAATTTTATCCTCCTAGTGAGATTCATAAAGATCGGAATCAAATATACAACTTTTGGCCTCTTGATGGAGAGAGTACAGCTCAAGCTTGGGGGAGATTGAAGTTACTAATGCTCAAATTTCCCATTCATGAGCTCCCCAACAATATTATTATCAATAACTTTTATGCAAGGATCCCTCTTCATGATAAGGATTTATTGGATGCCTCTTGTGCTGGATCATTTACACGCATGGAAGAAGAAGCTAAATGGGATCTTCTAGACTGTATTCAAGACAATGTTGAAGCATGGGAGAATGACAAAGGAAGAAAGTCAGGTATAAATTATGATTATGAATGCATTGAATCTTTTATGGGAACTGATGACTTTCATAATATTAGTAATGCTTATGGTCTTGATTCTCAAGTTATTGCAAATTGTTTTAAGGCTTTTGCCTCTTATATTGAAATTCCAAAAAAGGGATGGAGCAAGTATCATGCACCATATAAATATATTGTTGAGTATGTCCCTGATAGAGGCACTGAATTTTGCACTATTGATCACATCTTACCTGAACCTTATATCGAGAAAATACCCTTCCTGAATAAGGTAAAGGAACATCCGATGATAACTAGTGTAATCAATAAAAGTACAAAGAGAACTGTAAAACCTGACGAACAAATAAACATTGAACCTGCTGTAGCAATTGTGAAAGACCTTGTCACTAAAAGCATAGATGGACACATTGTCTTCTGTGAGGATGCTTCTAATATTGTCTCACATCCTAATAGAACTAAAAAGGCTAGTGTCCCTGTGCTTTCTGTTAGAATTGGTGATCATTGCTATTACAGTTTATGTGATATTGGTGCAAGTTCAAGTGCTATTCCTTACGAGCTTTACAAAGAAATTATGCATGAAATCAGTCCTTGCGAACTAGAAGAGTTTGATGTGGTTATTCACCTTGCTAATAGAGATACTATCTCTCCAATTGGTATTGTACGGGATGTGGAAGTTCTTTGTGGTAAGATCAATTATCCTGCTGATTTTCTAGTACTTGGTTCAACTGCTAGTAAAACCTATCCTATCATTTTTGGTAGACCTTTCTTGAGTACTTGTGGAGCCATTATTGACTGCAAAAGGGAGAAAATTTTAACAAAATTTGATGGGGAATCTTATGAGTTTAATTTTTCGAAATTTACTAAAGGACCTTGTGAAAATGAAACCCATAATGAGGATTTTAGAGTTGAACAACTTGCTTCTATTTATCTTGCTCCTAATAATGCTTTGCAACAATTTATGCAAGACCACGAAAGTGAAATCTTCATGGAAGAAAGAAATGAGATTGACGAGATTCTCCATCGTCAACCTAAGATGCTTAAGCATAACTTGCCTGTGGAAGATTTGGGTACCACGTTGCCACCTAAAAAGGATCCTGTCTTCGATCTAAAACCTTTACCTAGCGATCTTAAGTATGCTTATGTTGATGATAATAAAATATATCTTGTTATTATTATTTCTAAACTTGTAGGGAAGGAAGAGGAAAGATTATTGGAGGTATTGAAGAAACATCGGGCTATGGGCTATACTCTGGATGATTTAAAGGGGATTTCTCCTACTATATGTCATCATGCTATCAATATATAACCAGATGCAAAGCCAGTGGTAGAGCACCAACGTTGTTTAAATCCTAAGATGAAGGAAGTGGTAAGAAATGAGGTATTAAAACTCCTTGATGTTGGTATTATTTACCCTATTGCTGATAGTGAATGGGTTAGTCCTGTTCATTGTGTCCCTAAAAAGGGGGGAATTACCGTTGTGCCTAATGATAATGATGAGCTTATTCCCCAAAAAATAGTAGTAGGTTATAGGATGTGCATTGATTTCATAAAAGTTAACAAAGTTACTAAGAAAGATCATTACCCACTACCTTTTATTGATCAAATGTTAGAAAGGTTGTATAAAACGACCCATTTTTGTTTTCTTGATGGATACTCTGGTTTCTCTCAAATTGCTGTTAAACAACAAGATCAAGAAAAAACTACTTTTACATGCCCTTATGGAACCTATGCTTATAGACGTATGCCTTTTGGTCTGTGTAATGCTCCTGCCACATTTCAAAGATGCATGTCTGCTATCTTTCATGATTTTTTTGAGGAAATTGTGGAAGTGTTCATGGATGACTTTTCTGTCTATGGAACTTCTTTTGATAATTGTCTGCACAACCTTGATAAAGTTTTGCAGAGATGTGAAGAAACTAATCTAGTTCTTAATTGGGAGAAATGCCACTTCATGGTGAATGAAGGTATTGTCCTTGGACATAAGATTTCTGAAAGAGGCATAGAAGTTGATAGAGCTAAAGTTGAGGCAATTGAGAAAATGCCTTGTCCAAGAGACGTCAAAGATATTCGTAGTATCCTTGGTCATGCTGGTTTCTATAGAAGGTTTATTAAAGATTTCTCTAAGATATCAAAATGTAGGGGTTCCCTTGAAGACTGAAAAGTGTTGTCAACGCTCAGGAGAGCGTGGTTGATGTAGACGAGCCGAAGCCGACCTCAAGGTCGTGATGAAGTCCTTGCGCTCCTTCTGGCTCCAACGACTTGGCTGCCTCAAGTGCGACACCTCGCGGGGAGTTACACATGTCCGGTGCCTGACGATGACTCCCGCTTCCTCGATCCAGCAGCAATTGCGGAAGTAGAGCTCCCAGATCCTAATCCCGCGGCACGATGGCGCTCCGCGGTGAAGATGTCTCTCGCTCGCGCAGTCCAAACTTGGGACCACGATCACGAGAGAGAGAGAGGGGGAGAGAGAAAATATCAATTGGAGGTCCTCCCAAAAGTGGGGAGACCTTTATTGATTATTGGTGTATTTTTCTAGGCCAAATACCCCACTATATATAGGGGGGGAGGGGGTACACCCTCCCTCAAAGTCCCGGGGTGGGACTAATCAAGGGGAGGGGTGGGGAGGCGCGCCGGCCATCCCCCCACCATGGGCCCCACGTGGGGCAAGCCTACTAGGGCCGGCGACCACTCCCTAGGCCCTTCCTAGGGGTGGGATCCCCTCTTGGGCCTTTTCCCCTCCGGGAATTGGCCCATTAAGCCTTTGACCTTTTAATTGATTTTTCTCTTTATTAAATAATTATGAATAAATGATTAAATCAACATTTAACATTCATTCACACATTATTCAATCTCCGTGGCCATGCAACACCTTCCACCTCCACTCTAGACATCCTTCGGACTTACCGAAACCCTTCCGGTTTTCCCCCTTTTATTCTTCGGTGATTCCACCGATCCTATAAACACTCTCTAAGCATCATCAAGCCCTTAAGAGTGATACCCTACGGTTCGGGAACACTCCAGACATGGTCGGGACACTCCCGCACCAATGATCGATAGAGGGACCTGGATGGCCATGTGACCCCTATGCGTTCCACGAAGATCTTTCGTCGTTTGAACCGAGACAGTCGTGTCTTATTCCCTTTGTCACTCGATACTTGCATTGCCGAAGATCTGATCAATGACATCACCATGTCGTGTTCAATCTCGTTACTGAACAATGCTACTTGACTCGTTCCGACAAGTGATATCCCCATGATCCAATCACACGATGCGCAACTATTGGATATAACTTCTCCGAGTGGGCCCTTGAGTATCTTCCTGTCACATGGACGGACAAATCCCGCTCTTGACATATATTGCCTCTACGGTTTCCTCTGAATACCTGAACACACCTTTATAACCACCGTTTGACCAGATGGCGTTTGATGCTATCTAAGCACTCTCGGGAAATAGTGATGGATATAGCCTCACAGTCTAAGGAATAGTCTACGAGGATCCATTTCTAATCATCGTAACCTGAACTTCGTGACATGATCGGGTCACAATGTTTATGTTGGGTATTGGTTCATCATATCATTCTCTGAATGAGATGACCTCATTTTCAACTGGCATAAATGCCACATGGTCAGGAAAGATGATCATCCGTTGACCAATGAACCAGTGACTAGAGTTTCACTGGGAACCCCTGGTTGTTTGTATATCACACGTGTATTGATGTTTCCACTCAATACAGTTATAGCATGATATAAAACTTAATCATAAAATATATGAAATATGATAATAGTCCTTACTACTATTTGTCTATAGAGCATATTTCCAACAGTCTCCCACTTGCACTAGAGTACAAATACACTAGCTGCATTTTGTTCTCAATCATTGGCACCATATATCCGATACCCTGAACATGCTTGCTCATGGAAGAGGTTGAGCCTTGGGTCTGTACTTTACAGTCCCAAATCCTTTGCAACTTACTAATGTCACCTTGATTAACATTAATACTTTATCATCACATGACAGCATCTATGTGTATGTATCGTCTCTATGGCAGCAGAACGAGGCCTGATTCCAGGACCCTAAAGTGACGTTAGATCAACTTCGAGGGCTTTCTCATGGGCATTGTGCCCTGGGACACATCATTCTACGTTAAAAGCGAAGTATCCCTGCCATAACATTATACAACACTTTAGATGGTACCCTTATCTATTATTATAAATGTATTCATCGAAACACCAGTGCACTCTGTGCAACTTTCGATGTTATGTTCACCTCGCTTCCTACTTGACTTTGATTGGTATCTACAGGAGTTTCCAACATATTCCCTTATAACATAACTCTTTATGCTTTAAGATATGTTATCCTTTATGGATTTGGAAAATATATCCACAGTTCTCTACTAGACACTATGGACAAACTTAGCTCAACGAGTCTGTGATTCGAACTTAATCACTTTCACACGTTCCTTATTTGGATCACATATTATGCTAAGTTATCATCATGGTTTCTAAGACAGAACCCATGTCTCAACATAGTGGATGACGATCATCCTTTTCTTTCTTTCAACCATTGATGTCAAACTTAATGCTATTCCTAATTTGAGTTATTAAGGACTAGTTCCTTAATTAACTTCTATCCTGAAACCCTTTCTGAATCCCTTAAGGAATACTACATAATATCATAATACACCTATTATCAACTTCTACATCTTATGAATCATTATTCATAAGTATTTGTGCCTTTCATCCTTAACATACTTAAGAATTGCTCCTATAATCTCCCACTCAAAAATATGTCAATCACATATTGTTTTAGGAAGACTTTCATAGCTCCCACTCAATTTTATGCAAATTGCATATCTCCTTACTATTTGAATAACTTCAAAATCCTTTGATCAAATATCAAACTTGGAGATTTATTATGAGATACTAGTACTTTACTAGTTTTAAATCCACTAGACATTTAGCACACATGAATCAAATTCATTTGGATTTGCCCAATACCTGACAAATTGCGCTTTTGTCATTCACCCCTTTTTCCTACTATGGCTTTGTAGTCATTTGGGAAAATTCCAAGTAACCCCTTTACTTGTGAGATTCAACAACGAATTGCTTTCTAATCTCAAGGGAATTTTACTTCTAGGATTTCTCATAATTTAGTTTACCATTATTTCCTTTGTAGTTTGTAGGTATGTCATATTCCAAAAATCATGACAAGTGATTCACAAATGTCTCCATATAAGATATGGAATTACATTTTGAATCCTACTTCATGTAGTGAAAAACAATAGTGGAGGAAAAACACAATATCATTGGTTCTTTCCTTCTGTGCAGAGAATCGTTCAGGAACATTGTCCGTTGCGCTTCTCAACACTCTGATGCAGGGTTTTGAATCCTCATCGTGTTTTTCACTAATTTCCATTTGCTTCATAATTGAGAAACATCACTAAAAGTGAGCTTTCTCAAGAATGCACCAAAATCCAAGCAATACGAATCTTTCTTTCCTTTTGGTCTCAGCTATGGATTTCGTATTCAAAATTTCCAATGAATACACTACAAGGACTTATTCGCTATTGTTTTGGTTATATCGAATAACCCCATAACTTTCACGAATTCAAATGGTTTACTACATTCTAATTGAGTGCTAACTATTTCTAAGCTAATGGTCTCTACATCTATACTACAACGATTTATTTGGTGCCTTCTATTCAACCCCTTTGATATCTAATATCACATTGTGATGCTTTACATTTTGACGTTTCAAAACGCTTTGCATTCCACAATTTATTTTATGCCATTCTTATAAATTTGAACTCCATTACTATTGATCAAATCATAGTAATTGGATTCTATTTTATATTTATACCCTTTATTGATGAAACACTTTGATCAAATCAAATAGTTTCATATTCATGTTTCCTTTGGTAAACTACTTTACACATTTAAACAATTATTTAATGATAATTACCATTTTCGTTAAAACACAATACATCGAATATGTATTCATTTTTAACAATTCATTAAACACTTTGTATTCAAGTAATACACGGTGTTCAAGTTATTTTGCCGAATTTAGGCATGATTTATATGTGACAAGAAGTCGAATGACTTTCACATATTATCACATAACTTTGAATTTAAACAATGGTTTCATTCATTAATGAACATATCATTAAATTGGGTATTTTTAAACCAGGCATTTTAATGTTTTACAAATGTTCATACATTATCAATTAGTTTTAAACAACAAGGATAATTCACACATAATCAAACAAGATATGAACACGAATAGAAATATTTCATAAAAGTGGAACAACTGTTTGTTACAAACTGATATGAATAACCGTCTCACGAAGTGTGAGACAAACTAAATAAGTTCAAATCTCTCGATTACATTAATCATCCTAACACACAAACTAAGTGATAAATGTCGAGGGAGAGTGTCGTCGGTCGTCATCATCATGCTCGCCATGAACACGCAACGTCACCTCCTCTCCAGCAAGCACCTCTCATGCAGATGGACCTGTTTTCAGTAAAACAGAACAAGTATCAGATATACTTAACACTACAATGTGTTTGCAAGATTATAACATTTATAAAACTGTATATCAAATATATACCTTGGTCATCGATGACTCCAGCGACGTTGGGTTCATCTATCACATTTCTGAAATGTGATATGAACTCAAGGAAATCCAGTGTTTCCATGTCGCCTCTCATAACGCAGATCCTGACTTATGCTTGGAAGCTTGGAGGAAGCGACCGCAGCACAACTCCCATCGCAAATGAGCTTGAGTACCAGTTGTCCAGGTAGTATGCCAGACTCATGTACGCATCGTAGAGGCGTAATAAGTGCTCATCCAGTGAGGAGCCCTCCTCCATCTTTATGGAGAGGAAGTCCCCCATCAGCTCATACTCCCACATGCACACTTGTTCCACGAAATGTGCTCTCAGATGTGCCATGACCATCCGGGGCTTGAGACTCCCCACCATTGGACATAGCCCATCCTCCATTCCGAGGCACATGGTCACTGATATAAATGTGGCCATCACACGACGACGATAACGCAGATCCCACTGCTCCTGGGTCTCATGAGAATAGGGTGGCTTCAAATACATCTCGCAGGTCATGTAGTCAGCTACATTGTTCTCCCCAAGGAGATAAAATAGGCGTATGACCCATGCAGAAAACTTGGATCCATCTAACTTGAGCTTTTCTCCTTTTAACCAATCGTTGATAGGAAAGGTAATCTCAGGAAGAACCATTTTCTACATTTATAATTGCAAACAGAATTTAGACTAAGTTTATAATTAAATGAGTTAATAGTAACTCCACTCAGAAACACCTATCCCCAAAAAGGGTTCCTAGTGATAACACGACCCCTATCAGCCACATCTCCCCCAATCATCACGGCCATCAATGTGGGTTCAAGAGTGGACGCTAAACGTCGGTCACATCATTCATGCGACTCGTGCTCGATCTTTCGACCATCCGCGTTCCGAGGCCATGTCTATACATGCTAGGCTCGCCAACTCAACCTTAGTGTTTTCGCTGTGCAACATGGCTTACACCCATTGTATGTGAACTTAGATATGTCTGACACCCGATCATCATGGCCTGCCTCATACCGAAGAACTTTCTTGGTGGTGCACACTAAGGGGGAACACAATCGTTGGTTATTTTAACAAGGATCATCTTATTAGGCTACCGTCGAGTATCTAATACTAGCACACAATAAGACATACAAACAATAACATTGAATGTAAATGCTATGTGATATGGTCCTTCACGTCGTGATCTCCATCCGCCGTCACCGGGTTCCGGCGCCAGGGTTCCGGTGTCGTAGCCACCAGGGTACCGGTGTCATTCCGGCGTGGTAGTTCGTCATCTTCGTGACTATATACTACTATGTAACAAAAGGTAATTACTTTACCTTTGCCACAACAATATCACAAAGCAACGCCCCCCTGCAAAACAAAGTTAGATGCCTCTACTTTATCTTTGCATGTTTTACGTGGCTGAATGGGCTTTCACACAAGAACCGTTCTTACCTACGAACTTTCAGCACAACGATGATAAGGTAGTTGTCTCTACTACACCCCTTTCTGGGTCCTCCATTGCAAATGGTATACCAACTAATGCGAGAGAGACAGACACCCCCCTAAGCCACTTTATACGGTACAAGCCGTATGTCAAGCGTGGACCAGTCTCGCGAATGAACGCGTAAAGTCGGTTGGGGGCCGCTTCATCAAGCATTACTGCGGTATGCACAAGTACACGTGGGAGGGTAACAACTAAAAGATCAACGCCCACACGCTACAACTCGTGTGTTCTACCCGTACTAGCATTACTACGCATAGATCTAGCTCTGATACCACTGTAGGGGTTTCGCGCATAAAAACAATAAATTTACTCTACGCCCCTAAACCCCTGAAGCTGCCAGGACCTATCTATTAGTAATACAGTAATGGGAGGGGCTTTTCGCAAACTTACCCTTGAAGACCGAAAAGTGTTGTCAACGCTTAGGAGAGCGTGGTTGATGTAGACGAGCCGAAGCCGACCTCAAGGTCGTGATGAAGTCCTTGCGCTCCTTCTGGCTCCAACGACTTGAGTGCCTCAAGTGCGACACCTCGCAGGGAGTTACACACGTCCGGTGCCTGATGATGACTCCCGCTTCCCCAACCAGCAGCAGTTGCGGAAGTAGAGCTCCCGGATCCGAATCCCGCAACGCGACGATGCCCCGCGGTGAAGATATCTCTCGCTCATGCAGTCCAAACTTGGGACCACGGTCATGAGAGAGAGAGGGGGAGAGAGAAAATATCAATTGGAGGTCCTCCCAAAAGTGGGGAGACCTTTATTGATTATTGGTGTATTTTTCTAGGCCAAATACCCCACTATATATAGGGGAGGAGGGGGTACACCCTTCCTCAAAGTCCCGGGGTGGGACTAATCATGGGGAGGGGGTGGGGAGGCACGCCGGCCAGCCCCCCACCATGGGCCCCACGTGGGGCAAGCCCACTAGTGCCGCCGGCCACTCCCTAGGCCCTTCCTAGGGGTGGGATCCCCTCTTGGGCCTTTTCCCCTCCGGGAATTGGCCCATTAAGCCTTTGACCTTTTAATTGATTTTTCTCTTTATTAAATAATTATGAATAAATGATTAAATCAACATTTAACATTCATTCACACATTATTCAATCTCCGTGTCCATGGAACACCTTCCACCTCCACTCCGGACATCCTTCGGACTTACCGAAACCCTTTCGATTTTCTCCCTTCTATTCTTTGGTGATTCCACCCATCCTATAAACACTCTCTAAGCATCATCAAGCCCTTAAGCGTGATACCCAACGGTTCGGGAACACTCCAGACATGGTCGGGACACTCCCGCACCAATGATCGACAGAGGGACCTGGATGGCCATGTGACCCCTGTGTGTTCCACGAAGATCTTTCGTCGTTTGAACCGGGACAGTCATGTCTTATTCCCTTTGTCACTCGATACTTGCATTGCCCGAGATCTGATCAATGGCATCACCATGTCATGTTCAATCTCGTTACTGAACAATGCTACTTGACTCGTTCCGACAAGTGATATCCCCGTGATCTAATCACACGCTGCGCAGCTATTGGATATAACTTCTCCGAGTGGGCCCTTGAGTATCTTCCTGTCACATGGACGGACAAATCCCGCCCTTGACATATATTGCCTCTACGGCTTCCTCTGAATACCTGAACACACCTTTATAACCACCGTTTTACCAGATGCCGTTTGATGCTATCTAAGCACTCTCGGGAAACAGTGATTAATATAGCCTCATAGTCTAAGGAATAGTCTACGAGGATACATTTCTAATCATCGTAACTTGAACTTCGTGACATGATCGGGTCACGATGTTTAGGTTGGGTATTGGTTCATCACCTCATTCTCTGAATGAGATGACCTCATTTCCAACTGGCATAAATGCCACATGATCAGGAAACATGATCATCCGTTGACCAATGAACCAGTGACTAGAGTTTCACTGGGAACCCCTGGTTGTTTGTATATCACACGTGTATTGATGTTTCCACTCAATACAGTTATAGCATGATATAAAACTTAATCATAAACTATATGAAATATGATAATAGTCCTTACTACTATTTGTCTCTAGGGCATATTTCCAACACAAAGCCCCTCACTAATCTTCTTCAAAAGGATGTACCCTTTATTTTTGACGATGATTGTAAGGAAGCTTTTGAAACTCTAAAGAAGGCTTTGACTACTGATCCTATTGTTTAACCACCTAATTGGAGCTTACCATTTGAAATAATGTGTGACGCTAGTGATTTTGCTGTAGGTGATGTCCTTGGGAAACGAATAGATAAAAAGTTAAATGTTAACCATTCTGCTAGTAAGACTCTTGACGCTGCTCAAAAGAATTATGCTACTACTGAAAAAGAATTCTTAGCCGTTGTCTTTGCTTGTGATAAGTTTAGACCTTATATTGTTGACTCAAAAGTTACCATTCATACTGATCATGCTGCTATTAAGTACCTTATGACGAAGAAAGATGCTATGCCTAGGCTTATTAGATGGGTGCTGCTCTTACAAGAGTTTGACCTACATATTGTAGATAGGAAAGGTGCTGAAAATCCTGTTGCTGATAATTTATCTTGATTGGAAAACATCTCTTTTGATCCTATGCCTGTTAATGATAGTTTCCCAAATGAACAGTTGGCTGTAGTAGGGGTAAGCTCGCGAGGGAGCCCTTGGTATGCTTATTATGCTAAATTTATTGTCTCCAAGTATTTGCCTCCAACTTTTACCGCTCAGCAAAGAAGGAAGTACTTTTACGATTTGAGGCATTATTTTTGGGATGACCCACATTTATATAAAGAAGGAGTGGATGGTATTATGCGAAGATGTGTTCCAGAATATGAACAAAAGGAGATATTGCAGAATTTTCATGGTAGTGCCTATGGAGGACATCATGCGGGAGATAGAACTGCGCAAAAGGTGCTACAATCAGGTTTTACTGGTCTGTCCAATTTAAAGATGCAAGAAAATTTGTCTTATCTTGTGATGAGTGTCAACATGTTGGTAATATTTCTAGACGCAATGAAATATCTATGAATTATTCTCTAGTTATTGAAGCATTTGACTGTTGGGGATTCGACTTTATGGGTCCTTTCCCCTTCAAAAGGTTATACCCATATTCTTGTTGTTGTTGACTATGTTACTAAGTGGGTAGAAGCCATACCTACAAAAAGTGCTGATGGGGAGACCTCTTTAAAAATGCTTAAGAATATTATCTTTCCTAGGTTTGGAGTGCCTGGGTATCTTATGACTGATGGAGGTTCTCACTTTATTCATGGTGGTTTTAGAAAGACCCTTGCTAAATATGATGTTAATCATAGAATTGCTTCAGCTTATCATCCCCAAACTAGTGGACAAGTAGAGTTATCAAATAGAGAAATTAAATCCATCTTGCAAATGACTGTTAATAGATCTAGAAAAAATTGGGCTAAAAAGTTGAACGATGCATTATGGGCTTATAGGACTGCCTATAAAAATCCCATGGGGATGTCTCCTTATAAAATGGTTTATGGGAAAGCTTGCCACCTGCCTTTAGAATTAGAACATAAAGCTTATTGGGCAGTTAAAGAACTTAATAGAGACTGTAATCTTGCTGGTGAAAAAAGATTATTTGACTTAAGTTCGTTGGATGAATGGAGGAGTGAAGCATATGAGAATGCTAGACTCTTTAAGGAAAAAGTTAAAAGATGGCATGACAGGCGAATTCTTAAGTGAGAGTTCCATGTTGGTGAGAAAGTTCTATTGTATAGGTCTCGTCTCAGATTTTTTGCAGGGAAACTACTTTCAAAATGGGAAGGACCTTTTGTTATCGAAGAAGTATATCGTTCAGGAGCAATAAAAATTTCTTCTTTAAAAGATAACACTACACAAGTGGTGAATGGTCAGCGACTCAAGCACTATATTGCTGGAGATTATTACAATGAAGATATTGATGCTATTCAAGTAGTAATTCCAGAAAAATTTATCAAAGACCAAATTCAGAGACCTACAAAGTCTGTTTTCGAATAGGTAATAGTTCTGGTAAGAAAAGTTCCGCGAAAATTCTGTCCAGTTATATTTTTTGCAGTTTTTATCCAACAAGGAAAGATATAAAGCGAAAGGGGGTGGAAACGGAGCCAGGGTGGCTCACACCACCCCTGGCATGGGGCCCCTAGCCACGCCAGCAGGTGGTGTGGCCGCCCCGAACTCCATCTCCGACCCGTTTTCTTCTAGTATCTTCCTTTTTGTTGTAAAACTTCATAATATATAATCTCCCGGATCCCCCGAGGTTCGTATATCGTGTTCTCGTCGTGTTTTTGTTTTGATATGTTTCTGACAGGTAGAGTCCCAGTTTTGGAGCCACAATGTCTTCCTCTGGATCAGCCAAAGAAGATGCCCCAGCGGATATCATCAACCCATACATGCGAGAGTTGAAGATTCATCCCAAGGAGTTGTTGCTTGAAGATGGGGAGGTACGGATAAAAGAGGTTCAAGGCCCTAAAGGTGAAGGAAGTCTGGAGGACAGGATGGAAGCGCTGGAGCAAGAAGTCCTTAGGTACAAGAAGATGGCGGAACGCGAAGTGGATATCATCCATAAGGTTTGTTCCGAACTCATCGTCGAGCACCAAAAGGAGACTGCTGAGCTTAAGGACGAAATTCTCTCACTCCACCAAACAACCAACCAACTGCAAGCACAGCTCTACGATGTTCAAAATCAAAACTATGAGTACGAGGTTAGGTTTAAACACATAAGTGCTGCTACAAGTTTCAGGATGCTAGAGACCACGATGTCTTTTGTTGATGGGGAGCCCTTACCTTGGAAGTCGGACGATGCCGAGAGAACACCACCACCACTGAAGGAGTAATTCGTCATCAGGTTTTTGGCATCCCCTTTGGTTTGTTCCAAGCTTGGGGGAGTGCCACGGTATCACATCACTATCTTCTATCTTTTTACCTTTTTAGTAGAGTCATATCATAAATAAAGAAGTTATCATGTAGGATGGTTTGCATTATGGAAGTATCCCCCCTCTCGTTAGATATCTATGTATCCCTTGGTGTGAGTTGCCATTATGAAATGTTAATGAGAAGTTCTATCATTTACTCTTTTGCATATCTTATATTAGTTTCCAATTCACGATTATATGATTGATCTTGTCGTTAGTATTGGTATCACTTTGGGATCATTGAGTTAATTTAGTTGGTTTTGGCAAACCTGGCTTGGTCAGTAGCAACAATATTTTCAGAATTGAATGAAAAAGACAAAAGTACTCTTAAAGAAATATAATTTCATCATCTTTCTTTCTTGATTTGCTCATAAGTTTAGTATTCTCTAGTTAAGATCTTTTGTGCTTCCAAGGAAGATTGCATGTTTGTTTTTATCACTTGTATGTTTGTTTGTTTCCTTCAACTCTTATGCTTGCTACCCAGCCTTGCTAGCCAAAAACCTGTATTGAGAGGGAATGCTTCAAGTGCATCCAATCCTTAAACCAAAACCTATGCCATTTGTGTCCACCATACCTACCTACTAGCACTATTGCTATTCCAGGTAAATTCATGTTTTTATCTACCTTCCAAATTAAACTTGTTATGAGAAAATTAGTGATTAAAGCTCTCACGAACTTGATGGCACACTTTACTTTCTTGCACTTAATAAACTTGAACCATTGTTTCCATCTATGTTGCGTATATGCTTGCGCTTTATAAGTTGAAGTTAGCAGAACCATGTATCATGGGGAACGCTTACAACATTGCACTGTGTAACTACCTCGGTGAATTACGCTCTTAGTTACATGCCTGGATGAGCGAAATTGGTTAAAATAGTACGGTGGGGCCAAGGGCCACTCACAGGTAGACCTTTCGGCCGTCCTAACCATTTTCAGAACATCGGGACAAGAACGAGCGGCGTAATCGGCAGGCGAAGGGATCAACTACATACACAAATGAGTATGTATGCAAGCCACATACAACAGTCCTCAGAGCCATTCCATCTAAAAGAAATAGAAATATTGCAATGCCATACGGCAAGATCCAAATATCCTAGATAGAGATAATAATTTAGGATAGCTCCTCATACATCAAACATCAGAGTATCAGGCGGAAGCGGAAAACAAGATCCGAGTACGGATAAGAAGCAAATCAGCATAAGATGCCACATAAATAAACACATCTCGCCCACAGATCTCACGGATCAACATTCCCGGAATCTCTACACCGAGTGATCATTTCCAACATCGTCCGTCTCCTCCACCCAGTATCTATCTTGCGAGTATACCTGTTCATCTGAATCAAACAATTTATCGGGTGAGACCCTAGGGGTACTCAGCAAGTCTTTATGCCTCTAAAGGGGACATAACCTGGGGTGACGCAATTGCAGCAAAAGATAATATCTAACAAGTCTTTAGATACTCGCTAACCATCCGCCTAACCAGAGATAGGCGGATGTCCGTTAATTAAGATCAACCGTTATAACAGTGGTATTAACAGATCCATCCTCCATCCTCCATCCTCCTTCTCGCTTACCAACCTATCCGTTGGCGGTTTTATTAACCATTCCATGAGTGTTGCACGATTTACTAGTCAGGTACTTAGTCAAATTAAAAGCGGTACTTTAGTTACACTTGTTTATGATCGAGAAACTGTGCTCCAAGTCGTCCATAACCGCGGACACGGCTTTCAGAAAGATTTACCCTGCAGGGGTGCACAAATAGCAACACACACTCGATCAACCTCGGAAAAACCAACTCAAAACCCAACGAGGCATTCACGACAAAGCGATCACAGGATTCAGAAATGTTTCAGGGGGCCACCCCATTAAGCTACCCGCAACAAAGTTGGCCGGCTCCGAGACGGACCCAAGGTTTGCGCCAATGGCTGTAAACGACTAGGAACACGGAAGTGTGACTGGGCTTGTCGATACCGCGAAAACACTCCGCAATCCTAAACAGTACAGGTGCTCCTCGCACAATCTTAAATAAAGCAGTAAAGCATGGCGTAAGTACATGATAGTAATAAAGCCCCAAACTACTTTGTGGCCCCAAGAAATAAGAATGAATCAAGCTCTGGCTCAGGGGGGGTCCATAAGGCCTCCCGGATGTGGATAGTGCGAATAGTCAAGGAACAGGAATCAAGAACTCGGGGTCCTACGGGACCCAAGTGAGCATGAAGAACCAAATAGCAGATATTTCTCACCAGTGCCACTTTCACTAGTTATCCCATTACTACTCAGGTTAAGTTGTTTAGGTACCTCATTCTTCAACAGACACTCACATACCCTACTCATGCAGTTCTACGACTCACATGGCTCAAACAACTCCTGTAGTAATGGCTCATGGGATGGAGGAACAAGTTTTGGTGGGGTTTAAAAGTAAAGGCTATGCAGTACTTGTGATTCAATTTAATGCAATCGCGACTCAATGATGCAAAAATAAGATAGAGGCAATAGGTACTATATGTATGCAAGCATGTGGTAGTGCTTGCCTGGCAGCTCAGTTGAAGCGAGGGACGGATCTGGGTAGTGCTCCTGGGATTCCTGATATATCCCCTGCTCAGCGTCTATTCGAAGAAGAACCAAACAAACAAGGGCCAACATAAATAGAGTGCACAAGCATATGAATTAAAATGCGACAAGCAACCAATCATGCCATGATGAATGATGCACAATTTGCATGGCAATAATGTAGCATGGCATGGGTGAGGTGTGGGGTACAAGATTAAAGCATTTTGTTAAGTTTTTAGCCCGGTTTGCTCTTATATAAGTTGCTGTATACTTTATATTTATATGATGCATGTTGCAATTCAGAACATGGAATGCATAGATAGACGGGCTCGTCGCGCTGATCGATTTAGACATATTATTTGTTAAATTTGGAGTTATAAAACTAAAGTTATTAATTTATTAAGAAAAGGGCATTTTATTGTAATTTTAATCATCTCGAAAATTTAAAGTGTTCAAACATTATTTTGAATAGCATATTTGAATTCTCACATTTTTCTGATTCAAAAACATATATCACATGTATTAATTGGAATTATAATTTAAAAGTTATTTGAAAACAGATATTAAATTGAATTAAATCATTTCCTGAAAAATTTAAGTCAAACAGAAAACCAGAAAACATTTTTATACCCAGGCCAGACCTAGCCCCAGTCGCTGACGAGTGGGACCGGCTGACTGGGAGAATGGCGCGGTGAAAAAGCTTGTGCACCAGCACAGGGGCTAGCCGAGGAGGGCGACAGGTGGGGCCAGCGGGCTCGCAGGCCCACGTGACAGCGGCTGAGCACGCAGAGGCTGACAGGTGGGGAGCATGCTGGATCGCGGTTTGGGGGTTCAAAACTGCAAGGGCGTTTTTGTAAAAAGGTCAGGCCAGGGCAGGGTAGGGCTGGCAGGTGGGGACGGCGAGACAAGGCGGGGCTGGTTCGGCTGGGGCCAGCATGGCATAGAGAAAGGAAGAGAAAAGACGGAGGGAGGCTCAGGTAGAGCTAGGTTAGGAGGGGTAGTGGCTCGGGTTAGGGCTGGTGCTAGGGTTGGGGTAGGAGGGTGTCATGGTCTTAGGGTAGGGTTTTTAAGATTGATCCACATGGGCTTGAGCATGAGGATGGCAAGGTGACATGGTGGAGAGAGAAGAGAAGAAGGTGGTGAGGGCTTTGTGATGAACCATCTAGCTCATGCAATAGATGGAGGAGATGGTGGTGAGATGAGGCTTGGTGGAGAGAGATGGAGAGATTCTCACAAAAGAAAGATCCACTAAAACAAAGAGAAAAAACAAAAGAGCTAAAGATGGGGATGCTATTGCATGGCCCATGCATGATAATTAAATGCCATGTTCTTATGCTTGTGAAGACAATAATAATAACAGGGCATTATTCTTATGCATTCCAAAATATGGATTAAAGGCCAAGCAAAAGAAAATAGAATTGGATCCATCCCATCTCCCATGAGCTATATTAAATACCAAAAGAAGATAAAAGCCCATGGTAGTAGAATGGTGGAATTATGAGGTGGTGACAAAGAAAGGTGGTGGAGTGGAATAAAAGATATGCCCCCAACTCAATTTGGGCACCAAGCACTTATCAAGAATCAAATACAATTTAACAAGAGCCAAATACAAATAGTAATGCATATGAGAGAAGATCCAAAAGAAAAACAAGAGCCAAATACAAATAGTAATGCATATGAGAGAAGATCCAAAAGAAAAGGTTTTATATGATGCTCAAATGCAAGGAGGCATGATGACATGAGCATGATATAATTATGATGCAACAATTATGTATAGGAAGTAGCCATTATATTATTAACCTAAGTAGAATTACAATTGTTAGACAATTGGGATGCTACAACCCTCCCCCACTAAACAGGAATCTCGCCCCGAGATTCTAGGAAGAAGAAGAAGACTCGAAGAGGGTAGGATACTTGGCATAGAGCTCATCCTCGCATTCCCAAGTGGCTTCATCAACGGAATGGTGCGACCACTACACCTTGCAGAACTTGATGGACTTGTTGCGAGTCCTTCTTTCTGCGACTTCAAGGATTTTTGTGGGGTGTTCTTGATAAGACAGATCTTCTTGGAGGTTGATGAGTTCATGATCGATGGTCCTGCCGGGATCCTTGAAGCACTTCTTGAGTTGAGAGATGTGGAAACATCATGGACTTTGAGTTTTTCAGGAAGTTCAAGAGCATAAGCAACTTCTCCTCTTCTTCCACAGATTTTGAATGGACCGATGTATCTAGGAGCCAGCTTTCCTTTGATACCAAAGCGGTGCGTGCCTCTCATGGGAGTGACACGAAGGTAAACGAGATCACCAGGGACATACTCCATGTCCGTGTGCTTTCTGTCATAGTTGCTCTTCTGGCGGCTTTGAGCAACCTTCAAATTTTCAAGAATGATGTGAACCTTCTCCTCCGCTTGAGTTACAATGTCGGGGCCAAACAATGTCCTTTCACCTGCGCCCGACCAACCAATCGGAGTTCTGCATTTGCGACCATAAAGAGCCTCAAATGGTGCCATCTTTAGACTTTTCTGGAAGCTATTGTTGTAAGAGAATTCAGCATAAGGAAGACATTCTTCCCACTTCATGCCGAAAGAGATGACGCAAGCACGGAGCATATCTTCTAGAATCTGATTGATCCTTTCAACTTGTCCTTGCGACTGAGGGTGGTAAGCTGTGCTGAAGTTCAATTTTGTTCCCAAAGCATTTTGGAAACTTCCCCAGAACATGGAAGTGAATATGCTTCCACGGTCTGAACTGATCTCAAGAGGAACTCCATACAGAGAGACAATTCTGTTGATATAGAGCTCAGCCAACTAGATTGCAGAAATTGTTTCCTTGATGGGAAAGAAGTGAGCCACTTTAGAAAGCCTGTCAATGACAACAAAGATTGCATTGTTGCCCTTCTGCGACCTTGGAAAACCAGTGATGAAGTCCATCTCTACTTTCTCCCATTTCCATTCCGGAGGTTTCAATGGCTGTAGAAGACCGGAAGGTTTCTGATGGACAGCTTTAACTCTATGGCAGACATCACACTCCGAGACATACTTGGCATAATATCGTTTCAACCTAGGCCACCAATACTGTGTTTTCAAGTCCATGTACATCTTAGTGCTTCCAGGGTGGATAGAAAGAACAGAATCATGCGCCTCCTTGAGAACTTGCTCTCTCAAACCCGGGTAGTTCGGAACAAACATCCGGTGTTCAAAGAAAAGAGTGCCTTGGTCAACCTCGGAAACTGTGCTCCAAGTCGTCCATAACCGCGGACACGGCTTTTAGAAAGATTTACCCTGCAGGGGTGCACAAATAGCAACACACACTCGATCAACCTCAGAAAAACCAACTCAAAACCCAACGAGGCATTCACGACAAAGCGATCACAGGTTCAGAAATGTTTCAGGGGGCCACCCCATTAAGCTACCCGCAACAAAGTTGGTCGGCTCCGAGACGGACCCAAGGTTTGCGCCAATGGCTGTAAACGACTGGGAACCCGAAAGTGTGACTGGGCTTGTCGATACCGCGAAAACACTCCGCAATCCTAAACAGTACAGGTGCTCCTCGCACAATCTTAAATAAAGCAGTAAAGCATGGCGTAAGTACATGATAGTAATAAAGCCCCAAACTACTTTGTGGCCCCAAGAAATAAGAATGAATCAAGCTCTGGCTCAGGGGGGTCCATAAGTCCTCCCGGATGTGGATAGTGCGAATAGTCAAGGAACAGGAATCAAGAACTCGGGGTCCTACGGGACACAAGTGAGCATGAAGAACCAAATAGCAGATATTTCTCACCGGTGCCACTTTCACTAGTTATCCCATTACTACTCAGGTTAAGTTGTTTAGGTACCTCATTCTTCAACAGACACTCACATACCCTACTCATGCAGTTCTACGACTCACATGGCTCAAACAACTCCTGTAGTAATGGCTCATGGGATGGAGGAACAAGTTTTGGTGGGGTTTAAAAGTAAAGTCTATGCAGTACTTGTGATTCAATTTAATGCAATCGCGACTCAATGATGCAAGAATAAGATAGAGGCAATAGGTACTTTATGTATGCAAGCATGTGGTAGTGCTTGCCTGGCAGCTCAGTTGAAGCGAGGGACGGATCTGGGTAGTGCTCCTGGGATTCCTGATATATCCCCTGCTCAGCGTCTATTCGAAGAAGAACCAAAACAAACAAGGGCCAACATAAATAGAGTGCACAAGCATATGAATTAAAATGCGACAAGCAACCAATCATGCCATGATGAATGATGCACAATTTTCATGGCAATAATATAGCATGGCATGGGTGAGGTGTGGGGTACAAGATTAAAGCATTTTGTTAAGTTTTAGCCCGCTTTGCTCTCATATAAGTTGCTGTATACTTTATATTTATATGATGCATGTTGCAATTCAGAACATGGAATGCATAGATAGAACGGGCTCGTCGCGCTGATCGATTAAGACATATTATTTGTTAAATTTGGAGTTATAAAACTAAAGTTATTAATTTATTAAGAAAAGGGCATTTTATTGTAATTTTAATCATCTCGAAAATTTAAAGTGTTCAAACATTATTTTGAATAGCATATTTGAATTCTCACATTTTTCTGATTCAAAAACATATATCACATGTATTAATTGGAATTATAATTTAAAAGTTATTTGAAAACAGATATTAAATTGAATTAAATCATTTCCTGAAAAATTTAAGTCAAACAGAAAACCAGAAAACATTTTTATACCCAGGCCAGACCTAGCCCTAGTCGCTGACGAGTGGGACCGGCTGACTGGGAGAACGGCGCGGTGAAAAAGCTTGTGCACCAGCACAGGGGCTAGCCGAGGAGGCCGACAGGTGGGGCCAGCGGGCTCGCAAGCCCACGTGACAGCGGCTGAGCACGCAGAGGCTGACAGGTGGGGAGTGTGCTGGATTGCGGTTTGGGGGTTCAAAACTGTAATGGCGTTTTTGTAAAAAGGTCAGGGAGGCTGACTAGTGGGGCCCTCGAGTACCGCGGGTTGAGCGAGAGTTAACAGAGGGGGCTATATGCAAAAAGGGGGTCGCGGTACTGTGGATCTTCTTCTCGTCTGACGGATCTGACGGACGCGCCGCGCGCGGCGCGGCGAGGCGGGGACTCGAACCCGCGGCCTGGGGCTCGCGCGCGGAGGCGGTAACCAGTGCGGCAGGGTGTAGGATGGTGACAGAAGAGCGGACGGGGCCTAGCTAAGCCCCTGCGAGGCGTGTCGACGAGCAGACGGCAGCGACTGCCGTGCCCAGAGGCCGTTCGGCGAAAACTACGGCGAGCACAAACCACGACGGTGACAACAGAGATGTCCGTTAGGACGAGGAACTCACCGAGGGGAGGTTGATGGAGGTGGATCGGCCTGGGGTTCATCGGAACGGCGAGGAAGCAGACGCTCCCGAGGCTAGGGTTTGTGGCAGAGCGGCAGTGTGCTGGTGGTCCTGGGGCTTCTCCTCGACGTCGGCGGGTACTGGGCGAAGCAGGGGAGCAGCACGATCTTCCTCGACAACCACGTTCGCCACGCCACCGGCTTGTACGGGAAGGGGAGGTGGAGGCCGACAGTGTTCGCCGGAGTGGAAGGAGAAGAGGAAGCCGGGGTAGCTGGGGAGGAAGGACGCACGCGCTGGTAGATCTGGAACGATGCCAGGACGGAGGAAGGATAGGGACGGATTAGGAGGGTGAGGCCGTGGGGTAGACGGTGGAAAAGGTGGCTCGGCCCCTCTTTCTTCCTCTGCCTCACGTGCTTGCCGTGGGTGGTCAGGCCAGGGCAGGGTAGGGCTGGCAGGTGGGGACGGCGAGACAAGGCGGGGCTGGTTCGGCTGGGGCCAGCATGGCATAGAGAAAGGAAGAGAAAAGACGGAGGGAGGCTCAGGTAGAGCTAGGTTAGGAGGGGTAGTGGCTCGGGTTAGGGCTGGTGCTAGGGTTGGGGTAGGAGGGTGTCATGGTCTTAGGGTAGGGTTTTTAAGATTGATCCACATGGGCTTGAGCATGAGGATGGCAAGGTGACATGGTGGAGAGAGAAGAGAAGAAGGTGGTGAGGGCTTTGTGATGAACCATCTAGCTCATGCAATAGATGGAGGAGATGGTGGTGAGATGAGGCTTGGTGGAGAGAGATGGAGAGATTCTCACAAAAGAAAGATCCACTAAAACAAAGAGAAAAAACAAAAGAGCTAAAGATGGGGATGCTATTGCATGGCCCATGCATGATAATTAAATGCCATGTTCTTATGCTTGTGAAGACAATAATAATAACAGGGCATTATTCTTATGCATTCCAAAATATGGAATAAAGGCCAAGCAAAAGAAAATAGAATTGGATCCATCCCATCTCCCATGAGCTATATTAAATACCAAAAGAAGATAAAAGCCCATGGTAGTAGAATGGTGGAATTATGAGGTGGTGACAAAGAAAGGTGGTGGAGTGGAATAAAAGATATGCCCCCAACTCAATTTGGGCACCAAGCACTTATCAAGAATCAAATACAATTTAACAAGAGCCAAATACAAATAGTAATGCATATGAGAGAAGATCCAAAAGAAAAACAAGAGCCAAATACAAATAGTAATGCATATGAGAGAAGATCCAAAAGAAAAGGTTTTATATGATGCTCAAATGCAAGGAGGCATGATGACATGAGCATGATATAATTATGATGCAACAATTATGTATAGGAAGTAGCCATTATATTATTAACCCAAGTAGAATTACAATTGTTAGACAATTGGGATGCTACAACCCTCCCCCACTAAACAGGAATCTCGCCCCGAGATTCTAGGAAGAAGAAGAAGACTCGAAGAGGGTAGGATACTTGGCATAGAGCTCATCCTCGCATTCCCAAGTGGCTTCATCAACGGAATGGTGCGACCACTACACCTTGCAGAACTTGATGGACTTGTTGCGAGTCCTTCTTTCTGCGACTTCAAGGATTTTTGTGGGGTGTTCTTGATAAGACAGATCTTCTTGGAGGTTGATGAGTTCATGATCGATGGTCCTGCCGGGATCCTTGAAGCACTTATTGAGTTGAGAGATGTGGAAACATCATGGACTTTGAGTTTTTCAGGAAGTTCAAGAGCATAAGCAACTTCTCCTCTTCTTCCACAGATTTTGAATGGACCGATGTATCTAGGAGCCAGCTTTCCTTTGATACCAAAGCGGTGCGTGCCTCTCATGGGAGTGACACGAAGGTAAACGAGATCACCAGGGACATACTCCATGTCCGTGTGCTTTCTGTCATAGTTGCTCTTCTGGCGGCTTTGAGCAACCTTCAAATTTTCAAGAATGATGTGAACCTTCTCCTCCGCTTGAGTTACAATGTCGGGGCCAAACAATGTTCTTTCACCTGCGCCCGACCAACCAATCGGAGTTCTGCATTTGCGACCATAAAGAGCCTCAAATGGTGCCATCTTTAGACTTTTCTAGAAGCTATTGTTGTAAGATAATTCAGCATAAGGAAGACATTCTTCCCACTTCATGCCGAAAGAGATGACGCAAGGACGGAGCATATCTTCTAGAATCTGATTGATCCTTTCAACTTGTCCTTGCGACTGAGGGTGGTAAGCTGTGCTGAAGTTCAATTTTGTTCCCAAAGCATTTTGGAAACTTCCCCAGAACATGGAAGTGAAGATGCTTCCACGGTCTGAACTGATCTCAAGAGGAACTCCATACAGAGAGACAATTCTGTTGATATAGAGCTCAGCCAACTGGATTGCAGAAATTGTTTCCTTGATGGGAAAGAAGTGAGCCACTTTAGAAAACCTGTCAATGACAACAAAGATTGCATTGTTGCCCTTCTGCGACCTTGGAAAACCAGTGATGAAGTCCATCTCTACTTTCTCCCATTTCCATTCCGGGGGTTTCAATGGCTGTAGAAGACCGGAAGGTTTCTGATGGACAGCTTTAACTCTACAGCAGACATCACACTCCGAGACATACTTGGCATAATATCGTTTCAACCCAGGCCACCAATACTGTGTTTTCAAGTCCATGTACATCTTAGTGCTTCCAGGGTGGATAGAAAGAACAAAATCATGCGCCTCCTTGAGAACTTGCTCTCTCAAACCCGGGTAGTTCGGAACAAACATCCGGTGTTCAAAGAAAAGAGTGCCTTGGTCATTGACATGGAAGGACTCATACTTCGGCAGTTGAATGTCGGAGATGATCTTTTTAGTGTACGGATCACCAAGCTGAATGGAGCGAACCTTTTCTTCCAAGAGAGGGGTTGCCAGAAGGTTCAGAAGATACCCTTGATCCACAATTTCAAGGTTGAGCTGACGGAATTCCTCGCACAAGAGAGGCTGTTGTTCTTCCACCATGAGATTGCTGACATCAGCTTTGCGGCTGAGAGCATCGGCCATGACATTAGCTTTGCCCGGAGTGTAGTTGATGGTCAAATCGAAATCATTGATTGCTTCAATCCACCTCCTCTAACGAAGGTTGAGATCAGGTTGTGTGAAGATATACTTCAGACTCTTGTGATCAGAAAAGATTTCACAACGGTTGCCAAGCAAGTAATGCCTCCATACTTTCAAAGCAAAGACAACTGCTGCAAGTTCAAGGTCATGTGTAGGATAGTTGATCTCATGCGTCTTCAACTGTCAAGAGGCATAAGCAACAACTTGTTTTTCTTGCATAAGGACCGCACCCAATCCTTGTAAAGAGGCGTCACAGAATATCTGGAAAGGCTTTGATGTATCTGGAGGAATCAAGACTGGTGTGGAAGTGAGCTTCTCTTTGAGTGTTTGAATGCTTGCTTGACATGCAGGAGTCCAGAGGCATTTCTTGCCTTTCTTGAGGAGATCGGTAAGAGGCTTCGCAATCTTCGAGAAGTTCTGCACGAAGCGACAGCAGTAACTAGCCAAACCAAGGAAACTCCGGACTTCTTTAACATTTACCGGAGGAAGCCAGTCAACAATTGTCTTAATAGTTTCTGGGTTGACGGCAATGCCCTTGGCAGAGATGATGTGACCAAGATAGGTGACTCGAGGCAGCCAAAACTCACATTTGGAGAACTTTGCATGCAAGCGGTTCTCATGAAGCTTGTTTAGGACACACCGAAGGTGTTCTTCATGTTCTTCCTTTGACTTAGAATAGACTAGAATGTCATCCAGATAGACCACAACGAACTTATCAAGATACTCCATGAAAATCGAGTTCATAAGCCTCGAGAAGGTGGCAGGTGCGCTGGTGAGACCGAAAGACGTGACCGTGTACTCATACAGGCCATAGCGGGTGGTGAAAGCAGTTTTAGGAACATCTTCCTTGCAAATCTTGATTTGATGGTAACCACTTCTCAAGTCAAGCTTAGAGAAAACCACAGCCCCAGCTAGCTGATCGAAGAGGTCATTAATCCGCGGAAGGGGATATTTATTCTTGATGGTTTTAGCATTGAGAGCCCGATAGTCAACACAAAGTCTATCAGTCCTGTCTCGCTTATTCACAAAGATGGTTGGGCTACCCCAAGAAGAAGTACTGTGCTGAATGAAACCCAACTTCTCTTGTTCATCAAGCTGACATTTGAGTTTAGCCAACTCAGCAGGACCCATTTTATAAGGCTGCTTGGAGATAGGAGCGGTACCAGGTTCAAGATCAATCACAAACTCGACCTCACGGTCAGGAGGCATACCCGGTAACTCTTCAGGAAAGACATCTGGGAACTCACAGACCACCGGAACACTCTGAATAGCTTCCATAGCATCATCATTCAGAGCCGCCAAAGAGAAAAGCTGAATAGCAGGGGTCAGACTTGGAGAATAGACTATATGGCCTTCAGGAATTTTCAGAGAAACCGAGCGTTCAGCACAATCAATCACAGCTGCATTTTCTATTAACCAATCCATGCCCAAGATAACATCAATGTCAGAGTTGCCCAGAATAATCAAGGAAGCCGGGAACAAAGAACCACCAATCTCAATTTGATTGCCATGGCTGATTTTAGAAGCTGCCATTGTTGCTCTAGGAGAAAGGACCATTAACCGCTTAGGGAGAGGATCCATAGGTAACCCATTCGCATCAGCAAAACTTGTGGAGACAAAAGAATGTGATGCACCAGAATCAAACAAAACTCGTGCAGGAACTGAGTTAACAGAAAGCATACCCATCACAACTCCAGGTGCATGCTCAGCTTGAGCGGCGTTGACACAGTTGGCACGAGCAACAGTAGATCTGGCTTGGTGTTGATGTTGAGAGCTCGAGGTGGTGGTGCACGAACCATAGAAGAGCTTGCCGCAGGTCCTGGAGGTGGTGGAGGAAGAGCTTTGTTGTTCATTGGACAGTTCTAGTGTTGATGCCCAATGTTTCCACAAGTGTAACAGGCACCAGGTGGACGTGGAGCAACGTAGCCAGGGACTCCGCCAGGCGCTCCAGGGTAGTTGTGGTTGTAGCCCCTGGGAGCAGCAGTGAAGGAGTTTGGTGGCCTTGCCGCGTAGCTTGAAGGTCTTGGTGGAGCCGGGAGCGACGGTGGGGTGTTAGAAACCCAGACACGACGTTTAGAAGGAGTTGACATAGCTGAAGAGCTTGCTGCATCGCGGTTGTGTTTCTTTGACTCCTCAAACACTTGCCTACTTGCTTCTTCCTGCAAAGTTGTATGTTGGAGTTCTAGAAAGGACGCCGGCCTTGCATGTGTGATTGCATATTTAATTGATACATTGAGCCCTTGTCTGAACCTCGTTTGCTTCTTCTTATCATCAGAGATCTCATCGCCACCATATCGAGAAAGATTCATGAAGTTTATGATGTAGGTATTGACATTGTCATTTCCCTGCTTGAGGTTGAGAAACACTTCCTTCATCCTCTCCATGACAATTTCTGACAGATATTGCTCTTTGAAAGCTCCAGTGAACTGTTCCCAAGTAGGCTGAAAACCAGTGTAGTTTGCCTTGAGGTAATTCTCCCACCACAGAGCTGCATCTCCCTTCAGAAGGTGAGTGGCACATTTTACCCATTCTTGCTCAGGAACATCAGCAGTCACCAGTAACCTTGACATCTCACGCAACCAATCATCCGCATCAAGTGGCTGATCAGACACCTCAAAGTGGTGCGGGTTGAACTTCAGGAAGCTTTTGATATCTCCTCGCTTGGGAGGTGGAGGTAGCGGAACAAACTCATTCCTCCTGACACTTTCTTCAAAACGCTGCTGGTTCTGTTGTATTGTACCCAAGGCATTGGCAATACTTGTCAACGCAGCCCCCAGTTCAGGTGGTATGTCCTCCTTAGAACGGCGTGGTGGTGCCATCCTGTGATTGATATAAAACACAAGTTAGTACCATAATGGAGAATAATAATAATCCAAAATAGTACCAAGATGGAATTAACCAAGATTAAAGGATACAATTCACTAAGATGATATTAAAATATCAACAAAGTTCAAAGCACCTAGAAGATATTAAGCATAACGCACACGACTGAACAAGGAGTGTGGTACACAAGCTAACAAAGAAAAAATTTCCACAAATTTCGGCATTAAAATACCACTATATGCGCAAAACCACTTAACGAATCAAGATTAGTAACTCTACCAATTCAATATACAAGAGCGAATGATAAAAGTAGTGGTATGGTCGCGACTCCATCCCGCACTCAAATCATTACTCCGCACATGAATAAGTAAAACACATATCCCAATACCTTCTTCTTAAGATGAACCTAAAGATTAGTAACTACGGAAACGAACACCCCAAACAAGATAACGTCAGATAAAAAAGAGTAAGACAGATTGCGTCGGTATACAACGAATCAGATAGATCGCGTCGGTTTGCAAAAGCCTGTCGGTATGGAATGTACCAACAGTTGATAACCAAAAGGTAGATAGCGATAACATGTTGGATGCAACAGATAGCCAAGGGATTCACACACACACACACACAACCTATGGTACTATGGAACCCAGAACACGTGAATCCTAGCTTGAATTTTTAGAAGAGGACTGAAAACGTTACACTTCCTTACCAGAAAAGGGTGGGTGGGTGGGTACGAAGAAAAGTGGAAGCAGTCCTACTCTTACGTTTTGTTTTTCCCTAGTACACATAGCTACCAAAAATATTTGCTAGACTGACAACGACCATTTGGCTGAGACCCTGAAGGGCGGGATGGCTCTGATACCAATTGTAACTACCTCGGTAAATTACGCTCTTAGTTACATGCCTGGATGAGAGAAAATGTTTAAAATAGTATGGTGGGGCCAAGGGCCACTCACAGGTAGACCTTTAGGCCGTCCGAACCATTTTCAGAACATCGGGACAGGAACGAGCGGCGTAATCGGCAGGCGAAGGGATCAACTACATACACAAATGAGTATGTATGCAAGCCACATACAACAGTCCTCGGAGCCATTCCATCTAAAAGAAATAGAAATATTGCAACGCCATACGGCAAGATCCAAATATCCTAGATAGAGATAATAATTTAGGATAGCTCCTCATACATCAAACATCAGAGTATCAGGCGGAAGCGGAAAACAAGATCCGAGTACGGATAAGAAGCAAATCGGCATAAGATGCCACATAAATAAACACATCCCGCCCACAGATCTCACGGATCCCCGTTCCCGGAATCTCTACACCGAGTGATCGTTGCCAACATCGTCCGTCTCCTCCACCCAGTATCCATCTTGCGAGTATACCTGTTCATCTGAATCAAACAATTTATCGGGTGAGACCCTAGGGGTACTCAGCAAGTCTTTATGCCTCTAAAGGGGACATAACCTAGGGTGACGCAATTGCAGCAAAAGATAATATCTAACAAGTCTATAGATACTCGCTAACCATCCGCCTAACCAAAGATAGGCGGATGTCCGTTAATTAAGATCAACCGTTATAACAGTGGTATTAACAGATCCATCCTCCTTCTCGCTTACCAACGAGAAAGCGGACGAACAACCCCCCCATCCGTTGGCAGTTTTATTAACCATTCCATGAGTGTTGCACTATTTACTAGTCAGGTACTTAGTCAAATTAAAAGCGGTACTTTAGTTACACTTGTCTATGATCGAGAAACTGTGCTCCAAGTCGTCCATAACCGCGGACACGGCTTTCAGAAAGATTTACCCTGCAGGGGTGCACAAATAGCAACACACACTCGATCAACCTCGGAAAAACCAACTCAAAACCCAACGAGGCATTCACGACAAAGCGATCATAGGATAATGTTTCAGGGGGGCACCCCATTAAGCTACCTGCAACGAAGTTGGCCGGCTCCGAGACGGACCCAAGGTTTGCGCCAATGGCTATAAACGACTGGGAACCCGAAAGTGTGACTGGGCTTGTCGATATCGCGAAAACACTCCGCAATCCTAAACAGTACAGGTTCTCCTCGCACAATCTTAAATAAAGCACTAAAGCATGGCGTAAGTACAAGATAGTATTAAAGCCCCAAACTACTTTGTGGCCCCAAGAAATAAGAATGAATCAAGCTCTGGCTCAGGGGGGGGTCCATAAGGCCTCCCAGATGTGGATAGTGCGAATAATCAAGGAACATGAATCAAGTACTCGGGGTCCTACGGGACACAAGTGAGCATGAAGAACCAAATAGCAGATATTGCTCACCGGTGCCACTTTCATTATTTATCCCATTACTACTCAGGTTAAGTTGTTTAGGTACCTCATTCTTCAACAGACACTCACATACCCTACTCATGCAGTTCTACGACTCGCATGGCTCAAACAACTCCTGTAGTAATGGCTCATGGGATGGAGGAACAAGTTTTGGTGGGGTTTAAAAGTAAAGGCTATGCAGTACTTGGGATTCAATTTAATGCAATCGCGACTCAATGATGCAAGAATAAGATAGAGGCAATAGGTACTATATGTATGCAAGCATGTGGTAGTGCTTGCCTGGCAGCTCAGTTGAAGCGAGGGACGGATCTGGGTAGTGCTCCTGGGATTCCTGATATATCCCCTGCTCAGCGTCTATTCGAAGAAGAACCAAACAAACAAGGGCCAACATAAATAGAGTGCACAAGCATATGAATTAAAATGCGACAAGCAACCAATCATGCCATGATGAATGATGCACAATTTGCATGGCAATAATGTAGCATGGCATGGGTGAGGTGTGGGGTACAAGATTAAAGCATTTTGTTAAGTTGTTAGCCCGGTTTGCTCTCATATAAGTTACTGTATACTTTATATTTATATGATGCATGCTGCAATTCAGAACATAGAATGCATAGATAGAACGGGCTCGTCGCGCTGATCTATTTAGACATATTATTTGTTAAATTTGGAGTTATAAAACTAAAGTTATTAATTTATTAAGAAAAGGGCATTTTATTGTAATTTTAATCATCTCGAAAATTTAAAGTGTTCAAACATTATTTTGAATAGCATATTTGACTTCCTCATATTTTTCTGATTCAAAAACATATATCACATGTATTAATTGGAATTATAATTTAAAAGTTATTTGAAAACAAATATTCAATTGAATTAAATCATTTCCTGAAAAATTTAAGTCAAACAGAAAACCAGAAAACATTTTTATACCCAGGCCAGACCTAGCCCCAATCGCTGACGAGTGGGACCGGCTGACTGGGAGAACGGCGCGGCGAAAAAGCTTGTGCACCGGCACAGGGGCTAGCCGAGGAGGCCGACAGGTAGGGCCAGCGGGCTCGCAGGCCCACGTGACAGTGGCTGAGCACGCAGAGGCTGACAGGTGGGGAGTGTGCTGGATCGCGGTTTGGGGGTTCAAAACTGCAGGGGTGTTTTTGTAAAAAGGTCAGGGAGGCTGACTGGTGGGGCTCGCGAGTACCGCGGGTTGAGCGAGAGTTAACAGAGGGGGCTATATGCAAAAAGGGGGTCGCGATAGTGTGGATCTTCTTCTCGTCTGACGGATCTGATGGACGCGCGCGCGGCGCGGCGAGGCGGGGACTCGAACCCGCGACCTGGGGCTCGCGCGCGGAGGCGGTAACCAGTGCGGCAGGGTGTGGGATGGTGACAGAAGAGCGGACGGGGCCTAGCTAAGCCCCTGCGAGGCGTGTCGACGAGCAGACGGCAGCGGCTGCCGTGCCCAGAGGCCGTTCGGCGAAAACTACGGCGAGCACAAACCATGACGGCGACAACGGAGATGTCCGTTAGGACGAGGAACTCACCGAGGGGAGGTTGATGGAGGTGGATCGGCCTGGGGTTCGTCGGAACGGAGAGGAAGCAGACGCTCCCGAGGCTAGGGTTTGTGGCGGAGCGACGGTGTGCTGGTGGTCCTGGGGCTTCTCCTCCACGTCGGCGGGTACTGGGCGAAGAAGGGGAGCAGCACGATCTTCCTCGACAACCACGTTCGCCACGCCACCGGCTTGTACGGGAAGGGGAGGTGGAGGCCGACAGTGTTCGCCGGAGTGGAAGGAGAAGAGGAAGCCGGGGTAGCTGGGGAGGAAGGATGCACGCGCTGGTAGATCTGGAACGATGCCAGGACGGAGGAAGGATAGGGACGGGGTAGGAGGGTGAGGCCGTGGGGTAGACGGTGGAAAAGGTGGCTCGGCCCCTCTTTCTTCCTCTGCCTCACGTGCTTGCCGTGGGTGGTCAGGCCAGGGCAGGGTAGGGCTGGAAGGTGGGGACGGCGAGGCAAGGCGGGGCTGGTTCGGCTGGGGCCAGCATGGCATAGAGAAAGGAAGAGAAAAGAGGGAGGGAGGATCGGGTAGAGCTAGGTTAGGAGGGGGTAGTGGCTCGGGTTAGGGCTGGTGCTAGGGTTGGGGTAGGAGGGTGTCATGGTCTTAGGGTAGGGTTTTTAAGATTGATCCACACGGGCTTGAGCATGAGGATGGCAAGGTGACATGGTGGAGAGAGAAGAGAAGAAGGTGGTGAGGGCTTTGTGATGAACCATCTAGCTCATGCAATAGATGGAGGAGATGGTGGTGAGATGAGGCTTGGTGGAGAGAGATGGAGAGATTCTCACAAAAGAAAGATCCACTAAAACAAAGAGAAAAAAACAAAAGAGCTAAAGATGGGGATGCTATTGCATGGCCCATGCATGATAATTAAATGCCATGTTCTTATGCTTGTGAAGACAATAATAATAACAGGGCATTATTCTTATGCATTCCAAAATATAGAATAAAGGCCAAGCAAAAGAAAATAGAATTGGATCCATCCCATCTCCCATGAGCTAGATTAAATACCAAAAGAAGATAAAAGCCCATGTTAGTAGAATGGTGGAATTATGAGGTGGTGACAAAGAAAGGTGGTGGAGTGGAATAAAAGATATGCCCCCAACTCAATTTGGGCACCAAGCACTTATCAAGAATCAAATACAATTTAACAAGATCCAAATACAAATAGTAATGCATATGAGAGAAGATCCAAAATAAAAACAAGAGCCAAATACAAATAGTAATGCATATGAGAGAAGATCCAAAAGAAAGGGTTTTATATGATGCTCAAATGCAAGGAGGCATGATGACATGAGCATGATATAATTATGATGCAACAATTATGTATAGGAAGTAGCCATTATATTATTAACCCAAGTAGCATTACAATTGTTAGACAATTGGGATGCTACACTGTGGTACTTTGTACCTCGTCGATATCATGATTCTTTTGCTTATGGATCCTGGCAGTGTGAAATAAAAGGGGAACTTGTAAGATCATGGAGTTTGTATGTGTGTTAGAGAAACGCCTAGGCCGCTAGCCTAAGCCATGCCTGATCATGGTGGAAACTTGCAGCATAACCATAATGAGCACTCTATGAAGCATCCTCAATGAAAACCTATGCAAATAGCAAATAAAAAGATCGTTGAGATGCTCATTGTCTGCTTGCCTTGTCATTTTGATTATGGGATAGCTCATGTATCATGTGCAAGGGGTACCCGTTGGCGGTTCTCTATGATACATATGTATTTACAATGACAAGAGCTTACTTGTGACTGAAGTTGAGTAGCATGAGGTTCAGTACTCGTAAGTAAGGGGCATGGGATTTCAACTTATAACTTGTCAAGCATATCCTCTTAGTTGTGTCACTTTAACCTTAATCACCTAAATATGCTTATGATAGGGGCAATGAGAGCTGAAAGCTAATAAGTACCATAATTTTTGGAAGCTCTTATGAAACTTGAAATCCCTGCTTCCCTCTGCGAAGGGCCTACCTTTTACTTTTTAGTTGAGTCGATAAACCTATTCCCTTCTATCTCAGCAAGTATTTTGAGTTGTTGTGTTTCATTCATTCATATGATGATTTATTCAATCATGTTTCTTATGTTCCTTGTTTTGCACATTGCTCTTATCTTGGTGACTACTACTTTGAAAGCTATTATTGAAAACCAGTTATTTATGAACTCCTGCAAATTGTCAACTATTCTTCGACCAAGGGCTAAGTTTGCCATTACCAATTATGATTTACTTTATACATCTTTATTGTGTTTCCTTTACTTATTGCAAGTTAAGTTATATAATAGTGAGTTGTCTTCTATTATGTTTTATGTATTGATGAATGTGATTCTTCTTGTCCATATTCTTTTATCGACTCTTCACTCCATAAAACTGAGGTCATGTTTATTGAGCTTAGTTTTCGCTTGGGGACGAGAGAAGTCTAAACTTGGGGGGAGTTGATACGTCCATTTTGCATCACTATTCTATATCATAATTTACTGTTATTCATTGATATATTTCATATTAAGAGATGATACTTATGTTATTTCATCTGTTTTTGCATGGTTGATGAGTTTTGGAGCATGGACCGCTGCAGTCAGGATTCTAATGAAAAAGGTGCTGTTTGGAGGCAAAATTCACGAAGATCAGAAAATCCGGGAAAATACATGGAAAATTCTATTTTTCCAGAAGACGAAGATTGCCAGAAGGGGAAGTGGAGATGGGCCACATGGGGCCCACACCACCTCCTAGCGCGGGCATCCCTAGGTCACGCCAGTAGGTGGTGTGGCCACCCTGGCCCACTCTAGGCTCTCCCCTCTAGCGTATATTATCCTCCCGAAACCCTAAGACTCGGGGAACAACCACAGAAAGATTCCGCCGCCTCTACGGGGCGGAAAACACCGAGAGAGAAAGATCTCTTCGATAGACATAATTTTGTCGGGGGAATTCCTTCCCGGAGAGGGGAGATCATCGCCATCAACACCACCATCAAGCTGGACTTCATCGGGATCATCATCATGATCATCACCACCATCATCTCCACCAGCACCATCATCATCACTCCATACCACTGTAACAATTGGGTTGAATCTTGCATAGTTCTTAGGGGAAACTTTCCCAGTGTTGATTACTCCTTGTAGTTGATGCTATTGAGTGAACCATTGGATTATCGTTTATGTTCAGATTGTTACATATCATTATTTTATCTCTGATCATGATCCATATGATGTCTTGTGAGTAGTTCATTTCGTTCTTGAGGACATGGGAGAAGTCATGTTGTTAGTAGTGGAATTGTGTTGAGAAAGATTCAATAGTTTGATATTTAAGTTGTGGTGTATTTCTTCTAGTGGTGTCATGTGAACGTCGACTACATGACACTTCACCTATATGGGCCTAGGGGAATGCATCGTGTATTTGGCTACTAATCGTAGGGATTGCCGGAGTGACAGAAACCTGAACCCCCTTTAGGAAACCTTTGCACAAGGGATGTCAGGGTCTTAGAGTTTAAAGTTGTGGTTAGGTTTCTACCTTAATTACTTTCTTGTACTTTCGGATGCTTGCAAGGGGTATAATCACAAGTATGTATTAGTCCTAGGAAGGTCGGTACATTAGCATAGGTTCACCCACACAACACTTAGCAAACTAAAGAAGATTAATCAACTATATGAAGCGAAAACACGTGACGATATTCCCATGTGTCCTCGAGAACGTTTGGTCATCCTAAGTAATACAACCGTCTTGTCCTTTGCTAAAGAAAGGATTGGGCCACTTGCTGCATTTATTCTTATTGTCTTTTATTTACTTGTACTTTATTTACCCGCATTATCATAAAACCCTAAAATTTTGTTTGCTAAGTATTTACAGAGAATTCCTGCTCCAAGACATTCGCCAACACCTTCTGATCCTCGTTGGGTTCGACACTTTTACTTATCGAAAATACTGTGATACACCCCCTATACTTGTGGGTCATCATGCATCTTTGGCCTGAACTTGCACGGACACACCACGCTCCTGAGGTGCTCGACCAACACGGGACAGCTGGCGCAGCGAGTCTCGATTCCCCTGGCTAGGGCCACATGATTTTGGTGACCGGTCGCGACAACATTGCGAGTGATGCGGGTTTCGTGACCGCAATACTTGGCCAGGGTCACTCGGGCATCTTCGGGCGAGTGGGTGATTTGCTCGGTGCCGGGGGGCTCGAAACAGCGGCGCCTCGTGGAAGGCTCGCATGCCTCCGCAACACCCGAGTCGGGTAGGGATGGGGGTGGAGGGGGCACACCGTGAGTGACCTCTCTAGCCCCTGTTTCCATAGGAGTCGGGTACGCCTCGTCCCAGGTGGCATCCACCAACACCGTGAGGCGCGCCTGCTGATGAGTCCAAAATTGAGACATATTTAAGTATACAAATTATTCATTTGTCACTCATTACATGCTATATCTAGCTACAACTATGTCTATTATGTATGATTATTAGTTCTCATTCATTTTCACATGGACTTTGCACAACTAGTAGTTTTATTAGGATTTTATTACTTTTCTTATCTTTGACTTGTGTGTAGGTGTTCTGTTGGATTATGGATAAAGAAAGGCAAAAGGAACCAAGAAGATGCAATATGGAGGAGCTACAAGCACCAGACTTAGCCATTTGAGAGGTGGGAAAAGTGGATTTTTTCCATAAAATCCAAATGAAGATCCAAGACCATGGTGTTGTATCCCTTGTCCACAGATTACAATGAGCCGAAGAACACCCAAATCAGAGTTTGTATTATGAAATGGTGGCCAAAATACGAAAGCATAATGTAGGCGTAACGACTAGTGGTATGGGCAGGTATGGTTGTACCTTCCGCCCATACCATGGGTCTGGACGCACGAAACCAGCTGTTTTGGACGCGTTTCTTCACGGAATCCATCTCTGTTTGTTCCTAGACCTTCCTTAGGTCGTAAGGAACGTATTGGGGCCTATTGGGGCACCCCTAGGCCTATATAAAGAGGTAAGGAGCCAAGGGATAAGCATCCCTCTCCACATACCTCCACGACAGAGCCCTGCCACCTTGAAAACTCCATAGCCGCCACCTCCACAATATCTCCACCATCACCATTTCTCAAGAGGAGAAGGGACTTAGATCTTGAAGGCCTCAACACCGATCTACATCACCGTCATCATCACCAACATCTCCAACATTGATCCCCTTCATCTACTTGGTTATAATCCAAACCCTAGTATGGATCTTCACTTGTATTCGATTGTACTCTCATATCCCATCCATATGATTGCCATGATGTTGATTGCCTTAATATGTAAGTAGTTCCTTTGTTCTTGGGGTGATGGAGAAACGCTAGAACTATTATGATGTTGAACTAATTATGATCTATTCTTGTGTCCGTATGACTGGTCGGTCTATGATAGATTTATGATTTGTGTTTGATCTCTCTCTCTAGATGGTATGTGTAGTTGGCCACATATCATTTGCCCTCGGGACTAAAGGGAGGGAGAAATCCTTTGAACGTGTTTGGGAGCATGTTTGGAATAGCTTCGTGACAATTGGCACCGACTCGCAATCTACACGGTCAAAGAAGGATAAAGAGGGACTCCCTAAGCTAATTACGATATCCACGGGGAGACCCTTAATTGCGGTGGTTTGTATGAGTGATTTCTCTCAAACATCATAGTGGTTATTTAGAGGTGACCTCACTCTTGGCTCAAGAAAGTGGCTTCCTACGAGCCTTGTAGTGAACATTTTATTATGGAGCTCTCTCCACACATATCATGGTACAAGAAGTATATTATCTTAATTAATAATAACAATATCATGCTAGTGGTGTATCTACATCCCCGAGAATGCTTTAGCCCTATTGAGTTCAACCAAGTTTCCCAACGTTCTTGTTACTTGCTTTCTTTTATTTTGTTTTATTTACTTTTCTGCATTCAATCCAAAAACCTTTCAAACACCCTTTACTTGAAATCAAAAGCAGCTTACAAGTATCCTTTGGTAGATAGTAATGAGGAGCATAAAGACCTTAACCAAATAGCTCTATGTGAGTTCGATATTTTTACTTCGAAACTAGCTACAATTTATTTGTGCACTTGTAGTCATCACCTGCCATTCCTCTCGCGCAACCCTAATGGGGGTGTAGCAGAGGAGCTCCTTCATCATGAGGCACGCAGCCTCCAGGGTGAGTGCGACACGATTCTTGTGGGGCGGCGAAGCGGCTGAGGAGGAGGTCTCCGCGCGTAGCCCTAGGGATGGGTGCGTGGAGGGACCTCCTGTGGCCCCGGGCGGCGTGGTGGTGGAGGGGGCGACACACCGCGTGTACTGGCCTTCCCGTCGCCCTTTCTGCCGGGGGTAGCCGTCATGAGTGTCGATGCACGTGACCATGGTGTCGTGGCTATGGAAGTTCCCAAAAGCACACCTCAGCCCTCTACCTGGCGCGCCAAATGTCGGAGACTTGCATCCCGAGATGGAACAAGGGGTCTGACATGCCTTGAGTTCGAGAAGGGGCTCAATACGTGTTCTAGGCTAGCCGACGACGAAGTAGGCGGCAGAGCTCGCACACGACATAGAGAGATACAAGTTTTTTACCCAGGTTCGGGACCCTCGTGAGGAGGTAAAGCCCCTACTCCTGCTTTGTTGTATTGCTTGCTATGCTTCACAAGGGTACATAAGTATACCAATGTCTAGGGTTTGAGATCTCTGGGATTGACCCCTTCTCAGGTAGGAGTCGTCCTCCTTTTATAGGGGCGCTGGGCCTCTTTCCCCAAATATTGGGCGGGAAGGGCTACCACATTCCCTCTAATGGAGACCCGGTTCACGTTTGTACTTCCCATGAGCCGAGTCTAGGTTTCATGCCGGTCTTCGGTCTACTGCTGCGGTCGTCGATGACGTCTCCCCTGTGGTGCCACGTCAGGTCTGGCCTCCTTGCACCAAAGTGGCAATGTGGGGGTCTGTCGGGTTCGGCTATCGTCAGCCCCGCCTTTTACACCGAAGCGGCCAGACAACATCTTCTTTTACCGAGGCAGGTGATGCGCCGCGGGGCCGACGTTGAGTTGTCGTCTCGTGGCGAATGTGGGGTCCGGGACATGCCTCTCCTGGCACCTCGTCAAGGGGCATCATGGTGCATGTGATGGTGCAGAGGCCTTACCGGCCGTCATGATGCACGCTTCTAGTGGCTCCAAGGAGTCAGCGAGGAGGACCCGGCGACTAGGCAGAACGTGGTACCCCATGTACCAATAGTCCTACAACGTCGTTCCAGCAAGTGCCCAAGCTAGTGCGTCAGGAGCCCACGACGGTGCAACTATTGCCATCCCGACCACGATGCGTGCACGAGCGTCGATGTACCAAATCCGCGCTTGCTAGTTCATGGTGGATGTGTCAGCGGTCAGGATCCTCGCATGCTCATCCATTTGGTTGTTCATGGCATAGAGCATGTCGGACTGGGCGGTGATCTAACCTGCGGCGGCCTTTGCCTCTTCGATCTTGAGTTTGGTGTCGGCTTTGGCCAAGGGGAGCAGTTACGGCACCTCTGATTCGAAAACGAAGCGGATCCCACCCTCCAACATAATGTGACCCGACGGGCCGGGAGATCCCTAGTGGTGACTGCCCAGTGCCCCGCCTTTTATTTGCCATCGCAGTCGACCCCCGTATGCCGGTCTCCCGAATCTCGATCTGTCGATCAGCTCCCCCCAAGGGCCAAGTCAGTCTTCTTCGCCGCCCGGCCAGACGCACGTGGCGGTACCGAAGAAGGCCGTCAACTAACGGATACGGCGACCAACGAGGCGGGCTTGCGGCGGCGGATATCCTTCTCCCAGAGTCCTCCACATCTCATCTTGCACCTTTCTTTGTTTCCTTGCCAAAACCTTCTTGGCTGGATCTGAGCTGAGCTCCTTTTTCTTCTCCGATTCTTCAAATTGGCAGGTGCAATCGTTCATTATTGGTTTATTAGTAAAGAGAATCCTGGGAACCAGGTACTGATTTGAGGAATTGCGTTCGTTACAAGTTACAAGATTGTAATCTTATGTTCTTTAAGTTACAAGATTGTGATCTCACGTTGTTGACTTGGCTGTCTTGCAAAAGCACTATTATGACCAACAATCTTGGGAACCAGGTATTGATTTGAGGAATTGCGTTCTGAAGGTACATGGATACCGGCGACCTGCCCCGGTATCTTCTCATGGAGATGATCCACACGGCGTTGAAATCAGCATTGAGTTCAAGCCGGCAGAGCACCCCTGTGGAGCCTTGATGAACTGGTGAAATGCCCACTTCCTGAACCATTTATACTGCATTTATATGTTGCGTCCTCACTTGTTTGAGAACGAGTGCATGCATGTTTAGGTTGTGTTTTGCAGTCCACTACAAGTAACGAGAGACAAATGTAGTAGGACAGGACTGTGCGTCCTCCGGAGGATGGAGGATGCTAGGGTCCTAGCCTCCGGCTTGTACTGCTGGCATGTGTCCACTTTTGTTTCAAAAGTCCACTTTTGTTTCTATGTAACAAAAAATCTTCCTGTTTTTGCTGCGTGTTGCAAAAAACGATGCGTCTGAAAAAAATAAGAGAAAGACCGACTTCGCCGGAGATCTCATCAGAGATCTCACCGGAATCCTCGTAGCAAAAAAGATACGCTAATGTAGCAAAATTATATGACGGTTGTAGCAAAAAAAAAATACCAGAGACATCGATGGAGATCTCGCCGGATATCACGTAGCAAAATAGTTCTTCTAATGATGCAAATTCACCGGATGTATGGAGCAAAAACATTGTATTATTGAGCGAATCTGATTTCGCCGGAGACTTCGCCGAACACATCGCTGGAGACGTTGAAGCAAAAATGTTGCCTTATTTTAACAAAACCGAGTTCGCCGGAGATTCTCGCTGAAGAACTTGTAGCAAAAACTTTATACTCTTATAGCAAAATCACAGAACGAATGTAGCAAAAAAATGTACGATGGTAGCATCGTAGCAAACAAATTCCGGCGAGGTCCTCCGATGAGACTCTTATGTTACAAAATTGCAGAATGGTTGTAGCAAATAAATTCTTCGTATGATGCAAAATCACATAACATTTCTAGCACAAAAAATCTTACTAAAATGCAAAATCCAAAAAATGGTTGTAGGCACGCAACTTTTCTTCTACGATGCAAATCCGGGAACTGGTGGTAGCAACACCGGTACCCGCTTGCAGCACCCAACTCCGGTGGGCAGCACCGGCCAACTCCACCATGCTCGACTACCTCGGAGCTCCCCCGCTGCCGCTCGAGATCGTGGTTTGCAGCTGCGTCGCATCGTGGGATTGGGGATGGGCCGGGGATGCTCATGACTCTCACCGGAGGTAGAAGAAATAGGGGGTTGGGGATGGGGAATGGAACGGGGGGGGGGAGATTCTCAGGCGACAGGTGCGGCGGCGGCACATCAGGGGTTGATGGGCTCGCCGACGTACATGGACATGCGAGCACATGGGAAAGCAGCATGTAGGTGTGGCAGGGAGATATGCTCCGGCAGGCGACGTCGGGAAGGAGCTTTGGCAGGCGGCGGCGCAATTAGCGGGTGCGGGAGGCGGCGAGGCACAGCGACCAGGTGCAGGCGGCGGCGCACGCGAGGTAATTTCTGTGTGGTTCTCTCTCGTGCAGGGAAAGGGATAAGCACGCATCGTGGTGGGCCCTCCAGGGACACGCGTCGCAATGAGGAGACGGAGGACGCGGAGACGTTCCGTCCTCCGACGGTACCCAAGCATTTTCCAATGTAGTACTCCCTCCGACCCATATTAATTGACTCAAATTTGACTAGATACATTCGCATCTAGATGAATCTAAGTCAACTAATATGGGTCGGAGGGAGTAGGAGTACTAGTAAACTTGTGTAGCAGAAATATAGTTACAGGAGCCTGCTCTTATATACTTGAGAATTCTAAGGTTTCCTTAATTATATTCTCATCACCATTTAGTGCTTGTAAAAACTGAAAACTGTGTTTGATGACTGTTATGCTTGCCATATTTGGAAGAACAACTGCATATATAGCCTGTTTAGTAGAAGTACATAATCGTCTAATATGTAATCGGCCTGGTGTAAGAAGTATTACAGTGGCTACAGGACAATAGGCATTGTTAATTACCAACAATGTGTCTACCTGCAGTGCGAGCCTGATTTGTAGCCAAATTACGGCCTCTGCTCTATTCATACACATACATGCAAAAATGTTTCTGCATCTAATTGTACTTGTGACTTTTCCGTTTGTACTTCTTACAACGAACTGTTCTTTCTTGCTAAAATACTAACTCATCTTTTCTGATAGAAACACGATGATACGTTTTCTTAGCCTCTACTTAGTTGATGATGGTTTTAACTTCATAATAAACACATTTTCCCATTGAATCTAATCTAGAAAGAATAAATCAACAGGTTTTATTGATGTCCCATGAGGAATGCTTAACAGAGCCCCCCCCCCCCCCCCCCCCTCCTCCCTCTACAAACAAAATCTCATGAACTATCGTCTAAATTTGAGTATATTCAGTAGTAAGATTATAAATCATAATGATTAACGGATCGTGCTTATAGCTCTTTCTAATATAACATGTCGAGATCTTGATCTCTTTTGACAAATAGAGTGTGGATTTGGTCTCCACTCTCCACCGGGTATGTTACCCACTCGGATCCGACCATGGGATGCAGTGCACACGCAGAGATTGTTGCCCAGATGGCCATCAGTGCAACATGCAGCTCTATTCAGTGGATTAACAGGGATTGTCATAACTTTAGCTACTTTTGCGGGTACATATGTCAGACCTAGTCCTGGCTATCCCTCTGAGTGCCTTGTTGCTAATGACAGCATAAACTAGTATCTTTGCTCCTAGCCATCGAGAACTTCCATAGGTCATCCGACGGCATCCAAGGCAATGGGTAAGTACCCCGGTGGGTATTCACTTAATATTCTGACATATATTACAAAGATGTTAAAGGGCCCGCATAATAATTTTGTGCCATCTCTTCTGATTGTTCTAGATGTGGTGGTCCTTCAACGTATGAACACTTCTTTGATTTCCTTATGTTATAGCAGTATGGTTCCAATGCCATTTAGGTCGGATTATGAGTGATAGATGTGGTGGTCCTTACACGTATGATATCCTTATGCTATAGCAGTATGGTTCCAATATCATTTAGGTCTGCATACGAGTGATCCTACTTCCCAACAAGGATTTGCTCTCCCTAATACTGCTCTTTATTTCTTTGCATTATGCAAAGAATACTTTGGTATAGTATAGACATAAAAAGAAAGAAAGATATGTTATGTCAATTTTATAGCTGACCAGCTGTAACAAAAGCTGCTGTGTCTGATGTTAAGAAATGTAGCCAACTAGCCGTAACATGCTGTTCTTAGTTTCCTCAACTAACCTCTGGGTGAGCACTAATATTCTCGTCCTCCGTCTTCTTTGCTTACTCCACTTTGTAACTCGAGCAAGGTTCTAATTTGTTTTGTTTATATGCATGTCCGGGCTCTATGATTAGGGGTCTGGTGTTTGGATAATTTCTGGAGTGATTGAATTGGTCGAAAAATCTGAACCACATTAGAGGGAGAGGTACTATTGAATTACCTTGAGATTTAGTAAATTCACATTGTTCAGTTCATATTTGATTCCAATGGTTTTACTTCCATAATGCATGGTTGTCCAAATTAAGCCATAAGAGTTCACGGGCTTATCTGGCTACTGTGGAGAACACTTTCTTTCACTGGCTCTAGATATCTTGAATATGCTCCGAGTTGGACACTTTTGCAGTATGTACATGATAGGTTAGGGTAAGAGAGCATCCTTATTTTCGTCTCAGGTGTGACTAGTCCTTATGGCATCCTCTTCTTTGGGTAGTAGGTTCCTTGCCTTTTTTTCAGCCAACTTGTAAAAAAATGCAGTGCAGTTTTTGTCGAGTACGTAAAAGAGTTCCAGTTAGTTTGCATAGTTTATGTTAAGAAGGGACTGATGCAATGCTCATTGAGTCAAGTTTGTTTATATTCTGATGGCTATTTGATTTTTGGTAAATGGAGAGATGTATTTTATTGAACATGACCCTGGTTTTGCCTGCAACTCGTTTTAGTACTGTATCTTTTCTAGGTAGAAACATGAGGTCCGGTTCAATATGATCCTGTTGTTTCCTGCAACTTGTTTTAGTTCTGTCTTCTCTAAGTGGAATTTTATGGCACAACTTAAATGTTAATGATTTATTTTGTCTTAAAACTTGGTCAAACTTCACATAGTTTGACTTTCCAAAAACATTATACGTGTAAAAACTTGGTCAAATTTCAGTTATAAAGTATGAACTCATCATGCTTCATATGGCTAGATAGTGTTAGTAGTTTTTCTTGCTTCTTTGCCTTTCTTTTCCTTTTCTCTAGTTCCGATTAGCAATTTTCTAGCATTTCTTATAATTTTTATTTTTCGGTTTGCACATCTAAGTTGCACTCCTTTGGTTTTATTCTTTTAATACAATAGATAAACATTCTAATTTATGTTCTAGGTAAAAATAAAACCATTGTGCTCCAGAGATTTTGGCTTGTCCAAAACTTTCATAGCTCAGATTATTTGTTATCTTTAGACACATATATAAACAGAAATTGAAGTCATTGTTCTGCTTTGGTTGGTTGCTTTATTTTCAGAAGAAAAGAAGTAAGCTAGCAGGTTCCAAAACTGCCAAGGGAAACTTGGAGCAAAAGTCGGTGTTGTTTGACAGCAGTAGGAGTTGCGATATCAAGAGTAACATGGATGATGGTTATGATCCATGTGACAAGGATGGTGATTTTGAGCCGAGTGAAAAAGATGATGATTTTGAGCCAGTGACATGGATGATGACTGGAACTAGATAGATAGGGTAAATGCACACAAGATGTTGTCATCATGGCGTGGTCGCCAGCTGCCTCATAGGCTACTCCTTCATGCTTGACCTCACCATCTCCTTCTCCATTTCCATTCTCTTCCGAGCATCCTTTAGGATCATTATCCTTCTCTAACTTCACCTTCTTTCTATCCATCGGGTCCACCAACAAGTGATCTGCAAATGATGTAGCAGTGGGAAGCTGAGGAGGTTGTTGATGCATTTGCGAAAGTCCATGCCTAAGGGTTCAAATGACTCTAGTGCCTTCTTCCACACCGTAATGTCCTTGAGGGAAAATGAAGATGCACTGACCTTAAATCGTACAAGTTAAAACACAACAACGTCGACTACCTTAAGAGCATGTTGTTCCACGAATACACGCCATCCACCGCTTAGTTCGGTCATGTTAGCTTTGTAATTTGTGTACTTAATGTGTCATTTTATCTTCTAGTGCAATTTCACCATTATGACCTGAAAGATGTTCTATGCAAAACTCAGCCGGTAGGCCCTATGAAATAAACACAAAACAAAGGCAGATCAAAAAAATAATGACAACTAGATGTTGCTTTTAAGAAATAATAAAAAAATACCAGATTATTTTGGCATTGGAGAAACATTCAAACACCTAGTAAATTGAGACTTACCAACCAAAACCCTTTTACAACATGTGAGTGCATCATATCCCTGATGAAACTTGGACCTTATGCTGCCAATCTCTCTTGTACCTTCACAGCTCTATCCGAAGCACTACCCTTAACGCTATAATTTGGTTGAAGATTAATTCAGGTGCGTAATTCAGACACACTTGGTATCTTTAAAATGCAATCTATCGAGAAAAGAAGAACATATTTGGAAGTATCATGCATATTTCTTCTGGCCATCATCATAATAATTATCATTATCATCACATACCTCTCTAGTCATAGATTGTAACAAATTTCAACTCAGCCATCCATATTGAATAGTCTAGGGTATATCATATGTTCTTACACTTAGATTATGGTATCATATTTTATTTTTATACAAAAACGATTGGTGACCTATATGAACAAGTGATTATTTTAAAGTTTCAATAACAAAAAATGTCTAGAATGAATCAGTTTGAAATGATTTTATGATTTATGTTTGGACCTTACCTTTCGCATGAAATCATGATCCTTTTGTTTCTTGCTTTTGGCAGATTTGGAGCCTGTTGACCTCACTCTTTCTTTGTAATATAACCAATGATTAGAATACTTCTACACTAAATAATGAACTTCTAACCATTGGTTATGTTATAGAGCAAGAGAGTCAGGTCGGCGGGCTCCAAATCTGCCAAGAGCAAGAAACAAAAAGACCATGATTTGGTGCGAGAGTTAATGTACACATGATTCATAGAATCATTTTAAACTAATTAATTCTAGACAATTTTTGTGATTGAAAGTTTGAAATAATCACTTGTTCATGTAGTTACCAATTATTTTTGTATTAAAATAAATTATTATACCATAATCTAAATGTAAGAACATCATCATATACACTAGACTATGCAATATGGATGGCTGAATCAAAAATTTTTACAAGATATGACTCAACATGTATGTGATGATAATGATAATTATTATGATGATGTCCCGAAGAAATATGCACGGTATTTCTGATTTTTTGTTGTTTTATTCGGTATTTTGCATTTTAAAGATGTCAATTGTGTTCGACTTACATGACTAGATGAATTCTCAAACAAATTATAGTGTTAAGTGAAGTGGTTGGGATATTGTTGTGAAGGTACAAAAGAGGTTCGCAATAGAAGGTCCAAACTTCATTAGAGATATGATACACTCACATGTTGTAAAGGAGTTTTAGTTGGTAAGTCTCGATTTACTAGGTGTTTGAATGTTTCTCCAATGCCAAAATAATCTAGTACTAGGAAACATACCTGTGCGATGCACCGGTATAAGGAAAATAAATTTTGGACAAAAACTGACGCGACCCAAATTATTGCTTTGAGTTTTGGAGAAGACAAATTATAGTGAAAAATTGTTGGAAACATATATTTTAATGGATGCACTAAACCCAGAACTCTATAAAATACTTAGCCCTCTTACTATATATACTATGTGTTTTGCTACGGAAAGTAAAAAAAATTCTCAGAACGTATCTCGCACTGGCTAATAAATATGATTCAATAGTATTTAAAAAAAGCTTATAAATATAAGGTAACTGTTTCCACCCCCGTACGAGAAGTAGTAGGATTGGTGCCATCCCTTATTTTAGAAACTCCTGAAATTATCTGCTCGTAAACTTGACTAAGCACATTGGTCTTGTCTAACTTTCTTGAGGAAGAAAACACACATTGCAGAACATATCTAAAAAACTCAAGCAAATCGAATGACCTGGACCAGCGAGTTGTCCTCCTCGCTTTATAAACAAAAAGCTGAACAACATATGCATAAGTTGGAAGAGGACAGTGATGGAATATCAATACATTGTTAAGCATAACTAACAAATGGAGCTATACTTACAATGCGACTGCAGTAGATGTATTTTTTCTTCATGGCTGATCAAACTGGCCTTCAATGTATTTTTTCTAGGGTACACCATGGGAGGTGTACCAAACATATAGGAGAACTGCCGACGACAGGTACAACACCGTATGGCGGCAAGTTTAGTCTGTCAACATAGGGGTGAGAGCTCCCCAAACCCTAAGGCTACTCTCCTACCATCAACTGTTGGAAATATGCCAGAGACAAATAGTAGTAAGGACTATTATCATATTTCATATAGCTTATGATTAAGTTTTATATCATGCTATAACTGTATTGAGTGGAAACATCAATACACGTGTGATATACAAACAACTAGGGGTTCCCAGTAAAACTCTAGTCACTGGTTCATTGGACAACAGATGATCATGTTTCCTGATCATGTGGTATTTATGCCAGTTGGAAATAGAGTCATCTCATTCCGAGAATGAGATGATGAACCAATACCCAACCTAAACATCGTGACCCAATCATGTCAGGAAGTTCAAGTTATAATGATTAGAAATGGATCCTCGTAGACAATTCCTTAGACCGTGAGGCTATATCAATCACTGTCTCCCGAGAGTGCTTAGATACCATCAAATGCCACTCGGTAATACAGTGGTTATAAAGGTGTGTTCAGATACTCGGAGGAAACCGTAGAGGCAATATATATCAAGAGCGGGATTTGTCTGTCCATGTGACGGGAAGATACTTAAAGGGCGGAGAAGTTATATCCAATAGCTGCGCATGTGATTTGATCACGGGGATATCACTTGTCGGAACGAGTCAAATAGCGTTGTTCAGTAACAAGATTGAACACGACATGGTGATGTCATTGATCAGATATCGGGCAATGCAAGTATCGAGTGACAAAGGGAATAAGACACGACTGTCCCGGTTCAAACGAAGAAAGATCTTCGTGGAACGCACAGGGGTCACATGGCCATCCAGGTCCCTCTGTTGATCATTGGTGCGGGAGTGTCCCGACCATGTCTGGAGTGTTCCCGAACCGTGGGGTATCACGCTTAAGGGCTTGATGATGCTTAGAGAGTGTTTATAGGATCGGTGGAATCGCCGAAGAATTGTAGAGAGAAAATCGGAAGGGTTTCAGTAAGTCCGGAGGATGTCCGGAGTGGAGGTGGAAGGTGTTGCATAGCCACTAAGATTGAATAATGTGTGAATAAATGTTAAATATTGATTTAATCATTTATTCATAATTATTTAATAAAGAGAAAAATCAATTAAATGGTCAAAGGCTTAATGGGCCAATTCCCGGAGGGAGAGGGCCCATTAGGGGAAAGGAGAGAGGGAGAAGGGGCCCAGGGGGTGGCCGGCGGTGCCACCCCTCCCGCCTCCTCTCCTTTAGTCCCACCCTGGGACATTGAGGGAGGTAGTACCTCCCCTCCCCCTATATATAGTGGGGGTATTCGGCCAAATTAAATACACCAATAATCAATAAAGGTCTTCTCACTTTTGGAAGGACCTTCAATTGATATTTTATCTCTACCCTCTTTCTCATGTGACCATGGTCCCAAGTCTGGACTGCGCGAACGAGAGACATCTTCACCGCGGAGCGCCGTCGCGCTGCGGGATTTGGATCCGGGAGCTCTACTTCCGCAACTGTTGCTGGATCGGGGAAGCGGGAGTCATCGTCAGGCACCGGACGTGTGTAACTCCCCGCGAGGTGTCGCACTTGAGGCACTCAAGTCGTTGGAGCCAAGGAGCGCAAGGACTTCATCACGACCTTGAGGTTGGCTTCGGCTCGTCTACATCAACCACGCTCTCCTGAGCGTTGACAACGCTTTTCGGTCTTCAAGGGTAAGTTCGCGAAAAGCCACTCCCGTTACTGTATTACTAATAGATAGGTCCTGGCAGCTTTAGGGGTTCAGGGGCGTAGGATAAAATTTATTGTTTTCATACGCGGAACCCCTCAGTGGTATCAGAGCTAGATCTATGCGTAGTAATGCTAGTACGGGTAGAACACACGAGATGTAGTCTGTGGGCGTTGATCTTTTAGTTGTTACCCTCCCACGTGTACTTGTGTATACCGCAGTAATGCTTGATGAAGCGGCCCCCAACCGACTTTACGCGTTCATTCGCGAGACTGGTCCACGCTTGACATACGGCTTGTACCGTATAAAGTGGCTTAGGGGGTGTCTGTCTCTCCCGCATTAGTTGGTATGCCATTTGCAATGGAGGGCCCCGAAAGGGGTGTAGTAGAGACAACTACTTGATCAATGTTGTGTTGAAAGTTTGTAGGTAAGAACGGTTCTTGTGCGAAAGCCCATTCAGCCATGTAAAACATGCAAAGATAAAGTAGAGGCGTCTAACTTTGTTTTGCAGAGGGGCGTTGCTTTGTGATATGGTTGTGGCAAAGGTAAAGTGATTACATTTTGTTACGTAGTAGTTGATAGTCACGGAGGTGACGGACTACCACACTGGAATGACACCGGTACCCTGGTGTCGACGGCGCTGGAACCCGGTGACGGCGGATGGAGATCACGACGTGAAGGACCGTATCAGATAGCATTTACATTTGATGTTATTGTTTGTATATCTTATTGTGTGCTAGTATTAGATACTCGACGGTAGCCTAATAAGATGATCCCTGTTAAAATTACCAACGATTGTGTTCCCCCTTAGTGTGCACCACCAAGAAAGTTCTTCGATATGAGGCGATCCAGGGTACAGGCCTGGGTGTCAGACATATCTACATTCGCATACAGTGGGTGTAAGCCATGTTGCACAGCGAATACACTAAGGTTGAGTTGGCGAGCCTAGCATGTGCAGACATGGCCTCGGAACGCGGATGGTCAAAAGATCGAGCACGAGTCGCATGAATGATGTGACCGACGTTTAGCGTCCATCCTTGAACCCACATTGATGGTCGTGACGATCGGGGGAGATGTGGTTGATAGGGGTCGTGTTATCACTAGGAACCCTTGTGGGGTTAGGTGTTTCTGAGTGGAGTTATTATTAACTCATTTAATTATAAAATTAATCTAAATTCCTTTTGCAATTATAAAATGTAGATGGCTCACCGTGAAGCTTACTTTGTCATTGAGGATTGGGTAAAGGGTGAGAAACTTAGACTTGATGGATCCAACTTCCCTAGGTGGCTTGTGCGCCTGAATGATCTCCTTACTAGGAATTATGTGGTAGACTACATACGCCGCACGATGGATTTGACTGAGCCAGTTTACTATGCAACCCCACAAGAGCTAGCAGACCGCTACTATCGTCAAGAGATGTCCACCTACATTCAGATAATAATGTGTTACAGGATGGTGGATGAACTACATCCGCTCATGGGTGATCTTGATCCATATTCAATGGTGGATCAGCTGAGAGAAGAGTTCATAGGCCATGTGCGCATGTGGAAGCACGAGCTACTTGGAGAGTTCCTCTCCATACAGATAGAGGAGCATACATGTCTGAAGGGTCACTTGGAGCACATGCTTGATGCACATATGAGACTGGTTCACTTCGTGGATTACTGGATGGCTGATCCATTTGTGATAGACATACTGCTTCGATCGTTGCCTCCTAGCTACGAAGGACATGTTCGGAGTAGCATCATGAGTGGTGATACGAAAACATTGGATTTCCATGAGTTCATATTACGTTTTAGGAACGTAAAGGTTGAACCAATCACCGGAGAGGTCATCAATGACAAAGATATATATTTGATATATAATTTTATAAATGTTATAATCTTCCAAAAACATTTGCAGTGTTAAGTATATCTGATACTTGTTCTGTTTTGTTGAAAACAGGTCCTTCTGCATGAGAGGTGCTTGCTAGAGAGGAGGTGACGTTGCATGTTGATGGAAAGCATGATGATGATGGCCGACGACACTCTCCCTCGATATTTATCATTTAGTTTATGTTTTAGGATGATTATTGTAATCAAGAGATTGTGAACTTCTTTAGTGTGTCTCACACTTCGTGAGACGGTTATTCGTATGAGTTTGTAACAAACAGTTGTTTTGCCTTTATAAATGATTTCTATTCGTGTTCATATCTTGTTTGATTATGTGTGAATTATCCTTGTTGATTGAAACTAATTGATAATGCATGAACATTTGTAAAATATTGAAATGCCTTAAAATACCCAACTTAATGATCTATTCATTAATGAATAAAAACCATTGTTTAAATTCAAAGTTTTATTGACAATATGTGAAAGTCATTCGATTTCTTATCACATATAAATCATGCCTAAGTTCGGCAAAATAACTTGAACACCGTGTATTACTTGAATACAAAGTGTTTAATTAATTGTTAAAAGTAAATACATATCCGATGTATTGTGTTTTAACGAAAATGGTAATTATCATTAAATGATTGTATAAATGTGTAAAATAGTTTACCAAAGGAAACATGAATATGAAACTATTTGATTTGATCAAAGTGTTTCATCAATAAAGGGTATAAATATAAATAAGAATCCAATTACTATGATTTGATCAATAGTAATGAAATTCAACTTTATAAGAATGGCATAAAAGAGATTGTGGAATGCAAAGCGTTTTGAAACGACAAAATACAAAGCATCACAATGTGATATTAGATATCAAAGTGGGTGAATAGAAGGCACCAAATAAATCGTTGTAGTGTAGATGTAGAGACCATTAGTTAGAAATAGTTAGCACTCAATTAGAATGTAGTGAACCATTTGAATTCGTGAAAGTTTTGGGGTTATTCGATATAACCAAAACAATAGCAAATAAGTCCTTGTAGAGTATTCATTGGAAACTTTGAATACGAAATCCATAGCTGAAACCAAAAGAGAAGCAAAACTGGTATTGCTTGGATTTTGGTGCATTCTTGAGAAACCTCACTTCTAGTGATGTTTCTCGATTATGAGCAAATGGAAGATAGTGAAAAACATGATGAGGATTCAAAACCCTGCATCAGAGTGTTGAGAGGCGCAACGGACAACGTTCCTTAACGATTCTCTTCATAAAAGGAAAGAATCAATGATAATGATCATTGTGTTTTTCCCACTAGTGTTTTCACTACATGAAGTAGGATTCAAAATGTAATCCATATCTTGCATGGAGACATTTGTGAATCATTTTTCATTATTCTTGGAATATGACATTCCTGCGAACTACTAAGGAAATAATGGTAAACTAAATTATGAGAAATCCTAAAAGCAAAATTCCCTTGCGATTAGAAAGCAATTCGTTGCTAAATCTCACAAGTAAAAGGGGTTACTTGAATTTTCCCAAATGACTGAGAAGCCATAGTGGAAAAAGGGGTGAATGACAAAAGCACAATTTGTCAAGTATTGAACGAATTCAAATGAATTTGATTCAAGTGTGCTAAATGTACGGTGGATTTAAGACTAGTAAAAGTACTAGTGTCTCATAGTAAATCTCTCACTTTGATATTTGATCAAAGGATTTTGAAGTTATTCAAAATAGTGAGTAGATATGCAATTTGCATGAAATGGAGTGGGAGCTATAAAAGTCTTCCTAAAACAATATGTGATTGGCATATTTTTGAGTGGGAGCTTATAGGAGTAATTATTAATTGTGTTAAGAATGAAAGCGCAAATACTTATAAATAATGATTTATAAGATGTAGAAGTTGATAATAGGTGTATTATGATATTATGTAGTATTCCTTAAGGGATTCTGAAAGGGGTTTCAGAATAGAAGTTAATTAAGGAACTGATCCTTAATAACTCAAATTAGGAATAGTATTAAGTTTAACATCAATGGTTGAAAGAAAGAAAAGGATGATCATCATCCACTATGTTGAGACATAGGTTCTATCTTAGAAAACCATGATGATAACTTAACATAATATATGATCCAAGAAGGAACGTTTGAAAGTGATTAAGTTCGAATCATGGAATGTTGAGCTAAGTTTGTCCGTAGTGTCTAATAGAGAACTATAGACATGTTTTCCAAATCCATAAAGGATGACATATCTTAAAGCATAAAGAGTTATGTTATAAGGGAATATGTTGGAAACTCCTATAGATACCGATTAAAGTCAAGTAGGAAGCGAGGTGAACAAAGACATCGAAAGTTGCACAGAGTGCACTAGTGTTTCGATGAATACATTTATAATAATAAATAAGGGTACCATCTAAAGTATTGTATAATGTTATGGCAGGGCTAGATCGCTTTTAACGTAGAATGATGTGTCCCAGGGCACAGTGCCTATGAGAAAGCCCTCGAGGTTGATCTAAAGTCACTGTAGGCTCCTGGAATCAGGCCTCGTTCTGCTGCCAAAATGACGATACATACATACAGATGCTATCATATGATGATAAAGTATTAATGTTAATCAAGGTGACATTAGTAAGTTGCAAAGGATTTGGGACTGTAAAATACAGACCCAAGTCTCAACCTCTTCCATGAGCAAGCATGTTCAGGGTACCGGATATATGGTGCCAATGATTGAGAACAAATGCAGCTAGTGTATTTGTACTCTAGTGCAAGTGGGAGACTGTTGGAAATATGCCCTAGAGACAAATAGTAGTAAGGACTATTATCATATTTCATATAGTTTATGATTAAGTTTTATATCATGCTATAACTGTATTGAGTGGAAACATCAATACACGTGTGATATACAAACAACCAGGGGTTCCTAGTGAAACTCTAGTCACTGGTTCATTGGTCAACAGATGATCATGTTTCCTTATCATGTGGCATTTATGCCAGTTGCAAATAGAGTCATCTCATTCCGAGAATGAGATGATGAACCAATACCCAACCTAAACATCGTGACCCGATCATGTCACGAAGTTCAAGTTACGATGATTATAAATGGATCCTCGTAGACTATTCCTTAGACTGTGAGGCTATATCAATCACTGTCTCCGGAGAGTGCTTAGATAGCATCAAACGCCACTCGGTAATACAGTGGTTATAAAGGTGTGTTCAGATACTCCGAGAAAACCGTAGAGGCAATATATGTCAAGAGCGGGATTTGTCTGTCCATGTGACGGGAAGATACTTAAAGGGCCCACTCGGAGAAGTTATATCCAATAGCTGCGCAACATGTGATTTGATCACGGGGATATCACTTATCGGAACGAGTCAAATAGCGTTGTTCAGTAACGAGATTGAACATGACATGGTGATGTCATTGATCAGATCTCGAGCAATGCAAGTATCGAGTGACAAAGGGAATAAGACACGACTGTCCAGGTTCAAATGACGAAAGATCTTCGTGGAACACAGAGGGGTCACATGGCCATCCAGGTCCCTCTGTTGATCATTGGTGCGGGAGTGTCCCGACCATGTATGGAGTGTTCCCGAACCGTGGGGTATCACGCTTAAGGGCTTGATGATGCTTAGAGAGTGTTTATAGGATCGGTGGAATCGCCGAAGAATTGTAGAGAAAAAACCGGAAGGGTTTCAGTAAGTCGGGAGGATGTCCGGAGTGGAGGTGGAAGGTGTTCCATAGCCACGGAAATTGAATAATGTGTGAATAAATGTTAAATGTTGATTTAATCATTTATTCATAATTATTTAATAAAGAGAAAAATTAATTAAATGGTCAAAGGCTTAATGGGCCAATTCCCGGAGGGGGAGGGCCCATTAGGGGAAAGGAGAGAGGGAGAAGGGGCCAAGGGGGTGGCCGGCGCCCTAGTGGGCCAGCCTCCCCGCGCGGGGCCCATGGGGGTAGCCGGCGGTGCCACCCCTCCCCCTCCTCTCTTTTAGTCGCACCCCGGGACTTTGAGGGAGGTAGTACCTCCCTCCCCCTATATATAGTGGGGGTATTTGGCCAAATTAAATACTCTAATAATCAATAAAGGTCTTCTCACTTTTGGGAGCACCTCCAATTGATATTTTCTAACTCCCCCTCTCTCTCACGTGACCGTGGTCCCAAGTCTGGACCGCGCGAACGAGAGACATCTTCACCGCAGAGCGCCGTCGCGCTGTGGGATTCGGATCCGGGAGCTCTACTTCCGCAACTGCTGCTGGATCGGGGAAGCGGGAGTCATCGTCAGGCACCGGACGTGTGTAACTCCCCGCGAGGTGTCGCACTTGAGGCACTTAAGTCGTTGGAGCCAAGGTGCGCAAGGACTTCATCACGACCTTAAGGTCGGCTTTGGCTCGTCTACATCAACCACGCTCTCCTGAGCGTTGACAACGCTGTTCGGTCTTCAAGGGTAAGTTCGCGAAAAGCCCCTCCCGTTACTGTATTACTAATAGATAGGTCCTGACAGCTTCAAGGGTTCAGGGGCATAGGATAAAAATTTATTGTTTTCATACGCGGAACCCCTACATCAACAACAGGGGCACCGGCTCTAGAAAGCCAAACACATCCGTACGAAAAATCCTAGCTAAGCGCCACTGCTCGAAGTCTCTCCTGATCCTAGTCTTGATGGTCTCCATCGCTGGCCTCTTCTATTGAAAACCACATCATCTCGTTATCTCCAAAGACACCAAAAGACTAAGATGATTGCCGTCCAGAGATCGCGCCTATGGGCCTTGGGGAAGTCCTTATCGTCCACCATTGAAGGAGGTCCGACTCTGCTGTGGGAATCCATTGCTGCCTGCCCCACCTCTATAACGACCAGTCCCGTGCCTCTCGGGCCAGCACACATGCGAGGAGAAGGTGTTTGATGCTCTCTGGTTCCTGGTCACATAACGGGCACTTGGTCCGTCGTGGCAGACCACGCCGCTCTAAACGGTCCGCCGTCCAATATCGATCTCTCGCAGCTAACCACGCGAAGAATTGCATTTGTACGGGGCTCGAGAGCGCTAGATCTGGGTGGTGGCCGGCGCCCGGGTAGTACCAGCAAAGAAAGCACCATATGCTGACTTCGCCGAGAGTATACACCGTCGCTAGACCATCTCCAGGTCAGCACGAATGGCCATGCCTGCTCTACACCAGCTGCATACTTCATTACAACAAACTTGATCAACCAAACACACCAAGTACGCAACGCTAAACTAAAATTGCACACCTCCGTGAGACTTTGTACTCGGTCTCTCTATGTGCGTAGGTAGTCAGTTGAGTCGCTGGATGGTAGCACCTCAGACCATCGCGTCTGTGCCTTCTGCCTAGTCGCCGGCGGCATGATCCGCGTTGCCGCCCTAGTGCCGACGAGCCCCGATCTTCGCTTTCTATGGAAGATGCCCTCGATGAACCCGAAGGTGCTCGGTACACCGCGGGAGGTGGTAACTCTGCGGCAGCCTTGTCCGGGTGAGCGCGGGGAACACGGTGACGTCGTTGGCGCCTTGATCCGGCGGAGCGCGGGGGCTGCGGGGGCAGCTAGTTGGGATGCTATTACCGCTCGTTTCCTAGGAAACAGACGATAAGAGGAAATAGGACTGCCAGGCGATAGCGTCCGATCCCGTGGACGTTTTTTTTTGTCCGAAGCATTATTTGACTTATTAGTGGCATAGTGGGTAATTATTTGCACCTTCAGGGGCAAAACAGTCTAGAAAAAGCAGAAACATGTTAGAAACACTCTGTACTCTATTATTAGGTATAGATATAGCAATGCAAATAGCCATATGTGACGGTTATAATTTTGTTTGGACACATTATTAATGGTTTGCTCCGAGTTTCCTCAGCAGGAAGTGCTGTGTTCCCCATCACTATTGGCTTGCGTGTCATGCCACCTTTCAGTTCTTTTCTCATCCTCCCTTTTCGACTATTGGCTTAGATGATTCATGTCAGAGGTGCTTTGCTTATGCTGCTGGATTAATACTGTCAAGCTGTTGATATAGCTACTACACGAATACTGCACAACTGGTGCACATAGATAGCGAGGGATACATGTATTTGTACTCTCTTGTGCCATGGTGATAGATCATTAGTTACTAGCTAAGATAAATATGTGTTACTGATGCAGGCAATTGGACATTGTGCGCGCTTTCACGCAACAGGGAGTGGATCATAGTCTTCTACAGGCAGGAAGCATGCAGTTTGTGCCAGCAATTGTAATTTTGGCTTTGCAGTTCATTTTGTTTACTTTCCGGCGTTTTCTGACATTTCCTGGTAATTTTATTTTGAAAACGCTGTTCAGCTAACTACTGCCATACTTGTGTAGATCTGGTCTGTGAAGGAACATTCCTACGTATTTGCTAACAGATGGTGCCATCAAGTTTTGAAAATTATTCGATGGAGGAAGTTGCTCGTGATGCTGGCAGGCATGCGTCACAACATAACTGGGTTGATGAAATAATCAGGCGTGATGGAATAATTGACTTAGGTGGAGCTAATGATGTGAATTTCCACGGTTCAGCTGCAATTATTTGACTGCGATCAGCAAGAGATTCTTCAGCTCTGACCAGGTGCACTATCATTTTTATGTGTTTGCAATACCATTGTTTCTTAATTTTTTTTTGCAGAAAATCCATGCTTCCATACATCACACAAGTTTTATTGAGCTATAGCCTTTCAGTTCATTTTTGATTTACATGCTACCTAGCAATAGTGCATGCCATTTTCCCTACTTTTAAGAGCAGAGCATGCTAGAATTGAAGGTCAGATGACGGAATTAGAGGTTTAGATGTATTTCAACTATTATTTGACAACTTTGTATGTCTAATGTTATCGTAGTATCAAGCATGTACAATATGCATCATAGGTACAGAAAAAGAGCAGGGAAGAAATATTGAAGAAATTATCCTTTAGAAGAATAGTAGAGTAATATAAAAAGTCAAGTTCATTTTTTCGCTGTTTAGTCCACCAATGAAAATATGAACAGGGCCTTGAAATAACTAATGGCTGCCCGGGTTTTGACATGCTTGACACTGCTTTCTTTTCAATTAAGCTCACATGCCCGGGTTCTGCGGGGAGGAGCGGGCATGCCAAAAGTATGCACAATTGTGTTCAGAAGCTTGCAGAACTGGCCAAGAGAGTACAAAACTATGCGGTGCATCCTAGATCCAGTGATTTCTTACTCACTAAAGTGGTCTAGATACACTCCTTTCACAAAGCTAAAACATCTTATATTATGAAACGGAGGGAGTATGAACAAAGATTGGGCTCCTCAGCATGGATTGGCTTTGCTCGTCGGTTAAGAGTCTTTCATTTACCTTCCATGTTCTTCTGATCTGGATTAATCTTCAAATGTAGAAATGGCTCTACTTTCATATTTTAGCTGTCCTAATGAGTAGATCCTAATAAGTCTCCCAAATACATGATTGTGATAATTGCCTCCCGTATGCGCTCTCATAATAGATTCACCTTTACATGTGAGAGCAGCTAAATTTCCAGAAATATCATGAAGGCTAGGCTAAGAAAATGTAAGCTTCCATATCTCTTAAGCTAAGAATGGTGACCAGTAGCCACAGTTAATTTGTTTCACACCCTTTGGTTTTACTTGGAAAATGACTACAATAATCATGTTGTATAGTACAAACTTGATTAGCTACTAAACTATGGTCCGGCCGTGCTTCTATAAGATGTAATATTGACATTTTTTAAACCTTAATGTATTTATTATAAAGAAGGCTTCAAAACAAAATTTAGTCAGACCATTTAAAATACAAATGAACATTGCTTATGTGTCCTAAAGAAAGTTTTGTGACCCTACTAAAATGTTGGTGTTATATCCTTCATTCAGCATTCCAATAACTTTGGATGACATCAATTGCTCTCCCGCACTCAGCCTCCACCATTCCAACATGACCATTTTATTGTGAAAATTATTCATTAAAATCTTAATCTTAGGGGAGTATGTACATGCAAGTGCAATTCTGGCGAGAAGAAACCGTAGGAAGTAAATGAAATGTCTCAAATCATAGGCAATTTTTTTATTGAGAAGTTATAGTTATCACTGACTGCTGTCAATTTGGAGTGACTTGAAGTACTCCCTCCGTCCAAAATAAGTGACGTGGTTTAGTCTACATTCGCATGTATCTATTTTTATCTATATTTAAGATACAAATCGTAGAAAAAAGTACTCACGACATTCTACCGATTTCATTATTTCCCAACTTCTGTGTGAGTAGGACATTTGACATCCGTCAATGTGAGCAATAATTTCTTGTACTCTCTTCGTCCCAAAATAAGTGACTTGAGTTTGTCTAGATTTATATGTACCTATATACTAAAACGTGTCTAGATATATCTAAATCTAGATAAAATCACGTCACTTAATTTGGGACGGAGGGAGTATCTCATATCCACGGCCACGGACTGGGTGGCTGCACTCTTCCTCTTCTTGTACTCTATCACGGAAGGAGTAGCTGCTGCTGCACCTGGAGACTTGTTGCTTAGCCACGCTTTGCTGCAAGCTTCACTTCACGACACAAACGGTCCCTCAGGGACATGGGTTTCACGAAAGGTTCAGGGTAAGCAGGGATTGAAGACGAGGCGCAGGTGCGGGGCAGATGGGATCATGGTATCTAGGCCGGGGTGACAAATCTTATTAGCTTTGCGACAAGTGATTAACGAAGAATGAAAATAAAATCGCAGCGAGGGGGACACAGATTTAACGTGGAAAACCCTCTCTAAAAAAGAGAGAGGAAAAACCACGGACGTCAACCAGCGAAACTTCACTATAGGGAGAGTGTTTACGCAACGCGGGGATTTCACAAATACAACTTATCCTAGCCGGCGGCTTACAAAAAGTATATATAGCGATGGTAACCTAGGTCATCAACGATCCGTACCGCGGGGGGCTGTCGCCCCCCGCACCCCCCACAGGCATTCCTATTGGGCACAGAGTGGACCAACTTCACACTCCGCTCCGCATAGGCCCAAGCCTCCGGCAACGGGCCTCGCTCCGCTCCGTCAGAAGTTGGCCTCTACTTTGTAGAATTTGGATCAACATATAACAAACTCCACCTTGAGACAAATTCCTTCTTGTAGCATCAACAGTAATCATCTCCCTAAAGAAATAAAAAAAACACTTTCGGCGCCAATAGCCACTTGGGCTAAGCAGTTATACCAACTAAGCTTGAGCATAACTCAAACTTAGCAACAGGAACAGGCTTTGTCATCATATCAGCAGGATTATCATGAGTGCTTATCTTGCATACCTTCAGTGTACCTGTGCAACAATATCACGAACATAATGGATACTTGATATCAATGTGCTTTGTTCTCTCATGGAACATCTCATCCTTAGTAAGGTAAATAGCACTTTGACTGTCACAGAACAGGTTAATGCAAGAATCATCCTGACAAACCTCAGCATACAAACCTTTCAACCAAACAGACTATTTGCAAGCTTCAGCAACAACCATATATTCTGCTTCGGTTGTAGATAGAGCAACAACTGGTTGCAGTGTTGCCTTCCAACTCACGGCACATCCACCTACCATGAACACATACCTATGAGGGACCTCCTCTTATCCAAGTCGGCAGCAAAATCTGAATCCATATAGCCTGTGAGTCCCTCATCAGTCTTGCCAAACTTCAAGAAAGCGTTGGATGTGCCACGTAGGTACCTGAAAATCCACTAAACAACTTTCCAATATTCTTTACCAGGATTAGCCATGTAACGACTCACCAAACTCATGGCATGATAAATCAGGGCGAGAGCAAACCATGGCATACATCAAGGAACCAACAGCACTAGAATAAGGAACTCGAGACATGTACTCAATATCTTCATCAGAACTAGGACATTGCAATGCTGGAAATTTAAAGTGAGGAGCAACAGGAGTACTAACAGACTTTGCATCATGCATATTAAAACATTGAAGAACTTTCTCAACGTAACTTTGCTGACTAAGAAATAGCAACCTAGATTTTCTGTCCCGTTTAATTTCCATACCTAGGATTTTCTTAGCAGCACCAAGATCTTTCATCTCAAATTCACTACTTAGGTGTGCCTTCAAAGTAGTGATTTCTTTCATGCTCTTGGCAGCAATTAACATATCATCAACATATAACAGCAAGTAAATAGGTGATCCATTAACAAACTTTATATAGACACAACTACCAAACTGAGACCTCTTAAAACCTTGTGAGATCATAAATGAATCAAACCTTTTGTACCACTATCTTGGAGATTTCTTCAAACCATAAAGCGACCTCTTCAATTTGCACACAAAATCCTCTTTTTCAGGAACTATGAACCCTTCAGGTTGGTCCATGTAAATCTCCTCCTCCAGTTCATCATGCAGAAAAGCAGTCTTTACATCTAGCTGCTCAAGCTCAAGATCATGCATAGCAACAATACCAAAGAAAGCACGAATATAACTATGCTTCACAACCGGAGAGAAAACATCATTATAATCAATACCTGGAATCTGGCTGAAACCTTTTGCTACTAACCTTGCCTTAAACCTTGGAGGCTCATTAGGAGACAAACCGTCCTTTCTCTTGTATATCCACTTACAGCGGACGACCTTCTTCTGTTTAGGCAAGCACACAACTTCCCATGTGCCATTCTTATCAAGCGATTGCATCTCTTCTTATATAGCAGAAACCCACTTCTCGCGGTCAACGGATGCAATAGCCTCATTGTAAGTAGCAGGTTCAGTATCATGCTCCACCTGTTCAGCACAACTCAAAGCATAATGAGCAAGATTCCACTCTTCAATTAAACGACGAGGTGGAACTATGTTACGCCTCGGTCTATCAGCAGCAATAGATTCCTGTGGCTGCTGCAAAACAGTAGGTGAGTGCTGAACACCATCATCATCAATGTTTTCCTCATGAGTATCATCAACAACAACATTATTATCAACAGATTTCTGTAGGTGCTCCACCTGCACACGAACTCCCTCCTCTCCAATAGCAACAGGAGAGGGATCTGACGGCAAGCTGTCATGATACATAACGGATTCATTGAAAATAATGTTTGTACTCAACAAAATCTTTTTAGTTTCAGGATTCCATAGTTTATATGCCTTAACTCCTGAACCATAACCAAGGAATATGCACTTGACAACTCTAGGCTCTAACTTTCCATTATCAACATGAGCATAAGCAGTGCAACCAAAACCTCTCAACTGTGAATAATCAGCAGGCGAACCTGACCATACCTCAATGGGAGTTTTCTTCTCAAGTGGAATAGAAGGTGACCTGTTGATGAGGTAGCACGCTGTGTTGGCTGCTTCAGCCCAGAAACGTCGATGCATACCTGCATTGGACAACATACAGCGAGCCCTCGAAATGATGGTTCTGTTCATGCGCTCAGCCACGCCATTCTGCTGAGGAGTGCAAGGGATGGTGTGGTGCCTGATCATACCATCATTACTGCAAAACTCCTCAAACTCATTAGAACAGAATTCCATACCATTGTTAGTACATAATACCTTTACCTTCTTTTCAGTTTGCTTTTCTACCATAACTTTCCACTTCTTAAAAGCATCAAAAACATCAGATTTATGTTTCAGAAAATATGGCCACACTTTTCTTGAGTAGTCATTAATAATAGTAAGCATGTAATTAGCACCACCAATAGATGTCTTACGGGAAGGCCCCCATACATCAGCATGCACATAATCTAAAATGCCTTTGGTGGTATGAACGGAAGCATTGAATTTAACTCTTTTGTGCTTACCAAAAACACAGTGCTCACAGAACTCAAACTTACCCAAGTTGCAACCATCAATGAGCTCTCTCTTAACCAACTCTGCCATGCCATGTTCGCTCATAGGCCCAAGACGCATATACCACAGATTTGTTTTACCACAACCATCAGAATCATTAGCAGTAACAGCAGCAGCAATACCATGCAAAGTGCTACCTCTAAGAATATATAACTTAGCAGAATTCATATCACCTATCATGTGAATAAGAGAGCCTTTTGATACCTTTAACAACCTACGCCCACTGGCATACTTGTATCCATCAACGTCCATGGTACTCAGGGAGATCAGATTTCTGGCCATGCTTGGTATGTGCTTCACCTCATTCAACGTACGCGTCACGCCATCATGTGTCTTGATCTTAACAGATCCAACTCCAACAATATGGCATGGGTTGTCATTCCCCACACATACAAAATCTCCAGTCTACACAGACTCATATGAACTGAACCAATCTTTGTTACAGCAAATATGAAACGAACATGCAGTATCAAGTATCCATTCATCATCACGAGAAGCACAAGCAGCAAAAACGGCTAAACATTCACCATCAGAACTATCACCAGAAACAACAGCAGCCTTACCATTACCCTGATCCTTATCTTTCGGTTGGTAAGTGCTGTTCCTTTTCTCCTTATTCTGCAGCTTCCAACAATCATCAATAACATGATTAGATTTCTTACAATACCTACAGAACGTGTCCTTTCCCTTGGACTTCGAACAACTTTTGCCGTCTTTGCTCTTATCTTGGTTGCCATGGTTGTTAAATCTCTGCTCGGTCCTGCCACGAACCTGCAGAGCTTCAGCCTTGGAAGACGCCCCATCTGCCTGCACCATAGATTTCATCTTTTCCCTCTGTTTGAGGGCATCTTGCACTTCATCAAGGGTTATCTTATCACGGCTCAACAACATTGTATCACGAAAGTGAGTATAAGAACTAGGCAGCAAGCATAAGAGTAATAGGGCTAGATCCTCATCATCATATTTTACTTCCATAGATTGCAAATCAGAAATAATCTCTCTGAAAAGAGATAAGTGATTCATTACCGATCCACCTTCCTGCAATCTATGCGAGAACAACTTCATCTTCACATGCATCTTACTGGTTAGATCCTTTGACATGCAGATCGATTCTAGTTTCCCCCAAAGGGCAGCAGCAGATTTCTCTGTCAAAACTTCCTGCAAAATATTATTGGATAGATGAAGTTGAATCATAGACAAAGCCTTACGGTCCTTCCACTTCTCTTCGTCAGACCAACTCTTAGCATCCTTTTTCCCGAATCCATCCAGCGCTTCATCCAGATCTGAAGTTTGGGCGAGAATCGCCCGCATCTTCACCTGCCACAAGCAGAATCTTGTGGAGTAGTCCAGCTGCGGTAGATTGAACTTCAATGACGACATATCGCAAAACCTAGATTAGAACCCGGGGCTCTGATACCACTTGTTATCTTTGCGACAAGTGAATAACGAAGAACGAAAATAAAATCGCAGCGAGGGGGACACAGATTTAACGTGGAAAACCCTCTCCAACAAAGAGAGGGGAAAAACCACGGGCGCCAGCCAGCAAAACTTCACTATAACGGAGAGTGTTTATACAACGCCGGGGATTTCATAGATGCAACTTATCCCAACCGGCGGCTTACAAGAAGTATATATATCGGTGGTAACCTAGGTCATCAATGGTCCGCATCGGCCCAAGCCTCCGGCGACGGGCCTCGCTCCGCTCCGTCAGAAGTTGGCCTCTACTTTGTAGAATTTGGATCAACATATAACAAATCTCACAAGTCGAGGTTGAGCAGAAGTTTCTGGACTGGAGGAGAAGCGAATAACTCCCCGTGGGGTGATTGCCGAGGTCACGGTTTGCACGAAGTGGTTGAGATCGTATCGATCTGTGTTGGAAATTTTGCCGAACGGGGAGGAGCGAGAGAAGGTCCACAAGTCGTCAGACACGAGATGAGAGAGGCGATGATGTAAAAACGAGTCTCCCCAACTCAGTTTTAATACTCCTCCGACCCATATTAGTTGACTCGAATTTGTCTACATTCAGATGTATGTAGCCATGTTTTAGTACTAGATACATCCGAATCTAGATAAATCCAAGTCAACTAATATGGGTCGGAGGGAGTACTACTAGTACAGTGATTTCCGTGATTCTCTGATTGTTGGTGCTTAATTGTTGGTCCGTAATTTCCATGTTTCCCCAAGTTGATTGGACCGTCCATTACTTTCTTAACCGTTGACATGATTGCTGTTTGCTTTCCATATTTTCCCCTAGCGAAATTTGGTGTGAGTGATGACCAAGGCTGCAGATTCTACTACTACTAGGAGTGGTGAGTTCTTCAGACCATTTATAGTCAAAAAAATCTTCGCTGATGTATTTATATGCGACATTTAACATGGCTGTTGTCAAGTTATCCAAAGAATTAAAGTTGTTCCAGCGAAGATTTCTTTTGCAAAATTTGCTGAGCAGACCATTCTGACAATCCTATTTGTTTCTAGAATGGCTAGAATGTGTTACAACCGGAGAATTTTTCGCGCAAATACTAGGGTATCTATAATAGATGGGGAAATCTAAAAAGAGGCGCAGCACGGTTTGCTCCTGCGTGCGGCGGTGCATCGCGATTCGTGAAAGCATCGCACGTGCTGGGAGCACTCAGTCCTTATCCCTTCCCTCTTCCCCACGGTTCCTCCCGAGTCCTTGACCACTCATCTCTCTCTCAAATCGTCACAGGAAAGAGCAGCGTCTGCCCCTGATGTGCACGGCGCGACACGGGAAGGGCTGCAACAGGCAGCCTCCGATGAGCACGGCGCGCCGCGAGGAGGGCTGCACCATGCCGCCGCCAATGAGGCTGGCGCTCCGCGAGGAGACGTGGGGAGGGATGGTCCTGGCCGCCACCAGGAGGGCTCCGCCAGCCCACCGCTTCCGATGAGCGCGGCGCGATGCTGGGAAGGCTGCTCCCGCCGACAACAAGCGTGGGGCAACACCGGTTGGGCTGATCCTGGCCGCACCCGGCGAGCTTGGCCTGACCTAGTGAGGACTCCTCTAGGACGTCGCCTCCAGTGAGCTCGAGGAAGAGGCTTGTGCCCATAGGGTGGGGACACAATCGACGATGAGGATGCAGCAGGGAGGACACCGTAGAGCTCGCATCCAGGATCGTCGCCGCGGGCCGTAGAGCTCGCATCAGGAAAGGCCACCACGCACCATCAAGCATGCAGCAGGAGCGCTCGTACATGGAGACATGCAGAGAAGGTTTTCATCGAGGTAGGAGGCCAGTACTTACGAGCGCTGACTGCAAATGGAGGCGTGAACGTGACAACGAGGCCGGCAGCCGGCGTGATTGACTGAGTTTTTCTTCTTCCTCTCTACTCGTTCTGTTGATTTTTCTGATGCAAGCAACAGAGGTGGTACCGATGCTGTTTAAGTTTCTTGAGTTTTTACCCGTTGAAATTGATAGCTCGTGTGATGTGATATACATGCTCTTTCACGTGCTGAGTGCAGTTTGGGTCTTCAATTTCTTTTGTTAATTTGGCAGTTGTTTATTGATAACCTGGTAGATACCAAGTTATAATCTGGTAATTGTAAGCAAGATAACTAACCTGGAGGAGTCCATATTTTGATTTTTGGAATTTTGCGAAGTGATAACCAGGCAATGGCTAAGTGTTAATATGGTAGTTACTAGATGATAATCTGTTAGTTGTTAGCGGGATAATTAACATAGAGGAATCTATATCTTGATTTTGTTTTTTCCTAAGTGATAATTTGGCGATGGCTAAGTGTTAATCTGGCAGTTACTAGATGATAATCTGGTAGTTGTTAGCAGGATAATTAATCTGAAGGAATCTATATCTTGATTTTTTTTCCTAAGTGATAACTTGGCAATGGCTAAATGTTAATCTGGCAGTTACTAGGTGATAATCTGGTAGCTGTTAGTAGCATAATTAACCTGAAAGAGTTCATGTCTAGATTGATATTTGCTAAGTGATAAATTGCTAAATGATAATCTGATAAATGTTAAGTGATAATCTGGTATTTGCTAAGTGATAACCTAGTAATTGTTAGCAAGATAATTAACTTGGATGAGTGTATGCCAAATCATAGAGAGCAGCTGAGTTAGATCACAGAGAGCTAGTGCAAAATTTGCAAATTGATGAACTAGCATAGGTCTATAGTTGTTGCATGCGTAGTCAGGCAGCAGCACAGCTCGGGTCGGGGGGCTAGCTGCTGCATGCTTGTCTCGGTAGGGGGCGAGAGAGAGGTCAGCCGCCGCACGATATGCTGCGCGTGCTGTGTCGCTTTCGCGCGAGCCGGCAGCCGCCGCTCGGGAGCTAGTTATATGTGGCACCGCGCGTTAGCAGGGTCCATAATAGATTTAGGGGTGCGCCTTGGCGCATGATCCCGTTGAATTCGAACTAATTTAGCGCTAATAAATGAGCAATAAATAAATACATCCAAATGAAAACGGATGTATTCGAACTAATTTAGCGCTAATAAATGAGCAACAAATAAATACATCCAAATGAAAACGGACGTAGCGATGTCCTGCAAGTTTAAATCAAAATAGACATGGCAAATACTATCCGGTAAAAGGGTGCAAGCACCTCCTAATTTCCAGGCACCAGTCCAATGATTACGTGTTAACTATAAGCTACTGATTGTGTCAAAAAATACTAGAAGCTACTGATAAAATCTATGGAGCGATTTGTGGCAAAGCCTGAATTTAGCAAAAAGATAAAGTTGGTTGCATCTATGGAATATGGATGGTACAAATAGTTGCATTTGAAGGGAAAAGTAGTACAGATTCAGTTTTAATCATATTTAGAAATCAAAATTTGCACTTTCTATTGGAAAATAGAACAACGGGTATTTTTGGAAACCGAAGACTATGCTTTCATATGACTTCCAAGCTATCATTAGCCATTATCTAAGGGCCTCCAAATCTTTTAAAGAGAAATGTCATGAATATGATATTATATAGGTCGATCAGTTTTCCAACTATGGATGCTCATCTCACTGGGTGTCAACAAATCGATATGGTCATATCTATGGAGTAGGTCAATTAAAGATGGGCACAAAGCAGTGACCAAGTTGAGTTATTAAAAAAAGCATTCGTCGGGTATATCTCATAAAATATGAATTCAAACTCCTGGTGGGTTTTCATGAAGATTACATACGTTTAGTCCGGAATTTTTGGTGGGGAGAGGATGAGAAGAAAAGAGAAGTTCATTGGGCAGCTTGGGACATCCTCACTAAACCAAAAAATCTTGGCGGAGTAGGCTTCAGAGATACTAAATGCTTCAATCATGCCCTCCTCGCTAGACAGTGCTGGAGGATCATACAACAACCTAACAGCCCTCTGTGCTAGGCTTTTGAAGTCAATATATTTTCCCCGGGGAAATTTTTTGGACACAGTCTTGAGGCAAGATGCCTCTCCCTCTTGGCATGCAATTGAGTTTGGACTTGAGCTGCTAAAAGAGGGGCTGATATGGAGGATTGGGAATGGCAAGAAAGTCAATATGTGGAGAGACAATTGGATCCCAAGAGACTTCAACCTCAAGATTCTGGCAGGTAAATCAAAATCCAGAGTTCGCAAAGTAAACCAGCCCCTCATCCCAGGCACAAACAGGTGGAATGAAGAGCTTGTGAAGAAAGTCTGCTATAATCAAGATGTTGATTGGATCGTTCAACAAAAGCTTTCTCAACAATTGTGCTATGACTTTGTGGACTGAAACTACGAACGCTCTGGACTGTTCTCTGTTAAAAGCGCCTACAAACTAGCTTACAACATACAATATGGGACTAGATGGCTTGCGAGTGGAAGCTCTAGCTCGGACAACTGCAGGAATATGTGGAAATTCATTTGGTCAATAGTACCTAACAAAGTGAAGATTGTGGGTTGGAGAGTTGCGTGCGATAACCTGGCAACGAAAATAAATAAATTCAGAAGAACTTTAGAGGTCAATAGTACCTGCAATATCTGTGGTATGGCAGAAGAAGACAGTTTCCACGCCATCGCGAGCTGCACAAACGCCCGAGCGTTGAGAGAGGTGATGAGAAAACACTAGGATCTTCCGACGGAACAAGCTTGCCGATATACTGGTCCTGATTGGCTGCTTGTGCTCCTAGCTGATTGCAATAATTTGCAGAGAGGACACGTCCTCTTACTTCTTTGGAGATCATGGCATCTTAGGTGCAACATCACACATGAAAGTGGCGATGAGACTATCTTCAACTCTGCCTCCTTTCTCCTCAGCTACGTAGGATGTTTGCAGGATCCTGAGCTCTTCACCAATAATGATAGAGGTAAAGCTTCCTGGTCTACATCTATACGAACTGACAATGCTACCTGTTCTGGTATAAACATGACAATAAAGCAAACTGGGGGAGTTTGGATTCCACCTGTTGTTGGGAAAATCAAAATAAATGTGGATACGGCGTCTCGATCGTCTTCTAGTGATGCAGCCATTGGGGTGGTTGCTCGCGATCACCGCGGAACTACCAGACTAGCTGCGAGTATGGTCATTGAGAAGTGCTTTGATGCGTAAGAAGCGGAAGCTCAAGCAATTCTCGAAGGCCTCATGGTTGCAATCGGCTACGATCTTAACCTGTCCTCGCTAGAGTCAGACTGTGCGGCGGCGGTTGCAGCTTCTAATAGCTTTCATGACGACACCTCTAGGTGCTGGAGCATCTACAGAGATATTTCTAGTTTAAGAGCTTGTCTTCCAGGCTGCTCTCTTCTTAAAATTGGTAGATCTCGCAACGTAGCTTCTCATATCTTTGCTAAGCTAGCCTCCAATTGTGGAACTAGTAACGTGTGGCTGGACCATGTCCCAGAGGCTGTCTTAGCTATGTATGATCAGAACATTGTAAACATAAACAATGACAGTGAGTAATGTATGTGTTGTTGGCCCTAAAAAATATGAATTCAATATCCAAAAATAAAAAATCGACTTGAAAGAAGATTTTGGTTGAGTCGAAGTATCTTAGTAATCATTCTGTGAATAAGTGGACGGTTGTAATATGAATCTTGTTCAGAATATATCCAGTAGAGCTCTATCCTAGTTTTCACCAAAAAATTGTTGGGAATGTACTATGTGTCAAAAAGTTACCCTCCCTCAAACTTGTACTTGTTGCCTCCAAGCACCCCCGACCAAAAAGGTTGATCTCAACACACTTGTACTCGCAGAAATCAGTTACATACCTGGAAGAGGAAATGACCAACTTCAAGGAGGGTAGTGTTTGCACAATGAATTTAACAAACAAAGAAATAAAAAGCAGGAAAACTTTATTGAGTCTGCAATTAGAAAATAACAAAGCAGTCATAGTAGGTGTAACCGATAGATAGGGCACCATCTGCAGCATGATGGCAATGCCACACGTTCAAACAAAAGGCGAAGGACTTCTTATTCAAACAAGTAATGAAGAATTTTGTGAAACCTCTTACTAAACATGAGAAATGGTATGTAACATATCACCATGGAAAGAAAGCTCAGTTGTATCATCTAGTATAAGTGGGAAGATACATGCCATCTAGTCTAAAGGTTGGGCACTCTGAATAACATTAGGTGATTTGTATGGGCACCAACACAGCCATTAAAGAATATTCAGACATAAATGAGAGCAATCTTTAACCTTGGCATTCTATATGCGATGTAGATAAATTTCAGTGATTGGATACACAAGAACATCAATAGAAATGAATTTTCAGAAATAAATGTCAATTCTTTACATTAATATCCTATATGGGCACCGAGAAAACCACATAGAGTCTTCTGCAATATTATGTGGAGGCATAAATACGTGTACAGTATGTCAGTACACACAAAACCACCACATGTCTAATCATGACATTTGGAAGTACAACAACCTAGCTAAGTAACCAACACTGACAAAGGTTTGCAACTCGATGTTGACCCGTAGGCTATAGGCGTTGCTGGAGAGCTACAAAATTCCTTTCAGTGACATGATGTCGGCGAAGGGTGTGTTTCAAATGCCATGAAGAATGATAATAATACACAAGTTCTGTAGGGACGCAAAAGATTAGGAGATATATGTATAATATAATAATATAGCAGCCACAATCTGCGGTGTGAGTAAGATGGATAGAAATTTCCTTACACTAAATAACTGTATATTTTCTGAGAAAGGATCAAAGCAAGAGAAATGAACATAAACACATTATAAGACGTCAAGTTCATAATTAAGTTAAAATGATGTGCTGCTTTAGTTTCTAAGTCTATAAATGTGGAAACAGATGTAGCAAATTCCTCACATTATACCTCATCTTACTGCAAAATGGTTATTGAAGCCCATTTAGAATAGAGATTTTTATTTTCGTGCCATCGGTTCGTTAGTTGTACTCACTTTTCCCTAGTCACTTAGTTTTTTCTCACTTTTACCCATCTCCTTATACGAAACTCTCACATGGTCTGAAAATCGCCGTCCGTCAGCCTTGTTGTTACATGCTGACAAGTGGGGCCGCGTTCAGTCGGGTCCCGTAGTGGACACTCACCGTTACGTGCTGATGTGTAGGGCCATGTTTTGTCGGGTCCCATAGTATACCCTTGTCGTTACATGCTAACAAGTGGGGACACATTCAGTCGATTCCCGTAGTGGCACCTCAACTTATCTAGATCAGCATCGGACCATAGCTTATCCATGTGAGTACCGGACCCACACCTTATCCACGTGAGCGCCGGACCCACAGCTTACCCAAGTTGACGTTGCAAGATGGGACCTTGAGCCAGCCCCGCGCCCGTGCCGTTGCTTCATTTTCATATAGTGAAATGTAATGCATATACGAAAATTATACACCTTTGAACTCTTTTAAATCCCACTTAGGACATGATAATGTTGTGCTAATAAAATCCTAATCATTTATCATTTTCATGGAGTGAAATATAATGCATAAACTTGCGTATACAAAAATTATACACATTTGAACTCTTTGAAATCACACTTAATACGTGATAATGTCGTGCTAAGAAAATCTTGAGAGATTATCATTTTCATAGAGTGGAATGTAATGCACAAACTTGCATATGCGAAAATTATAAACCTTTGAACACTTTTAAATCGCACTTCATACGTGATAATGATGTGCTAACAAAATTTTGAGAGATTATTATTTTTCTCCCCCATTTACATAGAGTGAAATATAATGAATAAACTTGCATATACGAAGTTTATACACCTTTGAACTCTCACTTGATACGTGATAATGTTGTGCTAAGAAAATCTTGAGAGATTATTATTTCCATGGAGTGAAATATAATGCATAAACTTGCGTATACAAAAATTATACACCTTTGAACTCTTTGAAATCGCACTTAATACGTGATAATGTTGTGCTAAGAAAATCTTGAGAGATTATCATTTTCATATAGTGGAATGTAATGCATAAACTGGTATATACGAAAATTATACACCTGTAGACTCTTTGAAATCGCACATAGCTCATGATAATGTTGTGCTAATAAAACCCTGATCACTTATCATTTCCATGGAGTGAAATATAATGCATAAACTTGCGTATATGAAAATTTTAAACCTTTGAACACCGTGAAATCGCACTTAATAACGAGATAATAATGTGCTAGCAAAATTTTGACTTTCTCCCCCATTTTCATAGAGTGGAATATAATGCATAAACTTGCATATACGAAAATTATACACATTTGAACTCTTTGAAATCATACTTAATACGTGATAATATTGTGCTAAGAAAATCTTGAGAGATTATCATTTTTATAGAGTGCAATGTAATGCACAAATTATACACCTTCAAACACGTTCCCTTCAAATTATATTCAAGTTCATTTGTATATGGAGTTAATGTACCGGTGGCATACTCGTTATTTTGCATGGATAGAGGGGTGCCCCCGACAGATATAGGGGTTATCATGTTCGCTAGATCACAGAGGATCAACGGTTGGTGGGCATGATCCGTGTGACAACTGTCTCGACCAATCAGAGCATAGCAGCAAAGATGAGCACATGTGCGAGAGATTGATACAAAGAGAGGGGAAAATTGAGAAGCACTTAAGAACAAAGGGCAAAACTGAGTAGAACTTAAAAACCAAGGGCAAGAATGACAAAGGGATTCAAATAGAAAATATAAAAGAATTTTAAAAAATGGAAAATGTGTATTTTATACAATAAAATACATATTGGCATACATCAAACTATTTGCCATTCAAATATACACCAGTTTGACAATTATTGTCTCATTCAGACAAACTAAGTTTTGGGGAGGGATGTTTTGGGAAGAGGCTTGAGTAGAAAGCCATGAACCTTCATAGATAGTAGGTGATTTGAGAAGTGGTGATTTAGGTTAAAACTTGGTTTATATACATTTCTTATGGTGGCAGGTCACATAATAAAACTCCCTGGGTAGATGCCACTATGTTTTGATCTTTTTGAATTTATTGTGCATAAAAATGATTCAATTAGCTAGCTAAAACCTATTCGTTAACTCTCTGTTGATCAGCCACCAGAGGGTAAAACTAGTATATTGCACATGGCAGTGTTAATACTGGAGGGAAAAATTGAGTACAACCAAACTGTTAGTGTTACACTCGAGGGTAAAACTGAGTACAACTAAGTCGCCAGGGTTAGACACGAGGGAAAAAACATGACTCATAGTACGCGTGTGCGGTGCACGGGGAGGTAGCGGACACATGTGGCCATGCACGGTGCAGTAGCATACACGGTTATGCGATGCACGGTAGTGCAACGAAACATCACTTCCCTTCTCCTTTAATAGAGGCCTCCCCACTCTCACTCATCACTCACTCGCTCACTCAACCGTCTCCATTGTCCCATCATCTTCTGCAAACCCCCAAGAAAACCCCAACCATGCCGGCGATTGAGAAGAACGGCGCGGTGGCCATCGGCGCCTCCAAGGCCGCCAGCGAGGAGGACCCCGTCCCCGTATAGGCCCCCGTCCCCGTCCCCGCATCTGCTGTAGCCGTCGGCGAGGAGGCTCCCGCCGGTCTCGGGCCGATCCCGCTCGGCTGGGACCCCTACGAGGAGGTTGATTACATAAGGCCGGAGAACCCCTACGACACACCAGTATCGCCGACCCATGGTTGGTGGTAACCAGGGTTTTCTCCCCTTCCCTTGTTCTTCCCCCGTTACCATCATTGGATGCTAGATCGTATGTTATTAGGGCTCGGCTGTTCGTATTTGAACCCCCCTGTTCATAGTTGGGATCAGTATTCGATTTGGTTTGAGATTTGGGGAATAATCAGGAGATCTCAGTCAGTTAATTTATGCAAATAATCAATCCCGATAATGAAAGTATCTCAATCATGTCCTTATTGCACTCTACTATTTTTTCAAACAGGAGGATAGCAGCGACATCTGCAGCGACATGAGTCCAAGGACATCAAGACTCGTCATGTGCTGAGGAGGCTGAAGTCCGGCCAGTACACCAACTCCTTCGCTGATGACATGTACAGGTGCCCCTTCTTCCCCACCAGGAGGCTCCACGCCACGGTCTTCAACTCCCTCGTGAAGCATGCCAAGGACGTGAGGACCTGCAGCGAGTCCGTGAACATCCACGGCTTGATAGCCAAGCACCAGGCGCTCAGTCTTCACCTCCGCAACCTCCAGAAGGTGGCTATCGAGGAGGCTCGCATGCCCCTGATCAAGCCCAAGGCGCCCAAGGTCAAGGGACTAGGCAGCAAGAAGTGGAGGAGGAGCTAGAGGGAGGAGGCGGAGGCCCTCCTGGCAGAGGCCATGAGGGGCCACTGATCTGCTGCTGTTGCTGCTACTGTAAAGCAACTTCTTTTTTCTTGTCTGTGTAAAACTTGTCCGCTGATGCTGCTGAGCAGCCTAATTGTCGAACGTCGTTAAGTACCGTACCATATAACCTATATTAACTGCTTTATCAACATCTGCTCTGTTTACTAAATTTATTTATGGTGCTGGTTAGTTTTGCTGCACTAGATTTGCTACCAGATTGGGGAAAAACAAGGACAAAAGGAACAATGAATGAAGAGAGAAGCTGCTCTAGATTCGCTACCTTTTTGGGAAAAAAACACAACTTTTAGCGAGAGAGAGGGGAAAGGCGCTCTTAAAAAGGCCAACCATCAAAATAACAAAAAAGAAAACTTCCAATTTAGGCGACAAGGCGCATGTAACCACCAAACGTGCCCCACATGGTCCCACACCACGTCCCCTGTAATCAGTGACAGATGGATGGCTGGTCTGCTGTATATCCTGTCCCCACCCGTTAGCATGTAATGGTCGAGGAGACATAACGTAACGCTCAATGCATGACCCGCCCCAACACGGTCCCACCAGTCATCATGTACCGGTCAAGCCTTTGACCTGACAGCATCCCCCCGTCCGAGCGCATGTGAGGGTTTCAGAATGGAGGGAGGGCAAAAGTGAGGAAAAACTAAGCAGCTGAGGAAAACTGAGTACAACTAATGAACCAGGGGCACGAAAATAGAAATCTCTTTAGAATAACCGTAAATAGAAAGTAAGAAAAATGAATTAACACATACAATTTGAAGGAGGTAATAGGTTTACGATACCTGTGACCAAACCACAACACTTCCTTGGAAAGCAAGGGTGTAGGATTAAGCACAAAGTAGATTGCCAACATCAAGAAAGACGATTAATTAAGCATTGTAGGATTACTTCCTTTAGGTTTATAGTTTGTAGAGGGTCAAAACTAAAATGTATGAAAAATAACATCATGACATGTTACCTTGTCAGCAGACTAAAATATCGAGTGCATCAGTGTCGTTGTTATGGAAACGGTAGTGCCTAAACAGGCTAGATAGAGGTGTGGGGACTGGCAGGGAAGCTATCGACGGTATCCGCATGCGAGATTGGGTACGAGCGAGTATAGTGTGACACAGGAAGTACCCAGGTTCGGGGCCTCGTGAGGAGGTAACACCCCTACTCCTACCGATCTGACTATGGATGATCAATACAATAACTACAGAGTGCTCCTCGAGCTGTATGTGAACTATCGATCTAACTAAGAGCCACCCTTTCTACGAGAGACACGCTCCCCCTTATATAGGCCGGGGGCAGTGATTACAATGGCCAGGCCGGCTGGCGGGTCCCACAGGCGGGCCCCTGCCGACTGGTCATCTACAGTGCCACGTAGTGGTGGTCTTGTCGACAGTGTCCACCGTGCGAGACGTCGTGGGCACAGTGAGCGTCGTGCAAGCCGTTGGGAGCACAGCGTCAACAATCAGTCACTGTGGCCCCCGTCAGCCACAAAGTCGCCGGCATGGGCCTCGTCCTCTGCTTGCTTTACGTCTTGTCAATAGTCCAGGGCGTACCATGCACTATGCCACACGTCGCCCTGCCTGCTGCCTCTGTCTTGACTTCATCCGGCTAGGATCGTCTAGCCCGACCAACACCTTGCCAACCTCGTTTTATCCGGCTAGTCTATGCACCGGCTTGCCCTGGTCCGAGTTCCTCCTTGTGCCTTGTCTTATGCTTCCGTCCGGCTAAGCCCAGCTAGTCGGCCGTGACTTGCTTTGCCTTGTTCTTATCCGGATAGCCTATCTGGGGGTCATCCCCCAGCACTAGCCCCCGAGCGCGTGTAGATTTCGCTCTTAGGTGAAATGTGCGTGTGATCCTCTTCTATTTTGAACTTGCGTCCGAGTGATATCTGGCAGTTGAGATACCTGGTGGCGTCATTGCTGACGCCAGCCACGCCCATGCGTGCCATCATTTTGCTGCCGCACGCAGCGACATGTCCCGTTGCACATCGCCTGGAGAACCATTGTCTGGCGCTTCGGTATCCGCCCTCGAATCTTCTGCGTGTGCGGTGCCTTCGCACGGGATCCTGGGCGGAGAGTGGGGGTGCGGCGCGACCCAGGGTTTGCCACGCGGCGCACCGGATGGTTGCTCTCCCCCGGGTTTAAATGGCGCCCGAGGGAGAGGTTCCCCCACTCGCTGCTCATTTCCCCCTTCCCCTTGCTCTTGCCATTCTTCCTGCACAGCGCCTCCACTCTCCTTCGGCCATCCTCGCCGCGCCACCCGTTCATGGTCCTCGGCGACATGGGCCCTCACTTCTCGATGCTCTCGACAACAGAGGAAGAGGTGATGGCATCGGCCCATGGTGCCTGGTGCAGATCGTCGGTGACAGAGGAATAAGTCGTTAAGTATCGCACCTCACGGGTCCTTCTGCCAGAGTCGGAGGTGGCAGTGCGGCTCGCACTGGCGGAGGAGTCACCGCACCCCCAAGAGGGTGAACGGGTGATATTCTTGTCTCACCTTGCCCGCGGCCTTGCTCTCCTAGCGAACCCCTTGTTCCTATCCTTCCTCGCCTTCTTTGACCTTCACCTCTACCATGTCGATGCCAACATGATCGACACCCTCGCCCACTTTGTTGCCTTCTGCGAATGCTATCTCGGGATCCAGCTGGATCTCAGGCTCTTCTGCCACCTCTTCCTCATCCGGCCCCAGGTCCAGTTTTCCAAAGGCCCGCTCGTCCCGTGTGGCCGTGGCTCCATATACTCCCGCTCGTAGACCAGCTACCCCAAGTTCCGGCTGCCTGATACGGTCAAGCTCCGGAAGGAGACGTACTTCTACATACGCAATGTCACCGTTGTTGACCGAATAAACCTTCCGGCATTCCAGGACATGGAGTACACCCGACAGCAGTGGGATCTGAAGATTCACGGATCCAAGGCGGAGTCAGACAAGATGCTGAAGCGAATGAGGGCGCTTGTCACAACCGGCTTGACTGGCCTAGACATCACTCTCAGCTGGATGTCTCGGCTGATGATGCTGTTGTAGCAGCGCGCCACAAAATGTGCTACTACCCCGGCCGGCTGGACCCGACCCGACTCTCCCATCGCAATCCCTGCTACACCAACCTTCGGGAGTTGGTGTGGACGATTTCGAAGGAGTGGCTCATGGAGGGTTGGAAGTACGGCCTGGTCCGATACACGCGCGACAACCGCGCGCCCCGGGTGAGTGCTCTGTCTTCCTTCTTCTTTTACTTTCTGGTTTTGTGTGCTCATCTGGCTGATGCGTTTGCTTTCACGGTAGAACCTTCCCTGCATCATCCGGGAGGAAGGCGACACCCCCTCTAGGTGTTCACCCCCGACCTGACGGAGCCACGCGCGCGACAAGACGGCGAGGAATCTAACAATGAGGGCGATGTCCTTCCTAACCGGAACGATGAACCTGTGAACGACCCCCACGAGTCCGTTGTTGAAGACGCGGAGGCTACCCCGACTCCCAAACCAAGTCGGCGTCGAGCGGTGGATGGCGAACCCAGCCGGTCCGCGATAGGGGGAGGTGTATCGAGTCGGCCCGTGGTGGAGGAGCTAACAACCAAGAGGAGCCAGGCTGGCGCCCCACACCTGAACCGAGGCGGCCGTAAGAAGGTGGCACCTCCGGTGGTCCAGGGGCAATCTTTCCTCTTCCCTTGGTGGATTTTACGCCTTTCTTCTCATTTTCCGTGCCAGATGACTGTAGCCGGATTGGCTCCTTTTCTTTTCCTTTTTTGACTGGTTCAGTCTTTTTATTAGCAACCTCATCTCCTTCAGTGTGGCAAGCCCTACGCGCGCGTCCACTGCCTGCCCGCCCCGCACCCCGCTTGTCAACCCGACCGCTTCCTCCGCAGTCGCCCCTTCTCCCCCGCGAGAGACTCCTACACCGCGCCATGAAGATCTGGCTGACACAACCGGCCCCACCGCTAATGCCCATCTGACCATCATGGTTTATCCGAACACCGCCGCGCCGAGCCTGGGCAGCGGAAGGGGCTCTTCTGCGGGGGCGAGGGTAGCTACGGCCGGCAAGGAGCTGGTGGTCGTGGCGGACGACAACTCCGACAGGGAGCCATGATAAGAGTGGCGCGTCACGATCCGTGATGCCAAGGAGTCTCTGACTGCCCACACAGCTAGCAGGCTGACTCCTTCGGCCGTGTCCTTGTCAGATCTGGTCGCCAACCTTGAGGTGGGGCTGAAGGAGGTCCGGCTCCTCGAGGCCTCACCCGGGGCTAGCGAGGCGCTGGAGTAGAAGCTTTTCACGGTGAACGACACTTCTCAGAGTGAGTCTCTGACATCCGGCTACTTCCCCTTTTCTCTCGTCTTGCTTTCCTTTTTCTTCTTCCTCCTCTTCTTTTACTCATATCCGGCTATGTCTGTAGCCATCATGGTTTGCACCTAGCGGGAGATTGACCGGCTGACCAAGGCGAACGAGCGCCTCAGCCAGAGCAATACCCTCCTCCTCTAGCAAAACAAGGAGTTTTACTCCAAGGTGAACCAGCTGGAGGCAGCCACCAAGGAGTGCGAGGTCCTCGCTAGCTGGACTAGAGCCTTCAATCTTCTCGACACCTAGTGCAAGGGGCATGCGAAAGAAGTCGGCCAACTGAAGGAGCGGGAGAAGCATCTCCTGGCGGAGCTGATGGAGGTCGAGCACACCACGAAAGGTATGACTTTGTCTTTTTCTGTTCCGTCCTGATCCGGTAGCCGGATCTGACCGTCAATTTTTCCGATAGCTTATTATCCGGGGTAGATCTGCTGGCCTACAACCGGCTCTAGGAGAACTAGCCCGGTGAACAGCCCACCTCTCGGGAGCTTGTTGCCCTGCTAGGCAAAGAGGCCACCGAGCTCCGCAAGGCCGCCACTTTGGTCTTCGACTTCTTGTGGCCGGATGACGAAGCTCCAGCCACCTTTGCTCTTTTGGCGAAGAAGATCGCGGAGGCGCCAACTACCATCGACCGAATAAGGGACTTGGCGGCGCGCGTTGGGGCCGAGATGCCCCTAGCGCTGATGCTCTCATGGTATAAGGACACGCACGTGGAGAAGATCGATGGGGGCTTCTGAGCCGGCGCTAACCTCGTCACCATCCACCAAGCCCATCTGGGTCTTTGCGCCTCCGCCATCAGATCGCTGGCTACGCCAACATCGACGAGGTGCTGACCAACTCAGAGTCCGCCAGGACGCTGGAGCCGAAATCTGAGCCAATGTCGTAGCCGGATGGTGGAGCTCGCGGGGATGTCGGAGCCGGGACTTCGAACGCGCCTCCTCCCGAAGCCAAAGTCGACCAGGACCAGCCACATGGCAAGGGCCCAACATCTTAGACTTATCCTCGGGATTATTGTCATATCTCATTATTGTCATAATAAGGGGTATTATTGTCATATCTCATTAGTTCATAATAGTTTTATATCATGCTATAATTGTATCAAGCGGAAACATTGATACATGTGTGATGTATAAACAAACCCAGGTCCCTAGTATCCTCTATTCAACTAGTTCATTGGGAATACGATGATCAAGGTTTCCTGATCATGGGCTAAACAAAAGTCACTGACAATGAAGTCATATCATCTGGAATGATGTGATGGACATTTCCCACCAATGATTGTTGCAACACGATCATCTCACTTAGTTCATGTTACAATTGTCAAAAACAGAGTGTCCTAATCCTTAGACCATGAGATCATATCAATCACTATTACAGGAGGATTGCTTTGACTGCATCAATAATCATTCATAACTAATGATCATAAAGGTGCATGTTGGGTGTCCGAAGGAGCATTAGAGGAAATATGCATCAAGATCGGGATTTGTTCTCTTGTGTGACAGGAAGATACAACTGGGCCCACTCGATGAATTACATCCATGTTGCACAACACATGACTTGCCCATGGGGATGGAATTTCACGGGAATGAGTAAAACAATACTTGATGGAAACGAGATTGAATAAGGTATCGTGATACCAATGATCAGATCTCGGATAATTCATGTATCACATAACAAAAGGAATTGGACATATCGTTTCAGGTTCGACACGATGGAGATTCGTGGAGTGCATAGGTGAATAGTTCACGCCAGGCGAGGTAGCGCACATCCACCAACCGCAGCCGCCCAGGCCTGCTCAACCCCAGCCTAGAGAAGCTCACGGGGTAGCTTGTGGGCGAGGCGGGTTGGGCCAAGCGGGGATAGCCGGCCCACCCGGGGCCGGGCGACCGCTACCGCTCGCCGACACGCGGGCACACGCTAGGCCACGGCCGTCCCACCCGGGTCAACCTCGCCTGGCCGCCGCATGGGCGTTTGCTAGGCCACGGAGCCGACCCACTCGGCTAGCTCCCTAGGCCGCTGCTATCGGCTGCTGCTGCTGACGAGGGTTAAACTCATCAATGCCCTTTGTTATGGACTTGGATTTTTGAGAAGGAGGGAGCGCTGGAGGCATCAATCGGCTAGCAAACAAGCACACAGGGATGCAAGGTTTACCTAGGTTCAGGCCTCGTAGAGGTCCCTACTCCTGCTTGTCTGCTCTTGGAATTATCGAGGGAGTCGAACGTTAAAGGGGGTGCGCAGATGCAATCGGGCGATGGTTGTGGAAACTAGGGTTGTGATTGTCCTCCTCGCCGCCCCTCCCAGCCTTTATATAGATAGGCCAGGTCTTGGGTAGCAGGTCGATTCGGTTACAGTTTAGGGTTTGTCCCTTTAAACTTTCTATCTTAAGCTTTTCCTTGGGCCGCAAGCAGTCGGAGTCTCCGTAGGCCACCCGAATCATGGATTGGGCCCTGGTAACTGATGACCCAAAAGTATAGGGGGTGTATCGCAGTATTTTCGATAAGTAAGAGTACCAAACCCAACAAGGAGCAGAAGGTGTTGACAAGTGGTATGGATCATGAATTCTCTGTAAATACTTAGCAAACTGATTTTTAGGGGGTTTTGATAATGCAGATAAATAAAAGTGCGAGTAAATAAAAGACAATAATAATAATTGCAGCAAGTGGGCAAATCCTTTCTTTAGAAAAGAACAAGCTGGTTTTATTACTTAAGATGACCAAACGTTCTCAAGGACACATGTGAATGTCGTCAAATGCTTTCGCTTCATATAGTTGATTAATCTTCTTTGGTTGGATAAGTGTTCTGTGGGTGAACCTATGCTAATGTACTGACCTTCCTAGGACTAATACATACTTGTGATTATACCCCTTGCAAGCATCCGCAACTACAAGAAAGTAATTAAGATAAAAACCTAACCATAGCCTTAAACTTTGAGATCCTACACTCCCTTGTGCAAAGGTTTCCTAATGGGGGTTCAGGTTTCTGTCACTCTAGAAACCCCGCGATTAGTAGCCAAATACACAATGCATTCCACTAGGCCCATAAAGGTGAAGTATCATGTAGTCGACGTTCACATGACACCACTAGAAGAATAACACCACCACTTAATTATCAAACCACTGAATCTTTCTCAACACAATTCCACTACTAACAATATGACTTCTTCCATGTCCTCAAGAACTAAACGAACTACTAACAAGACATCATATGGATCAGGATCATAGATGAAATAATGATAAGTAACAATCTGAACATGAACAATAATTCAATGGTTGCACTCCATAGCATCAACTACAACAAGTAATCAACACTAGGAAAGTTCCCCTAAGAACTATGCAAGATTCAACCCAATTGTTATAGCGGTACAGAGTGGTGGTGATGGTGCTTGTGGAGATGATGGTGGTGATGATGATGATGATGATCCCGATGAAGTCTAGCTTGATGACGGTGTTGATGGCAACGATCTCCCCTCTCCGGGAAGGAATTTCCCTGGCAGATTTCTGCCTGCTGGAGAGCTCTTTCTCTCTTTGTAGTTTTCGCCCCGTAGAGGCGGCGGAACCTTTCTGTGGTCGCTCCCCTAGTCTTAGGGTTTCGAGGGGATTATATACGCGAAAGGGCGATGCCATAGGTGGGCTAGGGTGGCCACACCACCTGGTGGAGCGCCTAGGGCTAGCCCGTGCCAGGGGGCGGTGTGGGTCCCCTGTGGCCCATCTTCACTTCCCCCTATGGATTCCTTCGTCTTCTGGAAAAATAGGATTTTTCCATATATTTTCCGGGATTTTCTGATCTTCGCGAATTTTCCACCTGGGCAGTGCCTTTTCCATTAGAATCCTGACTTTAGTGGTTAATTCTCCAAAAGTCATCAACCATGCAAAAACAGACGAAATAACATAAGTATCATCTCTTAATATGAAATATATCAATGAATAACATTAGATTATGATATAGAATAGTGATGCAAAATGGACATATCAGTAACGTCGTGGGCTTCTGCCAGATCAGGCCGTATATACCAAACTCGAGTACCTGTAAGGTATGCCAACGTTAGTAGCCCTCGAGTGTCCAGTGGAATCACTGATTCGAGTGGAGACTTTATGAAGTCTTTCGAATGCTTATTTGAGCATATTTTTCGAGTGCTCCATTTTGTGTCATAGAGATTGTTGATATACGTGCCTAATTTATCCTATGTATCGGGATCAGTTAACTGCCTTAGGGAAAAACAACACAATCTACTCAAACTCGAGTCCCTGAACTCGAATTCGGAAAAGTGCTGGTGTAATTCGACTCGGGCCATGGAGGTCTTACATGAGTCGAATCCCAGTGTGTAAGTGTGAGCACTCGACGCGTCTGTCAAGGCTTATTCGTCGTACCTGTAGGTACGGATTATATCTGGTAGAGCGCAGCATATGCATTGCCAAGCCTTATTCAGACCTTATCTTCATGCTATAAGCGCGGCATCCGAATTTTATCATCGCGGAGATGATTCGGGTGACCCAGGAGACGTAGTCTCTTTGTAGGGAAAATATGAGGCGGAGTCACCAAAGCATTCGAGTGTGGATGTTTTCAACACACAATGTAATGTATAAGAAAAAATCATAGGGTGTGTGGCCAGCGCTCCCTATGGGAGTATCCCCCGAGTGCCTATTCGAGTCGTAGACTCGAGTGGGGACTATAATTATTTTGCGACTGCTGTCGTCTTTTGCTTGTTTCAGTCAAATGTGCTTTCAGTGCTCCCTATGGGAGGAACCCAGAGTCCACAGTCGAATCGTAGATTCAAGTGAAGGGTTTTGAGTAATGCATGTATATCTTTGCAAATTTCTTTGGGTCCGCGGCCAGCACTCCTGTTAGGAGTAGACCCTGAGTGCTTGGTTGAGTCAAAGACTCGAGTAAGGACTAAAGTAGTTAAAATGTTCTCCTGCTGGAGTTGATGACGTCAGTGCAAAAGATGAGATGACCTCAGTTGCCCGCGTGAGCGTCTTTGACGGGACGTGATGAGTAGTGGGTCCCATTTTCTAACTTGGAATTGCCCAGGCATGCGTAATCTTCTATTTTAACCGTGTCTCCTCGATTCTCGTGCGTAATGGGCGGAGTGGCACGATGGTTCGTGGTTTACCCTGGCCACGATTCGACGTTGATGTGTGCCACATGTCTGGTAGATTTTTTCTTGGCCGTTGGATGGCATCTACATGGAGGTTAAGTAGAGGCGCACCATGCGGTAATTTCCCCACATCTCTCTTCTTGCTTGCGCTCCTCCGCCATTGTTGTTCTTGCTGCTCATTGCTCGCATCTCCTCCGTGGCACTGGACCAACTCCGTACTTTCCCCAGCTACTTCCTGCGCTCACATCAAAGATGGGCAAAAAGAAGGGAGGTTCCACCGCTGGATCTACGACTGTTGTCATCGCGGCCAAGAAGAAGGGCGCCGCCACCACGGGCACCAGCGCCGCTGGAGCTAGGAAGAAGAAGGGCGCGGGGACTCGCTTCACCAATGGGTCATGGCGCCCATCCGTCATCAAGCCATCGGAGTTGTTCACCCAGCGCTAGGACGAGGTGCTCTCTGCTGCGGAGGACGACTCGCACGTTCCTGGTGACGAGGTAATCCCCAGTCCTCCTGCGGGTTTTCGAGTGATGTTCCTTGCATTCATCATTCGCGGTCTTTCTCTCCCCCTGCATCCGTTTGTTAGGGGTCTCCTTTGCTTCTATGGGCTCCAGCTTCATCAGCTGACCCCCAATTTTATCCTCCACATTGCCTACTTCATCACTCTTTGCGAGTGCTGGCTCAGAATCGAGCCACACTTTGGCCTCTTCAAGAAGCTCTTCAATCTCAAACGTCATTCGGCGTCGGTTTCAGTAGTCTACGACATAGGAGGCTACGGTATCCACGTCGATTCTAACATCACCTACTTCGCCATCAAGCTCACTACATCTGTCTAAGCATGGAGGGAGAAGTGGTTCTACATCCGCGACTAGAAAGCTGATGGAGAGCACTTCAGACTTGCACCCATCGATCTTGTGGCACCCTGCAAGTGGAGGAGGTCCTAGAAGAACGTTGTGATGCCCGCCTAAGTCGAAGAGACAGAGGCCCTCTATCAGCATGTCAGCAACCTCGAAAAGCACATAGGCAAAGAAGTTGGCGGCGCAGAGCTCATTCGCACTTGGGTGCGTCTGGGATGCAGCCTCTGCAGGCCAGGGCGCACCCGATGTTCCGCTAGACTGTTGCTGGTGATGCCACTCGCATTTCTGCAGAGGGCATCTCTTCGAGTGAAGTGGACAGGAGGTTGCGACTTCGGACTAAGTACACCGCCAAGCAGGATCTCCCGGGTGAATCAGTCGTGCCTCCATTCTACGCTAGCAATCCTACACCCGAGGTGGATTTCTCTTTGAAGTTTCTTGTTTTTTCGATTGCTTGTAGGTGCTTTTGTATACTGATGCTTTTGCTGTTGTTAGGACTGGGCCGTGGCCCTAACTTGCCTCCTCGGCCTGAAGGAATTATTCCTCGCGAGGTGGATGAAGAGGACAAGTCGAGCTCCATCGTCCCTGTTGAGGAAGATGAGGAAGCCCCCGAGTCCAGCGATCACTGGACTCACAAGCTCTCCCGTAGCAAGGATTCAGATGCCTCCTCACCGACGAAGCTGGAGGGTCCACCTGCTACCGCAGAGGAGCCAATCCCCGCTGTGCCTATATGTGCCATGGCTCCTCCCGCTCGGAAGAAGATGAGGTTGCCGAAGGAATTGTCGGGGGATTCATTTGAGCTCGACAAATTTGACGGGTAAGTTTTTATATCCTTATGAATTCGACTTGTATTTAGCAAAGTCTTCTCCTTCTGAGTTGGATGTTGGATTTTGAGAGTAAAACGGTGTCGTCAGCCGATGACTGCCAAATTGTCAAGGATTCTCGAGTCGCAGACTCCAGAGATGAAGAGGTGGCAGTACCATCTCTTTCTCCTCTGGTGGCGTCCCACTCCAGCGCCAACTCTTCGAGTTCTCTCCACACTGGGGGCACTAGATGGTTGCACGAACGCCCACTCGACAGGAACCTTCGGAGTCCCTGGAGGAGTATGTAAGTGTTTTTTGGCGTTGACATTCGAATTTTAATTGATGTGCACACTTTGTTCATTTTTGCTAATGCTGATGCTTCTTATCTTTTGATGTAGCCTATCGTGAAGGATTCCACTCGCCTCGTGGAGCAGATCCTTGCCTTGGGTCGACAGCATGCCATGCTGGACAACCGCCACCGTAAATTCGAAGGTTTGTGCTAAACTTGTCTCCTCACTCTTCTTGTGTAGAGGTTTGTAAACTCAGGCGTTGCCGTGCTCCTCCCCCTTGTAGGTGAGCATAATGAACTTCTCCGACGCGTCACTTCCCTCAAGAAGGGACTCGCCGCAACGGAGAAGAGGAACGCCGAGGCAGTCGCGGCTTTGGAGGAGTCGTGAAAGCGCGTGGAAGATCTACGTGCTTCCACTGTTGAGAGGGAGAAACTATTCATAGAACAGCTTTTCTCGATTGCGAAAGCGCTCTCAGGTATTTCGCCACTTTGTTTGCATTTGTCAACACATTTTTCCTTCATGATGCTTTGTTGACATGTGTTTTCTTCAGATGCCGCTGGCGTGAGCTTTGATGCCCAGGCTCTAGCTTGCATGGATGCTCTGGCCGGTGCCGTTGCTGCAGTCGAGGACCACAACGTTTGCCTCCGAGACATGCTGGGAAAGGCCAAGGGCGTGCTGAGCCGTCTCCGGGAGGATATGGTTCCCAAGGCCAGCTTAATTGACAACCTTGATGGCTTGGTGGAATCCTTCGCTGAAGGCATCACAATGGACTTCAAGAATTCACAGCGGTCTGTCGGCGCCACCATGGCACTCGCGATGGCGCCAGCCCATGGTGTGGAGCTGGACCCCGGGGCGATCTCTGAGGCAATGCTTGTCGACGCGGATGGCCAGCAGGTAGTATTTTCTCCCTCCACCGGTAGTTGCAGTAAGTATGGGCACCAGCTCATCGATACAGTCGCAAAATATTTTGCGGAGCTGCAGTGAGCAAAGGCGGCAAAGGCTGCGGCATCTGGAGATACCACTGGAAAATCTGTGGCATCAGAGACTTCCACGGATTCGAGGAAGCCCCCGAAGTCGAAGTCGAAGAAGCAGATCGTGCATTAGCTGCCATGTGTAATAGTTTAGCTTTCCTTTTGCTGAACCATGTTTTGTGGGGGTTCCCCTATTGATACTTTGCCAATTCTGAATGCACTCCACCCTTTTTTATCAATGTGTAGTTGGTCTTATTTTTTGCCTCTTGCTTGGCTGTAATAGGGTCCTTCGAGTGGTCCTCTTGACTCTCCTCCCACTGATGAAACTGCGACGCGACCACGTTCAAAGGTGGAGGAGTTGTTGTTGCTTGCGCGACTGTGTGATCGTGTAAAGCAGTTGGAGCGAGAGTTGCCCATTGTCCGCGGTAACATGGACGTGTGGAAGTCGAAGGCTGAGAATGCCACTTCACGCGAGAAGTATCTCCTGGATGAAGTTGCGCAGCTGAACGAGCAATTTAAATGTTAGCTCTCTATCTTCTTATCCTCTTCTTTAGCCATTAGCGGCGATGTCTTGTCTTATGCTTTGGTCTTGCTTTTTGTAGTTGTTAGCGCTCGTCACCCGCAGGATGAAAGGGACCGGGTTGCCATTCGAATGAATGACTTAACCTAGGAACAATTACAGGCTAGTGGGTACTTCTGGGTGGACCACGATCGTGTAGTTGCATTGGCGACGTTGTAGGATCGGGCGTCACGAGTGCTTTAGTGTTTGAAGAAGGCGCAGTCATGCCTGAGGTATATTTTTTAGACGATGTTTCCGCTGGAGGTGGTGCCTTCAAGCTTGTTGGCTCTTTTGGTGAAGTTTCAGGATATCAACGCGGTCCGCGAGTGCGTGTGTCAATAGATGGTCGCGGGTGCCAAGGCTGCCTTGTCGCTTGTTCGACTGTATGGGCCAGATGTGGATGTCGCAGCCGTTGCCGCTGGGCCACCGCCACCTCCAGAAGGGATGACTTGGAATATGGTGCCGCACTATCAGGCAGTTGACCAGCTAGCTGAGGATATTGTCGACTTCTTCGAAGAGCAAACAAATGTTCTCCTTTTGTGGCATTAGTGTAAGATAGGCCTGCACATAGATGTATAAGTGTTGTAAAATTCATACAATTGTGCCGGGTCTGTTTTATACCCGTTAATGTAGAGAGCTTGCTAGCTTGTATATATATTTTCGAGTGTATTGTACTCTGCAGTTCCTTTTCGTTAGCTTGACGTTTTTTATTATCTCAGCACCTTGTCAACATGTTAGGTGCATTGCAGTTGGGTTGGTGTTATCAAGGGTTCGATTGGTAGTGTGTCATCTACTCAGGATACTGCGTTTGTTCATAGAAATAAAATGTAAAGGGTGGCGCAACCCCTGAGTGATATAATTGCAAGTAAAACAAAAAAACACAAGGTTTGGGGGCACTTAGCTTTATTTATATGTAGAATATCATGAGGTACAATGTGTGGCTAAGTAGCCTGGCTGAATAGCCTTATTTTGTAAAGTAAAAACGTCTAAGGGTAGAAACGGCACAACTGCGCGACGTTCCAGGGATTGGAGTATGCGACTCTGTTTTCTAAGTCTTTAAGGCGGTAGGCGTCACCTGGGATTACTTCGGTAATCACATAAGGTCCTTCCCAAGGGGACTCAAATTTGAGGTGCCCTTGTTGCTTCAGTCGTAGGACCAGGTCTCCTTCGACGAAGGATCTAGGGCATAGCCTTCTACTGTGGTAGTTGCGGAGGTTCTGCTGGTAGATCGTGGATCTCTCCACTGCAATCTCACGTGCCTCATTGAGGAGGTCGACGGAGTCTTCGAGTGCGTGAGTTGATTATTTCTCGTTGTATGCAACCACGCGCGGGGCTTTGTAGCGCACTTCTGCGGGTAGTACCGCTTCGGCACCGTGCACCATGAAGAACAGAGTGTAGCCTATTGTGCTGTTTGGAGTTGTGCGCAGGCTCCAAAGTACTGATTGTAGCTCGTCTAGACAACACCCGACAGCTTGTTCAAGTGGCCGGAGGAGCCTTTTCTTGATTCCGTCGCAGACGAGGCCATTGGCCTTTTTGACTTGACCATTGGTCTGAGGGTGCGCCACCGAGGCGTAGCTAATGTTTATTCCCAGGTTTTGACAGAATTCCTGGAACTCCTTGGAGGTGAAGTTCGTCCCGTTGTCCATGATAATGCTATGTGACACCCCGAAGCAGAAGACAAAGGACTCAAAGAATTTGACAGTGCTGGCCCCCAATTGGTTTGTCACCGGCATGGCCTCAATCCACTCGGTGAATCTGTCGGTCGCGACTAGGAGGTAGACGTATCCTCCTCGTGAGGATCTCCAGAACTTGCCGACCATGTCGAGTCCCCATTGTGTGAAAGGCCAAGCCACAGGTATTGGCCTAAGCTCCGCACCAGGTGCATGTGGTTTGTCCACGAATCATTGGCAAGCATTGTAGCGCTGGACGATGTCCTTGGCGTCGCGCATGGACGTTGGCCAGTAGAATCTAGCTCGTAGAGCTTTGGCGATGAGGGCGCAATTGCCGACGTGGTGCCCGCAAGTGCCTTCGTGTATGTCGAGGAGGATGGCTCTCCCGTCCCTGTTGGAGACAAATCACTGAAGGACTCCTGTGATGCTGCGCTTGTACAGTTCGCCATTGATGAGGGTGAATGCCTTAGATTATCGCGCTATGTGACGTGTGTCAGTCGAGTCATCTGGCAGCCTTTTGCTTAGCATGTATGTAATGTATGGCTATGTCTAGGATGGCTCGATCATCATGACCTCCATGGGGCCTTCGAGTCCTGTGTCTGGCTCCATGTTGTCGAGTGCCATGGGCTCGCTCGGTGGCGTAGCCCCCAAGTCCTTTGTTGTGCTAGCTTTAGGCTCTGTAGCCTTTGGTTTGATGGAGCGCTCACAGATGCGCTCTAGAAATACGCCAGGTGGTACTTGAGCGCAGGTGGAACCAATGTTGGTGAGTATGTCGGCCTCCTCATTGCTCTCGCGGCCGACGTGGCGCAGCTTGCAGCCGTCGAAGTCCCCTTCGAGTGTGTCGTAGGGGTCGCGGTAGGCAATCATGTTGTCGCTTAGAGCGTCACACTCACTCATTGTTTGGTTGACCACCAATTTGGAGTCGCCGTAGATGACGAATCGCTTGGCGCCGCATGCTTTTGCCATTCGCATCTCGTGGAGCAAGGCTTCATATTCGGCTTCATTGTTGGAAGCTGTGAACTGCATTCGCAGAACGTACCTCATCTTGTCACCTTGGGGCGATGTCAGTATGACACCTGTGCTAGCTCCTTCCTTGCGCTTGGACCCGTCCAAGTGCATTGTCCATAGGTAGGACATGTCTGGCTTGTCGGGGAGCTGGTTCTCCATCTAGTGCACGAGGAAGTCCGGGAGAACTTGCGATTTGATCGTGTCATGCATCTCGTATGTGATGTCTCGTGGAGACAGTTCTAGGCCCTAGAGCGTGACTCATTCGGTGGCGTCGGGATTATTGAGTATGTGCCAGAGCGGGGCGTCGTTTACCACTACGATTGGGTGCTCCTGGAAGTAGTGGCGTAGTCGCCTGGCGGTCATGAAGATGCCATAGGCCATCTTCTGATAGTGCGGGTACTGCTGTTTTGTTGGTGTGAGCACCTCGCTGAGGTAGTAGACTGGGCATTGTACCCCATGGACTTTATTTTCTTCAGATCTCTCCACTACAAGCGTAGTGCTGACCACCTGGTTGGTGGCGGAGATATATAGCAACAACGGCTCCTTTTCGCGAGGCGTCACCAATACTGGCAAGGCGGAAAGTAGACGCTTGAGGTCTTCGAATGCTTCTTGCACTTCGTTTGTCCACTCGAATTTGTCAGCTTTACGGAGAAGTTGGTAGAAGGCCAGTGCCTTTTCGCCCATTCGACTGATGAATTGACTGAGCGCCGTAATTCGCCCAGCTAGCTGCTGGACGCCTTTTACGTTCTTCGGCTTCTCCATGGCCAATATGGCCTTTATCTTCTTCGGGTTTGCCTTGATCCCTCTCGAGGAGATGAGATACCCGAGCAGTTGCCCAGATGGTATGTTGAAGGCGCATTTGTCCGGATTGAGCTTGATCCGGTAATGATCGAGGTTATCGAAGGTCTCGCACAGATCGTCGAGTAACGTGGCTTCTTCTTTGGTTTTTACGACGATGTCATCGATGTAGACTTGGATATTGCGACCAAGTTGGTTCTTGAGGAAGTCCTGCATAGACCACTGATAGGTGGCTCCTGCGTTTTTTAGCCTGAAGGGCATCGTGTTGTACCAGAACACACCAAAGGGTGTTGTGAACACCGTTTTCTCCTGGTCTTCCTCCTTCATTTGAATCTGATTGTAGCCTGAGTAGGCATCAAGGAAGCAGAGGCGCTCGCATCCCACAGTGGAGTCGATTATTTGATCGATCCGTGGCAACGGGAAGTGATCCTTCGGGCAGTGCTTGTTCAAGGAGGTGAAGTCCACGCACATCCGCAGTATATCCATGTCCTTTTTAGGGGCAAGCACTGGATTTGAGAGCCAAGTGCTTTCCTTGATCTCGCGTATGAATTTTGCATCGAGGAGTCTGCTGACTTCCATACCGACCGCTTTTGCTCTTGGTTCAGATAGTTGCCGTATTATTTGCTTGACTGGTCTTGAGTCTGGGTTCACATTGAGTGAGTGCTCGGCGAATTCCCTGGGAACTCTTGGCATGTCCGCTGGACACCAGGCGAAAATTTCCCAACACTCACAGAGGAATTCGACGAGCGCGAGTTCCTATGCGCGACTCAAGTTGTTGGCGATGAGGGCCATCTTGATTGGGTCTGTTGGGTGGACCTAGACTTTCTTGGTGTGCACTGACGTGTCGACGGATTCGTCGGGTGAGCTAGGCTTGCTCAGGGGCGGCAGACTATTGTCTGTCGACTCCTTCAATCTCGCTAGTTCTTCTTGCATGCCAAAAGACTGGGAAATTCTATTGAATTCCCTATCGCAGCTATCAGATCTCTCTAAGCTTCCGTTGATTGTGATGGCGCCCTTTGGGCCCGACATCTTCATCTGCAGGTAGGCGTAGTGTGGTACCGCCATGAATCTCACGAATGCGACACGTCCGAGGATGCAGTGGTACTGTGAAGGCCAGTCGACAACTTCAAAGTCGATGCGCTCTCGCCAGAAATTTTGCGGCGTGCCAAAGATGACGTCGAGATTGATCTTGCCTAGGAGGTACACGCCCTTCCCTAGGACGATGCCGTGGAACATCGTGTCTGAAACTTCCAGACATGTCAGAGGGATCCTCATTGCGCGCAAGGTACTCGCGAACATGAGGTTGATGCCGCTTCCGCCGTCCATGAAGACGCGGCTCATCTCGAAGCCTCCAATATGTGCCTCGAGCACCAGGGGACAATGGCCTGGGTGAGGTACCTGACGCGGGTGATCACTCTTGTCGAAGGTGATGCAGGACTCGCTGCCACTGAGGTACTCAGTGGTGGAGGGCGGGGAGTTCGTCGCCAGATTGACCTAGCGAGTGATCGATTTCTTCACTCGATTTGAGGGGCGACCCTTTTGGATCATCCCCATGTTCCCTAATGGTCTGGGGTATTGTTCGCCTCCATGGTGCTGGACCGGCGCAGCCGCAGGTGGTGGTGTCCCGGGTGGTGGCGGTGGTGCTCCATGAGGTACAACGCCCGGGGCAGCTCTGTAGCCTTGGTTTATCGCGTCGCGATTCATCTAGGCCAGGCCTTCATGGAGCTTGAGGAACTCGCAGCAGTCCTTGAGGAGGTGGCTGGACTTTTTCTTGCCGTCGTGCTTGTCGATGTAGAAGTGCACGTTGCATGGTCCGGATAGTTTGTCCTGGATAGATGTTGCGGGTGCCTCATCGCGAGTGCGGCGCTGCCACACTTGCGTGGTTTTTTTGCTATCGCGCTATCCGCTGTTGCGGTTGTCGTCGCATTTGTCGGCGTAGCTGGCTGCGACCATGTCGACCTCTTCGCGGTCCTCGTAACCGCGCATTCGACATTTCCCCCGGCGATCACGTCTATGCCCGAGGTCGTCGTCATCATTGGAGTAGGCACGGTTTTTCACCGAGTCCTCTCCATCGGCCCACCTATTCGCGATCTCCATCAGGTGGTCGATTGTCTTGGGTTTCGAGCGGCCCAACTCCCCCTGACCTCTCTGCGGCGCACGCCGCCATTGAACACATCGATTGCGTGATCCTCGGAGATGTCTTCTGCAGAATTCTTGATGATGGACCATCTCTGGATGTATGAGTGCAGCGACTCGCCATACCTTTGGTGACAGCCTCTTAAATCTTCGATTGATGCATGCCTTTTGTAAGTGCCCTTGAAGTTTTGCACGAAGCTACATACCAGCTCTTCCCAGGTGCGAATGGATCCGCGCGGGAGGTTATTAAGCCACGCTTAAGAGACGACTTGCAGCTATAGCTGGAGGCATTGCATCGCCGTGCTTGAGCTTCCTCCATGCAGTCTGATGGAGGAGATGTGATCGTCCAGCCAGATTTTCAGCTCCTGGAGGTCGTCGAATTTCGGGTTCTTCGATGGGAGTTTGAACCCCTTAGGCATTCGCTTCTACCTGATGGCTCTGCCGAAGCATCTAGCACCACAGAGCTCTATTTCGTCATCCTCCGAGTCAGTCGAACGAGCACGCCTCATGTGCATCTTGTCGACCTTGCGCTGCGTGATGTCATGATGTGCGTCGTAGTCGCGGTCGTGTCGCTGTGAGCGGCGCCGCCGAGATAAATCATGGCTGTCATCGCTAGAGGAAGGCAATGAATAGCGCTTGGCCAGAGCTTTACTTTTCTTCAGCTCCGGTGTTGGCTCCTTGATGAGGGCAGCTTCGACTAGCCCCAAGCCCACGATCATAGATCGGTGCATGGCAGCTCGTGGATCCCCAGCCGATGGCTGGTTGTTGAGGAGGTACATGGTGGCCGCCGTCACCGCTGCTTGCGGTGTTTTGGGGAGCACGTTGCCCCGTGTATCCACCGTCATGGAACCGAAGTCGAGGACTCACGCGGCTTCTTCTCATTCCTTGTCGGTGAGGTGGGCCAGCCGAGAGCGCCTTTTGGTGGCCACATGGTCATTTCCCTTGGAGGAGGATCCTCCCATGGAAGAGAGTTGAGCCTGCCGGAGGCTCGATTCATCCGCCGCCTTTCTGCGCGCATCGAGTTGCACGATTACTTGCTGTTGGCGCTTGTACTCCTCCTTGAGTAGCCAATGGTAACCCATTAACATCTCTTGCGATGAGTTTAGGGGCAAGGGATTGCCCCGTAGGGCTTCTCGACAGCGAGCCCACTCATTGTTGTTGAGCTTGATCAGCACGCTCTCTTCGGTGCGCTCATTCGCCGTGAGGTGTTGGTCTTCTGTCCCATTGTTGGTGGGCGTGCCGTTGGCGGGACCACCGTTTGTGACTAGGATGACACCGTTGGATGGGTCAGTACCAACGTTTTCGTGATTGACGCTGGTGTCGCCTGCGTTGATGACGGCGCACATGTAGTGATTGGGGAAGCTGTTGCTCCCACATCTTTCAGATCTGGAGCCGTAGGCTCCATCTACCGTGGCCAGATCACCTAGATCGGGTTTGCGACTACTGTCATTGTCAGTACTCCCGACTGCTGTTAGGGCGTCAAGCTCGCTTAGGGCGCCAATGGGTGGCAGAAACCACGATGCTGGAGCAATCATGGGGACCGTCGGCTGATCAGGGAGGCGAAGCGTACCTAGCTGCTAACTTAGAAGCGTAAACTCCCGATCGCCAGGCCGATCCCATCGCCCACGGACTCGAAAGCCGAGCGAGTGGCCAGCGTGTGGACGGTGAAGTCGAAGGCACCGAAGAGGAGATGAATATCTGTTGTTGCAAAGTTGTAGATCGTAGTCGACGGGGCCGAAGAAGCCGCGACATCAACACTCCCAGTTCCCACAAACGGCGCCAATTGATGAGGGTTAAACTCATCAATGCCCATTGTTGTGGACTTGGGTTTTGGAGAAGGAGGGAGCGCTGGAGGCATCAATCGGCTAGCAAACAAGCACACAGGGAAGCAAGGTTTACCTAGGTTCAGGCCTCGTAGAGGTCCCTACTCCAGCTTGTCTGCTCTTGGAATTATCGAGGGAGTCGAAAGTTACAGGGCGTGCGTAGATGCAATCTGGCGATGGTTGTGGAAACTAAGGTTGTGATTGTCCTCCTCGCCGCCCCCTCCCAGCCTTTATATAGATAGGCCAGGTCTCGGGTAGTAGGTCGAGTCGGTTACAATTTAGGGCTTGGCCCTTTAAACTTTCTATCTTAAGCCTCTCCTTATGTCGCACGTAGTCGGAGTCTCCATAGGCCACCCGAATCCTGGATTGGGCCCTGGTAACGCTGCGGGCTTCTGCCAGATCAGGTTGTATATGCCAAATTCGAGTACCTGTAAGGTAGGCCCACATCAGCTGCTGCTCCACGTGAGATGGGCCACGGTGGCATGCTGGCCCACCCGGTTGGCAGTCTGGTTGCTGATGGTTGTTGGGCTAGCCGCCCCAGGCCCAGCCGGCTGTAGCTGTAATTTTTTGACCTTTTATTTTATGTTTAGTCCCACATGGGGCACCTAAAGGGGAGGGACTCCTCCCTTCCCCTATATAAAAGGGTTCCCATGGGAGGATTAAAGACACACGAAATAAGATATTCTCTGAACCTAGAATATCCCTCCCTCTCTCTCTGGTTGTCTTTGCCATGGCATGGTACCAAGTAAGGATTGTACATGCAAAGTCAACGCATATGTGGCACACTGTTGTGCTACAGGGATTCCACCAGGATGTCTACTTCCACAACCCCAACAGGGATCAAGGAGTCCGGGCGTCGTTGTATTGCACTGTATGTGTGTGATAACTCGAGGAGATGCACTTGTAGCGACCGGGCCATCGTACAAGGACCTAGACAAGGGGTGACGTGCGAGGAGCTTTGTGACCTTGAGGTCAGACAGGTATGACTACATCATCCACGCTCCTGCATGAGAGTAACGCTCTCTTGGTCTTCAATGGTATGTTACCGTTGTCTTCCTCTATTACTGCATTACTTCTAGATAGTTCCTTGGGCATTCAGGGCATTCAGCATAGTTAATTTTTTTGTTATCTGCTGCGGAAAACCTACAGCATAGCCATGAAACACATTATTCAAATAAAAGGAACAACCATTGTTCTTAATACTTGATTCATAACCTTGCTCCATCAAATATGAGGCAGAAATGATGTCGGCTTAGTACAGGAACATAATAACATTTATTTAGTTCTAGTACAAATCCTGAAGGTAACTGGAGTTGCATCGTCCCTACAGCTAACGCAGCAACCCTTGCATTGTTTCCGACTCTGGTGTCAATCTCCCCTCTCACCACGCTCCTTTGCCTTACTAGTCCCTACATCGAGTTGCACACATGAACAACTGATCGGTATCGTATACCCAGGTACTGCTAGGAGTGTCAGCAAGATAAATTTCTATAACATTCATAGGAAGTGTACTCGAGTCGGAAGTCGTACTTCCACTCCTGGCTTTATCTGCCTTGTACTTGTTGCAGTTCCTCTTCTAGTGACCCTCTGCCTTATAGTAAAAGCATACTGTACCCAGAGGTTTTGCCGGCTTGCCAGTCACTGAGCCAGCGCTGGGACTTGGATCTAGCGTGCCGTTTCTCTTTGCTTGGCTTTCTTAGAGCAAGATTTCTTCTTGATTTTGGAAGCGTTCTGCACCATCAACACTTGACTAGTGCCACCTCTCTTGATATTGGCCTCTGCTGTCTTGAGCATCCCTTGAAGTTCTGCCAGTTTCTTATCCATACCATGCATATGGTAGTTCAAAGTGAACAGACCATAAGCATTAAGAAGAGAATTGAGGAGAATATCAGTAGTGAACTCTTCACTCAAGGGAAAACCTAGACGATCCAAGGACTGCACATATCTGACCATCTTGATCATGTGCGGTCCCAGTGGATCTCCATCTTTTAGTTTGCACCCAAGAAAGGCTCTGGAGACATTGTACCTCTCCGTCCTAGCCTGTTTCTCAAACATGATCTTGAGGGAAAAAATCATATCGTACGCCTCAACATTCTCAAACTGTTGCTACAGTTCTGGCTCCATGTGAGCGAGCATGAGGAAGATGACTTCCGTTGACTCATCTTGAGCTTGGTGAAAGGCGGTTTATATAGCGTTTGGCTCATCAGTGCCTGGATTGTCTGGAATCGGATTGTCCAGCACATGTTCCTTCTTTTCTTGCTTGAGAATGATTCTCAAGTTACGATACCAGTTGGTAAAATTTGTTCCATTCAGCTTGTCCTACTCAAGGATCGTACGCAACCCAAAACTAGAAATATAAATGGTGCTAGTTGGTGCCATCTACAAAAGAAAGATGCAAAACACTTAATACAATGTATCTGTAACAGGAGAAGGAGGATATCCCTTTGATAGTCGACAGTGATTCAGGATCCTGGTTAGTTATCTGACTAGTGAGCCTTTGCATCACTACTAGTCGAAGAACCTTCCGAGTAGGCAACACCTTGCCAATTAGATCTCTATCTGATTCCCGTTGGATTGTCCGACAACTGTCCTTACCCTGAAGCCCACAACTATTGTGATACCTTCGTCTAGCTACCAGGTGCCCTACTTGAGAGAGTCTAAATCTCTCACACTCTATCAGAGAGAATTGGTAGTGCCCCAAAAATATGATCCCACTAACCAAAATTGTCCGATTTGTAGTGTTGCAGCAAATGGTAGGGTAATCCAACTAGACCTTCTTTGAGGGCAAAAGAAGAAAATACAACTTGCAAGTTGGAACCTTTCCAACTCACACCAGCTAACTCTTAGCTCTAACTTTTGATAGGGTACAATTGTCCTATTCTTTTCCAATAAGAAAAGAAACTTTAGTGGTTGATCATGGACATCAGCCACGTGACCTCCCACTCAGATCTAGACTAGTTTTGACCAACTTCTTGGCCAAGAGAAACCAGATCTGGCCACTACCCTAGATCAAAGGAGATCAAAAAGGAAAAACAAAAACAACGAGAAAGATCCAATCTTTCCTACTAGCGCATCTCATGCACAAGAACTAGGCCAAAAACCTAGAGCCGATGCTCTGATACCACTGTTAGGCTACACGCAAAGCCATGCTGAAAACAAAAACTTTTTTTTGCTCCGGTGAGGTCTCCGGCAAGCTACCCCAAGATTCGGCTAAGGTCAAAGGCAATATTCTGTACCTCTCGACGCGCATGTGTGGAAGCTAGGAAAGTGCCTCTCGGTGGTGCCGTACGTTCCCCTCGTCTCGTCCGGATCTGTTGAACTTCTCGATACTGGGACCACCTTGTCACCAGCTCCGTGCTCCTCCTTGCCTCCGACTTCGCCGTCGCCCAATGTCACCGACGAGCACCACATGTGTGGTGCCTCTACTGTCACACACACATACAAGTTGGAACATCAGCAAGTGAAATGCTAGTCTCGTTCTTGCCGCCACGGGATAGGAAGGTGGAATTGCCAAGTCTAGCGAAACCCTAGGAAGCTGATGACCCACAAGTATAGGGGTGTATCGCAGTATTTTCAAGGGAAGTGAAACCCAATTTATTGATTCGACACAAGGGGAGCCAAAGAATATTTATAAGCCTTAACAACTGAGTTGTCAATTCAGCTGCACCTGGAAACAATCTTGCTCACAACAGTTTATCAGTAGCAACAGTTTTGTAGTAGGAATAGTAAAGTAACAGCAGTAGTAAAGCAAAGACAGTAGTAACAAAAGCAGTAACAGTGGGATTCGAGTGCGGTAGGCATAGGGATGGATGGACGGGCGTTGCATGGACAAGACAATCAACATAGCAATCAGAACATAGGGAAATTGCAGATAAATAAGATAAAGCATCCAAGTACTAGACAATCCTAGGCATGTGTTCCATATATAGTCATACGTGCTCGCAATGAGAACTTGCACAACATCTTTTGTCCTGCCAGCCCGTTTGCAGCGGGGCCTCTAGGGAACTACTGGAAATTAAGGTGCTCCTTTTAATAGAGCACCGGAGCAAAGCATTAACACTCCATGAACACATGTGATCCTCACATCAAAGCCTTTCCCTTCCGGTTATCCTGATTTCTGTCACTTCGGGGCCATAGGTTCCAGACAACGATGTGTGTATACAACTTGCAGATAAGACCCAAAACAATACTATCATAATGAATCAATAATACATTCAAATCTGAAATCATGGCACTCGGGCCCTAGTGACAAGCATTAAGCACAACAAGTCGCAACAAAGTCATAAAGCACTAATAAAAGATACTAGGCACCATGCCCTAACAATCCGATGCCATTACATGAACGATCTCATCCAATCCCTACCATCCCCATAGCCTACAGCGGGGGATTACTCACTCATAGATGGGGGAAACATGGATGGTCGATGGAGAAGCGATGGTGATGATGATGGTGATGATCTCCTCCAATTCCCTGTCCCAGTAGGGTGCCAGAACGGAGTTTCTGGTGCTGTTTCGTGGAATCTGGTGGTGGTGGTGGAGCGGAACTCCTTCTGGAAAAACGTCGAACCCCACGAAGTTTTTAGGTCAGAAGGGTCCTTATAGGCGAAGAGAGAGGCCGAGGGGGTGCCTGTGGGGCCCACACCACCCCCTGGCGCGGCCTGGCCTGTCCCGCACTAGCAGGTGGTGTGGCCACCCCTGGCTCTTCTCTATCTCGTATTCTGGCTCCTGGAGTCTTCGGGTGAAATATGATTTTTGGCATATTTTCCAGGATTTTTCCTAATAGTTGATTTTCTGCACAAAAATTAGACACCAAGGCAATTCTGCTGAAAACAGCGTCAGTTCGCATTAGTTGCATCCAAATCACACAAGTATAGAGGAGAAACAATAGCAAAAGTGTTCGAGAAAGTAGATACGTTTTGGACGTATCAGAAGCAACACTGGATTTTCATTTGTCCGCCTCGACCCACCTTCCTTTATATAGGCGAGTAGGTGAGGGCACACAACACTTGTGTCCCTTGGTCCTAAACCCTAACCATAGTCAAAGTGGGTCCAACCCATTGACACATGTCCCTGTCCAAACAAGTCCAACTTGATGGCTTCTGATAGTCGGATCAACATAATCCTAGTTCCACTCTCTTAAGTGTGAGATCCCGCAGGCTTACGGTAAGCCGGATACAAAGCAGTAATCATTCAGTCAGAGCCGTAGCTTAGTGACTTTCCGACTAGAGCTGATAGTCGGTAGCAACCTCTAGAAAGACTTGTCGACTCCCAGTTTTCGCAGTGCCCTCAGTGTGACGATCTGTCCGAGTCCCTTTGCCTCACGATATTAGCGATAAACCACAGGGGAGATTCCGTCATCCCAGTACCGGTTTACTCTCTTCTCGTTCAAGTGATAACTGATTCCCTCCGGCTTCACTAAGTCAGACTACCTCGATCAACACTTGATTGAGTAGCACATGGCCATGCTTTTGAATCATATCACATGAGAGGGCCTAGAGAATATCTCTCTAAGATGGAGGGGAAATTTCATCTTGGCTGATCCACGTCACGTAGCTTGTTTCAAAGTCGGCCCAAGACCACCCTTATTGCTCCCAGTTACGGTGAGCATTAGGTGGAGTCAAAGCCGGCTTTTCCACAACTCGGATCGTGTGACCCCCTCAGGTCTAAGGATTCCATTGTGTTAGTCGGAGTGTATGACGGTATGCTCATGTCCTACTAACCTTTGGATCGGTCCGGCTATCGTACCTCTTTCGACTAGCCGATGCAAGGCAGATAACATCTCCATGCTCATGACACGTGAAACATTATCATCTTCTGACTTACAAATTAGTATCGATAGTGGGTTTCCTTCCCAACCTCAAGCGACTAAGGACAAACTAGCTAGAGCTAGATACAAGTATATGGTTCCACACCTGCAACAATTGAAGTGACACATGCCAGATTCTGGGTTACAAATACAAGGCGGAATGCGAGCCTCCAGGGCATCATTCCTAATAGTGGTTCCATCTTATTGTGGGGGCACGGGAGTGCACCCATTGGGTGTAGTCTCTGAGTTTCGGGCCGACTGACGGAGTCTTGGTTTACCACTCGACTTGTAGAGCCAATGTAGTTTTCATCGTACAAAAACACAAGTAATATTTTGTCGTTAGGTATGTACTATGTAAACGTAACTTTTGGTCACTAGGTGTGCTATAAATAGATGCCATTTCACATTTAGCCGGTGACTTTCTCTTTTTGTCATGAGCATTGGCCATTGCGCTGTGTCCTTTCTAGCTAGCAGTCGGGTTGCGGTCTGTAGCCGGAACCAAAGGGGTAGCTAATAAGCGTACTGCACATTACTTCAGGTTTTTATTGCCGGATTTGGGCGAGCGAGCGCAACCAGAATGTCCAAATGTTTGCTTTCTTTGCAATTTTTTGTGTACGGTACCTTGGGCTTTTTCTCTTGCCGAAGTGATAGCCGGGTTGCAGTATGCAGCCAGAACCAAAGAGTGGGCCTTTGCCGCCGCGTACATTACTCGGTCGTTGGGAAAGCATAGCAGTCTGGGCTAGCCGGCGAGTCCCCGGGGGACCTACCGGAGCCGGAAGAAACCTATGACAGCAAGAAATGCAAATATTCGATGAAGGAGTCCTCAAGACTATTTCAGGGCTCCACAATTGTTCATTCATAATACATAAAGGTGGGGATACATACACTTCTTGTTCAAGTGTAAAATGGGCAAAGAAGGTTCGTGTTCCAGGGACATTCGGTCTCCTCGTTAGAGCAGTCCATCTTGTTCTTTGCCGACTGCTGGGTGTCCATGAGATAGTAGGAGTTGTTGTGCGGCCCCCAGCTTATGATGAATGGCCCTTCCCAAGGTGGAGACAACTTGTGCGTCCCCTTGGTGCTTTGTATCAGCCGGAGTACCATGCCGCCCTCTCAGAATGAGATGGGGTGGATCTGGCTAGCATGGTAGCGGGACAGGTTTTTTTGGTAGATGGCGGATCTGGACAAGGCCAGCTCGCGTGCTTCCTCGAGGAGGTCAACGCTATCTTCATGAGCTTCTTTGGCATCTTTCTCCGTGTACATCTGTTTGTGGGGTGCGTCGAACTGGATGTGAGTTGGTAGGATGGATTCTACGCTGTAGACGAGGAAGAATGGAGTGTAGTTGGTTGACCGGTTGGGTGTGGTGCACAACCTCCATAGTATAGTCGGCAACTCTTCTATTTAGCATCCGAGAAACCTCATCAGTGGCTCGATCAATCGGGGTTTGATTCCTAATAAAACCAAGCCATTTGACCTTTCACATTACCCATTAGATTGGGGGTGGGCGACGAATTCCAGGCCCAAGCAGATGCCCTTCTTTTTGCAGTAGCACGCAAAAGCCCCCTTGGCAAAATTTGTGCTGTTGTCTATGATGATGCTATGGGGGTAGCCATAGCGCGTGATGATGTTCGTGAAGAATTTGACCACTGTGGGTCCATCCAGCTTCTTGATGGGATTTTCCTCGATCCACTTGGTGTACTTGTCCACTACCACTAGTAGATGCGTCATGCCGGATCGTGCTGTTTTGAAGGGGCTGACCATGTCAAGCCCCTAGACAGCGAATGGCCAGGTGATGGGGATCATCTTGAGTGCAACAGCTAACATGTGCTTCTATTGACTGAAATGTTGGCAACCATTGCACGCTCGCACCATTCGCTCGGCGTCTTCCGGCGCAGTCGGCCAGTAGAAACCGTGGCGGAATGCTTTTGGCTACTATGTCTTGTGATGATGCGTGGTGGCCGCAATCTTCTTGGTGGATGTCCACGAGCATCTCAATTCCTTCCCCTTGGCTTACACAACATTGGTAGATTCTCCTGACGCTGTGCTTTTATAGCTCGTTGTTGATTATGGTGTATGCACTCGCTCTGTGTGTCATTTTACTTGTCGCGACTTCTTCATCAGGGAGTTCGCCTCTGGTGATGAAATCCATGAAGGGCTTGGCCCATGTCGGGGTCTCTCGGATGGCCAACATGGTCTGGACGATCGATTGTACTTCTTCTTGCTTGGTCGGGTCAGGGTCGTCAGGTGGCCTACTGGGTGGAAGGGTGGAGTTGGAAGTCCCAGGGCTGCTGGAGCCGGCATGGGGTGTTGGGGCCTTCGTCCTAGCAGTCCCCGGCACCTTCGACCCGGTAGTCCTCTAGACCTTTTTTGGCGACCTTTGGGTCCTTGGATCCAGCAGTCCCCGGGTCCGTATGCAGAATGGTGGACTCGGATTCTGGATACGGTGTGATGGAGGGCTTGTGTAGGTGCTCCAAGGATCCTCCAGGCGGGATTTCTTTTCTTGTAGAGCCGACTCGTGCGACCGCGTCGGCCGTTTCATTGTTTTCTTGAGGGACATGGTGGAATTCAATCCCCTCAAAACAAGTGCACGACTGTTGGATGAAGAACTGGTATAGGGCCATGTTTGCATCCTTGGCATCCCAATTACCCAAGACTTGCTACACCACTAGGTCCGAGTCGCTAAAGCAAAGGATTCGCTGGATGCCAATTTGTTTCGCCAGCTTGAGGCTGTGGATGAGTCCTTCGTATTCGGCGATGTTGTTGGACGTGCGAAAGTGGATTTGCATCACGTACTCCAATTGATCTCCCTTCGGAGAGGTGAGGATTTTCCCCCGTGCATCTTTGAGTCCTCAAAGTGTAATCTACAGTGTGTGGAGTTGAGGACCGGCGGTCGGTACTAGGTTTCTACCCAGTCGACTAGGAAGTCGGACAGGGCCTGAGACTTGATTGGTGTTCTTGGATCGTACTGGATGCTGTGGGCAGCGAGCTCGATAACCCACTTCACCACCTAGCCTGTGGCGTGTTTGTTGCCAATGATCTCGGAGAGCGGGGCCAATGACACCACCCAGATGGAATGCTCCTAGAAGTAATGCTTCAATTTGTTTGTAGACATGTACATGCCATACACCATCTTATGGGGTAGTTCTAATTCGAGAGAGAGCACTTCACTCAAATAGTACACTAGGCATTGGACCGGCTGCACCTTTCCTTCTTCTGGCCTCTCCATCACAAGCACGATGCTGACGACCCAGTTGGTGGCCGCGACATACATTAACATTGGCTCCTTTGAAGCCAGGGCTGCCAGTATGGACGAGGAGGAGAGGATGCGCTTGAGGTTGTGGAAGGTCGCATCCGCTTGAGACAACCAGATGAACCGATCAGTTTTCTTCATGAGTTGGTACAGCGGGAGTGCTTTCTCGCCCAACCAGCTGACGAACCGGCTGAGGGAGGCCAGGCACCCAGTGAACTTATGCACGTAGCTCAAGTTTTTCGGCGACTGCATGCGCTTGATTGCTCCTATCTTCTCCGGGTTGGCCTCGATCCCTCGTTCTGAGACGAGGAAACCGAGGAGCTGGCCGGCTGGGACACCAAAGACGCACTTCTTCAGGTTCAACTTCATCTGGAATCGGCGGAGGTTTGCGAATGTTTCTTTCAAGTCTTCGAGGAGCGTGTGTTGCTCTTTCGTATTCACCACCACATCATCAATGCACGCATGTAAGTTTCTCCCGATTTGCACCTGCAAGTATTTCTACATGCAGCGCTGGTAGCTTGCACCTGCATTTTTCAGTCCAAACAACATGGTGGTACGACAGTAAGCCCCATATGGGGTGATGAAGGCCGTTTTGAATAAATCTGTGTGATTCAACTTAATCTAGTGGTAGCTGAATAGGCGTCCAGAAAGGATAGCAGGTCGCAGCCGACCGTGGAATCGATCACTTGATCTATCCATGGCAGGGCGAAAGTACATTTGTGGTAGGCCTTGTTGAGGCTGGTGTAGTCGATGCACATGCTCCATGTATTGTTCTTTTTCAATACCAATACCGGGTTTGCCAACCACTCTGGATGGTATACTTCCATGATAAACCCGACTGCATGGAGCTGGGTGATCTCCTCACCAATTGTTTTCCTTTTCTCTTTCGTGAAGCGGCAGAGAGACTGCTTGACTAGCGTCACATACAGCCGGACATGGAGAGAGTGCTTGGCAAGCTCCCTTAGAACACCTGGCATGTCCTTGGGGGACCATGCGAAGATATCCCAATTCTCACGGAGGAAGTTGACAAGAACGCTTTCCTATTTGCTGTCGAGGCTGTCTCTGACCAGGATGAACTTGTCTGGCTTGGCCTTGTTGAGCAAAATCTTGTTGGTGCCCTTGGCTGGCTTGAACTGCGTCTCCCGGGGGGGCTTAGGCTCACCAGTTAGCATGTTGGCTTGCACCAGCGCCATGTTCTGCATGATGACGCGCTTCTCTTCTGCGATGATCATGGCTTTGGCCAGCTTGGAGCCGGCGGAGGTGCACTCTATTAACTGCTTGTAGCAACCGGTGATAGTGATCACCCCCTTGGGCCCGGGAAGCTTCTTCTTGAGGCATGCATAGTGTGGCCCCGCCATGAAATTGGTCAGGGCTGGGTGACCGAGGATAGCATGGTAAGTGCTAGAGAGGCTGGCCACCTCGAACCAGATGGCATCACGGAGGAAGTTGTCCTCCGTGCTGAAGATGACGTCCAACTAGATTTTGCCATTTGGCGAATGCAAAGGGCCTAGAACGGCGCCATGGAAAGACTGGAGGGTTGAAGATGAGACTCGCTGATGCCGAGCCAGTCCAACAAGCTACGGTAGAGGAGGTTGATGCTGCTGTCTCCATCGATGAGCACGCACGAGAATCTACTGGATTACTTCTGGGTAATGATGATGGGGTCTAGGACCATTGCATAACTGCTTGGATGAGGCAGTACAGTTGGCTGGTCTATCCTGCTCCACGTAATCTCTTGCTCTGACCAATTCAAGTATTGGGAGATGGGAGGGACAATGGCGTTCACTTCCTCCTTGTGGCTCCTCTTGCTATGCTTGGTCTCCGGCTCGGTGGTGTAGATGTGGTAATTACGCACTTGGAGAGGGTTGTCGTTGTCAGCATCCTCCTGGCGGTGCTGGTGATCCCAGTTGTTCGGTGGGCCACCTGATGGAGGAGGAAGTGGTGGTGGCGGTAGGCTGTCAGATTCAGCCATTCTCTTGGTCCAACTGCACTAGCAGGTCGTGTGCGTAGCCGGCTTGTTTTCGCCACTATGGAACTTGCATGACCCACCAATATTGACTCAATGGTGTACTTGGGTCTCGGTGGCCTGTCATCTGGCTTCTTCCTCCGACTACCCCTAGCAGCTGGATCTTTATAAACTACTGCCACCTGCTTGGAGCCACAAAAATTATCCGGCTGGTCGTCATTACTTTTGCCTTGGCGGTTGTCGTGGCCGTGCCACCTGGAGTTATGGTGGTGCTCACCCGACTAGTGCCGGTCCACCAAATTATTGGCAATAATTTGCCCTTGGTCGTTCACCACAATGACTTTCTTCATCGACGAGCTGGCGGTGGCGTATTTGTCCACAATGGGCATGGTCTGGGGATCCGCCCGACTAAGCTTGTGCTTGAGAATGGTGCCATCTCAGCAACCCTTGGTGAAGAAGCCAATCTCCTAGTGATCGCGCACCCCTTTGCAAGAGTTATGCATGCTCGTCCATCGGGTGAGGTAGGCGCGATTGAACTCGTCCTTGCCCTAGACATAGAGGGCGAGCTGATGGGAATGCCCAACCGCTTGTAGGTGCCAATGAAGTTGCGGATGAACGCTTCCTCGAAGTCCAACCAGGCATTGATGTTGTTGTCGGGGAGGCTGTTTAGCCATATTTTTGCCGAGTCGAGGAGCATGAGGGGCACATAGCCCACAGCTACCCGCATGTTGCCATTTTTTGATGCCCATCGTGGTGACGTAATCCACCAACCAGTCTTCTAGTTTGACCGTCCCGTTGTACTTTGGTGTGTCCCTAGGGAGCGAAAATCCCTTTCGAAATGGCTCATTACAGATGCACGGTCCAAAACATCTCGGGCCGGCCAGACTTTCTTCTTCCATGATGCATGACTAGACCAAGAGGTCGATGCGCACGCGGGCGTATATAGCCTCCGGCTCATGGGGCCAAGCTGTCCCATCAGGTGAGACACGGGGGTAGCATGGCTCCTTCCGGCTCCGTTGGCGGGTGCTTGATGATGTTGTCCTTGGCTAGCTCTACCAGCCAGGGCATGGTTCCTGCTGGTGACTATCGCGGTGTCATGCTGGGGCTGTCCGCGGCTGCCTGATTCACCACGTGGGCGGCTGTTCTGCCTTGGTATGTTTGGTGAGGAGGCCTGATACGCCTGCTTTCTACCATCGGGAGCCTCCAGATAAACCATTTGGTGGGGGACTTGGTTCTTGCTGTTTCTCGCTTGGCTGAGGCCTACCTCCACCTGCTTCAGGTTGGCCGTGGCAACAAGGAGCTAGACGCGCTCCTACTAGTGGTGCAGCTCCTCTCCCTCGAGGTGGTTCCGTTCTGCAATGATCGCTTCTGCCGCCCTCATGTTCTTGGCGGGACTGCTGTAGACCGGCTGAGCCGCGGGAGTACGTGGGTCAGTAGCTCGGTCTAGCTCCAAACCCAGGTTGCGACCTTGATGCTTGACATGCTGGCTAGTGCCGAGCAAAGGGGTGAATCCATGTGTGGTATTGTACTCGAGCACAGTCGCGTTCAACCGGCGCTGGGCGGCAGCAATCCTGGTGGCCTCTTCCAGGAGGTTTTGGCGGGTAGCTTCCAGCGAGGCCCCGGCTATAGCCGGATCTATCTCGGGATGACGGGGTTGCGGAGGTGCTGAATGGAGGATGTAAGCAGGTCTTGCTCCGGCTTGAGCGAATTGGATCTGTTTCCTCCCGTCCGATGCTCGAGGGGTGGGCGGAAGTTTTTGCCTGAGCTATCTGTAACATCCCCAGGATTAGGGTTAAACAAATCCCAGACCTTAGCCTGACATAAGCTTAACCTAGAGCTCGAGGATATTCAGTGAGAAATCGGTAACACAACAGTAACCCTGCGACGCAAAAATTATTACAGCAAGCTCATAACTAAGCGAAGAACCAAAATATTACAAGAAGAGGTCACTGACCATAAACATCAAACAACAGAAGCCAAATTATGCTACTAAGTATAGCAAACTTAACAAATGGTCTAAAGAGGCCTGAAGCATAACGATGACGTCCCAGCCTATAGATTCCAGGCTGCCGGCCGGGAACCCCAAGCAACTCGTCGGTGTCAATGTCGTACGGAACTCGTCTTCAAGGGAAGACTTACACTGAAATTATCAACAAAGCAAGGGTGAGTACAGGGTGTACTCCGCAAGACTTATGGCTAGTGGGGTTATTTTGCATAAAGCCATCTTTGTTTATAAAACAAGAGGGAGAAGAAGCTCGTCTAATCAGAATATTTTAAAAGGGGATAAGAGAGCGACATCTCCGAAGAATTGATCATCACTTTGATATCCACCAAAGTAATCCTCATCTCACGACTAGGATCACCCCCTCGTACCCATGAGGAAGCATCCTTAAGCACACGTTGAGCCGCCAAGTTTTACAATTAGGTTAATGTTCTCTATGATCTTAGAATTCGGTCACCAAGCATTCATAACCGTGAACACTGCTTTTCGAAAAGATTTAACCCTGCAGGAGTTTACAACTTTACCCACACGTACTAACCAACTCTTAATGCAAGAATCATTAGCCCTCTTCCTTGGAAGGCCGGCAGAGGGTGGTTAGACACGACCTTTACCTTGCTTTCACCAAGACCATGAGTCACGCCCTAAGGATGGTTCCGTCATAACAGGTCAAATCCCGAAGTCGGTCCCTAGATATGTGTGTCGAGGTTGGTTTACCAGGGGCGCCATCTACCCCAAGCAACCACGACCACACTTACCTACTTGTTATGATGCAACCTTCACCCACCAAATCTTTGCAAAACGTTTTCTATGCATATGTCGAATGGAACGCCCAAACTATGTGACTCATGGAATCTACTAGGAAAGTTAGTTACTCGTGAGGTTTTCCAGGCCCGTGTGGCTGTATGCTCGTCTCGGTTCCAAAGGCAAGAACTCGGGTCCTAGTAGTGGCGAGCATGGGACTATAAAAACCACATCCCACCGTGGCCTCCCATACAAGCCTTAGCATGTTTAACCTTTACCACTGATCTTACCTCATCAGTATACCTTGTTCTCCTGTTATACTAGATTCTCTGCATCTGATACATCGTCTGGATGAACCAGCACTGACAGCTAAGCAAGGCTAAGCAAGATACAGATATAAGCTCTAGCAGTGCACACAAGCCAAACCTAGTTATGCTAGCAGCAGCGGATCAGGTAATATAAGCGCAAGGGAGTAATGCAACAGATAGGATACTTTATCTATCGATAAAATACCACAATAGAATCGTATGCATCTGACAAGAATGAAATACTTTGAAACCATGGGATTATATCATGTTGGGGCTATGCTTGCCTTGTTTGTTGATACCCAAAAAGCAGATCTTCGGATATCTTGTACTTTACTTGATTATAGTTGGTCAAGTATTGTTCATCGATCTTCGATGGTGTTGACCTTGGTCTTCGATCTCGATATCGTATTCTACCGGGAAGAAGCAAACACCAAAAAGAAAGGGGAAAACAATCAACACATGGCATCGATGCAATGCTCAAGCAAGGATGAAGATATGCTAAGTTAAATAGATCTTAAATGAAACCCTAAGGCATGCTTGATCATTTTAAACAAGGTCCAAAGGGTATAAACCCTAGGACAGGGGAAACCCCGGAACACCTATGAGGGGTTGATTTTGTTCTCTAATTAAACTTGTAATTTAAGTTGTTTAACAATGCGTTATTATAGCTTAGATAGGTAGATCTCATTTTTCTGAACATTTTGATATATTATATACATTTTTCTGACTTACAGAATAAAAGATATTGAATTTACAACATTTATAACATTTTATGTAATTAATAAACCAATTTAAATAGATTAATTGCGTCATGCTGGCATCACCACGACGCCAGCACAGGCACAACTTTTCTCACTGGGGGCTGGGCTAGCCACAGTGGCTGACAGAGGGGCCCCAGGCCACCTCAACTGCCACGCAGACAGGGGAGGGACCCAGCCAAGGTTTGACCGGGTCAGGCCCTCGTCGCTGACGCACGGGTGACGTCATGCCGGCGGGCACCTCCTAGATCGAGCATGTGTGTGGCACTAGCGGCGATGCGGGGCTGTGGGAGCGGGTGCGTTCGACGCAGCTCATCGAGGCGAACCAAAAAGTGGCGGCTCCTCCCCTGTTTGGTCGCCGGAGCTGCAACGGTGAGAAGCTTCTGCGGTGGCGCTCGGAGCTCCACGGTGGCAAGCCACTACAGGAAGAGAGGGAAGGAGCGGGTAGGAGCTTGATAACAAGGGGCTCACCGTGATCACGAGTAGGTGGTCGGGAAGGCGTGGGGAGCTCGTATGGCGGAGAATCAGCACCTGTCGGACTTCGGAAAGACGGCGTCAATTCGGTCGACTACGGACGCGCGACCTTGATTAGTTTGCTGAGGAAGACCGAGGAGGACTTGAAGGAGACGATGGTGTGCTCAGTGGTGCTTGGTGGAGCATAGAAAGATGGCGCGTGACGGTGATTGGCTGCTAGGGTTATGGCAGCTCGCAGATAGGAAGGAGGCGGGCGCCAGGGGGAGATAATAGAGGATGGGGCAAAGAGGAGCACGTCTCGGGCTGGTCTTATCCTCGTCCAGGGCATCGGCGGCACGCATCGCAGCGGCTGGCGGCGATTGATGGCGTTAGGGAGGGCACGCAGCTGCTTGGTCGGCGAGGAAGAAGACAACGAAGGGGTAAGTGGGCTTGGGCCAAGTGGGTTGGCTGCGGGCTATAGGGAGCTGCGCACGGCGACAAATAGAGGGGAGAAGGAGTTGGGCTACTGGTCTACGACTGCTGGCTCAGTTTTTATTTAGCAAAACTTTTTCTTTTTTCTTTTCTGATTTCCATTTGTATTTTCAATTACAAAACTGGTTTAGGTCATTCAAAAATACCAGAGATTTATGAAATTATAGAAAATATTGCAGGGGCCCTTTTATTAAAATTGGGCTCCACACCATTTTCAAAACCACTTGAGAGGTTTTTTTTAAGAGAGAGAGGAAACTAGGGTTTTAGGGTTTTGCAATATTTCTTTTGCATGCAATTTAAAAGATGATGCTCATGAATGCACAAACAAACCCTAATTTAAGATTAACAAAAACTGGGGCGTTACAGCTCTATCCCCCTTACGAGAATCTCGACCCGAGATTCCGGAAGTAGGAAGAGGGAAGAGAAACAGTGTCACTTCTAAGGATAAGAGGGAAGCACACTAACAACACACCGAGTATTTCATGGTCAACTCATGAAGGAATGTTCAAAACAACTCTGAGATGACGAACATGAAACACGTCAAGGTAATAAAGGAAACAAGAGGAGATGGTTTCAAGTTGTTAGATAGCTGGTCTTCATAAGGATTGAGACCATGGAGCTTCAGAAGAGTTTAAGCTTCTGAAAAGGAGAGTTTACAAAGGAAGTAACATGACCAAAGACTTCGAAAGGGAACCTCTACTAAACAACTTAGGTGGAGCTTCCAAGGTATAGAGATACGGATAACCAAGTTGTTGAACTACTTTTGTTATAGAAGGACCAGCCTTCGTTCAACAGAAGGTCAAGACAGAAAGGTTGTTTTGTGGTGAGGACTTGAAAGAGTCATAAGGACCATGTAGAAAGAGAAACTTTTGATTACCAAAATCATAGTCACTTTGTGAACATGATCAAGAAACGAAGGAAAACTCTTTATTCACCCAGGTCTATCAAAACCTTTGCCAAAGATCGTGATATCACTTTACTCCACCAGGATGAAGAGGTAAGAAGATTCCTGATGACACGTGGAAAAAGAAACTTCATTCTTAGACTTCAATTACTTGGCACAATAAGACGCTTGCCAACATAAAAGGGTCTGGAGGATCGACCGAGAGACATTTAGCAACACTACTTTAAATGTTCTCCTTGATGTTCGAGACACCAAATATCAAGTAAAGGTCAGACTTCAGAGACAAAGGAAACCATAAGCACAACTCCTATAATAAATCATAGAAGAATCCTCATGAAGAGTGGTTGTTATTTGCTGATTCAAGAGATTTTGACAATAGGCTTTCCGACTAGTTGTGTCAACCATTACATCAATCTTGCCGGGTTTACAAGGAGACCTATGTCAAAACCTTGAAGATCACAAACCATCATATCTGCTTGAGATTCAGATTTGGTTAGGTGAGATGATACTTCAGACTCAGCATGTCCGAATAGAAAGTTTGCAGCATTTACCACAAAGGTAAAGTTACTGGATTCTCAAGACTCGGACTTCAGTGTTAAGCTCCAATAGAGTGAGTTGAATTGCTAGACCCACGTATTAACAACTTGTCAGAAGACAACTGCTTATACATCAAGTACTTGCAATGAAACACAAGTGTCCATAAGGAAACATAGATAACTCTACTCGAATCCATGGTGACATCTTTCACCATTTTCCCATGAATCGGAGAAGGTTACTTCTAACATCTAGAACACATACTTCGAGATAACACGAATGAGGTTCTCGAAAGTTTTCCAACATTAATGCCAAAGGTTCCATATGAATGTATTCTAGCATGGAGAAGATAAGGATATTATCGATGGGCTCAACAACAAACTTATCAAAATACTCCAGGAAGATGGACTCATGTGTTGAATGAACGAGGCAGGGTATTGGTCAGACCAAAGGACATGAAGATGTACTCAAGTGAAACATCACGAGTAGCAACATCATCAAGATAGTCCTTGGAACTAAGTTTGATTTGACGATAACCCAAATCAAATCAAAAGTGGGGGAAGATAACTTATCCACGACGGAAATACTATCTTTCTTCAGCAAGAACGAAACTAGACAACCCTTTAAGATGAACTAAGTCAGATAGAACTTTTGTCTTACAACTCTCCAAGTTGTTGTTTAAGCTCAACCAACTAGTTCAAGGGTATCCAAAATGGATCCTTGGAGAAAGGAGCATTTCAGAGAACTTGCTTGCTCAAGAACTTGACAAACACGGTCATGTGGCAACATGGCGATACTTCTAGAGAGACGTCTAGAATATCACAAACCATCGATATGTCACTTAGTTCGAGAGGAAACTTTCTTGGTAAGGTAAGAAGACATAGTCTTAGAGTTTCGGCATGAGCCTAACTCTTTGACCGAGGAGAGTGTACCATGGTAACAGACTTGGTAGCACAATCATCCTTTGCTTAGTGATAGGGTTAACCATCACGCTGGGAATGACACAAATGTCCTTGGAGTTCGACGCAACAATAACGAATTGCTAAGAATCTCAGATGGCCACATTATTACACACACGCATCATTCTAGAGCATGAAGCTCAAAAGAAGGGTGGGTAAGGATGTGTAAAAGCATCACTTCATTAAGAAGGCCATGAAACTCAGCACGACTGAAAGTGCATGTGTGCCCCCATGTGTGGTTTTGGTAATTAATGACAATCTTTATGGACTTATGTTTGCATTGAGTTTTACCTGTAGGATTTGTCCATAGGCAATGCTTGAACCATATGTTGGCTTCAAGGTTGGGAGAAGAAGAAAGTGAATAAGATTAAGTGTTGACCAAGGTTTCAATGAGTGATCTGGAGATTGGTCAAGTGAAAGTTGAGCCTATAGCAAGTGTGTCTTGAAGACTAAAGTTGGGGTGATATCTCTTATGTTCCTTCAAGACACCAACATAATGAAGAAAGAAGATATGATGTGCAAGGTCAATGTGAGCTATCTCGAAGAGATCATTTGCTTGGAGATTGCCATCCTATGGTTATCATGGATATGGGAATATGATATGCTCAAGAGATAAGCTCTACCATAGTGGAGTATGGGAGAGCAATTTGCAAGTCTTCACCAAGCTAGTGCAATCAAGAAAGGTGTTCCATCTTGAGGTGGACAAGATCGCTATCATCAAGCTCAAGTGGAATATTCTCAAGGCAAAGGTATGTTCTTGATAGGGTTTCTTTCTTACTGGTCTCATGGTGTTAGTTGGGGAGACCGGTTTATAGGATAGATAGCCGTACTATCAAGAGGGGCTCTCGAGTGAGTAACTTGATCATATCCTTCACGAGACCCCAAACCTTTGCATACTTGGCATCATCCTTTCTTGGTTGTTATTTGGATCCTATCCATGTGAGATTCTTGAGCTTGTGGTAATATTCATAACAAGCTCTAATTCATCGAAAACGGATTACATATGCATTCTCTATTGCCTTTTCGATATTGGAGGTTTTACCGGTTTGTCTTTTTGAGATTGGTAAAACCTTACATTATTTGGTTCTTATACATGAGAGGATTTAGAGCTTGTGTTAATCTTCATGACAAGCCCAAGTTCATCGAAAACGGATTTCATATGCATTCTCTATTGCGTTTTCGATGTTGGAGGTTTTATCGGTTCGTCTTTTTGAGAGAGGTTAAACCTTTCGTCATTTGGTTCTATCCTCCATTGCTGTACTATGATGGTTCTCTGTATTATCTTGTAGATGTCGTTAATATCTTCGAAACGAGCCCAAGAGCATCAAAATCGGAGTCCGGATGCAAAAGTTATGGTCGTTTCGGTTTTGCTATTTCTGTCAGTTTTACCTTGGGCGGAATGTCCGGCCGTTTTCAGCCGGAATGTCCGGCCCGGCCGGAATGTCCGGCTAATTCACGCCAGACTGTCCGGCCCTGGGATCTTGTCGACCTCCCCGGACATTCAGAACACCATATCGGACTCCAACCGGACTCTGGCCGGAATCTTCGTAGGCCGGAGTGTCCGGTCAGCATCTCCCGAAGTGTCCGGGGTAAGTTGCTCCAACGGCTCTAATTCCAGGGGCCCTATATAAAGGCCCCTTCTTCTACCTTGGTTGCTGCGGTTTTTCCAACCTCAAGAACCCTAAATCTGAGCCACCATTGTTGATCTCCTGAGCTTGCTTCCCTCTCAATCCCTCCTATGATTCTTGCATATTCTTGGGGGATTTGATAGAGGAGATCTAGATCTACAATCCCACCAATCAATCTCTTCTCTAAGTGAGGGGAACATATTGGGATCTAGATCTTGGAGTCTTTTATGGATTTCCTCCATTGTTCTTCCTCTCTTATTCCCCCACAAACTTTTGTAGCTTTGGTGGAATTTGGGAGTGAAGGACTTGAGCACTTCTTATGTTCTTGCCATTGCATTTGGTGCATCGGTTTGAGTTCTCGGTGAGGATTCGATTGGGTGAAAGGTGAGAAGCTTTTTACTCTTGGGTTCATTTGAACCCTAGACGGTTTGGTGGTTTTGTAGGTTTGTGGATTACTTGGGGCCTCCAATTAAGTTGTGGAGCTTTCCCCAAGCTTGTTTGTTGGGAGCCTCCAATTAAGTTGTGGAGAAGTGCCCCAACCTTGTGAGAGGTTCCAGATTGCCATCGACAAGTGCACCGATAATGGAAGTGTGGATCGATCCTGTTGGGGTGAGATTCACAGGAGAACAAGGGAGGCCTTTTGTGGCATTGGTGGTTTGATACCACCCCCTCTCCAAACGAGACGTAATCCATGTTGGGAGGAACTCGGTAAAATATCGTCGTCTCCGCGTGCCTCGATTATCTCTATATCCGAGCTCTTACTTATGCACTTTACTTTGTGATAGCCTTCGTGCTTGAAGTATATATGTAGCTATCACATAGTTGCTTGTCTTGCTTAGCATAAGTTGTTGGTGCTAATAGGTGAACCCTAGTTGTTCTAGGTTTTGTGCTTAACAAAGTAAACGCTAGTTTAATTCCGCCTTTGTTGAGCCACTCTCGGAAAAGTTTTTAAACCGCCTATTCACCCCCCCTCTAGGCGGCATCTATATCCTTTCAATTGGTATCAGAGCCCGGTCTCTCATTTTAGGCTTCACCGCCTTGAGAATAAAGATGTCGGCTAGGGGATTAGTGCACAATGAAATGTTCATATTCGATGGCACAAATTATGATATATGGAAAACTCGTATGCTTATTCATTTTCGGGACATGGATCCAAATTTGGAGCGTATTGTAGATATAGGTTTTTTTTCCTCCTATGGATTTCGAAAATCTATCTTGTGAGGATGAGAAAAACTTATATCTTGATGCTCAAGCTTCTAATGTACTTGTTAATGCTTTGAGCTATGTAGTTACATCTTCAATCATACCTTTTTGGAGCGCTCATGAGTTATGGACAACACTTCAAGATAAATATGATGTGTCCAACATTATTGAGGATGATTGTATTGCTTCCACTTCCGGCCGTGATGAGTTCTCATCTTCTTCCACTTCACCAAAGTGTGGTAAGACACAAGGTAATGATATGGTGTGTGGTGATGAATATTGCAATGTTGATAGTGAGCTTACTCTTATTGATCCTTCTTCTCTATCTCATTGCAATACTTCATCTTTGGACTCTAACACTTGTAGCACCCAAAACTCCTTATATGCTTGTGTTGGTAGTCCTTGCATATCATGTATAAGTGGCTTGAATAAATCTTATGATGATATGCATGTGTTGTCTTGTTGCCATGATAAAAATCCTTCTATTTCCTCTAGTGCTTGTGTTGCTAATAATGTAGAGAAAAAGGAAGATTCTATGGGCCAAGACAAGGTTTTGAATGGAGCTTCAAGTAATTATCCATCATCATCATCTCACAGTTCCCACCTATGCCTTATGGCTCGGGATTCAAAGGTAACTCCTACTTTGGAACCCAATACCTCTTATGATGATGAGGATGGGGATAATGAGGAAAAAGATATTAATGTTGATGATTTATATGAAAAGGGTGAGATGGTTTATCATGCTATTGTTAAGAATAATATTGCTTGCTCTAACTTCGTTGAAATCTTGGACTTTGCCATTAAGAGAAAAGAACATAATTATAAGTTAGAAGCACAAATTGAAGAGCATGAGAACACCGTTGATAAAATGAGTAGCCTTGAGCATGAGTATGCTAATCAAATTGCACATCTAAATGAAGCTCTTGAAGAGGAACAAACCACTAAGGAATCTCTTGAGGAGACTTTTGCTCTAGAGTTGTCTAGAGTGTAGGAATCTAATGATGGAGGTCCTAAGGTGGCTAGTGGTCTCAAAAGTAAAAATGATGAGCTTCAAGTTGCTTATGCTAAACTCCTTGAGGATTTTGAGCACCTCAAAAATGGCTCTAGGGTCATCAGGGGTGAGCTCATCAAACTCACCGAGTCACATGAGCAACTTAAAGCCTCTTACTCAAAAGAGCTTTCAAAGTTGCCCTCACCTCTTGCAATTAATTATGATGCTTGTGTTACTAACTCTATTTCTTGTGAAGCATCTATTTTAAAGGATAATGTTGATCTAAATACTCAACTTGCTTTGCTAACTAGCAAGTATGGGATCTTGGAAGAAAGTCATGGTAAGCTATAAAGCTCTCATGAGGATCTTCTAGCCTCCCATGATAGGCTAAAATTAGCTCACGAGGCTATTATGTCAAAGGTAACATCTAATGAGCCTCATGTGGACATTAGCACTACTTCTACTCCAAATGTCATATTGCCATGTGCTAGTCCTTGTAATTCATCCACTCATGCCATTGATACATCTTGTGATGAATTACTTTTCGTAACTTGTTGCTCTAACAATGTAGCATCCACTTCCTCTAGTATTTTTGTTCACACTAACCATGTAGAGGAAATTAAAGAGCTCAAGGCTCAAGTCACTTCTTTGAAGAATAACTTGAAAAAGGGTCATAAAGGGAAGGCCACACTCGATAATATCTTGATTATGCAAAAATCCCCCAATGACAAGAGTAGGCTTGGATTCAACTCCAATGTCAAGAACAAGTCCACTATCAAGTTGAAGAACAAGGGCAACAAGAAGAATGGCCAATACAAGTCAAGAATCCGGCCAACATCGTTTGCTTCAAGTGCAAGGAAGAAGGGCATCATGTTAGATCCTGCCCATTGAAGAACAAGCCTCTTAGTGTGAAGCAACAAGGGAAGCGGCCTCAAGCTCTACCTCAAGTTAGTGATGGGCCTCTTCCTAAGAGAACTACTCGAACTCTTCCTCCAGTTGTGGCTTCACCTAAGAAGAAAGATGACAAGATAAGAGCTTGCTATATATGCCGTGAGAAGGGGAAAATTTCTTCCTCATGCACTATTGGTATCTCCTCATCCAACCCTATTATTATTGATGATACTTATTCTCTTTGTAAGGATGAGGTTGGCAATGTGTTTGCCAAATTTGTTGGTGCTCAATGTGGGTTCATGAAAAGAACCATTTGGGTTGCCAAGCCTATTGTGACTAACCTCTTAGGACCCAACTTGGTTGGGTACCAACAAGCCAAAACTTGATCAATAGGTATTGTTGGAGGGCATTGGAGGCTTCGTTACATTATGAAGAATTGAGGGATCTTCATCATTTATTCTTGTCAAGTCAAGCCATTTAGATTATCATGCTTCTATCATATATCCAATGTTCCTCCTTGCGGTAACATGTTCTTAACTCATTTACATTGAAAGTTACTTGCTTCTTTGTGCATATGTTGGTTTTGTACCTTGTATGTGTTTGTACATGTTGTGCTTCCCTCGTACTTATATTGAGTTATCAAGTATACTTGTGTATGTTGGTTGTCACACCATGTATTTGTGTCTCTTGGGTTGGATCCTTTGTTGAATTTATTTGGTATCTTTCTTGGCTCTTGTGAGAGATTAACGGACTATCCCATTTTGGGGGAGTGTTATGCTTGGGCATTCCACAATCCTAAAATGTGTGTACATGAGGAATACCACTTAGTATATATATTGCAAGTTTACCTAGTCTCTATGCGGTATGTCTTTCTTATGAGAAATTCAAGTTCCATAATGTTCATTAATCATCTCTATTTGGATGTTTTACCTCTTGTTGAGTATTCTTGGTTTATCACATTATGGGGGAGTCATACGCTTTGTGCATATTACAAACCTAGAAAATATGGACATTTGAGGTTGTGTCACTTAGAATTGATATTGATAATTATCTAGCTCCTAAGTGGCACATTTAGCTCAAACAAGTTCCAATTCCCTTGGATTGATTTTATTGTTCATCTTTTGGATCTTGTTTGTGAGAGTTTTATTGGTATGTGCTTACCCATACACTACTAGGAAACAGACTGTTAGTGGCGCACCAGGAATGCCCATCCGTGGCGCACTAGCAGTGCGCCACGGGCCTTGCGCTAAGGCTATCTCTCAGCCGTGGCGCACTGCCTAGTGCGCCACGGTTGTGTAGAGATAGGCGTAACACACCTCCTAGTGCGCCACAGAAGTTTGGGATGGTGCGCTACCCCTGGGATCTTCTGTGGCGCACTACCTAGTGCGCCACTAAACTTCCATAGTGCGCTTTAGGTGTAGTGCGCCACAAAAGGTAGACCATGTGCGCCACAGATGTATTTTTTGTTTTTTTTTTAATTTCCGAGCCAGATTATATGCAATACAGATTATATACAATATTACAGCAGATATACACACACAGATACAAGATATACAATTATATATATAAATACTCAATATGAAAAACAAGATTGAAACAAATACATATAGATAAGTCTCATACATGAATACATAGTCTAAGTTAATTACATTGTTTCGATCATGTTACAAAGTAGTAGTTGGTGACATGCGAATACATGTGTCGATCGAACAAGTTAGAGCTCGGAAGCTCGCCTAGACATCTAAACTAGCTAGCTAGACACAAACGCGGGATAAATAACCAAAGAAGATAAGCATGACCACCGCCGCGACGAAGGTGTAGGTCTTCATCCGGTTCCTTGTCCTAACTCCCGCTAGATAGCGCGTGTATCTAGCTTCCGCCTCCGCCATAGTGTTGTACCCTTTGTAGCTATTGCCGCTGAAACGGTGCACCTGTCTCCGGCAGTCTTCCCAATCATCGTAGACTCCGGGAACCCGTCCCTTGTACACGACGTACCACGTCATCTATAAGTTGACAATAATAATTAACCGACTATTGAAAAAAACATATATAATTAAAGTCGCATATGAATATACACTTATAGAAAGTACTCCTAAATCAAAAAGACCAAACTCAAAAAGCATGCCTCATATATAACTAGGTTGTTCGACACAGGAATATGCTACGATGGAACTGTCCGCCAAGTAGGATGCACAACACCTGGACGTATGCATAGCACAAGGCGGACAATCCCATCGCAGCACATTCACATATAGTGTGCCACGACTTTTCAATCATCGGCATTATTCTCGAAAAGGACCAAAGTCACTGTACTTCTTCTCGATTAACCTTTTGTGCTTCTGTACCCAAGGATCGACTAGTTCTAAATGCTGTAGCGCGACGAGGTTTGCTCGATCAAAGTCTGCGCGTCGAAAATCGAAGTCTGCATGCAGTATGCGACGACCCTCTCGGTGACCAGATCCGTCGAGCTTGCCAAGGTGTCTGTTGACGGGAATACCGACAGGGTTCTCGATGTCTAGATAATTCATGCAGAAAGAGATGCACTCTTCGGCCAGAAAGCCCTTGGCTATGCTTCCATCTGGACAGGACCTGTTGTGAACGTATCCTTTGATGTGTCCGTTCATCCTTTCGAACGCCATCATGCTGCGGAGGAACATCGGCCCGAGTTGTACGATGTCCTCCACGACATGGACCAGCAGATGCACCATAATGTCGAAGAATGCGGGTGGGAAGTAGACCTCAAGCTCACATAGTATCACCACGATCTCCTCCTGTAGCCTTCCGAGCTGATTCAAGCCAATCGACTTCCTAGAGATGACGTCGAAAAACTTGCATAGGCCAAATAATGTTTCACGGACGTGCTCGTCCATTATCCCTCTTAGTGCGACCGGAAGTACCTGCGTCATTAGCACGGCACAGTCGTGAGACTTCATGCCACTGAACCTCTGCTTCGCCTCGTCTAGGTATCTGCTTATCTTGCCCGCGTAGCCGTAAGGAAATTTGACTCCTAGAAGGCACTTGAAAAACTGTTTGATCTCATCCTGGCTTAGAGTGAAGCAAGAAGGAGGGCAGTAATATTCGTTCTTCTTGAACTTTTTACCCTTCCGACGACCTTGTGTCGTCTCCGACTCATGATCATCGTCATCTTCCTGATCATCAGGAGTAGTGCGTCCTCCGTGAAGCTCCTTCCGGATACCCAAGCATATCAGGTCGTGCCTTGCTTTCGGACCATCTTTCGTCCTATCTGGCATGTTGATTATGGTGGCGACCAGACTCTCACACACGTTTTTCGTGATATGCATGATGTCGAGGCTATGAGGCGTGCGGAGAAACTTCCAGTATGGCAACTCCCAGAAAATAGACCTTGTTTTCCATACCTTCATCAGCGGCTTGTCTTGTTGCTGCCTCTTTCGCTTCTTTCCAGGCTTAGGACAATCTTTCCAGTTTTTCAGCAACTCTTCCACTTCTTCGCTGCTTCTACGCTCTGGGATTCCCCGGGTCTCTGATTTGCCATCGAATAGGTCTCCACGTTTTCTCCATGGATCATTCTTGCCGAGCCACCTCCGGTGCGCCATGAACACGGTTTTCGATGACCCTGGATCTTTCTCTAGTTGGAGATAGCTTGTGTTATCCATGCACCTAACGCATGCGCAGAATCCTTGGATAACCTGCCCCGAGATATACCCGCAACCTGGATAGTCTTGCACCGTAGTGACCAACGCGGCTCTCATAGTGAAATAATCTTGTGCGACGGCGTCGTAAGTATTGGCTCCAGATTCCCATAACGTGGCTAGCTCCTCTTTCAACAGCCCGAGATACAGATTGATGTCGGTACCAGGTTGTTTCGGCCCTTGAATTAGCATACTCATTTGTATGTACTTCTTCTTCATGCACAACCATGGAGGGAGGTTGTACATCCATACAAACACGGGCCAAGTGCTGTGCGTGCTGCTCTGGCTACCGAACGGATTGAGTCCATCGGTGCTAGCACCAAGCCTGATGTTCCTCGAATCTCCACCGAATTCTGGGAATTCGAGGTCCAATGCTTTCCACTGGCTAGCATCTGAAGGGTGCGTCAGCAGCTCATCCTTTTCGGGGTCATCATCATCTCCTGGCTTCTTCCTTTCCGCATGCCATCACATGAGCTTCGCTTCCTTAGGGTCCGCGAAATAGCGCTGCAGACGAGGAGTGATAGGAAAGTACCATACCACTTTTCGAGGTGCTTTCTTCCCTTTCTTGTATCGACTCACGCCGCACACCGGACATGTGGTTTTCTCCGCGTCCTCGCCCCGATAAATGATGCAATCGTTGATGCATACGTGATACCTAACGTGCGGTAGATCGAGAGGACAGACGATTTTCTTGGCATCCTCGATACTAGTTGGACATGTGTTCCCCTCCGGGAGACGATCGTGCCAGAATGCCATCATATCGTCGAAGCTTGCGTCGCTCAATTTGTGCTTTGCCTTCATCTCCATAGCCTTGAGCGTTACATTCAACCGGGTATCATCGGGCCTGCATCCTTCATACAATGGAGTAACCGCGTCTTTCTCAAGTTGCGCAAGCTTGGCTTTCTCTCTAGCGGCAGCCCTGGCGTTACTCGTCTGCTTGAGAAGCAGCTCTTGCACATAAGGGTCCCGCACCCAGCCTGACATTGTTCCATCGTCGTCTGCTCCTCCGGCATCTAGATCATCATCATCCCGGTCTGCTTCCGCACCTTCACCATCTCCAGGAGACTCTTCATCATCTCGCCCGTTCTCGCCGTGATGATGATCATCGTCATGTTGGCCACCTTCACCGTCTCCATCATCTATGTCATCGCTTATCCAACGAGTGTATCCATCCATGAAACCATGGCGGAGCAGGTGCGCCTGCAGATTCCCGGAATCTGGGTCGATCACCCAGTTGAGTTTGCATCTTCTGCACGGACATCTTATATCCGTCTTGTTATTTCGTATCATGTCGGCCGTCGCACATTTCAAAAATCTAGCCACAATGCCTTCGCTCATTATGCGGACCATTTTTGCCTGCACGGTGTACACGGTACAATTTTGAAGTCTATTAGAACCACACAATGAATGCATGCATGCAATGGTCGATAGAAAATTTCGGCATGACCTATCCTAAAATTAGGACCTTTGCGAAATGCCAAAATCTTGCCAAAATGGAAATGAATCAACATTTTGGCAAAACAAATGGCAACTTGTTCACATACAAACACAAGAGAGAGAGAGACCGATCCATACACACATGAACATATCATTATCCTCTCCATACACACATGCATGAGCATCATCGATACTCTCCATATACACACACATATGACCATCGATCCTCTCCACATACACACATCATGAGCATCGATCATCTACATACATATGAGCACATCATCCATATACACATGAACACATCCTTACATGGACAACTTACCGAGATGAGAGACCGATCGCGAGAAAGATGGAAAGGAGAGGTGCGCGCGTCGACCGGAGAAGGATAGATGAGAGACCGGAGACCTCCTCTATTACTTATATATGTAACATCCAAAGCAAGTTTTACATGCTAAAAATGGTGAATGTGTGGAGAAATTGAGGTGGGAAGGAGAAGATCCCGACTAGATCTAAGGAGGAAGAAGAAGGGGAAAGTGAAGTGTGGGGTGGTGGATGTGGTCACACATGTGCACATAAAGTGCTGTCCTAAAGAAATCGACACATCCGTGGCGCACACGGCCCTAGTGCTCCACAGGGAGTACAAACATCTGTGGCGCACTATGCCATGTGCGCCACGGATGCTCCTACTCCCTATGGCGCACTAGGCCGAGTGCGCCACAGAAGTTTGTGGCCGTTTCAGAGCAGAGGGGGGCATGCGCTTAGGCGTAGCGCACCACCCCCATGTGCGCCACAGATGACACTAACAACCGTGGCGCACATGGCTATAGTGCTCTACAGATGTTTGGCGTGCGGCCAACAGGGCCCTGTCCCACACACATCTGTGGCGCACTATAGTCATGTGCGCCACGGTTGTTCTAGTTATTAGTAGGGCACTGCCCACAGGTGAGCCACGCCTGTTTTAGCCGTGGGGCACTTCAACCATGTGAGCCACGGATGTGCTGATTACCTATAGCCGTTTTCCTAGTAGTGATATTTGGACCTCCATATCCTTCATGGAAACCATTTTCTTCAAGTTACTTTAATCTTTTATGATTGTGTGACTATTTGGAGCTATCAAGAATCTCTATCTAAGCATCAAGCTTAATTTTTATATTTCGTCATATGCTTATCGTTGTGAATATGATCATGATATCCTTGAAAACTACCTTGGGAAATGTTTCCCCATAATTCTTGTCATTGGACAAGTGGTACTACATATATGGTAGAATTTATTGATCATATTGATTTTGGCCTTTGCTTAAATTTTGTTCTACCTCTTGCCAACAAAATGTTTTGTGTTTTCTCCCAAGCTTTCCTTGCCTCTTGTGGATCTTCTTATTTTTTTGTATCCTCGTGTGTTTTATTTAATGTAGGTACTAGTGATGATCCCATCTGTGTGCATTTTTCATTCAAAAGGAAAATCCTACATAATGCACTATCCATGGGGGAGCTCTCCTATATTATTTAGAACACTCATATTTATGCTTCTTGTTTTGTTCCATATCATGTTTTATGTGCTTGGAAGTTTGATCTTTTCTTTTGGTACTTTGTGCCATCATGAAAAGTGTAGAGAGTTTGGCTCCTTTGTTGGAACCTTTTATTTTTTCAATTGGTATGTTGTTTGCGAGTTGATTTTCTCATTCCATGCTTTCTATTTAACCATTTGAATGAGATAAATTGTTGAGCATTTTTATTTGTTTATCCTCTTTTGCTCTTTGGCTTTAGCTTAGTTCATTGGTTGAACTTGTGTTCGGTCATGTGTTGATTTGACTCTTTGATGCAATTTGGACACCTTCTATTGTGTCACTCTCTTGTGTGTGACTTCTTGGTTTACTTTGTGTTTTTTATTCAAATTATATCTCCTTTTTGGTTCTTGCAATTCTTGTGCATGCATATTTACTAAATTTATATATTATGGTATGCTTGCTTTCTTTGGTCCAATATATAAGGGAAACTCCACCAAATCCTATTTTGGCTAAGGTGTGCATGAAATTCAATTTCATATCAATATGCACATGTTTTTGTGGAGTTTGTCCTATGTATTGTAGTGTATCTAACTACTTTGGACCCAATGAGTTTTGGGACCATTGTGTACTTGAATGTGTTTTAGGTACACTTGAGATACATTGGATGCTTGTCTCAATAATAAGAAGATGTGGTGACTAAATGATAATTGGAGGCAAGCTAGGATGATATACAAACGCATATCTACTACACCTACCAATGTTATCTCGGTAACAAGTATCCCTCTCATGCATACTTTTCTAGCATCCAACCTTTGTGGTTGCATCATGGCATGGTTTCCTTCAGTTGCTTTTATTGTGGTTCTTGCACGATTATATTGTATCATCCTTATTGTTATATGAGTAAGTTGACATGAATGCATATTTTGGGGAGTATATAAAATTCATGTTTATGATTCACCAATCCCACATATGCCAATCTAGCAATTTTATTGCCAATCATTTCCTCAATTTCTCTCATGTGCAATATGGATGAATTTGCAAGGCTTATTTGTTCTTTATGATACTTGTTGCTTTTTCCAATGCATTCCAACTATCTCTTGTTCCCTTGTGATATTTGTGGTGTATTTTTTAGTGTTTGAAGGTCTTTGATGTTCAATAAGATAAATTTGAGCCCTTGGCCATGCTTTCTAGCAAAAATCTTGCTGGCATTATCTATGACTTTCTTTTGGGTATCTTGCTCTTTCTTGAGTATCCATTTTGTGTGTACATGTTTCTTTGTGGATGAATATCTACCTAGAAACGTATACATATGATTATGGCTAAATCTCTAGTTGATATCCTTTTGGCTTTGGAGTCCACCTTGTGCTCCTTCTTTACTCTTTGGTGGCTCCAAAAGTTTTTTTTTGAGTGCTTGACATTTTCATTTGCATCTTTTGGCACTTGTTGGTGTTAAGAAAGTTGATCTCTCAAGCCTTGTGTTATTATGTAAGTTTGGGGGAGCAAGGATACCACGTTTATGCACTTTACATTCAAAGCAATTATTATATTTGGTGCATAAACCTTGGGGAGCTTTCCTAATTTACCTAAGAACACACATTTGCCTTCTTATTCTTGTTTGGTGTTTTGTTTGATTATGGGGAGTTAGGATTCCATAATTGTGAACTTTGTTGTGCATGAACCTTGGGGAGCTTCCTATTTTCATCTAAACACCCATTTGCTCTCATCATAATATCTTCTCTCTTGCTTGTGCTCGTGGTTTAAATGATATAGAGGGAATGAGGATGCCATGTTTGTGCATATTGTATTCAAACGCAGATTATAATTTGTGCACAAACCTTGGGGAGTCTCCTCATATTATTTAGATCACTCACTTTTCAACCTTATCATATTATCTATCTTTCTTTTAGCATCTTCCTTTTGTGAAGTGCTTTTTTTGATCTTTTGATTGCTTACTTCATTCGTTGATGCTTCTTCACCATTTTATTTCTTTGCAATCTTTGGATCCTCAGTTTAGTTTGATTTCCTCATGGTATTCATCATTGGATACGTGCATTTGATTCCACTCATATTATGAGAAATGCACACCATATGGAGGAACTCTCACTAAATTGGCCTTCTAAAGTTCTTCACCCATTTCGGCAATCGATGCCAATGGGGGAGAAGTTTTAGAGGGTTTTAGGGAATTTGGTTGTGTGTTGTGAGTTTTGTACTTAAACACCTGCCTCGTGTGCTTTGCATCTTAGTGTGTTGTATGGCATCTTGATTATATAGAGAAAACTCCACCACCGGTAATGGTTGGCAATATATGCAATGAAATTCAAGTTCATCCACACATGCATAGATTGTGGGGAGTTTGCTCTATATTGTGGTTGTACTAACATCACATACTTGTGTTGTATTTGATGTTAGCATAATGTTTTCTTTGATTAATTCCTTATATAAACCTTCTCAAAGGGATTGTCATCAATTACCAAAATGGGGGAGATTGAAAGTGCATGTGTGGTTTTGGTAATTAATGACAATCTTTATGGACTTATGTTTGCATTGAGTTTTACCTGTAGGATTTGTCCATAGGCAATGCTTGAACCATATGTTGGCTTCAAGGTTGTGAGAAGAAGAAAGTGAAGAAGATTAAGTGTTGACCAAGGTTTCAATGAGTGATCTGGAGATTGGTCAAGTGAAAGTTGAGCCTATAGCAAGTGTGTCTTGAAGACTAAAGTTGGGGTGATATCTGTTATGTTCCTTCAAGACAACAACATAATGAAGAAAGAAGATATGATGTGCAAGTTCAATATGAGCTATCTCGAAGAGATCATTTGCTTGAAGCTTGCCATCCTATGGTTATCATGGATATGGGAAGATGATATGCTCAAGAGATAAGCTCTACCACAGTGGAGTATGGGAGAGCAATTTGCAAGTCTTCACCAAGCTAGTGCAATCAAGAAATGTGTGGTTTTGGTAATTAATGACAATCTTTATGGACTTATGTTTGCATTGAGTTTTACCTGTAGGATTTGTCCATAGGTAATGCTTGAACCATATGTTGGCTTCAAGGTTGGGAGAAGAAGAAAGTGAAGAAGATTAAGTGTTGACCAAGGTTTCAATGAGTGATCTGGAGATTGGTCAAGTGAAAGTTGAGCCTATAGCAAGTGTGTCTTGAAGACTAAAGTTGGGGTGATATCTCTTATGTTCCTTCAAGACACCAACATAATGAAGAAAGAAGATATGATGTGCAAGTTCAATATGAGCTATCTCGAAGAGATCATTTGCTTAGAGCTTGCCATCCTATGGTTATCATGGATATGGGAAGATGATATGCTCAAGAGATAAGCTCTACCATAGTGGAGTATGGGAGAGCAATTTGCAAGTCTTCACCAAGCTAGTGCAATCAAGAAAGGTGTTCCATCTTGAGGTGGACAAGATCGCTATCATCAAGCTCAAGTGGAATATTCTCAAAGCAAAGGTATGTTCTTGATAGGGTTTCTTTCTTACTGGTCTCATGGTGTTAGTTGGGGAGACCGGTTTATAGGATAGATAGCCGTACTATCAAGAGGGGCTCTCGAGTGAGTAACTTGATCATATCCTTCATGAGAGCTCAAACCTTTGCATACTTGGCATCATCCTTTCTTGGTTGTTATTTGGATCCTATCCATGTGAGGTTCTAGAGCTTGTGGTAATATTCATAACAAGCTCTAATTCATCGAAAACGGATTACATATGCATTCTCTATTGTGTTTTCGATATTGGAAGTTTTACCGGTTTGTCTTTTTGAGATTGGTAAAACCTTACATTATTTGGTTCTTATCCATAAGAGGATTTAGAGCTTGTGTTAATCTTCATGACAAGCCCAAGTTCATCGAAAACGGATTTCATATGCATTCTCTATTGCGTTTTCGACGTTGGAGGTTTTACCGGTTCGTCTTTTTGAGAGAGGTTAAACCTTTCGTCATTTGGTTCTATCCTCCATTGCTGTACTATGATGGTTCTCTGTATTATCTTGTATATCTCGTTACTATCTTCGAAACGAGCCCAAGATCATCAAAATCAGAGTCCGGATGCAAAAGTTATGGTCGTTTTAGTTTTGCTATTTCTGTCAGTTTGACCTTGGGCGGAATGTCCGGCCCGGCCGGAATGTCCGGCTAATTCACGCCGGACTGTCTGGCCCTGGGATCTTGTCGACCTCCCCGGACATTCAGAACACCATATCGGACTCCAACCGGACTCTGGCCGGAATCTTCGTAGACCGGAGTGTCCGGTCAGCATCTCCCGGAGTGTCCGGGGTAAGTTGCTCCAACGGCTCTAATTCCAGGGGCCCTATATAAAGGCCCCTTCTTCTACCTTGGTTGCTTCGGTTTTTCCAACCTCAAGAACCCTAAAACTGAGCCACCATTGTTTATCTCTTGAGCTTGCTTCCCTCTCAATTCCTCCTATGATTCTTGCATATTCTTGGGGGATTTGATAGAGGAGATCTAGATCTACAATCCCACCAATCAATCTCTCCTCTAAGTGAGGGGAACATATTGGGATCTAGATCTTGGAGTCTTTTGTGGATTTCCTCCATTGTTCTTCCTCTCTTATTCCCCCACAAGCTTTTGTAGCTTTGGTGGAATTTGGGAGTGAAGGACCTGAGCACTTCTTGTGTTCTTGCCATTGCATTTGGTGCATCGGTTTGAGTTCTCGGTGAGGATTCGATTGGGTGAAAGGTGAGAAGCTTTTTACTCTTGGGTTCATTGGAACCCTAGACGGTTTGGTGGTTTTGCAGGTTTGTGGATTACTTGGGGCGTCCAATTAAGTTGTGGAGCTTTCCCCAAGCTTGTTTGTTGGGAGCCTCCAATTAAGTTGTGGAGAAGTGCCCCAACCTTGTGAGAGGTTCCGGATTACCACCGACAAGTGCACCGATAGTGGAAGTGTGGATCGATCCCGTTGGGGTGAGATTCACAGGAGAACAAGGGAGGCCTTTTGTGGCATTGGTGGTTTGATACCACCCCCTCTCCAAACAAGACGTACTCCATGTTGGGAGGAACTCGGTAAAATATCGTTGTCTCCGCGTGCCTCGGTTATCTCTATATCCGAGCTCTTACTTATGAACTTTACTTTGTGATAGCCTTCGTGCTTGAAGTATATATCTAGCTATCACATAGTTGCTTGTCTTGCTTAGCATAAGTTGTTGGTGCTAATAGGTGAACCCTAGTTGTTCTAGGTTTTGTGCTTAACAAAGTAAACGCTAGTTTAATTCTGCCTTTGTTGAGCCACTCTCGGAAAAGTTTTTAAACCGCCTATTCACCCCCCCTCTAGGCGGCATCTATATCCTTTCAACGACCTCTTAGTGTAAAAGGGTGTGACACCTTAAGGTAGAATAGACAGAAACTAATCAATGCCTCTAAATCTATGAATTACAACACTTTGACCTGGTCCTAGATATGACGAGGTACTGGAGTTTGTTTCTCCTGACATTCTGAAATGGTTTGTCATGACGAACCACAAGAGTAACTTGCATCGGGAGACACCAATGCACATTACTACTTGGCTACCAACTGATATACAAAGGTCGAAAACCAACAAGGGAAAAGAGAACATGCTCAGGATAGAATCCTGTGATGTGGATGCATAGGTTATCAATCTTCTAAAAACCAATGCGTAGAAGGGAGGTGTGGCAGATTCACGAGTATAGATGTGAGGCTCACGAGGAGTACTCTTGCCGTGATCTATTTGGCTCCATTAAAGAACATCTGCCATAACAAGTGGTAGGGGAAGTCCTTAGTTGTCACAATTCAATCGCGACAAAGACCATGAGCTTGAAGGATAGAATTGTAGTACCAACCATACAGAGGTAATGTGTGAACATTAGCAACAGGGTACAATGGGATGGACCTTGGGTTAAAGATCAGCTTCATGTACAAGATTCATAACACTAGAATCCAACATAATCCGGGATCTTCGGTTCAAGTCCAAGGGTTAAAACCCGAGAGACAAGTAACTACTACTAGAGTGAGACAACTTACACTTCAAGATAGTAATCACGAGGTAGCTTCCAAGAGAAGAAATAACTTCTGAAGTACCCAAACAAATAAAAAGGAGGCACACGAGGAAAAATGAAACCTCGAAACCTAGAACAGAATATTCGGGATCCTCCAATATAATATTGTGGGACCATAAGGTAGAGAGATCATGATTGAAAGGAATCTCTCGATTGAAGCAGAGCAAAGGGGACACAAAGAACACAACACACACAACTCTAGAGAACTCACCACTAGGTCAACTGGTTGAGAAATGGTATGCCTGGAAGGCACCTAAGTTTTGAAAGACTAGATGAGATATCAAAACTTTTCCAAAGTCAAAACAAGATAGCATGAACCGGAGTTAGAGCGAAACTAGATAAAGAGTAAAATAAACATACTAGAGTTTTCGCAAATACTTTTCATCTTTGAAATAGTTTTCACAAGAACTAGACTCAACATCGACCAATAGCAAGGTTTTCCTACGGTCGGTACTGCTCTGATACCAAGACATGTAACACCCCCGAGATCAGGGTTAAACAAATCCCAGACCTTTGCCTGACATAATCTTAACCTAGAGCTCGAGGATATTCAGTGAGAAATCGGTAACACAACAGTAACCCTGCGACGCAAAAATTATTACAGCAAGCTCATAACTGAGCGAAGAACCAAAATATTACAAGCAGAGGTCACTGACCACAAACATCAAACAACGGAAGTCAAATTATGCTACTAAGTATAGCAAACTTAACAAATGGCCTAAGAGGCCTGAAGCATAATGATGACGTCCTAGCCCGTAGATTCTAGGGTGCCGGCCGGGAACCCCAAGCTACTCATCGGTGTCGATGTCATACGGAACTCGTCTTCAAGGGAACACTTACTCTGAAATTATCAACAAAGCAAGGGTGAGTACAGGTGTACTCTACAAGACTTATGTCTAGTGGGGTTATTTTGCATAAATCCATCTTTGTTTATAAAACAAGAGGGAGAAGAAGCTCGTCTAATCAGAATCTTTTAAAAGGGGATAAGAGAGCGACATCTCCGAAGAATTGATCAGCACCTTGATATCCACCAAAGTAATCCTCATCTCACGACTAGGATCACCCCCTCGTACCCATGAGGAAGCATCCTTAAGCACACGTTGAGCTGCCAAGTTTTACGATTAGGTTAATGTTCTCTACGATCTTAGAATTTGGTCACCAAGTGTTCATAACCGTGAACACGGCTTTTTGAAAAGATTTAACCCTACAGGGGTGTACAACTTTACCCACACATACTAACCGACTCTTAATGCAAGAATCATTAGCCCTCTTCCTTGGAAGGCCGGCAGAGGGTGGTTAGACACGACCTTTACCTTGCTTTCAACCAGACCATGAGTCACGCCCTAAGGATGGTTCTTCCGTAACGGGTCAAATCCTGAAGCCGGTCCCTAGAGATGTGTGTCGAGGTTGGTTTACCAGGGGTGCCATCTACCCCAAGCAACCACGGCCACTCTTACCTACCTATTATGATGCACCTTCACCCGCCAAATCTTTGCAAAACATTTGCTATGCATATGTCGAATGGAACACCCGAACTATGTGACTCATGGAATCTACTAGGCAAGTTAGTTACTCGTGAGGTTTTCTAGGCCCCGTATGGCTATACGCTCGTGTCGGTTCCAAAGGCAAGAACTCGGGTCCTAGTAGTGGCGAGCATGGGACTACAAAAACCACATCCCACCGTGGCCTCCCATACAAGCCTTAGCATGTTTAACCTTTACCACTGATCTTACCTCATCAGTATACCTCGTTCTCTTGTTATACTAGATTCTCTGCATCTGATACATCATCTGGATGAACCAGCACTGACAGCTAAGCAAGGCTAAGCAAGACACAGATATAAGCTCTAGCAGTGCACACAAGCCAAACCTAGTTATGCTAGGAGCAGTGGATCAGGTAATATAAGCTCAAGGGAGTAATGCAACAGATAGGATACTTTATCTATCGATAAAAGACCACAGTAGAATCGTATGCATCATGACAAGAATGAAATACTTTGAAACCATGGGATTATATCATGTTGGGGCTATGCTTGCCTTGTTTGTTGATACCCAAAAAGCAAATCTTTGGATATCTTGTACTTGACTTGATTATAGTTGGTCAAGTATTATTCATCAATCTTCGATGATGTTGACCTCGGTCTTCGATCTCGATCTCGATATCGTATTCTACCAGGAAGAAGCAAACACCGGAAAGAAAGGGGAAAACAATCAACACATGGCATCGATGCAATGCTCAAGCAAGGATGATGATATGGCAAGTTAAATATATCTTAAATGAAACCCTAGGGCATGCTTGATCATTTTAAACAGGGTCTGAAGGGTACAAACCCTAGGATAGGGGAAACCCTGGAACACCTGTGAGGGGTTGATTTCGTTCTCTAATTAAACTTGCAATTTAAGTTGTTGAACAAAGCATGATTATAGCTTAGATAGGTAGATCTCATTTTTCTAAACATTTTGATATATTATACACATTTTTCTGACTTACAGAATAAAAGATATTGAATTTACAACATTTATAACATTTTCTGTAATTAATAAACCAATTTAAATAGATTTATTGCGTCATGCTGACATCACCACGACGCCAGCATAGGCACTGGAACTTTTCTCACCGGGGGCTGGGCTAGCCACAATAGCTAACAGAGGGACCCCAGGCCACCTCAGCTGCCACGTAGGCAGGGGACGGACCCAGCCTGGGTTTGACCGGGTCAGACCCGCGTCGCTGACGCACGGGTGACGTCAACATGACGTCACACCAGCGGGAACCTCCCAAATCGAGCACGGGCGCGGCACTAGCAGCGATGCGGGGCTGTGGGAGCGGGCGCGTTCGACGCGGCTCGTCGAGGCAAACCAAAGAGTGGCGGTTCCGCCCCTGTTTGGTCGCGGGAGCTGCAGCGGCGAGAAGCTTCTACGGCGGTGCTCAAAGCTCCATGGTGGCAAGCCACTACAGGAAGAGAGGGAAGGAGCGGGAAGGATCTTGAGCACAAGGGGCTCACTGTGATCACGAGTAGGTGGTCGGGAAGGCGAGGGGAGCTCGTATGGCAGAGAATCGGCACCTGCCGGACTTCGGAAAGACGGTGTCAATTTGGTCGACTCCAGACGTGCGGCCTCGATTAGTTTGCCAAGGAAGACCGAGGACGACTTGAAGGAGACGATGACGTGCTTAGCGGTGCTTGGCGGAGCATAGAACGATGGCGCGTGGTGGCGATTGGCTGCTAGGGTTACGACAGCTCGCAGAGAGGAAGGAGGAGCACGCTAGGGGGAGAGAAGAGAGGATGGGGCAAAGAGGAGCACGTCTCGGGGTGGTCTTATCCTCGTCCAGGGTGTCGGCGGCACGCATCACAGCGGCTAGCAGCGATCGACGGCGTAGGGGAGGGCACACAGCTGCTTGGCCGGTAAGGAGGAAGACAACGAAGGGGTAAGTGGGCTTGGGCCAAGGTGGGTTGGCTGCGGGCTATAGGGAGTTGCGCGCGGCGGCAGATAGAGGGGAGAAGGAGTTGGGCTACCGGGCTACGACTGCTGGCTCCGTTTTTATTTAGAAAAAGTTTTCTTTTCTTTTTTCTGATTTCCATTTGTATTTTCAGTTACAAAACTGTTTTAGGTCATTCAAAAATACCAGAGATTTATGAAATTATAGAAAATATTGTAGGGGCCCTTTTATTCAAATTGGGCTCCACAGTTTTGTGATTTTCAAACATTTTCAAAACCACTTGAGAGGGTTTTAAGAGAGAGAGAGGAAACCATTTTCAAACATTATTTCTTTTGCATGCAATTTAAAAGATGATGCTCATCAATGCACAAACAAACCCTAATTTAAGATTAACAAAAACTAGGGCGTTACACTATCCATCATGACATCGATGCTGTAGTTGGTTGCAACGACTCGGGGAGCGACGACGCCGACCGGTGCGCTAGAGATTGTGATGACCCCGTGAGGAAAAGCCTCAGTGACGGTGGTGATGTAGACGTGGAGATCACCGAAGTGGACAATGGAGCCGTCACTGGGGAACGTTTCCCCGGCGAAGCATGATGCATTGTAGATGACGAAGTCGAAGGATCCAAGAGTGAGAACGGTGCTAGAGGCGACACACTCACTGGACCCAAGTGGAAGTCCCGTGTGAAAGATAACCCCAGCCGCAGCGCTATGCCCCATGGTGGGCACCAATTGTCGTGGTGTGGAACACAGCAGTGCCATCGGGGATGGCTTAAGAGGGGATAATCATATGCTAACGGTGGCTATCACAAATGGGATTGGGCACGAGGACTACAAACACAGCAAGGTACCTAGGTTTGGGGCCCTCTCGGCGAGGTAACACCCCTAATGCTGCAAGGATCTACCATATCATGGGTGTATGCCTAGTACACGTGCTCCTATAGCTATATCTCTGATGAACTAGTGAGAACTAGAGGTAGACGATGATCTAGCGGAAGTGAAGTCCCATCTAACGGTAGCCCTGCCCCCTTATATACTGCCTGGGGGTGCAGGTTACAAGGTTGGCCGGCTGGCGGGGCCCAGCCGATGGGCCATAGCGCAATAGCCAGCTCTATAGTGGGTAGCCGCCAGAGCTACAGTGGTTAGCCGCCAGAGCTACGGTGGCTAGCTGCCAACTTTACCCTGCATAGAGCGGGGGTCGCATCCTGCGGTATGGGTGGCACTATAGCCCAGGCTGACGCAAAGCCGAAAACTCGGAGGCGTGCTCTAGCTTCGACTATCACGCCCTATGGATCCTCGGTACTAATTCCGAGGTTACCGGATGGAGCTAGCCATCCGGTGGGCTCCTCCAGTTGTCCGAATAGACGGGTCAACCTAGGAGTTCTTGGTCGAGGTCCGGTTGGAGCGCACCAACCGGCTATGGCTTTGTAACCCGAGGCCATTGATGTGTACGCACTTCTATTCTTGTAGACAGTTGTTGGGCCTCCAAGTGCAGAGGTTTGTAGAACAGCAGCAAGTTTTCCCTTAAGTGGATCACCCAAGGTTTATCGAACTCAGAGAGGAAGTGGTCAAAGGTATCCCCTCCCAAGCAACCCTGCAATCAAGATACAAGAAGTCTCTTGTGTCCCCAACACATCCAATACACTTGTCAGGTGTATAGGTGCACTAGTTCGGCGAAGAGATAGTGAAATAAAAGTGGTATGGATAATTATAAGTGGTAACGGTGATATAAGATAACTTGATGGCGTGGAAGAGACTAAACTGAAATAAAAATGGAAGCAAGCAAACATGTAACAGATCTAATAGAAAACGGTGTTTCAGTGCTTAGAAACAAGGCCTAGGGATCATACTTTCACTAGTGAACACTCTCATATAAATATATTCTTCTTTATGATACTACGCTGAACTACTCTCCGGTTGGACACTCTAATCCATGGTAGGGCTATAACAGCACTCCTCAAAGTCCATCTTTCCCATCTAGAAACCCCACACTGTCACCTTGAGCACTAGATGGTTCCAACAAACACCACAATTTCATAAAGACATCCAACTCCAAATATAACTCATAACAAGTATTTGTAATCTCTAGCCTAAGTGCCACCATGGTGTGCACGTTGTCACTTTCACACACATGGGGAGAGCAGAGATCTATTAAAGCACTTGAGTAGCAAGGTAGATCTATAGATTACAAGCTCATGATCTCAATAAGATCATGCATAGAGAGAGAGATGAACACATAGCTACCGGTAGAACCCTTAGCCTCGAGAGAGAACTACTCCCTCCTCATCATGGAAATCAGCAATGGTGATGGAGATGGTGGTGGAGATCGATGGAGATGGCTCCGGGGGCACTTCCTCGTCCCAGCAGGGTGCCGGAACAGAAAATTTGTCCCCCGAATCTCCCCTTCGGTGGCGGCGGCTCTGCGGAACTTTTCGTGGATTTCTGATTGACGATCTAGGGTTTTCGCATTGGGAGGAATATATAGGCGAAGGAGGCAAGGTTGGTGGCCGGCCAGGGGGCCCACACCATGACCTGGCGCGGCCTGGGCTGGCCCGTGGCAAGGGGTGGTGTGGCCACCCTATGGCCCCCCTTCGTGTCTCCTTCTGGCTCCATGAATCTTCCGGGAAAATATCAACTTTGGCTTTTGTCCGGTCCAATTCTGAGAATATTGATTTTCTGACTTTCCTGGAACCAAAAACAGCAGAAAACAGGCAACTGGCACTATGGCATCTTGTTAATAGGTTAGTCCAAGAAATCATATGAAAAGAACTCCAAAGTTGGAACAAAACACAAGAAAGTAGATAAAACCAAGCATGGAACATCAAAAATTATAGATACATTTGCAATGTATCAACATCCCCAAGCTTAACTCCTGCTCGTCCTCGACTAGGTAAGTGATAAAAAGAAAGAATAATTTTTTAGGTGACATGCACCATCATAAACTTGATCAAAGTAATTGTAAAACATTCAAAGCTGGGAACATAGTACTTCAATCATAACATGAAAGACAAAGTTATAGCAATAAGACAGAGAAACTATGATGCAACATGAAAAGGCACAAACAAAAGATTCATGAATAACAATGCTTTGCAAGAGGTTTGTTTGTTTCACATAAAGAAAACATAGCATAATAGTATTCAGCTTGTCCCTCATAGAGTAGCAAATATAAATGCATAGGACACCTTCAAAGTTCATAAGAGTGACTAGATACAAATAGTTTAAAACAAGCAATATCAAGGTATGCATCAATCAACTAGTCTTGGGACAATGCATATGGAACTAAGAATGGCCACTATGCTCTCAAAGTAGGTGCATAAAGGTAGAAGGTGGAGACTCAATATAATGGTGGAAGAAAGGCCTTCATGGAAGGAAGCAGGGATTCAAGTTTCATAAAGAGCTTCCAAAAATTATGATACTTATAGCTTTCAGCTCTCATTGCCCCTATCATAAGCATCTTGAAGTGATTAAGGTTAAAGTGAACAAACTATGGTGTACATGCTTGACGAAGTATAACTTTGGAATCTCATGTCCCTTGTATACGAGGGCCGCTCCTCATGCTACTCAAGTTTAGTTACCGGTAAGTTCTTGTCATCGTAAGTACATGTGTATCATAGAGAACCGCCAACGGGGTACCCCTTGCCCGATGACACGGAAGAATCCCCATATCAAAATGACAAGGCAAGCAGACAACAAGCATCTCAGCAATCTTCTTATTTACCATGGAATATGGTGCTTTTTTCTCTCTTTCCTCTTTTCATAGTATCTCTTTTTTTTATCTTTTCTCTTTTTTCTCAATATAGGACTCTTTTTTATAAGAAGAATGCTTCATAGACAGCTCATTATGGTTACGCTGCAGGTTTCCACCATGTCATCATGGATTAGACCAGCAGCCCAGGCGTTTCTCTAACACATATACATAACTCCATGGACTTACAAGCTTCCCTTTCATTTCACACCGACGACATACATAGACAAAATAGTATGATATCAACTAGGTACAAAGTACCAGTGCAATGTTGAAAGCGTTCCCCATGACATCATGGTTCTGCTAATCCCCAACAAATAAGTGCAAGCATATACAACATAGACGACACAATGGTTCAAGTTTATTAAGAGGAAGAAAAGTAAAGTGTGCCATCAAGTTCGTGAGAGCTTTAATCACTAGTTTTCTCAAAACAAGTTTAATTTGGAAGATAAACAAAAGCATGAATATACTTGGAATAGCATAAGATAATAGGTAGGTATGGTGGACTCTTTGGAATAACTTGGTTTAAGGAGTTGGATGCATGAGTGGAACTCATACTTGGTTGTGGAGGCTAGCAAAAGACTGGGAGCGGCAAACTAAGAGAGCAATAATGGCCATAATCATGCAGAGCGACAAAACATCATTAATCAAAGCATAAAGTGATACTACAAGTTGAAAACTAAAGGATCATAAAGGCTTATGGTGACTTGGGATAGTCATAACAAGGTGTGAGCATGCGCCAAGTCAACCCAAACGAAACATTAAAGGAGAATACCACTATACTATGCTTTAATATGCTAAAACAATGCATGATTCATCCAAGGCACATTAAGCAATCTCAATTGTTTATAACAAGTCATGCTACAACAAAGAATACTAAGCATAAAGCCAAAACAATATCAAGCATGGCATGACAAAGCATAGGCCACAGTCAAAAACAAGCTCTCTTTAACACTTAAGCATGAACTTTCCTACTCTTTTCCAAACCAAACCAAACCAAACTATTTGAAAACCAATATATGAAAGAGGGTGTCCAACCAATTTATTCAGCAAAATAAGAAAACAAAGCAAACGAAAAACCAAAACAAAAACGAAAAAGAAGACGCTCCAAAAACAACACAACTGTGCATGAAACAATAAAAATGAAGTGTTTGGAAGGAACCTGAGATTTTTATTGATGAAGTGGGGGATGCCTTGGGCATCCCCAAGCTTTGACGCTTGTACTTCTTGGATATTTCTTGGGGTGACACGTGTGGCATCCCCAAGCTTGAGCTTTAGTCCATCCTTTATCTCATTACTCATTCCTTCCATACACCTGAAATTTTTCCTTCATACAGATTTCACACAATCTTTATTAGCAATATTATTGCACTCAAGATAATAAGTCTTTAGGTTCAATTTCAACACCAATAAAACTTCCAGAGCTTTAGTCCATCCTTTATCTCATTACTCATTCCTTCCATACACCTGAAATTTTTCCTTCATACAGATTTCACACAATCTTTATTAGCAACATTTGTGCACTCAAGATAATAAGTCTTTAGGTTCAGTTTCAACACCAATAAAACTTTCATTAAAACACAAGCTACTGTAGCACTTCCCTCAAAAAGCTCAATTACCCAAAAGAACTCAAAAAGGAACCAACAAGAAGCAAATGCAAATAATGGCAGAAATCTGTCAAAACAGACCAGCAGGTAAAAACGATTTTTTTCAAGACCTTCTGTTGCTCAAATCACAAAGTGTTGAACTAACGAAAGTTAGATAACAACCTGGGGCATAAGCACAAAAATTCAAGCCTCAAAAAGACATTCAGAGATTTTACACGAATTTTTACGGTGAAGCACAGAAATCTGTTTCAGGACAGCAACTTTCCCAATCATTACTTCTCTCTTATTAGAGGTTACTCTTGGCACAAAAAGCAAATAAAAAGGATAAGGAGAGGTTATTACAGAGGTAATAACTTACAAGACTCATCTAAAACTTTTGGGTTATCTCCCAATAAGTACTTTTCTTTAATGCCTTTAAGTTAGGCTTGATAGTTTGAGAAGATGCTCACATAAGGAATATGAATTGAAGTAAAAGAGAGCATCAAGAAGCAAATTCAAAGCACATTTAAGTCTAACCCACTTCCTATGCATAGGAATCTTGTAAAGAAACAAGTCATGAAAACACAAAGCAACAAGCATAGGAAATCAAAACAAGTGCAACTTCAAGACTTTCAACATAAAGAGGGGAAACTTAATATTGTTGAGACACATAAAACCATGTTTCCCTCTCTCATAATAAATTTAAGTAGCATCATGGATAAAAGTAACAACATAACTATCACAAGAAACATTCTTATCATGAGCCATATGCATAAAAGATATAATACTCCCCACATAAACATAGTCATTCTTATTGATTGTAGTGGGAGAAAATTCAACAAAATAGCTATCATTATTATTTTCATCACCATAATCATCAAAAATAGGAGGCATATTGTAATCATAATTAATTTTCTCCTCAATAGTAGGTGGACTGAAAATATCATATTTATCATTGTAATCATCATATATTGGAGGTTTGGTATCATCATAAGCAATAGAATAGCTATCTTCCCAAGCTGGGGAACTAAAAAGATCATTTTCATAAAAACTAGCTTCCCCAAGCTTAGACTTTTCCATAGCATTAGCAATAATGGTGTCCAAAGAATTCATACTAACAACATTGCTATTAGCATGCAAATAAAGTTCCATAGGTTTTTTAATTTTCTCTTCTAACACTTCATGTCCTAACTCAAGATAAATACTATAAAGCTCTCTAATTTTTTTGTTGTTTTCCATTAAGCCTAACTAGTGAAAACAAGAAAGAAAAAGACAAAATTGCAGAATCTAAAGGAAATAACTTCGAGCACTACACCGGAGGATATGAGTACCTTTTACCTTACCTCCCCGGCAACGGCGCTAGAAAAATAGGCGTTTGCCGCGGGAGGTTCTTCTTCTTTAATCCTCCAGTGTGAATACCTTTTACCTTACCGCCCCGGCAACAACGCCAGAAAAATAGGCGTTTGCCGTGGGAGGTTCTTCTTCTTTAATCCTCCGGTGTGAATACCTTTTACCTTACCTCCCCGGCAACGGCGCCAGAAAATATCTTGATGTCTACGCACTTCTATTCTTGTAGATAGTTGTTGGGCCTCCAAGTGCAGAGGTTTGTAGAACAATAGCAAGTTTTCCCTTAAGTGGATCACCCAAGGTTTATCGAACTCAGGGATGAAGTGGTCAAAGGTATCCCCTCTCAAGCAACCTTGCAATCAAGAAAGAAGAAGTCTCTTGTGTCCCCAACACACCCAATACACTTGTCAAGTGTATAGGTGCACTAGTTCGGTGAAGAGATAGTGAAATACAAGTGGTATGGATAATTATAAGTGGTAACGGTGATATAAGGTAACTTGATGGCGTGGAAGAGTCTAAAGTAAAACTAAAATGAAAACGGAAGCAAGCAAACATGTAACAGATCTAATAGTAAACGGTGTTTCAGTGCTTAGAAGCAAGGCCTAGGGATCATACTTTCACTAGTGAACACTCTCATATAAATATATTCTTCTTTATGATACTACGCTGAACTACTCTCCGGTTGGACACCCTAATCCATGGTAGGGCTATAACAGCACTCCTCAAAGTCCATCTTTCCCATCAAGAAACCCCACACTATCACCTTGAGCACTAGATGGTTCCAACAAACACCACAATTTCATAAAGACATCCAACTCCAAATATAACTCATAACAAGTATTTGTAATCTCTATCCTAAGTGCCACCATGGTGTGCACGCTGTCACTTTCACACACATGGGGAGAGCAAAGATCTATTAAAGCACTTGAGTAGCATGGTAGATCTATAGATTACAAACTCATGATCTCAATAAGATCATGCATAGAGAGAGATGAACACATAGGTACCGGTAGAACCCTTAGCCTCGAGAGAGAACTACTCCCTCCTCATCATGGGAATCAGCAATGGTGATGGAGATGGTGGTTAAGATCGATGGAGATGGCTCCGAGGGCACTTCCCCGTCCCGACAGGGTGCCAGAACAGAGACTTTCTGTCCCCCGAATCTCCCCTTCGGTGGCGGCGGCGCTGCGGAACTTTTCATGGATTTCTGATTGACGATCTAGGGTTTTTGCATCGGGAGGAATATATAGGCGAAGGAGGCAAGGTCGGTGGCCGGCCAGGGGGCCCACACCATGACCTGGCGCGGGCTGGGCTGGCCCGTGGCAAGGGGTGGTGTGGCCACCCTGTGGCCCCCCTTCGTTTCTCCTTCTGGCTCCGTGAATCTTCCAGGAAAATATCAACTTTGGCTTTTGTCCGGTCCAATTCCGAGAATATTGATTTTCTGACTTTCCTGGAACCAAAAACAGCAGAAAACAGGCAACTGACACTGTGGCATCTTGTTAATAGGTTAGTCCAAGAAATCATATGAAAAGAACTCCAAAGTTGGAACAAAACACAAGAAAGTAGATAAAACCAAGCATGGAACATCAAAAATTATAGATACATTTGCAATGTATCAGCCATCTGGCCTGATCCTTCTGGAGCCAGCCTTCTTGGCCTTGCTTATCCTACCTGGGGGTGATCCCCCGACACCAAGACCACACTTTGCTCCAAGATAGCGCTCGACCGATGTGTGGCCATCATGCACATGATGCCTCTCCGTGTGGCCACTCGAAGACTCAACTAGTACACCTACCCGGATCTTGCCGACAACTCTGTCCAAGATAAGCCGCCCGGAGACAAGAACCAGTCCAAGTCAAGACTGATGCTAGTCTGCCATCACCAAGTCAGCGACACACGGCGCAGAGGCAGGGCTACTAGGCCACGTTGTGAGCCAAGACCGCCATGTGGCTAATTCCTCGCTATCTCGTGTGCTCTGACCCTTGTGGTGTCCCCATACCCATATAAAAGTATGCCCAGGTCGAACAAGAGAAAGGGGAGGACAATTGGCTTAGAATAGAGAACTTTCGCGGGAGAAGGAACCCGTTGTAATCTAGTTATAATCAGATAGTAGATAGTTGCAGGATGTAGGGCTCAGCTCACTGCAGAACTGAACTTGGGTAAAAAACCTTGTGTCTCTCTTTGTGATTGTGTTTTTCTAGCTTGCCGATTGAGCTCGCCGGACGTTGCACCCCTAGGCGAACAACAGAGGACTCAAACCCCCGGTGTTGAAAATCAAGACACGACATCTGGCGTGCTAGGTAGGGGCGCACCTTCAGCAACACAAGACGGCAACCCCTACCACCTTGCCTCGTGACAGGAATATGCCCGAGAGGCAATAATAAAGTGGTTATTATCTTATTCCATGTTTATGATAAATGTTTATTTTGCATGCTATAATTGTATTGATTGGAAACGTCAATACATGTGTGTTTAATAAACAAATAAAAGGTTCCTAGTTATGCCTCTCTTATAGACTAGCTCGTTGATTAACAAAATGATCAAGGTTTCCTGATCATCGACATTGGATGTTGTTAATAACAAGGTCGCAGCATTTATGGAATGATGTGATGAACATTCATCTGAAGTATAGCATTACGATCAAAGTCATTGTTTTATATTGCTATAACATCATACGAAGTAATCCTAGTCCTTAGACCATGATATCATGTCAATCACTAACACTAGAAGAGTATCTTGATAACAGCAAACGTCACACCGTGAAAGGGTGATTATAAAGGTGGGTTTAGTGCTACGAAAGTGTTATGTAGAGGATCATGGATCAAGAGTGGGATTTGTCCATCCCGATGACGGATAGATATACTCTGGGCCCTCTCGGTGATATCACATTGGTTAGCTTGCAAGCAAGTGATGAGATCACTAGAATGTTATATCACGGGAACGAGAAAAGAGTACATGTCGGTAACGAGATCAAACTAGGTATGGAGATACCGATGATCGAATCTCGGACATGTAATATGTAACATCCCAATTTCAGAAACCCTGATTAGTTGTCCACAATGCAAAAAATCAGGGGGAACAAAAACTTTTTCTTGTTTATTGGTGCAGTGTTTGCTTGTTGTTTGTTTGTACTTGTGCACATGAGTGTATACCATATGATACTCCTTACCTCACCATAAGTTGACAAAAGCTATTTAACAAAACTATCCTAGATCATTTTACATATTCTCAAATGTTCTGGCATTTCAAAACATGAGCCAAGATGCTTATGTAACCAAAACTATTTTGGTGGCTTCTTTTGACAAAACTATGGAGAGATATATAATATAACCTCCTTATGTTTTCAAGACAAAACCCTTACCTAATCTTATCTCTAGTTTTCCCAAAACCTCTTTTCAAAGCATTTTAAATTCTACTCTTGGTAGAGATACCAAGGACTCTTACCTGACTCCAACCACAACCTTTTCAAAATACCCAACTTTACCTCAAGCTAAGCTTGATGATAACCCCAGTAGTGGATTTGCTTAGTTTATAAGATGAGTTGCCTTGATCCGCTGTCTGACTTGTTTGCTTAGGAAGTAGTATGAGCTACTCTAGGAGCTCATCACTAGTGTTAATATTTCCTCCAAGCCACCACACCCTAAGCAAGTTTGCAAAGCAAGATCAATCTCTAGAATACTAGGGATCATCTAAAACCCTTAACCAGACCTAGTTTAAAGTGATCCATTCTAGAAACTTCCAAGTCCATGAAGTCCATTACCAAGAATGGATCCCTTCTACTCAATCTACACTTCAACATCATCCACTTGATGATGCTTTGGTACCTAGCAACCCCTCCAAAAACATTCCCTCTCATACTCTAGTCAAAATCCTCAAAACTGCCAAATTTGACAAAGTTTGGAAATTGTTCCAACATCACCTTTTTGAATGTCTCCCTTTGTCAACCCTTGTGCATTTTTGGAAATGCACCTGAACCATCTTGTTAACCATCCTAAGGACTACCAAGGCCCACTTTTTCCCTTGGCTAGATCATCCTCCAACCCACTTGTTCTTGATGGTTTTGCAGGCAAGAAAATAACTTTTCCCGCAAATCTAGTCATCATGCCTACTTTGACAGAAGCTCACACCATCATCCAACCTTCTATGGACCAACTCTTGGCATGGTTGTGTTCTACTCATATATGTATATCAAAATCTACTTCACTTGTTACAAGTGGATCCTTGAGCTTATTAAACCCACATGGTTTATAAGGCATCATGACTCATCTGGTATGGCAGCCTTAGTTTCAACAAAGTTTGCCATCACTTCTAGATCACCTCAAATGCAATTAATCCAAACTCCTTCTTCCATGATCATCTATGACCTGGTGTAACTAATCATCTATCCCTTGCATCAAGGTGAACTCTGAACTCCAAGATACAACCATGTTTTGATGGTATGAAATTAACACCACCCTAGATCCCTAATCTAGGGTATTCCACCAAAATCAACTTGGATTCTCCAATCCCAAGGTTACAAATGCTCTCTACACCTTTTCTACATCATCTACCTTGATCATCAAAATTTCTCAAATATTATCCATAATAATTACGGCTCCAACTCTATTTAATTCCTTTAATTGACAAAATCTCAAAACCCCTTTCCCAATGGAAAGTTTGTTTTTTGTCAAAACACTTCCCCAACTCTAAGCTCTTTTGAGGCCCATATGTCATACCCTATCTTCCCACTTCAAAAATAAATATTTTTGAGAAGCTTTATTATTTCTTTTTGCCTAGTTTCTTAAATGGCAGAAATGGAATAATAATTGTCTTAAATACTTTTAATCCCCAATAAATCTTGGGAAAATTCCCCTAGGTGTGCCTACACATTTGGGACCATCTCCAACCAAAAACCCACCTTGTCCAATGTAAAAATATCAAATGATATTCTAGAAACCACTTCTGCCCTTTTTGAATAAATGGATTTATGAGGACTTAAACCCCTTATAAAAATCCCAAATAAATCCCAGGAGTTTACCTTGACCATGACCATCCACCAGTACGATCTCCCACACTCTTTACAACATAAATAAGGGAACTCCTTCACAAGCCCTCTTGGGATCAAATCAAGCAAAACCAATTAAACTTGAACAAAACTAGGACCAAACCACCACCAAAGCTTGTCAAGCACTCCTCCATAGCACCCAACACTCCCCTGGTCGTGAGCACTGTAGCTCCACCCCAGCATTGCCCCTTTTACCCTTGGAACTAGTAGAAAGAGAGAGAGACAACCCCAATCTTACAATATTTACCACATTTAATTACCATAGCTCCCTCCTCTATCCCTGCCCGACCAAAAGCCATTCTTACCCCTCCCCACCGCCCTCTAGGCCAATCCCTGGCCAGCACCACCCCTCCTCCATGTCCAAATTGGACATTTACACCATGGATCTCCCCTCCTTGGTATAAAGGCCAGAGGCCACCCCCAGCATCCCTCCCATGCCTCATTTACTCCCTCCCACCTCCACTTACCTCCCCCAGCACTCTCTCTTCCTCCCCTGCCTTGCCCTACCAAGAAGAAGGGAGAGAGAGCTCTCGGCCTCTCTCAGAAAAACAAGCAAGGCTCCCTCTCCCCTGCTCCCCTTCCTCTGCATGTTGGCCCTCGAGTTCCCCTCTTCCTCCTCTACCTAACCCTATGCTTGTTTTGGCCCAGGAACGCCCCCTCCGACCACGCTGGTGAAGTCCCGACGAGCTCTCCTCGGTCGTCATCGCGTGGGCCAGATCCAGTCGAGGAACCCCCTCCTTCCACCCATCCCCGAGGTCGCCGTTGTCGACCGTGTCACCCCGTCGCCTCCCCGACCTTCCCCGAGCCCCTGGTAAGCCTCCCGGGTGAGCTCTGCCGCCCCCTAGGGTTCTGCCGCCGCGGGCTCTGTTTTGCTGAGGACGACGACGCCCCGCCGTCCGTCTTCACTCAATCGAACGGTCCACCGCTGCCGATACCTCTTCGCGCCCCCTCGCCCACTGACGGACGGGCCCCGCCCGTCAGGTTCAAACCCGCGCCGCGCACGCTCCCTCTGTTTCCACTTGGGCCGGCCTGCCTCTGCGCGGCCCAGCACCCTCAGATCCAGCCCAGTTCCCTGTTGCCCCTTTTCTTTTTCTTTTAGAAATTTCAAATCCTTTTGAAAATGTAAACAAGTTCCAAATGCCAGGATCTAAAATTCTAGGAGTCCTCTAATGTTTTCTTAAGCATGCAGAACTGGTGCCTTGCCAAAAATAGTTTTTATAATTCCTTGGAAATTAATCCACTAAATATTATCCTTTACATCTCCAATTGGAGAGAACCAAAGCTCTACTGGAAGGTATTTGATATACCTGTCATCCAGCATAGGTCTTATGCCAAGGTGAACAGTAGTGTGTCTTTAGCAAAAATAACAAAAACAGCCATTATCTGCCTTAGATAATTTATCTAGGTCAAACCAAATGTGGTATTGACCATATTCCACCTCCCAGTACACCCTTATATCAGCATCTATCAAATCCAAGCAACTCAGATTTAATTGAGTTCTGGTTGAATTTTACTGAATTAAACTTGTCTGTGTACCCCTTTTTCACTACATAAATCACTCCAGGAGTTTGGCAACTCCAAAGAGAGTGAATCTAATACCCACAGAAAGGTATTCTAAATGCCTACCACATGCTCGTGGAATCAACTCAAGAGCTTATGTATAATTAATCTGGTGAAAAAGAGAAAAACCTTACAGAACTGCCTTTGGGAATTTCCTGAGGGCATTCTGGTAAGTTTTTAGACTTGATTCCAACTCTATGTGGTTCAGTACATCAAACAGTACCTAACCACCCAAGTAAATAATTTTTGGGCCTCCAGATAAATTCTGGTGAACTATTTCCTCAAACTAGAGTATATTCCACTATAAAAAGCATAACTAAATCTAGGTAATTGATAATCTAGTGAAACCACTTGTGTTGGTTTTGTTTTTTCAAGACCTATCTGAGGATATCATTGTTGCACATTGGTATCCCACATACCTCAGAACCCCACTCCAAGTTCATGGTATTTATCCTTGACAACTATCTTCCAAAGGGAAAAACACCTATATGGCAATCTAGTAATTCCACTCCTAGTACCCAACTCCTCCCAATACCTACTGATTTAAGTAGGATTCTTTATGTTTGTTTGCTGTTTGGTTTGATGCATGTATGCCTTGTATTGATTGTGGTATTGTCTGCTTTCATGTATTTTCGATGACGGCGATAGTGTGAGTGTTTGACGACCAGAAGGAAGGGACTTCTTATTATTATTTATTGGGTATTCTTGGTTATCTAAAGAAGTCCAGGGACTTATTGCTGATCACAGGCAAGCCACCATTTCTCGAATTCTGATACTTGTCCTACTCTTTTTATTACATGTTTTGTATCCTCTTTATAAATTGCATTATCTACCTGCATGTCTTGTTTTACAAATACCGTGTTGATGACTTGGCTCCTCCAAGTTATGACTTTGTGTCCCTCGTGGCACCACCCTGATGTACCTACCATTTTATCCCTTTAGATCGAGAGTATGATGGTCATCATCCTACCTCGTTGAAAACCCCGGCTTTGAGAAAATGAACTGTTTTGGGATTTACCCTACTACAAAATGTTTAAAAACTGTTTTGGTAAAACCCTTGGAAAGAGGCATCATTCCAAGCGGATGTATTAACTACCAAAATGATGTTGTTGAGAAATGAGAAAGTGAAGGGATGTTCTACGCCTTTACCGGAACAATTTTTATCAGTGTAACCACATTACCCCGGGTGTTGGGGCTTAGCTCGAAGTTTGTCTTCATTAGCCTTGCCAGCTTGTACCATGCTTACAGGGAGAGATCCCTTGAATTCCGGGAAGGCGCTAACATGTCTATGGACCTGTATCCTGTAGCTTGCTTCGGCAAGAGTGAGCCTGTCTTGGCAGGAGTGCCGGTGCAACAATTGGGTCTCCCGCGGATGGTATGACTTAGGCGGTACGGAAGGAAGTGGAGTCACCAAGTTAAGGTATACGCCAGGTTGCGGCTTGGGTATACGCATGTACAAAAGGCATGACTATGGCTGGGAGCCACATACTCGTTGCCGGGGAGAACAAACCCAAAAGGAAAAGCAGCCTTTGCTAGGGTCGACAAGCGAAATGTTAGGTTTGATTATCCGGACCCCCATCTACAGTGGTAGAGGGCCGTGGTTTTAGCCCGGCGGATGTATTGATTCTTGTGGGGAAAGTGCGCAAACTCTGCAGAGTATAATCTATTCGAATAGCCGTGTCCACAGTCAAGGACGGTTGTAAAGGTGTTGGCTAGGAGTACCCAAACAGTGGTTTGTTTGGTAAGAATGGATAAAAGTATGGAGGTTCCGGGGGAACTTGGGTTTAAGGTGTTGTTTTGACCAGAGGAGTTCAAAGAGGTTTACAAAAGGTTTTTTACTCCAAAACTGTTTTCAAAAAGGTTTTCAACAAAGATATGGGGATAACTTGACTTATAAAACAGTGACATGTTTTCAAAACTCTTTTTCCACAAAGATATGGAGATGCCATAACTACAAGAGGTAGTCTAGGCTTTTCGAAAGCAACCCTAGATAGAGCTATCTCGCCATACCTAGAATTGCATTTCCTTATCTCTTTCATCTTGGTGGTTTGCGAGTACATTCAAAAGTACTCATGGCTTTGTCCCTGGCTATTTACTTGACCAGACTTTCAGAAGTTCGACATTGGAAGATTAAGGTGACGTCCAGCGAGCTAGGCCGTCTTCCCAGTCAGTCGCCTGTAGGTTGAGGCACGATTGGGCTCCACGCGTGATGATGTTCCGCTGCTAAAGATGTGGTAGGCATAAAGGTATTTCTGTATGTCTTGTAAATTCATTATGTTTCGGATGTTGTAATGATACTTGTCGGTTATGTTCCACGACTCACTGATCATGGGAACATGGATATATATACATAACAGGGATTTCTCGGATGGATAATCTGGGGAGCCCACATAATATATTGCAAGACAAAGGGATTTAGTTACTAGCGTTAAAGGTTCTCACGGTCACATAAGTCATCGTTGAATGTGTAGGAGTCAGTATGGATCTCCAGGCCCCGCTTCTGATTATTGATCTAAGAGGGGTCTCGATCATGTCTGCATTATTCGCGAACCATAGGGTGACACACTTAAGGGATACCGACACCATTTGGAGCAAATATGTTTCAGATAAAGATTTAAGAAAGTGCTGGAATTATTTCAATAGACACCAAAACTATTTCGGGTGAAATTGCAGAAATTGGTTCTGCATGTAATATTGAAATGTTGCAGGGGGTTTTATGTGAATGTTTATTAATTAAAGTAATTAACAAAATTCTGAATAAAATTAATAAAAGAGTTTTATTAAACGAGAGAGCATTAAATTTGGAGAAATTTAATGCATTTAAAGTGGAGAATTTAAAAGAGAATGTGAAGGGGCATTTTAATGTGGAGGGGGTTACCACCACATGCATGGGGGAGGTTAGGGGTCACCTCCATGAGGAGCCGGCCATGGGGAGGGACACCCCCTCCTCCTATAAAAGGCCCCCCTCACACCCCTTCTTCCTCATACCTCCTTGTGAAGGATCTCTCTCCCCCTCTAGTTATTCCCCATGGTCTCGGATTAGCGAGATACATGTTCCCGGTGGCTTTATCTAGAAAGGAGTTGCTGCTTCCGCTGCTTTGCTGGAGCAAGGTACGGAGGTTGTTGGGGTACCGGACGTGTGTGCGATCACGGATGAACCGCTACTTTGCAGTGCTGGACTTGGTGGTGCTGGACTTGCTGGAGCTAGATCTGATGGACGTGCTGGAGCCAGACCTGCTGGACTTCATCACGATCTTGAGATCGACAAGTGTACGACTACATCATCCATGAGTTCCATCTTGTTAACAAAGCTTTGTTGTCTTCGAGGGTAAGTTCTCTATGGATGTATATCCACTCGTTGCTTGTATCTAGTAGATAGATCTTGGCGTATAGTTCCCATCGTAGGAAACTTTTCTGCTTTCTATGCTGCGAACCCAACAGTGGTATCTAGTACATAGATCTTGGCGTATAGTTCAAACCTAAGATTTATAAAACTTCCATTATGTTTTAAGGATTAAAGCTTTAGACACTACCGCTTTTACACTGAAAAGAGCACTATCGTGATCCGTTGAAATGACACCATATGAGTTATGGTTTGGGATAAAACCTGAATTGTCTTTTCTTAAATTTTGGTATGCTGTGCATAAGTAAAATGTTTACAACCAAAGTTGGATAAGCACGTCTTTGTAGGTTATCCCAAAGAATTTGTTGGAAATTCCTCCATAACACCAAAGACAAAAGAGTTTGTCGCTTGGAACGTCAAGTTTTTTGAGAAGGATTTTTTCGTGAAAAGTTAAGTGGGAGGACAATAGAACTTTTATAAGGTTATTGAACCTTAGCTATATGTGCTAAGTAGTGCAACACCCAAAAGTGTCCCGGTGGCGGACCTAATGCTCATGGCTCCCGTGATTACAAAGGGTGTGATCTTGGAGATTAGAGTTCTTATTGAACCATGTGGGTCGATAAGAATCAAATAGTAAGATTTGAAACAGAAGTCAATATTGTTTTGACAATGATGAACCGACTGCATGCAAAGAAGCGATGATGGGCCCTGACTCCATAAAATGTCTAAGAAGTCATAGAATCCGTGATAGTATCCATACACGAGAAATCAAGTTTCTGAACTTAGAAGACCCTCCGAAAGGCATGAAGTCTATTGGTTGTGATTGGATCTATAAAGAAATAGACATGGATGTTTAACATCTATGAAATAGTCGACATGTCAAAAAGAAGTTTATGGCAATGTTCAAGGAGTTGACTATGACACGATTTGATCTTTCATAGCGATATTTAGTCTTGACGGATTAATGTAGCAACCACTACATATAATTTGGTATATGGTAGTTGAATAAACAAAACAAGGTTCTTCTAATAGAATGGTTACCTAGGACGTGTACATGACATGGTTCGAAGGGTTTTGTTAATTCAAAGGGTGCTAAAAGGGCATGCAAACTTCAATAGTTGAAGTGAGCATAGCAGAGTTGGAATCTTCAGCGTGATGAAAATGTTAAAGGAGTTTAATTTCATCGGAGATGATGAAGATGCTTGCATTTGCAAGAAATTAAGTGGGAGCACTGAGACAAATATCCAATACATTATGCAGAGTACATATTGTTGATTGGAAATGATGTATCTTTTATTGACACAAGTTAAAAATTTCATTAAAATAGGATTTCGATGAAAGACTTGGGCAAAACCGGAATATTTGGCATCAATGTCTATATGGATAGATTGAGGCGCTAATATGGTTATGCCAGACATACATATATGAGATATTGAAAGGGTTCAATATGGAAACAACAAGAAAGGTTCTTGCTGCATGGAAAGGATTGTATCAAGATTCAAGTGTTTAAACACTTGGTGAGTAAAATCACATGAATATTTTGATCGATTATACCGTGATATGCATATATCCAGATATGTCCTATGCTCTAAATGTTATGAGCACATACCAGAATGATTCATAAGATCATCATTGGACGATAGTAAAGATATTCTTATGAGCTTTGGAAGAACTAAGAATATATCATGTATAAGTGATAAATAGTTAAAGGTAGTTCATTGTAAAGTGTTACATTGATACTAGTTTTGTCACAAGATACAAATTAAATTTATCTCAATTTAGACTATGGGTGGCACAATGTAATGAAAAGGATGTTCCATGATGGATTTGGATGAGTTCCAAAGTTGAGACATTATAACGGATACTACAACAAAAGGCTAAGTATATGACTGCTATAGTAGCAGCAAAGGAGGGCATTTGTGTTAAGTAGTTTGTTATCAAACTAGGTCTGGTTCAAAGTGGGATAATACTATGAAGATATATTGTATGACAATAATATCAACATATTTTAACCAGAACAAACTAAAGGTCTCACCAAAGGACCAAAATTATACAATGCCATCTCATTTGAGAATGAGTGATGCGTAGGGACGCAAAGACATGCAAATACACACGGACCTGAAACTGTGAGATCCGGAGATTATGTTAACCACTAGCAATCGCGTATATGCAACACCAGAAAGCCATAGGTGTTCAATACACAAAGTTTTTCAAACTAGATTATTGACTCTAGTGCAAGTGGGAGACTGAAGGGAATATGCCCAAGAGGCAATAATAAAGTGGTTATTATCTTATTCCATGTTTATGATAAATGTTTATTTCACATGCTATAATTCTATTGATTGGAAACGTCAATACATGTGTGTTTAATAAACAAATAAAAGGTTCCTAGGTATGCCTCTTTTATAGACTAGCTCGTTGATTAACAAGATGATCAAGGTTTCCTGATCATGGACATTGGATGTTGTTAATAATGAGGTCACAACATTTATGGAATGATGTGATGAACATTCATCCGAAGTATAGAATTATGATCAAAGTCATTGTGTTTATATTGCTATAACATCATACTAAGTAATCCTAGTCCTTAGACCATGAGATCATGTCAATCACTAACACTGGAAGAGTATCTTGATAACATCAAACGTCACACCATGAAAGGGTGATTATAAAGGTGGGTTTAGTGCTACGAAAGTGTTATGTAGAGGCTCATGGATCAACAGTGGGATTTGTCCATCCCGATGACGAATAGATATACTCTGGGCCCTCTCAGTGATATCACATTGGTTAGCTTGCAAGCAAGTGATGAGATCAGTAGAATGTTATATCACGGGAACGATAAAAGAGTACATGTCGGTAACGAGATCAAACTAGGTATGGAGATACCGATGATCGAATCTCGGACATGTAATATATCACGAGACAAAGGGATTTAGTTACTAGCGTTAAAGGTTCTCACGATCACATAAGTCATCATTGAATGTGTAGGAGTCAATATGGATCTCTAGGTCCCGCTTCTGATTTTGATCTGAGAGGGGTCTCGATCATGTCTGCATTATTCACGAACCGTAGGGTGACACACTTAAGGGATACCGACACCATTTGGAGCAAATATGTTTCAGATAAAGATTTAAGAAAGCGCTGGAATTATTTCAATAGACATCGAAACTGTTTCGGTTGAAATTGCAGAAATTGGTTCTGCATGTAATATTGAAATATTGCAGGGGGTTTTATGTGAATGTTTGTTAATTAAAGTAATTAACAAAATTCTGAATAAAATTAATAAAAGAGTTTTAATAAATGAGAGAGCATTAAATTTGGAGAAATTTAAGGGGCATTTTAATGTGGAGGGGGTTACCACCACATGAATGGGGGAGGTGAGAGGTCACCTCCATGAGGCACCAGCCATGGGAAGGGCACCCCCCTCCTCCTATAAAAGGCCCCCCTCACACCTCCTCGTGAAGGATCTCTCTCCCCCTCTAGTTATTCCCCATGGTCTCGGATTAGCGAGATACATGTTCCCGGTGGCTTTATCTGGAAAGGAGTTGCTGCTTCCGCTGCTTTGCTGGAGCAAGGAATGGAGGTTGTCGGGGTACCGGAGGTGTGTGCGATCACGGATGCACCGCTACTTTGCAGTGTTGGACTTGCTGGAGCTGGATCTGATGGACGTGCTGGAGCCGGACCTGCTGGACTTCGTCACGATCTTGAGATCGGCAAGTGTACGACTACATCATCCACGAGTTCCATCTTGTTAACAAAGCTTTGTTGTCTTCGAGGGTAAGTTCTCTATGGATGTATATCCACCCCTTGCTTGTATCTAGTAGATAGATCTTGGCGTATAGTTCCCATCGTAGGAATTTTTTTGTTTTCTATGCTGCAAACCCACCACCTCGGAGTTTAGGAGGATCCGTCCGGGGAACATTGGGGGTTACTACTCGTGCTAGCACCGCCCGACACCTAGCAGAGCGTCAGGAGGAAGAATCCGCCAGCCAGCCCGCTTCTAATGAAGGACCCGGTCGGACCGCCATGCCCTCGAGGGGCGTCTCGTCAGGACCTCGACTCAGTAGACAGCTTCTCTTGGCGGATTGCTCACGCACATTAGGGAAGCCAGACATGGAAGTCCACGATCCTGCGAGGCAAAACTCACCTAGTCAGCCTGCTCCGCATCCCCACGAAAAAGCACCCTGGCCCCGAGGGCTCGGCCGCTTCTGATAGCTAGTGGCCTGCCCCGACTCCCCCTGGAGCCCCCAAGCCCATCGCTGCTTTAGCCGCTGCGGAAGCTATGCTAGAATTTCTGCCAGAAGAAGTCGGGGACAACTCGCGTGCTGATGATTGGCTAGCGAGATTGGCCCACTTCATCAGCGCCGCTCGTCTCCAAGGAGGACCCGCCATCTCATGTTCGACAGTGAGGGCTCCTCCATCCCAGGGGACAAGGGGGCTAGCTGGGACCCTGTGATGGGCGATAGCCCCCCGCCCCGCTAGCAGAAGAGCCACAGAGCGCACCCATCACCTACCGAATCGCGGCCGCTCAGAGAGCCGCCGCGAGGGAGAACTCCCCTCGGACTTTGACTAGGGGAGAGGTGAGGAGAGGTGACTACCGTGCTTCTGTGGGCTCCTCTCAGACCTCGCGATTGTGAGACCTACGATGGATCCTGAGTGAGCACCAAGGAGAAGTCGCCCAAACACATATCGAGAGCCACCGAGAGCGTCACCTCTGTGACAACGTTGAGCCAGCCCAAGCCGGGCGGAGTGCCCCAGCATTCATGGCCGGCTACATCGCCTTCACCCCAAAGCTAGGAAGGGTCATGTGGCCCCCAAAGTTTTGGCCGGACGTACCCGACAAGTACAATGGGAAGACCAACCCAAAGGACTTACTCTTGATTTACTACACGACATTACATGTGGCTAGGGGCGATGAGCGGGTCATGACCAACTGGTTCCCCTTGCCCTCGAAAGCAAGGCCTAGGCCTGGCTCATCAACCTACCCGTCGGCTCCATGAAGTCATGGGAAGATCTCTGCAACCAATTCGTTGGGGCCTTCCAGGGCGAATTCAAGCGTCGTGGTACGGAGAATATCATTTTGCGGCCCGAAAGTTGGGTCGCCCAGGCAACATGGTACCCAAGTTGATTTTTATCACCGCAATTCGAAAAGTTGGGGCGCCAATTGCTGAGAAGGGTCATTCGAGTGAATGATGGCCAAACCCAATATTTTCAAATCGTGCCCGTTAAGTCAGGATATTCCGTTACACTAGTTCCTGTTGTGCCCCTCCTTCGCCAGTCACTCTTCTTAGCCACCCTGCACATGTCGTAGGGGCAAATCCATTACTGTACTTTCCTAACTCTTGACACTGAATCTTGTTGCGGTGGCGGCGGTCCCTTTTCTTCCCTTCCCCGATCCTAAATCTGCCGGCGGCGAAGGACCTTTTTTCTCCCTCCCTCGACACTGAATCCGACGGTGGCGGCCCAGCATATCTTGCAAGGCGAAGGTTGTAGCTACATCACCGACTGATTCGGGTCCGTCGGGGCCCAAGTCTGGGGCTCAACGCGTAGCAGCGGCGAGGTCTTCAGCCCCGGTTAGCGAGGAGGCCAGCAAGGATTCTGATCCCAAGGTACCTACGAGCAGCGGGTTGAAGAGAAAGGCAAGGCCGGCAACAGATTGTTTGGCTCTAGTGGGCGGATGCAGCACCCAGATCTCGAAGAAAAAACCCGGGAGAAGAGCGAGAGATGAATGTTTCTTATCTGTGCCTTATCTTGCAAGTAGATTAGTTACAGCATAATAGAATCGAATGAACTAAAATGTTCCCCTCTTTAATCAAATTAGGCACAGCTTTGATACAAGGGACCTATATGAGTTCACAGTTCATGTTCGGCACTACACTTCAAAACTTGATTTTGGTTGCGAGAGGGTTGTGTTCAGGCAAGATGTGCATCTGCTTGTGAATTGCAAAGAGGTTGTGTCTATTTTGCAGCTGGTAGATATGCTTGCCACTAGAATTCACTGGGTTCTAGACAGAGGACAAAATTGGTGTGGCGCAACATGAATGATACCTATCAGCAAATTGAGCACTCCCATCAGCTTCAGATGGTTTGGGAGTGTTGTGCAGCTGATCGTAAGGTGAAAATTGAAGCGATGATTAAGGATATGTATGCAGATGTTAGAGATCTTGCTGCCAGAGCTTCTGCTCCTAGAGAATACGGACCAATAGATGCTGATCTAGATAAGTTCAGTATACGCATAGAGGTGGATTCATACATGGCAAAAGTTGATGAGGGAGTTAATAAGCCAGTTTCATCATGTACTCTGGAGATCATTGTTGATTCCAAAAACATAACTCCTGATGAAATGAGAGAGATGATCGGTAAGGAAATCAGTATTGGCCCTAAGCAGATGGCAAAAATCCGGTGGTGGCATCATAAGAAGCAGCAATTCATAGATGTTTTGGATACTAAAGATCTTATGCAGATTATGCGGCGAAAGAAGCGAACCAAGAAGGTGTTCTTCTTTGGTACCATTTCTGATGTTGTTGAACAGGTTATAGTGGATGTAGATGCCCCTGTAGTGGCTGAACAGAATGAGGTGGTCGATGTTGATGAGATCTGATGAGAGCTGCTACCCTGGGCTTGTCATATGGACTGCGGGGTTCCCCTACATGTATTTGTAATATTGACTGTTGTTGCATTTAGAGCGTGTTTCTGTGATTATGTTTGTTGAGAGATTGCGATATAATGTTGTGCGAGCTGTTGAGATTTTCGGACATGTCACTCACTAAAACCATCATTGTTGTAATAAGACATAAGTACATTGTAGTTGACATGATTATGTTTCTTAAGATGACGTACCGTACTTGTTTCTATTATTATGTTTGTTGGGACATTGTAATGTAATGTTTTGTGAAACCATGACTGGACTAGTGATGCATAAATACATTGTAGTTGACATGATTATGTTTCTTGAGATGATGTACTGTACTTGTTTCTGTTATTTTGTTTGTTGAGAGACTGTAATGTAATATTTTGCGAAACCATGACAGGACATGTGATGTGTAAGTACCTTGTAGTCGACATGATTTTGTTTCTTGAGTTGATGTAATATACTTGTTTCTATGATTATGTTTGTTGAGAGATTGTAATGTGATGTTTTGTGAAACCATGTTGTGATTATGCTTGTTGAGAGATTGTAATGTAATGTTTTGTGAAACCATGACTGAAGAAGTGATGCATAAGTACCGTGTAGTTGACATGATTTTGTTTCTTTAGATGATGTAATATAGTGATATGTTTTTGTTAGGCAATGAAATTGGGATGGAGGGAGTGCAGGTTTAATATTTGAAATGAGAACGTGTGAAGAGAATCCATATCAGGTAGGAGACAGTAATCTAGGGAAAGGGCATGGTATCCATTAAACTATTGTAACATGCCAATTTAGTCATTGTTGCAGCGGTAGAAGGGCTACTCTCTCTCTCTCTCTCTCTCTGATGCCGACGCCGACACCGACACCGACACCATCGCCTGCGACGATGCATTCGCCATGCTGTCCTTGAACGGCGAGGACGACCAGTCGAGCAGCGACAGCCTTCTCTCCGACATCGAGTATTCCTTCCACGATGTGAGTTCCTCTATTTTCTTGGGCTAGGGTTAGGCAATGGTAAATCTCTCGATCTGAGCTCCAAATGTGCATGCAATCATGTTTGATTTCCGCTTTGCATTTACCTATAGGTACCACAGACGATCTACGACTCCGAATGGGAGGGCCTAGATCTCGATGGAGAAGTGCCATGTGACCATGGGCTAAAACTGAGGAGATATGTTGCATTCGAAGGCAGTAACACTGGGAGAAGGTTTTTGGGCTGTACAAATCAGGTTTGTTTACATTATGTGCAACTGTGACATGAAGTAAAATGTATCGTGCATGTTCATAACACTATAGTGTGTGTGTTTTTAGGTTGGCCCGGTGTGTAAAGCAGTAGAGTGGGTGGATCTTGAGTGGCCAGATGCACTTAAGAAATGTTTAGCACAGTTATGGGAGATGTATGAGTTGGAAAGGTCGGGGAGATTTACTGATGTAAGTGATGCAGCTGAAGAAATTACAAGCTGTGGGTACGAAATAAGGAGCTGGAACAAGAAATCGAGAATTCGCAGTCATAGCTAATTGATAGAATCGATGGGAGCTTGGTTGTTGGAACTGCAAAGAAGCTTCAGGATAGTCACATGTTGCTGATCCATAATGCAGAAAAGGAGAGGTATCAGCTCAGGGAAGACAAGAAGAAGCTAGAGTACTGCATTGCGGATCTGTTGAAGGAACTGAATAAGGCGCGCGAGGGTGAACAAGGACAAACTATAGAGGATAAAGGAAATTCGAGATGAATAATTTATGTTGTGCCAATGCCTGAAACTAGTTAATTGTAAGACTTGCAGTTGTGCTTTCCGAACTAAGCCAAACTCAATCCTCGAGCAAACTAATCTCAGACGAACACACATATCGTGCATAGAGTTAAGTTCACGCTTACAAAATCACCACTTCAGAGGATAAACCAGGCAGTTCAGTACTAAATAGACATATGTTGTGTTCAAGCGAGCCTGGCCCAGAGCTGCATGTTTTCCTCCCTAAGATTGGCCAGCTCCTTCAGTACTATGTCGTGCTTCAGCTGTAGGTTCCAGCGCTCCGTCATGGATTGGAGAATTTTGTCCATAGCCATACAATTTTCCTTCAAGATCCCTTTCATGATCTTTGTATGCTTCCTAGCCGAGGCACGACCTTCACTGTGTAGCTTCGCCCAGTCAGCGTTAACTCCTTCAGTTTCTGGCACTTGACAGAAAGGACTGCGAGTTCAGCCCGCAGTTGGTCAAAGGCCAGTTTCTGGGAATTCTGCTTCTCCCTTTGGATTGCTATCTTCTCATTTAGCCAGGTCGCCAGGTCCTGGTCGATCTTTCGCCTCTTTCCCTTTAACAAATATACATAGTATGGTTTGTTCAGTTCACCAGGATAAGCTGGTTAGTTTCCATAATTAACTGAATCGACTAGTGGCACTGTCATAATTTCAAGGAAGAAGCAATCTAGGACTAATCAACATTTTATGAATCGACTAGTGGCACTATCATAATTTCAATTTCAAAGACAAATAAGATTTATCTGCAGTTTAGTGTGCTGTGGGTTTTTTCCAATATCACCAAATAGTAGTGGGAGAGTGGCAAACTCATAATGCAGAAACTCATGTCCAGATACATAATGGAAAGAGAACATGGTGTCCATTCATGAACATGAACACCAACACATGTCCAGATAGATAAGGAGTTGCCCTAGGATTCTTATTGCACCCTGTAATGGGAAGCAGACATGGGCATTGCTACCTGAACCCTAAACATTACAAAAGGAGAGGAGGACGAACTGATATTCGTGTCCCCGCTAATGGGAATCAGACTTGGGCATTGCTCCGATACGCCTCCAGACATGCCCTTAGCTCCTCGTTCTCTTTCCGAACACCCTCGAGTACGGTGATCCCTCTGCTCATGTCTGCCTTCATCTCCTTGACTGCATCCAGGCAACGGTTCCTGTCATGGTAGGCTTGGATGGTAGCCTTGGTGTCCTCGACGCGTCCTCTGAGTGCCTTGCTGACTTCGTCCTACAGGAGAATGCACCTTTGCACGAGATTCTTCTTCTCCTCCGTGAGCACGTTGATTATCTTGATGGCCTGTTCAAGTTACGGTCGAGCACTTTCTGCAGCCTAACGACGTCATGTGCAAAATCTAGCGAGATCTCCTTCTGCATAGATAATTGCTTGTGTAGGCTCTCATTAGCTTGGGTGAGGGAGCGTGCAAGCTCATGTTGGTTGGCAATCTTGGAACTAATCGCGGCCACCTTGTCACGGTACTCAGCCTTCGATCGCTGCATCGTTCATGTTAATTGAAATAGGAATTCTACAATTACACTCCAGGTCCCAGGTGAATACTAATACAGATCAAAAAAATCCCCGTTGAATCTATTGGCCGCAGTGTTAAAAATGGACCTGGAGATCTATTCATGACCACGATAAACTAATCCTAATCACAAAAAATCCATAGTGAATCTATGAACAACGGTATTAAGGAAAGACCAAGAGATCCAGTCATATTCATGAAAACTAATACAACTCGCAAAAGAAGAAGAAAAACCAATGCGGGGCGGACAACATCTAGGAAATCCACATCATAACTCGGAGAAATAACAGCGCGGAGATATGCTACCTCGCTGAGACATGGAACGGGGCCGAACGGGTCCTGCAACTCCTCCGTCATGGTGGATTTGGGCTCCACAGCCGGCCTGTAATACGTAGAAGAGGAAGAGCCAGAAGAAGAAGAAAAACAAGAAGAAGCTGATTAAGATCATGATGGAGAGGGAGATGGAGAAGAAGTATAACAAGAAGACCATACCGGGAGGAGCCCTCGCCTGCTAGAACATTCGGCGCCATTGTCGGGGGAGATTGGGCCTCGATGAGAGGGTGGGCTTGAGCAGCTGGTAGAGCAAGAAGTGCCTCGCAGCGATTTCTCTTCCTTTTCTCCGCGAGGATCATCGACCGGCCTCTCCCCCTCCTCAGTGGAGCCATGGCTTTCAGGGTGAGTGTGGCGGCAGCAGGAGGAAGGAGATAGTGATTAGTGTGGGAGAAGAGTCAAAGAGTATAGGCCGTGGTCCAGTAGTACTAGTACTATTATACAAGACCATCGTGTACAGTCTACCTTCTCAAAGAAGCCAGTGAGGCAGGGGTAGGGAATCGATGGGACTTGTCTTTATTGCGATGGACACTTCAATGGTCTTCGGCGCTGCCCAAAATCCAGTATATAATAAGGGGAGTGCGAGCCGGGTGGTCATCACGGGAATCGGCGCGCACATCCCGCGTGTGTGCGTCACGTGTTGATGGGGCAATGATGCGCGCAACTGCTGCACGATCACGTCGGCACGTCGAACTCCGTCGAACTCCATGTGACAGGCACGCATGGGATATTTACAAGGCTAGAATACGCGGTGCCACTTTTGTTATGATCAAATTATGTTCAGTACGCGAGATATTACTTCTTTTTTTTGATAATCGACAAATGCATGCATGAACACGACGCACAAAACCGCTGCTCGTCCTTGATCAGATCGGCACCCCACTCTATGTACCCTCCATCGACCATTCGGAGAAACTACCTCGAGCACGATGCCCCCTCGCCGTGGCAATGGCAGGTCCAAGCCATCCACTGACCATCCTGCGTCCTCGGCTCTTCGCTGCATCGTCCGTTCTCGCGAGTCGCCTATTGAGGCAGCACGTCGTGTCCAACCGCGCCAGGATCCATCGACATCGGCACTCGAGGACACCGCGGCGTCGAAGCTCGTACCGGCCGCGCAGGAGGAGCGTGGGGTACCTGCAGCGTCGGATGAGCGTAAAGCAGCAGCCAGTACGGGGGCGCGTGTTGCACCGGTGAGTACGGACAAGAAGAGGAACGAGAAGAAGACTAGGAAGAAGAGAGGAGATAGCTATTTGGACGAGTCCGACTCGGCCAACGAGGAGGCGTTCATCAATCAGTTGGAGGCAGAAGCGGAGGAGAGTGACGTGGACCCGTGGGACTACGAAGAGGAGGAGGAGGACTCCGATGAGGAGATAGCGTGCTTATTTGAGGAAGGGGCGGTGTCGAGTCGTCAGAGGAGGACACCGACAGCGGCGATGGCAGGGACCATGGCGTTGACGAAGACGAGGACGAACCAGAAGACGAAGACAATGGCTTCTTCGAAATATGATCATTTATTTTATTTATTTTAGTTAGATAGATGGATTTTCACTTGTTTATATGGAGGTAAAGTATCCATGGCACGGATAGAGAGGTGGCACGGATTGACCATGCATAAAAAAAGTGGAGAAGGAGGGGTTATCCTGCCCGTTGGATCACATGGGATCAATGGTTGGTGGAGACGATCTGCGTGACATTTGTGTCAGCCAATCAGGGCATAACACCCAGAGTGAGCACATGTTTGGGATCTCCACACGTTTGGGATTTTGTGATATTTGTGACCGAGAGAGAGGAAAAATCTCTTTTCACAATCCGCCTATGGATCCACCAATGTCATTGCATGTGTGTTCTTTTTACTAACAAAACCAAAGTCATTGAAATGTGTGTTCTTTTCACATACCACATATGGATCCACCAGAGTCATTGAAATGTATGTTCTTTTCACAATCCACCTATGGATTCACCAGTGTGATTGCATATGTGTTCTTTTTACTAACAACAACTTGAGTCATTTCATGTGTGTTCTTTTCACATACCACATATGGATCCACCGGTGTCATTGAAATGTGTGTTCTCTTCAGAGACCACGCATGGATCCACCAGTGTCATTGCATGTGTGTTCTTTTTACTAACAACAACCAGAGTCATTGCATGTGTGTTGTTTTCACATACCACATACGGATCCACTAGTGTCAGTGCATGTGTGTTCTTTTCACAATCCACCTATGGATCCACCAATGTCATTGCATGTGTGTTCTTTTTACTAACAACAACTAGAGTCATTTCATGACTGTTCTTTTCACATACCACATATGGATCCACCAGTGTCATTGAAATGTGTGTTCTCTTCAGAGGCCACACATGGATCCACCAGTGTCATTGCATGTGTGTTCTTTTTACTAACATCAACCAAAGTCATTGAAATGTGTGTTCTTTTTCACATACCACATATGGATCCACCAGTGGCATTGCATGTGTGTTCTTTGTACCAACAACAACCAAAGTCATTGCATGTGTGTTCTCTTTACTAACAATAACCAGATTCATTGAAATGTGTGTTCTTTTTCATATAACACATATGGATCCACCAGTGTCATTGCATGTGTGTTCTTTTTACTAACAACAACTAGAATCATTGAAATGTGTGTTCTCTTCACAGACCACACATGGATCCACTAGTGTCATTGCATGTGTGCTCTTTTTACTAACAACAACTAGAGTCATTGCATGACTGTTCTTTTCACATACCACATATGGATCCACCAGTGTCATTGAAATGTGTGTTCTGTTCAGAGACCACACATGGATCCACCAGTGTCATTGCATGTGTGTTCTTTTTACTAACAACAACTGGAGTCATTGCATGTGTGTTCTTTTCACATACCACATATGGACCCACCATTGTCATTACATGTGTGCTATTTTCATAATCCACCTATGGATCCACCAGTGTTATTGCATGTGTGTTCTTTTTACTAATAACAACCAGAGTCATTGAAATGTGTGTTCTTTTCACATACCACATATGGATCCACCAGAGTCATTGAAATGTGTGTTCTTTTCACAATCCACATGTGGATCCACCAGTGTCATTGCATGTGTGTTATTTTTACTAACAACAACTAGAGTCGTTGCATGTGTGTTCTCTTCAGAGACCACACATGGATCCACCAGTGTCATTGCATGTGTGTTCTTTTTACTAACAACAACCAGAGTCATTGAAATGTGTGTTATCTTTAGAGACCACACATGGATCCACCAGTGTCATTGCATGTGTGTTCTTTTTACTAACAACAACCAGAGTCATTGAAATGTGTGTTCTTTTCACATACCACATATGGATCCACCAATGTCATTGCATGTGTGTTCTTTTTACTAACAACAACCAGATTCATTGCATGTATGTTCTCTTTACTAACAACAACGAGAGTCATTGAAATGTGTGTTCTCTTTAGAGACCACACATGGATCCACCAGTGTCATTGCATGTGTGTTCTTTTTACTAACAACAACCAGAGTCATTGAAATGTGTGTTCTCTTCAGAGACCACACATGGATCCTCCAGTGTCATTGCATGTGTGTTCTTTTTACTAACAACAACCAGAGTTATTGAAATGTGTGTTCTTTTCACATAGCACATATGGACCCACTAGTGTCATTGCATGTGTGTTCTTTTCACATACCACATATGGATCCACCAGTGTCATTGCATGTGTGCTCTTTTCACAATCCACCTATGGATCCACCAGTGTCATTGCATGTGTGTTCTTTTTACTAACAACAACTAGAGTCATTGAAATGTGTGTTCTTTTTGCATACCACATATGGACCCACTAGTGTCATTGCATGTGTGTTCTTTTCACATGCCACATATGGATCCACCAGTGTCATTGCATGTGTGTTCTTTTCACAATCCACCTATGGATCCACTAGTGTCATTGCATGTGTGTTCTTTTTACTAACAACAACCAGAGTCATTGAAATATGTGTTCTTTTCACATACCACCTATGGATCCACCAGTGTCATAGCATGTGTGTTCTTTTCACAATCCAATGAGACATTGCAAATGTATCTATAATTTTTGATGCTCCATGCTTGGTTTTATCTACTTTCTTGTGTTTTGTCCACACTTTGGAGTACTTTTCATATGATTTCTTGGACTAACCTATTAACAAGAGCCACAGTGCCAGCTGCCTGTTTTTTGCTGTTTTTGTTTCCAGGAAAGTCAGAAAATGAATATTCTCGGAATTGGACGGGACAAAAGCCAAAGTGCCTATTTTTCCAGAAGACTCCAGGAGCCAGAATACGAGACGGAGGAGAGCCAGGGGCTGGCCACACCATCCCTAGGCGCGAGCTGGGCCTGGCCGTGCCAGGGCATGGTGGGGTGTCCCCAGGCACCCCCTCGGTCTCCCTCTTTACCTATAAGAAGCCTTCTGACCTAAAAACTTCGGGGGGTTCGACGTTTTTCCACAAAAAGTTCCGCTGCACCGCCGCCACCGAAGGGGAGATTCGGGGGATAGAAAGTCTCTGTTCCGGCACCCCGCCGGGAAAGGGAAGTGCCCCCGAAGCCATCTCCATCGATCTCCACCATCATCTTCATCGACCATCCATGTTTCCTCCATCTATGAGTGAGTAATCCCCCGCTGTAGGCTATGGGGATGGTAGGGATTGGATGAGATCGTTCATGTAATGGCATCAGATTGTTAGGGCATGGTGCCTAGTATCTTTTATTAGTGCTTTATGACTTTGTTGTGACTTGTTGTGCTTAATGCTTGTCACTAGGGCCCGAGTGCCATGATTTCAGATCTGAACTTATTATTGATTCATTATGATAGTATTGTTCTTGGTCTTATCTACAAGTTGTATACACACGTCGTTGTCCGGAACCTATGGCCCCGAAGTGACAGAAATCGGGATAACCGGAAGGGAAAGGCTTTGATGTGAGGATCACATGTGTTCATGGAGTGTTGTCTTTGCTCCGGTGCTCTATTAAAAGGAGCACCTTAATTGCCAGTAGTTCCCTCGAGGCCCGCTGCAAATGGGCTGGCAAGACAAAAGATGTTGTGCAAGTTCTCATTGCGAGCACGTATGACTATATATGGAACACATGCTTAGGATTGTCTAGTACTTGGTGCTTTATCTTATTTATCTGCAATTGCCCTATGTTCTGATTGCTATGTCGATTGTCTTGTCCATGCAACGCCCGTCCTTCCATCCCTATGCCTACCGCACTCGAATCCCACTGTTTACTGCTTTTGTTACTATGGTCTTTGCTTTACTACTGTTGTTACTTTACTATTCCTACTACAAAACTGTTGCTACTGATAAACTGTTGTGAGCAAGATTGTTTCCAGGTGCAGCTGAATTGACAACTCAGTTGTTAAGGCTTATAAATATTCTTTGGCTCCCCTTGTTTCGAATCAATAAATTGGGTTTCACTTCCCTCGAAAATACTGCGATACACCCCCTATACTTGTGGGTCATCAAGACTATGTTCTAGCACCGTTGCCGAGGAGCATAGCTTTATTTATCAAGTCCACTTGGAATCACTATTGTTCAAGCTAAGTTTATTTCTTTCTTGTTTGTTTCTTTTTTTGTTGAAAATACAAAAAAAATTAGTTCCTACTCTAGTTGTTATTTTCGTTGGTCTGTTATTGTCTTGCTTTATCATGCTTATTGTCAATGGTTGGTTTCTTTGAAACTGAAGCTTATTTGCAGGGTGGGTTCACGGAAGATCAAAAATATTATTATAAGGAACACCGCTTGTCACAAAAAGGGAAACACTTATGGGAACAAATTGATAGATTGTATACCATTGCTAGAAACGTGTGCTCTACTTATAATGTCACTTATTGCTGTGATGAGTCTTATTGCAGAAAGAGGTATAAACACCTCCCTTTTCAATGTGAGTATAATGATAATGATACCATATATTCCTATGCTAAAGGAATTTATGACTTTTATGATGCAGAACAAATTGAAGAATTTATTGCTTGGAAGGGTGCTTTTGAACTTGCTAGTTTGCTTGAAAATATTGGTGATTCACCTTATAAGTATGAGGTTTATGGTATAGTTAAATTTTTCTTTGATAATTACAAGAATGAAAATAGCCATATCCTTGATTATTTTAATAGATGCTTTCCACAAATGGAAGAGACTAATGCCTTGCAGGACCCTATGGAAGAGACTAATGCCTTGCAGGATCCTATGGAAGAAGAAATTGATGAACCTGAAATCTCATTAGATGAAAAAGAGGAAGAGAGTGATGAACAAAAGGAGGAAGAATGGATTAGCTACCCATGCCTACCTTTTAATGAGAGTAACTCTTTATCCCTTACATTATTTGATTGTCCTCCATGCTTACTAAAGGAGGATGAATGTTATGTTCCCAAGGTTTCTTTTGAAGATGTTTATGATAAAGCTCTAGTGCTTGTATATCATGAAGAGCATGCTTTAGGTGATAGTTATATTGTTGAGTTTATTCATGAGGCTACTGAAAATTATTATGAGAGAGGAAAATATGGTTGTAGAAGTTTTCATGGTATTGAAACACCTCTCTATGTGCTGAAAGTTTTGAAGTTACTCTTGTTTTATCTTCCTATGCTTGTCACTTTGTTCTTTGTGAATTTATTTGCATACATGATTCCTATGCATAGGAAGTGGGTTAGACTTAAATGTGTTTTGAATTTGCTTCTTGATGCTCTCTCTTACTTAAACTCATATTTCTTATGAGAGCATCCTCTCAAACTATTATGCCTGAAGATGATATTATGTCTATTATTCTTGGGAGACCTTTTCTTAAATACTGCAGGAGCTGTTATTAATTATAATCAAGGGAAGGTGACCTTCAATGTTAATGGCAAGGAACACACTGTCTATTTCCCCAAGAAGATTGAAAGGAATTATGGTTTGAATACAATTGAATATGTTGAGGGCATTCAAGTTGGAGAAATATATTGTCCCCTACCAAGAGAAAAATTTGAAACTATTATGATTGGGACCATTGCTATCAAGGTTGAGGTAACATAATCATTAGTGGAATACAAAGTTTTGTATCATATGAAATTGTTTTCATAACAAGACCTGATCAACCTTGTTAACAAAAGGATTTCATTGAACAAAACAATGTTTTCACCATGATTATCTCCGCTTAGTTCTATTCTATCCATTTTCAGTTTCTGTTTATGCCTAACTTAAGGCGTTAAAGAAAAGTACTTATTGGGAGATAACCCAAAAGTTTTATTTGAGTCTTGGAAGTTATTACTTCCGTAATAACCGCTCCTTATCCTTTTTATTTTCTTTTTGTGCCAAGAGTAACCTCTAATGAGAGTGAAGTAATGATTGGGAAAGTTGCTATCCCGAAACAGATTTTTGTGCTTCACCGTAAAAATTCCTGAGTGAGCTCTGTATGCCGGATTGAGCTGTAATGTTTTTTGCTTCTGCCCCAGGTTGTTATCTAACTTTAGTTAGTTCAACACTTTTTGATTTGAGCAACAGAAGGTCTTCGAAAAAACTTGTCTTTACCTGCTGGTCTGTTTTGACAGATTTCTGCCATTTTCTGCATTTGCTTCTTGTTGGTTCCTTCTTCAGTTCTTTTGGGGAATTGAGCTTTTTGAGGGAAGTGCTACAGTAGCTAGTGTTCTAATGGAAGTTTATTTGGTGTTAGAACTGAACCTTGAGACTTATTTATCTTAAGTGCACTAATGTTGCTAATGAGATTGTGTGAAGTTTTGTATGAAGGAAAATTTTCAAGTGTATGGAAAGAATGAGTAATGAGATGAAGGATGGACTAAAGCTCAAGCTTGGGGATGCCACGCGTGTCACCCCAAGAAATATCCAATAAGTACAAGCGTCAAAGCTTGGGGATGCCCAAGGCATCCCCTTCTTCATCAATAAAAATCCCAGGTTTCTTCCAAACGCTTCATTTTTATTGTTTCATGCACAGTTGTGTTTTTCTTGGAGCGTCTTCTTTTTCGTTTTTGTTTTGGTTTTAGTTTGCTTGGTTTGCTTAGTTTTCTGAATAAATTGGTTGGACCTCCTCTTTCATACATTGGTGTTCAAATAGTTTGGTTTGGATTGGAAAAGAGTAGGAAGCTTAAGTGGTAAAGAGAGCTTGTTTTTGACTGTGGCCTATGCTTTGTCATGCCATGCTTGATATTGTTTTGGCTTTATGCTTAGTATTCTTTGTTATAGCATGACTTGTTATAAACAATTGAGATTGCTTAATGTGCCTTGGATGAATCATGCGTTGTTTTAACATATTAAAGCATAGTATAGTGGTATTCTCCTTTGATGCTTTATTTGGGTTGACTTGGTGCATGCTCACACCATGTTATGACTATCCAAAGTCACCATAGCCTTTATGATCCTTTAGTTTTCAACTTGTAGTATCACTTTATGCTTTGATCAATGATGTTTTGTCGCTCTGCATGATTATGGCCATTATTGCTCTCTTCGTTTGTCGCTCCTAGTCTTTTGCTAGCCTCCACAACAAAGTATGAGTTCCACGCATGCATCCAACTCCCTAAACCAAGTTATTCCAAAGAGTCCACCATACCTACCTACTATCTTATGCTATTCCAAGTATATTCATGCTTTTGTTTACCTTCCACTTGTTATGAGAAAACTAGTGATTAAAGCTCTCACAAACTTGATGGCACACTTTACTTTTTGCCTCTAATAAACTTGAACCATTGGGTCCTTCTTTGTTGCGTATATGCTTGCGCTTTATAAGTTGAAATTAGCAGAACCATGTTTCATGGGGAACGCTTTCAACATTGCACTTGTACTTTGTACCCCGTTGATATCATGTTCTTTTGCTTACGGATCTCGGCGGTCTGAAATAAAAGTGGAACTTGTAAGATCATGGAGTTTGTATGTGTGTTAGAGAAACGCCTGGGCCGCTAGCCTAAGCCATGCCTAATCATGGTGGAAACTTGCAGCATCACCATAATGATCACTCTATGAAGCATCCTCAATAAAAACCTATGCAAATAGCAAATAAAAAGATCGCTGAGATGCTCATTGTCTGCTTGCCTTGTCATTTTGATTATGGGAAAGCTCCCGTACCATGTGCAAGGGGTACCCCGTTGGTAGTTCTTAATGATACACATGTACTTACAATGACAAGAGCTTACTCGTGACTGAAGTTGAGTAGCATGAGGATCGGTCTTTGTAAGTAAGGGGCATGAGATTTCGGTTTATAACTTGTCAAGCATATCCTCTTAGTTGTGTCACTTTAACCTTAATCACTTCAAGATGCTTATGATAGGGGCAATGAGAGTTGAAAGCTATAAGTACCATAATTTTTGGAAGCTCTTTATGAGACTTGAATCCCTACTTCCTTTTACAAAAGGCCTTTCTTCCACCATTATATTGAGTCTCCATCTTCTATCTTTATGCACCTACTTTGAGAGCATAGTGGCCATTCTTAGTTCTATGTGCATTGTCCCAAGACTAGTTTATTGATGCATACTTTGATATTGCTTGTTTTAAACTATTGTATCTAGTCACTCTTATGAACTTTGAAGGTGTCCTATGCATTTATATTTGCTACTCTATTGAGGGGAAAGCTGAATACTATTATGCTATGTTTTCTTTATGTGAAACAAACAAACGTCTTGCAAAGCATTGTTATTCATGAATCTTTTGTTTGTGCCTTTTCATGTTGCATCATGGTTTCTTTGTCTTATTGCTAGAACTTTGTCTTTCATGTTATGATTGAAGTGCTATGATCCCAGCTTTGAATGTCTACAAATACTTTGGTCAAGCCTTTGATGGTGCATGTCACCTCAAAAATTATTCTTTCTTTTTATCACTTACCTACTCGTGGACGAGCAGGAGTTAAGCTTGGGTATGTTGATACATTGCAAATGTATCTATAATTTTTGATGCTCCATGCTTGCTTTTATCTACTTTGTTGTGTTTTGTCCACACTTTGGAGTAATTTTCATATGATTTCTTAGACTAACCTATTAACAAGAGCCACAGTGCCAGCTGCCTGTTTTCTGCTGTTTTTGGTTCCAGGAAAGTCAGAAAATGAATATTCTCGGAATTGGACGGGACAAAAGCCAGAGTGCCTATTTTTCCAGAAGACTCCAGGAGCCAGAATACGAGACAAAGGACAGCCAGGGGTTGTCCACACCACCTCTAGGCGCGGGCTAGGCCTGGCCACGCCAGGGCATGGTGTGGTGGCCCCAGGCACCCCCTCGGTCTCCCTCTTCGCATATAAGAAGCCTTCTGACCTAAAAACTTCGGGGGTTCAATGTTTGTCCACAAAAAGTTCCGCTGCGCCACCGCCACCGAAGGGGAGATTCGGGGGATAGAAAGTCTCTATTCCGGCACCCTGTCGGGATGGTGAAGTGCCCCCGGAGCCATCTCCATCGATCTCCACCATCATCTTCATCGACCATCCATGTTTCCTCCATCTATGAGTGAGTAATCCCCCGCTGTAGGCTATGGGGATGGTAGGTTATTGATGAGATCGTTCATGTAATGGCATCAGATTGTTAGGGCATGGTGCCTAGTATCTTTTATTAGTGCTTTGTGACTTTGTTGCGACTTGTTGTGCTTAATGCTTGTCACTAGGGCCCAAGTGCCATGATTTCAGATCTGAACTTATTATTGATTCATTATGATAGTATTGTTCTTGGTATTATCTACAAGTTGTATACACACGTCGTTGTCCGGAACCTATGGCCCCGAAGTGACTGAAATTGGGATAGCTGGAAGGGAAAGGCTTTGATGTGAGGATCACATGTGTTCATGGAGTGTTAATGCTTTGCTCCGGTGCTCTATTAAAAGGAGCACCTTAATTGCCAGTAGTTCCCTAGAGGCCCCGCTGCAAACGGGCTGGCAGGACAAAAGATGTTGTGCAAGTTCTCATTGCGAGCACGTATGACTATATATGGAACACATGCCTAGGATTGTCTAGTACTTGGATGCTTTATCTTATTGATCTGCAATTGCCCTATGTTCTGATTGTTATGTGGATTGTCTTGTCTATGCAACGCCCGTCCTTCCATCCCTATGCCTACCGCACTCGAATCCCACTGTTTACTGCTTTTGTTACTATGGTCTTTGCTTTACTACTGTTGTTACTTTACTATTCCTACTACAAAACTGTTGCTATTGATAAACTGTTGTGAGCAAGATTGTTTCCAGGTGCAGCTAAATTGACAACTCAGTTGTTAAGGCTGATAAATATTCTTTGGCTCCCCTTGTGTCGAATCAATAAATTGGGTTTCACTTCCCTCGAAAATACTGCGATACACCCCCTATACTTGTGGGTCATCATCCACCAGTGTCATTGCATGTGTGTTATTTTTACTAACAACAACCAGAGTCATTGCATGTGGGTTCTTTTCACATACCACCTATGGATCCACCAGTGTCATTGCATGTGTGTTCCTTTCACAATACACCTATGGATCCACTAGTGTCATTGCATGTGTGTTATTTTTACTAAAAACAACCAGAGTCATTGAAATGTGTGTTCTTTTCATATACCACCTATGGATCCAACAGTGTCATTGCATGTGTGTTCTTTTCACAATCCACCTATGGATCCACCAGTGTCATTGCATGTATGCTATTTTTACTAAGAACAACCAGAATCATTGCATGTGTGTTCTTTTCACATACCACATATGGATCAACCAGTGTCATTGCATGTGTATTCTTTTCACAATCCACCTATGGATCCACCAGCATCATTGCATGTCTGTTCTTTTTACTAACAACAACTGCAGTCATTTCATGTGTGTTTTTTCCCATACCACATATGGATCCACCAGTGTCATTGAAATGTGTGTTCTCTTCAAAGACCACACATGGATCCACCAGTATCATTGCATGTGTGTTCTTTTTACTAACAACAATGGAGTCATTGCATGTGTGTTCTTTTCACAATCCACCTATGGATCCACCAGTGTCATTGCATGTGTGTTCTTTTTACTAACAACAACTGCAGTCATTTCATGTGTGTTCTTTTCACATACCACATATGGATCCACCAGTGTCATTGCATGTGTGCTCTTTTCACAATCGACCTATGGATCCACCAGTGTCATTGCATGTGTGTTATTTTTACTAACAACAACTAGAGTCATTGAAATGTGTGTTCTTTTCACATACCACATATGGACCCACTAGTGTCATTGCATGTGTGTTCTTCACATACCACATATGGATCCCCCAGTGTCATTGCATGTGTGTTCTTTTCACAATCCACCTATGGATCCACAAGTGTCATTTCATGTGTGTTCTTTTTACTAACAACAACCAGAGTCATTGAAATGTGTGTTCTTTTCACATACCACCTATGGATCCACCAGTGTCATTGCATGTGTGTTATTTCACAATCCACCTATGGATCCACCAGTGTCATTTCATGTGTGTTCTTTTTACTAACAACAACCAGAGTCATGGCATGTGTGTTCTTTTAACATACCACCTATGGATCCACCAGTGTCATTGCATGTGTGTTCCTTTCACAATCCACCTATGGATCCACTAGTGTCATTGCATGTGTGTTCTTTTTACTAACAACAACCAGAGTCATTGAAATGTGTGTTCTTTTCACATACCACCTGGATCCACCAGTGTCATTGCATGTGTGTTCTTTTCACAATCCACCTATGGATCCACCAGTGTTATAGCATGTGTGTTCTTTTTACTAAGAAAAACCAGAGTCATTGTCTGTGTGTTCTTTTCACATACCACATATGGATCCACCAGTGTCATTGCATGTGTGCTGTTTTCACAATCCACCTCTGGATCCACTGGTGTCATTCCATGTGTGTTCTTTTTACTAACAACAACTGGAGTCATTTCATGACTATTCTTTTCACATACCACATATGGATCCGCCAGTGTCATTGAAATGTGTGTTCTCTTCAGAGACCACACATGGATCCACCAGTGTCATTGCATGTGTGTTCTTTTTACTAACAACAACTGGAGTCATTGCATGTGTGTTGTTTTCACAATCCACCTATGGATCCACCAATGTCATTGCATGTCTGTTCTTTTTACTACCAACAACTTCTCATTTCATGTGTGTTCTTTTCACATACCGCATATGGATCCACCAGTGTCATTGAAATGTGTGTTCTCTTCAGAGACCACACATGGATCCACCAGTGTCATTGCATGTGTGTTCTTTTTACTAACAACAACTGGAGTCATTGCATGTGTGTTCTTTTCACAATCCACCTATGGATCCACCAGTGTCATTGCATGTGTGTTCTTTTTACTAACAACAACTGGACTCATTTGATGTGTGTTCTTTTCACATACCACATATGGATCCACCAGTGTCATTGCATGTGTGCTCTTTTCACAATCCACCTATGGATCCACTAGTGTCATTGCATGTGTGTTCTTTTTACTAACAACAATCAGAGTTATTGAAATGTGTGTTCTTTTCACATAGCACATATGGACCCACTAGTGTCATTGCATGTGTGTTGTTTTCACATACCACATATGTATCCACCAGTGTCATTGCATGTGTGTTCTTTTCACAATCCACCTATGGATCCACCAGTGTCATTGCATGTGTGTTCTTTTTACTAACAACAACCAGAGTCATTGCATGTGTGTTCTTTTCACATACCACATATGGATCCACCAGTGTCATACAATCCACCTATGGATCCACCAGTGCCATTGCATGTGTGTTCTTTTTACTAACAACAACTAGAGTCATTTCATGACTGTTCTTTTCATATACCACATATGGATCCACCAGTGTCATTGCATGTGTGTTCTTTTTACTAACAACAACTGGAGTCATTGCATGTGTGTTCTTTTCACAATCCACCTATGGATCCACTAGTGTCATTGCATGTGTGTTCTTTTTACTAACAACAACTACAGTCATTTCGTGTGTGTTCTTTTCACATACCACATATGGATCAACCAGTGTTATTGAAATGTGTGTTTTTTTCAGAGACCACACATGGATCCACCAGTGTCATTGCATGTGTGTTCTTTTTACTAACAACAACTGGAGTCATTGCATGTGTGTTCTTTTCACAATCCACCTATGGATCCACCAGTGTCATTGCATGTGTGTTCTTTTTACTAGCAACAACTGGTCATTTCATGTGTGTTCTTTTCACATACCACATATGGATCCATCAGTGTCATTGCATGTGTGCTCTTTTCACAATCCACCTATGGATCCACCAGTGTCATTGCATGTGTGTTCTTTTTACTAACAACAACCAGAGTCATTGAAATGTGTGTTCTTTTCACATACCACAGATGGACCCACTAGTGTAATTGCATGTGTGTTCTTTTCACATACCACATATGGATCCACCAGTGTCATTGCATGTGTGTTCTTTTCACAATCCACCTATGGATCCACCAGTGTCATTGCATGTGTGTTCTTTTTACTAACAACAACCAGAGTCATTGCATGTGTGTTCTTTTCACATACCACATATGGATCCACCAGTGTCATTGCATGTGTGTTCTTTTCACAATCCACCTATGGATCCACCAGTGCCATTGCATGTGTGTTCTTTTTACTAACAACAAATGGAGTCATTTCATGACTGTTCTTTTCACATACCACATATGGATCCACCAGTGTCATTGAAATGTGTGTTCTCTTCAGAGACCACACATGGATCCTCCAGTGTCATTGCATGTGTGTTCTTTTTACTAACAACAACTGGAGTCATTGCATGTGTGTTCTTTTCACAATCCACCTATGGATCCACCAGTGTCATTGCATGTGTGTTCTTTTTACTAACAACAACTGCAGTCATTTCATGTGTGTTCTTTTTACATACCACATATGGATCCACCAGTGTCATTGCATGTGTGCTCTTTTCACAATCCACCTATGGATCCACCAGTGTCATTGCATGTGTGTTATTTTTACTAACAACAACCAGAGTCATTGAAATGTGTGTTCTTTTCACATACCACATATGGACCCACTAGTGTCATTGCATGTGTGTTCGTCACATACCACATATGGATCCCCAAGTGTCATTGCATGTGTGTTCTTTTCACAATCCACCTATGGATCCACCAGTGTCATTTCATGTGTGTTCTTTTTACTAACAACAACTAGAGTCATTGAAATGCGTGTTCTTTTAACATACCACCTATGGATCCACCAGTGTCATTGCATGTGTGTTCTTTTCACAATCCACCTATGGATCCACCAGTGTCATTGCATATGTGTTCTTTTTACTAACAACAACCAGAGTCATTGCATGTGTGTTCTTTTCACATACCACCTATGGATCCACCAGTGTCATTGCATGTGTGTTCCTTTCGCAATCCACCTATGGATCCACTAGTGCCATTGCATGTGTGTTCTTTTTACTAACAACAACCAGAGTTATTGAAATGTGTGTTCTTTTCACATAGCACATATGGACCCACTCGTGTCATCGCATGTGTGTTCTTTTCACATACCACATATGTATCCACTAGTGTCATTGCATGTGTGTTCTTTTCACAATCCACCTATGGATCCACCAGTGTCATTGCATGTGTGTTCTTTTTACTAACAACAACCAGAGTCATTGCATGTATGTTCTTTTCACATACCACATATGGATCCACCAGTGTCATACAATCCACCTATGGATCCACCAGTGCCATTGCATGTGTGTTCTTTTTACTAACAACAACTAGAGTCATTTCATGACTGTTCTTTTCATATACCACATATGGATCCACCAGTGTCATTGAAATGTGTGTTCTTTTCAGAGACCACACATGGATCCACCAGTGTCATTGCATGTGTGTTCTTTTTACTAACAACAACTGGAGTCATTGCATGTGTGTTCTTTTCACAATCCACCTATGGATCCACCAGTGTCATTGCATGTGTGTTCTTTTTACTAACAACAACTGCAGTCATTTCATGTGTGTTCTTTTCACATACCACATATGGATCAACTAGTGTTATTGAAATGTGTGTTTTTTTCAGACACCACACATGGATCCACCAGTGTCATTGCATGTGTGTTCTTTTTACTAACAACAACTGGAGTCATTGCATGTGTGTTCTTTTCACAATCCACCTATGGATCCACCAGTGTCATTGCATGTGTGTTCTTTTTACTAACAACAACTGCAGTCATTTCATGTGTGTTCTTTTCACATACCACATATGGATCCACCAGTGTCATTGCATGTGTGCTCTTTTCACAATCCACCTATGGATCCACCAGTGTCATTGCATGTGTGTTCTTTTTACTAACAACAACCAGAGTTATTGAAATGTGTGTTCTTTTCACATACCACAAATGGACCCACTAGTGTAATTGCATGTGTGTTCTTTTCACATACCACATATGGATCCACCAGTGTCATTGCATGTGTGCTCTTTTCACAATCTACCTATGGATCCACCAGTGTCATTGCATGTGTGTTCTTTTTACTAACAACAACCAGAGTCATTGCATGTGTGTTCTTTTCACATACCACATATGGATCCACCAGTGTCATTGCATGTGTGTTCTTTTCACAATCCAGCTATGGATATACCAGTGCCATTGCATGTGTGTTCTTTTTACTAACAACAACTGGAGTCATTTCATGACTGTTCTTTTCACATACCACATATGGATCCACCAGTGTCATTGAAATGTGTGTTCTCTTCAGAGACCACACATGGATCCACCAGTGTCATTGCATGTGTGTTCTTTTTACTAACAACAACTGGAGTCATTGCATGTGTGTTCTTTTCACAATCCACCTAAGGATCCACCAGTGTCATTGCATGTGTGTTCTTTTTACTAACAACAACTGCAGTCATTTCATGTGTGTTCTTTTCACATACCACATATGGATCCACCAGTGTCATTGCATGTGTGCTCTTTTCACAATCCACCTATGGATCCACCAGTGTCATTGCATGTGTGTTATTTTTACTAACAACAACCGAAGTCATTGAAATGTGTGTTCTTTTCACATACCACATATGGACCCACTAGTGTCATTGCATGTGTGTTTGTCACATACCACATATGGATCCACCAGTGTCATTGCATGTGTGTTGTTTTCACAATCCACCTATGGATCCACCAGTGTCATTTCATGTGTGTTCTTTTTACTAACAACAACTAGAGTCATTGAAATGTGTGTTCTTTTCACATACCACCTATGGATGCACCAGTGTCATTGCATGTGTGTTCTTTTCAAAATCCACCTATGGATCCACCAGTGTCATTGCATATGTGTTCTTTTTACTAACAACAACCAGAGTCATTGCATGTGTGTTCTTTTCACATACCACCTATGGATCCACCAGTGTCATTGCATGTGTGTTCCTTTCACAATCCACCTATGGATCCACTAGTGTCATTGCATGTGTGTTCTTTTTACTAACAACAACTAGAGTCATTGAAATGTGTGTTCTTTTCACATACCACCTATGGATCCACCAGTGTTATTGCATGTGTGTTCTTTTCACAATCCACCTATGGATCCACGAGTGTCATTGCATGTGTGTTCTTTTTACTAACAACATACAGTGTCATTGCATGTGTGTTCTTTTCACATACCACATCTGGATCCACGAGTGTCAAATCATGTGTGTTCTTTTCACAATCCACCTATGGATCCACCAGTGTCATTGCATGTGTGTTCTTTTTACTAACAACAACTATAGTCATTTCATGTGTGTTATTTTCACATACCACATATGGATCCACCAGTGTCATTGCATGTGTGCTCTTTTCACAATCCACCTATGGATACACTAGTGTCATTGCATGTGTGTTCTTTTTACTAACAACAACCAGAGTCATTGAAATGTGTGTTCTTTTTAGATAGCACATATGGACCCACTAGTGTCATTGCATGTGTGTTCTTTTCACATACCACATATGGATCCACCAGTGTCATTGCATGTGTGTTCTTTTCACAATCCACCTATGGATCCACCAGTGTCATTTCATGTGTGTTCTTTTTACTAACAACAACCAGAGTCATTGAAATGTGTGTTCTTTTCACATACCACCTATGGATCCACCAGTGTCATTGCATGTGTGTTCTTTTCACATACCACATCTGGATCCACGAGTGTCATACAATCCACCTATGGATCCACCAGTGTCATTGCATGTGTGTTATTTTTACTAACAACAACTATAGTCATTTCATGTGTGTTATTTTCACATACCACATATGGATCCACCAGTGTCATTGCATGTGTGCTCTTTTCACAATCCACCTATGGATACACTAGTGTCATTGCATGTGTGTTCTTTTTACTAACAACAACCAGAGTCATTGAAATGTGTGTTCTTTTCAGATAGCACATATGGACCCACTAGTGTCATTGCATGTGTGTTCTTTTCACATACCACATATGGATCCACCAGTGTCATTGCATGTGTGTTCTTTTCACAATCCACCTATGGATCCACCAGTGTCATTTAAATGTGTGTTCTCTTTAGAGACCACACATGGATCCACCAGTGTCATTGCATGTGTGTTCTTTTACTAACAACAACTGGAGTCATTGCATGTGTGTTCTTTTCACAATCCACCTATGGATCCACCAGTGCCATTGCATGTGTGTTCTTTTTACTAATAACAACTGGAGTCATTTAATGACTATTCTTTTCACATACCACATATGGATCCGCCAGTGTCATTGAAATGTGTGTTCTCTTCAGAGACCACACATGGATCCACCAGTGTCATTGCATGTGTGTTCTTTTTACTAACAACAACTGGAGTCATTGCATGTGTGTTCTTTTCACAATCCACCTATGGATCCACCAATGTCATTGCATGTCTGTTCTTTTTACTAACAACAACTGCAGTCATTTCATGTGTGTTCTTTTCACATACCGCATATGGATCCACCAGTGTCATTTAAATGTGTGTTCTCTTCAGAGACCACACATGCATCAACCAGTGTCATTGCATGTGTGTTCTTTTTACTAACAACAACTGGAGTCATTGCATGTGTGTCCTTTTCACAATCCACCTATGGATCCACCAGTGTCATTGCATGTGTGTTCTTTTTACTAACAACAACTGCAGTCATTTGATGTGTGTTCTTTTCACATACCACATATGGATCCACCAGTGTCATTGCATGTGTGCTCTTTTCACAATCCACCTATGGATCCACTAGTGTCATTGCATGTGTGTTCTTTTTACTAACAACAACCAGAGTCATTGAAATGTGTGTTCTTTTCACATAGCACATATGGACCCACTAGTGTCATTGCATGTGTGTTCTTTTCACATACCACATATGTATCCACCAGTGTCATTGCATGTGTGTTCTTTTCACAATCCACCTATGGATCCACCAGTGTCATTGCATGTGTGTTCTTTTTACTAACAACAACCAGAGTCATTGCATGTGTGTTCTTTTCACATACCACATATGGATCCACCAGTGTCATACAATCCACCTATGGATCCACCAGTGCCATTGCATGTGTGTTCTTTTTACTAACAACAACTAGAGTCATTTCATGACTGTTCTTTTCATATACCACATATGGATCCACCAGTGTCATTGAAATGTGTGTTCTCTTCAGAGACCACACATGGATCCACCAGTGTCATTGCATGTGTGTTCGTTTTACTAACAACAACTAGAGTCATTGCATGTGTGTTCTTTTCATAATCCACCTATGGATCCACCAGTGTCATTGCATGTCTGTTCTTTTTACTAACAACAACTGAAGTTATTTCATGTGTGTTCTTTTCACATACCACATATGGATCTACTAGTGTCATTGCATGTGTGCTCTTTTCACAATCCACCTATGGATCCACTAGTGTCATTGCATGTGTGTTCTTTTTACTAACAACAACTGGATTCATTGCATGTGTGTTCTTTTCACATACCACATATTGATCCACCAGTGTCATTGCATGTGTGCTGTTTTCACAATCCACCTATGGATCCACCGGTGTCATTGCATGTGTGTTCTTTTTACTAACAACAACTAGAGTCATTGAAATGTGTGTTCTTTTCACATACCACATATGGATCCACCAGAGTCATTGAAATGTGTGTTCTTTTCACAATCCACCTATGTATCCACCAGTGTCATTGCATGTGTGTTCTTTTTACTAACAACAACCGGAGTCATTGCATGTGTGTTCTTTTCACATACCTCATAAGGATCCACCAGTGTCATTGTATGTGTGCTCTTTTCACAATCCACCTATGTATCCACCAGTGTCATTGCATGTGTGTTCTTTTTACTAACAAAAACAAGAGTCATTGAAATGTGTGTTCTTTTCACATACCACATATGGATCCACCAGAGTCATTGAAATGTGTGTTCTTTTCACAATCCACCTATGGATCCACCAGTGTCATTGCATGTATGTTCTTTTTACTAACAACAACCAGAGTCATTGCATGTGTGTTCTTTTCACATACCACGTATGGATCCACCAGTGTCATTGCATGTGTGTTCTTTTCACAATCCACCTATGGATCCACCAGTGTCATTGCATGTGGGTTCTTTTTACTAACAACAACTGGAGTCATTTCATGACTATTCTTTTCACATACCACATATGGATCCACCGGTGTCATTGAAATGTGCGTTCTTCTCATTAACCACAGCTAGAGTCATTGGATGTGTGTTCTCTTCAGAGACCACATATTTATCCACCAGTGTCATTGAAATGTTTATTATTTTCAACTACAGCCGTTGGCCACAAACAATCGGGACGCAGAGCTAACCAGCAACCGCTCTGGGCTTCTAGAAGACCCAATCCCTGATTTTTAGGCGTGGATGATAGTGATGTCCTTCGCGAGGGCGATCCTCGAGAAGTCTGTTCTACGAACTGATTGGCAGTAGCAACGACGCTGGTCCTACATCCTTGACCTTATCCCCTTAACCTCGGGGCCGAAGATCAGATCGTGTTCCTTGATCGCAATGGAGAGGGAGAGGCCCAAACTCAGCTTGCACGAGGCTCAGATGTTCGCCCACTACGACATACTCGCGCCGCCGTTCATGAGGCTTCTGGCCGGCTTCGAGCTCAGCTACGTAGGGTTCCTGTCGCGCCGCTGTTGCACGACAACGCGTTGGTGAGGCAGATCGAGGAGCGCCACCGCCAGCTGTCGGAGCGGAAGAGGGCAATGGTGCGGTACTCGCGTACGAGCGTGTACTGGCGAAAGTTGTTCAAGAAGGAGCGGGCTGCATTGATTGAGCTGTGCGGAACCCACCGCCGGGAGATCCACCCGGATCTGTGCAACCTCGAAGGAAGGCAGCACTTCTGGGTAGTGCCTGGGCGTATGACCTCCACCGTTATCGATGCAGCGCGCCGTGAAGAATCCATGAGGAGGAGGAACGCTGCCGGGAACGTCGGCATCGATTCCGACGCGGAGGAGGTTGGCGGCTACGCGGACAATGTCGTCAATGATGGAGACTGCGGGAGCATCATAGTCGATTAGGGCCACTTAAGCATAAATTAAATCTATGTACGGTATCTTAATGCGCTATTTGGATCTGGGTCACTTGAGTCATGATCGATTATCGTCATAATCTATATATGTTGGCCATGTTTTAGTTGTCTTTATCTTTCAAACTAGTCGATCGAAACTCGTCCGATCCTAGAAATAAAGTTCGCGCGTTCCTGGCATATTTGATGGGACAGTACGCTGACTCTGCGCCCAGCACTTGATGGCACAACCATAATTTGGAGTGTGCCAGAGGAGAAGGGATCGAGCGTGTTGTAATAGTGTACTACTCCTGTCCAGATATAACTAACTTAGTTTTTTTAGATATTTAATAAATGTGTCTATACCCAAAACATGTCTAGATACATGTTTTAGGTTTCTCTGTCTTTCAAACTAATCAAAAGTCGTCAAATTCTGAACAAACAAAGTCATTGCGTTCACACCTGATGGGACAATACGCTGACTCTGCTACTTGATGGCACGGCCATAATTCTGGAGTGCGCCAGAGGAGATGGGAATGCAAGGGAGATGGGAACTAGTAGCCACGTCCAAACGCAGGTAAAAAATTAATGTAATAATATTTAAAAAAATTGTAATCTGGTCCACATGACCCCATCACAGACACGTTGCACGCACCAGATATAAATAAAGACGACATGACTAGTTTAGTTTCAATGATATAATTCAACATACGACGTTACTGTGCCCGCATCTTTCTGCTCCTCTTATTAGTCTGCTAGCCCACGCTGCATTAAGCATTAGTTGATGAGGATAAAAAAATGATAAAATGGCAAATAAAACAATTTTTAAGCTTACCTTTCATCCGGAGAATCGTACAAAGATGAAATTGGCAGGGATTTATTATTTCTCCTGCAGTTAGCCGAAAGATCCTCAAGAACATCCTCAATCACCCCTACAACTTCTTCATATTCTAATACACCTCCATTATTTGCCCTTTCCTCCCCGTTCCGCTTACCCTTTTGTTTCCTTTCACACCCTTTTCTCGCCGGCACCTCCACTTCTTCATAAATTGGCTGCTTACGTACGTTTTCCTCCGAGTGCTCATCACCGTCTTTGTGCTGTTCTTCCGCCAGTTCTGGCTAAGAAGCCTCATTTTCTGCCACCGGGGTGTGAACAGGGACAATATCATGTGTAACTGGGTTTTTGCACAACCTCTTGATATGGCCGAATCTGCCACAACGTTTGCATTTCCTTTTCCTAGCTCCCAGTCTTGGACCTTTATCAGTGGAGGCTTCGATCCTTAGCTTTCTAGGCCTCCCAGGTGGCCTCCTAAGAACTGGTGGTTGAAGTTTGAACCCTGGATCGACAATCTCCCAATCATTTTCATCGGCCATAGGTGGTACATTTTCTGCATAAGTTGCAGCAAACTTGTCCACGGAGAAATAGTTGTCGACATAGTTCTCTATTTCAGCTCTGTTGCCTCTAAGCTTTAAGATGAAGTAAATTGCATGGTGACATGGCAAACCAGTAATCTGCCACTGCCTGCATGAACAAGTCTTGTTTCCAATGTCTACAGTGTACCTCCGTTCACTTCCATGCTTGTATTCTGCATAAACCTCAGCCAATGTTCTGGAACTTCTGACCATCCTCGTCTTTATCGTTCTCATTGCCCTGGTTCTTGCATTCAGTAACATAACCACCTTTGGAACTATTTTATGGCCTAAAAATTTTCTTGCACAAATTCTTTGCCTTAAATCTATCTTCACCATTATGCACTGTCTTATTGCATCCAACAAAATAACAATTCCAAGTGTCTTCATGCCCGAAATCTTATCGTTGAAACTCTCTGCCAAATTATTGCAAACTAAATCCACCTTGCTTAACTCACCAAACTTTCTTCTGGCCCATAGCTTGGTGTGATGTTCTTCAAGGTATTTTTTCACCTTTGGCACTACATACATGTTTTGTAAGTAAGTAGCATGCGTGCTTGGGGTGTATGTGTATGCTGATCGCCACAAGTCCTCTTCAAAGATCTTTCCTTTGAACTTCTTCGTGAAGTTAGTAGCGAGGTGCCGCATGCATTCCCTATGCTCAACCCCAGGAAACACAGCATCAACAGCATTCTCAAGACCCTCGCATGCACCGGTGTGTATCACCAAGCCTTCAGGGTGACCAATTACTTCCCTTAGTCTCTGCATGAACCATGTCCATCTTTATTTGATTCACCCTCAAGAACAGCATAAGCTACGAGTAGAAGCCAATTATGCGCATCCAAAGCACAAGCAGAAGCAACATGTCCCCGGAACTTCCCTGTTAAAGAAGTTGCGCCTATTGCCAAGTATGGCCTGCAGCCATCTAGGAACCCCTTCCAGCATGCCTTCAGGCAGACAAAACATCTCCTGAAGCATATCTTATCTGCCTACTTATACCTGACCCCCCTCGAGACCTTTTCTCTCCCTTTCACAACCTCGTAATCAATGTCAACAACACTACCAGGTGATGTTTTCTCTACCTGAGCTTTGAAACTATACAACATATGAAAACTGTCATTCCACTTGCCTTGAATGAAGTCTAGAGCCATCTCCTTCCCATCAAAGACTCTGTGGTAAGGAATTAGAACGTTAAACTTTTTGCTAATCTTTGCTCTGAGTTCAGCAGGTCCAATGTAATGATCCTGCCTCACCCAGTCAAGTATAGTAGAAACAATCCACTTGGTAGTTGCCGGTCTAATTTTACCACTTAAAGAAGTATTAGGGCAGTTGTGTTTCTTCGTGTTTACTTTGATCTGTGTTCGATAAGAATCCAAATAATTCAGAGCTAGTTATCAGCAGAATAAATATGAGAAAGACTGAAACTAAATGTAGCTATTGCAACCTGAAATGGGTGTCCACCCCGCATTGGAGACGCATGTAATCTCCATTTACACACATTACTTTCCCTAAAGTGCACCCTAAATATCTTTTGGTCGCTCTTTTCAATGATAAATTCGAACCCAACTCTGATTGCATAGGTTGCAACTGCATATCTGCAGTCCTCCATATTATCAAAGACAGTCCCCTCATCAATTGTAGGATTGTCCCTGTCAAAGTGTATCACTGGCTTGTCCACGTCTTCGTCGTCGTATCTACATCCCATTTCCACATCTTCACATTCCTCTTCCTCATCAGTCCCATAGTCAAGCTCAAAGTTCGAATCAACCAAATATTACCTACTCTCCATCCTATCAGGGTCAGTAGCCACGTCTGGATATGATTTCTCATCATCATCCGCACCGCCACACATTTCAGTGCCTTCATGCTCGCTTGACAAAGCATCATGCTCAAAGACAAGCTGTACAGACGTCCTGCGGTTACCAACACATATCCTTGCCATCACCATGGGACTAGAAATGCTAATTGGGGTATGCAGAAAAGGAATCACAGTTCTTACCCTTCAATGTGGACGCACGGCACCTTCTCCAGGCTCCATACCTCCAAAGCTCTGCACCCCGCTTCCTCTTCCCCTGTTTCGTTGTCCTCTGTGCTCTCCAGACTTGAAGGAGATTTCGTGCTCTCTAGCCGCACAGGACCCATATCCGCGCTCTCAAGCCTCGCAGGATCCATCTCCGAGCGGGATCCGGATCACCAGCGTCATTGGGCCCCTAACCCAATGGCCCACTCTTGGTTTTCGTTTCCAGACGCGCCTGGGCGGTGGGCGGCGGCAAGAAGACAGGGGCAGGAAGGGGAGGGGAGGGGACATGAGGGGATGGCAGTGAGGGGAGGGCGGGAGGACGACAGCCCAAGGGGACAACGAGAGTGGTGCACGACTGAGCGGAGTGGTGGCGGCAGGAGCAGAGGATCGGAGCGGAGTGGAGCTGGTTGCGACAAAGCATGGAAAATTGCACAATAATGTGTTGGTGGGTGGCACCAGCCCTCGAACCTAGGACGCGCCATCGAAGGTGGAGGAGGTGGTCCCGCTAGTCAGAAAACATGCCACCTGTTAGCGCACTATGCACGGGGAGCACTTCACGGAATTTTTTAGCAGGTCCCACATGTCAGTCTGTTTGATCAAAACTTGCATGAAGTGCATGGCTGGTTCACGCACTAGTTCCGAAAAAAAGCCCGTTGATCCAAACTTGAATTGGCAGTTCCGCTTCTTCTCCCCCGTCTCCCCGTCTCCTTGCAGTGGCAGTTCCGCTTCGTCTCCCCCATCTGTTATCATCGTCTTCTTCTCCTCGCAGTGGTAGTTCTTGTTTCTTCCTCGATCAAAACATTCCCGCATGTATGCCATGGCCAGTAGCCGGATGAAGATGAACTGGTCCGATCTCCCAGCCGACCCACTTCGCAAGATCGCTGCCTACTTGCTGGAGAAAGAAGAGTACGTCGACACCTATGCTGCTTGTCAGGAAGTCTGCACCGATTGGCGCCGCACTTTAAAGGTGCCCGAATTCCATCTCAACAACTGGATCATGATAGATCACACACTTCCAGACGTTGGTGACTTCACCTTCCTCAACCTCGCCACTGGTCGTTGCTTTAGGACAAATCTAATGGACGTCCATCGCAGGTTCACATTCACATCCAATATTTATTGGTATTTTCCATTGTAAACATCTTAGTGCTAACTGATGCCCTCTTCTTCCAAAAGATTCTACTTCGTCGGTGTTTCTCGTGGCGTCATCGTGCTTGCTCAGAGGATGGAGCCATACTAGATTCAGCTTCTGAACCCAATCACTCATAAGTCTAACACTGAGTTTCAAGCACACATATCATCTGATCTTCTGCAATCTGTCATCGTGACAAAGTCCCCGATGATGGTGTTCGTTTGCACTGATTCTCCAGATCATATTGCATGGGCCTATGAGAGCACCCCAACGGGGCAAATCAATGAATCATTTGGAGAAGGATTGTATTCGCCACCACATGCTATGCTTCTAGACTACATGACGACATTCCGAGGGGAACTATATGCATTACTTGAGAATGGAGACATCTTGTCGACCAACATTAAGTTAGAGAAGCGCGCGAGCACTGTCACGATGGCCAGAATAATGTTGGCCCCAGTCTTTGAACAAGTACGCGGAACTTACAAATTTTACCTTGTGGAGTCAGATGGTGATCTGCTTCTTGTGTTGAACGGGGATTTCGCCAAAGGGCAACCGGTGTTGTACCGGGTGGACACAGAGAACCTCTCTCTCGACACCGTCGGTGACATTGGAAGTCATGCCCTCTTTATTGATTACAATCGGTCTATCTCCATTGACACCAGGTTACACCCCACAGTCAAACCTGGTTGCATATACTACAGGAATTATATCAGACTGTACGATCAAGAGGTTCAAGCCTGGGAAGAGGAACCAACAATGACGTATGGCTTAAGTCTGGAACATACACTGAGGCCTTACCCTCTGGACGAGATACTGGCAGCACATTGCATACGGAGAGAGTTCTCTGAATATGTGTTGCAGCACGTGGGAGCCGCCGATGACGAAATATATAGGGGAGAATGAATCCTATATTCATCCTAGGTTATTTCATAGCATTTTCAGGTCTATTTTTCGAAGTAGAAATTTGTACTGTATTTATATTATTTCGATCAGCAGTATGTGTATTACCTTTTAGACAAAATTATAATGTACTTAATTTTAGAACTTTTAGAATTCAAAGTATTTATTTTTAGTGAGCATCAGCTCAGCGCCGGAATTTAGGTTCCACATAGAAAATTGCACAATAATGTGTTGGTGGGAGGCACCAGCCCTTGAACCTGGGATGCACGTCGTCGAAGGTGGAGGGGGCGGGCCCGCCAGTCAGAAAACATGCCACGTCGGCATCCCTGTTTCTGATGTCCTGTAAAAAAGAAAACACGCCACGTCGTTATCCCCTGTTTCTGATGGTGTTGCTACAATCGACGGTACATGGTGGCATATAAATAATATCATATAAATATAAGGGCACATTCGTCAATATTTCTAAAATGAAACCCGGTCCCGTCTCCTACGTGTCCTGGTACATTGCCCGATGAGGTGGATAGCCACGACCAATCTTTTTAATACGTTCACACTCTTATGCTGAGAAGGGAAATAAAGATTGAGTTGTTAATGCAATGAGTGTCGAATTATTACCCTCTAAGGAAATGGGAAATGGTTATTTTCACGCGTACCCATAGTCCAAACCTACTGTCAGTCTTTCACTCCCCTTCTCCGACTAACCACAGTTCACCTTGCACAGCTCCTCCGTGCCGCACCAACTAGGGTAACATGGCCCCGCCTAAGCAGTCGCGGCCGCTGCCGCGACAGCCACCGAAACTGGGGTATTTAGCCCCTCTAAGGCAGGCCATGAAGCTCTACTTCAAGGCCGGTCTCCCATTGCCCTGCCAGGCGGATGATTTCCCCGAATGTGCCGAATCGGCCATGGCGGCGACTACGGCGTCGTCGGCGCCAGATGCGGCAAGCAGGGCCAAGAGAGTGATGTGGAGAAATCACGCGGTGGCATTACGGCATGCTCTAGGCAGTGGGAACAAGGTACGTATCAAATCGTTCACGAGAGCATGCCGCCGAGGGTACACACCCTCGAACAGGGCAGCGCCAAGGTCCCTTACCTCAGTGGGGGAGGCTGGGAGCACGCCGTCTGTGGCAAAGACTCTCCATCCTACGCACCGTCGGAGGCCATACCGTGGCGGCGACCAAGCGTCTACACTCAGCATGCTGGATTGTTCGACAGCCGGAGCCGGCGGCGGGAATCAGCTCAGCCACGGAATTCAGGTTCGAGTTCACACGGACCTACGATCCCGAGAAGGATATGCCGAATTTCAGTTTCGAAGAAATCGTTGCGGCGGCGCGGATGGTCCAACTGAACCGGGACTAGCGCACACAAATCGCTCGTGCATGAACAATGCATATTTCTTGTAGTTTGGCGGGAAGGCAATAGATCAGTTTGGGTAAAATGATCAAAGAACTTATGTCCTCTCAAGGCAATTGGCCAGCCAACTTTTCTAGTGGAGATCTGTAGTTTCTTCAGTGTAGAATAGTTAAGTTCAGACTAAAGAATGGATTTTGTAGATAAAATGCTGACGAATTGTTCTATAAACTAGTAGGAAATTTAGCCCACTTTTGTGCAGGTATAAGACCCTTTTGTATGGAAGTACTACTGTTGTAAGCAAATACTATCAAGTATCTATTTCCTTCAATTACTAGTCGTGGTTCAATCTAGTTAACTGGCATCTTTTTATCCCAGACTACAGATTTTGCGTCTGTTGTCTGTGTTGTAAACCATTTTTCCTTTGTATTGTGTTGCCTGCAAAATGGTCCTGCATTTCAACGTGTTACAAATGTAGCTACGTTGTACTTGAAAAGGAGATGGACTACATTTTCCTGGCATCCACAGAATTGACATTGCTCATTGTCAGACCACCCTCTTTTCATGAGGTTGTCCTTGGTTATTCACAGAAATTATAAAGCACGGTGTTCAACTACATCGATTCAAACTATTACACACACACTACATCAAATTCATTACCCACACATACTACATCTTTTCAAACTATTACACACACATACTACTTCAAACTATTACACACACGTACTACATCGATTCAAACTATTACACATTTTTAGTCGATGCTAACTTCCTGCTACGCTCTCCATACTACAAATTCATTAGCCACACATACCATGGAAATTCACTAGAGCTCTGTCTTCACTCGAGGTAAATCAGAACCACCAGCTCATCCAAGCCCGGTTCCCCCACCAAAACTGTGTGCGCTGTCGCGAAATGGTGGTGGTCCTGTGCCATCGATCCTTCCAGGCCAACACTGCAGGCGACGAGGATGCTTTCTGGCAGCCTCTTCAGGGCCCTGAATGCCATGTACCCAGTCCAGAACCTCCTCCAGGTGGATGATGACCGGGTGCTTCCAGCAAAGTTGTCGCCCTGCCCTGCTTGGAATCTGCACCTCGTACATCTTAGGAACAACGTCAGGATCTTTTAGCCACACCTTTACCTCGATGACCCATCTGTCGCTCGGTGGCATGATTTCCACCAGCTCGCCGCCAAGGCTACTGACGACCTGCTTGAGGGCCTCCGGCTCCCAAGCATCCAATGGGAGGTCGTCAAAGCCGAGTTTGGAGAAGAAACGAAGCTGCCCCAGGCGATTGTCCCACCCACAGGCGCGATGCCAACGCATGAAGCTCATTTTCTCCCCGCAGCACTCGAAACAACGGGAAGAATGCAGAACGCGCTCGGTGTCTGAGCTGTGCTCGAGCCGGACAAAAAAATCGAATGGCGGCGCGCATACCTTAATGTTGACCTCATTTCGTCTGATCCCAAAACGAGACCTGAAAGCCGACAGCAACTCTGCCGGCGACACGGTGGGATGGACGCCCAGCACGGTGGCCATGAGAGCGTGGTCGTCGAACTGCTGTGCCAGGGCTACCATGCCTGGGGTGCGCGGTAGCACGCAACTTCCCGAGGCCGGTCGCCGGCCTAGATCGCCCGACGGGACACGCTCCTCCATGCGAGAAGGACTATCCATAGGCGAGATATTAGTTCGGGGATGCGAAGCTCCGATACGGCGGATGATGTAACAGCGACGGCTACGAGCTTCGATTAGAGGCGTGGGAGGTTGACCGGACATGGTGGGGACGCAAATTAGAGCAAGTGCGAGCTCCGAACTGAGACGAGCAACCAGAGCTGAGCAAATGTTATGGGGAGGGGAGCAAGGGAGAAGACCAGAGCAGAGCAAAGAAATAGATCTGGTCCACTCAGGGATCTGGTCCACGCAGGGGTAAGCTAGTCCACGACCGCAAAATATAACGGGTAATACTGAAATGGTGGGCTAAGAAGAGTTGACCTAACGGCGGTATTTGAGTTCAACCGTTTTTCGTCTGGTTCAAATGACCGTTTGGCCGTTAGATTTGTATTCACCCCCATTTGGCCCTTCTAGACAATTGACGATTCTACTATGGCCCCTCCGCGTGATTGATGACAACTCGGGTACCGCGGTGCGCTCACCCACCAAGTTTGGTACCACAAACGAACATTCCCCATGGTACGGTCATCGACCTTCACAAGCTGTCCTAGAAGTCGGGGGGAAACTTGTGCAAGTTCACCCAGCAATTTTTCCAGGTACTACACACTATCCCCAAGACCACCCCCGAAGCTATCATGGCGGCATACCACGTTAGCGTCTAGGACCCTCTCATGAGGGAAAGATGAGTACAGGCGACCTCAACACCACCCTGGCGTTTTTCACCCTAGCGGATAAGTGCGCTCGGGCCGAAGAGGGGCGACTTTAGCCCCGCGATGCCATTGACAAAGATGAAGATTCCACCAATAAAAAGAGTCGCAAGCACCCGCTCGTGAAGAAAGCCCTAGAGATTGAGCCAGAGCACAAGAGGACAAAGGAACCCGAGGTGGCCATTATTGACATCGATGGCGGGTCGTGGTGCGCCATTCATAACTCACCATCTCACGCCTCGAAGAACTATAGCTGAGTCAAGTCCTTGGTGGAGATGCGGACCCATGGGGACTGCTTCATCTGCCTCAAGCCTGGCCACCGCACGAGGGACTGCCCTGGACAGAGAGACTGATAAGACTCAAAGGGTGACCCTAGTGGTCCAGGTGGGGCCCGTGACAACCGAGCCCGGCGGGACCATGCCCTAGGTCATGACGATAGGGGATGCCCCCCTCAAACCTACGAGAACAATGATGGAGGGTCATTCCAGGAGGCCCATGCGGAGGCATAAGCCGGGGCAACCCCGGGGACAGACCCGGGCCATGGCCTCAGGCTACACCCGGGGCCCTCACTCATTACCACGGTGTGGCATTTCTCCTATGCGAAGGGAGATTTGTCTCGTGGTTGACGAGCAGAGCCGGGGAAACCCCGGGAGGCAAACCCGGCCTTCGGCACTCCTTCGCACCCAGAACCTTCACCTATTACCATGGAGTCGCATTTCTCCTATGCAAAGGGAGATTTGTCCCATGATTGACGGGAATAACCAGGCTAGTCCCCAAAGGCAGACTAGGGCTTCTACAAACTTGTCATGCCTAGAAAGCTTATCCATCACCACAGAGTGGCATTTCTCCTACACGAAGGGAAATTTGTCTCGTGGTTAACGAGCATAACCGGGCCAGTCCCGAGAGGTGGCCCAGGGCTTCGCCACTCCTCTGCACCAAGAACCTTCACATGTCACCACGGAGTGGCATTTCTCTTATGAGAAGGGAGATTTGTCCCATGGTTGATGGGCACAACCGGGCCTGTCCCGGGAAGCGGACTGGGGCTTCGACAAACTTGTCGTGCCTGGAAATTTTATCTGACGCCATGGTGTGGCACTTCTCCTATATGAAGGGAGATTTGTCCTGTGGTTGCCGAGCAGAGCCAGGGAAACCGCGAGAGACATACCCGGGATTCGGCACTCCTCCGCACCTAGAACCTTCACATGTCACCACGGAGTGGTATTTTTCCTATGCGAAGGGAGATTTGTCATGTGATTGATGGGCATAACTGGGCCAATTCTGAGGAGCAAACGAGGGCTTAGGCAAACTCGCTGTGCCCAGAAAGCTTACTCGTCACCATGGTGTGGCATTTCTTGTATGCGAAGGGAGATTTGTCTCGTGGTTGCCGGGCATCAAGAGCCGGGATAATCCCAAAAAGTGGACCCGGGCTTTGGCACTTCGTCGTGCCCGTGACCTTCCCCCATCACTACAGTGTGGCATTTCTCCTATGCGAAGGGAAATTTGTCCCATAGGGGTCGGGCAGCAAGATCCATAATAGTCCTAGAAAACGAACCCGGGCTTCGACACCTTGCCGTACCTGGGACCTGCCCCCATCATGGTGGCGTGACATTTCTCCTATGCGAAGGGATATTTTCCCACGGATGAAGGGCTAGAAGTGCCGGGACAATCCTAGAAGACAAACCCGGGCTGCGGCACACCGCTAGTCCTGGGACCCATACTCATCGCCACGATGTGGCATTTCTCCTATGCGAAGGGAGATTTGTCCCATGGACGAAGGCCACCAGCAACCGGGGTCAAACCCAGAAGACAGACCCGGGCCTCGGCACCTCGCCGCACCCGGGCCATTCACCCAACGTCATAGATCAACATCTCCTATGCGAAGGGAGATTTTTCCCAGGATCAAAGGGAAACTAGAAATCAAGCTGGGCCTGAGTCCCACCTAGAGCTCCGGTGACCGGCTAAGCCCGAAAAGAGACTTCGGGCTCACGAACTGCGGGGGTGTTGTGCGGCAACTAGTGATGTCCACAAGCAGAACTGGAAGTGTACCCTACTCGGGATCTTTACGGCCAGATGGAGCACATCCCTCGCAGCTCCAATGTCATCGCCGACGAGCTCTCGAAGATCACATCTTCTAGGGGATGCGTACCCCTGAAAGTCATGGTGGATCGGCTGCTAAAGCCCTCCACCAAGATCCCTCGAGATCAAGTTGGCAAGAACCCCCGGGGTGAGCCCTCGGACACACCCATCGTATGAGAAGTGATGATTGCAGAGTTGTGTGCCCTCGGGGCGGATACACGAGGATCTGGCCAACCAATGAAGAATCCCAGGGCGAGCCCTTGGCCACACCCGTTGTATGCGAAGCGATTGGTGCAGAGCTGTGTTCCCTAGAAACAAGAACACCATAACAAGTACAAGACACTGGGGTGAGCCCTCGGCCACACCCATCATATGCAAAGTGATGGGTGCGGAGTTGTGTGCTCCCGACATCAAAGACACCATAGCCTGAAGAAGACCCCGACGTGGGCCCTCGGCCACACCCATCATATGCAAAGCAATGGTTGTGGAGCTGTGTGCCCCCGGAAGCCGAGACACTTGAACTCATCAATCCCGCGAAGATTCCCGGAGAGATCCCTCGGCCACACCCATTGTATGCGAAGCAATGGGTGCGGAGCTGTGTGCCCCCATGAGTGAAGATGCTGAAAACAAGCAAACCTACAAGAAACCCTGGGGAGATCCCTCGGCCACACCCCTCGTATGCGTATCATTGGGTGCGGAGATGTGTGCCCCCGGGGACGAAGACTCAAGAACCCTTCCCTAGCAAGAGCGTCGACCTGACAGAGGAGATGCCTAGACTACCTTGGGCTTTGGACGTATTGAGGTACCTCTGGACCCAGGAGCTCCCCGCCAACCGCGCCGATGCGATAAAGTGTTTTGACAAGCCAAGATGTATACCTTAATGGACGGAGACCTCTACCGGAAGGTGTGGGGGGGAGGTACCAATACCTGTTCTTTGCCATCGACAAGTTCACCAAGTGGCCTGAAGTGGTGCCCGTGTGGTCTATCACTGGTCAGGCCACCATCAAGTTCATCCGGGGCATCTTATGTTGCTTTGGCGTGTGCCACCTGATCATCACCGACAACAGATCACAGTTCACAAGTGGCGCCTTCCTATCCTAATGCGACACCCTCGGCACCAAGGTCCGTTTCACCTTGGTGGCACATTACCAAAGCAACGGGAAAGCGGAGCGCCTCAACACGAAGGTGCTATGCGGTCTCAAGACCTAGACCTCGACCGATTCAAAACCAGTGGGTGGGGCTGGATTGAACAGATCCTGGCCATCCTCTGGTGGATTTGTACCACCCTGAGGAGGGCCACAGGAGAAATCCCTTTCTCCTTGGTCTACGGAGCCGAGTCCGTGTTGCCCACCAAGCTGTAGCATGGGTCCCCCCGGGTGAGAGCTTACCATGAGGCCGCCCAGAGGGAACGCCGCATCAACGACATCAACTTACTCGAAGAGGCTCGCAACCTAGCGGCTGTGCGTGCGACCCATTATTAGCAGAGCTTGCGGCGCTATCATAGTCGTCGGGTCCGGCCTTGAACCATTCAAGAAGGTGACTTGGTCCTTCACTGGGCTCATCCCGGGAAGGGAAGTAACAAGTTACAACCCAAGTGGGAGGACCCTTACCAGGTAGTACAAGTCTCTAGGACCGGAGTGGTCCACCTGGAGACCGAACATGGTAGTCTCGTGGAGAACTCGTGGAATATCAAGCAGTGGCACGAATACCATCTTTGCAGGTTCTACCCTTAAGATGCTCCAGAAATAAGGTTGCCCGCTACTTAGCTAGCGCGCGAGTCTAGGCGGGATCACCCCGTGCGTCTCGCCCACTTCAATGATGGAACACGCCATCGGAGCAGTGGACACAGTTAGATAAGGTTGCATGATGTTTGCGTGGCACGTGCATCCAGGCGGGATCACCTCGCGCATCTCGCCCACTGTAACGATGAACACGCCATCGGTGTAGTGGGAGCAGTTAGATAAGGTTGCGCGTTGCTCGTGTAGCGCGTGAGTCCAGGCAAGATCACCCCATGTGTCTTGCTCACTTCAATGATGGACGCTCCATCAGAGTAGTGGGAATAGCCGGGCTTGCCCGCGATTGGTCTTTGACAGTGATTGGATCACCCCGAAGAGCAGAAATGCTCGGGGGCTTCCCCCAAGCACCCCAAAGTGATGCAATAAAGATCACCCCAGTTGATGAACAAAGACAAAGCAGTCCTTTGCGCCCTCACCCATCCAGGGGCTGACCGCTAGCAAGGAAATGTACCATGAAGCACCCCAGGGGTAACCAAGGAGCGAACCTTGTCACCCCCGGAGCACCAGCATCACAAAATATTCAGAAGGCAAGAAGGCAACAATGCCAGATAAGTGCCCTCTTTTATTTCAGGATAATAGATGTAGAATTACTGTCGGAAGAGGTAAAGCAGAGCGCATCTCCTGAAACCTTACATGTTGTATTCCTTGCTAAAACCTACGCAAATCCAACCTACTTAGTGAGGTGGGCGGTGTCCATGCTTCTACGAAGAGAAAGGAACAAAAAGATGAGCGTTGGGTGCGCCCTCCTTCCCCGAGGACGTATAAATAGGCTGAGGATATCAAGCCACCGAGCGCAACACTGAAGACTCAAGCTACTACAAGAACAGTCCCTTGGATTCCCCTAGGCAGCGGAACCAAGCAATCAAGATCTTCGTCAGAATATGCAGGCCGAGTCCCAGGAAAACTCCATAGGTACCCCCTCGGCCCGACGCCCTGGATGGGCGGGGTACCACCTAGGGTCGCAAACCACGTGAAACAACACCTCGCCCAGGCGCTACTGTCGCTTTTGTGCTCTCCATGGGTCACTGAACCACGGGCTCTGGGCCGGTTGTCCCACGAGGAACCTAGCCGGGAGGTCCGGCAAGCTCTCCCCAGGTAGGTCCGTACCTCCCAGATCGAAAGGATTCCTGAAGACAAAGACAGTTGGTCTATGGTGTCTGAACTAATATAGACTACGCGCTGAACCATCAGAAGAGCCAAGACCACGCTTCACCCCAGGACATCACTCACCCGACACGTGGCCGTCATGAACACGGTGCCTCACTGTTTGGCCACTCAAAGATTCAATCGGGACACCTACCCGGATCCCGCCAACAGCTCCGTCCGGGATAAGCTGCCCGGAGACAAGAACCAGGCCAAGTCAAGACCGATGTCAGTCTGCTAACGCCAAGTGAGTGACACATAGTGTAGATGCATGGCTGCTAGGCCATGTTGCAATCCAAGACCACTGCATGGCTAATCCCTCACCTCCACGTGTGCTCTGACCCCTGTGGTGTCCCCTTACCCGTATAAAAGGAGGCATGGGTCAATCGAGAGAAAGGGGGAGGAAATTTGGCTTAGAATAGAGAAATTTATCGAGAGAAGGAACCCGTTGTAATCCAGTGATAATAAGATAGTAGATAGTTGCAGGACGTAGGGCTCTGCTCATTGCATACCTAAACCTAGATAAATAACCTCGTGTCTCTCTCTGTGATTGTGTTTGTCTAGCTTGCCAATTGAGCTCGCCGGATGTTGCGCCTCTGGCCAAACAACAAAGGGGGACTCATACCCCCGGTGTCAAAAATCAAGACATGATAGCGTATTACTATATTTATCCCATATGATGTGCAGCTGCAGGTGAATCTTCAATCCTGGCCTATCTCCATCCATTGAAACAACCCACATTCTAAAATAAACTAGAAAGGTCCGGTAAATGAAGGTAAAACAAACAGACAAGTCTTGTAGATGTGCCTTATTAATTTCCTTTTAGCATTGTTTTCCAAGGTTTGATTAAACCTAGGTCTACTAGGGAAAAGCTATTATATTGCATCCGTAAATCCGGATCGAATGTATCAACCCTTTTCTGGAACCATTGCTGGGGAAGCAATTCGCTATCCTGGTGAGGTCACTAGAGACCTTGTTTTTTGTTTTATTTTTGTTTGTAGTTTATTTCTTGTTATTAGTTTACTTTCTATTATCTATTGAAAACCCCAAAAAATTAGTTACTTGTTTATTTGTTTCTCTTATATAAAACACTGATACCTTCGATCCGGATTCTGGATGTAGTATAATAGATTTTTCCCTAGTAGACCTAGGTTTATCGAATCCTTGGGAAACAACGCTAATAGGAATAAAAATAAGGACATATCTACAAGACTTTTTTTTCGATTTTACCTTTGTTTACTAGACCAATCTAGTTTACTTTATATTGTGGTTTAATCAATGGATGGAGATAGGCCAGGGTTGAAGATCCACCTGCAGCTGCATATCATATGGGATAAAGGATAAAAATAAGCACTTCATGTGTAAGGTTCCAATGGAGATAAAAATAAGCGAAGACTGTACTACCCTTGGTGTCACTAGGGTTCCTAGGAAATCGGCGCTAGCCAAGCATCTCACATCAAGCCTTGATCAATCTTGGTGGCTGCACATCTTGTTTGGGCCCTTCTTATTCCACTCCTTCATCTTCCTCTTCTCTATATACGGGTACTTCTTGTTGTGGTAGATTTACTTCAACATGCGCATCATAACGCAAACCTCCCTCCTCAATAGAGAAGAGACCATTATGCAAAGGAGAAGGGATCAAGTGATCCGCTCTAGGTATATCGAAGAGGTGTCTACCATTTATTCTTGAAATCATACCACATGCTCTAAGAGTAAAAAAACCAAGATGGCGGTTTCCAAACATCGGTTGGATATTACCTAGGTTGACATGGAGCGCCTATGCAAGCATGGTTATGACTCCTCCTCCGCATATGGGACCACGAGATTCAAGCCCCTGATGGTGAAGATAAAACAAAAGAAGTGCACCCAAATTTGGCGTCAAATTATAGTTAGGAATTTCAGCTTTAGCGAGGACCATCATGTCCTCCTCATTAACTCTAGTAAACCCACCACATGCCTGCAAGGTGTTAGCAATACCATAAAACAAATAACAAACAACAAGACAATCAATTAGGTTTCCTTTGGTTATGTTTCCACGAATTCTCATTCTATTAAAGTAGCCAAGGGTGTAGGATTTACAACAAAAGAAGTGGAAGTATGTCGGTGTTGTTGTTGGCAAATATGAAGGAGTGATCCCATTGACTACACATGGTTCATGAGTCGGAAGTAGATATAATCAAATCCAAGAAGCTGCTCTTTTGGATAATAGTGACATGTTACCGTATGCGTAACAGTGCTGAGAAATCCAAGCGTCAAACGGCGGTACGTGGCACAATCCTGAAAAACAAAATCATACAAACCAACATTGTTGGATATCAAATCAAAGTCAGCACGGATACCAAGTTGGTTCAGGATAAAAGGACATGCCCACTTAGTGGACTTGATTTCTCGGAGCTTGAGACAGTTGAAACGGTTCAGCTGAAAGTCCTCGGTGAACTCGATTCCAAGTGACTCGGTGGTTAGCGTATCAACGGGTGGTGCGGATTGCGCCGCAACCATCATACGTGTACGACTCCTTGTATTTATATAATAAAATAAAAATAAAGTTAATAATTTTTTAGTCCAATAGAAACATAGCATATACGATCCTCTATACTAGGTACAAAAGAATCTCCTCTAAATACTAAGTAAACATACTCAACATCAAGATTAGATCAAGAACAAGACCTAAGTCTAGATTGATAATGGTGAAATATTCAGCAAGATTTAGATATAAATAAGTTGGGGATCAGAGGAGAAACATATCTTAGATCGATTAGGTGTGAGGAATCAAAGAAATAACAAGCAGAATTGGAGATCCAATGGAAGTAGTGTGGAGTTCAGAGGTATAAGAAAGAGAATAGTGTTTTATAAATTTTAGGTTACCTCTTCCTAGGTTCATATGGCTGCTGGGTGCGTGGTACGGGCGGGCAGTACGACCAGGTCCCACCTGTACCAAGTGACAAACCTTGGGGTCGATGGAACCCTTCCAGCGTGAAATCGATACGGGCGCGCGGTACAGTCGAGCGCCCGTACAATTGGTCATTACGCGGCCAGTATGTTTTGCTTCAATTCTGATATTTTCTCGAGGACACTGTATGGGCAGGCGGTACGACCGTGTCCGACCGTACCAGTGGTCGTTATGACGGTTGTGTCCTTTGGCAAAAATCGAGACTTGTATTTCCTAGCGCCTCGATGTGGTACGGGCATGCGGTACGGTCATCTCCGACCATACCAGTGGTCATTATGCCAACTGAAAGCTACATAATCTTGAGGAAAAGATTAGTAGCTACGCGTTCCTTTGCACATCTTAGCAAAAGGCAAAATAACAGCAACATAGGCTTTTTAAAAATCAGCAATACCTTAAGGCCATGTGTTAGCAAAATATAAAATTGAGGATTACCTTTTATGTCCTCTCCTCTTTCCAAAGGTCTTCTTGAACACTCTTTATTTAATACAAAACAAAAAAATAAAACAAAGAAAACAAAACAAACACAAGAATAAAAACTTTTATTTCACATGGGTTGCCTCCCATGAAGCGCTTCTAGTTAAGGTCAATTAGCTTGACCCAGATGGTGATCATTTAGGTTTAGTGAGTGGAACACCCACTCCAAAGTAATTAGCTTTAAGTATGATTATACCATCATCATTGTTAAGCTTGGCCTTCTTCTTTCCAGGGAAGTGGACTATAAAAGGATCTCTATATGGTAGTCTTATTCTCACATTCCCTTCATGCAAATTGATTAAAGCTTTAATAGTTCTTAGGAATGGCCTGCCTAGAATTATAGGAGCTATGGGATCTTTGGTCATGTCCACTATAACAAGATCAATAAGTGCGGACTGCCTTTAATTTCTACTATTATATTTTCTTTAATCCCAACAGCTTGCTTAAATCTTGAATCAGCTAGATGGAGTCTCATTTCAGTAGTTGCAAATGGCCCAAGTCTATTTTATCGAATAGACTCTTGGAAATTGTTGAGACGCTTGCACCAAGATCACAAAGTGCAGACATCTCATTGATCCCAATCTTAATTTTAATAGTGGGCTCAAATATATCATCTAGCTTAGCGGGAAATTTATCAGCTAGTCTTTTATACTCCATTTCTAACTCTCTAACTTTGGATGCTACTTGTTGGATAAATTTTTGATAGGTAGCATCATTACCTTGCTCAATACCTGGATTCTTGATGGTTATCATCTTTAATAGATCCTCCATGGTATATTCGGGTGTTGGTTTGTTGCTATAATCTAGCTCTTTAGGCTTGTCTTCATCATTCTCGACCCTTATCATCTTGAGGTCTTCCACCAAATTTGACTCGGGCTTTCCAGCTAATTTTGCAAGTATGAGAGCTTGGGTCTCGGCTACCTTGCCCAATTGAGCTTCCGTGGTCTTTGTCCTTTCCTGTAGAGCCTCACATCATTTCTAATTGCAACGGCTTGATTAGATAATTTACCAATACTAGTCTCATGGTTCTCCATGATTTTAATAAGCATATTATTTTGCTCGGTTTGATCTTGCATAAAATTACTAATGATATGTTCAAACGAGAGATTTCCATGATTTTCTCCATTATTATTATCAAGGGATTTCTATTTTTGTGCCCCTGGTTCGTTAGTTGTACTCAGTTTTCTCCAGTCACTTAGTTTTTCCTCACTTTTCCCCTCCCTCCATTTCGAAACCCTCACAGGTGCTCGAACAGGGGAATGCCGTCAGGTCAAAGGCTTGACCGTTACATGCTGACAGGTGGGACCATGTTGGGGTGGGTCCTGCATTGAGCGTTACATTACGCCGCCTCGACCGTTACGTGCTGACGGGTGGGGTCGTGTTGGGACGGGTCCTGCATACGGGGTGAAGGGTGGGGCCGCGTTAGGACGGGTCTTGCATATGTGGTGAAGGGTAGGGCCGCATGGAGACACGTTAGACCGGCCATTCTCACTCCAAGCCTAGAACAGCTCCCACATCGCCCCTCCGCTCCGCTCCCCCGCTGTTGTGCCCTCCTACCCGAGAGTCTTTCCTACCTTATGTCGTCCTTGGCCCCCGAGTCACCCCCTCACCCTATCCGTGGAGCCCACTCCGGCTCTGCTTCCTCCCCTGCTAGATCTACCCCTTTCGTGGAATAGTATGCGATGTCGGCGGGTGTACCGGTCCTCCCGTCAAGCGCGGAGAAGATTAGGTGGAATCGGAGGGATCTAACGCATGGATTCCATCTGGGTAATTATTGTTTCCCTTTGTGGATTGATTATAGGCAGTAATTGAGCACGAATTGCCAGTGCTCAGCTAACTGCCTTGCTTTTCAAATAGGATTGATCCAGCGCTGGCATTTCGGCTGGCGGTTAAACTGGAAACTAGCGTAATTCGTGGTTGTGAACGGTATCTCTCTAGATTTTACTTACCAGCGGTGGTTGCAACCTCCATAACTCTCAGATACTTGAAAGATAAAATATATTCTAAATTCCCCTAGAGAAATGGCGATTCAGTTGATTTGCAATATTTCAACACTAGCGAGCAAAGATTGCTCCCACTAACTAGCGAAGCTGATCTGGTAATGCTTTTATCTTTGAATGATGCCGACTGTTTTGGTCGAATTCATATCCATGTGCAACCTAAAGTTGAACACACAGGAAAGAGGGCTAAAGCATCCTCTGGTGGTCAGGCATCATCAGGTGGTCGGGCATCATGTGTCTTTGCTATCTCTGCTAATAGTGTGCGCCCCCACGCTCCTTGTAGGTCCACAACAGTACCGTATGTTCACACTGCGAATGTAAGCTAGATCGCTCGTGTGGCCGACGTGGAGGACAAAGCAGAGCCTGCCGAGGGAGCGCCTCAACTAGATGATGAGGATGAGTTGATGTTTCCAGAATTGGTAGATAGATTCAGTAAACAGGCACTAGAGGATCAATACACGGAGGAATTGTCCCACGGTGCCAGATTTGATGATACTTATGAAGAAGAGAATGAGGAGAACAATGACAGTATCATTTTAGCCGAGTACGATGGTTAGGACTTGCCAGTAATTGAGTAGGACAAGAACGATCCTAAGATTTTAGAAGGCACCGTATTTGAAACAATGCGGGACTGTCGTAATGCCCTTACTACATATTCCATCTGCAGTGAAGTTCCCATACAAGAGGTGTAGGTAGAGGATGCATGCATCCACTATGCTTAGGAGTAGTTTGGTTTAGGTATTACAACCAGTTGTGTATTTTAGATCATTGTGTAGAATTTGTTAACTGTACCTGACATTTTCATTATGTTTTAGATAAAAGGCAACCGGCTCGAACATTCTTGTCCACCTCAAGGGGGACATCCAAAGGAAAAAAACAAAACTAGCAAAGCCTAGGTGGTTGGCAGATGCAATCATGGATTGGATGAGAGCAAACCCATCACTTGGTGCAACAACGCTCATAAAAAAAGTTTCTGAAAAGTTTAATATTACAGTACCTTACATGAGGATGTTCTATGAAAAGGAAATGGCTCTTGATAGGATCAATGGTCCATGGAATGAAAGTTTTTAGTTGCTTTACAGCTTCAAAGCTGAAGTGGAGATGGCTAGTCCAGGTAGTGTTGTACCGATAGACAGGCATACGGTTCAGTACAAAATAAGAGGGAAGACAATGGAGAAGGAGTGCTTTAGAAGGGCTTTTGTTTGTTTCAAAGCTTGCTGGCAAGGGTTTCTGGATGGTTGCAGGCCTTATTTGGCCATGGATGCAACAACTCTTCATGGCAGATTTAAAGTATAGCTAGTAGCTGCTACTGCAGTTGATGGCCACAATTGGATGTTCCTGTTGCTTTTAGAGTTTTGGAGATTGAGTCAGAGGAAAGTTGGACTTGATTTCTAGAGAATTTGTGCGACCTTATAAGTCATCCACTAGGACTTACTATCCACATGAACGCTTGCAAAGGTTTGGAGAAAGCTGTAGAAGCAGTATTCCCCGGAGTGGAGCATAGGGAATGTATGCGACACTTAGTGCAGAATTTTACAAAGAAATTCAAGGGTAAAGTTTATACTGACAACCTATGGCCAACTTCATACACATGCAGTTTGAGGAAGCATCTGTATCATTTGGAAGTGTTGTATAAACACAAAATTGTGGTGAAGGAGTACTTGGATGCACATCATGGAATGGTGTGGTCAAGAAGCCAATTCAATGAAATTTGCAAGTGTAACATCCTCGAATCGGCCCTATGCAAGTTTCAGCGATTCCCGCCAAACCCGCATAGAAACGATTCAAAGATGCCCACCAGGCACTTGCGTGTGGGTGGAAAACGATGTAATACCATTACACAATAGTCCACGATGGAACCCACAGAAACATATATATATAACAATGACTCCATGAGTCAAGAATACAGATATACAATACAAAGATCCAAATCACCTTGAAAACGATACAACATCCAAGTACGGATAAGATGCAAATAGGGCTAAGAGCCCTAAAGAATAACCAATGGCGTCCATAACCCTGCTCGAGACAAGCCGGAAGGGTAACCCTGCTAACGACGTCGATCTCATACCTGCTAAAACAAAAGGGGTGCCAACAAAGGGAAAAGGAAAAAGGGAGCAGTCGGTATTGAGGCCAATACACGGCGAGGCTAGAATTCGGCGGCTCTCGCCTACATAGGTATGGTGGACTGAAGCGGCAGCGCAACATGCACTAAAAAACCTATAGAGACTCGATTAACTGTCGGCTATTAGAGAGAGATAAGAAAGACCTATTCGGAACCAACCTTATACTAACACCAATCATACCCATCCTGGTATTTACCCTCGAGACCAAACGAGGAAGTCAAACTGAGGAATTCACACAGTTGGCAGTTTTATCCATTCCATTATAGTTGAAGCACTTACTAGTCAGATATAGATAGCACGAGTCATCCTGATATCATAAGCAGTGGGCAGTTTTAGTTAACCATTCCATTGTAGTTGCAATACTTACTAGTCAGATACAATTAGCATGAGACATCCCAACTCCAGCAGTTATTGGCACTTTTATTTACTCATTCCATTGTAGTGAAACTGATTACTAGACATGTCAAAGTCAAATTTATAGCACTACTTTAGTTATAGTTGTCTATGATCGAGATACTATGCTCCAAGTCGTCCATAACCGAGGACACGGCTTTCAGAAAGTTTTACCCTACAGGGGTGCACAAATAGCAACACACACACAATCAACCTCGGGAAGAACCAAATAAAAAGCAACGAGGCCTCACGACAATGCATTCATAGGTTTTATAAATTATTTCAGGGGGCCACCCCACTAAGCTACCCGCAACGAAGTTGGCCGGCTCCGGAACGGACCCAGGGTTTGCGAGAATGGCTGTAAATGACTGGGAACCTAAAAGTGTGACTGGGCTTGTCGATACCGTGAAATCATGTCGCGATCCAAAACAGTACATGTGCTCCACGCACAATCGTAAATAAAGCAGTAAAGCATGGCATCCGTACAGGATAGTAATAAAGCCCCAAACTAGTTTGTGGCCCCAAGAAATAAAGTGTGAATCAAGCTCAGGCAAAGGGGGATGCATAGAGTCTCCTGTATGTGGATAGTGCGAATAGTCAAGGAACAGATATCAAGTACTCGGGGCCTACGGGACACAGGTGAGCGTGGAAGAACCAAATATTATCTATTGCCCACCAGTGCCTCTACATTAGTTATATCTATTCCCAACATTTTAATATTAAGTTGTAATTAAAGTCATGATCATCTCCACCATTAAGCATGTGCCAACCTTCCAACAACAGTGGAACAACAACGACACGAAGCAGCACCTGAGCAAGCAACTACGACTCGCAAGGCCGACTATCTATCAAACAACAGGCAATAGGATGTGTCCAAGGCAATATAGAGGCTGCAAGGAATATAAATGATGCACGGAAACTAAAGCACCACAATACGGATAGCAATAGATCAACAGGAGGAAGTAAAGATTATAAATGCAAAATAGGTAGAAAGGGGGAGATTGCTCGCCTAGAAAATACTGCCGAAGATACATTATCTGAAGAACTTGTCGATACTCGCATCAACTCAATGGCCTAATCCGCGAAGAACTAAAGCACTAAAAGAAACACGGGATGCACTATTTAATACTACGGCAGAAGATCGGGCATGATACATGTATGATGCATGACATGGCAAATATGCGATGCGACTAGGCAATATTAAGCGGTACCGGGGTCCCGACATTTAATTATATGGTTCAAGTTATTTAGGTACCCCGCAATTTAAATGTTGTTTACCAAGGCAAAACATGGCATTGGTTCGCTACACAAATTTAAATGGAGCCGATATAAGCCTAAAATAGCCCGCATATGGTCTCCATACTTAATTATGAGGTGAATCGAGAAAATACCCCCAAACAAAGAATATGTATGCGATCATGAACAATTTAAGATGCACAAGTATATCTCATATTATGAAAATAGGGAGGGTTAATATAGGTCACACATTGGGGTTCGAAGATCTTGGATTCCGAGGGTCTTGGTGTTCGACAGGGTTCGGGCGCGCCAGGATCGGTCTTCGGACTTCTAGAACGGGGCCTTGTCGAATTGGCGTCATCGCCTCTGAGTTCCATGATGGAGATCTTGGGGCTTCCTACCTCGGTTGTCGACAACGGACTTGGCAGTGCAACACTTGTAGCTGCGGAATGGTCTCGATAGAGAACATCTTGTCATCGGTATGACTCTTGGCGGTGTCCTTCAGGTGGCACTGCACCACTCCATCCAACACCAGCTCACCACACATCGCATCAGCTCAAGCACCAGAGAGGACCAGCAGCAAGGTTTGGCACCAAACCGTTATACGCATGAACTTGGACCGAGAAACTCGGGCGTTTGTAGGCAAGGGCCCTCACGAAGGAAGCAGAGATGAGGTGGTCCGGGCGAGCTTGTGTGAGGGCGTAGAGGACGACGGGGCGCGGTGAACAGCGACGCTCAAGGACACGGTCAGCGGGGCGAGGCGGGGTCCCCCGGGAAGCGGGTGGCGATGGCGGCGGCTGCTCTGCAGGAGGCAGGGCTCGGTAGGGCAGATGCGGGATGGCCGGTGGCGAGGCAGGACTCAGGAGCGCGGGGCGAGCACTGGTCGCAGGTGCCGGAGACGCTGGCGGCGGCGGTGGTTCAAGAGGAAGTCGCGGTACGCCATGGCCGAGGCGATGAGGGCCCGGGACGAGGAGGCGGGTAGAGGAGGTTCCCGGCGAGGCCAGGCTCACAGCAGGCGGTAGCGAGGCTTGCACGGGGCTCGGCGGAGACGGGCTCGACAAGGCCACACGGGCGTGAGGAGAAGACAGCGACGCTCTGCGTGGGGGCGCGCAGAGGAGGCCGCGGCGGAGAGGCGGCGGTTGGAGATCGAGGAGAGGGGCACGGGTTTGGGGACTAGCGGTGAGGGATGCGGGTGATGGCGGCGGCAGAAAAAAGGGGATGGAGAACAAGGGAGAGGAGCGTGTCATCAGGGCGATGGAACCGAGGCAGGGTGGGGGTCGCGGGGCGAGCGAGGGGATCGTGCGGGGTGGGGATCGCGGGGCCAACGTGGAAGAGATGGTTGGTGGGGATCCGTGCGAGGCTGGGATCGAGTGAGAGAGGTGGGGCTGGGTGTGCTGTGTTGCCAGGCGCTGCTGCACGCGAGCGACATGGGGTGCTACACGCGATTGTGGTGGGCCAGGGGTTGATCGCAGGCAGGGTCCAGGGCAAGACGTGCGCGTGTACGCGTGCGGCGTGTGGCGTGCATGTTGTGTACACCGGGGCGGGTGGCGGCGGTGATGGGGAGTAGGTGGATGGATGGGGGTGTAGATTAGGGTTTCCGGTGGTTCTTGCTGGGGTGGTAGGTGGCTGGCCGGCTGGGCCACTGGGCCTGGTCGTTTGGCTGCCTCCCCTAGTTTTATAAAAATGTTTCATTTTTATTTTTAGAACAAAATTTTCTTGTAAATAGTTTGTAGACAAAATAAAATATTCGAAAATACCGGATTTTACATTTGAAATAAAGAGGGAGGCAAATAGAAAAAAGGATAGGCTTTTAGAAAATAGTTTTACTCAAACATATGCATGGTGATGACGATGCTCAAATGCAATGTGGCATGATGACATGAGCATGCGGTCAAGATGATGCACAAAACAAAAACACAGCGATTTTCTAGTAGTGGTTTTATCGGGGTGCTACAGCAAGGTAGACTATGTTACAAGTAACCTTGCAGAGAGTTTCAATGCAAAGGTCAAGTCATTGAAAGGGCTTATGCTGTAGAAAATATTTGATAAGATTAGGCAGATGATCATGATAAAGATCAATCTGCACCAAAGAATTGTATCAACAGTATATGCTGGCCATCTCATCCTCCCATCTTTGATTAAGGCTTTGCATGCCAGGGAAAAAAATTGAAGATGAAATGTATTAGAAAAGGAATGGAGGCTGAGGTAACATACACTGATAGTAAATATAGGCAATGGAGGTATCCAGTGAGTTTGGCTGACAGAACATGCCATTGCATGGGAAACCCTGCGTACATGTATTGTTTTTCATGGGTGTTCTAGGAGGTGAAGAGGGTGAAGTTGATCAGTACGTGTTGGAGTACTTCTCCGTTGCCAAATTTAGGGCAGCATATGCTCAGAATGTTCCAGCCTTGTTGGGAAAAGACCAATGGATGGAAGTGAAAATGCAGTGGACCCAGCTTATGGAATGGATGATCAGGCGGGAAAAGCAAATGCAGATGAGAATGAAGTATCTGAACAAGAGGAGAATGAAGCAATGGATACATTGTAGAATGAACTAACGAATCGAGAGGAGATTGAACCAAATGCAGGGGAGATTGAACCAGATGCAGGGGAGATTGAACCAAATGCAGGGGAGATTGAAACAAATGCAGGGGATATTGAACCAATGGATCGAGAGGAGATTGAACCAAATGCAGGGGACATTGAACCAATGGATCGAGAGGGGATTGAACCAAATGAAGGGGAGATTGCACCAAATGCATGGGAGATTGAAGCAATTTATTCATTGGAAGCAGAGTTCAAAAATAAACGAATTACACAAGAGGATATTGAAGAAATGATGCCAATGCGTTTTGAACCGTATGAACCAATGAATCGAAATGTGGTTGAACCAATTGTATGACAGACTGAAGCACTTGATTCATTGGATGCATAGAAAAAGAACAAACGGAAGAAGCTGATGGTGGACTCCGAGAATATTCCAACCAGGATTACCCGGAGCAAGGTGGTGAACTCCGAGAATATTCTAGCAAAAAACACTAGGAGCAAGAAAAAATGAATTTGAATTATTAATTTGAATTTGTATGATGAATTTGAACTACTTTCAATGTTTGTATTGAATTTGAACTACTGTCAATGTTTGTGACACTCCCAAGTTTGTATGTTGGATAACCCCATAATGTATGTGTTCTTGCAAGTTTCTATTGTCATCCACCTAGTTCCTTAGCACTACTTAGTTTTTCCCTCGACATATGGTCAACACATGGGGTTTAGCTAGTTCATGGCTTAAACCATAGTAAACATTGACCAATTGATCCAAAATTTGGCACACTTGTGTATCCTATACCATATGAAATTGGAAATTTTGGATTTAATTTTAATAAGCCACATTCTTCTTTTTCTAAGTAATTAAATTCAAATAAATGGTTTTAGGGTTAGTTTAATTCAAAAAATAAGTCAAACATAGTGCAACCTTCGCATGTAGTCTTGTTATGTTACCTACAACCTAGCATGGATAATAAAGGAAAAGGAAATAAAGAGAAATGGACTTCTCCCCTAAACCACTTCTTAAATCCTTCTTGGAATGAGCTACTAGCTATGAAGATGCATGGCTTTCTACTCATTCAACTTCTAAGATAACCCATCCCAAAACATACTTTGTCTAAATGAGTCCAAATTTTGCACACTTGTGTATCTTTGACTTGCAAACAATATAATGTCGGCCAAGATGGATTATTTTGTTCAAATAACACATTTTCCATTTGTTATGCCAAAAGCTTGAATTTCCCTTAGTCATTTTTTATCTGAGAGCCCTTGTTTTCCTTAGCTCTACTCAGTTTTCCCCTCCCGCTAAAATTTTCCTTAGTTTTCCCCTGCCGCTAAAGTTTTCTTCAGTTTTCCCCTCCCGCTAAAGTTTTCCTTACTTTTCCCCTCTCTCATGTCTCAGTTTGGCTAGCGCTCTGATTAGTCGAGATGTATGTCATACGGATCTTGGCCAACTACCATTGGATATATCATGATCCGACGGGCTGGAAGTCTCTCTCTCCCGATGGGCGCACCTAACCTTGTACGACGAGGAGAGCCCGACAGGCTGGATGTCTCTCCCTCCCTTTCCCTCACGAATGTATACCAGCCGCATCAACTAGCGCTTAGTTTGGATACACTCTGATTGGTCGAGATGTATGTCACACGGATCTTGGCCAACCACCGTTCGATACATCATAATCCAATGGGATGGAGGTATCTCTCTCCCGTTGGGCTACAGAGAGGAGAGCCTAACGGGCTGGATGTCTCTCCCTCCCTTTCCCTATCGCATGTATACCAGCCGCATCTTCCTCCCCTCCTATCGATGTATGGCGGGCGCGGCAGTCCGAATGGCGTGCGGCGGCATGGATCTAAGCATGGCGGTCCGAATGGCGTGCGGAGGTGCAGACCTAAGCGTGGAGGTTGGAACGGCGTGCGGCGGCGCGGACCTACGCATGGGGGTCGGAACGGCTTGCGGCGGCACGGATCTAAGCGCGGCTGCTAGAACGGCGTGCGGCAATGAGGATCTAACCGTCTGAAATTTCTGTCTCTGTCTCACTTACATTCACATCCTCAGATCCGTTGCTGATGAAAGACACCGATAGAAGCCATCATCCGCAACATCAGTGCGATGGCGGTGGTGCCGACAGTGGTCATCGATGAAAGACATCGATGGAAGCCATCATCTGCAACATCTACGGCTGTGGTGCGGACAGTGGTAATCGATGCGAAGACGATTGAAGCCATCATCCACAACATCTACGGCTGTGGTGCCGATAGTGGTCATCGATGCAAAGACGATTGAAGCCATCATTCGCAGCATCTATGGCTGTGGTGCCGACAGTGGTCATCGATGCGAAGACGATTGAAGCCATCATCCGCAACATCACTGCGACGACGCAGATCAAGCCCTCGTGAACCGAAGCCGTGGGAGGCAGGCCGCGGCCGCGGCTGGAAAGTTGAGGTGCACTTTGACAGTGAAGGCCAGATAGCACTTTGCCCGTACTTCTTGGAGTACACATACGGCAAGGAGGGCGGCTAGCTCACCGTGCACTTAAAATTGGTACAAATTTAAGCCCAATTTGAACCAAAATTCTGTGACTTAAAATATATGTATGATTTGAATAAATTTGACATGTATTTGAGCCATGAGACCGGTGGATATGATCTAAAGCTGATTCATAAGTAGTAGTACTTGCTTTGACAATCTTCGGTGGGCTTGTATAAATTTGATCGGAATATGTATGATTTGAATCAAAATTGATATGTATTTGAGAAGTGAGGATGGTGGATATGCTCTAAAGCTGATTCATAAGTAGTAATACCTCCGACCCAAATTAGTTGATTTGGATTTGTCTAGATTCGGTTGTATCTTGAGGAATTTGAGTCAACTAACTTGGATTGACAATCTTAGCCACTAATTTGGAATGGCGAATGGATGCTGCCACCAATGCTACAACTCTACATGGCAGCCACGATGGCAGCGATAGAACAGTCAAAACTGATAGGCCCCAACTTGACCCTCTAGGCATTTGGCATGCCAACTATGGACAGCTAGATCTAATGGCAAGCAACTCGGGCCCCGCAATGCATTCTCTCGACAAATTTGGGACCGCTAGATCCAACGGTAAGCAACTCGGGTACCGCAATGCATTCTCCCGACCACTTTGGGACCGCTAGATCCAATGGCAAGCAACTCGGGCACTGCAATGCATTCTCTCGACAACTTTGGGACCGCAAAGTGACTAAATTAGCAGGAACTCACAACCATCTATTGAATAACAATTCTACTCTGTAAATTAGCTATCTATTCAACTAATCATTACACGTGCCACCCTTCACCACAACTGCATACTGTAACTGCTAGGACATGGATGGCAACTACTAAAACTGCCCACATGAATCTATTATTCTTCCCCCTCTTCACTTGAAGTTCATGTTTAAGATTTTCTACGACTTGATCAGATACGGCAAGATCAACCTCAGGTGCCAACTTCTCTTTGCAAATAAACTCTGAATTCTTCCTCGACAGTACGCTTCAGCTCGAATATCAACAGGTTTGTACGGGCCAATTCATCACCAAACTTTGCAACCATCTCCTCCAAATCCATCCTATGGCTAGACCACTGAGTTGATTCATCTTGGTATGCAATGTACCATGGATCATCGGCCTGCATAGCACACTATAACAATTCCAAAACAAACGAATTTGGAATCAATCCGGCAGGCCATGTCAGCACTTCAAATTCAACAGTAGTACAAAGAGAAGGAGCTACATGCACTTCCGACATGGTAGAAGAAGGAGAATGTGGCCACGACATGATCAATTCCCCACCCTCGCTGGTGTACCCTCTACGACCAAACATTGAGGACTAATTTGCACCTACAATATCGAGAAAGTTACGGGAACCGAATCAATTAGGGTGGGTGGAGCAGGAGCGGAGGTCTTCGCAAGCACTACTAGCAATTGCTGCAACTGTTCGTCGAGCTATGGCGGCGGAACCAAATCCCGGTCGTCGTGGGCGGTGGACCTACCTACGGTCGGTACAGCCTCAATGTACAATACGTGCGGATGAAACAGGTGCCGGAGCCGTGGTTGAGGTGCAGCGCGGCAGTCCGTCTGATACCACCATAGGACAGATCCGGTAACGTGCCGACGCACAAACGATGGATGCTCTGTCCACCAGTGGGATAGGAGTTGCTCGGGGCTAGGGGCTGGGAGCAGATGAGAGAGAGGGCTGATGTGTCAGACATGACCGCACCTGTCAATTATTTCATATTTGCCAATTTTGCATATCTGCCAAACTTTTTCTTTGAAATTTGCATATTTGCCACATGACCACCACATGTTAGTGACACACAAAATGGCAAATATGCAAGTTGCAAAGCAAAACGTGTCAAACATGCAAATCCCCCTCCAGCCCCACATGACGGCCCGACCGGTCATTGGCTATGATGTCCCCCACAGAACAGCTCCACATAGTGGCCCCATAGTTCATTGGCTTCGACGGCCCCACAGAACGGCCCCATTTGTCATTGGCTGCACCAGCCACACAATCAGGAAAAACGGGACCCACAAGTCACCGAGAGATAGATGGCTGGTTCGTCGTGTATCCTGGCCCCACCCGTCAGCATGTAATGGTTGAGGCGACGTAACGTAATGCTCAACGCAGGACCCGCCCCAACATGGTCCCACCTATCAGCATGTAACGGTCAAGCCTTTGACCTGACGGCATCCCCCCGTCTGAGCGCATGTGAGGGTTTCAGAATGGAGGGAGGGGAAAGTGAGGAAAAACTAAGCGGCTGGGGAAAACTAAGTATAGCTAACGAACCATGGGCACAAAAATAGAAATCCCTATTATCAAAGTTATTATAATGAGCTCCTATAGGATTAGAATAATGTTTTTAATCATTAGAAGCAAAATTTTGATTTTTTGATGCAGGATTATAAGGACTACGAGCTATAAAATTAACACCATTAACATCGGTAGAGATAGCATTAACTTCGGTATCTTCCTTACCCTTCACTATATTAAGTAATTCATCTACCTTTGTAGTAAGCTCTTCATTGTTTATCTCGGTGATTGAACTCACCCTTTTTGAGGTTCTTTCCACATGCCATTGAGCATGGTTATTTTGCATATCATCAAGTAATTTGTTTGCAACACTCACTTCCTTTCCTATGTTAGTTCCTCTTGCTGCAGTATCTAGCATAGAATTAGACATTGGGTTAAGGCCATTATAAATAAATGCAATATAAGCCACTCTTCTATCCCATGAATAGGGCAGTTCATTATGGCTTCTTTCATCCTTTCCCATGCAAGCGCTAGTGGCTCACGGTCTTCTTGTCTAAAACTTGTAATATTGGATCTTAGTTGCATAGTTTTAGCTGGGGGGAGGATTTAGTCATAAAGAGATTAGTACATTCCTCCCAAGTTGTGATAGTGCCCTTAGTTAGATCTAGCAACTAGTACTTAGCCTTTCCTCTAAGAGAGAAAGAAAACAAATGTAATTTAACAACATTTGGATCAACATCCTTAATACGCATCATGTCGCAAATTTCAGTTAATGTATTTAAGTGCAAACCTGAATCTTCAGAAGATGAGCCTCCAAATTGGTTCTGCTAAACCAAACTCAAAAGGTTAGGCTTTATCTCATATGCTTCCGCATCAATGGCGGGCTGAGTAATAGGTGCACGAATAAAATCATCAATGGGAGTAGCATACTCTCCAAGTTTCTTTTGAGTCATCGCTCTTTTCTTTTTGGTATTTTTAAAGTAAGATAAACAAGTAAACAAGTAACTATTTTTTGTGTGTTTCCAAATAGATAACAAAAAAGTAAACTAATAACAAATAATAGACTACAAACAAAAATTAAATCTAAAAACAAGGTCTCTAGTGACCTCACCAGGATAGTGAATTGCTTCCCCGGCAACAGCACCAGAAAAAGGGTTGATACCTTCAATCCGGATTTTGGATATAGTATAATAGTTTTTTCCCTAGTAGACCTAGGTTTATCGAATCCTTGGAAAACAACGCTAATAGGAATAAAAATAAGGACACGTCTACAAGACTTTGTTTTTCGATTTTACCTTTGTTTACCAGACCAATCAAGTTTACTTCATATTGTGGTTGAATCAATGGATGGAGATAGGCCATGGTTGAAGATCCACCTGTAGCTGCATATCATATGGGATAAAGGATAAAAATAAGCACATTCATGTGTAAGGTTCCAATAGAGATAATATTTTATGGGCAATGCATCATAATATACTAGAGCCCCTGAGAGGCCACAGGCATAGCAATAATCTTTTGATCCAACCGAGTGTACCATGAAGCACCAGGTTACAAACGATTATTAAGTGCAAAACACATATCAAAGCATTAAGTGGTGATGTTGTTGTGATCCCAAATGGGTTGCTAAGCAAAGACCATACTACCCTTGTTGTCACTGGGGTTCCTATGAAATCGCCGCTAGCCAAGAATCTCACCTCGAGCCTTGATCAATCTTCGGGATGTTACGAACCTACAATTCCAAAGATCGAGGCAAGAGACAAAGAAACAAATGATACAAATCTCCGTTACAAACCAATACACAATTCTCCCAAAGATTAGATACACATAAAAGCTACGAGGTTTCTCCCAACCCGCAACCTATGAGGACTAATAACTCATAACAATAAGATCAATGATACAGAACATTGTGCAATACTTAGATTGAAATCAGATATTCTTACAATGATCGCCGAATCACAAGAAGATCTCAAGTACAAAGCAATGGCTATGGCTAATGGAGGGGATGGATGATGGATGGCGTGGATCTCCTTTGGTGGTATTGTGATGCAATCTGAGAATGATGGCCCTCTTTGCGGCCGTAGGTGCCTCTAAATATATAGGCATCTTCACGAGTATTATAGGCATTAACGAGACGAAGCCGCCACCACCCCGTACGTTCAGGCTGTACGGGCGGGGTGCGCCCGTACTAGTGGTTGTTATGCTGGCTGGCACCTGGCTTTAGCTCCAGGAATACTTGGTCGTCGATACTTCTTCAAAATCATCATTTATGACTCCATATTTCGCCATAAAAGTGTGATTTCCTGCACAAAATAAATCAAAGGAAGGATTTGCATATCTTTGCAATAATTAGTCATTAGTGGAAAATCAAGAGAGAATAATGCCAATTGCTTGGCAAAAATCAATGTTTAAACACGGAGAAAGATGGCGCTTTTGGACCATCAACATCCCCAAAGCTCAAACCTTGATCGCCCTCGAGCAAGAAGAAACAAAAAAACTATAAGGAATTCAGCGTTTAAACTTGAAACAATGAGAATATGAATTCACATACGGTCGGTTGCCATATGCGTCCAACACTTCTTCCATATTGAAAAGTTCATCAAAGTTAGAGAGATGCTAAGAACACTATACAAGATTTGATAACTCAAGACAATCAAAGTAGAGCTTAATATAAGTATAAATAACTAGAGGTGTAACAATCAATCTAATTCCTCTAGTTAACTCTTAGCTTGCCAAGGAACACTGGGATGTTTAATATATCAATATTGAGTAAGAGAGTTCATGTCTCAAGTAGCATAACGGTGAAGTGTATTATTAACACCCACTTCGGTAAATCAAGACTATCTAAAACACTACTATTCCAATCATTGCTTCTCATGAAAATTCATAAAGTAGTAACAAGATCATGACAAAAGACTTGTTGTGTGGATCATCATATTTTTCTTTTTCTCTTTCTCTTTTTTTCTTCCTTCTTGCAAGGATATTTCTCAATAAGGATCATTGAGTGATGCTTTTAAACAATGGTTTGCACAACCTTCGAGAGTACCAATAATTTTGCCCATACGGCGACACGTATGCCACCCATGTCATCAACTCATAGCCAAAATCCGAGGTTATACCATAGATCGTTCAAAATCTAGCAGAGTTGTTGTCCCAAATGCAATTAAATTACGTTTATTTCCTTTCTCTCTAAGAGGAAAGCATAAGGACTGCTACTAGTTTTGCCTAAAGGCACCATTACATCTTGGGAGGAATGCACTAATATTTTTATGACAATTTTTCTCCTCCAACTAAGACTATGTAGCTAAGGTCCAACATTACATTCTTTAGACAAGAAGACCGCGAGCCACTAGTGCTTGCTTGGGAAAGGATGAAAGAAGCCGTGATGAATTGTCCTAGTCATGTGATGGAAGAATGGCTTATATTACATTTATTTTATAATGGTCTTAAGCCAATGTCCAAGTCTATGATAGACACCACAGTAAGAGGAACCATCATGGGAAAGCAAGTGAGTGTTGCAAAGAAATTACTTGCTGATATGAAAAATAACCATGCCCAATGGCATGTAGAAAGATCCTCAAAAAGTGTGAACTCCATCACTGAGGAACATAATGAAGAGCTTACTACAAAGGTACATGAGTTACTTAATATTGTGAAGGGTAAGGAAGACACCAAAATAAATGCTATCACTGCCGATGATAATGAAGGAAATTGTATAGCTCGTAATCCTTATCATCCTACTTGGAAGAGTAAAAACTTTGGCTCAAATTTTCAAAAACAATAGTCTAATCCTGCAGGTGCTCCTTACAATAACAATTATGGTAACCATAGTGGAGCAAATCATGGCAATCTCTCTTTTGAAAATACTATTAGAACTTTCATGCAAGTTCAAATCAAGGAAAATAATATGCTTATTAAAATCACAGAGAACCATGGCACTAGTATTGGAAAATTATCTAACTAGGCCATTGCAATTAGAAATGATGTGTAGGGTCTACAGGAAAGAACCAAGATCGTGGAGGCACAATTGGGAAAAATAGCTGAGAGCCAAGCTCTCATACTTTCAATATTCACTAGAAAGCCCAAGCCAAACCCAGTGGAAGACCTCGAGATGATGAGGGCAGAAAATAAAGACGAGAATCCTGAAGAGATGGATTATAGCAATGCACCATCACCAGATTATACTGTGGAAGATCTATTGAAGATTATCACCGTAAAGAATCTAGGTATAGAATAAGGTAACTATGCTGCATACCAACAATTTATAAAAGAAGTAGCATCTAAATTTCATGAACTAGAAATGGAGTATAAGAAACTAGCTGATAAGCTTCCAGCCAAGTTGATGATATTTTTGAGCCCACTATTGAAATTAAAATTAGGGTTAATGAGATAGCTGCTCTTTTGATCTTGGTGTAAGCGTCTCAACAATTTCCAAGAGTCTATTTGATAAGATAAACTTAGGACCATTTACAACTACTGAAATGAGACTCCATCTTGCTGATTCAACCAATAACAAGTTGTTGGGATAAAATAAAATATAGTTTTTTGAAATTAAAGGATGTCTTATTGATCTTGTTATAGTAGACATGCCTTAAGATCCCATAGCACCTATAATTTTAGGTAGGCCTTTTCTAAGAACTACCAAAGCTTTGATCAATTTACATGAATGGAATGTGAGAATAGGACTACCATCTAGAGATCATTTTATAGTCCACTTTCCTAGGAAGAAGAAGTCCAAGCCTAATGATGATGATGGTATAATCACTTTAAAAGCTAATTACTTTGGAGTGGGTGTCCCACTTGCAAAGACTAAATAATCACCATCTTGGTCAAGATAATTGACAATAACTAGAAGCGCCTCATGGGAGGCAACTCATGTAAATTAAAGTTTTTATCTTGTGTTAGTTTTGTTTTGTTTTTGTTTTTAATAAACTGTGTTCAAGAAGATCCTTTGAAGAGATTAAAAGAAATAAAGGTAACCCTCGATCTATTATTTTTCCTAACACTTGGCCATAAGGTACTGCTGTTTTTATAAAGTTTATTTGTGGTCATTCTTTTATCGCTTAGATGTGCAAAGGTGGGTGAAGCTACTAACTTAATTCTTTAAGTTTTTGTAGCTTACATAGAGCTTAACGAGCACTGGTACGTCCGGAGGCAACCGTACCACGCGCCCGTACCACATCACGGCACATGAAAATGTGAACTTCGATTTTTTCTAATTGACGCAATGCGTTTAACGACCACTGGTACGACCAGAGAGGACCGTATCGTCTGCCCGTACCGTACGCGAGCAAAACATCAAGTTTGAGGCATATGTACTGAGGACTTAACGATCATTAGTACGGTACGGGCGTGGGCGACCGTACCGTGCGCTCATACTGAGTGCACCGCCTGAAGGGCTTCGTCGATCCCAAGGTAAGGCACTTGGTACGGGCGGGATCCGGCCGTACCACCGCCTGTACCGCGTACTCGGCCACGACATGAACCTAGGTAGAGGTAAAGCTAAAATTCCTAAATCACAAATTGCTCTTTCTTCTTCCTCCAAACTCCAAACCACCTCCATCGGATCTTCAATTCCTCTCATTCTTTCTTCGATTCCTCACACCCTATCGATCTAAGGTATATTTCTCCTCCGATGCCCAACTTATTTGCATCAAAACCTTACTCAATCCTTCACCATTATCAATCCAGACTTAGGTCTTGTTCTTGAGCAAATCTTTATTATGAGCATGCTTAGTTTTTTAGAGAGCCTTTTATAAAAAGTGTAGAGGATACGCTTATGCTATGTTTCTATTAGAACATATTTTTGATTAGCTTAACCTTTTATTTTTATAGATGAATACAAGGAGCCATCCACGTGTAGTGGTTGCATAACAAGTCGTACCACCCATTGATACACTAACCTCCAAGTAATTTGGCATCGAGTTCATCGATGAGTTTAGCTAACTCGTTTGAACTGTCTCAAGCACCGAGAAATCAAGTCCGCCAAGTGGATGTGTCCTTATATCCTCAACCAATTGGGCATTCATCGTGATTTTGATTTACTTTGCAACAATGTTGGTTTGTATCACTTTGTTTTTCAGGAAGCTGCCACATATCATCGCTTGACACTTGAGTTCCCCAGTACCTTGACGCATACGGTGGGTTCACACTACTGCTTCGAGGAGTATATGCCGGGAGTTGACTGCATCAATTTCTGCCTTATGAATCGTGAGTATACCTTAACACTCGACCAATGGGCTCATCATTTCGGGTTTACCAACAAACACCACCGACATACGCTCCACCACCTTTGTTCTTGATCCCTCACCCTTTGACTACTTTAGTAGAATGACAATCGGTGGAAATATTCCCAAGGGAAATCAAATTGATCACCCTGCTATTCGTTATTTGTTCTATGTTAAGGCTAACACTTTGCAAACACGTGGGGAGTTTATGAGAGTTAATGAGGAGGATATAATGATCCTCGCAAGAGCTTCTATTGCCAACTGTAATTTGACGCCAAATTTAGGCGCCTGATACGTCCATAACGTATCTATAATTTTTGATGGTTTTATGCTAATAATATGCTTTTAACACTCTTTTTTGTATAAAGTTTATGATTTATTTGTACTGACCTACTAATAGTTGCAAAAGTGCATAATATTCTTGTTTTACCAAGAATACAAGTGGAAACCTTGTTGGAGTCAAATTGGGATTTTTCCAGAAATCTGTCTCAGAACTCTTTTTGAAGATGGTCACGTTTCGGGCCGAATACAGCGTCCAACAGAAAACTCTTCAACTACAAAGTTGTTGGAAATTTCGCGACAAACGTTTTAGACATAAAATTTAGCTGATTCTGAATCTGGGCGGGCTTTTTAGGCCCAATTTACTGCAGCCCAAGATGGGGTGACGAGAATCCGACAAGCTATATAAAGGGAGGAAACCTAATTCGCCCAGGGCATCTCCACCCACGAATTTGCAGCCACCAAAGCCACGTTTTTGCCTTCCCCCATAGATCCCATCTCCATGGGGGAGGGCTCCCAAGAAGCCATGAAGGAAGGGGCTAAGGGGCGGTGCTCCCCCATGATACCGGCGGCGGGGAAGGAGTCCCCCGCGCCGCCGCCGCCGCCGTCCTCTTCACCACCATCTCCATCACCTAATCTTCCTAGTATGCAGTGGTTCATCCTCCCACACACCCCTGTATCGTTCTATGTAAACATGGTGTTTGATGCTATAAGTTATAATCCTATGATCTATGTCATGTTTGCGTAGTTTCTTTGTTCTTAGATTGAATGGTTGAACGTCTTTGGTTCATTAGATTTGTATGTTGATATGGTACAGTACTTTGGTGTCTATTATATTTGTGCGCGCATAGATTAAACATCATAGGGTTCGTAGTATGTGTAAGAGGAAGGGGGAAGTTCTGCCGGAATGACAGAAACCTGAGGACGCGAACCGGAACATTGCACGTATGGCAGTAAGATGATCATTAAACTTAAGGCTATAGTTAGGAAAACCTTGATGCATTGATTTTTACTTACGCATGTTTGCTAACAATCCAATCATATAGTACATGTAATTCCAAGTAGTGAAGCGCATGTATATTTAGCCTCTCCCACACAGAAAATTGCATCGAAGACAATGAATCTGATCTATTCGCTATTTAAATTTGGACAAAGCCACCACAATTACCACCATTATTCCACACTCATGGTTCTATTAGTTTAGTGTATTTTATTGCTGCAGCAACTAGCTTTACTTTCTTGTTATTTATTATCATGCAAAGCTATCTCTATTACTCGTATTGTTGCTCTAGTTTTATTTCCTAGATAATGCAAACGTTTAGTGTGCGTAGAGTTGTATCAGTGGTTGATAGAATTTGAGAGAATATTTATCCTATCTTTAGATCCTTGTTGGGTTCAAAACTCTTATCAAAAAGGCTACACATGATCCCCTATACTTGTGGGTTATCAAGACCTTTTCTGGCGCCGTTGCCGGGGAGAAATAGCGTGTGGGTGAATATTCTTGTGTGCACTTGTTTGCTTTATCTCTAAGTAGGTTTTACTTTCAGTTTTAAGTTGTTCTCTATCTTAGTATGGATAGGGAATGCGAATTACAAAAAAAATAGTTGTACTTGTTACCTAAAAATGTTTTAAAAAAGGAAAGTGATTGGAAAGATGAGTAATGGTTAAGTGGGGGTCGACCTTGAACACTTGTGTTCATGCCTATGAAACCAAAACAAATCTTTCCATGGAAGATTTTTAGTTAAAAACTTGTAGGAATGCATGAAGCCTTGAAAAAGAAAGATATTTCTGGTATTGATCTTAATGCTTATTCATTCGAAAATACTTGAATCTTGATCCTATGCCTAACTTAAAGCCATTAAAGAAAAGTACTTATTGGAAGATAACCTAAAAGTTTTAGTTGAGTCTTGGAAGTTATTGCTTCAGTAATAACCTCTCCTTATCCTTTTTATTTGCTTTTTTGCCAAGAGTAACCTCTAATGAGAGAGAAGTAATGCTTGGGAAAGTTGTTGTCCCAAAACAGATTTTTGTGCTTTGCTGTAAAAATTCGTGTAAAATCTCTGTACGCCGGTTTGAGGCATGAAATTTTGTGCTTCTTCCCCAGGATGTTATCTAACTTTAGTTAGTTCAACACTTTCCGATTTGAGCAACATAAGGTTTTCGAAAAAATTGGTTTTTACCTGCTGATTTGTTTTGTCAGATTTCTGCCATTATTTGCATTTGCTTCTTGTTGATTCCTTTTTGGGTTCTCTTTGGGGAATTGAGCTTTTTAAGGGAAGTGCTATAGTAGCTTGTGTTTTAATGGAAGTTTTATTGGTGTTGAAACTGAACCCAAAGACTTATTATCTTGAGTACACTAATGTTGCTAATGAAGATTATGTGAAGTTTTGTATGAAGGAAAAATTTTAGGTGTTAAGGATAGAATGATGTAATGAGATGAAGAATGGACTAAAGCTCAAGCTTGGGGATGCCACCCCGTGTCACCCCAAGAAATATCCAAGAAGTACAAGCGTCAAAGCTTGGGGATGCCTTTCATCAATAAAAATCTCAGGTTCTTCCAAACACTTTATTTTTATTGTTTTATGCACAATTGTGTTGTTCTTGGAGCATCTTTGTTTTCGTTTTTGGTTTTCATTTGCTTGGTTTGCTTAGTTTTCTTGAATAAATTGGTTGGACCCCCTCTTTCATACATTAGTTTTCAAATAAGTGTGGTTTGGATTGGAAAAGAGTAGAAAAAGTTCATGCTTATGTGGTAAAAGGAGCTTGTTTTTTACGGTGGCCTATGCTTTGTCATGGCATGCTTGATATTGTTTTGGATTTATGCTTAGTGATTTTTTCTATAGCATGACATGTTATAAACAATTGAGATTGCTTAATGTGCCTTGAAAGAATCATGCATTGTTTTAGCATATTAAAGCATAGTATTGTGATATTCTCTTTTGATGCTTTATTTGGGTTGACTTGGCGCATGCTCACACCATGTTATGACTATCCCAAGTCACCATAGCCTTTAATGTCCTTTAGTTTTCGACTTGTAATATCACTTTATGGTTTAATTAATGATGTTTTGTCGCTTTGCATGATTATGGCCATTATTGCTCTTTTAGTTGGTCGCTCCTAGTCTTTTGCTAGCCTCCATAACCAAGTATGAGTTCCACTCATGCATCCAACTCCAAATAAAACCAAGTTATCCCAAAGAGTCCACCATACCTACCTATTAGAATTTGCTATTCCAAGTATATTCATGCTTTTATCTACCTTCCGAATTAAACTTGTTATGAGAAAACTAGTGATTAAAGCTCTCACGAACTTGATGACACACTTTACTTTTCTTGCCCCTAATAAACTTGAACCATTGTGTCATCTATGTTGTATATGCTTGCACTTATATTATGGGGATTAGCAGAACCATGTTGCCATGGGGAACGCTTTCAACATTGCACTTGTACATTGTACCTAGTTGATATCATGCTCTTGTGTCTATGGATGTCGTCGGTGTGAAATGAAAGGGGCGATTGTAAGTCCATGGAGTTATGTATGTGTGTTAGAGAAACGCCTGGACCGTCGGTCTAATCCATGCCTAATCATGGTGGAAACATGCAGCGTAACCATAATGAGCAATCTATGAAGCATTCTTCTTATAAAAAAAGAGATAGAGATTGAGAAAAAATAAAAAAAAGAGATGAGAAAAGAGGAAAGAGAGAGAAAAGCACCATTTTCCCATGGTAAATAAGAAGATTGTTCAGATGCTCGTTATCTGCTTGCCTTGTCATTTTGATATGGGGATTCTTCCGTATCATCGGGCAAGGGGTACCCCGTTGGCGGTTCTCCATGATACACATGTACTTACTATGACAAGAACTTACCGATAACTAAACTTGAGTAGCATGAGGAGCGGCCCTCGTATTCAAGGGACATGAGATTTCCAACTTATACTTTTTCAAGCATATACTCCATAGTTTGTTCACTTTAACCTTAATCACTTCAATATGCTTATGATAGGGGCAATGAGAGGTGAAAGCTAACAAGTACCATAATTTTTGGAAGCTCTTTATGAGACTTGAATCCCTGCTTCCTTCTATGAAGGCCTTTCTTCCACTTTTATATTGAGTCTCCACCTTCTATCTTTATGCACCAATTAAGAGAGCATAGTTGTCATTCTTAGTTCTATGTGCATTGTTGCAAGACTTTATGATTGATGCATAACTTTGATATTGCTTGTTCCTAAACTATTTGTATCTAGTCACCGTTATGAACTTTGAAGGTGTCCTATGCATTTATGTTTTGCTACTCTATGAGGGACAAGCTGAATATCATTCTCATTATGCTTTCTTTATGTGAAACAAACAAACGTCTTGCAAGGAATTGTTATTAATGAATCTTTTGTTTGTGCATTTTCATGTTACAACATAGTTGCTATGTCTTATTGTTAGAACTCTATCTTTCATGATTCATGTTTAGAATACCTTAATCCCAGCTATCAATACTTTTACAATAATAATGATCAAGATTGTGTTGTCTGCATGTCACCTCAAAAATTATATTGTTTTGATCGTTTATCTACTCGAGGACGAGCAGGAACTAAGCTTGGGGATGTTGATACGTCCATAACGTATCTATAATTTTTTATGGCTTTATGCTAATAATATGCTTTTGACACTCCTTTTTATATAAAGTGTATGATTTATTTGGACTAACCTACTAATAGTTGTAAAAGTGCACAATATTCTTGTTTTACACTTTGATGTGTAGGAATTACCAAGAATACAAGTGGAAACCTTGTTGGAGTCAAATTGGGATTTTTCCAGAAATCTGTCTCGGAACTCTTTTTGAAGATGGTCACGTTTCGGGTCGAAGACAGCGTCAAACGGAAAACTCTTCAACTACAAAGTTGTTGAAAATTTCACGACAAACGTTCTGGACATAAAATTTAGCTGATTCCGAATACGGGCGGGCCTTTTAGGCCCGATTTACTGCAGCCCGAGATGGGGTGATGAGAATCCGACAAGCTATATAAAGGGAGAAATCCTAATTCGCCCAAGATATCTCCACCCACGAATTTTCAGCCACCAAAGCCACGTTTTTGCCTCCCCCATGGATCCCATCTCCATGGGGTATGGCTCCCAAGAAGCCATGAAGGAAGGGGGCTAAGGGGCGATGCTCCTCCATGATACCGGCGGCAGGGAAGGAGCCCCCCGCGTCGCCGCCGGCGCCGCCGCCACCCTCTTCACCATGTTCACCGCTATCTCCATCACCTAATCCTCCTAGTATGCAGTGGTTCATCCTCCCACGCACCTCTGTACCGTCCTATGTAAACATGGTGTTTGATGCTATAAGTTATAATCCTATGATCTATGTCATGTTTGCGTAGTTTCTTTGTTCTTAGATTGAATGGTTGAACGTCTTTGGTTCATTAGAGTTGTATGTTAATATGGTACAGTCCTTTTGTGTCTATTATATTTGTGCGCGCATGGATTAAACATCATAGGGTTTGTAGTATGTGTAAGAGGAAGGGGGAAGTTCTGCCAGAGTGACAGAAACCTGAGGACGTGAACCGGAACATTGCACGTATGGGAGTAAGAGGACCATTAAACTTAAGGCTATGGTTGGGGAAACCTTAATGCATTGATTAGTACTTATGGATGTTTGCTAACAATCCAATCATATAGTACATGTAATTCCAAGTAGTGAAGCGCATGTATATTTAGCCTCTCCCACATAGAAAATTGCATCGAAGACAATGAACCCGATCTATTAGCTATTTAAACTTGGACAAAGCCACCATAATTACCACCACTATTCCACACTCATGGTTCTGTTAGTTTAGTGTATTTTATTGCTGCAGAAACTAGCTTTACGTTCTTGTTATTTATTATCATGCAAAGCTATCTCTAGTACTCGTATTGTTGCTCTAGTTTTATTTCCTAGATAATCCAAACGTTTAGTGTGCGTAGAGTTGTATCAGTGGTTGATAGAACTTGAGAGAATATTTATCCTACCTTTAGCTTTTCGTTGGGTTCGACACTCTTACTTATCGAAAAGGCTACACACGATCCCCTATACTTGTGGGTTATCAGCTCCCTTCTATTGTTTTATCTTAATTATCAATCTCTTAAATCTCGTGGTCCCATATGTGGAGGAGTTATCACCTTTCTTACACGAGCTCTTCAAGTCAACATAGGTAATATCCAACCGTTGGTAGGAGAACACCGTCTCGGTTTCACTACTCTAAGAGCTTGTGGTATGATTTCTAAATCCAATGGTAGATACTTTCTTGATATACCTAGAGCGGATCACTTGATCCCAGCTCCTTTGCCTAATGTTTTGTTCTCTATCGAGGATGATATCTACTCTCTTGAAGGAAGCATTCAGAACATGATCAACCTTGGAGATGCTATCGCCAACCTCTCAACCCAGTTCACCAATTATATCAGCCAATGGAACTTGGGAGATTATCCACCGCCACCACAATGAGCAACAAAAGGGCTTGCAAAATCCTGAGCTTGGGGTTGTGTCCCCCGGCATTTATATTTGTGTAATGATGAGGTTGTACTTTAGCTCCTTGTGAATTTTGAAACACTCATGTTGATTTGTTCCAACACTTTGCCTTTTCTTTCTTTTGTTTTTGTTTTTGTTTTTTGTTTGTTTTATTTTCTTTTCTTAGTTTCTTGCTTGGTCGCAAGCTTTTATATTCTTTAATTCCCATCCTCAAACATACAAAAAGAATTTTCCTTTTTATCCTTTTTGGTGAAAGTGGATTTGCCCATTGCCTCTTTGCTTCAGTATTATTATGAGAGTGATTTTGATTTGAGTTTTGAAGGAACACATACCCATAAGGAAGAGAAATATGAAGTTACTCATGAGAGGTATGTCCTATGTCTCCCATTTTAGAAGTTTGAATTGTGCATCTTAGTTAGTTGATTCGCTAAGTTGCTATGCTAGTGGGAGTAATTCAAAATAGTTAGAGTAAAGCTTTTTATTTGCATGAGTAATTAGTTGTGGCAGCTTTTGATCTAGTTCTTGTAGTTAACCGAGTCTTGGATTGGAAATAACATTGCCAAACAAGTACAACAAGAAAAAGTCTTTAAATTATGACTTGTTTGATGAGTGATTGTATTAAGAGTATACCTGTGAAGATACTTAACCCCATAGATGTTTTGATAGACTTGACAACACTCTTGAAAGGAGTTGTTTGATTTCAAGGAAGTCTAGTGGTAATTGTGATTCATGCCAAAGCTAACCTTGTGGGTCAAAAATGTGATATAATTTAAAAACTCTATATGTTTTTGATGCACACCTTTGGGTGCCAACAACTCTCCTATCCTACAAACGATCAATGGTACAACCCCTGATTTCGGCTATGAGTTGACGACATGGGTGGCATTTGTCACCATAATGGGAAAAAGTATTGGTACTCTTGAAGGCTGTGCAAACCATTATTAAAATTATCACTCAATGATCCTTGTTGAGAATTACCCTTGAAAAATAAAGATCCACACTAACTAGTCTTTGGCATAGTCTTGTTACTACTCCATGAATTTTCTTGAAAGACAATAATTGGAATAATAGTGTTTTGATAGTCATGATTTACTAATGTGGGAGTGAATAAGACACTTCACTATTATGCTACTTAGGACATGATCTCTCTTACTTAATTTTGCTATTATAAAATATTCTAGTGTTCCTTGGTAGGCTGAGAGTTAACTAGAGGAATTGGATTGATTGTTACACTTCTAGTTATTCATACTTATATTAAACTCTACTTTGATTGTTTTGAGTTAACAAAGCTCATATAGTATTCTTGGCATCTCTCTAACTTTGATGAGCTTTTAAAATGGAAGAAGTGTTGGAAGCATATGACTACCATTAGTAAGTGAATTCATACTCCCGTTGTTTCAGTTTAAACACTGAGTTCTTTATGGTGTTGTTGTTTTCTTGCTCAAGGATGATCAAGGTTTGAGCTTTGGGGAAGTTGATGGCTGTGAAAATAGCCATCTTTATCCGCGTTTAAACTTCATTTTTAGTCAAGTAATTGACCAATAATTTCTCTAGCCTTGCTACTAATGATTAATTATTGCAAAGATGTGCAATCCCTTGCTTTGAATTGTGTTGTGTAGGATATCATGCTTTTAAGGAGAAAACACAAGCTAATAATGAAGATTTTGAGGAAGTCTACATGGCCAAGAAATCCTGGAGTAAAAACCAGTTGACAGAGGTTTGAACAACCACTAGTACAGGCAAGGCCCGCCCATACCATGTGGTGTTCCCTTCATCTTGTCAAACCCTACGACTTTCATGAAGGCACCTATATATTTCGAGGTCCCAGTCGCTGTGTAGAGGGCCGCCATTCTTAGATTGCATCACAACACCACCAAAGGAGATCCACCACCATAGTTCATCCTCTCCACCCTCCATTCTCTCCATATACATAGCTATTAGCTTATACTTGAGATCTCCTTGTGATTCGGCGACCATTGTAAGAATATTTGATTTCAATCTAAGTATTTTGCACAATGTTTTCTATCCTTGATCTTATTGTTATGAGTGAGTAGTCCTCATGGGCTATGGGTTGGGGTGAAACCTCGTAGCGATTATGTCCATCTAATCCATGGGAGTACTATGTATTGATTGAATAGAGATTTGTATATTCGTTTCTTTGTCTCTTGTCTCGATCTATGGACTTGTAGGTACCCAAGATCCCAGGGATTGATAAAGGCTTGAGGTGAGATACTTGGCGAGTGGTGATCTCGTAGGAAACCAAGTGATGGAAAGGGAAGTACGATCTTCGATAAGCGATCCATTTGGGAATAACAACAACATCACTGCTTAAGGCTTTGATATGTGTTTTCACTTAATAATTGTTGTAGCCCGGTGCTTCGTGATTGCAATACTTGGATCAAAAGACTCTTGCTATGCATGTGCCTCGCATGGGCTCTAGTATATTGGGATGTGTTGCCCACAAATTTTATCTTTATTAAATTATCACACATGAATATGCGTACTACTTCTTTATCCCATATGATGTGCAGCTGCAGGTGAATCTTCAATCCTGGTCTATTTCCATCCATTGAAACAACCCATGTTCTAACTAAACTAGAAAGGTCCAGTAAACGAAAGTAAAATAAACAAACAAGACTTGTAGACGTGCCTTATTAATTTCCTTTTAGCGTTGTTTCCCAAGGCTCGATTAAAGCTAGGTCTACTAGGGAAAAAGCTACTATACTGCATACGTAAATCTGGATCGAAGGTATCACATGCCCATGTATCTTCAAACTCAACTTTCATATTATTGCATAGCTACATCAAACCCATCCTTGGTATATGAGTAGTTTCTTGCATACATAAATTTCTACAATTCCTCCCCTCTAAAGCCAGTTATTTGAAAATTGGCATAGATATGCCTCAGTTAGAATCTTTGAGGTGAATTTGGAAAGACTAAGTTAATTGCATAGAGCAGCCCCTGTTGTAGATAATATTCACATATCCATTTAGTGTACCATTTTTCTACTGCCCAACTCATTTAGGAAAAATCTGTAAAATGCATACTTTAGTTGAAATGATAGTGAATACCGTCTACCTATTTGAAATGATAGTGTACTTGCCAAACTTCCCTTCTTCTCCACCAATAGCATACTCCAGTTGAGTTAGAAACTAGCACCATCTAGTTATGTCCTCTTTGTCCACTAGTCCAAAGGCAATTAGGAATATATTGTTGTTTCTATCCCTTCCAGTGTCTGCCAATATCGGTTGGCCTGTGGTAAACTTTATGAAACACCCATGATGCAGGAATATTAAAAAGGGTAGGACCAAGGAGCGGAGTCGCTGAAAAGACTATAGAGGCCCAAGGAAGTCCACATGTTCTCACCTAGATGATCGACACGAAGGGGAGCATTCTGATTCGAAAGGTCCCACACGAGTTGACTTGGAAGGCAAGTTACGACTCATACAGACTTATAGGTGACTCTGAATCCCTAACCGACTCAGATTCTTTCTTGTAAACCGTAGATGAGGCGTCTATATAAGTTGTGGCAGGAAACCCTAGATGTTACGCTCTCACGCTTACGCGTAGCCACCATCTAGCTCTAGTCGACTCTCCACGTCCGGAATTTGTAATCGTCTTAGAGCAATATAATCAAGCAGGAGTAGGTCTTTTCCTCCGCTGAGAGAGGTCGAACCTTGGTAAACTCTATGTTCCCAATCTTATTCCTGGAATGTTTATGCGTCCCTCACCTTACACCTCATCTAAGCTACCCCTGTAGCATCTCCGGATCTATGCAGCCACAATTGGCACCCACCGTGGGGTGTGGGGCATCAAGCGTGATATCCCTAGTGAGATCTTCTTCCACAATTTTATGCTAGATCACAATGGGTCGCAGGTTCATCATCGGTGGTTACGGACTCGTCACTTCTGATAGCTACATACTAACACCGGTGCCGATCACTCGCACCATCGTCGTACAATTCAGGCGCATCAACCCTTTCATTGGCTATATTGTAGCGGGGGAGGCCCTAGAGTTGGGGAAAAGCGTCGAAAGCCCCATCCCCACCAACCTCCCACTCGACAACTCCATTCATGACGAGGGTTCTTTCCACGCTAACACCCTCACCCTCACGGACGAAAATAAACTTGACATCCGTTTTTTGGACGATGACGCTGATTTTATCTCTCTAGCTTGTGACCCCTTTTCAATCATGCCAGTCTCCAACACTAGTGACTTCAAGGAGGACTCACTTCTTAACTTCCTTGACCTACGAGTTGGATGGAGGCTGAGATGATCCCCTCTTCGTGGGATCTCCCATATTGGTGGCTATCTTCATGGCCTCCAATGCTAACGCCAATGGCAACAACACTAGCAATGGCATCGCCAAAAACAGAGGAATGTGCCGCTGAACCCCCAAAAGATCCGCTTGCCACGTCGATCACAGTGGAACCCTGATGACGGAACTACATCAAATCTGTACCACCATTAGCACGAAGGAGGAGTGTCAGTGCCTTCAGATTGAGCGCATCCAGTACAACAGAGTCTCAAACTACCTTGCTCGTCGGCTAGAGAGAAACTCAGCCCCAACCACCGCCGATACACACTCACTGTGACCTTCAACGAGGAGGACCCTAGGCGTGTGGCAGATAGTAAATACTGCCACAACACACCACCGGGAGGTAGCAGGCCAAAACTGACGCGGCTTGTTGATGACCCGCAACCGCGAACTAGTGAGTTGCATCTAAGACAACCACGATGCACAACATCCACAACCAGCACTGATGGGCTCCCTTTTTTGGGACCTCGATGGAGAACACCATCGCGGCGGCTAGCCTCTTTAGGAAATTCAACCCCATCGGCGTAGGAGGAATCAGCGTCTGCCATGTCTTTGCTCCAATCGATAAGGCAATCGAGCATAGTGCAACAAGGTTGACAACATGGGCAAACTACTCCAATTCAACAATGAGTCGAGCAGCTTCTTATAGCCACAATGACACCCTAATAGGTAGAACTACTTGGCACGCGTTCTTGAAGCAGTGGATCATAGTGTCTGGGTGGATACCGGAAGCGTTGATCCACAGGTCTTACCAGCATTGGACCTAGTGGCGAGTCGACTCGTGCGGTCCCTGGATGCAGCGTTCCAGGTCCTTGATGGTGGTAGCACGAGTGTAGGAGCCCTCGGAGTGCTTGATGAAGGTGTCCCACATCTCTTCTGTCAACACCCGGATTTTTAATCCCAGATGCCCGTTATGCCATACCTCGCAATCCTAGGATTACCATTTTTGCGAGACATAACGGATTGGATATCACAGTACATCATCCATTACAAACCATACATAAGGTCTTACACAAATGAGGATCTCATGATCCAGTCTTTAATACTACAAGCAGCGGAAATAAAAGATAAGCGTAGCGGTGGGGTCCATCTTCAGGGGCACATGCAATGCTGACGAAGGCAGACAGTCCTAGTTATCATAGCCGTCCTATTGTCCATCATCTTGATAGTCTCCTTCATAGTCTGGCCATGAGAATAGCCAGGGACAAAAGCCATGAGTACTCTTTAAGTACTCGCAAACTACCACTAACAAGTAATATAGTTCTAAGTCAAGTGCTAAACTCTATGTTTAACTATAAGGTTAAGTTTGAAACCTAAGCTGAGTTCTGAAGCAAATAAAGATAACGTAAAGTTCTAGAATCACTTAAGTTGGAAAGCTATTATCATAAACACAACCCTGTTGTGGTCAAGTCAAGATTCATCATTCACTTCAAGTTATTGGAAAACATCTGACAACGAAATAGTATGGCCATTCCAACTGTCCTTAACCACGGACGCGGCTATTCGAATAGTTTGACACTCTGCAGAGGTGGTACACTTTCACCACAAGATTCGATACATCTGTCAGGGATAACCCTGAATCATCATACTGAGTATGCAGATAATCAAACATAACCTTCCCTTTACACACCCTAGTATAAGCACCTCTCCTATGAGCATGGCCTCCCAACCATGACCATCAGTCATCTTGGGCACTGCATAGGTGGACATCATGAGAGGTAGCCTCAGCTCAAAACTCTCCCGCGAGGGAACTAATACTAATGCATATAAATTTCCAGCTAAGCCTTACCCAATTCAGGTAGTGTGGTTGTACGGTAAATTTGGAATGGTATCGCATCCGAATCCAACCATCAGTTTTATAAAAGGGCTAAGGCTCATGCCTCAACATTTTCATCATCATAAACCATTTGTGTTTCTCAACACATGTCAAAACATCTCAATAGAATGACTCATCATTCCAAGGTTTTCACAATTCATTTTCACCAATTGTTCCCATCTAAAGTGACTCAAGTTTTGATCTACTCTAAACTACTAAGTTAAGAGTGTTCACTAATGTGGGAAGATGATGGGTTCAATCTCATGCCATAGAATGACATCTAAAGCTTAGCTAAATAGGTCAAGTTTTATAATTTTGATGCTACCTTCAAAACAAGTAAGGGACTTTGTGTAAACTAAAGGAATTAAAGCTTGTAAGGTAATACTTGGGGTAGTAATAGTCAAGGTGTTGTGACCAAAGCATTCCTAAAGCATCTTTGCTCATTCATCTCTCTTCATTCTAGCTTTCTAACAATGGCTTGCACTGTTAATGGTGGCTTGCAAGTTAACTTGGATAGTGCCAGCTTGCCTTGGTTGGTGCAGTGGTTGAAGTTTTCTTCTTCTTCTTCTTGGTAGCACTCCTCCTCCTCGTAAGCTTGGTCGATACTATCTTCTATAAATACATACGGAGTACACAATCACCACACAATACTTAACAAATTTACTTAGTACTCTAAGGCACACAATTGATGATCTACTATCATCACAAGCATCACAAGTTTAATTCACTAGCTTCTTCCTTTTTATTTTAGAAAAGTAATTTCTACTCATTGAAAAATTAATTAAGATTTAATAGTCACCACTTAAAATATGGGATCATGTGGACACATGTCATCACCACATATTCTAACATGTGGGAATAAGATTTAAAGGTTGGATCCTAATTACTTTGGTTTAAGTTCATTATTTAATGATTTAAAGTGACTAGAAATGCCTATATAGCATTATTTTGGTACTAGTCCAAAGTCACTGCATGTAAACCTTAATATTATTACATATTTGGATAGATATGATGAAATGTGATTTTTGAGAGTTGGAATCAACTCAAAACCTATCTTGGTTGATTTTATAAAAATGCTGCAAGATGCAAATGCTTCTGTTTTATTATTTTTCCTAGGAGAGATCTATAACTCTAATTTAATCAAATCCAATGGGCTTGGATAGATCATTTCAATACCTTTCAGGCAAAATTGATTTCATGCAATTTGGATTTGTCAAACTCTCTGAATTGATTTTCAAACTAGGGGATAGAACTAAGATTTAAATTAAAAAGAAAAATTCAATTTTGAACGGCTGGGCTAGCGCGGGAACGAACATGGGCCGGCCCAGTGGCGCTCCGCAGCGCAGTGGGCGGCTGACAGGCTGGTCCCGCTTGTCAGCGAGACCTAAAACCCGAAACAGTATGGAACGATCTGGGCGCTACGATTAGAATAGAGATCAACGGTCCACAGTCGTCGTCGACGACGGACTCGTCACCGGTGAGACCGAACCCTAAACGGCCAGCAGGGGTCTACCGGGGACGTAACAGGGCTCCAGCTACTGCGGCGAGGCGGGCAAACGAACTGGTGGACGACGGCGAGCTCAGGGACGGTCGAGGCAGCTCCTGGGGTGGTCGCAATCAGCGGCGCCCTTCTCCTCCAGAGGCGGCCTGCTCCAGTGAAATTCCGGCGAGCTGCTGATCCCCTTGCTCTGGCTAGAGGTGTGGGACGGTCAGTGAGGTGAGGGGAGTGGAGTGGTGTGCTTCAAATGGCTGGGGGTGCCCTCCTTTTATAGGCCCGACGGTGAGGCCGAGCAGGATGGGCAGGCGACGCTAGCAACATGGCTACGGCCGGCTAGAGGCATGGCTGAGGGTGGCAATCGACAGGCGGTCTCTTGGCGGTGCTCTAGGAAATCAATGCGGCATAGGGCGGTGGTACGCGGTCGGGTCGAGTTGGCGCCCTGAGCGGCAGAGGCGGCGGTGTCCACGGCGAGCGGTGGCTGTGGTGCGTTGGGCGGCGAACGGGCGTGCCCGTCATGTTCCTTGGGTCATGGCGGAGCGGTAGGCGCAGGCTGCGGTCGAGCGGCGGTATGTGCACGCGTGTCGGGTGCGGCGCTCTGGCGCGTGCTCGGCATGGCGCGGTGGCACTGGGCGCGGGCTCTCCTCGGTGGTCCACTGCTGTGCTTGGCTCGGGCAGGAGACAGAGGGTGGCGGTGAGGTCCTGGCTACCTCCTAGACATGGCGAGAGAGAGAGAGAGGGAAGTGGTCTGCTGGGGCGAGTGCATGGTCGGCCGGCGAGCTAGTGCTCGGGGTGGCTCGGCACTGTGGCTAGGGACAAGGGAGATGGCTGCTAATGGTATGGTTAGATCAAGAGGGGACCAAAAGATTAAATGGGGATCAAATGGGGGCAAAACCCTGTTCAAAACAGTGAGCTATGATTTAGAGTTTAAACCTGCCTGCCAAGTGTTTGATTAAATGGCCGCAAGAAATAAACTTTAGAATTTTGAAAAGATTTTTGGTGGGTTTGCTAGATAGAAGCTTGAGACTCTGTGGGTGCTTGGTTTTTGAAAATTGAGCATGTTTGAGTGGTTTTTGAAAAAGTGGGATCTTCCCATATGAAATAGATTCAATTTTGAACTGCCATTAAAATTAGCATTTGAAAGATTTTTGCAGATCACAAGGTGGGCCTTGGTACCTCATTATGTGTACTATCAAGGGGTGTAAATATCCACACATGTTTCTGTTAAGTTTTGAGTACTAGGAATAGCCAAAGTAGGCATGATAGTTAATTTGGCCAAAATGACCATTCACTTTAATTATTCATTTTGAGTTGTTCTTCTTTGGGAAAAGTTTGGGAATGATGTAGATGATGTTTATTTCACCTAAGAAACATTTTACAAGCAAAGAATCACAAAAACATGGCAATTCAAATCAAATCCTAATTTAAATGCACATACACATGAATGCTTTCATTTTTTACTTTGGAAAAGTTTTTGTTAACCCTAATTTTTGATGATTTGGATCTTGATAAGCTTGGATTAAAGTTTTGGGATGTTACAAACCTTCCCCCCGTAAACAAAATCTCGTCCCGAGATTTACAAAGAAAACTAGGAACTAAAGAGATCTGGGAACTCTGTCCTAATGTAATCTTCGCGCTCCCAAGTGGCTTCCTCCTCGGTATGGTTGCTCCACTGAATCTTGAGAAATTTGATACTCCTGGTCCTGGTGGTTCTGTAGGCTTCTTCTAAGATACGGATGGGCACTTCCCGATAGGTCAGGTCATTGTTGATTTCTACGGCTCTATGATCGATGTTCTTGAAAACTTCAGTCTTCTCGGGCACTTCCAAGCATTTGCGAAGTAACGATATATGGAACACATTATGGATGGCTGACATCTCTTCAGACAGTTCCAGCTGATACGATACTTCTCCTCGACGGTTCAGAATTTTGAATGGCCTGATGTATCTGGGGGCTAACTTTCCCTTTAGACCAAAGCGTTGAGTTCCCTTCAATGGTGAAACCTTGAGATATACAAAATCTCCGACATTGAAAGTCAGGTCTCTCCTTCTCTTGTCAGCGTAACTCTTCTGTCTGGATTGAGCGGTCTTGAGGTGTTCACGGACTTTGTGAACCTTCTCTTCGGCTTCTCGGAGAATGTTGGGTCCAAAGATCTGACTCTCTCCTACTTGCGACCAGTTCAAAGGGGTACGACACTTTCTTCCGTATAGGAATTCAAAGGGTGCCATCTGCAAACTAGCTTGATAACTGTTGTTATATGAGAATTCTGCGAAAGGCAGGCAGTCTTCCCATTTTGATCCGTATTCCAACACACAAGCTCTAAGCATATCCTCTAGGATCTGGTTGACTCTCTCAGTCTGTCCATCTGTTTGCGGGTGATACGTGGTGCTAAAATTCAACTTGGTTCCTAATCCTTCTCGGACTTTCTGCCAAAATCTCGAGGTAAACTGGGTTCCTCGATCTGATACGATGGTCTTGGGGGTTCCATGCAAACTAACAATCCTAGCAATGTACAGCTCTGCTAACTTTGCACTCTGGTAGGTTGTTTTGACAGGTATGAAGTGGGCTACCTTGGACAGTCTATCAACTATGACCCAGATTGAGTCATTTCCCCTACTAGAAGTAGGTAAACCGGTGATAAAGTCCATTTCGACGGAATCCCATTTCCATTTCGGAATCTGCAATGGTTGCAACAATCTGTCTCTGGTGCTCTGTCTTGACTCTTTGACAGATGTCACATTTGGCGATGTAGCTTCCAATTTCTCTCTTCATCTTGTGCCACCAAAATTGCTCTTTCAAATCTTGATACATCTTTGTTCCTCCGGGGTGGATAGAATAAAGAGTATCATGAGCTTCCTTCATGATAATTTCCTTTAGCTCTAAATCTGCTGGCACACAGATACGTCCTTTGTACCACAGTACTCCTTCTTCGTCTTCAGTGAATCCAGGTACCTTTCATGTACCAATACGACGTTTGATTCCGTCAATACTTTCATTCCCTTTCTGAGCTTCCTTGATTTGGCTAATCAACATGGGTTGAAGTTCAATGCTAGCTAAGAATCCTTTGCTAACTAATTTAGTCTTGAACTGCTCCAACTCTTCATACAAACTTGGTTGCTTCTCCTTGATCATGGTATTTAGCCTACACGGCAATCTGCTAAGAGCATCTGCTACCACATTGGCTTTGCTGGGGTGATAGTGAATGTCAAGGTCATAATCCTTGATTAACTCTATCCATCTCCTTTGCCTCATATTCAGTTCTTTCTGAGTGAAGGTATATTTCAAGCTCTTATGATCTGAGTAAATCTCACAGCGATTACCCATCAGATAATGACGCCATGTCTTCAATGTTAGAACCACAGCTGCTAGCTCAAGATCATGGGTCGGATAGTTCTGCTCATGCTGCTTTAGTTTTTGAGACAGATACGCGATGACTTTGCCTTCTTGCATCAATACACATCCTAGACCAATCTTGGATGCATCACAATATACATCAAATGGCTTCTTGATGTGTGGCATGATTAATATTGGGGCTGATATCAATCTCTTCTTCAACTCCTGAAAACTGGCTTCACATTTGTCTGTCCATTCAAACTTCTTGTCCTTCTTCAATAATTGGGTCATGGGTCGGGCGATGCTCGAGAATCCTTCTATGAACTTGCGGTAGTATCCCGCTAATCTGAGAAATGCACGGACTTGGGTTTGAGTGGTTGGGACTTCCCATTCTTCGACATCTTTGATCTTGGCGGGATCAATAGAGACTCCTCCGGTAGACACAATATGTCCTAGGAATCCTACTTCTTTCAGCCAAAACTCACACTTGCTGAACTTGGCATATAACTGATGCTCTCTCAGGGTTTCTAGGATGATTCTCAGATGTTGCTCATGCTCTTCTTCTGACTTGGAGTAGATAAGGATGTCGTCGATAAACACAACTACAAACTTATCTAGGAAATTCATAAAGATCTTATTCATGAGATTCATGAAATAAGCAGGGGCATTGGTTAATCCAAAAGACATAACTGTATACTCGTATAAACCATAGCGATTAGTAAAGGCGGTCTTCGGAATATCCATTGCAGGAATCTTAAGTTGGTGATAACCAGTCCTAAGATCAATCTTTGAGAATACCTGGGCTCCAGTCAACTGATCAAATAGATCCTCTATCTTTGGCAAGGGGTACTTGTTTTTTATGGTGACATCATTCAACTTTCTGTAATCTGTACACAGACGATTGCCTCCATCTTTCTTTTTGATGAATAACACTGGTGATCTCCATGGCGATGCGCTTGGCTGAATCAAGCATGTTGCTAACATGTCATCTAACTGCTTCTTCAGTTCCACTAACTCTAAGGGGTTCATGCTATAGGGTCTCTGGGCTATGGGTCCGGTTCTGGGGATTAGTTCGATGATGAACTCAATATCCCTATCTAGGGGCATACCTAGCAATTCATCTGGGAATACGTCAGGGTATTCACAGACTACGCTGACTTGGTCTATGGTGGGTAGGGCTAGACTCTTTTTGCACTTGAATTGACGGGGTAAGGTTTCAGAGATATGCTCTACTGTTACTCTAGAACTACTGGTCATGGTGATGGCTTTCTTAGCACAGTCTATCAGTCCTTTATGCCTTGACATCCAGTCCATACCTAGTACTACTTCCAATCCTTTGGTTCCAAGTACAATTAGGTTGGCATAAAAATCTATCCCATGTATTCTGATAGGCACATCTTTGCAAATTTTTCTATCTTTGGTTGTTGAACCGGGGATTTGAACTATCATGACATGCTTCAGGTTGGTTGGGTGAATCTTACTAGTGCATGCAAATTCTTCGGTGACAAATGAATGCAATGCTCCCGAATCAAACAATACTCTTGCTAAAACTGAGTTGACAGAAAACATACCCAGCACTACATCTGGCACTTCTAGGGTTATATAGTCCTTACGTAAGGGCCAGCCTATCCAACTTTCAGGCATTAGGATACGTTTAAGGCGCGGATTATTATCATAAGAGATTCCCACCATATCATAAGACTCACGTTCTTGAAAATCGGCACTTCTCCAAATCCAGAAGACAGATGGAATAAAGAGACGACAGTTGCGGTTGTGAGGGTTCCCTGGGGCAAATCTTCTTCCTGGTTGAACACGACGCGGATGTTGAGTTGGGGCATTCACAGTGGCATTGGCGGCAGTCTTCTTGGGACACTCATTGGAGTAGTGACCCTTCACTCCACACTCAAAACAGGTGATCTGGGACTTGTCCTTGGCTGCGACAGGCACAGCATTGCTGCCAGTTCTGGGTGCAGTGTTGTTGTTGTTGTTATTGCTCTTGGGAGGGGCATGGGTGAAATTGTTGGCATTACCGGAGTTGTGATTGTTTCCTCCGGACTTCACATTGCCTCCGCTACTGTTGGGGTAGCTTGGGCGAGATGTTGGGGGTCGGCTGTTCCTTGGTGCATATCCTGGTGAGGGGTTGGGACGGTACTTCTGGTGACTGCTGGATCCTGACTATTGCATCATACGACGCTTGCGGTTGTCGTTTGCCTGGTTAATCTTCCCTTCCATCTGAATGGCAAAGTCGACTAGCTCTTAAAGATCTTGAAAACGGATGTTGACGAGGACAGTCTGCATCTCATCATGTAGTCCGTTCAAGAATCTTTCCTTCTTCTTGGCCTCCGTGTTGATTTCATCTGGTGCATATCTGGCAAGTGGCAGGAATCTGTCATGGTATTCCACCACAGTCATTCTTCCTTGCTTCAATTCGCGGAATTCATCTCTCATCCTGTTGACAAGACCTTGCGGCACGTGGGTGCGGCTGAACTTGACTTTGAATGCTTCCCATGTCATCACTTGACCATGGTTCATATTGCGGATGCTATTCCACCAAGCTCTTGCATCTCCCGCCAGATAGTGGGTGGCGAAGAAAACTTTCTCATTTTCATCAACTCCTGCAACTTTGAGGTTGTTTTCCATTGTCTGTAACCAGTCGTCAGCATCTAATGGGTTTTCAGATTGGTTGAAGATTGGGGGATTGGTATTCTGAAAATTTTTGAGTTTGTATCCATGGTGATCCTGATTTCCATGCCCTTGGTTGTTAAGAGCCATCTGGGCTATCTGCTATAGTGTTGCTAAGTTAGCTTGACGTTCTGCCCTGCTTGCTTCACAATCGGCGATGAGATTCTGCAAGATCTACAGCATTGGGTCCTGCGACGAGCTACTCCCTCCTTGGTTTCCACGAGTCATCTGAAGATTGAGATAGATGTAGGGGTAAGAGGGAAATTCTAAGGTTCATGGTTTTGGTTTTTCAAAGCTAAAACTTTGAGTTAGACTCAGGTTTTTCAACTAACTCCATTTCATTCATGCAGACAAACACACGATACAACACACACCACAATAAACAAAGGAAAACAGATGTTTTGAAGAACCATTCTGCAAGCTACGATACAGTGGGACCGATACATCTCATGCTACAACAGTGCTCTAGTGCATCTACTCATCGTCGATGAAGTTGGAGTCCTCATCATCAGTGTAGAAGTCCACGGCATCTTCCTCCAAAAATTCATCATCGTTGCTGAGGTAAGAAACCATGTCTCCCTGGATGTCTTCACCCTCATCTTCTTCTTCCTTGGCGGCAAGCTGAGCTTCCTGCTCCTTGACGGTCTTCTCGAGGTCGGCCACCTTCTTGTGAAGACGGGCGATGGTGCGATCCTTCTTGGCACGCTGGCGACAAAGAGACTGGCGATCCTGGACGAGCAGTGCGAAAGTCTGGGCCTTCTGGTCGGCAATGGCACGGTTCTGGTTGGCTAACTCCCTGGCATTGTCCAGTTCCTGTTTTCTGACATGCAGCAAGAAGTCAAGATTCTCCACTTGACGCCTCAACTCTGGGTGACTTGGCATCTCCATTGGCATTCCCATGAAGTCACGTCTTGCATAGTGGGCAAAACGGGTTCCTTGGATCTTGTTGACGCTAAGAGCACATAGACGTGCGAGAGCTTCATGCATTGCCCTGGCTAATCCATCTAGCCAGTTGTTCTCTCTCACGGAGAACTGAATTCTCCCAGAAGTTGGTGCTTCAATGCTTCCTCTAAGATCCGCTGTGACTAGCCACTGTAAGTCTCCTCCTGGGGGTCCTGGAAGTTGAGCTCCAAGAAACTCCGGATGTGGGCGTCCCAAGAACTCCGACAGTGAATCCAGATCCCTCTCAAAGATCAGTTGACCTCCGTTTCCCAACTGGTAGAACTTGCTGAACTGAGTCTCCATCTACAAGATTTAAGGATGAGGTAATTAGTGAAGTGATCAAGTGTGTCAAATTTTAAGTAGTAATGTAAGAATTTTGAGGAACATGAATTTTTGAGAAAGAATGAATTCCCAAGGATAAGAGAAGAGATAGTTTTTCGTAAATACTTACTTTGGTTTTGAAACTAATTTTTTGTTCGGACGTCCATTCTAACTAGGGTCTCCTATGGTCAGGATGGCTCTGATACCAACTTGTCAACACCCGGATTTTTAATCCCACATGGCCATTATGCCATACCTCGCAATCCCAGGATTACCATTTTTGCGAGACATAACGGATTGGATATCACAGTACATCATCCATTACAAACCATACATAAGGTCTTACACAAATGAGGATCTCATGATCCAGTCTTTAATACTACAAGCAGCGGAAATAAAATATAAGCGTAGCGGTGGGGTCCATCTTCAGGGGCACATGCAATGCTGACGAAGGTAGACAGTCCTAGTTATCATAGTCGTCCTATTGTCCATCATCTTGATAGTCTCCTTCATAGTCTGGCCATGAGAATAGCCAGGGACAAAAGCCATGAGTACTCTTTAAGTACTCGCAAACTACCACTAACAAGTAATATAGTTCTAAGTCAAGTGCTAAACTCTATGTTTAACTATAAGGTTAAGTTTGAAACCTAAGCTGAGTTCTGAAGCAAAGAAAGATAAAGTAAAGTTCTAGAATCACTTAAGTTGGGAAGCAAGTATCATAAACTCAACCCTGTTGTGGTCAAGTCAAGATTCATCATTCACTTCAAGTTATTGGAAAACATCTGACAACGAAATAGTATGGCCATTCCAACTGTCCTTAACCGCGGACGCGGCTATTCGAATAGTTTGACACTCTGCAGAGGTGGTACACTTTCACCAGAAGATTCGATACATCTGTCAGGGATAACCCTGAATCATCATACTTAGTATGCAGATAATCAAACATAACCTTCCATTTACACACCCTAGTATAAGCACCTCTCCTATGAGCATGGCCTCCCAACCATGACCATCAGTCATCTTGGGCACTACATAGGTGGACATCATGAGAGGTAGCCTCAGCTCAAACCTCTCCCGCCAGGGAACTAATACTAATGCATATAAATTTCCAGCTAAGCTTTACCCAATTTAGGTAGTGTGGTTGTACGGTAAATTTGGAATGGTATCGCATCCGAATCCAACCATCAATTTTATAAAAGGGCTAAGGCTCATGCCTCAACATTTTCATCATCATAAACCATTTGTGTTTCTCAACACATGTCAAAACATCTCAATAGAATGACTCATCATTCCAAGGTATTCACACTTCATTTTCACCAATTGTTCCCATCTAAAGTGACTCAAGTTTTGATCCACTCTAAACTACTAAGTTAAGAGTGTTCACTAATGTGGGAAGATGATGGGTTCAATCTCATGCCATAGAATGACATCTAAAGCTTAGCTAAATGGGTCAAGTTTTATACGTTTTATGCTACCTTCAAAACAAGTAAGGGACTTTGTGTAAACTAAAGGAATTAAAGCTTGTAAGATAATACTTGGGGTAGTAATAGTCAAGGTGGTGTGACCAAAGCATGCCTAAAGCATCTTTGCTCATTCATCTCTCTTCATTCTAGCTTGCTAACAATGGCTTGCACTGTTAATGGTGGCTTGCAAGTACAATTTGCAAGGGTTAACTTGGATAGTGCTAGCTTGCCTTGGTTGGTGCAGTGGTTGAAGTTTTCTTCTTCTTCTTCTTGGTAGCACTCCTCCTCCTCGTAAGCTTGGTCGGTACTATCTTCTATAAATACATACGGAGTACACAATCACCACACAATACTTAACTAGTTTACTTAGTACTCTAAGGCACACAATTGATGATCTATTATCATCACAAGCATCACAAGTTTAATTCACTAGCTTCTTCCTTTTTATTTTAGAAAAGTAATTTCTACTTATTGAAAAATTAACTAAGATTTAATATTCACCACTTAAAATATGGTATCATGTGGACACATGTCATCACCACATCTTCTAACATGTGGGAATAAGATTTAAAGGTTGGATCCTAATTACTTTGGTTTAAGTTCATTATTTAATGATTTAAAGTGACTAGAAATGCCTATATAGCATTATTTTGGTACTAGTCCAAAGTTACTGCATGTAAACCTTAATATTATTACATATTTCGATAGATATGATGAAATGTGATTTTTGAGAGTTGGAATCAACTCAAAACCTATCTTGGTTGATTTTATAAAAATGTTGCAAGATGCAAATGCTTCTGTTTTATTATTTTTACTAGGAGAGATCTATAACTATAATTGAATTAAATCCAACGGGCTTAGATAGATCATTTCAATACCTTTCAGGCAAAATTGGTTTCATGCAATTTAGATTTGTCAAACTCTCTGGATTTATTTTCAAACTAGGGGACAGAACTAAGATTTAAATTAAAAAGAAAAATTCAATTTTGAACGGCTGGGCTAGCGCGGGAACGAACATGGGCCGGCCCAGTGCTGCTCCGCGGCACAGCGGGCGGCTGACAGGCTGGTCCCGCTTGTCAGCGAGACCTAAAACCCGAAACAGTATGGAACGATCTGGGCGCTATGATTAGAATAGAGATCAACGGTCCATAGTCGTCGTCGAAGACGGACTCGTCGCCAGCGAGACCGAACCCTAAACGGCCAGCGGGGGTGTACCGGGGACATATCAGGGCTCCAGCTACTGCGGTGAGGTGGGCAAACGAACTGGTGGACGACGGCGAGCTCAGGGACGGTCGAGGCAGCTCCTGGGGTGGTCGCAATCAGCGGCGCCCTTCTCCTCCAGAGGCGGCCTGCTCCGGTGAAATTCCGACGAGCTAGGTGAAATTATAGTCCGGACGGTGAGACCGAGCGGGATGGGCAGGCGACGGTGGCGACATGACTACGGCCGGCTAAAGGCATGGTTGAGGGTGGAGATCGACAGGCGGTGCTCTAGGAACTCAATGCGGCATAGGGGCGGTGGTATGCGGTCGGGGCGAGCTGGCACTCTGAGCGGCAGAGGTGGCGGTATCCACGGCGAGCGGTGGCTGTGGTGCGTTGGGCGGCGAACGGGCATGTCCGTCGTGTTCCCTGGGTCGTGGCGGAGCGGTAGGTGCGGGCTGCGGTCGAGCGGCGGTCTGTGCGCGCATGCCGGGTGCGACACTCTGGCGCATGCTCGGCATGGCGCGGTGGCACTAGGCGCAGGCTCTCCTCGGTGGTCCACTGATGTGCTTGGCTCGGGAAGGAGATAGAGGGTGGCGGTGAGGTCCTGGCTACCTCCTAGACATGGCAAGAGAGAGGGAAGTGGTCTGCTGGGGCGAGTGCATGGTCGGCCGGCGAGCTAGTGCTTATCGATCTCCTTCGGCCCCTTGAAGGTGAAGGGGTATCTCTCACCCTGGATCATTGGTCTGAAGCATTGTCGGCTGATTCGACTAAGGGAACCTCTCGGATCGGGCTCGAAGTCGCCGCAGTTGGAGAGGGTGTGTCGCAAGTCGTATTGTTGGCGAGCTTGCCAGGCTTGGTTATTGATGATGTGGGTCTATGCGTCGATTGGCTGGCCGTTGGCAGCGACCGTGTTGTGCACCGATCATGGCTCGTTGGTGGAGTTTGTGGGGTTTGCTACCCGCGGTTGGAGCTGTTGTGGCTCGGCTGGTGGGTAGTTGGCGACGTTGGCGACCATCCGTTCGCTGGGGTGATCGCTTGAAGCCACACAGCTGCCAGTCGAGCGGGAGTACATCTGTCCCCGCAGGTCGATTCCCGCAGTTTGTTGCTTAACCTCTCTGGCGAGTAAGGCCTGAGCGTATTTGACATGCAACGCGCCCTCTCCCGTGAGGTTGAGGTTGGCGACTGCGGCCTGTCTCGCAATGACATTGTCCATCGGGGTGGAGTAGAGTGGGAGCCCATAGGCGTCGAGCTCCTTTGGCGCGATCAGGATCCACGACTGCGCTAGAGGAGGCGAGCGGCGGGGTGGTGGTGGAGCTTCATATGTAGGTGCCCCAATGGTTAGGTGACTACCGCCCGGTGGCGCGCTGCAGCAGTGCTCGAGCTCGGCCATGCGTGCGGGGTCACGCTCCTCGTAGAAGTTCAGGGCGTTGCCTTGAACGGTGGTTAAGGAGGCTGCTGATGCGGCAATGGTGGTAGAGCGATAGCTCCCGCACTATTTGCTACTCGAGGTGAAATTTCTCGTGCTCGGCGAGCTCCCTGGTCATTGCCGCCGCCATCTGTTGGCGGTGCTCTTCGACTTCCGCCGCCGTTGCTGTTGGCGGGAGGAGCATGGTGAAGGGGTCTAGCGGCACGGTGCTACCCGCCATGTAGATGGTGTTGTAGAGTTGGCTATGGCGCATGCCTCATCGGGGGACTCCAATCCGGAGTCGAAGTCGAAGATCCCAAGGATGGACGGATCCTCGAAGTTGTCGGCGTTGGAGAATCGCGTGATGGAGTCCACGTGCGATGCGGCGGTGCTAGATCCGGCGACCAAGGCAGGGGTCACCAAGTCGGCGTCGTCGTGGAGAGCCGCGTCACTCCCGGTCGCATCGCTGGCGGCCGGGTCGTACTCGGAGGCGAGGAGGCTGATGGTGCGGACCTACTCCTCCGAGAGCAGATCACGTGGAGGCAATCCATTGGCGGTGCCGAGTCTCGCTGTTTTCGCCGAGTCAACGGCGTCCGTGAACCCAATGAACAGGTTGATGGTGCCGACTGGCATCACCGTGGCGTGGGTGACCGGGCGCGACGCCGATATGTAGCTGCTCGGTAGGATCTGGAGGAATCCGCTGCTAGCAACCATGTGACCAGTGGCGATCAGCCGATCGAGTGGAGTGTAGGGTCTCGCCGCAGATCTCAGGCTTGACTGGCCAAACCCCATGGTGGGTTCCACTATCGTGGGAATGGCCACGGAAATCGCTACCAAGTAGCGATTGAATCGATTGGGGGCAAGAGCGAGTCGCCATCCGCGGGTCGAGATTGAGGGCAGACACAAGGGTTTACCCAGGTTCACCCCCTTAGGACAAAAACCTACTTCCTGCTAGATTGTATTGATTGCGAGTGGATTATAAGCTTGGCAGCTGGGCAGCGAGTCGGTTGGATGGGGTAGCTAATAGCACGTAAGTATAACGAGTACCCTGAGGAGGCTTATATAGGGTCACCTCGCTAGGGTTTACAAGATTACAACCGAATCAGTTTAGGTTTCGGAGGGTTTGACCTAATCTGACTAGGCCTAACTAAGGTCTTGGACCTTCAGCTTCCAGTCACCGGGCTTCATTTGAAGTCTCCTTCCAGTCACCGTACCAGCATGCCCACTCGTCATGGTCATGGGCTAGTCGAATCTTTCCTCTGGACATATCCCGATTGGCATATCCTCGTGAGGATATAATCCCAAACATTTTGGTATCGAGGATATAACATTGCAAGATTCAACTACAATGTCCGACCTTTAGACTTGGCTAAAAGATAAAAATGACATGCAAAGATTGATTCAGCAAAACTTGCTCAGAGCTCAGCAACGCATGAAAAGTCAAGCTCGTAAGGAAAGAGTGGAATGACCGTTTGAGGTTGTAAATCAAGTTTATCTGAAGCTGCAACCTCCTGTGCAAACTTCTCTGGGCAATAGATCCAATTAGAAGCTCATTTGCAAGTACTTTGGCCTCTTACAAAGTGTTGCAGCGAGTGGGAGCTGTGGCAGACAGTAAAATTCACCCAGTGGTGCATGTCTCCTTACTCAAGCAAGCTCTCCATGGTAACACTGTATCTCAAACAGACTTTGCCTTCACAATGTCCAATGATGGACACTATATGTCTGTTCTCGTTCAGGTATTGGACATGAAGAAAGTATCAGTTGGCAACAAATTTATTCGTTTGGTACAGGTTGCGTGGTCTGGTTTACCCAATTCTTGGACGACCTGGGAGAACGAAGACCGTCTACGCCACCAGGAGTTTCCAAATGTTGTTGCTTAGGGACAATCAGGACATTAAGGAGAGGAGAATTCCACGACTATGGCCCATGAAAGCCCATCACACAAGCCCATGAAGAAGCCAGCCGTGTGAAGGCCCAAGCAATCGGCAAGTGAACTCTGTCTAGACAGAGATGTCCTTTCGCAATCAGCAGAGAAGGAGGATAACGACGTCAGGCGCAGTGACTCTCCTGGAGCAGATCACTAGGTCTAGGGAGATACAACTCTATAGTCTACAAGAATGACCTCCATGGGCAGAAGCTAGAGACCCTGACGAGCTTGGCAGACCATGATCTGAAATCAGGAGCAATCGGTGTCGAAAAAACTGTCTCTAATTTTTAGTTAGCTTCCCCAATTAAAAGGTGCTTGGTTGTCGGATTTGTAATGGCGTAATAAATAGGCTGCTTAGAGTTTCTTTGTGGCTGTTTCATATTCATTCAGTATTTAGACTAACACATCATGACTGCCGATTGAAGCTTGTTGCCCTCGATTTGTAGCAAATATTCTCGCATGCAGTTATAGAAAGTATTTCTCCTGCACACCACTAACTTTCAACTAATCATCAGTTGTTAATTAAAAAAAAGTACTAACAGAAACCATTTTGAACACATCATAGGAAAACACATACTTCCTCCGTCCAGAAATAACTGACTTGTATTTGTCTAGATCCAGATATATCTATACGTGTTTTAGTGTATAGATACATGTGAATCTAAAAAATAGAAGTCACTTATTTCTGGAGGGAGTAAAATTTTTGGAGGTGAATTGGTCAATATGCTCCAAGGATAATCCATTTTGGGTGTTGATTTGGGATACCCAAAGGTCATTATGCAAAGCATTTTGCACCAAACATTTCTTCTTCCTAGATATCTCAAAAATTAGAGGGGCGATGTCCTTGGGTCTCATTCCATCGAGCCAACTCGCCTCCCAAAAGAGAGCCTTTTTTTCATCTCCGATGATGACCGTTGTGGCCGCCGCAAAGAGGTCATGATACTTTGAGGTACAAGGATTTCCAAGGCCGACCCATGGCTTGTTCTCATCTTTCCATTCTTGCCAAAGCCACCTTAATCTTAGGGCCGTCGCAAACTTTTTGAGGTTGAGGATTCCAAGGCCTCCTTTATCCTTAGGCTTGCAAACAAGGTCCCAATTAACTTTACATTTGCCACCGGTAACCTTATCACAAGCCGCCCATAGGTATGCTCTTCTCAAGCTATCAATCTTCTTTAGCACCTTAATAGGAACATCGAGGACTGTGATGAAGTAGATGACCACACTTGTAAGCACCGACTTCACAAGACTAGATCTCCCGACAATAGTAACGTGCTTTCCAATCCATGGCACAAGCTTTGCCGCCACCTTGTCTTCCAAAGGTTGGAAAAGGATTCTTTTGAGACGGTTCACCGATAAGGGAAGCCCAAGATACTTCATTGGGAAGGAGGTACGCATGGCTGGGAAAGCTTGTAGGATGTCCTCAAGATCGATGTTCTCACAACGGATAGGCGCCACTTGACTTTTTGTGCAATTTGTGACAAGTCCGGTGACCTCACCAAAAAGCTCAAGCATGGAAGCCAAGAAGGTAATGTCTTCTTTGATGGGCTTCACAAAGATAGCGGCATCATCGGCATATAGAGAAGTCCTAACCGTGGGGGAACGACCACGCAGCTTGTGAAGACGTCCTTGATCGGTGGCTTTGCAAAGAATTTGATGTAGCGGGTCTATTGCCAACACAAAGAGGAGTGGTGAGAGGGGGTCTCCTTGCCTAAGACCCCTCCCATGCTTTATTGGGTTACCGACCACGCCATTAAGGAGGACTCTAGAGGTTAAGGTGGATAGGAGCGCCGTAATCCACTCTCGAAATTTGCTTGGGAAGCCTAGGTGTTGAAGCATGTCCATCAAGTAGTCCCATCTAACTGAATCAAACGCTTTCTTGATATCGAGCTTGAAGAGGAGCGTCGGGCATTTAGCCTTGTGGAGTTTCCTTGCAAGGTTCTTCACATAGAGGAAGTTGTCATGAATGTGGAGTTTCCTTTGGGAGAAGCTTGCCAATGTAACTCTACAACCCCAAAGGCCGGACGCTATCTCTTGGAAGCTCACAAATGATGGACACTACTCGGCTAAATCGGCGTACAATATGCAATTCTTGGGCTTAACCACCTCATCGCTGCCCCCCATGTTTGGAAGCCTTGGGCAACTCCTAAATGCAAGTTCTTTGCTTGGTTGATCCTACAAAATAGAGTGTGGATGGTGGATAGGCTTTTCCGAAGAGGATGGCCAAATTGTGGACTATGTAAGCTATGCAATCAAAGACAAGAGTCGGCCCCCACCTCCTTTTCAAGTGTCGATTCTCCATAAGGATTTGGAACAAGTTAAAGACTTGGCTCGGTCTCCACCAAATCAACACGTCTACTTGGCACCAATTCCACTCCGTCAAAGAGTGGTGGAAGAAGGCGATTCACAAGAAAGGACCGCAAAGGAAGGCTTTGGCTTCACTCGCAATGTTGGTCTCATGGGAAATATGGAAGGAAAGGAACGCAAAAGTTTTTCGAGGCCACGCCGTCACCATTGATATGATGGTAACAAAAATCAAGGAGGCAACACACTTGTGGTGCTTTGCGGGGGCAAAAGCTCTTAGTAGTTTAATCTTGCGCGAGTAGTCGTTTTTTTTATTGTTGTTTGGTCTTGGCTTTGGCCAAGATATGGTTTGTAAGCACTATCTAAAAACCTTCCCCTTAATCAATGAAAATGGCAAGCCTTTTGCCTTGTTTCAAAAAAAAAATTTGGAGGTGAGCACGCGCGTCTATGTACCAACACGTATTGGTTCATTTTAAGTGTCAAAAAAACTCCCAATTATTATATCGAACCAGTACGGGACCTCTGAAGAGAGAGGCTCTCCCAAGAGACGGCGACAGCGGCGGCAAAACCCATCTAGGGTTCCTTCCCTCCGCCGACGACGTCATCGGTCTGTCCCGTCTCCGGCGGTCTTAGGGCCTTGGAGGCGTGGCAGACCACAGCCTCTCGCTGGCGGGAGGTGTCAGTGTTTTGTTTAGACTATTTTTAGTGTCTTTTTTAGGATGTTGAGGCAGCGGCTACATCCTGAAGTTAGAATAAAGTACTTCCCGTCCTATCCTCGCTCTGGTGATGCGTCTAGCATCGACGAAGGGCGTGTGGAGTCGTGATCCCTTGGGATCTGGTCGTTTTTCGTTGGTATGTTTTGAGGTCAGTCTCTTCCGATATACGTTGGTCATCTTCGGCGATGGTTGTTGCTCTGGTGCGCTGGTCCTTTGAAGTCTTAGCACGACGACTTCCCGTCTGTCTACTACAACAAGCTCTACTACGACAAGCTTTGCTCGACTCCGGAGATGGAGGGGCGAGGACGGCCTTCGGCTCGTGCCAGTGTTTGTAGTCGTCACTAGGTGGTCCATTGACCTATTTATAATTTTTATTACTTTTAGAATTCTTTGTACTGCTGTTGATGAATATTAATAGATTGAAGGAAATTCGCAAAAAAAAATCCCAATTAACAGGTGGCGCCAACACGTGCTAGTGGATAGATATGTGCAGTGCCAATCAAGTCAAAGCTTCGTGTGGAAAAAGATCTGTGTTGCCGGCGGCGGCGCACAAGCAAACACATCGGGCATGGACATTGGAGCAAATTTCCAAACAGATGGCACATCAAGCTTTAATTTAACTACATACGCAGCGATAGCATCCTGAAAGGGAAACCGATTGAGTCAACACAATTACACAAGTACCCAGAGTGACAGTACAAGTATGCGAGAAAGGAGGGCCTCACCTAGGTTGCCATATTTGAGCTAGACACCAAGTTCTTACTCTACCTTCGACAAGTACCATGGCCGTGGGATTCACTGGCGGCGGCGCCGGCGGTGGCGAGGACCAGCAGCGCCGTTATGGCGGGAGGGTCACCGCGTTTGCGGTGCTCTCCTGCGTCACGGCGGCCATGGGCGGCGCCATCTTCGGCTATGACATCGGCACCGCAGGAGGCGTGTCATCGATGGAGCCGTTCCTCAGGGAGTTCTTCCCGGAGGTACACCGGCGGATGCAGGCCGGTGCTGGCGTCGGCAACTACTGCAAGTTCGACAGCCAGCTGCTCACACTCTTCACCTCGTCGCTCTATGTCTCCGGGCTACTCACCGCCGTGCTCCTCGCGTCGTGGTTCACGGCCAGGCACGGGCGCCGGCCGTCAATGATCCTCGGTGGCCTCGCGTACCTGGCCGGCGCGGCAGTCAGCGGCGGGGCGGTGAACGTGTACATGGCCATTCTTGGCCGGGCGCTGCTCGGCGTCGGGCTCGGATTCGCTAATCAGGTATCAAGTGCAGCATGAGATTCTTTATTGGTGATCCATCGTGTCAATTACTAGATGAACGCGTACACGCGAGATGACAATTTTGATGGCAGGCAGTGCCACTGTACCTGTCCGAGATGGCGCCGGCGCGATACAGGGGAGCCTTCAGCAACGGCTTCCAGTTCAGCCTCTGTCTAGGCGCTCTCGCTGCGACCGTCGTCAACTACTTCGCGCAGAAGATCAAGGCCGGCTGGGGATGGAGGCTCTCGCTGGGCCTGGCCGCCGTCCCCGCCGTGCTGCTCACCGTCGGCGCCATTTTCCTGCCAGAGACGCCCAACAGCCTCGTACAGCAAGGCAGAGACCGTGGCGAGGTGAAGGCGATGCTACAAAAGATCAGAGGCATCGAAGCCGTCGACGAAGAGCTGGACGACATCGTCGCCGCTAATGACCCCACGGGACAGGACGAGGACACCGACAACAACGGTCTGCACATGATCCTGTCGCGGCGACGGTACCGCCCGCAGCTCGACATGGCCATCCTGATACCGTCGTTCACGCAGCTCACGGGGATCAACGCCATCGGGTTCTACGCGCCGGTGCTCCTGCGCACTATCGGCATGAACGAGAGCGCGGCGTTGCTGTCCACCGTCGTCATGGTCATCGTTTCCTCGGCATCGACGTTCGCGTCCATGTTCCTCGTCGACCGCTTCGGCAGGCGGACGCTCCTCCTCGTCGGCGGCGTCCAGATGTTCGTCTCCGAGGTGCTCATCGGCGGCATCATGGCCGCGAAGCTCCGCGACGAAGGTCAGCTCACTAGAACGTACGCTCTCGCACTCATCATCCTCATCGGCGTATACTCCACCGGATTCGGCTGCTCCTGGGGCCCGCTGAGCTGGCTGGTGCCGAGCGAGATCTTCCCGCTGGAGGTCCGGTCCGCCGGGCAGAGCGTCACCGTGGCGTCGGGCTTCGTCTTCACCATCTTTGTCGCGCAGTACTTCCTGGCCATGCTATGCCGGTTGAAGGCGTGGCTCTTCTTCTTCTTCGCTGGGTGGATCATGGCGATGACGGCGTTCGTATACCTCTTCTTGCCAGAGACGAAGGGGATACCCATTGAGCAGATTGACAAGGTGTGGGGGCAACACTGGTTCTGGAAAGGAGTTGTGAGAGTTGAGGAACTGCCGGCTGCTCCCGAGAAGCTCTGAAGCAGTGAAACTGCTTGCATTGGTGTATTCTTTCAGATAACAAGTTCAGTAGTTCCAGCTCAAAAAAAAAAAGTTCAGTAGTTCTTTCTTCCCTAAGGGCTTCCGTTTCTGTATCTCCACACTAGAAATGGTAGAAATGTATGCAAATGTAAAGCTCACTGCACTATACAAATCGCAATTGTCCTTTACTTTTTCTCCGATAAAAACTATAGTACTAAAAGGAAGATGTCAATTACCCCGCCTAAGTCTAGACACGAAGAATGCACATAGCCGGAAAACAAAAGAATAAGAAGACAAAAGGCCTTGCCGTAGTAAACAAAGACCACCAGCAGCAAAAGCATCACCAGTAGAGATGGCACCTCAACTCCAACAACGATTCTCCAAAAACGACGACTCAACGAAGGTAAAAGTGCACAAATACCGTCCATCATCTGGAAACTAGTTGGTCAGATCCTAGGATTTTTCCATGGAGAAAGTCTAATCTCCAGACAAAGCCTTCTACAAGGAGATGACTAGGGAGTCACCGTTGACAGGTACAACCACCGAAGGTTAGACCTAAGATTTTCACCCGGACATTAAGACACAGAACTCCAAGAGCACCACCAAGAAACAAGTATGACATTGTCACTATATGGTGTCAGGTGAGATCCCACCAAAGTCTCACTTGTAGAGGTGGGATTTTGGTAGGATCCCACTTGACACCCTAGGTCACCACCACTTGGCAGGAACTACTACAAATATTGTAGAGTGTTGGTCATGAGAAAACCATACTTCTTCACCCATCCTTCTTGACCCTTCTCACGGCCAGCACGTAGCTAGCGGTCTCACTCAACATGAGCATGGCGAGTCTCTTGCCATCGGCCTATCTTAACATGTACACCTCCGTCCCCGGACCATGGTAATCGCGGCTAATGCCGTAATTGACATACCGTAAGTAGCCGGACCAAGTGGATCTTGGAGCCACCAATGACCCTCTGCCAACCCTACCCCGAGGCCCTTGGATTCAGCGCATCGGCAACCACAATCGTCCTAAAGCCAGGGCCAAATCCTAGGGGCAAATGAGCGGGAGCCCGAACTGCCTGTCATGGTCGTAGCATCCGCATGTCAATGACCTCGGCAAGAGCAACAACATGCCACGCCAGGAAGACAATCAGATATTTGCTAGAGAAATATTGTACTAGCAGCTGAATTGGATCTCTACGAGATGTCGTAGAAGACTAGATGCTAAGTCAAAGGAAAACACTAAAATGGGAGACTCCCGCCGCCGGTGTCTGCCGTTAGACGGCCTGCTCTCACGACAGCGGGACTGAGGCAGGGCAGGAAAGGAGGCCGGTGGCGGTGTAGGCTAGGTTTCCCATCACCTCAAAGAGGGACACAGAGGTCAAGGAAAAAACTGTTCACAGAAATTGCCTTTTACTTGCACTGTCCTAAAAACTAGAAGGACCGCATTAGAGTTTATACAAATACAAACTAGTCGACTGCTTTAGAACAAACCGAATAGAAGTTTCAAAAAGATATGAAGCAAAGTTTAGATTTTTTAGGGTTGCAAGCGGTACCGTATAACTAAAATTTAGTTTTAACTAGACTTTTTTTAAAAAAATTAGAGCTAGACTAACCAATTTTAACGACGAAGCAGGACGATGGGGTGCCGCTCTGCAACCCGGCACTATATATGTCGGTTCGGCGATGCGCTGGATCATTACGATGGTGCACGTGGTGATGCTGCTACAGTGTGGCGATTGTGTCATAGTTGCATGATACAAGATTCACAAAATATGTAGCGCTATTGTTCCTAATGTGGCGGTTTTTACAATGCAAATTATAGAAACATCACTATCACACATTATCACCTGACCCCACAAAATAAAAGATGCTATTGGCACAAATCGATAAAGAACATCTAAAATTTTATGTACTCTCTCCGTTTACTAATGTAAGATATTCTAGTAGTATATTTTTCTAAAACACATGTATGTAGATGTATTTTAGTGTGTAGGTTCACCTATTTTAGAGTGTAACTAATCAATTTTAAAATATTTCTTCCGTCCTAAAATAAGTGATTTAGTTTGTCTAGATTCGTATGTATCTAAACACGTCTAGGTGCATTCAAATCTAAACCAAGTCAGTTATTTTGGAACGAATGGAGTATCTAAAATGTCTTACATTATGAACGGCGAAAGTAGTTTAAAGCATTTACGAACGGGAGAAAAATTAGGGACACTCCACACCTGGGGTGATCGGATCTTATCATTACATAGCACAAATTCAAAGTATCTTGCAAGGCAAGGCAGCAATCCAAACCTATCAAACCGAATAACAAATAAGATCGGTCGTTGGAAGGAGGGATTAGGTTACGAATATGCCTAACAATCTATACAAGAGATATACTGTAACACATTTGTTCGCTTTGCAATATATTTTTAACACTTCCTAACTTTAATTCTAAGTTTCACTTGGGTATATTTTGGTGGAGTCCGTCACGGCTAGATATATTTGGTAGTTTAATTTTGTAATCTAATTCTATCTCTAGTAGTTTTCTTATCTCCAAGTCTTCTAGTATTATATAAACAGCCTAAGGACTCACGATGTAATCACCTCTTGGAATATCAATACAATCTATACTTCCGCAATCTTTCATGTTATCAGAGCGGGTCGCTCCTCGGCCTAGGGTTTAGCCACCACCGCTTCCGCCGCGCCGTCCCGGAGAGATCCTTCTACGCTGGGGGCTGTGCAATAGTAGATTAAATCTTCTTCGCAAAATTTTCTCGCCGGCCCCTCAACTGGCGTTTCTTCTTCTTTCGCCGATCATAGATCAGATTGCGTCGTCTACAACCGCATGTCGTCATCACGCGCCTCTACTTCAATCTCGGCGTTGACTCATCTTCGGCAAATCATCGCCAACGATCATGCCAAGGAGGCTCCGCGCGGCGTCCAAGGTCACGCGCTGTGTCGGCTTCTCCGTCCTCACGTCGTCACCACGCCGGCATGTCTTCGCTGACATCGACCGGGACGCACGTCCCCGAGTACACGCCTCGCCATCAACAAAGGACTGCAACTTTATCAACTGCGGTCATTATCACCGACAACCATCTATAGCAACATCATCGCCACATCATCGCCGCCACCACCAATCGTGGTCATCATCAACGCCAACAAGTTTTTCTCCATGAGCGACGCCGCGCTCATACAAGGGAAAATACCGGTCTAATCCCCGAAATCGACTACCGCTACAATTCAATCGCCATCGACAACTACCACCGTCGTCTTCGTCCACCACAACCTTGCCGCCAGAGTCGCAGTCTAATTTTTATTTGCACAAGTCTATGCTCAATTTTTCTTCTTGCAGCCACTTCGTCTACTCCGACACGGCGGACAACTTCTACACCGATCATTTACGGAAAATTTTCTTTGCTCCTCAATCCGGCTCTGGCACTCATGGCTCGTGATGGTCCCTGTCTTCGCACGTCCAGTATTGGCAACACCGACGCGTGCCTTCGTCCCCGACACGCTCCCGAGTCTAGCAAGCTCGGCATTGTGGGTCGAGCTACTTTGACCCAAATTACGTCTACCTCAACTACTACGGCGAATTCTCCAGGCTCAACAACGATATCGACCACAACACAGCAATATCATCAATGGTGACGACTTCCCCAACGGCACCATCGACCACAACTATAGTACCCTCACTCCCCGCTACATCGACATCGACAACAAGGGCTACCACCTCACCTTCGGCTTATTCTCTAGTCAGACCGTCCGTGTCACTACCGATCCGGCTGCGGGGGAGGGGGTGCTAGAGTATGTTACGGCTAGATATATTTGGTAGTTTAAGTTTGTAATCCAATTCTATTTTTAGTAGTCTTCTTGCCCCCTAAGTCTTCTAGTACTATATAAAAAGCCTAAGGGCTCACGATGTAATCACCTCTTGCAATATCAATACAATCTATACTTCCGCAATCTTTCATATTTGATATTCATTTTTCAGGATCTATAGTTACAAGAAAGTAACACATAAGTGAAAGGCCACAGCTGCCGCCTAAAGGGGGTGAATAAGCAGTTTAAAACTTTTACGAGATGGGCTTAACAAAGCCAGAATAAAACTAGTATTTACTTTGTCAAGCTCAAAACCTTTATAAACTACGGTTCATCTATGTGCACCAACAACGTATGCTAAGAAAGACATGCAACTGTGTGATAGCAAGCACCAACAACTTATGCTAAGAAAGACAAGCAAATGTGTGATAGCAAGATATATGACCTCAAGCACGAAGGCTATCACAAAATAAAGTGCATAAGTAAATAACTCGGATATAAAAATAACCGAGGCACGTAGAGACAATGATGTATTACCGAGTTCCTCCCATAAAAGGCCTGGTCCACTTCTCCACTATCGGTACCCTTCGAGGCGGGAACCTGCGCCTTTACAACAAGCTTGGGGCACATATCCATAACTGAATTGGAGGCTCCCAAGTATCACCAAAAACCTGCAAAACAACTAAACTGTCTAGGGTTCCAAGAACCCAAGAGTAAAAAGCTTCTCATGTTTCACCCAATCGAATCCTCACCGAGAACTCAAACCAATGCACCAAATGCAATGGCAAGAGCACAATAAGTGCTCAAGTCCTTCTCTACCAAATTTCACCAAAGCTACAAAAACTATTGGGGAATAAGAGAGGAAGAACAGAAGAGAAAATCCACAAAAGAAACCCTAAAATCTAAATCCCAAGATGTTCCCCTCACATAGAGGAGAGATAGATTGGTGGAGTTGTAGATCTAGATCTCCCCTTTCAAATCCCCCCAAAAGATTCACAAAATATGGGAGGGATTGAGAGTATTTGCAAGATCTTGAAGGTAGAAACAATGGAGGAGAGAGAGGATGCAAACAACCAGCCCAAGGAGGAAGAAGGGGACTTTTATAGCCTCCCCCAATGAAATATGACCATTGGGACCCCTCAGGCCGGATTATCCGCCCCCACATGGGCCGAGAATTCCGCCCCAGCCAAAATATGGCAGGATTTCGCGGTGCGCTCCTCTATATAGCAGGCGAATATTTGGGTCGGGTAATTTGATATCTGTCCGGATAATCCGTCCCTTCGAAAACTGGCAGAAACAACAAGACTGAAACGATCATAACTTTTGCATCCGGATTCTAATTTTGATGATCTTGGGATTGTTTCAAAGATAGTAACGAGCTCTACAAGATTATGTGGGGAACCATTATAGTCTGGAAAGGAAGGATATAAACAAATGATGAAAGGTTTAACCTAGCTATAAAATACAAACCGGTAAAATTCCAACATCGAAACCACAATAGAGAATGCATATAAAATCCGTTTTTGAGGAACCTGAGATTTTCGTGGATATTAACACAAGGTCTAAATCCTCTCGTGTATAAGAACTAAATAATAACCAAAAAATATGATACCAAGTATGCAAAGGTTTGAGCTCTCTCCAAAGGATAGGACCAAGTTACTAACTTCAGAGCCCCTCTTGATAGTAGGATTACATATCCTATATATCGGTCTCCCCAACTAAAAACACAAGACCAGTAAGAAAGAAACTCTATCAATATAATACCTTTGTCTTGTGCATATTCCACTTGATCTTGATGATGGTGATCTTTTCCACCTCAAGATGGAACATCTGTTTTGATTGCGCTAGCTTGGTAAAGACTTGCTAATTGCTCCCCCACACTCCACTATGGGAGACCTCTATTTTAAGCATATCTTCACATATCCATGATCAAAAACACAACAAAATCACACCTCTGGCTCCGAGGCCGCCGCCCAACGCAACAACCAGGACGACCTTCGCATTGCCTAAAGATGAACTAGCCGGGTCGACGAACTCGTTGTCCATAGAGATCTCCAAGTTGCCACCCAAGCCCATGCCATGCCACGGCCAAGCCCCATAGCATCGTATCTACAAAGAGATTCAAGGCCACCGCCTCGACATCCAACCGACAGTCGGGTATCCTCCTTCCCTTACCACAGAATCGCACTGACCGGCTATCGCGAACCAGTCGACACCGAGGGGGCCAAGAGCCTCCAAGGCGACTCCTCCAATAAGGTAGTGACGCATTTCTCGCCTTTGCCCGCTCTCGATGGATCTTATGTTTTCACCCAAAGATCTTGGGACCACTCCCATCAGTTGGTATCGAGAGCTCTACAATGACACCAACAAGAAGGAGAACGATGCCCGTAAGCGCCACCGCTGTCGACACCGACGCAAATCGGTGCAAGGCTTTCGCCCAGAGATCGACCCGCCCGCAAAGCGAGGTGGGTAACAAGCCGAATGGTGAGGCTCTGCCTCCAACCACCGAGCTCCTCCGTAAGACGTGGCAAACATGAAACCTAAAGCCGTGAAAATTACGCCACGGCTTCCCAAAGCAGCCTTTGATAAGAGGTTGCCTCCCTGGCTTCCTCACTGTAGATTACGTACCAAGCCTTAGTCCACGCCCGGGGCGTTGCATCCTCACAGCACCATCGGACCAAGCTATGGAGATGGTGCGAACCACGACCAAATCAGCCCCATCACCTCCTTCCGCCTAGGCATCTCTCCGACCATCCTCATAGAGGCACGGCTCCACATCATAGTCGTTGCCCGCCCCAAGCCCAGATCAGGCCCGGGAAACACCGCTGCCACACCCACGCAAAAGGGGCGCCACCACTGCCTGCTGCACCGCCATCGCCTTTGGCCGCCAAAATTGCACGGAACGACTGCCGCCACCACACGCCGTGCTCCGCCGACCACCGAGTCAAGCACCCACCAACCCTGAACGCTGCCAGGAGCTCAGAGATGAGGAAGTCGCCCCGCCGCCACCTTCCTTGGGTCGAGCACGACTTTGCCGGCAGCCCCTCCGGTGGCTGCTATGTGGGGGAGAGGGAGGAGGGGTCCCTGCTAGTGGTGGCTGGGGTTTCCCTCCTGCCCCCGGGTTGGGCGACGCGGGGGCTAGAGCGACGAGGGAGTGGAAAAAACCACGGTGTAGTTGAGTAGTTGGGCAAAGACCCGATGCCAGGAACCGTTTCACGTCTTTAGTAACAGGTTGTTTGGTTCAGTGGCTATCCAGTGGATGACAAGAGATATTCATTTTTTTTGTGGTTATCCAGTGTTTGGTTTAGAGGGTGGAGGGGATATGGATAACCACTTTTGGCTTAAAATGGTGGTTGAGCATATCCCACAAAAAGAGCTGGATGAGCTCAACCACTTTTAGATAGCTCCTCCGAAGTGTTTTTCTGTTTGTAGATTTTGACTGGCTATCCCTAACCACTTTTTCCCCACTTTAGCCAAACACAAAAAATGCTACCCCTAACCAGCTGGTTGGGGATATCTCATCTCCTAAATGACATCCTCTAAACCAAACAGCCCCTAACTAGTTAACCTTCCGTCTAGATTAAATATACTTTATCTATTTTTAAATATAAGCTGTTTTAGCATTTTTTTGGAACAGATTGTTTTTTTATAAAAATCATATATTAATATTAAGAGATACCAACTATATCCAGTCTCTGCAACAATGCATGCCCTAGTGGTCTTACGGAGTATCTTTTAGTGTGTAGGTTTACTCATTTTGGTCCGAACCTACATAATAAAGACGTCTAGATACATGTGTTTTAGAAAAAGACTAAAATATCTTATAATTTGAAACAGAGGGAGTATAACTTAGGTTAACATACGACACCTTCGGGTACGCGTGTCTTCCTGATTTAAAATTTCACGGGCTATGTTTTTACTAGATTTTTTTTCCCCTTTGATCCGCTTTCATCTCCATTTTGACATTCTTTACCCGTCTATGTGGACTCGTGGGCTTGTGGTAGTTTTCCTACAGGGACAAGGATCGTTAGTACTGTCTCTCCAATTACTTAGATACGAATGTATTTAAACACGTTTTTATACACGAATATAGTAAATTCGCGACATCTAATTCGGAGCAAGGATCCAAGAGTAATAAAATACAACCAAAATTGTGGTACACTCTAAAATAAGATTTCATCTTTACTCAGTTGTATGAATTTAACATTAGTTCATCAACCCTAACACTGAGTTACATGAATAATTAAATGTAAAATCCTTAATATTGAGTCGCAACTCGCTAGCCTAAGGGAAACGATTTTAATGACCCTCGTCTGACCAGAAAAAACTGAATATGTTATTTTTTTAAGAAGTGAGTCTAATTTATTTGGTTATAGAAGTGGATATACAACTTAGCCATTTCAGGTTCAAGTCCTCATGTGCATGGATTTTTGGTTCTTATTATTTAAAAAAATATTGTTGGGGCTACACCTACCGCATTTCTTTCAAAAAGAATTATTTATAAAACTTGTGTTGACAAGAAACAAAAATAAAAATACACTAAAAGAAACGGTACTTCTGGACAATGTAATAAAAATTAAAATCAATATCAACCATTACAAACAAGTCAAGAAAAACACAATAAATTTAAGAAATAAAAACATCCTACAAGGCATCTAGAAAACTACGAATCAAAAAATACCAAGTTAAAAAGGCAAGAATTTTGGTTATAATTTTAGTTAAATCACATGGTTTTCCAAAACATTATAATTATTTTGCATTTTTTAAGTTCTTACTGTCTTTTCATGAATATTTTGTTTTTCTTAATTTTTTTTATTTTTCTTCACATTTTATACCTTTTACACCCTATATTTACAATTTTCCACAAAAAACTATGTTCCCTCTATCAAGAAGCAGAGGGAGTACTACTCCTTTCATCTTCGACATCTTCTTTTGGACAAATATTCGACATCTTCTTTTGGACGAAGGGAGTACCATTTGAAACCCCTCTTCCTCGAAATTGACCCCCCCCCTCCCGCAAAGAAAAATTCATCCTTCGAGGTCATTTGCTACAAAAGAAAAGAACATGGTCTACTACTCCGGACACGCCAGAACCTTTTGTAGTTAGGTAAGCAACCAAATCTACAATTTTGGTACCCAAAGTTAAAAAAAAATGTTAAGAGATAAGAGTTTTTTTTGTGAATAGGACCCTGGTATTAAAAGAAACATCGAATAGTACAAAGCATCACAAGAAAAATGAAAATTACAACGAGATCCTTGAGAAACCCTTCGTCTTCAACTTCTAGACCGTGTCGACGGCGTGCCGCCGCTACCCGCTCCTCCCTGAGCTGGCCTGATGTGGTTGTTTGCAGACGGAAAGCGCCAATGGATCAAGAAGACCACATTTGTCCTAGAGACGAAGAAGAAGGATGAACTGCCAATGAAGCTCCTTGACAATCTGTAGATTCCCACAACCAGGAGAAGCCCTAGAAAACCACACCACTCCCACAAGCTTCTCGACGCCCCGTCGAGATGGGGCTGAAGCTGGGGAGAACTTATTGGAAGAGACACCGCCACCACCACCACCTGAAAAATAGGAAAAATGGAGACCTTCTACCGGCGGGGGCATATATCTACCCCGCCTCTATGGCCACATAGACGAGGCAGATCGGCGGCGGCGGCGACGTAAGGCGACAAACCCTAGTCTCCTTGCGTGTGTGGGAGAGGGGAACGGTTCGGGGTTGAGAGATAAGAGTTGGGGGAGCGCTACGCGTCCCCCGGGGGATCAAAACTTCCGATCCCCTAGGTCCTTGTGCTGACACGTGTCCCTTCTAATTCCCGCTTTTGGTACACTGTGCCTCGCTTTTGCTACATAATGCCCCGCTTTTGCTACATGTAGCAAAAAACGTTCGGTCTAAAAAATAGAAAATAGACTGGACCTCGCCGGAGATTTCGTCAGAGACCTCACCGGCGACCGTGTAGCAAAAAAATTGTGCTAGTGTAGCATACCCGACCTCGCCGGAGACTCGCCGGAGGTTTTCACCGATAGACCTCGTCAGAGGCCGTGTAGCAAAAAACGATGCGCTATTGTAGCAGAACCGCAAAACCGTGGTAGCAAAAAAGCATGCTAATGTAGCAAAAAGAACGACCTCGCTGGAGACATCGCTGGTGGCTGCCGTAGCAAAACCGACTTTGCTGAGGACTTTCGTCCAAAATATCGTAGCAAATACTTTGAGCTATTGTAGCAAAAATATAGAAGAGAAAAAGCAAAAACTTGCTACTATTGTAGCATCATGATGTCTTCGCACTTCTATTCTTGTAGACAGCTGTTGGGCCTCCAAGTGCAGAAGTTTGTAGAACAGCAGCACGTTTTCCCTTAAGTGGATCACCCAAGGTTTATCGAACTCAGGGAGGAAGTGGTCAAAGGTATCCCCTCTCAAGCAACCCTGCAATAAAGATACAAGAAGTCTCTTGTGTCCCCAACACACCCAATACACTTGTCAGGTGTATAGGTGCACTAGTTCGGCGAAGAGATAGTGAAATACAAGTGGTATAGATAATTATAAGTGGCAACGGTGATAGAAAATAGCTTGATGGCGTGGAAAAGACTAAAGTAAAACTGAAATAAAGATAGAAGCAAGAAAACATGTAATAGATCTAATAGCAAACGGTGTTTCAGTGCTTAGAAACAAGGCCTAGGGATCATACTTTCACTAGTAAACACTCTCATATAAATATATTCTTCTTTATGATACTACGCTGAACTACTCTCCGGTTGGACACTCTAATCCATGGTAGGGCTATAACAACACACCTCAAAGTAAGCCTTTCCCATCTAGATAACCCCACACTATCACCTTGATCACTAGATGGTTCAAACAAACACCACAATTTCATAAAGGCATCCAACTCCAAATATAACTCATAACAAGTATTTGAAATCTCTAGCCTAAGTGCCACCATGGTGTGCACACTGTCAACTTCACACACATGGGGAGAGCAGAGATCTATTAAAGCACTTGAGTAGCAAGGTAGATCTATAGATTACAAGCTCATGATCTCAATAAGATCATGCATAGAGAGAGATGAACACATAGCTACCGGTAGAACCCTTAGCCTCGACAGAGAACTACTCCCTCATCATCATGGGAATCAGCAATGGTGATGGATATGGTGGTGGAGATCGATGGAGATGGCTCCTGGGCACTTCCCCGTCCCGGCAGGGTGCCGTAACAGAGACTTTCTATCCCAAGAATCTCCCCTTCGGTGGCGGCGGTGCTGCAGAACTCTTTGTGGCTGCAGGCTTGATGATTTAGGGTTTTTGCATCGAGAGGATTTTATAGGCGAAGGGGCAAGGTCGGTGGCCGGCCAGGGGGCCCACACCATGCCCTGGCGCGGCCTGGGCTAGCCTGCGCCACCACATGATGTGGCCACCCTGTGGCCCCTCTCCGTCTCATCTTCTGGATCCGTGAGTCTTTCGGTAAAATATCGACTTTGGATTTTGTCCGGTCCAATTCCGAGAATATTCATTTTCTGACTTTTCTGGAACCAAAAACAGAAGAAAACAGGCAACTGGCACTGTGGCATCTTGTTAATAGGTTAGTCCAAGAAAGTGTATAGAAATACTCCAAAGTATGGACAAAACATAAGAAAGTAGATATAAAAGAAGCATGGAACATCAAAATTATAGATACGTTTGCAATGTATCAACATCCCCAAGCTTAACTTCTGCTCGTCCTTGAGTAGGTTGATGACCCACAAGTATAGGGGGTGTATCACAGTATTTTCGATAAGTAAGAGTGTCGAACCCAACGAGAAGCAGAAGGTGCTGGCTAGTGGTATGGATCAGGAATTCTCTGCAAATACTTAGCAAACGGATTTTTAGGGGTTTTCGATAAAACAAGTAAACAAAGTACGAGTAAACAAAAGACAGTAGGAATAAATGCAGCAAGTGGCCCAATCCTTTATGCAGCAAAGGACAAGCCGGTTGTATTTCTATAGATGACCAAACGTTCTCGAGGACACATGGGAAGATTGTCAAGTGCTTTCGCTTCATATAGTTGATTAATCTTCTTTAGCTTGCTAAGTGTTGTGTGGGTGAACCTGTGCTAATGTACCGCCCCATCCAAGACTAATACATACTTGTGATTATACCCCTTGCAAACATTCGTCAGTACAAGAAAGTAATTAAGGTAGAAACCTAACCACAGCTTTAAACTCTAAGACCCTTATGTCCCTTGTGCAATGGTTTCCTAACGGGGGTTCAGGTTTCTGTCACTCCAGCAACCCCTACGATTAGTAGCCAAATACACAATGCATTCCCCTAGGCCCATATAGGTGAAGTGTCATGTAGTCGACGTTCACATGACACCACTAGAAGAAGTACACCACAATTTAAATAACAATCTATTGAATCTTTCTCAACACAACTCCACTACTAACAACAAGACTTCTCCCATGTCCTCAAGAACAAAACGAACTACTCACAAGACATCATATGGATCATGATCAGAGATGTAATAATGATGTATAACAATCTGAACATAAACAATCATTCAATGGTTCACTCAATAGCATCAACTACAAAGAGTAATCAACACCGGGAAAGTTTCCCCTATGAACTATGCAAGATTCAACGCAATTGTTACAGCAATATGGAGATGGTGATGAGGGTGCTGATGGTGATGATGATGATCCCGATGAAGTCCATCTTGATGGTGGTGTTGATGGCGACGATCTCCCCTCTCCGGGAAGGAATTCCCCCGGCAGAAATCTGTCTGCCGGAGAGATCTTTCTCTCTCGGTGTTTTCCGCCCCGCAGAGACGGCGACATCTTTCTGTGGTCGCTCCCCGAGTCTTAGGGTTTCGTGGGGATGATATACGCCAGAGGGGAGAGGCTGGAGTGGGCCAGGACGGCCACACCACTCCCAGGCGCGGCCTAGGCATGCCCGTGCCATGGGGTGGTGTGGGCCCCCTGTGGCCCACCTCCACTCCATCTTCTGGCATCCTGAGTCTTCTGGAAAAATAGGATTTTCTGTATATTTTCCCGGATTTTCTGATCTTCGCGAATTTTGCCTCCAAACAGCACCTTTTCCATCAGAATCCTGATTGCAGCGGTCCATGCTCCAAAAGTCATCAACCATGCAAAAATAGATGAAATAACATAAGTATCACCTCTCAATACGAAATATATCAATGAATAATAGTGAATTAAGACATAGAATAGTGATGCAAAATGGACGTATCAACTCCCCCCAAGCTTAGACTTCGCTTGTCCCCAAGCGGAATTGAGCTCAATAAACATGACCTCAGGTTTATGGAGTGAAGAGTCGATAAAATAATACGGACAAGAAGCATCACATTCATTAAATACATAGATCATAATAGAAGACAACTCACTATTATATAACTCAACTTGTAATAAGTAAAGGAAACACAATAAAGATACATAAAGTGAATCATAATTAGTAATGGCAAACTTAGCTCTTGGTCGAAGAATAGTTGATAATTTGCTGGAGTTCGCAAATAGCTAGCTTTTTCAATGATAGCTTTCAAAGTAGTAAACTTCAAGATAAGAGCAATGTGCAAAGCAAGGAACAAAGGACATGATTGAATAAATCATCATATGAATGAATGAAACACAACAACTCAAAATACTTGCTGAGATAGAATGGAGTAGGTTTACTGACTCAACTACAAAGTAAAAGAAAGTCCATTCAAAGAGGGAAGCAGGGATTGCAAGTCTCATAAAGAGCTCCCAAAAATTATGATACTTACTAGCTTTCAGCTCTCATTGCCCCTATCATAGGCATATTTTGGTGATTAAGGTTAAAGTGACACAACTAAGAGGATATGCTTGACAAGTTATAAGTTGAAATCTCATGCCCCTTACTTATGAGTACCGATCCTCATGCTACTCAACTTCAGTCACGAGCAAGCTCTTGTCATTGTAAATACATGCGTATCATTGAGAACCGCCAACGGGGTACCCCTTGCACATGACACAAGAGCTATCCCATAATCAAAATGACAAGGAAAGCAGACAGTGAGCATCTCAGCGATCTTTTTATTTGCTATTTGCATAGGTTTTTATTGAGGATGCTTCATAGAATGCTCACTATAGTTATGTTGCAAGTTTCCACCATGATTAGGCATGGCTTAGGCTAGTGGCCCAGGCGTTTCTCTAACACACATATAAACTCCATGATCTTACAAGTTCCACTTTTATTTCACACCGCCGGGATCCATAAGCAAAAGAACATGATATCTACTAGGTACAAGTACCAATGAAGTGTTGAAAGCGGTCCCCATGATACATGGTTCGGCTAACTTCAACTCATAAAGCGCAAGCATATACGCAACAAAGAAGGACCCAATGGTTCAAGTTTATTAAATGCAAGAAAGTAAAGTGTGCCTTCAAGTTCGTAAGAGCTTTAATCACTAATTTTCACATAACAAGTTTAATTTGGGAGGTAGAAAAAACAAGAATTTACTTGGAATAGCAATAATGCTACTAGGTAGGTATGGTGGACACAAATGGCAAAGGTTTTGGTTTAAAGGAGATGGATGCACAAGAAGAATACCCTCTCAGTATAGGTTTTTGGCTAGCAAGGTTGGGTAGCAAGTACAAGAGTTGAAGGAAACAACCAAACATACAAATGATAAAAACAAACATGCAATCTTCCTTGGAAGCACAAAAGATCTTAACTAGAGAATACTAGACTTATGAGAAAATCAAGAAAGAAAAATGATGAAATTATTTTTCTTTAGAGTACTACTATCTTTTTCTTTTCAACTCTCAAAAAGGTGTTGCTACTGACCGAGCCGGGTTTGCCAAAACCAACTAAATTAACTCAATGATCCCAGAGTGCTACCAATACTAACAACAAGATCAATTATATAACCACGAATTGAAAACTAACATAAGCTATGCAAAAGGGTGAATGATAGAACTTCTCATTAATATTCCATAACGGAAACTCACACCAAGGGATACAAATCTAACGAGAGAGGGGACACTTCCATAATTTAAACCATACTACATAATAACTCCTCTATTCATGATATGACTCTACTAATAAGGTAAAAAGATAGAAGATAGTGATATGATACCGCGGCACTCCCCCAAGCTTGGAACAAACCAAGGGGATGCCAAACTTGATGACGAATTACTCCTTAGGTGGTGGTGGTATCCTCTCAATGAGCTCTCTGATCAGTTTCCCCAAGTCCTCAATCTCGAAGGTGATATTACGAATAAGCTGCGAGTTTTGCTCAATGCGGCTCATGATCATGTCGGGTTGAGAATTCCAGCTCTTGCTATTCTTTCCCCACTCTTCCTCCTTGAAGTCTTCTTTTCCTACATGGCTAGAACGAGGCAAATCCCAATTGGAGGGTAATTTCTCCTTGGGCATATTCTGGTATTGATGCTCATGGATAAGGGTATGGAAAGGATTCCTGGTGCATGGAGGAAGTGACCGTGGAGCCAAACTATGACGAGGAGCTTTCCCCCAGTCTGCATCCGTGTAGTTCTTCTGATCTTGGCAGGTTTCACCACTCCAATGCTTGCAATGGTGGTGCCGGTATGCGGACGTTGGCCTTGCTCCTCTTCACCTTCACTCTTGATCTCCTTCTCTTTCCTGGGGTCTTGGAGGTCTTCCTCCATGGGCTCCTTCCCTTGATCCTTGGCGGATACCATTGTGCTTCTAATCCTTCAAAGAGTATGTCCTAGCAGAAATAGATCGAAACAAAAACACGATGAAAACACGATATACGGATCTCGGGGGATCTGGGGGGGTTATGTATTATGAAGTTTCATATCAAAAGGAAGGTACTAGGAGAAAACGAGTCGGAGGTGGAGTCCGGGGCGGACTCACCACCTGGTGGCGCGGCCAGGGGAGGGCCCGTGCCATGGGGTGGTGTGGGCCACCCCGGCTCCGTTTCCGTCCCTTTTTCGCTTCGTAACTTTCCTTATTGACTGAAAACTGCAAAAATATAGTTGGATTGTAATTTCGCGGAACTTTTCTTACCAGAACTGTTACCTATTTAAAAACAGACTCTGCAGGCCTCTGAATTTGGTATCTAGTAAATTCTTTTGGAGTCACCACTTTAATATCATCGATATCTTCATCTTCATATACTTATTACTTGAATCATAAAACCCTTCTCTTCCTTATTACACCATTGTCTCAACTTCCTGGAAATTTCTTTCACACAAAACTTCACACAGTTCTCATTAGCAACATTAGTATAAGTGAAGTGATAAAACCTTTTGAGTCCAACTTCAACTGAAAACCATCAAAACATAGGATACTGTAGCAACTCCTTCCGAAAACCCAAAAGGAATTCAAAAAGGAAATCGAATAAAGAAGCAGATGCAAGAGTGGCTAAATCTGTCAAAACAGACCAGCAGGTAAACATCAATTTTTTCGAAAATCTTCTGTTGCTCAAATCAAAAAGTGCAAAACTAACGAAAGTTAAATAACAACCTGGGGCAGAAGCACAAAAAATTACAGCTCAATCCGACAAACAGACATCTATCACGAATTTTTACGGTGAAGCACAAAAATCTGTTTCGGGACAGCAACTTCCCCAAATATTACTTCTCTCTCATTAGAGGTTGATCTTGACACAAAAACCAAACAAAATGGATAAGGAGCGGTTATTACCAAAGTAATAACTTCCAAGACTGAAATAAACAAAAACAAACTAAAAGCAAAAACAAATTGGGTTGTCTCCCATAAAGCTCTTTCTTTATAGCCATTAAGATGGGCATGATAATTTTGAAGAAACTCTCATAGGGATATGGATTGAAGTTAAAGAGAGCATTAAGAAGCAAAAACACCCACACATTTAAGTCTAACCCACTTCCTATGCAAGGGGATTTTGTAAACAAACAAGTTATTGAAACCAAAGGCAACTTGCATAAGAAGGCAAAAGAAACGCAACATAAAAACTTTCAGCATAAAACGAGGAAACTTGATATTATTAAGATGCATAAGAACACTTTTCCCTCTCTCATAATAACTTTCAGTATCATGCATAAACTTAACAATATAGCTATCACAAGGACTATCATAGCAATGATCACTTATTCTAACAGAAAACACAGGAATACTAGCTCTCATAACACTACTATGTGAAACAATATTAGAGGTATCCTTACAAAGGATAGTGTGTCCCTCTTTTTCATATTTAGCGACAAAGTCTTTCACATTTGCTACTATAGGTTCATCAACCATTTGTTTATCAGGTTCAATAGCCTTATTCATACTTTCATCAACCATACTAGCTATCATAGAATGTTCCTTTACCTTGACTGGGAAAGGCATTTTCTCAATGTAAGGTTCAGGTAAGACATGATTAGTAGTATAAACTTTAGTATTTCTTGCAGGAACACTCTTAACAACATCTTTATAAGGTTCATGATACTTATTCCACTTCTTTTTAGGCACTTCAATGTAGGAAGCAAAAGCCTTAAAATAAGAAGCAATAGCTTGAGAGTCTAGACCATAAGCATTTTAAATTTTTTGAAAGTCATGAGTTCCCATAAAAGATTCAATGCATTCATAATCATAATTTATACCTGACTTTCTACCTTTGTCATTCTCCCAAGCTTTAGCATTGTCTTGAATACGATCTAGAAGGTCCCATTTAGCTTCTTCTTCCATACGAGTGAATGATCCAGCACAAGAAGCATCCAATAAATCTTTGTCATGTAGAGGGAGCCTTGCATAAAAGTTATTGATAATAATATTGTTGCGAAGCTCATGAATGGGACATTTGAGCATTAGTAACTTCAGTCTCCCCAAAGCTTGAGTTGTACTCTCTCCATCAAGAGGCCAAAAGTTGTATATTTGATTCCGATCTTTATGAATCTCACTAGGAGGATAAAACTTTGAATAAAAGAGAGGCACTATTTCCTCCCATTCCAGAGCTTGACCATTCTTCAGCAGCTTATACCATTCCTCGGCTCTTCCTTTCAGCGATAATAAGAATAACTTCTTCTTAACTTGATCTATAGTAATACCTGTACACTTGAACAACCCGCATAATTCGTGTATAAAGAGTAAATGATCACCGGGATGGACAGTTCCATCCCCAACATAATAGTTATCCATAACACGATCAATAATTCTTATAGGTATTTTGAAAACATCTTTCTCAGCAGGTGGTGGCTTATCTACTACCTTAGCAGTGGTAGTAGCATTACCAAATAAGAAACTTAGCGAATTATCCATAACGAAAATAAAGCAACTAGCAGAAGTAAACAATACTCACAGTAGAAGTTTCCTTTACCAGTTCCACTCTCCAATAGCGCTTCACTCCCCGGCAACGGCACCAGAAAATAGTCTTGATGACCCACAAGTATAGGGGGTGTATCGCAGTATTTTCGATAAGTAAGAGTGTCGAACCCAACGAGGAGCAGAAGGTGCTGGCTAGTGGTATGGATCGGGAATTCTCTGCAAATACTTAGCAACGGATTTTTAGGGGTTTTCAATAAAACAAGTAAACAAAGTACGAGTAAACAAAAGATAGTACGAATAAATGCAGCAAGTGGCCCAATCCTTTATGCAGCAAAGGACAAGCTGGTTGTATTTCTATAGATGACCAAACGTTCTCGAGGACACATGGGAAGACTATCAAGTGCTTTCGCTTCATATAGTTGATAAATCTTCTTTAGCTTGCTAAGTGTTGTGTGGGTGAACCTGTGCTAATGTACCGCCCCATCCAAGACTAATACATACTTGTGATTATACCCCTTGCAAACATCCGTAAGTACAAGAAAGTAATTAAGGTAGAAACCTAACCACAGCTTTAAACTCTAAGACCCTTATGTCCCTTGTGCAATGGTTTCCTAACGGGGGTTCAGGTTTCTGTCACTCCGGCAACCCCTACGATTAGTAGCCAAATACACAATGCATTCCCCTAGGCCCATATAGGTGAAGTGTCATGTAGTCGATCTTCACATGACACCACTAGAAGAAGTACACCACAATTTAAATAACAATCTATTGAATCTTTCTCAACACAACTCCACTACTAACAACAAGACTTCTCCCATGTCCTCAAGAACAAAACGAACTACTCACAAGACATCATATGGATCATGATCAGAGATGGAATAATGATGTATAAAAATCTGAACATAAACAACAATTCAATGGTTCACTCAATAGCATCAACTACAAAGAGTAATCAACACCAGGAAAGTTTCCCCTATGAACTATGCAAGATTCAACGCAATTGTTACAGTAATATGGAGATGGTGATGAGGGTGCTGATGGTGATGATGATGGTGATGATGATCCCGATGAAGTCCAGCTTGATGGTGGTGTTGATGGCGATGATCTCCCCTCTCCGGGAAGGAATTCCCTCGGCAGAAATCTGTCTGCCGGAGAGATCTTTCTCTCTCGGTGTTTTCCGCCCCGCAGAGGCAGCGGAATCTTTCTGTGGTCGCTCCCCGAGTCTTAGGGTTTCGTGGGGATGATATACGCCAGAGGGGAGAGGCTGGAGTGGGCCAGGGCAGTCACACCACTCCCAGGCACGGCCTAGGCCTGCCCGCGCCATGGGGTGGTGTGGGCCCCCTGTGGCCCACCTCCACTCCATCTTCTGGCATCCTGAGTCTTCTGGAAAAATAGGATTTTCCGTATATTTTTCCGGATTTTCTGATCTTTGCAAATTTTGCCTCCAAACAACACCTTTTCCATCAGAATCCTGACTGCAACGGTCCATGCTCCAAAAGTCATCAACCATGCAAAAATAGATGAAATAACATAAGTATCACCTCTCAATACGAAATATATCAATGAATAATAGTGAATTAAGACATAGAATAGTGATGCAAAATGGACGTATCATAGGTAAGTGATAAAAAGAAAGAATAATTTTTGAGGTGACATACACCATCATAAACTTGATCAAAGTATTTGTAAAACATTGTTAACTAGGATCATGGTACTTCAACATAGCATGAAAGATAAAGTTCTAACAATAAGACATAACAACTATGTTGTAATATGAAAAGGCACAAACAAAAGATTCATGAATAACAATGCTTTGCAAGACGTTTGTTTGTTTCACATAAAGAAAACATAGCCTAGTGGTATTCAGCTTGTCCCTCATAGAGTAGCAAACATAAATACATAGGACACCTTCAAAGTTCATAAGAGTGACTAGATACAAGTAGTTTAAGAACTAGCAATATCAAGTTATGCATCGATCAACAAGTCTTGGGACAATGCATATAGAACTAAGAATGACCACTATGCTCTCAAAGTAGGTACATAAAGATAGAAGGTGGAGACTCAACATAAAAGTAAAAGAAAGGCCTTCATAGAAGGAAGTAGGGATTCAAGTCTCATAAAGAGCTTCCAAAAATTATGGTACTTATTAGCTTTCAACTTTCATTGCCTCTATCATAAGCATCTTGAAGTGATTAAGGTTAAAGTGAACAAACTATGGTGTATATGCTTGACGAAGTATAAGTTGGAAATCTCATGTCTCTTGAATACGAGGGCCGCTCCTCATGCTACTCAAGTTTAGTCACCGGTAAGTTCTTGTCATCGTAAGTACATGTGTATCATAGAGAACCGCCAACGGGGTACCCCTTGCCCGATGATACGGAAGAATCCCCATATCAAAATGACAAGGCAAGCAGACAACAAGCATCTCAACAATCTTCTTATTTACCATGGGAAAATGTTGCTTTTTTCTCTCTTTCCTATTTTCTCATATCTCTTTTTTTTATTTTTCTCTTTTTTTTTCAATATCTGACTCTTTTTTTATAAGAAGAATGCTTTATAGACAACTCATTATGGTTACACTACAGGTTTCCACCATGACAGCATGGATTAGACTGGCGGCCCAGGCGTTTCTCTAACACACATACATAACTCCATGGACTTACAAGCTCCCCTTTCATTTCACACCGACGACATCCATAGACAAACGAGCATGATATCAACTAGGTACAAAGTACAAGTGCAATGTTGAAAGCGTTCCCCATGACAACATGGTTCTGCTAATCCTTAACATATAAGTGCATGCATATATAACATATATGACACAATGGTTCAAGTTTATTAAGGGCAAGAAAATAAAAGTGTGCCATCAAGTTCGTGAGAGCTTTAATCACTAGTTTTCTCATAACAAGTTTAATTCGGAAGGTAGATAAAAACATGAATATACTTGGAATAGCAAATGCTAATAGGTAGGTATGGTGGACTCTTTGGAATAACTTGGTTTTATTTGGTGTTGGATGCATGAGTAGAACTCATACTTGGTTATGGAGGCTAGCAAAAGACTAGGAGCAACCAACTAAGAGAGCAATAATAGCCATAATCATGCAGAGCGACAAAACATCATTAATTAAAGCATAAAGTGATATTACAAGTCAAAAACTAAAGGATCATAAAGGCTATGGTGACTTGGGATAGTCATAACATGGTGTGAGCATGCACCAAGTCAACCCAAATAAAGCATCAAAGGAGAATACCACAATACTATGCTTTTATATGCTAAAACAACGCATGATTCTTTCAAGGCACATTAAGCAATCTCAATTGTTTATAACATGTCATGCTATAGCAAAAATCACTAAGCATAAAGCCAAAACAATATCAAGCATGACATGATAAAGCCTAAGTCACAGTCAAAAATAAGCTCCTTTTATACCACTTAAACATGAACTTTCCTACTCTTTTCCAATCCAACCCAACTTATTTGAAACAACTCACAAAGATAATAATAAATAAAGATCAGTGAGCTTGTCTCACAAATCCAAAAATAAGAACTAAAAAGTTCTAAGCTGAAAGCACAAGAAAACTAAGGCTAAACACAGTGCTAGCAAAAGAGAACACTCACAGAACAATAAGAATGAAAACTAGAGTGTTCTAGGTAATGAAAACGGAGTGTGTCTCTCTCCAAAAGAAGTGTGTTGGGATCCAACCAACTTATTCAAGCAAACAAAGCAAAAGAAAACTAAAATCGAAAACTAAGACGCTCCAAAAACAACATAATTATGCATGAAACAATAAAAATGAAGTATTTGAAAGAAACCTAAATTTTTTATTAATGAAGAAGGGTATGCCTTGGGCATCCCCAAGCTTTGACGCTTGTACTTCTTAGATATTTCTTGGGGTGACACAGGTGGCATCCCCAAGCTTGAGCTTTAGTCCATTCTTCATCTCATTACATCATTTTTTCCTTAACACCTGAAATTTTTCCTTCATACAAAACTTCACACAATCTTTATTAGCAACATTAGTGTATTCAAGATAATAAGTCTTTGGGTTCAGTTTCAACACCAATAAAACTTCCATTAAAACACAAGCTACTGTAGCACTTCCCTCAAAAATCTCAATTCCCCAAAAAGTAATCAACAAGAAGCAAATGCAAATAATGGCAGAAATCTGTCAAAACAGACCAGCAGGTAAAAACCAATTTTTTTGAAGACCTTATGTTTCTCAAATCGAAAAGTGTTGAACTAACGAAAGTTGTATAACAACTTGGGTCAGAAGAACAAAAAATCGTAGCTCAAACCGACTTACATAGATTTTACATGAATTTTTACAGTGAAGCACAAAAATCTGTTTCAGGACAGCAACTTTCCTAAGCATTACTTCTCTCTCATTAGAGGTTACTCTTGGCACAAAAAGCAAATAAAAAGGATAAGGAGAGGTTATTACAGAAGTAATAACTTCCAAAACTCATCTAAAACTTTTGGGTTATCTCCCAATAAGTACTTTTCTTTAACGCCTTTAAGTTAGGCAACATAGTTTGAGAAGATGCTCACATACGAAATATGAATTGAAGTAAAAGAGATCATCAAGAAGCAAATTTAAAACACATTTAAGTCTAACCCACTTCCAATAAAAAATAATCTTGTAAAGAAACAAGTTATGAAAGCACAAAGCAACAAGCATAGGAAAGCAAAACAAGTACAACTTCAAAATTTTCAACATAAAGAGGGGAAACTTAATATTGTTGAGATACATAAAACCATGTTTCCCTCTCTCATAATAACTTTCAGTAGCATCATGAATAAAATTAACAATATAACTATCACATAAAACATTCTTATCATGAGCCACATGCTTAAAAGAATTAATACTCTCCACATAAACATAGTCATTCTTATTAATTATAGTGGGAGCAAATTCAACAAAATAGCTGTCATTATTGTTCTCATCACCATAATCATCAAATATAGGAGGCATATTGTAATTATAATTAATTTTCTCCTCAATAGTAGGTGGACTGAAAATATCATATTGATCATTGTAATCATCATATATTGGAGGCATAGTATCATCAAAGTAAATTTTCTCCTCCGTGCTTGGGGGACTAAAAATATCATGCTCATCAAAACCAGCTTCCCCAAGCTTAGACTTTTCCATAGCATTAGCAATAATGGTGTCCAAGGAATTCATACTAACAACATTTCTATTAGCATGCAAATAAAGTTCTATAGGTTTTTTAATTTTCTCTTCAAACACATCATGTCCTAACTCAAGATAAATAATATAAAGCTTTCTAATTTTTTTGTTGTTTTCCATTAAGCCTAACTAGTGAAAACAAGAAACAAAAAGACAAAATTACAGAATCTAAAGGAAATAACTTTGAGCGCTCACACCGGAGGATGTGAGTATCTTTTACCTTACCTTCCTGGCAACGGTGCCAGAAAATAGCTTGATGTCTACGCACTTCTATTCTTGTAGACAGTTGTTGGCCTCCAAGTACAGAGGTTTGTAGAACAGCAGCAAGTTTTCCCTTAAATGGATCACCCAATGTTTATCGAACTCAGGGAGGAAGTGGTCAAAGGTATCCCCTCTCAAGCAACCCTGCAATCAAGATACAAGAAGTCTCTTGTGTCCCCAACACACCCAATACACTTGTCAGGTGTATAGGTGCACTAGTTCGGCGAAGAGATAGTGAAATACAAGTGGTATAGATAATTATAAGTGGTAACAGTGATAGAAAATAGCTTGATGGCATGGAAAAGACTAAAGTAAAAATGAAATAAAGATAGAAGCAAGCAAACATGTAATAGATCTAATGGCAAATGGTGTTTCAGTGATTAGAAACAAGGCCTAGGAATCATACTTTCACTAGTGAACACTCTCATATAAATATATTCTTCTTTATGATACTACGCTGAACTACTCTCCGGTTGGACACTCTAATCTATGGTAGGGCTATAACAGCACACCTTAAAGTAAGCCTTTCCCATCGAGATAACCCCACACTGTCACCTTGAGCACTAGACGGTTCAAACAAACACCACAATTTTATAAAGACATCCAACTCCAAATATAACTCATAACAAGTGCCACCATGGTGTGCACACTGTTAACTTCACACACATGGGGAGAGCAGAGATCTATTAAAGCACTTGAGTGATGATGGGAAAATGGAGCGAGAAAAGACGCGTCCACGTCATAGAGACAGATAGTATAATTTAAAATGCGTAAATTCATAACATAAGAAAGGGATCAAACATTGCAGGTACTTTATTTCCAGAACTCTTACATATATATAAAAGAACTGTTAATTACATCTCCGGAGAGAAAACCCCTGCTTAAGAATTCCAACATATCTATTACATAGCATTACAACATGTGAATTCTACAAAATGTAGAAATAAAATAAAACTACAAAATGTAGACACTAAAGTCCTCCTCGCTGTCATCGATGTCGTAGCACTCGGGGAAGCCTTCAATTTCATCGATGCTAGCATATGTGTAGCATGATAATGATGGTTTGATTTATTTGGAGCATGTGACATTTTGATAGTCATATTATCCACTTGTACCAATTTTAATAGTACTTAGTGTTCATGTATATGGCACATGCATTCCTTGGCTATTTTCGCATGGATCATTAACCATTGTAGATTTAGTTGTGAGTGGTGTTTATAGTTTTGGTCATATGACGACCTATTTGAATGGTTAACTAGCTGGCCAAAGAGCATTTGTGCAATATAGGGGCATAACTCTACTATGAGTTGATTTATCATGCATGTGATTTTTATATGCATGAGTATGTGTTCACTATAGGCAATAACTCTATTTATGAGCCGATTTTATCATGCATGTGATTTTTATATGCATGCATGGAATGGAGAGAATATTTGGTTTACTTGGCGATGACAATATGTATAGCATTTCACCAAGCTAAGATATGGGGTTTTGTGGAATTTTCTGATGCACTATGATATGTTTAGTGCAAATAACATAGGCTATGACCCCAGTTATCGTGGATATATGCACCTATATGAGAGGAGTGCATTGCTTAAATTTAATATCATCAAGTGCACTGTGTTATGTTAGTGCAAGTGTCCTAGGCTATGATCCTAGTTATAATTTAGTCTTATGGATGCATGCACCTATATGAATGAGATGCATGGTTTAGTTTTAATCAATATGAGATTACCTTTTGACATGTAAGTTAATTTTCCTACATGCACTTGATCAATACTAGTTCCTAAATTCGCCACATAGAACTAGTCACATATTTATATGATTTTGGATTTCATATTTGTGAGAAGTTTGGGGTCATATGAAATTTATCTTTATTTATGTGGATATATTTAACAAAGTTCCACTGCACTTATATTATAACTATCACATGTGCCCACGTGTAGCATAACCGAATGGAGTATGGCAATTTCTCTTTGTTTGTATTATCACTTGCAAAGCATAGAGCATAGGCTTGTAGTGTAACCAAACAAGAGTATATGTCGATATATATGCATGTTGAACTTATATGCAAAACATACATAGAACTTAGCGGTGTGATATGATTTCAACACTTATGTTAATACACTAGTTTTATATTATCCCTAAATCGTGTATAAGGAGACTAGTGATATTTCTATATGAACATATATCTTATAAAGTTTCACTTCACTCATATTATCACTAGCGCCATGTAGCAATATGCCCACATGTAGCGTAACCGAGTGGAGTATACTTGTAGTGTAACCAAACAAGAGTTTATATCAATTTATATCGCATGCTCAATTTATGCATGTATGCACTTCACTCGTATTATTACTATCGCCGTGTAGCAATATGCTCACGCGTAGCATAACCGGATGAAATACGGTTATTTCTCATTGTTTGCATTATCACTAATAAAGCATAGGATGTATGCTTATAGTGTAACCAAACAAGAGTATATATCGATTTATATTTTCATGGGCATGATAGAGCCTATGTCAATTTTCATCTCAGTTAGATATTTCAGACTAAACTATGCATATAGCAAATGTCATTTACATGCATTCTTCTGCATAGCGAGAATGGAAATGGCATGCAACAAGCGGCTGGCTAATTTCCAAATCAAGCAATTATAAAATGTACGGAGCATTGCTTGCTTGATCTCTACACAAATGTGCATATTTTCAATATTAGTATATAGTCTATAATCATTTTGGGAGTGCAGACTGGTGAATACATATAATCATATATAGCCACATGCGTGGAGTTTGATTTTACCCGGTGTAGACCCTATATACTTATAATAGGTAGATGACATGCAAACAATATTTTATTTGGCCTCTGCTTTTTATGTCAACACGGCTAGCACCTATAGTAGCTAATTCATTTGGGGGACTAGACTAGGATCATGTATATGGAGCAGTTATATCTAAATCTCTGACCGCATGTATAGAGTTTTTTGGGACCAAAACAATGGTGAGTTTGATTTCTATTTCTATTCTTGAGTTGTATCAATGTGGGAGTCAAGATCACCATCTGACCGAACCAAGAGGGATTTATTTAGGTGCACCTAATTTGTATCAACATAGGACCAGAGATCACCATGAGACCAAAGTTAGGATTTGGTTTAGTACTTGATTCGTATCATCATGGGAACATAATCGCCGTGAGACCAAATCAAGGGCCAATTTAATTAGATAGCCTAGGGAATCTACCATATACAAGAAATCGTCGTCCGGAGTGGAGAAGAAAAGGAGACTCGCCTCTTTTTCTCACCTTAAATTGAGGACGTGCCGAAGCTGCCGGGCGGCGATGAGCGAACTGCTGCTTGGCTTGCGGCAACCAGACAAACATGCACTGTAGTGTGTATGTCGAGCGGCCGGAGGCGAGCTAGGCAGTCGAACGGGTGGCCGGCGACGCGTGTCCGGGGATTGTGAGCGGCCGACGGTGTGTATGGCGTGCGGTCGTCGGCGGCTCCTGTATACCGGGTGAGCAGCGACGGACCTAGCAGGGATTCAGGATTAGCTATTGGTGATTTAGACAGCAGCGATTGACCACAGTCGTGGGATGGAATGGACCGCGCGGGAGAGCCATGGGCGAGATCAGCCAGCGATGGACTGGATTGGCGGACAATGATGGGATGAATATGCTCTATGATTAGCGATTTTGGGGATTAGCCTGACTTTTTGGCTCCTGGCCTTTATATAGAGGATTATCTAGGAGTTCCCGCGCCGGAGCGGCACGCACGTTCTGGAGATCGTGGGAGGATTCGTGGGCGTCATGGCCAGATGCAGCTCCGTCTCCAAGTTTCTCCGGTAGACTTAGTATACGCAGGCTTCTGAAGCGTTTGGAGCCGGCCATTAGTTGGTCGTTAGCATGGGCTTTGGACACTAATCCGATTAAGTACCTAATTAAGATGGGCCTTAAAATTATAATTAGCTGGTTAAAATAAGCTAATGCATGCATACCTACGGGGCTATACTGCCCGCACGTGAACATGGGCTTTAGAGTGCCATGGGCTTGATTATCTTGATACGTAACAATGTAATGGTGCCGGCTAATCCATGCATACACGTGAATAGCAATGGTACTTATCTTTTTTTTATCATGCAAACTTGCAGCGATTTCATGCATGGCTAGTGCAAACTTTGCTAGCTAGCATTTCTAGCTAATTCTTTGAACGTTGTATATCGGTCTATAATTTAGTCGACCGATAATTTTATTTGTAGTTAATACATGGCTACACCTTTTTTATGTATAATCATCTGTTAAATATTTATGACATTATCTTATAGGGTTGCCAACGTGCGGCACCGATATTTTATCCCGCCATCGCATAATTAAAATATCAGTGTTGTCCAGATGGTGAGTTTTGAAGAATAATTATATATCATGCCAATATTCTTCTTGCCGTAAAATTTTAGAACTTTAGGTTTGCTCGCGATGGCGACAATTCAGAGTGATATTACAATGCCCCGTTGATGATATGCACCGAGCGATTTATCCTTCTTCCTTTTTTTATTAGGCAGGCTCATCTTAAATATTTATTTCACTATTCAATTATTTGATCATGTTTCATAATCATCATGGCTTCTTTATGTCCGAAAACAAAATCTGTGCCAACAGATGCCCCTCGAGGTCTGAATGTGAATGAAGTTTATTTATTCATTTTAGATCCAGAGCTTGAAAAATATAACTGCACGATATACATGTTTCTTTATATATATATTATTTTATGCAGGTCCGTGACGTTGGGATACGTATTTTATTGCCAGGGTATGTTCCAGCAATCATATTTGAAAGTTTGTTGAGGCCTTGGCTTCGATAGCAACTGAGTCCTAAAAACTTGTTCAACAAGCTGATATTATCATTAGTAGTACCCCACGGCATATCAATCTAATACATCTTATCATTTTCTTTTCTTTACTTCCCCGGTTCTTACTTTTGGGTAAGCCCATCCGCAACCACGTTTAGATCCCATCTCCAGGTGGCCGCTAATCAGGTATGTATTCTTATTTAGGAAGTCGATGATTCCTTTTTATCCCGATCTTTGGAGGGGCTTTATCTGATTCGTCCTCTTTCTATTCTTAGGTGTTCGTACGAGTTATTAATGCTCGTACAGTTTAGCGGTCTCAATTAGTAGAGATCGGCTCTCAATATTGTATGCAGGTGAGTTCGCATAGTCGCGACGACGTTTGTATGCAACAATGCATCACGCGCATCGCGTGTACTCTGATTTGATGGTTTTATTTTTTTAATGCGCAGGGAGGCGGAATCAAGATCTGATATAGCATACGATCTTTACCCACTACGAGTACGTCTGCTCTTATCCGAGGTATAACTTCGTTTCTCTTTTTTTTTATATCGTTGCCACATGCAATTTCCAATTAAGCACGAGGATGGTTTCTTTTTCAAACGTACAGTTTAGGAAGTTTGTTTTGTTTTAGCCGTTTTGGCTTCATGGTTGGCGTGTCGGCAGGTTAATTCAAACTTGGTCCGTTGTACAACCATGGAGACTATTATACGCAGCATTCTTATGTTAGATATTTTCTTAAAATTCCTTTTTGGCGTGTAGTACAATTGGTGGACATGGTAACATCACATGTAGTTTATTTGATTTTACATGACATTGAATTAACTGCTCGTAGTTGGCGGCCCGATAAGCTTCTATACGAGCTTGATCCGACGTACAACTATTGAAAGATCAATCCATAGTATGCGCGTAATTTTAAATTATTATTTTTTGCTATATTTTTTTACTTAATCGTCTCTCTTTATATTGTATAGGATATTGAACACTCGGCTGGACATAGTTGCTTATAGAGCTAGGTAATGCACCATTGCTTCCATTTAATTTAAGCCAAGCGTTCCCTTGCGCAGATATATGGCGTCATACTTATCTTATGTCTTTTTGTACATATAGATGGCGCGTGATCCAGCGTGTGTTCCTTCGAACGAATTATCAATTTGTCAGCTAGCTGGGCGACATTTGTATGAGTCTTCCACTAGTGAGTTGGCCAATCCGATGATCGGACAGGAAGTGCAAACGCATGGGCATTTGACGCGTCACCCCGTGGCTGGAATTTTGGGACTAGCTTCAATCATTTTTCCTTCTATTCCTTCACCAATTACTCTAAATCTGATATCAAAGCCTACACCTTAGGGACCAGGATGGTAAAAGATGGCTTAGGCTGGGATGGTCATATAATTGAATACGTCCTTCGCCCCTGAGGCTATGTTGATTGGGGTGTTTATGTTTTGAACCATCATTCCTTTCGTTTGAGGGGTGCGGAAGAGAACACAGATTATATATATGGGGCTATTTATTGCTCGCTCGGTGAGTATGAGGTGTGCCCTTCACTCTTACGGTCGCTTTTGGAAAGGTGGGATCTAGAGACCAACACATTTATCCTTCCATCTGGTGAACGCACGGTGACCCTTCTCCATATGCTTTTGACGTCAGGTCTTCCTATATTTGGGGATCCGTATGAGGAGTATATGCCCTCGCTAGATGATCTAGAAACTTACAATCCTAGGTTTCCGAATTTCTTCCACGATCTTTTAGGTGCATTCTATGAACTTAGTCGTACAAATGGAGGTCATGTGACCTTCCAAATTTGGTGTGACCATTTCTATCACAAGCACGAGCATACTTTATCTTTTATCTCCCTCATAGAACAACACGTATATGCCATGGATTTTATTGCCCTTTGGCTTTGTTGTTATGTGGTTGTTGGTGGAAGTCCCTACACCCGCCACGGCGTTCTTGTCATAGCTTCATGGATTGCCATAGGGCAAAAAGTTTCACTTGCTCCGCCCACGCTTTCTTCCTTATATTTTTCTCTTCAAGTATGAGTTCGCATCATGTTTATACTCATGAGAGTATGGAGTCAATATCCTTTTTTATATATAACATGCACTAGTTTATATTCATGATGGCATGGGGTCAATTTATTTTTTGCCATTTGTTTTATGTGGTGCAATCATATTATACTCGTGAGTGCTAGTAGTAATTTTTCCATCTTTTGATATGCCCCGGTTTATAATTGTGAGGGTAAGGGGTATTTTTGGTGTTTTTTCTTGGGATGCAATCAGTTTATACTCGTGAGTGCTAGGAGTGAAATTTTTGTTTCTCCCAGTTTACACTCGTGAGGGTATGGAGTTTTTCCTTGTTTCTTGCGCTCTAGTTTATACTCATAATATGATGGAGTATATTTTGTCTGTGCTCCAGTTTATACTTGTGAAGGGGTGGTGTATTGTTTTGGTGATGCCCCAGTTTATACTCTTGAGGATATGGAGTATATTAATTATTTTCGTGTGTGCTTTAATTTGTACTCATGAACCGATGGAGTTTTTTTTGGATGATGCCCCAGTTTATACTCTTGAGGGTATGGAGTATATTATTTATTTCTGTTTGCGCTTTAGTTTATACTCATGAAATGATGGGGTATTTTTTTTCTTTGGATGATGTCCCAGTTTATACTCTTGAGGGTATGAAGTCACCACTTAATATGACATAGTTTACACTCGTAATATTTTGGAGTGGTCCTTTTGTTTCACACAGTTTATACTCATAAGATTTTGGAGTATTTTTTTAATATGGTATACTTTATACTCATAAGAATTTAGAGTAATGTTTAATATAGCATAGTTTATACTCATAAGGTTTCGGAATATTTTTAATACGGCATAGTTTATACTCCATAGGGCTTGGAGTACTTTTTAAATTTAAAATAGTTTATACTCATAAGATGTTGGAGTATAGTTTAATATCATCACGCAGTTTATACTCATAAGATGTTGGAGTAATTTCTTTTATGTGTGCCCTAGTTTATACTCATGAAGGCATGGAGTATATTTGTCTGTTTGTTTTATATGGTGCAATCAGTTCATACTCGTGAGTGCTAGGAGTATATTTTGCTATTTATTTTAAATGGTCAATTAGGTTATACTCGCGACTGCGAGGAGTAATCTTGTAGTTTGACATAATTTATACTTGATTTTTTTAGAGTATCTTTATATCATCACAGTTTATACTCATAAGATTTTGGAGTAATCACTGTTTATACTCATAAGATTTGGGAGTATATTTTAATATGGATCCCTTTATACTCATACGAACTAGGAGTATTGTTTACTTAATATGGCACAATTTATACTCGTAAGGATTTAGAGTGAGTATATATCATCTCAGTTTATACTCATAAGATCTTGGAGTAATATTTAATATGGCATAGTTTATACTCTTAATCATTTGGAGTATTTTATTATCATATTTTATACTCACAGATATTGGAGTAGATTGTTTTTTTCATTATATGAGGCTAAAGGCTTATGCTCTTGTTGCCTTGAAGTATGCATGATGTCAACAGTTTACACTCGTAAGACTTTGGAGTAATTTTTCATTTATGGATGACAGTTTATACCCTTCCATCATTGGAGTATTTATGGCATCAATAGTTTATACTCGTAAGAAGTTGGAGTAATTTTCATTTATGGATGGCAGTTTATACTCTTGAAGCCTTGGAGTATTTATGACGTCAGTAGTTTATACTCGTAAGACTTTGGAGTTTTTTTTATTTCAAATGGTTTTCTTTACATGACATGGAAGAAGGTTTATACTCCTACAACCTTGGAGTGTATATGATGTCAACAGTTTATACTCATAAGACTTTGGAGTATGTGTGATGTTAATAGTTTATACTCGTAAGACTTTGAAGTATTTTTGATATCATCATAGTTTATACTCATAAGATGTTGGGATATTATTTCATATCCTCATAGTTTATACTCATAAGATGTTGGAGTAATCTTTAATGTTATCATAGTTCATACTCATATGATGTTTGAGTGTCTTTTTATATGGCATCACAGTTTATACTCGTAAGATGTTGGAGTATTTTTTTAATATGGCTTAGTTTATACTTGTTAGTTTTTTGGAGTAATATTTTAATATGGCATAGTTTATACTCGTAAGCATTTGGATTAATGTTTTAATATGGCACAGTTTATACTCGTAAGCATTTGGAGTAATTTTTAATATGGCATAGTTTATACTCGTAAGCATTTGGAGTATTTTTAGTTTACTCTTAGATATTGGAGCAAATTTTTTATATGCCACAGTTTATACTCATAAGTATTTTGGAGTAATCACCGTTTATCTATGGCTAACACTTTACACTCTTGTTTCCTTGGAGTATATATGATGTTAACAATTTATACTCATAATATTTTGGAGTTATCATCATAGTTTATACTGATAAGATGTTAGATTTTTTTATCACCATAGTTTATACTCATGATATTTTGAGTATTCTTTTAATATGACATAGTTTATACTCATAAGTATTTTGGAGTAATTCTTTTATTTATGACTAACAGTTTGTACTCTTCCTGCCTTGGAGTATATATGATGTCAAAAGTTTATACTCATAAGACCTTGGAGTGCTTTGATATCGTCATAGTTTATACTCATAAGATGTTGGAGTAGTTTTAAATATCATCATAGTTTATACACGTGAGTTTTATGGTAATCTTTACCATCACAGTTTATACTCATAAAATTTAGTCTTTTACTTGACATAGCATATACTCTTAAGGTTCCTGAGTATTCATGACACAGTTTATACTCATAAGTATTTTGGGGTATGTTTTTCATTTATGGCTGACAGTTTATACTCTTGTAGTCTTGGATTTTTTTTCATATGGCATAGTTTATACTCATAAGGATTTGGAGTTTTTTTTAATTTTAAATACTTTTATTTACATGGCATGGCCGAAGGTTTATACTCCTACAACCTTGGAATATGTGCGATGTCAACAGTTTATACTCATAAGACATTGGAGTGATTTTTGTGTAACCCTGAAACCTCTTTATTTTCACAAGGTTCCTACACTTTCAGGACCGCTAATTGTTCTATTGGATCAACATGAACGCATGTCTTGTAATTCTGAAAAAAAAATATGAACAAAACCCCAACATTTTCATTGGTTCATTTCTAAAAAAAGGGCAGGCACGTAAACATCATAATAAGCCTACTTAAATGATCATGTTCTTGCTCTGATTTCACGATAATATCATTGTAAAATGAATTGAGTTCTCTATGAAAGCCCCTGCCATCACATAATGGTGGAGATATCATACTATATTTTCTGATTGCTTCGTACATTTTGGTACGTCTACAACCCTTTTCTTGCAATACTGAACTCAAATCCAAGTATTATATGGTTCCTAATGTAACAGGTAATATTGAAATGTCACATGAAAACTTTGAAGGCCGCATACGTATTCATGCATGCATACTTGATCTGCTAATGGTTTAGGTTGAAGTTGTCCCACAGGTTCATACCAAGACTTCTGTCTTTGTTGAGTTTTTTTCACCTTCTTTGCTAACTTCTCTAACGACACCAATTAGCCTTCTTTGTGACCACAAACTTTGATATGAACTTGTTACATCTCGACAACATTTGTGACACCCAAGTTTTAAAACTCGAGCTTTTTATGTTATTATCGATGGCTGCTCCTGCAAATTAGAATGTGTTGTTGGTGAGGAACCAACAGAGGAATGGAGGGATAGAACCACTTGCATGAGCTTGTTATAGATGGTAAATTAGGAACAAAGTTGTAAAATTTCGGTGCACCGGGGCTCTTGGTTTGAGAGAGTAGCTTGCTCCTCAATAGGGAGCTTTCCCTGCTCCATTTTATGGATGTATATCTAGTATACTCATAGTTGAGGATCGTAACACAATGTTTGGTGTGGTTTAGATCTCTTTTCCAAATGAACCTGATACCAACAATTGTTGAAGGATTTTGCTTGTCACTGTTGCCTAGATCCTAAGGCCGCCCTTGTTGATACGTAAATGGCAATCCAAAGGGTTGTTTTCCATATTCTTGGAAAAGTGGACAAATACCTTGCCGATTATAACACGACAATATTTGATATTACAAGATTTTCCTCGATGATGATGTTGTTATACTGAATTATATGAACCCTCAAAGAATTCATGTACCATAGATGATGGTAATAAAGACAAGGGATTTGACAACACCATTGTCAAGTTTGTATGACCAATTTCACAATCATGAGAATACTTGTACATTACTTTAGAGCATTCTTCAATGGGTTGATCGACCATTGAAGGAACAAACTCTAGCACATCAGGTCGGAATTTGTTCTGACCATTGATGGGTTTTCCTATAGAAGAAAACATCTGAGGCAATATGGCCACAATGTCATCTATGCACCACCCTCCTTATTTCTTTGCAGTCAGGTGGTGAAAATTTATATTTGTTGAATATCGCTACTTTTCCCTCTTTCTAGGAATAATAGTAGGGTGATTGCCCCACTTATACAACTTTCCCTTCCATGTATGGCACCGGAGCTAGAGTAACGGCGCCACGAGCAGATGCTTTTTCAGCAAATCATATAGTTTGCTTGGATGTCTTTGCAAGGACACTGAGTCTTCCCCTCCATTAATGCAAACATACCTTGTTTTTCTTGGTCTTGCTTAGTTGGTGTGGATGGGTAAGCACTACTAAGTGAATTTTTTCTTAGTAGTGTCATGAGAGGTCCTATTGATCAAACCAAAGGAACCCAACATAGATAGTCGCAAATTGTTGGACTTGTCTCTCCATGCCATAAAAATGGAGGAGCAATATATTAGTCCTCTTGAATTTAGATATATGAGAAAAGTATATTATAGGAATCCATATGTTGTATGCTATGCTGGAATTTCAAAGATGAGGGGAGAAATATGTCCCACCGGACGTGCCAGAATCTGATGATGGGAAAATGGAGCGAGAAAAGACGCGTCCACGTCATAGAGACAGATAGTATAATTTAAAATGCGTAAATTCATAACATAAGAAAGGGATCAAACATTGCAGGTACTTTATTTCCAGAACTCTTACATATATATAAAAGAACTGTTAATTACATCTCCGGAGAGAAAACCCCTGCTTAAGAATTCCAACATATCTATTACATAGCATTACAACATGTGAATTCTACAAAATACAGAAATAAAATAAAACTACAAAATGTAGACACTAAAGTCCTCCTCGCTGTCATCGATGTCGGCGCACTCGGGGAAGCCTTCAATTTCATCTATGCTAGCATATGTGTAGCATGATAATGATGGTTTGATTTATTTGGAGCATATGACATTTTGATAGTCATATTATCCACTTGTACCAATTTTAATAGTACTTAGTGTTCATGTATATGGCACATGCATTCCTTGGCTATTTTCGCATGGATCATTAACCATTGTAGATTTAGTTGTGAGTGGTGTTTATAGTTTTGGTCATATGACGACCTATTTGAATGGTTAACTAGCTGGCCAAAGAGCATTTGTGCAATATAGGGGCATAACTCTACTATGAGTTGATTTATCATGCATGTGATTTTTATATGCATGAGTATGTGTTCACTATAGGCAATAACTCTATTTATGAGCCGATTTTATCATGCATGTGATTTTTATATGCATGCATGGAATGGAGAGAATATTTGGTTTACTTGGCGATGACAATATGTATAGCATTTCACCAAGCTAAGATATGGGGTTTTGTGGAATTTTCTGATGCACTATGATATGTTTAGTGCAAATAACATAGGCTATGACCCCAGTTATCGTGGATATATGCACCTATATGAGAGGAGTGCATTGCTTAAATTTAATATCATCAAGTGCACTGTGTTATGTTAGTGCAAGTGTCCTAGGCTATGATCCTAGTTATAATTTAGTCTTATGGATGCATGCACCTATATGAATGAGATGCATGGTTTAGTTTTAATCAATATGAGATTACCTTTTGACATGTAAGTTAATTTTCCTACATGCACTTGATCAATACTAGTTCCTAAATTCGCCACATAGAACTAGTCACATATTTATATGATTTTGGATTTCATATTTGTGAGAAGTTTGGGGTCATATGAAATTTATCTTTATTTATGTGGATATATTTAACAAAGTTCCACTGCACTTATATTATAACTATCACATGTGCCCACGTGTAGCATAACCGAATGGAGTATGGCAATTTCTCTTTGTTTGTATTATCACTTGCAAAGCATAGAGCATAGGCTTGTAGTGTAACCAAACAAGAGTATATGTCGATATATATGCATGTTGAACTTATATGCAAAACATACATAGAACTTAGCGGTGTGATATGATTTCAACACTTATGTTAATACACTAGTTTTATATTATCCCTAAATCGTGTATAAGGAGACTAGTGATATTTCTATATGAACATATATCTTATAAAGTTTCACTTCACTCATATTATCACTAGCGCCGTGTAACAATATGCCCACATGTAGCGTAACCGAGTGGAGTATGGTGATTTCTCTTAGTTTGTATTATCACTGGCATAGCATAGAGTATATACTTGTAGTGTAACCAAACAAGAGTTTATATCAATTTATATCGCATGCTCAATTTATGCATGTATGCACTTCACTCGTATTATTACTATCGCCGTGTAGCAATATGCTCACGCGTAGCATAACCGGATGAAATACGGTTATTTCTCATTGTTTGCATTATCACTAATAAAGCATAGGATGTATGCTTATAGTGTAACCAAACAAGAGTATATATCGATTTATATTTTCATGGGCATGATAGAGCCTATGTCAATTTTCATCTCAGTTAGATATTTCAGACTAAACTATGCATATAGCAAATGTCATTTACATGCATTCTTCTGCATAGCGAGAATGAAAATGGCATGCAACATGCGGCTGGCTAATTTCCAAATCAAGCAATTATAAAATGTACGGAGCATTGCTTGCTTGATCTCTACATAAATGTGCATATTTTCAATATTAGTATATAGTCTACAATCATTTTGGGAGTGCAGACTGGTGAATACATATAACCATATATAGCCACATGCGTGGAGTTTGATTTTACCCGGTGTAGACCCTATATACTTATAATGGGTAGATGACATGCAAACAATATTTTATTTGGCCTCTGCTTTTTATGTCAACACGGCTAGCACCTATAGTAGCTAATTCATTTGGGGGACTAGACTAGGATCATGTATATGGAGCTGTTATATCTAAATCTCTGACCGCATGTATAGAGTTTTTTGGGACCAAAACAATGGTGAGTTTGATTTCTATTTCTATTCTTGAGTTGTATCAATGTGGGAGTCAAGATCACCATCTGACCGAACCAAGAGGGATTTATTTAGGTGCACCTAATTTGTATCAACATAGGACCAGAGATCACCATGAGACCAAAGTTAGGATTTGGTTTAGTACTTGATTCGTATCATCATGGGAACATAATCGCCGTGGGACCAAATCAAGGGCCAATTTAATTAGATAGCCTAGGGAATCTACCATATACAAGAAATCGTCGTCCGGAGTGGAGAAGAAAAGGAGACTCGCCTCTTTTTCTCACCTTAAATTGAGGACGTGCCGAAGCTGCCGGGCGGTGATGAGCGAATTGCTGCTTGGCTTGCGGCAACCAGACAAACATGCATTGTAGTGTGTATGTCGAGCGGCCGGAGGCGAGCTAGGCAGTCGAACGGGTGGCCAGCGACGCGTGTCCGGGGATTGTGAGCGGCCGACGGTGTGTATGGCGTGCGGTCGGCCGCGGCTCCTGTATACCGGGTGAGCAGCGACGGACCTAGCAGAGATTCAGGATTAGCTATTGGTGATTTAGACAGCAGCGATTGACCACAGTCGTGGGATGGAATGGACCGCGCGGGAGAGCCATGGGCGAGATCAGCCAGCGATGGACTGGATTGGCGGACAATGATGGGATGAATATGCTCTATGATTAGCGATTTTGGGGATTAGCCTAACTTTTTGGCTCCTGGCCTTTATATAGAGGATTATCTCGGAGTTCCCGCGCCGGAGCGGCACGCACGTTCTGGAGATCGTGGGAGGATTCGTGGGCGTCATGGCCAGATGCAGCTCCGTCTCCAAGTTTCTCCGGTAGACTTAGTATACACAGGCTTCTGAAGCGTTTGGAGCCGGCCATTAGCTGGTCGTTAGCATGGGCTTTGGACACTAATCCGATTAAGTACCTAATTAAGATGGGCCTTAAAATTATAATTAGCTGGTTAAAATAAGCTAATGCATGCATACCTACGGGGCTATACTGCCCGCACGTGAACATGGGCTTGTAGACTGCCATGGGCTTGATTATCTTGATACGTAACAATGTAATGGTGCCGGCTAATCCATGCATACACGTGAATAGCAATGGTACTTGTCTTTTTTTTATCATGCAAACTTGCAGCGATTTCATGCATGGCTAGTGCAAACTTTGCTAGCTAGCATTTCTAGCTAATTCTTTTAACATTGTATATCAGTCTATAATTTAGTCGACCGATAATTTTATTTGTAGTCAATACATAGCTACCCCTTTTTTATGTATAATCATCTGTTAAATATTTATGACATTATCTTATAGGGTTGCCAACGCGCGGCGCCGATATTTTATCCCGCCATCGCATAATTGAAATATCAGTGCTGTCCAGATGGTGAGTTTTGGAGAATAATTATATATCACGCCAATATTCTTCTTGCCGTAAAATTTTAGAACTTTAGGTTTACTCGCGATGGCGACAATTCAGAGCGATATTACAATGCCCCGTTGATGATATGCACCGAGCGATTTATCCTTCTTCCTTTTTTTTATTAGGCAGGCTCATTTTAAATATTTATTTCACTATTTAATTATTTGATCATGTTTCATAATCAACATGGCTTCTTTATGTCCAAAAACAAAATCGGTGCCAACATTGAGTAGCAAGGTAAATCTATAGATTAAAAACTAATGATCTCAATAAGATCATGCATAGAGAGAGAGATGAACACATAGCTATCGGTAGAACCCTTAGCCTTGAGAGAGAACTACTCCCACATCATCATGGGAATCAGCAATAGTGATGGAGATGGTGGTGGAGATCGATGGAGATGGCTCTGGGGGCACTTTCCTGTTCCGGCAGGGTGCCGGAACAGAGACTTTCTGTCCCCCGAATCTCCCCTTCGGTGACGGTAGCGCTGCGGAACTTTTCGTGGCTGGAGGCTTGACGATTTAGGGTTTTTGTATCGGGAGGATTTTATAGGCGAAGGGGCAAGGTCGGTGGCCGGCCAGGGGGCCCACACCATGCCCTGGCGTGGCCTGGGCTCACATGGTATGGCCACCCTGTGGTCCCTCTTCGTCTCGTCTTCTGGTTTCGTGAGTCTTTCGGTAAAATATCGACTTTGGTTTTTGTCCGGTCCAATTTCGAGAATATTCATTTTCTGACTTTTCTGAAACCAAAAACAGAAGAAAACAGGCAATTGGCACTGTGGCATCTTATTAATAGGTTAGTCCAAGAAAGTGTATAGAAATACTCCAAAGTATGGACAAAACATAAGAAAGTAGATATAAAACAAGCATGGAATAGCATTCTGTAGCAACGATGACCACTTCCAGTAGCATCGTCGTCCTGCCTGTGTAGCACCGTGTTGTCGCTCCACTGCAAAACACAGTCAAACACGCGGGAGCCATGGCGTCTGGGCTATGGCGGCGCGGATCCACGGTCGTGCTTGCCGGGTGGAGGTCGGCAGCGACTTTCCGGCGAGCTTTAGAGGAGGGAGGCGGCCTCCGCGAGAATTAGGGGAGGGCGGCGGCGCGATCTGGCCGACAAGAAGGGAGACGGCGGCGGCGAGGCAGCAGCCCAGAAGGCGTGGCGGCGCGAGCAGGCGGTGCTCCGGCGAGCTAGTGGGACGGGACGGCGTCGCAGTGCGGCAGCAGCCCGGAGGCGCGTCTGCGCGGTGCTGTGCGCGGCGATGAGGCAACAGCCCGGAGGCGCGGCGACGTGAGCAGGCGGCGCGGCGGTGCGGGCAAAGAACAGACGCGGCGTGGCTGGGATGCGAGCTGCGCGATGCTGGGAACGAGAGAAGAGATAAGGCAAGGAAAAAGAGATCCACCCATGTTGTTTGCGGGGAGGCGTGACACGAGGCATCACGCGCGGCGACCCGGGGGATCGAGTCACATGATCCCCCGGGGAGTAGTATCGTTTCCCTAAGAGTTGACTTCTCAAAATTTTGAAAAATGGTTGATAGTACGAAATATCGTCATATCATGCATTGTGCACGTACGTAGAGATCGAATGAATAAAAATAGGTTCATTTGTGAGTTCAGCGATATGGATTGTAATAAATCTAGAAATGTACTGTACAAAATCGCCTAGAACTCGCAATGTCATTTATTCACAACTGTTTTTTCTTGGTGTTTGTGTACCAAAAGTTACAAGGACAGATATATGGATGTTGTCTTCTCAATATGTTTGTTGTCTCTAGTTATTTGAATTGGGCAGAATATTCCGCCAGTTTCACTGATGTGGTATGATTTTGCATGAACGTGAATGTTTGCTTAGTTCCAAGAGTATCAAGATTTCACGGGGTCTCCTTGGTCTAGGCGGGCACAGCTACAGCGTCGCAGACAGTCTGTGTCCGTGTCCTCACCCAATTGGACTTCGCTTCGCAGCTCCGGCCGGCTACATATATCCCCTGGACGCCTCTTTCTTTCCTCCGAGGCAGCGGCGCACGCGGCTCAGGTTGTTGTTCACGTCTTCCGTATGGCAGACCAGTACGACCGGGACCGGGAGGCCACGGCAATAGCGGCCGCCAAGATTCTGTGCAGCCTCAGGAGCAGGAAGCTAGTGGAGTGGCCGGATTGGATCCTGCCGCCGTCAACAGGGGAGCCCGAGGAGCAGAGGGTGGCGGTGGTGGAGCCGCCGCCGCCGCCGCTTCAACTGCTGTGGCCGAAGCGGCAGCGCGCGAACGGGAGATCCAAGGCGGCGAACGCGTGGCCGGTGTCGCTGGAGAGCCTCTTCGCTATCATGGGCCCTGGCGCGTCTTGCGGCAGTGAGGATGGGCCGGCGAAGCGGAAGCCGCGTCGCGACGACAACAAGGAGTGCATGTCGCCGGCGAAACGTGAGCGGGTGGACGGCGACCCGGCCGGCCAGGAGGCTACGTCGACGGCAGCGGATAAAACTGAGGTGATTTTTACCTCCTCCACGATGGCATGCATGGTTTTGATTCAGTAGAATCTCTACTGGATTCGTATACGAGTACAATTTCCATCTGAAACTAGCTAGCCATTAATTAATTAATTAATTAATCCTTAATCCCTGGTTGATTTGAAGGAGCCAAAGAAGAGTCGGAGCGATGATAACCGTGACGAGATGGGGTGCTTGCTGTTTGACCTCAACGAAGACGCGCCATGTGAAGAAGGCCGATCGGAGCGTGGATGGATTTCGCTAACTAACTGATTCGTGCTGTCCGGGGACCGGCTGCGTCTGTTGTTAAATGTTACTCCGTACTAAGATTTAATGGTGCGTCTTTGAGCGCACGATCCTGTTGATTTTGATATTTAGTGGTAGATGAGTTAAAAATAATAATATATTTTTTGTTTTTACCAAATGGATGGTCTTAGCGTCTAAGGCTTAAATTTGATAGATGGTTTCAAATGAGACTATTTTTTATTGGTGATATGAACAAATTTTAAAAGATGTGTTGATAGTAAGGAGATCTATATTTATATTTAGGGGCCCAAGAGTTGAATTTACAGGTGACCTAGCCCGTGAAATAGTTAAGGTGAACGTTGCAGGTTTTTTATTTAAACAAATTTAAACGTCTTAAGAACTAATTTTTTAACACCATATATAAGTTTGAAATATAAAAGGACAATAATGGGGAATTGATTTGTTACCTTGAGTAAGAATATACATAAATGTTCATACCATTTCAGCAAGACGCTGCAAACAAATTCTAATTATGAGATTCCACTTTCCACCAAGGTTTGATTTAAACATTAAGTTGTTATATCTTTACCGTGAAAGCTTGAAGATTCTTTTTACATTATAATGTGTGTACATATTAGTGTGACGTTAAGCATGTATCGACCAAATGCCAAGGTGTGCGATTGAGAAAAACTCTACAATCTTATGCAATCCATATTGCCAGGCTAAACCATCTCGCTGCCCTACATTAACGCCGTGGCTGCAACAAAGCGACGAAGGGCAGACAATGTGTCTTAGACTCCTCCTCACCCCTACTTATCTAGACACCGGTCGATGCAGCAGAGGTATGATGCGTCGACACATGGCTAGTAATTACTTCCAGGCAATGTGTCCCCCTCCACCCCCCCATGCCACCGCCCACCGGTTCCCGCTAGCGTTTCCCGTCCTACTTATCCTATAAACAATGCTTCATTGTGCCTTTCGCCTTTCTCACACCTGGCCATTGGTATCACATCCTAGTACAACGGTTCGCAAGATTGTCACCACATGGATTATGCTCGGGTACAATGCACCCACCCTACCGCCGGTTCCAAGCCCTCCTTTAGACGGAGAGGAACCTTTAGATGGAGAGGAAGAGGAGGAGGTCTAGGAAGATGACCCGGATATGAACCATTTAGAGAACGAGGAGGAAAAAGAGGAGGGTTGATAGCCAACATTGAGGAACAAAGAGAAGGCCGCCATCCTCGACTCGTTTCAACCTAATCGCCATGCAGCAGGTTAGGGAGGTGACACGCGACGAGACCCCAATATGGCCATTCAAGGATGCTTGCCAAAGATCTCAGTCGCCAGCACGGAGAGGGAGGAGACATGCCGTCACTTCATGGCCGTGGCGCTGATAACTTTATTTTTGTGTAGCTTACACTGATAAAAGTCCGAGCTCTATCATGTAGCTCGCACCCATAAAAGTCTTTGTGGTCTATCAAACTGAATTCCTCATATTTTTTTGTGACCTGGTGGGTGTTAATTAAATTGAAGATAGGAGAGGGAGTTGTTCTCCTAATTCTAACAAGGATGGTTCAGGTGATATTGTGAATAAGAACCACTTAAGATATATTATGTGAATTAGTTCCCCAGCTTTAACATCAAACATCCGGATAGATCAAACATATTAATTAGTTCCCTAGCTTTAACATCAAACTGTTGGAAATATGCCCTAGAGACAAATAGTAGTAAGGACTATTATCATATTTCATATAGTTCATGATTAAGTTTTATATCATGCTATAACTGTATTGAGTAGAAACATCAATACACGTGTGATATACAAACAACCAGGGGTTCCCAGTGAAACTCTAGTCACTGGTTCATTGGTCAATAGATGATCATGTTTCCTGATCATGTGGTATTTATGCCAGTTGGAAATGAGGTCATCTCATTCCGAGAATGAGATGATGAACCAATACCCAACCTAAACATCGTGACCCGATCATGTCACGAAGTTCAAGTTACGATGATTAGAAATGGATCCTCGTAGACTATTCCTTAGACCGTGAGGCTATATCAATCACTGTCTCCCGAGAGTGCTTTGATAGTATCAAGCGCCACTTGGTAATACAGTGGTTATAAAGGTGTGTTCAGGTACTCGGAGGAAACCGTTGAGGCAATATATGTCAAGAGCGGGATTTGTCCGTCCATGTGACGGGAAGATACTCAAGGGCCCACTCGGAGAAGTTATAAGCTGCACAGCATGTGATTCGATCACAGGGATATCACTTGTCGGAACGAGTCAAGTAGCATTGTTCCATAACGAGATTGAACACGACATGGTGATGTCATTGATCAGATCTCGGGCAATGCAAGTATCGAGTGACAAAGGGAATAAGAGACGACTGTCCTGGTTCAAACGACGAAAGATCTTCGTGGAACGCACAGGGGTCACATGGCCATCCAGTTCCCTCTGTCGATCATTGGTGCGGGAGTGTCCCGACCATGTCTGGATTGTTCCCGAACCGTGGGGTATCATGCTTAAGGGATTTATGATGCTTAGAGAGTGTTTATAGGATCGGTAGAATCACCGAAGAAGAGTAGGGAGAAAACCAGAAGGGTTTCGGTAAGTCCGGAGGATGTCTGGAGTGGAGGTGGAAGGTGTTCTATAGCCACGGAGTTTAAATAATGTGTGAATGAATGTTAAATGTTGATTTAATCATTTATTCATAATTATTTAAATAAAGAGAGAATCAATTTTAATGGTCAAAGGCTTAATGGGCCAATTCCGGAGGGAGAGGGCCCATTAGGGGAAAGGAGAGAGGGAGAAGGGGCAAGGGGGAGGCCGGCTGGGCCTAGCCCCCCCCTCCCCCGCGTGGGGCCCTCCTCTCCTTTAGTCCCACCCCAGGACTTTGAGGAAGGTAGTACCTCCCCTCCCCCTATATATAGTGGGGGTATTTGGCCAAATTAAATACACCAATAATCAATAAAGGTCTCCCCACTTTTGGGAGGACCTCTAATTGATATTTTCTCTCCCCTTCTCTCTCTCTCTCGTGGCCACGGTCCCAAGTCTGGAATGCGCGAGCGAGAGACATCTTCACCGTGGAGCGCCGTCGCGCTGCGGGATTCGGATCCGGGAGCTCTACTTCCGCAACTGCTGTTGGATCGGGGAAGCGGGAGTCATCGTCAGTCACCGGACATGTGTAACTCCCCGCGAGGTGTCACACTTGAGGCACTCAAGTCGTTGGAGCCAGATGAGCGCAAGGACTTCATCACGACCTTGAGGTCGGCTTCGGCTCGTCTACATCAACCACGCTCTCCTGAGCGTTGACAACGCTTTTCGGTCTTCAAGGGTAAGTTCGCGAAAAGCCCCTCCCGTTACTGTATTACTAATAGATAGGTCCTGGCAGCTTCAGGGGTTCAGGGGCGTAGGGTAAAATTTTATTATTTTCATACGCTGAACTCCTGTAGTGGTATCAGAGCTAGATCTATGCGTAGTAATACTAGTACGGGTAGAACACACGAGATGTAGCGTGTTGGTGTTGATCTTCTAGTTGTTACCCTCCCACGTGTACTTGTGTATACCGCAGTAATGCTTGATGAAGTGGCCCCCAACCAACTTTACACGTTCATTCGCGAGACTGGTCCACGCTTGACATACGACTTGTACCATATAAAGTGGCTTAGGGGGTGTCTGTCTCTCTCGCATTAGTTGGTATACCATTTGTAACGGAGGGCCCCGAAAGGGGTGTAGTAGAGACAACTACTTGATCAACGTTGTGCTGGAAGTTCGTAGGTAAGAACGGTTCTTGTGCGAAAGCCCATTCAGCCACGTAAAACATGCAAAGATAAAGTAGAGGCGTCTAAATTTGTTTTGCAGGGGGCGTTGCTTTGTGATATGGTTGTGGCAAAGGTAAAGTGATTACCTTTTATTACGTAGTAGTAGATAGTCACGAAGGTGACGGACTACCACGCCGGAATGACACCGGTACCCTAGTGTCTACGACGTCGGAACCCTGGCGCCGGAACCCGGTGACGGCGGATAGAGATCACGAAGTGAAGGACCATATCACATAGCATTTACATTCAATATTATTGTTTGTATGTCTTATTGTGTGCTAGTATTAGATACTCGATGGTAGCCTAATAAGATGATCCCTGTTAAAATTACCAACGATTGTGTTCCCCCTTAGTGTGCACCACCAAGAAAGTTCTTCGGTATGAGGCGATCCAGGGTTACATGCCTGGGTGTTAGACATATCTACGTTTGCATACAGTGGGTGTAAGCCATGTTGCACAGCGAATACACTAAGGTTGAGTTGGCGATCCTAGCATGTGCAGACATGGCCTCGGAACACGGATGGTCGAAAGATCGAGCATGAGTCGCATGAATGATGTGACCGATGTTTAGCGTCCACCCTTGAACCCACATTGATGGCCGTGACGATCGGGGGAGATGTGGCTGATAGGGGTCGTGTTATCACTAGGAACCCTTTTGGGGATAGGTGTTTCTGAGTGGAGTTATTATTAACTCATTTAATTATAAACTTAGTCTACATTTATTTTGCAATTATAAATGTAGATGGCTCACCGTGAAGCTTACTTTGTTATTGAGGATTGGGTAAAGGGTGAGAAACTTAGACTTGATGGATCCAACTTCCCTAATTGGCTTGTGCGCCTGAATGATCTCCTTACTAGGAATCATGTGGTAGACTACATACACCGCACGATGGATTTGACTGAGCCAGATTACTATCAGACCCCACAAGAGCTAGCAGACCGCTACTATCGTCAGGAGATGTCCACCTACATTCAGATAATAATGCGTTACGGGATGGTGGATGAACTACATCGCTCATGGGTGATCTTGATCCATATTCGATGGTGGATCAGCTAAGAGCAGAGTTCATAGGCCATGTGCGCATGTGGAAGCACGAGCTGCTTGGAGAGTTCCTTTCCATACAGATGGAGGAGCATACATGTCTGAAGGGTCACTTGGAGCGCATGCTTGATGCATACACAAGACTGGTTCACTTCGTGGATTATTGGATGGATGATCCATTTGCAATAGACGTACTACTTCGGTTGTTACCTCCTAGCTACAAAGGACATGTCCAGAGTAGCATCGTGAGTGGTGATACGGAAGCATTGGATTTCCATGAGTTCATATTACGTTTCAGGAACGTAAAGGTTGAACCAATCACCGAAGAGGTCATCGATGACAAAGGTATATATTTGATATATAGTTTTATAAATGTTATAATCTTGCAAACACATTTGTAGTGTTAAGTATATCTGATACTTGTTCTGTTTTCCTGAAAACAGGTCCTTCTGCATGAGAGGTGCTTGCTGGAGAGGAGGTGACGTTGCGTGTTGATGGCGAGCATGATGATGACGGCCGACGACACTCTCCCTCGACATTTATCATTTAGTTTATGTTTTAGGATGATTATTGTAATCAAGAGATTGTGAACTTCTTTAGTGTGTCTCACACTTCATGAGACGGTTATTCATATGAGTTTGTAACAAACAGTTGTTCCACTTTTATGAATGATTTCTATTAATGTTCATATCTTGTTTGATTATGTGTGAATTATCCTTGTTGTTTGAAACTAATTGATAATGCATGAACATTTGTAAAACATTAAAAAAATGCCTTGTTTAAAATACCCGACTTAAATGATATTTCATTACAGAATGAAAACCATTGTTTAAATTAAGAGTTATAATGGTAATATGTGAAAGTCATTCGATTTCTTGTCACATATAAATCATGCCTAAGTTCGGCAAAATAACTTGAACACTGTGTATTACTTGAATACAAAGTGTTTAAAGAATTGTTAAAAGTTAATACATATTCGATGTATTGTGTTTTAACGAAAATTGTAATTATCATTATATGATTGTTTAAATGTGTAAAGTAGTTTACCAAAGGAAACATAAATATGAAACTATTTGATTTGATCAAAGTGTTTCATCAATAAAAGGGGTATAAATATAAAAGAGAATCCAATTACTATGATTTGATCAATAGTAATGAAATTCAAATTTATAAGAATGGCATAAAAGAAATTGTGGAATGCAAAGCGTTTTGAAACGTCAAAATGCAAAGCATCACAATGTGATATTAGATATCAAAGGGGTTGGATAGAAGGCACCAAATAAATCTTTGTAGTGTAGATGTAGAGACCATTAGCTTAGAAATAATTAGCACTCAATTAGAAGGTAGTGAACCATTTGAATTCGTGAAAGTTTTGGGGTTATTCGATATAACCAAAACAATAGTGAATAAGTCCTTATAGCGTATTCATTGGAAACTTTGAATATGAAACCCATAGCTGAAACCAAAAGAAAAGCAAGATTCGTATTGCTTGGATTTTGGTACATTCTTGAGAAATCTCACTTTTAGTGATGTTTCTCGATTATGGAGCAAATGGAAGATAGTGAAAAACACGATGAGGATTCAAAACCCTGCATGAGAGTGTTGAGAAGCGCAACGGACAATGTTCCTGAATGACTCTCTTCACAGAAGGAAAGAATCAATGATATTGATCATTGTGTTTTCTCCACTAGTGTTTTCACTACATAAAGTAGGATTCAAAATGTAAATCCATATCTAGTATGGAGACACTTTTGAATCAATTGTCATGATTCTTGGAATGTGACATACCTACGAACTACAAAGGAAATAATGGTAAACTAAAATTATGAGAAATCCTAGAAGCAAACTTCCCTTGAGATTAGAAAGCAATTTGTTGCCGAATCTCACAAGTAAAAGGGATTACTTGGAATTTTCCCAAATGACTGCAAAGCCATAGTGGAAAAGGGGGTGAATGACAAAAGCACAATTTGTCAAGTATTGGACAAATTCAAATGAATCTGATTCATGTGTGCTAAATGTCTAGTGGATTTAAAACTAGTAAAGTACTAGTATCTCATAGTAAAATCTGCAAGTTTGATATTTGATCAAAGGATTTTGAAGTTGTTCAAAATTGTGAGTGGATGTGCAATTTGCATAAAATTGAGTGGGAGCTATGAAAGTCTTCCTGAATCAATATGTGATTGACATATTTTGAGTGGGAGTTTATATGAGTAATTCCTAAGTATGTTAAGAATGAAAGAGCAAATACTTATAAATAATGATTTATAAGATGTAGAAGTTGACAATAAGTGTATTAAGATATTATGTAGTATTCCTTAAGGGATTCTGAAAGGGGTTTCAGAATAGAAGTTAATTAAGGAACTGATCCTTAATAACTCAAATTAGGAATAGTATTAAGTTTAACATCAATGGTTAAAAGAAAGAAAAGGATGATCATCATCCACTATGTTAAGACATAGGTTCTATCTTAGAAAACCATGATGATAACTTAACATAATATGTGATCCAATAAGGAACGTTTAAAAGTGATTAAGTTTGAATCACAGAATGTTGAGCTAAGTTTTTGTCCGCAGTGTCTGATAGAGAACTATAGACATGTTTTCCAGATCCATAAAGGATGACATATCTTAAAGCATAAAGGGTTATGTTATAAAGGAATATGTTGGAAACTCCTATAAATACAGATTAAAGTCAAGAAAGAAGCAAGGTGAACAAAAACATCGAAAGTTGCACAGAGTGCACTAGTGTTTCGATGAATACATTTATAATAATAGATAAGGGTACCATCTAAAGTGTTGTATAATGTTATGGCGGGGCTAGTTCGCTTTTAATGTAGAATGATGTGTCCTAGGGCACAGTGCCCATGAGAAAGCCCTCGAGGCTGATCTAACGTCACTGTAGGCTCCTGGAATCAGGCCTCGTTCTGCTGCCATAGCAACAATGCATACACACGGATGCTATCATAAGATAATAAAGTATTAATGTCAATCAAGGTGACATTAGTAAGTTGCAAAGGATTTGGGACTGTAGAGTACAGACCCAAGACTCAACCTCTTCCATGAGCAAGCATGTTCAGGGTACCGGATATATGGTGCCAATGATTGAGAACAAATGAAGCTAGTGTATTTATACTCTAGTGCAAGTGGGAGACTGTTGGAAATATGCCCTAGAGACAAATAGTAGTAAGGACTATTATCATATTTCATATAGTTTATGATTAAGTTTTATATCATGCTATAATTGTATTGACTGGAAACATCAATACACGTGTGATATACAAACAACCAGGGGTTCCCAGTGAAACTCTAGTCACTAGTTCATTGGTCAACAGATGATCATGTTTCCTGATCATGTGGCATTTATGCCAGTTGGAAATGAGTTCATCTCATTCCGAGAATGAGATGATGAACCAATACCCAACCTAAACATCATGACCCGATCATGTCACGAAGTTCAAGTTATGATGATTAGAAATGGATCCTCGTAGACTATTCCTTAGACCGTGAGGGTATATCAATCACTATCTCCCGAGAGTGCTTTGATAGCATCAAGCGCCACTTGGTAATACATTGGTTATAAAGGTGTGTTCAGGTACTCGGAGGAAACCGTTGAGGCAATATATGTCAAGAGCAGGATTTGTCCATCCATGTGACGGGAAGATACTCAAGGGCCCACTCGGAGAAGTTATATCCAATAGCTGCGCAGCGTGTGATTCAATCACAGGGATATCACTTGTCGGAATGAGTCAAGTAGCATTGTTCAGTAACGAGATTGAACACGACATGGTGATGTCATTGATTAGATCTTGGGAAATGCAAGTACCGAGTGACAAAGGGAATAACACACGACTATCCCGGTTCAAACGACAAAAGATCTTCGTAGAACACACATGGGTCACATGGCCATCCAGGTCCCTCCGTCGATCATTGGTGCGGGAGTGTCCTGACCGTGTCTGGAGTGTTCCCGAACCGTGGGGTATCCTGCTTAAGGGCTTGATGATGCTTAGAGAGTGTTTATAGGATTGGTGGAATCACCAAAGAAGAGTAGGGAGAAAACCGGAAGGGTTTTGGTAAGTCAGGAGGATGTCCGGAGTGGAGGTGGAAGGTCTTCCATAGCCACGAAGTTTGAATAATGTGTGAATGAATGTTAAATGTTGATTTAATCATTTATTCATAATTATTTAAATAAAGATAAAATCAATTTTAATGGTCAAAGGCTTAATGGGCCAATTCCGGAGGGAGAGGGCCCATTAGGGGAAAGGAGAGAGGGAGAAGGGCAAGGGGGAGGCCAACTGGGCCTAGCCCCCCCCCCCCCCCCCCCGCGTGGGACCACTAGGGTGGCCAGCGGCCACCCCTCCCCCTCCTCTCCTTTAGTCCCACCCCGGGACTTTGAGGGACGTAGTACCTCCCCTCCCCCTATATATAGTGGGGGTATTTGGCCAAATTAAATACACCAATAATCAATAAAGGTCTCCCCACTTTTGGGAGGACCTCGAATTGATATTTTCTCTCCCTCCTCTCTCTCGTGACCGTGGTCCCAAGTCTGGACTGCGCGAGCGAGAGATATCTTCACCGTGGAGCGCCGTCGCGCTGCGGGATTCGGATCCAGGGGCTCTACTTCCGCAACTGCTGCTAGATCGGGGAAGCAGGATTCATCGTCAGGCACCAGACATGTGTAACTTCCCGCAAGGTGTCACACTTGAGGCACTCAAGTCATTGGAGCCATAGGAGCGCAAGGACTTCATCACGACCTTGAGGTCGGCTTCGGCTTGTCTACATCAACCACGCTCTCCTGAGCGTTGACAACGCTTTTCGGTCTTCAAAGGTAAGTTCGCGAAAAGCCCCTCCCGTTACTGTATTACTAATAGATAGGTCCTGACAGCTTCAGGGGTTCAAGGGCGCAGGGTAAAATTTTATTGTTTTCATACGCGAAACCCCTACACAAACATATGGATAGATCGAACGAATTAATTAGAGGGGATATGTACCACCTCGATCTGGTGTGATGGCCAGTCGAGGGTGAAGGGAATATGTCCTGAGAGGCAATAATAAAATTGTTATTATATGTATTCCAAGTATAAGATAGATGTTTATTTTGCATGCTATAATTATATTAAAAGGAAACGCTCATACATGTGTGTTTAATAAACAAATAAAGAGTTTCTAGTTATGCCTCTCTTATAAACTAGCTCATTGATTAACAAGATGATCAAGTTTCCTGATCATGGACATTGGATGTTGTTAATAACGAGGTCACATCATTGGTGAATGATGTCATGAACATTCATCCAAAGTATAGCATTAGAACCGAAGTCATTATGTTTATATTGATATAACATCATACGAATTAATCGTAATCCTTAGACCATAAGATCATGTTAATTGCTAACACCGGAAGAGTACTTTGATAACATCAAACGTCACACCGTAGTAGGATGACTATAAAGATGGGTTTGGGTACTTCGAAGGTGTTATGTTGAGGCTCATGGATCAAGAGTGGAATTTCTCAATCCCGATGACGGATAGATATACTCAGGGCCCTCTCGGTGATATCACATTAAGATATCTTGCAAGCAAGTGATGTGATCACTAGAATGTTATAACATGGGAATGAGAAAAGAGTGCATGTCGGTAACGAGATCAAACTAGGTATTGAGATACTGATGATCGAATCTCAGACATGTAATATATCACAAGACAAAGGGATTTAATTACTACCGTTAAAGGTTCTCTCAATCATAGAAGTCATCGTTGAATGTGTGGGAGTTAGTATGGATCTCCAGATCCCGCTTCTGATTATTGATTCTAAAGGGGTCTCGATCATGTCTGCATTATTCGTGAACCGTAGGGTGACACACTTAAGGGTTACCAACACCATTTGGAGCAAATATGTTCTAGATGAAAGAATTGCAAAGCGCTGGAATTATTTCAATGGACACCGAAATTGTTTCGGGTGAAATTGCTGAAATTGGTTCTGCATGTGATATTGAAATGTTGCAGGGGGTTTTATGTGAATGTTTGTTAATCAAAGTAATTAAAAAATCTGAATAAAATAAATAAAAGAGTTTTATTAAATGAGAGTTGCATTAAATTTGGTGGAAATTTAATGCATGTGAGTGGGATTTTGAGTGGAGGCAAATTTGATGTGAGTGGAGCTTCCACCACATGAATGAGGAAGAGGTGGGGGCACCCCCCATGGGCGTTGGCCATGGGAGGGGCAGCCCCCCTCTCTTCCCTCTCAAAACACACCTCCTCGTGAAGGATCTTCCCCCCTCTAGAATTATTTCCCCATGGTCTCGGATTAGAGAGATACATGTTCCCGATGGCATTTCATCTAGAAGGAGTTGCTGCTTCCGCTGCATCACTGGAGCAAGGAGGTGGAGGTTGTTCGGTGGCCTAAACGTGTGTGCGAGGAAGGATGCACAACTGATTTGTGGTGCTAGGACTTCGAGGGTATATTCGACTACATCATCCATGAGTTCAATCTCGTTACACTTTGTCGGTCTTCGAGGGTATATTCTCTATGGATGTATATCCATCTGTTGCTTGTATCTAGTAGATAGATCTTGGCGTATAATAGTTCCCATCGTAGGAAAAAATTTGTTTTTATGCTGCGAACCCAACAGTGGTATCAGAGCCTGATCTATACGTAGATGCTTTGCACGGATAGTACACATATGAGTATGTGGGCGATGATGGTCATGTTATTGCATCTTATATGTATTTTGGATATTGGTGGAATAGTGGGATGAAGCGGCCCGGACTAACTTTACATGTCCTCGGACATGAGACATGTTCCACGATTGATATGCAACTAGTTTTGCATAAGTGGCTAGCGGGTGTCTGTTTCTCCTACTATAGTCAATATCTGATTTACAACGAGTTGCTAATAATTTGGTTATCATCATTGTGGTTCCATGTTCGTAGGTAAAACCGGTTCTATCTTCGAAAGCCCTAAGCCACGTAAAACTTGCAATTGATAAATTAGAAGTGTCTACTTTAGATCGTTGCTGGGCTAGTGTCATGATAGGGTAATGTTGTAAGTTGATGTATATTTGATACTCTTACAACACACCTAATGTGTAAGTTCCATAGACCTTGGTCTTACACACAAAAGAATGATAAAGATCATACCACGATGCACATGATAGTGATCAAGTACAAGAACCATGTCATTTCACTTTACACATATGATGTTTGCATCTTATATTGCTTGTTTGGCATTTTAGTAGCATTATAATATGATCCCTCATTTAAATATCAAGATAAAAATGTGTTCTTCCTTAAGTATGCACCGTTCTATGGATCGTGTTTCAAGACATCACATGATGATCGGGTGTACTTGACTTTGCGCTTTCATACAACGGGTGTAAGACAGTTTTACACACGTGAGTACTAAGGTTCTTACTTCGCGAGCCTAGCATGTATAGACATGACCTCGGAACATGGACTGAAAGGTTAAGCATGAGTCATATAGTTGATATGATTCCCATATATATGCTCGCCTTTGAAGCTACATCGACTCACGTGATGATCGTACTTGGTGTAGTGGATTTGATTCATGTAATCACCAAAAAGATACGAGGGGTGTTATTTTTGAGTGGGAGTTCATTCGTAATTTGGATTAGTTGAACTCGATCTATCATAAACTCTATTGTAGATGGCACCACCTGCTTTTAATTTCAATGTGTTCACGGAGAAAGAGAAACTTGCGGCAAATGGTAGCAACTTTATCAACTCGGCCATGAATTTGAGGATTCTCCTCACTGATACACAAAAGCAATATGTGCTAGAAGCACCACTAAGCCCCCCCCCACCAGCTCCTGATGCCCCTGATGAGGAAAAGAACGTCTATTTGAATCGTCAGGAGGACCACAACTTAGTTCATTGCGGCATAGTGTATGGGTTGGAGCCGAAACTTCGAAAGCGTTTCGAAAATGGCAATTCCTTTGATACCATGGGTGAATTGAAAATGATTTTGGATACCCATGCTGCCGTAGAGAGTTATAATGCTTATGAAAAGTTCTTTAGCTGCAGGATGGAAGAGAGCAGCTCCGATAGTGAGCATGTACTCAAAATGTTTGGGTACGTCGATAAGCTTGTGTCCTTGGGAATAATGATTCCCATTGACTTAGGCATACATCGTGTTCTCCAATCTCTATCACCTAGCTACAAGAGCTTCGTGATGAACTATAATATGCAGGGCATGAAAAATTCTCTCCCCGAGCTTCTGTCAATGCTTAAAACTGTAGAAGTGGAGATCAGGAAAGAACATCAAGTTTTGATGATCAATAAGACCATCGGCTTCAAGAAAGACAAGAAGGGCAAACAGAAGGGAAAGAAGGGTGGTGAATCTATTGCCGCACCTAAAAAGAAAACCCAAGCTGTCCCTAAGTCTGATACCGAGTGCTACTATTGCAATGGGACTGGCCATTGGAAGCACAACTACCCCAAGTATTTGGCAGACAAGAAGGCCGACAAGGCAAACAAAGGTATATATGATATACATGTTACTGATGTGTACTTGACTAATACTCGTAGTAGCACCTAGTTATTTGATACGGGATCAGTTGCTACTATATGTAACTCGATTCAGGGGCTGTGGAACAAGTGACAGCTAGCAAGGGATGAGGTCACGATGCGTGTCAGCAATGGATCAAGAGTTGATGTGATCGCCGTCGGAATGCTTCCTCTCCATATGCCATCGGGATTAGTGATAAATCTTAATAATTGTTATTTGGTGCCTGTGTTGAGCAAGAACATTGTATCCAGATCGTGTTTGTTGCGAAGCGGTTATTCATTTAAATCTGAAAACAATGGTTGTTCGATTTATTATGGATAATATCTTTTATGGTCATGCACCTATGATGAATAGTTTATTTCTATTGAATCTCGATAGTACTCATACGCATATTCATAATATTGATGCTAAAATGATTAAACTTGATGATGATATATATGCATATATGTGGCACTGCCGTCTAGGTCATATTGGCGTTAAACGCATGAAGAAACTCCATTCTGATGGACTTTTGGAACCACTTGATTTTGAATCATTTGATACATGTAAGCCATGCCTTATGGGCAAGATGACTAGAACGCCGTTTTCCGGTTCAATGGAACGGACAGCAGATTTATTGGAAATCATACAGAGTGATGTTTGTGGTCCAATGAGTGTGTTGGCGCGAGGTGGATATCGTTATTTTGTTACTTTCACGGATGATTTGAGTAGATACGAGTATATCTATTTGATGAAACACAAGTCTGAAACCTTTGAAAAGTTCAAAGAATTTCAGAATGAAGTGGAAAATCATCATAACAAAAAGATCAAATTTCTACGGTGTGACCGTGGAGGTGAGTATCTTAGTTACGAGTTTAACGCACATATGAAAGACTGTGGAATAGTTTCACAACTCATGCCTGCTGGGACACCACAACGTAATGGTGTGTCAGAACATCGTAATTGTACTTTATTGGATATGGTTCAATCTATGATGTCTCTGACTGACTTGCCACTGTCATTTTGGGGTTATGCACTGGAAACCGATGCATTCACTTTAAATTAGACACCATCTAAATCCATTGAAATGACATCGTTTGAATTGTGGTTTGAAAACAAACATAAGTTGTCATTTCTTAAAGTTTGGGGTTGCGATGTTTATGTGAAGAAACTTCAGCCTGATAACTCGAACCCAAACCGGAAAATGCGTCTTCATAGGATACTCTAAAGAAACAATTGGGTATCCTTCTATCACAGATCCAAGGGCAAGGTTTTCGTTGCCAAGAATGGATCCTTTCTAGAGAAAGAGTTTCTCGCGAAAGGCATGTAGTCAGAAGGTAGAACTCGAAGAGGTTATTGAACCTTCTCTTCATGAAATAGCAAGTGGCACAGCGCCGAAAATTATTCCGGAGTTGACTTCACCGAATGAAGAGGAAACTAATGATAATGATCATGAAACTACGAAAAAGGACACTACCGAACATGGTAGGTCAAACAAGACACGTGCAGCTCCTAAACTATACGGAAATCCTGTTATGAATTTCATGGTTGATGAAATAGATGACCCTACGATGTATGAAGAAGCGATGATGAGCCCGGGTTCCAACAAATGGCTAGAAGCCATGAAATCCGAGATGGAATCCATGTACGAAAACCAAGTTTGGGCCTTGGTGGACTTACCTCACGACCGAAAGGCTGTTGAGAATAAATGGTTTTTCAAAACAAAAACTGATGCTGATGGTAATGTGACCATCTATAAATCTTGACTTATTGCAAAGGGGTTTCGACAAATTTAAGGAGTTGACTACGATGAGACATTTTCTCCCGTAGCGATGCTAAAGTTGGTTAGGATTATGTTAGCAATTGCTACATATTTCGATTATGAAATATGCCAGATGGATGTCAAAACTACGTTCCTCAATGGTAATATTGAAGAAGAGTTGTATATGATACAACCTAAGGGTTTTGCCGATCCTAATGATGCTGATAAGGTATGCAAGCTTCAGCGATCCATCTATGGACTAAAGCAAGCATCTCGGAGTTGGGATTTCCGCTTTGATGCGGTGATCAAAGAGTTTGGATTTGTCCAAACTTACGGAGAGGCTTGTATTTACAATAAAGTGAGTGGGTGCAATGTGACATTTCTGATATTATATGTGGATGACATATTATTGATTGGAAATGATATAGATCTTTTAAATAGTGTTAAAAGTTATCTAAACAGCAAATTTTCGATGAAGGACCTCGGTGAAGCATCATATATATTAGGCATCAAGATCTATAATGATAGATCAAGACACCTGATAGCGCTATCGCAAAGTACATACCTTGATAAGATATTAAATAAGTTTAGTATGGACGGAAGTAAGAAGGGGTTCTTACCTACTCCCTTTGTTTCAAATTACTCCGCCGGCGCGCTTATGTAGGTAAACTAGTACTGCCTTATTTTTCATTCAAAAAATCCTCGAATTTTTGAAATAGATAGTATGAAATATGTACTACGTATACCAAAAATTCTAAGAATTTTTTGATGAAAAATAAGAGAATACTAGGACACCTAGGTAAGCGTGCGCGCGGAGTAATTTGAAACAGAGGGAGTATGTTGCAAGGCAAGACATTGAGTAAGACTCAAAGGCCGGCTATGGTGGAAGAAAGAGAGATAATGGATAAGATCCCCTATGCTTCAGCCATAGGCTCTATAATGTATGCCATGCTATGTACAAGACTGGATATGTCATATGCTATTAGTTTGACTAGTAGGTACCAATCTTATTCGGGTACGGAAAACTGGATAGTGCTCAAGAATATCCTTAAATACTTAAGAAGAACTAAGGATATGTTCCTTGTATACGGAGGTGAAGAAGAGTTGGTCACTAAGTGTTATGTCGATGCTAGCTTTGACACCGATACGGATGACTCTAAGTCTCAATCCGGATACGTATTTCTCTTGAACAGAGCAGCAGTTAGTTGGAGGAGTTCCAAACAACCTGTGGTGGCTAGATCAACAACGGAGGCGGAATATGTTGCTGCTTCAGAAGCGGCGCAGGAAGCGATTTGGATGAAGGAGTTCATAACGGAACTAGGTGTGGTTCCTAGTGCGTTGGACCCAATGGTGATCTATTGTGACAACAATGGAGCCATAGCCAACGCCAAGGAACCAAGGCCTCACAAGAATTCCAAGCATATTAAGCGCCGGTTTCACTCCATCCGTGAGCATGTCAAGGATGGAGATATAAAGATTTGTAAAGTACACACATACCTAAATGTACCAGATCCATTGACTAAAGTTCTCCCTAGAGCAAAACATGATCAACACCAGAACTCCATGGGTGTTAGATTTATCACTATGTAAACTAGATTATTGTCTCTAGTGCAAATGGGAGACTGAAGGGAATATGCCCTAAGAGGCAATAATAAAGTTGTTATTATATGTATTCCAAGTATACGATAGATGTTTATTTTGCATGCTATAATGTATTAAAAGGAAACTTTAATACATGTGTGTTTTATAAACAAATAAAGAGTTCCTAGTTATGCCTCTCTTATAAACTACCTTGTTGATTAACAAGATGATCAAGGTTTCCTGATCATGGACATTGGAAGTTGTTAATAACGAGGTCACAAAATTGGTGAATGATGTGATGAACATTCATCCGAAGTATAGCATTACAATCAAAGTCATTATGTTTATATTGCTATAACATCATACGAATTATTCTTAATCCTTAGACCATGAGATCATGTTAATTGCTAACACCAGAAGAGTACTTTGATAACATCAAACGTCACCTCGTAATAGGGTGACTATAAAGATGGGTTTGGGTACTTCGAAGGTGTTATGTTGAGGCTCATGGATCAATAGTGGAATTTTTCAATCCCGATGATGGATAGATATACTCATGGCCCTCTCGATGATATCACATTAAGATAGCTTGCAAGCAAGTGATGTGATCACTAGAATGTTATAACACGGGAACGAGAAAAGAGTGCATGTCAGTAACGAGATCAAACTAGGTATTGAGATACTGATGATCGAATCTCGGACATGTAATATATCGCAAGACAAAGGGATTTAATTACTATCATTAAAGGTTCTCTCGATCACAGAAGTCATCGTTGAATGTGTGGGAGTTAGTATGGATCTCTAGGTCCCGCTTCTGATTATTGATCTGAGAGGGGTCTCGATCATGTCTGCATTATTCGCGAACCGTAGGATGACACACTTAAGGGTTACCAACACCATTTGGAGCAAATATGTTCTAGACGAAATAATTGTAAAGCGCTAGAATTATTTCAATGGACACCAAAATTGTTTCAGGTGAAATTGCTGAAATTGGTTCTGCATGTGATATTGAAATGTTGCAAGGGGTTTTATGTGAATGTTTTTAATTAAAGTAATTAAAAAAATTCTGAATAAAATAAATAAAAGATTTTTATTAAATGAGAGTTGCATTAAATTTGGTGGAAATTAATGCATGTGAGTGGGATTTTGAGTGGATGCAAAATTGATGTGAGTGGAGCTTCTAACACATTACTGAGGAATAGGTGGGGGAACCCCCCATGGGCGCCAACCATGGTAGGGCAGCCCCCCTCTCCTATAAAAGGCCCCTCTCCTTCCTCTCAAAGCACACCTCCTCGTGAAGGATCTCTCTCCCCCTCTAGAATTATTTCCCCATGGTCTCGGACTAGCGAGATACATGTTCCGGGTGGCATTTTGTCTGGAAGGAGTTGCTGCTTCTGGTGCATCGCTGGAGCAAGGAGGTGGGGGTTGTTTGGTGGCCTGAATGTGTGTGCGAGGACGGATGCGCTGCTGATTTGCGGCGCTAGGACTTCCACACAATCTTGAGATCGGCAAGCGTTCGACTACATCATCCACAAGTTCAATCTCGTTACACTTTATCGGTCTTCGAGGGTATGTTCTCTATGGATGTATATACACATGTTGCTTGTATCTAGTAGATAGATCTTGGCGTATAATAGTTCCCATCATAGGAATTTTTTTGTTTTCTATGTTGCGAACCCAATAGAGGGTGGGATGCTTTTCGTGAGGGAGAAGAAAGAATTCAGAGAGGAGAGATAGGAGAGAGTTCAGACTTCTCTTCTCATTTCAAGCATAAATGTTCAGTTACATGGCTCGGGCTTAAGTACCCCTCTTGACTCACTCTGGCACTCTGGCCCCACTGATAGTTCAACAATACTCACGCACACACCACACACGCGCCACCATCTAATTACTTGTACCATCTACTACTAGTGGCGCCTCCACTGCTAAGGCACGATGTCAGGCATGACAATACCCCCCAGAGGAAAACTTGCTTGTCCCCAAGCAATGACCAAAGGAAATTTAGTCTTCAGCACTTCCAATCTTCCCATGTAGTTGAGTCTTCAGGTAGGCCCTTCCACTTGATCAACACATGAGTGATGGCAGCATTCCCCTTCTTCACCATTCTTCTGTCTAGGAGTTTTTCTGGTAGCAATTCCCTTGGATCCAATGCTGGTAGAGTGGGTAAATTAGCAAAAACTAGAGAATAATCCGGTTTGTGTTCTTTCAGTTGAGAGACATGAAACATAGGATGGATCAAACTGTCTTCTAGTAACTGAAGCATGTATGCCACCTTCCCAATACTTTACACAATTTCGTAAGGGCCAAAATACTTGTAAGCAAGCTTTGGGTATGGACGACTGACAACTGATTGCTGCACATACGGTTGGAGCTTGAGCAGAACCTTTTCTCCCAACTGAAACTCTTTCTCTGTTATGTTTCTATCGTATTTTAGTTTCATACAATTTTGTGATGTGGCTAGGTTGGACTTCAGTTGTGCCAGCTGAGCTTCTCATTCAGTTAACATTTCTAAAATATTATCCTCAGGATGCGCCGGAATAGAGGGCATAGCTCCAAAATTTGGGTCATGACCATAGAGGGCTTTGAATGGCGACATGCTCGGGGAACTATGTATCGACGAATTGTACCAGAATTCAGCTAGTGAAATCCACTTCTTCCAATATGTAGGATTTTCCTGAATGCTACACCGGAGATACATTTTGAGGCATTGGTTGACACGCTCCATCTAACCATCAATCTGTGAGTGGTAAGCTGTTGTAAACTTCAATTTGGTTCCCAATTTAGCAAACAACTATGTCTAGAAATGCCTGGTGAATATGGCACCACAATCAGACACAATAGAATGAGGCATTCCATGAAGCTTGATGATAGAATCAACGAAGACACGGGCCACTTTTGGAGCATAGAAAGGATGCTTCATGGGTATAAAATGTGCATACTTGGTGAATCGATCAACCACAACCAGAATCATGTTGGCTCCTTCGGAGAGCGGCAATCCTTCAACAAAATCAATGGTGATATCCTGCCAAGCACCTGAGGGAATTGGCAATGGTTGAAGCAAGCCTTGAGGGTGCTGGTTGGAATGCTTGTCATGTTAGCACACATCACATTGTCTAATAAATTCTGTGACTGCCAGCTTCATGCCAGACCAAGCAAACAGTTTCATCAATCTCTGATAAGTTGCCTCCACCCCAAAATGCCCCCCAACTGCACTCGAATGTAGAGCGGCAACCAACTTTGTCTGGATGGCTGAGTTTGCGCCTAGCCAGATTTGACCCTGGAAACGAATGAGAACCTGATGTAGGGAATAGCCATGTGCATCTGGGCTAGATAGAGTGAGTTCAGCTAACCTTCTGTGTGCATCGGGATCTGTAGCATAGGTGACATGGGTATACCCCACAGGTACTCGAGCTTGGTATATACGGTCCGAATACATACTGGCCCACGGTGTCGCCAAGGCCCGGATGGAAGGACTCGAGTAACCTACGGACTCTCGATTGCTTGAAGAACAAGAAGAAGCTAAAGATAGAAAGATTAAAGGGAAAACCCTAACTTGTAACCGACTCGACCTGCTACCTGAGACCTAGCCTATCTATATAAAGGCTAGGAGGGGGCAGCGAGAAGGACACACGCAACCCTAGTTTCCACAACCTTCGCCAGATTACATCTGCGCACCATTGTAACTTTCGACTCCCTCGATAATTCCACGAGCAGACAAGCAGGAGTAGGGAGATCTACTAGGCCTGAACCTGGGTAAACCTTTGTCCCCTGTGTGCTTGTTTGCTACCCGATAGATGTCTCCAGCGCTCCCTCCTTCTCAAAAACCCAATTCCATAACAATGGGCATTGACGAGTTAAACCCTCGTCAATTGGCGCCGTCTGTGGGAACTGGGAGTGCTGATGTTGCGGCTTCTTCGCCCTATCAACTGCGATCTACAACTCTGCAACAGTGGAGATTCACCAGCTCTTCGGCGCCTTCGACTTCACCGTCCACACGCCGGCCACTCGCCCATCCTTCGAGTCCGTGGGCGACGAAATCAGCCTGGCGATTGGGAGCTTCCGCTTCCAAGTTGGTCAGATGGGCACGCTTTGCATGCCTGATCAGCCGACAACACCGGCGATTGCCCAGGCATCATGGTTCCCTCCATCGATTGGCACCCTCAGCAAGCTCAACGCTCCGGTGGCAGTCGAGAACACGGTCAGCGATAGCAGCCGCGACTCCGATCTAAGCGATCTGGCCACTGAAGATGGAACCTACGGTTCCGGATCTAAAAGTTGTGGAAGCAACAGCTTCCCTAATCACTTCATGTGCGTCGTCATCAACGCAGGCGACACCTCCGCCAATCGCGGCAATGGTGGTAACACCGGCAACGGCACCGATCCGCCCAATCGCGGCAACGGTGGTAACACCGGCAACGGCACTAACCCACCCAATGCCGGCAACGGTGGCAATGGCGACAACGGCGATAACGGTGGCAACGGAGGAGCAGTCAAACCTCCTAGCATGATCAACGAGCAAACCGGCGAACGCGTCGTGATCAGGCTCAACAAGCAAGAGTGGGATCGCTGCCGCGAAGCCCTACGAGGAGCACCTCTACCCTTCGGGTCCCCGCAGGAACTGCTGATGGGCTACCACTGGCTCCTAAAAGAGGAATTCAAGCGCCAAAAACAAGCAATCGCGCAACTTGAGGCGCGTAAAAAGGCAGCGGACGAATCAAGCCTTCGTCGTGCTGGGCTCTCCTCTTACGGAGGATCCTCCTCAAGAGGCAACGAGTACCTCGCCAAGAAGAGGCAGTCGCGGATGGCTCACCTCACCGAACAAGAGCGCATAGATGCCGCGAAAGTCCTCGACTTCGGCTCTATGACAGCCGACACGAGAGGAAACGTGGTTCCTAGGACACCGCAGGCCGCGGTGACAGCAGCCACAATGTACCTCCTCAATAACCAGCCGCCAGCTGGAGATCCCCAAACGGCCATGCACCGATCTACGATCGCGGGCCTGGGGCTAATCGAGGCCGCCCTCGACAAGGAGCCAGTACCAGACCCAAAAAAGGGAAAAGCGCTACTCCTCGCCCTCGTCCAGCGATGACAGTCACGACCTGTCTCGACGCCGCCGCTCACGGCGACACGATCGTGACTACGATGCATGCGACGAACTCACGCAGCACAAGATCGACAAGTCAAGGGCACGACATGCTCGGTCGACTGACTCGGAAGAGGAAGACGGGGAGCTCTGCAGCGCCAGATGCTTCAGCAGAGCCATCAGGCAGAAGCGGATGCCTAAAGGGTTTAAACTCCCATCAGAGAACCCGAAATTCGACGGTCTACAAGACCCCAAGATCTGGCTAGAGGACCACATCTCCTCCGTCAGGCTACACGGAGGCAGTCGAAGCACTGCCATGCAATGCTTGCAGCTACAGCTGCAGGGCGCCGCCCGGGCATGGCTCAACAACCTCCCACGTGGATCCATTCGCAGTTGGGATGAGCTGGTCTACAGCTTCGTGCGCAACTTTAAGGGCACGTACAAACAGCCCGCTTCAATCGAAGAACTGAGATGCTGCCAGCAAAGATCTGGCGAATCGCTGCGCTCTTACATCCAAAGGTGGTCCATCATCAAGAACTCTGCGGAGAACATCTCGGAAGACCGCGCGATTGATGCATTCAACGGTGGTGTCCTCCACATGGAACTCAAGGAGGAGCTAGGCCGCTCAAAGCCCCAGACCATCGACCACCTGATGGAGATCGCGAATCGGTGGGCCGATGGAGAAGATTCGGTGAAGAATTGCGTTCACTCCGACGAGGAAGCAGAACTCGAACGGAGACGCGACCGCCGGGGCAAGCGTCGCATGCGCGTCTACGACGATCGCGATGACGTCAACATGGTCGCAGCCGGCTACGCTGATAGACGCGACGATAACCGCAACAGCGGATACCGCAGCGGCGGATACCACGACTCCGGGAAAACCACGCAAGTATGGCAACGCCGCACTCGTGATGAGGCACCCGCGACCTCCATCGAGGACAAACTGTCCGGTCCATGCACGGTACACTTCTACATCGACAAGCATGATGGCAAGAGAAAGTCCAGCCACCTCCTCAAGGACTGCCGCGAGTTCCTCAAGCTACACGAGGGATTGGCTCAGATGAACCGTAATGCGGTCGAAAGAGGCTACGGAGCCGCTCTAGGCGCCATGGCACATGGCGCACCACCACCACCACCTGGGCCACCCCCGAACGGAGTTGCACCAGACCAGCACCACGGAGGCGAACCGTACCCACGGGCCATGGGTACCATGATGATCCAAAAGGGGCGCCCCTCCAATAGGGTGCAGAAGGCCATCACTCGCCAAGTCAACTTGGCCATGCACTCGCCACCATCCACTACTGAGTACCTCAGTGGCAGTGAGTCATGCATTACCTTCGACAAACACGACCACCCGCCTCAAATACCTCACCCAGGTCATTGCCCCCTCGTACTCGAGGCGCAAATTGGAGGCTTCGACATGAGTCACGTCTTCATGGATGGCGGAAGCGGCATCAACCTCATATTCACGAGTACCTTGCGAGCAATGAGGATCCCTCTAACTTGCTTGGAGGCATCGGACACAACGTTCCACGGCATCGTCCCAGGGAAAGGCGTATACACCCTGGGCAAAATCAACATGGACGTCATCTTTGGCACGCCGAAAAACTTCCGGCGCGAGCGCATCGACTTTGAGGTCGTCGACTGGCCCTCACAATACCATTGCATCCTTGGGCGCGTCGCATTCGCCAGGTTCATGGCAGTACCCAACTACGCCTACCTACAGATGAAAATGCTAGGTCCCAATGGCGTCATAACAATCAACGGGAACTTCGAGCGATCTGACGCTTGCGACAGGGAATTCAACAGAATCTCCCAGTCCTTCGGCATGTAGGAGGAACTCGCAAGACTGAAAGAGACGACAGACAACAGTCTGCCTCCCTTGAGTAGGCCAAGCTCACCTGATCTCTCCTTCGACTCATCCATGCACACAAAGAAGGTGCAGGTCCATCCATCGGATCCCGCCAAGACGGCCCTCATCGCCAACAACTTGAGTCCCGCATAGGAACTCTGCTTCCTTGACGCCTACTTAGGCTATAACCAAATTCGAATGAAGGATGAAGACCAGGAGAAGACAGTGTTTACAACGCCTTTCGGTGTGTTCTGCTACAACACGATGCCCTTCGGGCTAAAAAACGCGGGAGCCACCTACCAGCGATGCATGCAGGCTTGCCTCAAGGAACAACTAGGTCGCAACATCCAAGTCTATGTCGACGACATAGTAATCAAGACCAAGGAGGAAGCCTCTCTAATCGATGATTTGCGCGAAACCTTCGCCAACATCGATCGATACCGGATCAAGCTCAATCTGGACAAATGCGCCTTTGGCATACCATCTGGGCAGCTACTCAGATACCTCATCTCCACGAGGGGGATCGAGGCAAACCCGAAGAAGATAAAAGCCATACTTGCCATGGAGAAGCCGAAGAACATAAGAGGCGTCCAGCAACTGGCCGGACGAATCGTGGCCCTTAGTCGATTTATCAGTCGGATGGGTGAAAAGGCATTGCCCTTCTACCAGCTCCTCCGCAAGACCGAAAAATTCGAGTGGACCAATGAAGCACAAGAAGCATTCGATGATCTCAAGCGCTTGCTATCCACTTCGCCGGTACTGGTGACTCCACGAGAAAGGGAACCATTGTTGTTGTACATCTCCGCCACCAACCAGGTGGTGAGCACGGTGCTCGTTGTCAAGCGAGCCGAGGAAAACAAAGTCCACGGCATACAACGCCCGGTATATTACCTCAGCGAGGTCCTCACGCCAACAAAATAGCGGTACCCGCACTACCAGAAGCTGGCGTACGGCGTCTTTATGACCGCCCGGCGACTGCACCACTACTTCCAGGAACACCCAATCGTGGTAGTCAACGACGCCCCGTTGGGGCATATCCTCAATAACCCCGACGCCACGGGGCGAGTCGTGCTTTGGGGAATAGAGCTGTCTCCACGAGACATCACATACAAAAAGCGCGACGCCATCAAGTCGCAAGTGCTCCCTGACTTCCTCGTGCACTGGATGGAGAACCAACTCCCGGACAAGCCAGATATGTCCTACCTCTAGACAATGCACTTCGATGGGTCCAAACGGAAAGATGGAGCAAACGCAGGTGTCACATTGACATCACCTCAAGGGGACAAGCTGAAATATATCATGCGAATGCAGTTCACAGCCTCAAACAACGAGGCTGAATATGTGGCCCTGTTACATGGGATGAGGATGGAAAAAGCCTGTGGCGCCAAAAGGCTAATCATATATGGCGACTCCAAGTTGGTCTTCAATCAAACAATGCACGAGTGCGACGCACTGAACGACAACATGATCGCGTACCGCGACCTCTACGACACACTCGAAGGAGACTTCGATGGTTGCGAGTTGCGACACATAGGTCACGAAAGCAACGAGGAGGCGGACACACTCGCCAACATAGGCTCTACCTACGCCCCCATACAACCTAGAGTATTTCTCGAGCGCATATGCGAACGCTCCATCAAGCCAAAGGCTGTAGAGAAGAAAACAAGCGCAGCAACGGACTCGGGGGCTACGCCACCCAATGAGCCAATGGCACTCGATGACTTGGAGCTGGACAAAGGACTCGAGGGACCAATGAGCGTCATGATGATCGAACAATCTTGGACGCAGCCGTACATTACGTACCTCCTCAGCAAGAGACTACCGGACGACAGATGCACGGCACATCGCCCGGCGCTCCAAGACATTCGCCGTTCTCAACGGCGAACTGTATAAACGCAGCATCACAGGAGTGCTACAACGATGCGTCTCCATGGCTGACGAAAGAGCAATACTCCTCGACATCCATGAAGGGACCTGCGGGCACCACGCAGGTAGTCGCGCCCTCGTCGCCAAAGCTCTGCGAGCTAGATTTTACTGGCCCACGGCCATGCGCGACACCAAGGACATAGTCCAAAAGTGCAATGCTTGCCAGCGATTCGCGGACAAGCCACACGCACCAGGCGCAGAGCTACGGCCCATTCCATTGGCCTGGCCCTTCGCATAATGGGGGCTTGATACTTCGCGCGGAGGCTACGTCTACCTCTTGGTGGCGGTTGACAAATTCACCAAGTGGATCGAGGCCATGCCAATGACCAACCAATTAGGACACAGCGCAGTCAAGTTCTTCGAATCCATCATCTACCGCTTCGGTGTGCCACACAGTATTATTATCGACAACGGGACGAACTTCACATCCAAGGAGTTCCAAGAATTCTACGAGAACCTAGGGATCAACATCAGATCCGCCTCAGTGGCGCATCCACAAACCAACGGTCAGGTGGAAAAAGCAAATAGGCTCGTCTGCAGTGGCATCAAGAAGCGACTCATGCGACCACTCGAACAAGCGGCGGGTTGCTGGCCAGATGAGCTGCAATCCGTACTCTGGAGTCTACGTACAACTCCAAACAGCGCCACGGGCTACACGCCATTCTTTATGGTGCACGGAGCAGAAGCGGTACTACCTGCCGAGGTACGGTACAAAGCGCCGCGCGTGGTCGCTTACAGTGAACAAGAGTCATCCCTCGCACTCGAGGATTCCGTCGACCTCCTTGAGGAAGCAAGGGAAATCGCCGCGGAAAGATCAACGATCTACCAGCAGAACCTGCGCAACTACCACAGTAGAAGGCTTCGCCCCAGATCCTTCATCGAAGGTGACTTGGTCCTGCGACTGAAGCAGCAGGGGCATCTCAAGCTCGAGTCCCTCTAGGAAGGACCGTACGTGATTACAGAAGTAATCCCAGGTGGCGCCTATCGCCTTCAAGATTTAGAGACAGGAGTCGCATACTCCAACCTTGGAACGTCGCACAACTGCGACGCTTCTACCCTTAGTCGTTTTTTCTTTACTTTTACATCGCAAATAAGGCTACTTAGCCAAGGCTACTTAGCCGCACATTGTACTTCGTACTATTCTTTGAATAAATAAAAGCTAAGTGCCCTGAAACTCTGTGCTCTCCTTTACTTTGTCAATTTTCATACTCGGGGGACTACGCCACCCTATACACATATGTTCTTCGAACAAAAACGCGACATCCTGAGTAGCTGGCACATCAATCAAACCCCTTAACACAAACTCAACCCAGCTGCAACGCACCTGACAGGTTGACAAGGGAACGAGATAAAAAGATGGCCAGGCTAACGAAAAGGACTCGCATAAGTGCAACGCACCCCACGCTTATAAAGCTATTTGTACACATTCAACAATAAATTATCTACAAATATATATGAACTTTACAACACAAGTACACTTATGTGCAGGATACATATTTGGCTACCCTTGCAACAGAAGAACATTAGTTTGTTCCTCGAAGAAGTCGACGATCTCCTCGGCTGGGCGGTCCACCGCCTGATAGTGCGGCACCATATTCCAGGAAGATCCTGCTGGTGGCGCCGGTGGCCTAGAGGCAACGGTGGCGACATCCGCGTCAGGCCTGTGCAAACGCACCATTGAGAGGGCAGCCTTGGCACCAGCCACCAACTACTGCCTCACGCACTCCCGAACCACGGACATATCTTGAAATTTGGTCAGGAGAGCCAGCAGGCTTGATGGAGTATCATCCAGCGGGAACATCGCCCGATAGATTTTCTTCAAACACGACTACGACTTCTTCAGAAAGAGCAACACTCGCGAGGCGCGATCCTGCAGGGTCGCCAATGCAGTCGCACGATCATGATCTACTCAGAAGTATCCACTCTCCTGAAGTTGCTCCTGGGTGAGATCATGATGGCGGATGGCAATCCTATCCCTCTCCTCCTGCGGATGGCGTGCGCTAACAACTACACGAAGCAGCATCAACAGCATGAGTATAACTTACCATTGCGATTAACTATAAAGGAAAAGATGAGGATGAGCAAACTAACACTTAAACTGGTCGCCCAGCTGCGTCACCTCGCCAAGCAGATATTGCTCGCGGGCGGCGGCTTTTTCAGCCTTCGAATTCCACACGTCCGCGCTACCGCGGATCACGGGCAACTCACGCTCCAGATGCTTAACGCGATCACGAAGTCGCGAAAGCAAGGACAGCTCCTCTACTCTGGAGCGTGGTGGTGCCACTGTATCCTCAAGAGATGGCGAGTCCTGGGTTCCCCCCACAGGACCACTTGATGTACCCTACCAAAAATCAAGCCAGAGGCAAATAAGGCGACCAACTCAACACAAAGTCAAAAGTAACAGATGCATTCAGGATCAGCATAAAGTATCCACAAACACACTCGCCAGCAGGCATGTTCTCCAATCAAAAGAACAATTCATCAACTGTTACAAAAACTAACTACGGAGCAGCTGGCTTCTTCGACTTCGATGGCTTCGGGGGCTTCATCAAGTCCGTGGCAATATCAGACGCCACAGACTTTTCGCCAGCTCCTGAGGCCGAAGCCTTCGCGACCTTCTTAGCACGCTGGAGCTCCTCCGAATACTTGGCAACGGTATTTATCAAAGAATGGCCATATTTGGCACAGGCAGTCGCAAAGGGAGCGAATACTACCTGCTGACCATCCGCACCAACAGGCATCGTCTTCGACACTGCAGAGGGATCTATCTCGACTCCGTGGGCTTGCACCATGGCAAGTGACATGGTGGCGCCAGCCGCACGGAGGGAGTTCTTGTATGTGGCAGGCACACCCCCGGCGAGTGACTCTACCAGCTCGTCCACATTGTCGACCATCTCCGCCTTTAGCATCATTTCCTCCCAGAGGCGACTAAGAGTGACCTTGGCCTTGGACAACGTATTTTGGACAGCGGCACTACGGTCCTCGACTGCAGACACCGCACCCGCCAGAGCATCATCGCAGCAAAGGGTATGCGGGTCAAAGCTCAAATCGCCAGCATCTGCACAGAAAACCCACACATGGATGAAATCTCTAGCACCACCGGCAAAACTACAGATGCATAGAAGGACAACAATAAAATATCTACTGGCAAAGGTACCTGAGAGGGCCTTGGCGACTGAGAATAGTTGCTCTTCGAACAACTTTTCCCTAGCCACAAATGAGGCACGCAGATCCTCTTCGCGCTTCTGTGCATCATTACAAGCCGCGATTGCCTCGTCGCGCCCCTTCACAGCTACGGCTAACGTCTTTTCCAAGGTGGCGACGTTGCGGAGTAAAGCATTATGCTCAGCTACATGGCAACCAAAAGTTGACTATCAGTCGACTATACCAAAGAGAGGAGACAAAAACGAATAAGTGTCGAACGCTCACTTTCGACGACGCGGTGATGCGACTCCAGCATTGCATGCTGGCGACCCATTTCCATCACTTGCTCCGCCACTTGCGCGGCTTCCTTTACAAGGGGCTGTCACACAAGACAAAGGATCAGAAAGGGCAACAGAAAACATTGACTGCCACACTAAAAAGAAAGGAAGATATACTTACATGGTCCTCTAGAGACTCCGAAGAGGTTTGCTGAACCGTCATACGAGAAACCATTCGATGCTCCTCTACGTGAGGAGAGCTCGAAGAATTGTGCCCGGAGTGGGCCGCCGCTGGAGGAGAAGGAGCGTGCTCGACCTCTGCCTTGGCCCTTGAAGCCGCGACTCCCGATTCTTTCAAAAACTCGACGTCGCCAGAAGATGACGACGCCTCTTGACTACAAGACCAAGTCCACATTGAGAAAAGGGCAAACTCCAGGGCAAAACCAACAAGAAGAAAAAAATAAAAGAATGAATAACCTAGCAAACTTACCAGTTAAAGTTGTCAAGATCAAACGTGGCCGCCGCCGATTCCGACGAAGACTCCTTGGGCAATCACATCTTCTTGCGAGAAGACGGTGCCACAACCCTCACAGGAACGACTGGAATTGGCGACTCCGTGCCAACAGCCGCGCCTCCTAGAGTCGAAGGAGTCAACGCGTCGGAGTCCTTGCTACGCGAACGCTTGCGAATATCCGGGCTCTCGGACTCGGGGGCTTCCTCTTCCACATCAGAAGGGACAGTCGACTCAGACTCGTCCTCTTCCAAAGATTCACGAGGAATAATCCCCTCAGGGAGAGGAGGCATACAAGGCGACACCGCCCAATCCTGCATACAAACAGAACAAGTAAGCAAACAGAAAAGCAATCGTGAAAATAAGCTACTGCGTAGCACAACTATACCTCGGGAGGAGGATTCGAAGCATCAAAAGGAGGAACAACTGGTTCGCTTGGAAGCACATCCTTGACAGTGCACTTCATAACCAGTCGAATCCTCTTATCCACCTCACTTGCGGACATGCCATCGGCAGACACGCGAGTGGCATCATCAGCGCCACTCCATTTAAACATGGGATGGACTCTAGCTTGGAGAGGCTGAACGCGACGGCGCAGCCAAGTCCTGATAAGAGCACAGCCTCCCTCTTCTGTGCCTATGCGACTTTCGAGGTCACAGACGTGCTGATACAGCACGTCCGTCTCCGCGAGTTTGCCAGGCATAACTACGTTCGTCCAAGAACGCATCTTCTTGCAGGGAGTCGCCGGATCGAAGGGCGCGAGTCCAAAGTGCTCATCTTTGGCCTTCTAATCACGGACATAGAACCATTTGTCCCTCCATCCCTGGACGGACTTGGTAAGCTTGATGTCAAAGTAGGTGGCGGATGGGTCGACATGGATACCGCAACCACCTATGTCATAAACTAAAGAGCCAGATGTGGACTGGCGCTTCAATTTAAACAAGCGCTTGAAAAGACCGAAGTGTGGCTCGATTCCGAGCTAGCACTCGCAAAGGGTAATGAAGCAGGTGATGTGGAGAATCGAATTTGGGGACAGCTGATGGAGCTGGAGCCCGTAGAAGCAAAGAAGACCCCTAAGAAAGGGGTGGAGAGGCAAGGAGAAACCTCGAATGACGAATGCGAGAAACATCACTTGAAAACCAGCGGGAGGAGTAGGAATGGTCTCACCATTGGGAACGCGCGCATCGGCGACTGGCACAGAAATAACTCCATCCTAGCTGAGAAGACGGAGATCCGATGCCTTGATAATGGAAGGACGCCATGCACCATTTGTCATGCGGGTGCCCGCGACCTTCTTCTTCCTGATGGCGGTGGCGCTGGTGCCCGCAGCAGCAGAGCCACCCTTCTTCTTCATCGCAGCAACGGTGGCCGCGGAATCAGCGGCAGCACCTCCTTTCTTCTTTCCCATTGCGCGGCGGAGATGAGAGCGCAGAAAGTAACTTGGAAACGAACGGAGGTGGTCCAGCACTGTGGAGGAGACGAGCGCGGGAAAGCTGAAGAACAGCAGCAATGGTAATGGCAGCGAGGACGAAAAAGTGCAGATGAAAAATTACCACCACAGCACCGCTACTTAACCCCTGGAAGATGCAATCCAACGGCTGACAAAAACCCTATTAGACGCGTGGCACGCATCGCGTTGGACACGTGGAGAAGAGGAAGCGTGAACCGTCCCCCCACTTCTACCATTACGCGCGGAAATCGAGGAGGCGCAGTTAAAAATAAGATTACGCATGCCCAGTTAAATCAAAGTCAGAAAGTGGGACCCACCACTCGTCACGTCCCGTCAAAATCGCTCACGCGGGCAACTGAGGTCATACAAGCGTCAGCACTGACGTCATCAAGGCTACGCAGTGGAAGACTTCGACTATTTTTAGTCCTTGATGGAGTCTTCGACTCCACCAAGCACTCGGGGGCTACTCCCATAGGGAGCGCTGGCCGCGCACCCTACGACTCTTTCTTTTCTTGTTGCAGGCACGAAGACAATCACAAAAGCAAACCCAACCACTTGAAACATAGTTCGATTATGGACATGGGTTACTCCCATAGGGAGCGCCGGAAACAATTTCGACTGAAACAAGCAGGCAAAAGACGACAGCAGTCGCGAAAATATATTTTCCCTGCCTGAGTCATCGACTGAAACAAATAAGAAAAAAGACAACAGCAGTTGCAAAAGTTCTTTAGTCCCTACCTGAGTCTTCGACTCAACCAAGCACTCGGGGGCTACTCCCATAGGGAGCGTTGGTCGTGCACCCTATGATTATTTGCACAAAAACTGTGTGTTGATAACATCCGTACTCGCAACCTTTGGCGACACCGCCTCACAAATTTTGAGACTACGTCTCCTGGGACGCCCGAATCGTCTCCGCGATGATAAAATTCGGATGCCACGCTTACGGCGTGAAGGTAAGACCTGAATAAGGCCTGGCAACGCATTTAACTGCGCACTACCAGAAATGTATCCGTGCCTATAGGCACAATGAACATGCCTTGACGGACGCGTCGAGTGCTCACACCCATATAACTGGAATTTGACTCCTGTAAGACCTCCGCGGCCTGAGTCAAATTACACCAGCACTTTTCCGGATTCGAGTCCAGGGACTCGAATTTGAGTAGATTGCGTTGTTTCACCCTAAGGTTGTTAACTGATACTGATACTTCGGTTATATCAGGCACGTATATCAACAATCCCTATGACACAAATAAAAGCAATTGAAATGTACTCATTTAGGCACTCAAAGGCTTCAAAAGTCCCCAGTCGAATCTGCGATTCCACTGGACACTCGGGAGCTACTGACATGGGTATACCCTACAGGTACTCGAGCTTGGTATATACGGTCCGAATACATACAGGTCCACGGTGTCGCCAAGGCCCGGATGGAAGGACTCGAGTAACCTACGGACTCTCGATTGCTTGAAGAACAAGAAGAAGCTAAAGATAGAAAGATTAAAGGGAAAACCCTAACTTGTAACCGACTCGACCTGCTACCCGAGACCTAGCCTATCTATATAAAGGCTAGGAGGGGGCAGCGAGAAGGACACACGCAACCCTAGTTTCCACAACCTTCGCCAGATTACATCTGCGCACCATTGTAACTTTCGACTCCCTCGATAATTCCACGAGCAGACAAGCAGGAGTAGGGACCTCTACGAGGCCTAAACCTGGGTAAATCCTTTGTCCCCTGTGTGCTTGTTTGCTAGCCGATAGATGTCTCCACCGCTCCCTCCTTATCCAAAACCCAAGTCCATAACAATGGGCATTGACGAGTTAAACCCTCGCCAATAGGAATTAACCATGTCTTGCAGCCATGTTGGTTGTACGGTCGAACATGCTTGGATTGTGAGCAGGTGCCCTATGCGAGATAGAGCATCTGCAGCTTGATTGTCTTCTCCTTTGTGATAGACGATTCGGAATTGTAGTCCTATCAATTGATCCATTGCCTTGCGCTGGAGAGGGGATTGCAAGTTCTGGTCCTCGAGAAAGCATAAGCTTTGATGATCAGTTTTAATTTTGAACTCCCCCTCTAAAGATATGGCCGCCAGCGCTCTACTGCCATTAACAGCGCTAGAAATTCCTTCTCATAAATCTAGATTTCAAGTGAGCAACACTTAATGGTTTGCTCAAGTATGCGAGTGGGTGGTTGTCCTGCATGAGAACTGCTCCAATTCCAGAACCACGAGCATCTGTCTCCATGACAAACTTCTTCTGAAAGTTTGGTAGTTGCAGAACTGGTGTTGTCGACATTGCCTCTTTGAGTGCCATGAAAGCATTTGTAGCTTGCTTAGTTCATAGGAACGCCTTCCTCTTCAGAAGAGATGTCAAAGGACGTGCAATTATGGCATAGTTCCTAACAAACTTGCGGTAATATCCCGTGAGATCGAGAAAACCCCTTAGCTCCGTTACAGTTATTGGTAGAGGCCATTGAACCATAGCTTCAGTTTTCTTCGGATCAATAGCCACACCCGCAGCTGAGGTAATGTGGACAAGGTACTCGAGACTAGTGCGTGCAAAGGAACACTTACTAGCTTTGACATATAACTGATGTTGTCGCCGCAGAGCCAGAACTTCTGCCAGATGCTTGATATGATCTTCCAGAGATGAGCTATATACGAGTATGTCATCCATAAATACCAATACTATTCTGCGTAAACAAGGGATGAGCACTTGATTCATCACACACTAAAAAGTTGTTGGGGCATTGCACAATCCAAATGGCATCACCCTGAATTGGTAATGCCTATGATGTGTTTTAAAAGCCATCTTATGCTCATCTATAGGCATCATCCTAATCTGGTGGCACCCAGCTTGCAAATGAAGCTTAGAAAACAAGGTTGCTCCGGCCAACTCATCCAGTAGTTCATCTATCACTGGCAGAGGGAAAGTGTTTTTGACTGTAAGCTCATTTAGTCTATGATAGTACACATAGAATCACCAATTGTCATTTTCTTTTGAATCAGGATGACAGGACATGCATAAGGAGACATGCTAGGTGCAATAATTCCTGCTTCTAGCATTTCCTTAACTTGCTTTTCTATCTCATCTTTATGTGCAGGAGAGTACCTATATGGTCTAGAATTGAAAGGAATTACCTCTGGTTTGAGTGGAATAGCATAATCATAGGGCCTCTCAAGTAGTAAAGCCATAGGAACAGCAAACACATCACTGAACTCATCCAATACTAATTGCACTACAGTTGGAACTGTTGGATTTAGCTCCTCTATATCAGTTTGTAGGATTGCCAGAGCCCACACTTTATTTCCTTCATACCATTTAATCAGTTGCTCAATGGGTAGTTCTCTCACAACCTCCATTGGTGGTGCTAGAACACCATGCAACTTAATGAATTTGTTATTGTAAGGAAAAGCTAGACAATGGTTTACCCAGTCTGTCACCATTGGGCTATGTTGTTTGATACGTTGCTAACGTATCCATAACTTTTGATGTTCCATGCTTGGTTTTATCTACTTTATTATGTTTTGTCCACACTTTGGAGTACTGATGACCCACAAGTATAGGGGGTGTATCGCAGTATTTTCGATAAGAGTGTCGAACCCAACGAGGAGCAGAAGGTGCTGGCTAGTGGTACGGATCGGGAATTCTCTGCAAATACTTAGCAAACGGATTTTTAGGGGTTTTTGATAAAGCAAGTAAACAAAGTACGAGTAAATAAAAGACAGTAGGAATAAATGCAGCAAGTGGCCCAATCCTTTGTTCAGCAAAGGACAAGCTGGTTGTATTACTTAAGATGACCAAATGTTCTTAAGGACACATGGGAAGACTGTCAAGTGCTTTCGCCTCATATAGTTGATTAATCTTCTTTAGCTTGCTAAGTGTTGTGTGGGTGAACCTGTGCTAATGTACCGACCTTCCTAGGACTAATACATACTTGTGATTATACCCCTTGCAAACATCCGTAAGTACAAGAAAGTAATTAAGGTAGAAACCTAACCACAACTTTAAACTCTAAGACCCTTACGTCCCTTGTGCAATGGTTTCCTAACGGGGGTTCAGGTTTCTGTCACTCCGGCAACCCCTACGATTAGTAGCCAAATACACAATGAATTCCCCTAGGCCCATATAGGTGAAGTGTCATGTAGTCGATGTTCACATGACACCACTAGAAGAAGTACACCACAACTTAAATATCAAACTATTGAATCTTTCTCAACACAATTCCACTACTAACAACATGACTTCTCCCATGTCCTCAAGAACAAACGAACTACTCACAAGACATCATATGGATCATGATCAGAGATGGAATAATGATGTATAACAATCTGAACATAAACAATAATTCAATGGTTCACTCAATAGCATCAACTACTAAAGAGTAATCAACACCGGGAAAGTTTCCCCTATGAACTATGCAAGATTCAACCCAATTGTTATAGCAATATGGAGATGCTGATGACGGTGCTGATGGTGATGATGGTGGTGATGATGATGATGATGATGATCCCGATGAAGTCCAGCTTGATGGTGGTGTTGATGGTGACGATCTTCCCCTCTCCGGGAAGGAATTCCCTCGGCAGAAATCTGTCTGTCGGAGAGATCTTTCTCTCTCGGTGTTTTCCGCCCTGCAGAGGTGGCGGAATCTTTCTATGGTCGCTCCCCGAGTCTTAGGGTTTCGGGAGGATAATATACGCCAGAGGGTAGAGCCTGGAGTGGGCCAGGGCGGCCACACCACCTGCTGGCGCGGCCTAGGGCTGCCCGCGCTAGGGGTGGTGTGGGCCCCCTGTGGCCCATCTCCAGCCCCTCTTCTGGCTTCCTTCGTCTTCTGGAAAAATAGGATTTTACGTATATTTTCCCGGATTTTCTGATCTTCGCGAATTTTGCCTCCAAACAGCACCTTTTCCATCAGAATCCTGACTGCAGCGGTGCATGCTCCAAAAGTCATCAACCATGCAAAAACAGATGAAATAACATAAGTATCACCTCTCAATACGAAATATATCAATGAATAATAGTGAATTATGACATAGAATAGTGATGCAAAATGGACGTATCAAGTACTTTTTATACACTTTCTTGGACTAACCTATTAACAAGATGCCATAGTGCCAGCTGCCTCTTTTCTGTTGTTTTTGGTTCCAGGAAAGTCAAAAAATGAATATTCTCGGAATTGGATGGGACAAAAGCCAAACTCAGTTTTTCACCGAGGGACACAACGAGCCAGAGTACGAGACGGAGAGGGGCCAGGGGGCCGCCACACCACCTGGCCTGCGCTAGGGGGTGGTGTGGCCGCCTCCGGCACCCCCTCGGCCTCCCCTTTCGCCTATAAGATGCCTCCGATACAGAAACCCAAGGTACCTGATAAAAATTCCACGAAAGAGTCTGTAGCCGCCGTCATCTCCATCCCTAGATCGGGAGGGATCTGAAGCTCTTCCCGGCACCCTACCGGAGGGGAGAATTCATCCTGGAGGCCTTCTTCATCACCATGCAAGCCTCTCGTGTGATGCGTGATTAGTTCATCTCTGGACTACGGGTCCATGTAGTAGCTAGATGGCTGGTTCTTCTCCTTTGTGCTATCATTTCTAGATCTTGTGAGCTTCGTTCGTGATCAAGATCATCTATTTGTAATTCTACATGTTGTGTTTGCAGGGATCCGATGAATATTGAGATGCTATTTCAGATAGATTATTGATTCTATCATGTCTTTGTTATTTGTGATCTTGCATGCTTTCCGTTGTTAGTAGCTATCTTGGCCAAGTAGATGCTAGCAACTCCAAGAGTTAGTATTTATGCTCGATAGTGGGTTCATGCCTCTAGTAATCTGGGGAAGTGACAAAAATCTCTAAGGTACTAGATGTGTTGTTGCTACTAGGGAGAAAACAACAATCCTTTGTTCATAGAACAATCATATTGTTTACTTTACATGCAATGCATAATGCAATTATCTGTTGCTTGCAACTTAATACTGGAGGGGGTTCGGATGATAACCTGAAGGTGGATTATTAGTCATAGATGCAGTTGGACTACGGTCTATGTACAACAAGATCAATCATCCCAAAGTGATACTAAATGATCCCAAAGTGATACCAATACTAACAACAAGATCAATCATATAACCATGAATTGAAAACTATTATAAGCTATGCAAAAGAGTGAATGATAGAACTTCTCATTAATATTCCATAACGGTAACTCACACCAAGGGATACATATCTAACGAGAGAGGGGACACTTCCATAATGCAAACCATACTTCATAATAACTCCTCTATTCTATGACTCTACTAATAAGGTAAAAAGATAGAAGATAGTGATATGATACCGCGGCACTCCCCCAAGCTTGGAACAAACCAAGGGGATGCTAAACCTAATGACGAATTACTCCTTAGGTGGTGGTATCCTCTCGATGAGCTCTCTGATCAGTTTCCCCAAGTCCTCAATCTCGAAGGGGAGATTACGAATTAGCTGTGAGTTTTGCTCAATGCGGCTCATGATCATGTCGGGTTGAGAATTCTAGCTCTTGCTATTCTTTCCCCACTCTTCCTCCTTGAAGTCTTCTTTTCCTTCATGGCTAGAACGAGGCAAATCCCAATTGGAGGGCAATTTCCCCTTGGGCATATTCTGGTATTGATGCTCATGGATAAGGGTATGGAAAGGATTCTTGGTGTATGGAGGAAGTGACCGTGGAGCCAAACTGTGACGAGGAGCTTTCCCCCCAGTCTGCATCTGTGCAGTCCTGCTAACCCTGGCAGGTTTCGTCACCACTCCAATGCTTGCAATGGTAGTGCCGGTGTGCGAATGTTGGCCTTGCTCCTCTTCACTTTCACTCTTGATCTCCTTCTCCTTCCCGGGGTCTTGGAGATCTTCCTCCATAGGCTCCTTCCCTTTATCCTTGGCGGACACCATTGTGCTTCTAAGCTTTCAAAGAGTATGTCCTGGCAGAAACAGATCACAACAAAAACACGACGAAAACACGCTATACGAACCTCGGGAGATCCGAGGGTTTATATATTACGAAGTTTCATAACAAAAGGAAGGTACTGGACGAAAACGAGTCGGAGGCGGAGTCCGGGGTGGACTCACCACCTGGTGGCGCGGCCAGGGGTGGGCCCACGCCACAGGGTGGTGTGAGCCACCCTGGCTCCGTTTCCGTCCCTTTTTCGCTTCGTAGCTTTCCTTATTGACTAAAAACTGCAAAAATATAGTTGGATAGTATTTTCGCGGAACTTTTCTTACTAGAACTGCTATTTGAAAACAGACTCTGCAGGTCTTTGAATTTGGTATCTAGTAGATTCTTCCAGAGTCATCACTTGAATAACATCAATATGTTCATCTTCATACACTTATTACTTGAATCATAAAACCCTTCTCTTCCTTATTACACCATTATCTCCACTTCCTGGAAATTTGTTTCACACAAAACTTCACATAGTTCTTATTAGCAACATTAGTATAAGTGAAGTGATAAAACCTTTTCAGTCCAACTTCAACTGAAAACCATCAAAACATAAGCTACTGTAGCAACTCCTTCCGAAAACCCAAAAAGAATTCAAAAAGGAAATCGAATAAAGAAGCAAATGCAAGAGTGGCAAAATCTATCAAAACAGACCATCAGGTAAAGATCAATTTTTTCGAAAATCTTCTGTTGCTCAAATCAAAACATGCCAAACTGACGAAAGTTAAATAACACCCTGGAGCAGAAGCACAAAAAATTACAGCTAAATCCGACATACAGAGATCTCTCGCGAATTTTTACGGTGAAGCACAAAAATCTGTTTCGGGACAGCAACTTCCCCAAATATTACTTCTCTCTCATTCGAGGTTGATCTTGACACAAAAACCAAACAAAATGGATAAGGAGTGGTTATTACTGAAGTAATAACTTCCAGAACTCAATTAAACAAAAACAAACTGAAATAAAAAACAAATTGGGTTGTCTCCCATAAAGCTCTTTCTTTATAGCCATTAAGATGGACATGATAATTTTGGAGATGCTCACATAGGAATATGAATTAAAGTGAAAAAGAGCATTAAGAAGCAAAAATACACACCTTTAAGTCTAACCCACTTCCTATGCAAGGGAATTTTGTAAACAAACAAGTTGTTGAAACCAGAGGCTACTTGCATAAGAAGGCAAAACAAGCGCAACATAAAAACTTTCAGCATAAAACGAGGAAACTTGATATTATTGAGATGCATAAGAACACTTTTCCCTCTCTCATAGTAACTTTCAGTATCATGCTTAAACTTAACAATATAACTATCACAAGGACCATCGTATCAATGATCACTTATTCTAACAGAAAACACAGGAATACTAGCTCTCATAACACTACTATGTGAAACAATATTAGAGGTGTCCTTACAAAGGATAGTGTGTCCCTCTTCTTCATATTTAGTAACAAAGTCTTTCACATTTGCGATAATAGGTTCATCAGTTTTATTTGTACTTTTATTAACCATGCTATCTATCATAGAATGTTCCTTTATCTTAACTGGGAAAGGCATTTTCTCAATGTAAGGTTCATGTAAAACATGATTAGCAGTATAAACTTCAATATTTCTTGCAGGAACACTCTTAGCAATATCTTTATAAGGTTCATGATAGTTATTCCACTTCTTTTTAGGCACTTCAATATAGGAAGCAAAAGCCTTAAAATAAGAAGCAATAGCTTGAGAGTCTAGACCATAAGCATTTTTAATATTTTGAAAGTCATCAGTTCCCATAAAAGATTCAATGCATTCATAATCATAATTTATACCTGACTTTCTACCTTTGTCATTCTCCCATGCTTCAGCATTGTCTTGAATACGGTCCAGAAGATCCCATTTAGCTTTTTCTTCCATACGAGTGAATGATCCAGCACAAGAAGCATCCAACAAATCCTTGTCATGAAGAGACAGCCTTGCATAAAAGTTATTGATAATAATATTGTTGGGGAGCTCATGAATGGGACATTTGAGCATTAGTAACTTCAATCTCCCCCAAGCTTGAGTTGTACTCTCTCCATCAAGAGGCCAAAATTTGTATATTTGATTCCGATCTTTATGAATCTCACTAGGGGGATAAAACTTTGAATAAAAGAGAGGCACTATTTCCTCCCATTCCAGAGCTTGACCATTCTTCAGCAGCTTATACCATTCCTCAGCTCTTCCTTTCAGCGATAATGAGAATAACTTCTTCTTAACTTGATCTGTAGTAATACCTGCACACTTGAACAACCCGCATAATTCGTGTATAAAGAGTAAATGATCACCGGGATGGATAGTTCCATCCCCAACATAGTAGTTATCCATAACACGATCAGTAATTCTTTTAGGTATTTTAAAAACATCATTCTCAGCAGGTGGTGGCTTATCTACTATCTTAGCAGTGGTAGTAGCATTACCAAATAAGAAACTCAGCGAATTATCCATAATGAAAATAAAGCAACAGACAAAAGTAAACAATACTCACAGTAGAAGTTTCCTTTACCAGTTCCACTCTCTAATAGCGCTTCACTCCCCGGCAGCGGCGCCAGAAAATAGTCTTGATGACCCACAAGTATAGGGGGTGTATCACAGTATTTTCGATAAGTAAGAGTGTCGAACCCAACGAGGAGCAGAAGGTGCTGGCTAGTGGTATGAATCAGGAATTCTCTGCAAATACTTAGCAAACGGATTTTTAGGGGTTTTTGATAAAGCAAGTAAACAAAGTACGAGTAAATAAAAGACAGTAGGAATAAATGCAGCAAGTGGCCCAATCCTTTGTTCAGCAAAGGACAAGCCGGTTGTATTACTTAAGATGACCAAACGTTCCTGAGGACACATGGGAAGACAGTCAAGTGCTTTCGCTTCATATAGTTGATTAATCTTCTTTAGCTTGCTAAGTGTTGTGTGGGTGAACCTGTGCTAATGTACCGACCTTCCTAGGACTAATACATACTTGTGATTATACCCCTTGCAAACATCCGTAAGTACAAGAAAGTAATTAAGGTAGAAACCTAACCACAACTTTAAACTCTAAGACCCTTATGTCCCTTGTGCAATGGTTTCCTAACGGGGGTTCAGGTTTCTGTCACTCCGGCAACCCCTACGATTAGTAGCCAAATACACAATGCATTCCCTTAGGACCATATAGGTGAAGTGTCATGTAGTCGACGTTCACATGACACCACTAGAAGAAGTACACCACAACTTAAATATCAAACTATTGAATCTTTCTCAACACAATTCCACTACTAACAACATGACTTCTCCCATGTCCTCAAGAACAAAACGAACTACTCACAAGACATCATATGGATCATGATCAGAGATGGAATAATGATGTATAACAATCTGAACATAAACAATAATTCAATGCTTCACTCAATAGCATCAAGTACAAAAGAGTAATCAACACCGAGAAAGTTTCCCCTATGAACTATGCAAGATTCAACCCAATTGTTACAGCAATATGGAGATGGTGATGACGGTGCTGATGGTGATGATGGTGGTGATGATGATGATGATCCCGATGAAGTCCAGCTTGATGGTGGTGTTGATGGCGATGATCTTCCCTCACCGGGAAGGAATTCCCCCGGTAGAAATCTGTCTGCCAGAGAGATCTTTCTCTCTCAGTGTTTTCCGTCCCGCAGAGGCGGCGGAATCTTTCTGTGGTTGCTCCCCGAGTCTTAGGGTTTCAGGAGGATAATATACGCCAGCAGGGAGAGCCTGGAGTGGGCCAGGGTGGCCGCACCACCTGCTGGCGCGGCCTAGGGCTGCCCGCGCCAGGGGATGGTGTGGGCCCCCTGTGGCCCATCTCCAGCCCTCCTTCTAGCTTCCTTCGTCTTCTGGAAAAATAGGATTTTCCGTATATTTTTCCGGATTATCTGATCTTTGTGAATTTTGCCTCCAAACAACACCTTTTCCATCAGAATCCTGACTGCAGCGGTCCATGCTCCAAAAGTCATCAACCATGAAAAACAGATGAAATAACATAAGTATCACCTCTCAATACAAAATATATCAATGAATAATAGTGAATTATGACATAGAATAGTGATGCAAAATGGACATATCAAGTACTTTCTATACACTTTCTTGGACTAACGTATTAACAAGATGACACAGTGCCAGCTGCCTGTTTTCTGTTGTTTTTGGTTCCAGGAAAGTCAGAAAATGAATATTCTCAGAATTGGACGGGACAAAAGCCAAACTCAGTTTTTCACCGAGGGACACAACGAGCCAGAGTACGATACGGAGAGGGGCCAGGGGGCCGCCACACCACCTGGCCGCATGGCCCAGCCTAGCCTGCGCTAGGGGGTGGTGTGGCCGCCTCCGGCACCCCCTCGGCCTCCCCTTTCGCCTATAAGATGCCTCCAGTACAGAAACCCAAAGTACCTGATCAAAATTCCACGAAAGAGTCTGTAGCCGCCGTCATCTCCATCCCTAGATCGGGAGGGATCTGAAGCTCTTCCCGGCACCCTGCCGGAGGGGAGAATTCATCCTGGAGGCCTTCTTCATCACCATGCAAGCCTCTGGTGTGATGCGTGAGTAGTTCATCTCTGGACTACGGGTCCATGTCATAGCTAGATGACTGGTTCTTCTCCTTTGTGCTATCATGTCTAGATCTTGTGAGCTCCGTTTATGATCAAGATCATCTATTTGTAATTCTACATGTTGTGTTTGTGGGGATCCGATGAATATTGAGATGCTATTTCAGATAGATTATTGATTCTATCATGTCTTTGTTATTTGTGATCTTGCATGCTTTCCGTTGTTAGTAGCTATCTTGGCCAAGTAGATGCTAGCAACTCCAAGAGTTAGTATTTATGCTCGATAGTGGGTTCATGCCTCTAGTAATCTGGGGAAGTGACAGAAATCTCTAAGGTACTAGATGTGTTGTTGCTACTAGGGAGAAAACAACAATCATTTGTTCATAGAACAATCGTATTGTTTACTTTACATGCAATGCGTAATGCAATTATCTGTTGCTTGCAACTTAATACTGGAGGGGGTTCGGATGATAACCTGAAGGTGGATTACTAGTCATCGATGCAGTTGGACTACGGTCTATGTATAATGTTGTAATGCCCAATCAAATGTCAAAGGAGTCAAGATGATTAGTATATGCATGTATTGCTTTCTCGATGTTTGTCAATTGCCCCGCTGTAATTTGTTCACGCAACATGTCATCTATCTTAAGGAGAGCCACCACTAGTAAACTATGGACCCCGGTCCTTTCTTTTACGATCAATCTTACAATCAACTATTTACTATTTTCTGTTTACTTTCTGCAAACTATTACTTTCTTACACACAATACGTTTAATCCTTTGTTTTCAGCAAAACCGGTGAGATTGACAACCTCACTGTAAGTTGGGGGCAAAGTTATGTGGTTGTGTTGTGCAGGTTTCCACGCTGCTGCTGCCACCGCTAGTGCGCCCTGCCAAAGTCCATCTAGCAATACCTTTGAGGTGTTTCCTTGCTCCTACTGGATTGATAACCTTGGTTTCATAACTGAGAGAAAACTTACTACTGTGCTCATCATACCTTCCTCTTGGGGTTCCCCAATGAGCTCGTTAATACACGAGTCAGCAAGTATATTTTCTGGCGCTGTTGCCGAGGAGTCAAGGACATCTTCACGAGGGGAGTCCCTCATAACCAATCTCTTTACTTTGTTGTTTTTGTTTTGCTTAGTTTACTTTTGTTTTGTTTGGTTGTTTCTTTATCAAAAACACAAAAAAATTAGTTTTACTAGTTTGCTTTCTTTATTAAAAACACAAAAACAAATTAGTTCCTATCTTAAGTTGCCATTATGTATAGCTTTGCTCCAATCACCATGTCACCTGAGGAAATGATTTTCACTTTTAAACAAGGAATTGAAGAGAGTTTCAAAGAAGCTTGGTCTAGAATCTCTGATCTACATGAAAAAATGAACCTAAAATGACTCAAAGCTTGTTCCTTAGCAGTTTTTACCTTGGAATTGCTCTTTGCTATAGATATGCTTTGGATGCTGTAGTGGGAGGATATTTCCTCTAATGCAATGAGGATGATGCTATTAATTCCATAAAGAAGTTGGTCTTTACTTACAACTTGCCTAGCAAATCTAATTCTTCCTTCATAAACATATTTGCTAGATTGAATACTCTTGAGACCAGCACTGCTAGTTTAAAAGATTACTATAATACACTTAGAGAGCACCATGACTATGTTCCAATAAATTCTGAACCATCAAAGTGGCTCCCCACAGTGAAGATTGTTATAAATAATGAAACTTTTCATGCTCGCTGTGATATCATGTCTGAATTTTGTCTTATGCCCAAAGATATCTATGAAACTTTGAATCTTTGGGGACTTTCTGAAGGAGGAGGAGAAATATTTCTTGCTAATAATGCCACAATAATACCAATCGGAATAGCTGAAGGAGTGTTTACAAAAATCCTAGGGAAAATGGTTTCTACTAATTATCTTGTTATTGAATGTGTAGGAAAAGGACAAATTACACTTGGAAGATCCCTATTGAAACTCCTTGGAGCAATAATAGATGTGGAAAAGGGCACCATGCACTTTGCTTCTTCACCAAGAAATCATATGTTCCCCAAGGTTAAGAATAAAAGTAAGAGAGGTAAGGGCAAGAAATTTGGTTTTAATGCTTCTTCATTTGAGAACACTTGATTCTTTTTCTTGTTTCTTATGCCTAACTTAAAGGCATTAAAGAAAAGTACTTATTGGGAGATAACCCAAAAGTTTTAGATGAGTCTTGGAAGTTATTGCTTCAGTAATAACCTCTCCTTATCCTTTTTATTTGCTTTTTGTGCCAAGAGTAACCTCTAATGAGAGAGAAGTAATGATTGGGAAAGTTGCTGTCCCGAAACAGATTTCTGTGCTTCACCATAAAAATTTGTGTAAAATCTATGTACGTCGTTTTGAGGCATCAATTTTTTTGCTTCTGCCCCAGGTTGTTATCTAACTTTCGTTAGTTCAACACGTTTTGATTTGAGCAACAGAAGGTCTTCGAAAAAATTGGTTTTTACCTGCTGGTCTGTTTTGACAGATTTCTGCCATTATTTGCATTTGCTTCTTGTTGGTTCCTTTTTGAGTTCTTTTGGGGAATTGAGCTTTTTGAGGGAAGTGCTATAGTAGCTTGTGTTTTAATGGAAGTGTTATTGGTGTTGAAACTGAACCTAAAGACTTATTATCTTGAGTGCACTAATGTTGCTAATAAAGATTGTATGAAGTTTTGTATGAAGAAAAATTTCAGCTGTATGGAAGGAATGAGTAATGAGATGAAGGATGGACTAAAGCTCAAGCTTGGGGATTCCACGCATGTCACCCCAAGAAATATCCAAGAAGTACAAGCATCAAAGCTTGGGGATGCCCAAGGCATCCCCTTCTTCATCAATGAAAATCTCAGGTTTCTTCCAAACACCTCATTTTTATTGTTTCATGCACAGTTGTGTTGTTCTTGGAGCGTCTTATTTTTTGTTTTCATTTTGGTTTTTCATTTGCTTGGTTTTCTTAGTTTTCTGAATAAATTGGTTGGACCCCCTCTTTCATACATTGGTTTTCAAATAGTTTGGTTTGGATTGGAAAAGAGTAGGAAAGTTCCTGCTTAAGTGGTGAAAAGAGAGTTGTTTTTGACTGTGGCCTATGCTTTGTCATGCCATGCTTGATATTGTTTTGGCTTTATGCTTAGTGATCTTTGCTATAGCATGACATGTTATAAACAATTGAGATTGCTTAATGTGCCTTGAAAGAATCACATATTAAAGCATAGTATTGTGGTATTCTCCTTTGATGCTTTATTTGGGTTCACTTGGCACATGCTCACACCATGTTATGACTATCCCAAGTCACCAAAGCCTTTATGATATTTTAGTTTTCGACTTGTAATATCACTTTATGCTTTGATTAATGATGTTTTGTTGCTCTGCATGATTATGGTCATTATTGCTCTCTTAGTTGGTCGCTCCCAGTCTTTTGCTAGCCTCCATAACCAAGTATGAGTTCCACTCATGCATCCAACTCCTAAAACCAAGTTATTCCAAAGAGTCCACCATACCTACCTATTATCATTTGCTATTCCAAGTATATTCATGTTTTTATGTACCTTCCGAATTAAACTTGTTATGAGAAAACTAGTGATTAAAGCTCTCACGAACTTGATGGCACACTTTACTTTTCTTGCCCTTAATAAACTTGAACCATTATGTCGTCTATGTTGTATATGCTTGCACTTATATGTTGGGCATTAGCAGAACCATGTTGTCATGGGGAACGCTTTCAACATTGCACTTGTACTTTGAACCTAGTTGATATCATGCTCTTTTGTCTATGGATGTCGTCGGTGTGAAATGAAAGGGGAGCTTGTAAGTCTATGGAGTTATGTATGTGTGTTAGAGAAATGCCTGGGCCGCTGGTCTAATCCATGTTGTCATGGTGGAAACCTGCAGCGTAACCATAATGAGCTGTCTATGAAGCATTCTTCTTACAAAAAAAGAGTCAGATATTGAGAAAAAAGAGAAAAAGAAAAAAAGAGATATGAGAAAAGAGGAAAGAGAGAAAAAAGCACCATTTTCCCATGGTAAATAAGAAGATTGCTGAGATGCTCGTTGTCTGCTTGCCTTGTCATTTTGATATGGGGATTCTTCCGTATCATCGGGCAAGGGGTACCCCGTTGGCGGTTCTCTATGATACACATGTACTTACTATGACAAGAACTTACCGATAACTAAACTTGAGTAGCATGAGGAGCGGCCCTCGTATTCAAGGGACATGAGATTTCCAACTTATACTGTGTCAAGCATATACTCCATAGTTTGTTCACTTTAACCTTAATCAATTCAAGATTCTTATGATAGGGGCAATGAGAGCTAAAAGCTAAAAAGTACCATAATTTTTGGAAGCTCTTTATGAGACTTGAATCCCTACTTCCTTTTATGAAGGCCTTTCTTTTACTTTTATGTTGAGTTCCACCTTCTATCTTTATGCACCTATTTTGAGAGCATAGTGGCCATTCTTAGTTCTATGTGCATTATCCCAAAACTTGTTGATTGATGCATAACTTTGATATTGCTTGTTTTAAACTATTTGTATCTAGTCACTCTTATGAACTTTGAAGGTGTCCTATGCATTTATGTTTGCTACTCTATGAGGGACAAGCTGAATGCCACTATGCTATGTTTTCTTTATGTGAAACAAACAAACGTCTTGCAAAGCATTGTTATTCATGAATCTTTTGTTTGTGCCTTTTCATGTTGCAACAATAGTTGCTTTGTCTTATTGTTAGAACTTTGTCTTTCATGTTATGATTGAAGTACTATGATCCCAGCTATCAATGTTGTACAAACACTTTGATCAAGTTTATGATGGTGCATGTCACCTAAAAATTATTCTTTCTTTTTATCACTTACCTACTCGAGGACGAGCAGGAGTTAATCTTGGGGATGTTGATACGTTGCTAACTTATCCATAATTTTTGATGTTCCGTGCTTGGTTTTATCTACTTTCTTATGTTTTGTCCATACTTTGGAGTACTTTCTATACACTTTCTTGGACTAACCTATTAACAAGATGCCACAGTGCCAGCTGTCTGTTTTTTTTTGTTTTTGGTTCTAGAAAGTCAGAAAATGAATATTCTCGGAATTGGACGGGACAAAAGCCAAAGTCAGTTTTTCACCGAGGGACACAAGGAGCCAGTTTACGAGACGGAGAGGGACCAGGGGGACACCACACCACCTGGCCGTGCAGCCCAGTCTGGCCCGTGTCAGGGGGTGGTGTGGCCGCCTCCGACACCCCCTCGGCCTCCCCTTTTGCCTATAATATGCCTCCGATACAGAAACCCTAAGTACCCGATCAAAATTCCACAAAAGAGTCTGTAGCTGCCGTCATCTCTATCCCTAGATCGGGAGGGATCTGAAGCTCTTCCCGGCACCCTGCCGGAGGGGAGAATTCATCCTGGAGGCCTTCTTCATCACCATGCAAGCCTCTGATGTGATGCGTGAGTAGTTCATCTCTGGACTACGGGTCCATGTAGTAGCTAGATGGCTGGTTCTTCTCCTTTGTGCTATCATGTCTAGATCTTGTGAGCTCCGTTCATGATCAAGATCATCTATTTGTAATTCTACATGTTGTGTTTGCGGGGATCCGATGGATATTGAGATGCTATTTCAGATTGATTATTGATTCTATCATGTATTTGTTATTTGTGATCTTGCATGCTTTCCGTTGTTAGTAGCTATCTTGGCTAAGTAGATGCTAGCAACTCCAAGAGTTAGTATTTATGTTCGATAGTGGGTTCATGCCTCTAGTAATCTGGGGAAGTGACAGAAATCTCTAAGGTACTAGATGTGATGTTGCTACTAGGGAGAAAACAACAATCCTTTGTTCATAGAACAATTGTATTGTTTACTTTACACGCAATGCATAATGCAATTATCTGTTGCTTGTAACTTAATACTGGAGGGGGTTCGGATGATAACCTGAAGGTGGATTATTAGTCATAGATGCAGTTGGATTACGGTCTATATATAATGTTGTAATGCCCAATCAAATCTCAAAGGAGTCAAGATGATTGGTATATGCATGTATTGCTTTCTCGATGTTTGTCAATTGCCCCGCTGTAATTTGTTCACCCAACATATCATCTATCTTAAGGAGATCCACCACTAGTGAAGTATGGACCCCGGTCCTTTCTTTTACCATCAATCTTACAATCAACTGTTTACTGTTTTCTGTTTACTTTCTACAAACTATTACTTTCTTCCACACAATATGTTTAATCCTTTGTTTTCAGCAAAACCGGTGAGATTGACAACCTCACTGTAAGTTGGGGGCAAATTTCTGCGGTTGTGTTGTGCAGGTTTCCACGTTGCTGCTGGCGCTGGTAGTGCACCCTGCCAAAGTCCAGCTAACAACACCTTTGAGGTGTTTCCTTGCTCCTACTGGATTGATAACCTTGGTTTCATAACTGAGAGAAAACTTACTGCTGTGCTCATCATACCTTCCTCTTGGGGTTCCCCAACGAGCTCGTTAATACACGAGTCAACACTGTTGCAGACAATCCATGCCTAAAATGGCATCATAAGCACCCAACTCCAATACTTTCATGTTAGTGGTGAAAGTCTCCCCTTGGAATCACCATGATAGAGCTTGCACACATCTGTTACACTGCATGTACTGCCCATTTGCTACTTTCACCAGAACAAAAGGAATGGCTTGGACCTGACACTCAATTATATCCAACATTGTGGCATTTAGGAAATTGTTACTGCTGCCAGAGTCTACCAATATAAGAAGAACCTGATTTCCAATAAGTGTTGCGGTCTGATTTTTTGTGCTCCATCAGTTCCAGCTAGAGCATTAATGGAAAGACTAAGTTGCTCAGCTTGAGCTAGGTCCTGCTGTTCCATCATCTCCAATATCTCTTCAGATAACATTTAAGGTGTATCTTCTGTCTGCACCATATGAAGTTTTGTTGTTGGTTTGTTCATACATTGATGTGTGGGTTCATATTTATCTCTACATTTGAAACAAAGTCCGTTTGCACATCTGTAGTCTCTTAACTATCTATCCTTCCATAATTCACCCCCTCCCAATTTGAGAACTAATTTAACCCCTTCATGATTGTGCACTGCTGGGTCAGCTTTGGCATAGAACCCCTGCCTCAGACCTCGAGCCTTAGTATCTGCACTCACCTCTTGTTGTACTATAGCAAGGAGAATGGATCTTCCCACTGATTCTAGAACCTGATCTTCTACAGCCCCTCTAATGTCAGACCGTAGGCCCTTGATAAACTGGGACACAAAAAAACTGCTCATCGATAGTGTGGATTTTGTAAGGATATGTGGTATGACAGCGTCTCCTGCTTCTGATACTCCTCAAAAGTTCCCTTCTGTTCTAATGCTAGGAACTACTTCATGAACTTCCTATGATCATCAACCCCAAATTTTTCTTCGACAGCTAACATCAGCTCAGGCCATGTGTGAATAGCATGTCGGAGTCGATATGCTTTGAGCCACAGAGTCGTGTTACCATCCATATGCAGAGTTGCGGATACCAACCAGAGAGATGGATAACACTGAATAATCGGAAGTAATCTAGGCACTTGTCCTTCCAAAACCGTGGTTGCTCACCATCAAAACGAGGAAACGACATCTTGAGGTTGTGGTTGGTGGATGAATCGCTTATAGAATTGGTTCTACCGCCGCCAGCGCCGCCGATTCTACCGCCCCTAGTGCCTCCCAGCACACCGCCTCCTGCTTCCCCAGTTCTACCGCCGCTGAATCCTCCACCACTTCCTGCCCCACCACCCAGAAGCTCATCTCGTGGTGCCTGATATGAAGCCGAATCCCCCGACGTGTCCCCGTCCACGAGGCAGTGACCAGATGAAGCGTGCCCTTGCCAACTTGCACAATCACCGCCGGATTTGGGTCTCTTCATCCGGTGATGCCGGACGCGCCTGAAATTGATCCAACCTCACCAATGTCGCAGTAAGCCTGTCCTCGATCGTAGCAAGTTGACGCGACATGGCCGAATTTACCTGAGCGTGGTCATCCACCACCTTCGAGATGAGATCCATATGTGCGACCAGACCTTGCTGGGTGGTGTCCATGATGGCCACACGACCATGAAGCAGATCGACCGCCTGGCAAACCTCGTTGAGGAAGGCCGCCGTTGCCGCCGCCGCATCGCCCATCACCGCCAACACCAAAATCGTCTATGGAGACGGTTTCGCCACCTTCGACGGAGCCATGGTGACTCCTCCCTGGCCAGATCCAACCGATTCGCTCGAACGCCTCTCGGAATTTTATGGGACACCGGCCCGGCGAATTGGGAGGTTGCCGGAACTCAAGGTCGCCACGGTGATGCGGATTTACTGGGTGAGTAATCAATAGACAGCCACCCGAACCTGTCGATCTGCGGATGCGCCCCCAGAGATCGATGATCCTAATACCAATTGTACCACCCCGATCTGGTGTGATGGCCAGTCGAGGGTGGGATGCTTTTCGTGACGGAGAAGAAAGAATTTAGAGAGGAGAGATAGGAGAGAGTTCAGACTTCTCTTCTTATTTCAAGCATAAACGTTCAATAAACGTTCAGTTACATGACTCGGGCTTAAGTACCCCTCTTGACTCACTCTGGCACTCAGGCCCCACCGACAGTTCAGCAATACTCACGCACGCGCCACCATCTAATTACTTGTACCATCTACTACGGGTGGTGCCTCCACTGTTAAGGCACGACGTCGGGCATGACAGGATAATAACACTTGGTATAAAATAAAAGGCAAAATAGCGGAAGCTAAAAGATGACAGAAAATACTATAACACTTCACAGAAACCGGTTTATATGGATAGAATCCAGCAAGATTGAAACTTGAATTTACAGATGCCTATCTAGGTGTGATAGATTAGAATGACTACGCATGCATAATTGAGCACATAGGAAAGACAACAGCAAAAAACACATAATTTCCACACCGAGACTGTCCAAGGAGGAACTTAGAATATATGTACAGGCCAGCTACAAACGGGGAACATGGTCTTTCAGTCCACCTTCACGATTTCAGCAGGAAACAAACACTTGTCTGCAAGTTGTACCACGAGAAGTCATCATTCTAATAAAGGAAAACATAAGTGAATCCAGAATTAAACCAAGAACAATGGTAGGTTCTAAACAAATTATCTACTTTCTACCAAAACCTCCAACAGTTTACCTAGTTTATAAGTTTATAAATATGAGTTCATTCTCATCTTCTCCACATGTTTCTCCAAGCATGTGTCGACATGTTGAAGCCTAAATCCCAGATCTTGGAAGTTGGAAAGAAGGGTATTCCAAAGTACATCCACAGGATTTTGTCCAACTTCTGTTTGCCGGCCTACACAACTTAAGCTCCATTCGCGATGGCGCCGCAGGGGTCAGATTCCAATATAGTTTTAACAAGGGGTCAAATAAGGAATAAGTTTTGCCAAGTATCAGATTTGTCAAAATACTTCCAAAGCTCATACATGGCTGCTAACCATCCTGCACACGACCATCGTCGCACGACAATATGTGCTTTCACGAATACCCCTTGCCTCTGATGTGCGTCATGAGGAAGTCCGATCCATGCACCAGCTTAAATCGTTTTGTTCAGGCTGACACTTTGAGTTGACCGCTATCAGGAGGAGCTTCATTTAATGTATTCTCTGTTGAGGCTCGCCCTAGTGATATTTTGCACGGCTAGCAATCTCTTAAGCCTATATCTGAGCGAGATATATGAGTCCTGACACTTGTTTTTAAAAGGAGCATATATTAATATCAAAAGATACCAATTACGTCCAGCCTCTGCAACAACGCATTGGTCTAGCGGCCATACAGATGCACACTGCCAAAAAAATAAAGATAAATTATAAAAAAAACAGAAATAAGAAAGATATATGAGTCCTCACACTTAGCAAAAATAAGATGAAAAATAACAATCAAGGTATAAACATTCAACCAGAATAAATAAAAAGTCCTTTTAGTCATAACCAATTCATGTCGGGAGAAGTAATAAATACTAATTGGGAATGCAGAAAAACATAACCTCAGTTAAGACAAAATATGTTGATGCAATATTGTCCATTATAACAGAAAGATTAAATTAACTGCAGTAAGCACTATGGAGACCAAATCTAAAGTAGAGAGGGGACGATTTAGACCAGATGGCGCTTTTAAAGGTATGTTATGTATCAAAAAATAGAACTGAAAAGAGATCTAGCCATTCTCAAGTATTGGACAGCATAGACAATCACCTACTCAAAAAACGTCATGGAGAGGAGTTGGCATATCTAAGTGAATTGTTTATTTACAGTATAATCTTGTATTGGAAGTATCAAAGCCCAATCGCTGTACTCAAGTACAAGCTCTAGATCTGAAGGCAGGAAGTAATCGGAGAATAGAAATTTAGTCATTACTCCATCTGTGTTTATCTTCTGTCTGACTACAAATGTGGGGCATTGTCATGTGTCCTTAAATTTTGCTGGATAAATCAAACTTGTTCTAAGAAGGTAAAGTCACCTACGAATTAAATAGCTGAACCAACAAAAGCTTGCCAGAGATGCATAGATTTGAGTGCTAATACTAAAAGTTTTAACGAGCGCTAGGTTCTTCTTCCATCATATCGAAAGCAGCATGAGGTATGGTATCAGAAAAATGAATCGACCTAACATAGTCACATATATCTAAATGCAAATACCAGAATTCATTTTTTAATAGTATACTAGAATACTTGAGTAGCCAGTTCTTCCATTAAGTATCATTTTTTAAAAGGACCAACATAGGTAGAGGTGAATTAAGAACTTATAGGTGAAAACACATGGACCCAATGGTGGATGGTGAAGAAGCCAAAACCACGCGTGGGCAGGATGCCCTTATATACAAAGCCGGAAAATCAAGCAAGGGCCTTGGCACATACTTAGAGGGTGCCCGGCCTCCGTGAGGCACAACTTGCCCCCTCCTGCCATTGTGTCGTACATCACCACCACTACACCATCTCCAGGCTGATCTTCAGCAAGTGACAAACTTTTTTGTACCTATGCACCTTGTTTTGGTGGAAACTCGAAGTATGAGATGCAGAAGTCAACATTTGAAATGATAAATTACAATTCCTTAAATCAAAATTAAGGCTCAGATCCAGGAATTTATTTTACATCCTTTTCATCCATCAAGCTAGCAACCAAAAAAAATACTATTATACGGAAGCTAAACTTGGAGGGCGCCCAAAAACATTCTATAATTAAAGCATCATGTCTCGTCTTACCTTAAGGCTGCGGACATCTGAAAATGCAAATTAAAAAATAATTAAATGGATTAGGACAAAGCCAGGAACACAAATATCGTGTCATGAAAAGAACACTGTCAATATGCTTATGAGAAGATTAAAAAATACAGGAATAAATGCCTCAAGCCTAGGAAAAGATAAAGTGATGTATCTATCTATATGGATTTTTTCAGAAATAGATGCTTCAAAGCCTATTTTTTAGTGCTGCTTGTAAACCATGATAATATGCAATTTTTTTATAGAAAAATCTGAAGTTCTTCTTGCAGGTTTTACGGTATGATTCTTTAGTATTCCCTCCGTCCCAAAATGTAAGGCGCCTAAGCTTTAGTCAAAAGTCAACATATTTTAGGTTTGACCAAATTTATACATAAAAATATAAACATTCACAATACCAAATCAATATCAATAGATTCACCAGAAAGTATAGTTTCTCAAATTTTCAATTTCATATTGTAGATATTCATTTTTTTCGTATAAACTTGGTCAAATTTATAAGATGTTGACTTTTGGCTAAAGCTTAGGCGTCTTACATTTTAGGATGGAGGGAGTAACTGTTAGGGTAATAGATCTCTTGTATTACCAGAGGGCCAAAGGCCAGAATATATAGTACATGTACAGGTGCAAATATACAGAAAGCCCCCTAACATATGGGGAAACTACAATACACAAATATACTCTAACACCCCCTCTCAAACTCATGGTGGATCCACAACACTGAGTTTGGAGAGTAAGAAATCATGCTGAGCGCGGGTTTGCGCCTTTATAAAGAAGTCTGCCAACTGCAAGTCTGAAGGCACATAATAGAGCGCAACAACCTGATCCTGCACCTGAGCACGTGTATAAAAAGCATCAACACCAATATGCTTGGTCAACTCATGCTTGACCGGATCACGTGCAATACTGATAGCACCTGTACTGTCTGACAAAAGTGGAGTGGATGTCGTAACAGAGACCCCAAAATCTGTAAGTAACCATCGTAACCAGGTCACCTCAGCAGTCACCGAAGCCATAGCCCGCAACTCAGCCTCAACACTCGAACGAGAGACCGCTACCTGTTTCTTCGTCTTCCAAGCAACAAGCGAACCACCAAGAAACACACAGTAAGCAGAAAGTGAACGACGATCCGTAGGATCATTCGCCCACGTAGCATCCGAGTAGCACTGGAGCTGGAGAGAGCTAGAACGAGGGAAGAAAAGACGATGAGTAATCGTGCCATGAAGATAACGAAGGACACGGAGGAGATGACCGTAGTGAACAGTGGTAGGAGCTGAGACAAACTGACTCAGAATATGAACAGGATAAGAGATATTAGGACGGGTGACAGCAAGATAAACAAGACTCCCAACGAGATGGCGATAACGAGTGGGATCAGGAAGAGGATCACCATCTGTCGGACGAAGCTTAACATGAAGCTCCATAGGAGTCTCAACGGTGCACTCATCCGCAAGAGCAGCCCGAGCAAGAAGATCCTGAATATACTTTTCCTGAGAGATAGAAAACCCATCAGAAGTGGAGGAAACCTCAATCCCAAGAAAGTAGCGAAGAGGACCAAGATCAGTCATAAGAAACTGATCACGAAGACGAGCCTTGACAAAGGCAATATACTCAGGATCATCACCAGTAATGATCATATCATCAATATAGAGAAGGAGAAGAGTGTGTCCTCGAGGTGAAGTGTGAACAAAAAGCGCTGGATCGTGAGAACTAGGAGAGAAACCAGCAGTAGTCACCACAGAGGCAAAGCGCTCAAACCAGGCACGAGGGGCCTGTTTTAGGCCATAAAGGGAACGTCGAAGACGACAAACCATCCCATCGGGAACAGAATACCCAGGAGGAGGCTGCATGTAAACCTCCTCACTCAACTTGCCATTAAGAAAAGCATTCTGAACATCAAGCTGGGACACAGACCAGTGGCGGACAGAAGCAATAGCAAGAAGAGTACGCACAGTGGTCATATGGGCCACAGGAGCAAAGGTCTCATCATAGTCACGACCATGTTCCTGCTGAAAACCACGAGCCACAAGACGCGCTTTATAGCGCTCAAGAGATCCATCAGAGCGGGTCTTAATTTTATAGACCCACTTACACGTGATAGGACGAACACCAGAAGGAGGAGAGACAAGATCCCAGGTGCCAGTGCGCTCAAGCGCAGCGATCTCCTCAGCCATGGCAAGCTGCCATTCAGGATGACACGCGGCATCCCGATAAGAAGTCGGCTCAGAGACTACAGAGAGACCATACTGACTAGGGGAGTAACGGTCTAGAGCACGACGCTGACGAACAGGCCGTGAGGAAGAAAGCTCATTCGCAGAAGATGACTCATCAGAAGAGGAGGAAGAAGGAGTCGCGGAGGAAGAATCCGAAGCCGGAGACCGAGGAGAACTAGGGGAACTAGACGGAGGAGAGGAGGTCGCCGAAGAAGAAGGAGGCACAGCAGAAGGAGGTGGAGTAGGTGGAATAGAAGGGACAACGGAAGGTGTATCAGGAAAAAGAAGAAAAGAGAGATCATCCGTTGGTTAGAGTATATTTGTGTATTATAGTTTCTCCATATGTTAGGGGGCTTTCTGTATATTTGCACCTGTACATGTACTATATATTCTGGCCTTTGGCCCTCTAGTAATACAAGAGATCTATTACCCTAACATGGTATCAGAGCCGTAAGGCTTTTTTTTCGCCGCCGCCGCCGCCGCCCGCCCCGGCACCTCGCCGCCGCGGCCGGCGGTCCGCCGCCGCCGCCACACCGCCCCCGGCCGCTGCCTCCTCTTCCGCGACCGCCGCCGGCCCGTCCCCGGCCGCCGCCTCCTCTTCCGCGCCCGCCGCCGGCCCCTACGCCGCCGGCGGCCGTCGCCGTCGCCGACCCGCCCCGTCGCCGCCGCCTCCTCTCCCTCGTCGCTGGCCGTCGGTCCTCCCCCGGTCGCCGCTCCGCCCGCCGCTGGCCCCTCGGCCAGATCCGGTCAGATCCGATCTAGGTCGGTTTGAAAAAAAATGTCTTCCTCGTCGGGCTATGTTGCGATTCCTCACTGCCCGGTGATTTTTGATGGCGCGAATTATCCTGATTTCGCTGCCTTCATGCGCGTCCATATGCGCGGTCTTCGCCTTTGGGGTGTGCTTTCCGGTGAGGTCTCCTGCCCACCGCGCCCCGTTGTGCCTCCTGTGCCTCTTGCACCGACGCCCGTTGTCCTTGCCTCCGATGCTACTCAGGCGGTCAAGGATGCAGCCCAGAGTGCTGATGATTCTGCTCGAGCTGATTATGAGCGCCGTGTCCAGGCACACTCTACTGCTACCTATCGGCTGGATCTGGCTGACTACACTCAGTGGATTGATGAGGATGCTCGTGCTGCTGCTGTTCTCACTTCCAGTGTTCTGCCTCAGTATGCTGGTGAGTTCATGGGCCTTCCCACTGCGTAGGGGCCGACGGCCGGCGGCGGGCGTGGAAGAGAAGGCGGCGGCCGGGGGCGGGCCGGCGGCGGTCGCGGAAGAGGAGGCAGCGGCCGAGGGCGGTGTGGCGGCGGCGGCGGCGTAGGGGCCGGCGGCGGGCGCGGAAGAGGAGGCGGCGGCCGGGGGCGGCCGGGGGCGGGCCGGCGGCGGTCGCGGAAGAGGAGGCAGCGGCCGGGGGCGGTGTGGCGGCGGCGGCGGACCGGCGGCCGGCGGCGGCGGCCGGGCGCGGCGGCGAGGTGCCGGGGCGGGCGGCGGCGGCGGCGAAAAAAAAGCCTTACGACTCTGATACCATGTTAGGGTAATAGATCTCTTGTATTACCAGAGGGCCAAAGGCCAGAATATATAGTACATATATAGGTGCAAATATACAGAAAGCCCCCTAACATATGGGGAAACTACAATACACAAATATACTCTAACAGTAACTAAGAAGGAACTCTGTAATATTGGAGCAAGTTTTTCTAAATGATTTCTATAATACACATTAGGATTCTCCTTTTTGCTCGGTGCAAATACAAACTTGACTTCCATGTATACTTTCTATCTTTCCTATCTATAGATTCTTCTAGGAACAAAAGTAATAAACTTTACATGAAGCGGTAAGGAGAAACAACATTTCATACCTCATTTACAAATCTGGTAACCAGGTCGGCACCATCCTCCTTCACCTTGATGAATCAGGGCCGAACGTAACGTCGTGTGAGGCAGTGCAGGGCGACCATGCAAAGGGCACAAATATCCAAACAATAAAATCCTATAAATTACACAGGAGGCACCTTAAGAGACCTAACATCACAACAAAAATGATTTTTAGAAGCCAAAACATGTCACGTGAACTTGGATCTAGGTACTGTCTGCATGAGAAGAGCACATGAAGAAAGGTAAAAGCAAGAAATACAGTAGTAGATCCATGAACAGAGCAGTACCACACAGGAGAACATCGACACATATCACACAATCTGAGGTCTTAGACGAGCAATAGATAGTAAAAAACATGAGACCAAATAAGCAGATAAATCATTGGAAGCATCGGCCAGATGCCATCGAAGCTTAGTATTTTGGAGAAAGAGAGGTGGAGGCACCTGGTCAGAGGGAGTACTACAATATAATGAAAAAATGCAGGTAAATTGGCATATTAGTCTCTATTGTATCAATATTGAAAGTTAACTAACGATATCTCATCAGAGCAGGACTGGACAGACCAAGAGACGGAGAAACAAAAGCTCGGAGAGCCCCCATGCAGAGTTGACGCAATGATCATGTGGAAAATATTGATCCCTGAATATTGTGTTGTTGCAATGACCTCTGTGGGGTTTATATAGAGTTACACGGGGATAGGTGAAAACTTGGAGTACAAGATGTAGAGTTCTAGTCTATCTCTAGTCCGTACACGTATACGTAATCACGTATTCTAACACCCATGACTCCAATACACATTTCTTCCATGCCATCGCCTGCATGCGAGCCTGCCTTGAGCCAGCTGACAGCCTCTCTTTGTGCCAATCGAAGCCCCACTGCTCCAAGCACCAAAATCCACTCTACCAAGGCCGCCAAAGATGAGAAGGAAGATGCTTGTTGTGGTCACTGGTTTTGTTGGGTTCCCAATTCAGGGATTTAGCCCACAACTCTTGAAGAAGAACAGGACCATGCCTATTGCTTAGCTCGCCGAGAAGCTTCTATGGCAGCACATGGGCATTGTCAATAAGGAAGAATCGCCCACGGAGGCGGCCATAGCAAAATTCGTACAGATGTTTAAGGGTCAACTCCTAGACATAACCATCGTCGCCTTGAGATCCCTCTTCCACCTCGATTGCGACTTCGCAACGGTGGAGTGCTGGCTGTTAACCAGGCAGGGGACACTGATGTGGGAGCGCAAGACTAAGCATGAATTGCTACTGCTGATCCAAGCCACGTCATTTTATCAGTTCAACCATGTTAGAACAACTATGTTTATTCCATTGTTTGGTTCATGTTTGCAGTCTGATTGTTTTTTAAACATTAAAAGATTTTATTACTCTCTTTGATCCTAATTAATGTTTTTAGATTTGTCTAGATTCGGACGTATCTAGTCATGTTTTAGCGCTAGATATATCCGAATCTAGAGAAATCTAAGGACATTAATTATGATCGGAGGGAATACATTAACGGCACCTTATAGAAAGGAGTGTGAATGGTTCCACACTTGAAGGAGCAAGAATGTTTTGCTCAGTACAAGCACCTATATCCAAACAGAGACATCTAAGAGCTACAGGTCTATTTGGAATTCTAGTAGTTATCTTTGCCTAATGATGCGTCTTGATGTTATAGCACCTGTTGATATGGGTTATCCTAATTCTCATGAAGGACAATGACACCTGGATTGAAGCTATAATGGGTCTGATGTTCCAGTGACCTGCTCCTTTCAAGATCGATGTCGAGGGCTGCTGCAGAAGCTAGAACCAAGCAATCTGTGTAGAAGTGTAGTTGTTGAATACGAAGTAAGTCTGCAAGCTACGTAGCAAGAAAAAGGCCATATGCCTCAGCCTCTAGAGGGGATGACGCTGGAGGAGACGGAGCCGACACATGTATCTGATAGTAGTGTTGATTGTTGTCGAGTTTTATTATGACTCCTATACCTTCCGAAGAGGACTGCATTTTGTATTGCTTTGTCCATGCTGCATCACAGAAGATTACATGTTCTGAAGAGTATGTTGGTTCATGTAGAGGGATTTCATGATGAACCGTGGTTGCCAATGGGAGTTGTTCTTTCCCTTCCATTTACTCTTCTATTTTGGAGCCCTGTAAGAACGCGTTGGCTGCCCTGTAAGACCATGCTAATTCCAGCCGAAGTCGTATGGTGAGATTCCGAAATGCTCTGCATAATTGCGAGCTCAAAGAGGTGCGTCTACAAAACAGAAACTTCACTTGAAGTAATGAATAAGAAGACCCAACGATGAGAAATCTTGATAACTTTTTTTGTTATGAAGAGTGGGACATCTCCTTCCCAAACCACAAAAATAATGGCCACACGCCTAGCTCCCCATATGAACAAGCTTGTCTCATCCGCTCAAAGTGCTTTCATAAAAAAGTATTCATGACAACTTCCTATATGTCACGAGCCTTGCAAGAAAATTTCACAAATCAAGAAAACCAACACTTCTCTTCAAACTTGACATCAAAAAGGCCTTCGATTCGGTTTGTTGGGATTACCTTATGGATATGCTACAACATTTGGGCTTCCCAAGCAAATTTAGAGATTGGGTGTCCGACATTCTTGCTTTTTGTACCTCGAGGGTGCTACTAAATGGTATATCCGGTGACCCTATTCGTCATGGAAGGGGCCTTAGGCAAGGTGACCCCTTATCGCCTCTCCTCTTTGTGATGCCTATCGACATGTTCCATTATATCCTTTACAAGGCCACCGAACAAAAGAACCTTCACCGCATACGAGGAAGAGCGACCACAATTCGTACATCCTTATACGCCGATGACAACACCATTTTTGTGACGCCGAATAAGAATTATATTAATTTCCTTGCTGCCACCTTAGGAAAGTTTGGAGAAGTTACCGGTTTGGTCACCAATCCATCCAAAAGTCAAGTGGCTCCCATCCGTTGTGAAGGAATAGAACTTGATAATATTTTTGAAGCTTCCTCGGCCAAGAGCACTTCCTTTCCCATGGAATATCTTGGTTTGCCTCTATCAGTCATTAGGATCATAATCCACTTTCATCCTCTAGAATATAAGGTTGCCGCAAAGCTTGTCCCATGGATTGGTAAGCATCTTATCATGGCTGGTCGCACAACCCTCGTCAATGAGGTGCTCACTAGCATTGTTATTTATTTCATCACCATCCTTGACATCCCTATGGAGGTGCTCATGAAAATCGATAGCTTACGAAGGGCCTTCCTTTCAACGACATGTGAGAAGGTTACCGGAGGAAAATGCAAGGTAAATTGGGAGATGGTTTGCAAGCCTAAAGATAAAGGTGGTCTCGGAATCCTAACCCTCAAGAAGTTTGCTTCCGCCTTTCGCATGCCATGGCTTTGGCATGAATGGGATGATGAGCCTAAGCATTGGGTCGGCTTGGGGAATCCTTGCATGTCACCAGATGGTGACCTATTTGTGGTCACTAAAGTTACCATTGGAAATGGAAAGAAAGCGCTATTTTGGGAGGCATCTTGGCTACAAGGAATAAGACTGAAAGATATTGTCCCCCTCCTCATTTTTGACATCTCCAAAAAGAGGAAGAGCTTGGTTAGCAAGGCCATGGAAAATGACTATTGGGTGGCTCAAATTAACATTCAAGGAGGATTAACCACCGAACACATCTCCCAATTCTACAAGTTATGGGAAAAGTTACATCACATTGTTATTGACCAACACTCTATGGATAAAATCGATTGGGAGTTTACCAACAAAGAATGTTACTCTTAGAAGACGACATACAAGATGGAACTTTTGGTGAATACAAACTCCCTCATGTCTTCCTTGGTTTGGAAGCCTTGTCCCCTCCCCCTCCCCCCCCCCCCCCCCCAAAAGCAATATTTTGCATGGTTGGTTCTACTCCCTCCGTCTTAAAATATAAGATATTTTAGCTTTGTGAAAGGAGTGTATCTAGACCTCTTTTGGTGTATAGGTTCATCTAAGCTTAGAGTGAACCTGCGCACTAAAAAGGGTATAGGTACACTCCTTTCACGAAGCTAAAACATCTTATATTTTGAAATGGACGGAGTACAAAATAGAGTTTAGACGACAGACAGATCATAGATAAGAGGGTGGCAAAATTGCGGATTATGCAAGCTATGCAACCAAGTTCAAGAGTCGGCTGCCACCTTCTATTCAAATGCCGCTTCATGATTTGTGTTTGGTCGTTGTTGAAGAATCCGGCTTGCCCTTCTCGATGTTGACCCAATGGATTGGCAAGATATGCAAAGTGCCAAAGAATGTTAGAAAGGGAAGATCCATAAGCAATGACAATCTAAGAAAGCCATGACCTCCCTTGCAATGTTGGTCTCATGGGAGATACGGAAGGAACGAAATGCACGTGCCTTTAGCAATCAATCCTCTACATCCATCATGGTGGTGGCAAAAAATAAAAGATGAGGAAGCTATGGGGTCTTGCCGGCGCCACGATAAGTAACATAATGCCGTGAGAGTAGGTCTTTTTATTTTTGGGTCTTGGTCTTTTTTGGGACCAATGAGTGGTTTGTAAGACATCTCAAAAACTTCGCCTTAATTAATGAAAATGGCAAGTCTTTTGCCTTGTTTCGAAAAAAAAGAATAGAGTAAATTGCACTTTACACTACGTACATTGCAGCTTGTTTAAGATTAGAGTAAATCAGGTCCTGTCTTGCAAAAAAAAAAATCTCTTTGCACCGGGTCTGACACGGTAACAGCGCACCTTACACTAGGTCTCATATAATAAGATGTTCAAAGAAATAGAAAAAGGCATGTGTATGTTTTGGGGAAATATCATTGGTTAAAATAATCATTTTTGTGCAAAACTCTATACATGATGGAAAAAACCAAGGCACACATAATTTTTGCACGCCTCAGATGGTCATATTTTTTAACAAAAGTCAATAAGCATATATCTATTTTCAAATAAATAAGATGTATAGAAAATCATATAATTTTTGAACATTTTTTATAGGACCTAGGGAAATATTTTGCCAGACCTGACATAAAGTGAAAACTGTGCAAAAAAAGATTGCGGACTGAAAAAAGCGGCAATCTATGCATGGTGCAAGGTGCAATTCAAAATACCATAGTAATAACCCTAGAAATATTCATAATCTAACCGAAAGTGCACGTACAAACTGAAGAAGTATCAGATTGTTCTAACAGTAACAAAATTATCAACAGACCACAAAAGAACAAACAAGCATGCCTGAAATTATATGTGAACTGTGGTGCGACATGCGAGAGCATGACGTACAGGTTAAAGGTAAAACAAGGTACTCCTTGTTTAACAACACAAACTGCAAGTACTAGGAGTATATAGTATTTTCCACTGAAAAGAGGTTAATAACTGTTTATTATTAGTGTCAATGCCACTGGTTTAAGAAGGCAAATGATTGTAATGCATACATGAGCATTCCACAGAAGCTACAAGCTCCAGTGTGACTGTATTTGCTGAGCAGCATGCTGCTTTGTAATCAGGGTGTATCTTGGAAGTCCAGAAGGCAATGCATGAGATGTACCCAAAATTTCAAGTCACGGGTGATTTACGAGTAAACAATTATTTAGCAGAATGTTGATGCATTTGTAGCAATAAATAGAAGAGCCTTGTTAAGTCTTCAGACCTTCAGAAGGCAGATTATAAAATTTATGAAAAAAATTATCCATTCAGATAGCAGTTTGTAAATAATAATCAGAGAACATTTTGAGAATCACCCCTAAATAGTAATAATATAATCCAGATTCCAATGAGTAAGAAAAGAGCAATATAGAATCGAGAGTAACAACACAACAGTGTACAACTGTATTTTCAAAAGTATGAACAGTGATGGAAGTTCTTGTATGGTACAAGCAATATCAGAGTATGTACATCTTGACAAGTTGTACTATCAACTCACCGCATATCAGTAATGGTTTACTGCACAGAATGCAGAAGAACATATGCAGAACATTCCAGGTTATTAGAAAGTTACACTACTTATGCAGTATTATTCATACAGAAACAACCGGAGCTGTGCAACTTGTGCTGCTTATTAAGGGTCCACTTCCAAGACATGATTCCAGGAGCAATATTTTCTGATTCAGAAAGCATGATATGTTTTCATTTGTGGTGCAGCATCTCACTGAGAAGGGCAGAACCACATGGGAAGCCCGGGAACACCTCTCTTTGGTCCTCTACCAATAAGAAATGGCTTGATCCTTCCATCTCTTATGCTGTACACTTGGGACCGATAAGAATAGTTGCCCAGCACCTCATGGAAGAAATTGGGGCAAAAGGGATCAAGAAAATAGATGCGGTCATGATCAATCTGATCATACCCAGTCCGAGACGCAGGGAATGACTTGCTGCAGGATGAGCTGATAAAAATACTCTCGCCACCCAAGCCCTTTATTTCTACCCATCTCCATGGATCTGATTTGAAGTCCAATGCATAGACTCTAACTCCAGTAAATTGGTCCCAGCTTCCTGTGAAGTATCTGACAACTAGCAATAGTTTCCCATGAGACTGCACAAGATTGCATTTTTGCCTGTCAGTACCATCCATTAGGGGCAGCTTCTCTATCAGACAATGCTCAGCGCGGGATATAACTGGAAAGGAGCGATCACATGCCTCGAACTCAAAGGAGAAGAGATCTCCGCTGCTGGTGTCCACCACGTAGAGCTTTCCCTGGTAGAACTCAATGTCAACGTAGCTCTTGATGCAGTTGCCCTCACATATGCACCATGACTGCATTTCTGGTCTGCAGAAGGCAAGTTTATATTCTCCCTTTCCCTGCGAGATTGCAGCGGCGATGCAAGTGGAACCGAGGTTTACCTCGGTGAAAAAGCTGGATCCAGTGGCAGGTGGCGCTGAGAGAACTACTTTGACGAGTGTCATTGCATATTCAGGCGCATGTATAGTGCAGATGACCTCACCCTCGCCATTGCAGAGAGGAACAGAGCTCTGGATGGTGCCACCTGAATGGGCAGCGCAAGGGCTCGGCATATAGATCATCTCGCTGGATAAAGGGTTCACCAAGAAACAGTCACCATCGGCACCGGTCCAGGAACAGGGCGGCGTGCGCCAGTAGAGCCGGGTGCAAACGAGCCAGTCTTGAAAAGAGCCGACACAATCGCCGAAGCTGGGGTCCCCCTCGAGCGGCGTGCCAAGAAGTGGGAGGCGGTGCGCGGCGGTGACTACGGCGTCGCTGTCCGTGAAGGACGGGCTGGCGAGCGCGAATCCCGGACAAAGAATCAGAGGGAGCGGCGGCAGGGGCGGAGGGTAGCACCGCGCGGCGGCGCGCCACGAGCGGCACACGGAGCGGAACCTGGCGCGGTCGGCGGCGGAGGGGATCCTGCAGAGAACGGCGCCGATGATCTCTGAGAACAATTCCGACCAGGAGGGCGCTTGTGGCCGCGGCGGCGGCCCTGCAAACGTACAGAGTTTAGTAAGCGGCATTCTACCGAGAACCAAGACCGCAAGAAACACAACCACCGCGGAGAGCACTGCAGCGGGAGACACGAAGGGATGAGGGGAGGGAGGGAGGGAGATGAGCTCACCTGGGGCGGTGCCCGCGCCGGTAGCCATGGCCGTCTTCGGGGAAGGCGGGCTCACCCCAACCCCTAGATCCGCGCCGCCTTCTGGAAGCTTCAAGAATCGCCCGTTCTGAAATGGAATTGGAGGGAGGGGTGGGAGGAGAAAGGTATTGGGGACTCGTCGATAGCCTCGTCGACGATTGCGAGGATTTCGTCGAGAAGGACTAGGATATATATATATATATGGCGCTTGTTAGCTTGAGAAAGCCGCGAACTTCCTTGGGGATTCGACTTCCGGCCGCAGCACACTGACATGCTGACCCCACAAACATACCAATGCGTGTGACATCCTCGGACGAAATCCGTTCTGCTAGCCAACACAAGGGCCCATAAGTCAAGTCAGCCTCTCCCCGATCAAAACGGATGGCTTCCCGCGCTTGATTTGATTGGATTCTAGAAAGGATACATTGTTTTTTTTAATTCAAGAACACCAAAATAATAAAAATTACAAATAGCTCCTTGGACCACCTTTCTTTTTGCATGCTCATGTCGAGTCGAGAAGATTATTGGGGGTACCCGCAACGATTCAGCAGGAGTATGTTGTGTCGGATGATCAGCGTTTTTGTAGCAGTGTTCTCATCAGGTGAGGATTGTCACCGACAGGCCTCGCTCTAGGCGCGCCGTGTCTCAGATTCCTAAGTCTGACCGTCAGTGTGGCAATGGTGGCTCCCTAGTCACTTGTTAAAGGCATTATCAGGAGATTGGGTCCTCTCCAGGATGAAAACCCAGGATCTAATCATCATGGTTAGGCCGGATGATGACAGTATTTGTTATCTTCTTAAATGCATCATTTTAGAGAACCTTTTTCTTGGAGTCGAGGTGTTGTCAATACCGCTGGTGATATTGCTATTGCGAGACCTCCGTCTATCTTGGTGGGGTCTTTTTTGTTTTTTGTTTTTTCTTCTATTTTCGGATGTGTGCATCCTTAGTATCTAGACTTACTACTCATTATGTTGTTGCAGAAGTTATATGTAATTGGTATCAACTTGATATTATTATATTTTCTTTATCAAATTCTTAGACCACCTAGCGACAACTACAACCATTGGAGCGAGCCTAAGGCGCATCGCAGAATGTGTCATGTCTGAAACTGCACGGAACCCATGACCGATATAATGCAACAAAGATACTACCTCCATTTCATATTACTTTACATATTAGTTTTGGCCAAAGTTAAACTTTATAAAGTTTTATGAGCATATAGGAAAAAATTGATATCTTTTGCTATATACTCCCTCCTTGCCAAAATGTAGTGCATATAAGAATTTTGAAAAGTCAAACGATGTCAAGTTTGACCAAGTATGTAGAAAAAGATACAAATATCTAGAATACCAACTCAATGCTATTAGATTCATCATGATATATATTTTCATATGGTATATATTTGATATTATAGAAATAAATATTTTTCTCAATAAACTTGGTCAAAGTTAATGACATTTGACTTTTAAAAAAAATTATATGCACTATATTATGGCAAGGAGGAAATACCAAAACTAATATGCAAACAATTTAAAGTAGAGGAAGTAACATAAATGCGTAGCCATGGCGGTCCAGGAAAATAACATGCAGTTGTCACACCATGGGGAAATGCAGCAAGTCTGAAGGGTCACAAGCTCCGATATGCAACCAGGTGAGAGCAACTCTGGCAGATCTTGTAAATTCCCGGCCTTTAAATTGTGTTTACGGTTCGCGGAAAACATCGTTTTACGACTTCGCGAGGACCAGCACCAAGAAGATCCCGCATTCTCAGCCCGTAAAAGCAGAATATTCTGTGGGAATGCTCGCACTTGCTCCATTGCTCCACTCCACCGGCTACAACATGTCTTGATCACATCCCATCATCCTTGTAGGGACCTATACGAGCGAGTAACAGGTGAAGCAACCCGAGGCATGAGTCTGAAGAATTTGTCCTCGATCCTTTGCTAATAGCGCTTCCGGTTTGATCGGTGCCGGTCACCGCATCCATGCACACCGACAACGATCAGCGCTTCCCAGAGGATAACCATCGCGGCGTTTATTCTTCGGCCCCTCTCCAGATATCTTCTTCCGCACGCGAGGTTGAGGCTGGGGATTCAAAGCGTCGACGGCGATTAGCTGGCCCGCTGAGGTAGAACCAGCGACCGGGGGGCTTTGCAGGACGACGTGGGTGCCTGCACACTTCCTCTTCTTCCTCCCGGCTGCGGCAATGTTGTGAGCAACAACGCGGGCAAGCGGGGTGCCCGGGCCATATGCCGGAGTTGGGGGAGGCTGCGGTTGAGAGCCCACGACCTCGCCAACGGCCGGCGGGAGCTCCGTCTGGTTCACCCCTTCAAATCTGGGACAGGGTGGTGCCAAAGCGGGGGTAGGTGGGTAGATCGACGGTGGCGACGGCGTGGAAGTGGGAGCGAGGTAGCTGAAATGTCCCTCCTGCGTGAATTTCTTCACAAGGACATTCGGCTGCCGAGCCCGCTTATGTAGGGGTTAGAGCGCGCTCTTTTCCGCCCCCTGTAAATTATAGGTCCACCGTGTTTACCGTGCGCAGATTTGCGTGATCAGCTAGAGTTGCTCTGACGTACATGACGTACAGAGTTTTTTTTTTTTTGCGGGGACGTACAGAGTTTTCAAAAAAGAAGTGCAGGAGGACTTGAAACTTGATCCACAGTACACAGCAACAGATTTAGATTCAATACATGAGCTTGTGGTCATAAGGTTCGAGTTCGGGCACTACAGCATAGCACCATTGCCATTCAACCGGTCGTCATTTGATCATTCAGAATAAAACATGAGTTTAATTATCAAGGCCCGTGAGCCCATGATTCTGAAAAAAAGGCACTGTACCAATATCATGCTTCAGTAAGGAAGCAAGCTTTCCCATGCAAGTTCGTCAAAACTTCAACAGTGACAGTTAAAATCGTTAAATATGCTTTGGCACCATTCCGGAACATGTAACAGCAGAATCCATCTCCAGCAAAACTAGGAATGGATACCATCAAATGTGCCATTTTGATGACTTTAGCAGAGAACTCAGATACTGTAACATAACTTCAACTGTGCTGGTTGTGAAACCAATGGCTGAATAATGATAAATTAACTGAAAATACTCTGCGTGAGGAGTGGACACAACATACATTGCGATACACACAAAGAAATACAAGTACTATTGCTGAGACTACCATACTGCCCACAGCAGCTGACAAGATCATGCTTCAGTGAGAAAATAAGTAGTTCAATGGACTAAAAGCAATATACTAGTACTGAATTGTTTTCATGTGCTCGTCATTAAGACTAGGGTGGCATTAACTTCCAAGGATCCTGGTCACGATAATGCACCAATCATAGTAGAAGTAAGTACTATCAGTTGTTGGCGATTTACTTAACATGTTTAAGATTAATAGCCCAGCGATCGTGTTGCCGCACTTTGCTGATACTTATTAGTATCTTTTATCTAGTAGTAAATGTTAACATATGCCTAGCATTTCACCTACTTACTTCCTATAAGTAAATATCCAATTCACAATCACAAAAACAGTGGCATGCCCAGCTATGTTCAGTAAACAAATAGACCAACACCTAGCTTGGTCTCCAGCAGGGTCTAACTAGGATTGGCAAAAGCATAAACCCCCAAAATAACTACTGTTGTAGGAACAATGGTATTTTTCAAAATTTGTGTGATCTTAAAAATACAACTTCACTCCTGTTCGTGTATTGGGACAAAATAAAATGAAAAAGATTTATATTTTTCACAACGTAAACCTATGTGGTAATCAATCGCAAAATTTATGTACTTCCAAATACGTTGACGCAAAAATAAATAGTATGACATGTTCTGATTCACAGTGATAAACTGATAATAGCTGCTTCAAAAAGGAAGCGAGCAGTTCCATAGAGTCAATGGCATCTTTCATCTGGTGATCATCAAGCTGAGATTGAAGACATAGCATTCCAATACCTATATTAATCTAATGATGTCACCATAGTCCAGTGGCAGAAATACCCAAAAAGTACAACCAAAGAACTGCAAGGGCTCAAACTTTTGTAGTGCAAAACCACTACAGTGCAGTTACTATTAAATCACTGCTCACTTAACTAATGACTCCCACAAATGCAAACCAACTGATGATCTACATAGGAATATAAAAATGAAGTACAAAAACTAGTCTATGTTGGCAAAGCTTGTAATAATCAGAAATCAGAGTCAGACAGCAGCATACGCTTGTTTATTCAGTTCTTGAAAAGCAAACACCATGGTCCTCACGCCAAGCAGCATCAGGGATTTCGATACACTAAAGATTCATTAATATCAGAGTTGATGTGCAACCGTTCATTCAGAAGGAAACAACCATGTTGGACTCATCAGCTTGCCATCTGGTGCCCGAAAGTTGTACTCTGGTATATCTGCAGCAAAAGATGACAATGTACAATCTCCCAAGTTGTACATGAACTTATCAAATGGAGGGCCATTTTTAGCAGGGTAGAGGTATCCATCGATGAAGTAGATAACATCGCCTTCCACCCCGTCATACTCCCATGCATGAAATGATTTACCGCTACACGGGCTGATGAAGATACAGTCACCATCCAAGGTGTTGATCTCAGTAAATCGAAAAGGTTTTGTGCTTGAGTCCACTATATATGCTCCAACCTTACAAATGTTGTGCCAGCCTTCACCGCCACCTAAGTATCGGGCGACAAGCAATAATTTTCCATGCCATTCTACTAAGTTCCACCTCTGCCCATAGCTATCCTTGACCTCTGGCAGATCGGCCACACATCGCTCGACACGAGAAACCATTAGCCCGCAGTCGTCATCTGTTATCTCAAAGGCAAAAAGGTTTGTGGTGAGCTTGCTGAGCATGTAAAGCTTCCCCTGATAGAAGGAAATATCACTGAACTTGCTGATGCAGCCACCAAGGCACACGCACCAGGCCGCCATCCCAGGCTGCCAGAGAGCAAGCTTAGATCCATTCCTATGCACAGAGATGGCAGCCACAATACATTTGGGCCCAGAATCGGGTGAAGATGACAATATCACCTTGCAGAATGACATCACGTATTGCGCGGCGCTGACTGTGCACTCAACCACACCAGAGCCACTGATGATGGGGAGAGATCTAGTGTAGGCATCGACGAAATGAGAAGATGCAGAAGGAGGTGGGAGATGGACCACATCCCGGGAGAAAGCATTCATCAAGAAGCACTTGCCATCACCAAAGTAGCGACCTTTGTTGGGCCGCACGCCAGCGAGCCATCCCTCGAACGAGCCAACGCAACGTACGTCGTGAGCCGCCACCTCCTTGGGCACCGGGATGCGACGCGTGCCTGTCATGGCCCCGTCGGGGGAGAAGATGGAGAACGCAAAGTTGGAATGCACGAGCAGGGGGAGTGGCGGCGGCGGCGGGCGGTGGCGGCGCGCCGCCGCCCGCCAAGCGCCGCAGACAGAGCGCAGCCTGGCGCGGTCTTCGACGCAAGGGAGGCGGCCGACCACGATCCCGAGGATATCTGCCGGGACGTCCGTCCAGGACCGCCGCTGCGGTTCGCATCCTGCGTCAAATCTGGGCATATTAAGAGCTATTTCATCGAGCACCTTGTCTGCGCGGCCGCCGACGACGACGGTGACGCCCCAGGGTTGCAAACAGGAAGAGAGGGGTCTGACCTGAGTTGTCCGCCGGAGGCAACGGTAGCTCCGTGACTCGCCGCCTTGGGCAGATGAGCGTCTCTTGCGCCATTGGAGATTTGGAGTTTGCGACCTTTGTGTCTTTGGGTCTCGGCTTCTTGAGATTTCCCCTTCGCAGCAAGTTCACACAGCTAGCTAGCTCGCTCAGCTGGTCGTGAGGTTACTTTTATAGCATCTCCCCTCGTTGGCAGTTCCTAATCCGAAATTCGGACATAAATAGCGTTGGACGGACGAAGTTTTCTGTGAATGGCCGATTTCCCACTCGTGTTTCCAGGCAGAGTTTTCAGGCGAAGCGAAAAACGGCGATATTTTCAAATTTTCTCATTCCCACGGCGAAATCATGGCCATAGGGTGTTCGACAGAAATACGCCCAAAATAGTTCGGTCATCGAATCATTACAGAACAAGATAAAATGGTCGACGATCAGTCATCGATGGTGGTGATCTCCTCCGGCGTGTCCGGTGCGATGGGGATGGGTTCGTCGGCGTTCCTGCCGGCCGACTGGTTGGAGGAGGTTGAAGTGGAGCTCGGCGAGGGCACGGCGACGGAGGTGTTCGGCGCAGAGCTTGGCGCGCTCTCGGCGTTGTCCTCCTCGAGGATGACCTTGCGTCGGGCCAGATACCAGGCCTTGACCGGCGAGCTCATCGCCGAGGTGTCTTCGCCGTCCATGAGAAACTGCAGATCCGTGTTCCTCTTCTTGGCGGCGAAGTTTGCTTTGAGGAGATCGAGCTTGCGGTCTTGGTTCTGTAGCAGCTGCGCCCATCTCTGCTCGGTCTTCTCCTCCCTCTGCTTGGTATGGGCCTTCGTGACGGCGATGCACCTCTCGATGGATTCCTGGAGGCGCTCGGCGGGAGGTCCTGCGGCTTTGAGCATCTTCGCCTTCTTCTGGCCGAGCTCTGGCCTTCCTTCGCCGGCGATAGGTAGAGGGGCCGCCGAGTTGTACACACCGTCCTTCGTCTTGCCGAGGGTGAGCCGAGTATCCGCCCATTTCTGGCATTTATCAATCGAAGGGAATACATGATAGAACTTGAACTCCGTCCCGGTGTCAGTCCGGTATATGCCGAGTACGCGGAGAAGCTGCAAAGGCAAGGCAAAGTGTGTCAGCATAGGCATGAAGAAGTGCCTTCGGCTAGTGTTCGGTGTAGTACCTTGGCATCCATGCTCTCGCCCCTAACGGGTGTGCGCTCGACCTCCTCGAGAAGACTGTGCCACTTGCTGCACGCCTGTTGGATGAGTCCCCAGTGGTTGGTCATGGCTTTCTCGCCGCGCTCCATGTGGGTTTTGTTGTACTTCGGGTCACAAAGGTTGCGCTCGTCGAACGCTAGCTTCACGCGTTTCCAGTAATTGTCCGAATTTGGGTTCGAGCCAGTGATCGGGTCCATTATCACCGATTTCCAGGCGTTGGCGAGGCAAAGGTCCTCAGTCGGCGTCCACTTGATCCGCGGCTCCGTCGCCGAGGTGCCCGCCTTCTTCTTGCCTTTGCCTTTGCCCTTCGCCGGAGCCAGGCCAACGCCTTCCTCTTCCTCATCGGTCTGTGTTTGCTCGGCGAAATCCTGGGACTCGATGCCGTGTTCGTCATCGGCCTAGGACTATTCCTAGGTGAAGAAGCCGACGTTGCTGGCCGTGGCGGCCGTCGAGCCTTCGGCGATCATGCCATGCATGTAGGCTTCATTGGACATAACGTCAAACATGTACTGGGCGTCCGCCTCGCCGCGGGTCGCGTGCGATGAGCTCCCGGTGAACGGCAGAGGACCACGGCGTGCCGTCGAGGAGGAGGTGTAGGGGGCATTGATGTTGATGCCGAACGCCGAAGGAGGACGTGGTGCGGGACAGGAGAAGACGTTGTTCCGGTTGAATCCGCCGTCGAACTCGGGGGAGGAGGAGTACCTTTGCCGTAGGTTCGCCAGGTTCTCCTGGAACATCGCCGGCGAGATCGGCGAGAACCTGACAGGCGAGTATCCGGCCGGCGACGCGAGCTTGGCTGGCTCCCCCAGACGCTGTCGTACTGTGCACGGGACGACGCCAATGCCGCTTCCCTCATCGCCTGAGCCTCGACCGCCGCTTCCCTCATCGCCTGAGCCTCGGCCGCCGCTCCCCTCACCGCCTGAACTTCGGCGAGCTCCTACGCCTGCTTGGCCCTTGCCTTCCTGTCCCTATGGCTCTCCATAGCGAACTTCCTCTTCGTGGATAGGGCCAACCAGTCAGGGGCGCTCATGCCCTCAGGTTTCGTTGCGGGCGCTCTCGGCTTCCTCACCTTTTTCTCCTTTGGTTCGCCGGTGGCGGATCAGGGTTTGGCGAAAGCCTTGGGCGGCATGGCGGGCGGGAGCTCGGCGAACTGGCGGGAGATGTGGGGGATTGCGGAGGGAAGGCGGGAGAAGAAGAAGAAAAGGGCGGGAACTCGGCCTTCCCTCGCCGACAGGGCTGACCCACCCACATTTTCTCTCCATCCGGCCTTCCCAGGTCGTTCCCGGCGCCTTGGATTCGGCCTGGAAACGTTGGACCAATTTTGGGCCAAATTCGGACGAAACCGGCGTCCTGAAAACGCGACTGGACGAAAAATCGCCATCCGAACCAAAAATACGCCCTGGGAACGGCGTCCTGGAAACGCGAGTGGAGATGCTCTTTGTCCACTGTCCAGCAGCATCTGGTCCCAAACCTGGCCAACGGGCCGGCCCGGCCAGCACGCCGGGGCCCGTTACTTAGCGTGCCGTCAGGGACGGATCCAAGATTTGACCACAAGGGGGCGAAAAGGACGGTCATACCAAAGACACATCACAAAAATATATTGTGACTAAAAGATAGTTTCAGTACAAAATTGTAATAGTTCTAATATGAATTTTTTTCAATTCAAATTGAATCCATATCTCGAATATTTGATCGAGCGAGTCAATAATTTCATTAAAGTTGTTCGTTACAGCTTTTCCCTTTGCCACAAAATTGAAATACAAATATTTTATACTTTCGTGTAACCTCTCGGCTTATGAAATTCTATGTAAGACGAAACAAATCTGCTACCTGTAATTGATCTAATAATAAGTTTAACTAGTAATTTGCACAATCTAAGTTCAACATATTAGGACATGTGCGATAATATATTATGGATTAGCTGCTTAGATTAGGCTGAGCCATACCATTAAATCGGAAACGGTCTTCCGAGCATGAGGCGGACCTAATCTAAAGATATAATTGGTGAGGGTACTAGGATTCACCATAAAAATCAAGCATTTTTGGCCATCCTATCGTGCTAGCCAGCAGATCTCGAGCGTTCGTTTTCTCACTACTATTCATGTGATCTAACTGTAAATGACTAATTGGTAAGGTTACTAGGACTCACCACAAAAATCAAGCATTTTCGGCCATCCGATCATGCTAGCCAGCAGATCTCGAGCGTTTGTTTTCTCACTACTATTCATGTGACCCAACTGTAGATAATTATAAATGGTAAAAAATCTGATGCAAATATGTTTGGTTGCCCATTGGTCAAAGCCCCACGCAGTTTTGTTTTCTTCATGTGCCCACCTGTAAATGACTATAAAGGGTAGAAAATCTGGTGCAAATATGTTCGGTTGCCCATTGGACAAAGCCCCACGCAGTTTTGTTTTCTGACTACTATTCATGTGGCCCACTTGTAAATGACTATAAAGGATAAAAAATATGGTACAAATATGTTCGGTTGCCCATTGGTCAAATTTCCACACGGTTGGAAAATATCTTGATTCGCCGATCTACACCCATGTATTCTCCTCTTCCTCCTCCTCCCAACGCTCGCACCGCCGGCGCCCCAATCCTCTCCTACACGAGGTCTAGCTCGCCCCTCCCCGCCTCCTGTTTCCCCGCTGTGCCCCCTCCCCTTCCCCCTCGTTCGACTCATCTCTCTCTCCATCGTGGTCGGCTCAGCCACCATCTCCTCTGCCACGCCTCCCTCACCGGCAGGAACAGCAGGTCATTCTCACAGCATCAGCTGCCTCACTGACCGAGCAAAAGTAGCATCCATGGGTGGGTGGTTGACATGTGAGAAGAGGAAGCGGCGCGTGGAGGTGCCGGATACCATGGGCAGGCGGCTAATGTAGTAGAGAGTAGGAGACCGCACACCGTATTGTCCCCCTAGAGGAGCGGCTGGTGGAGCTCCACCCAACCTGTGCATCCCCGTTGTGCTTCTTCTCTCTCAAAGGAACACATGTGTCTTCTCAAGGCTGAGGTAAATGTGAAGGATCCCTAAAATTAAATCTCATCTTTATTTATGCATATTCGTTTTTATTTGTGCTTACAAGATGCTCGACGAAAATCCTACCTAATATGACTGTATGTATTATTTAAGGAGAAGCGAATGGCCTTTCTATTTTCTTTCTTTTTGGTAAACATATGATTCTTATTCTTGATTTGGAATAGACCACCTGACTACTATTTTGTCTAAAAAAGGGTCCAGGTAAATGTTGCATGATGTATTCTTGGTGATTGAATTTCAGGTTACAACAATCAATATAATCTATCAGAGTGCTAAAACTCACTAAAAGCGATGCAGCGAAGCACACCTTCCCACCTAGTGCCTATGTTGTTTTCAAATTAGGTTTGCCCTTTCATGTCTGTCCATGTGATGCCTTTCTCCGCGAGAAAGCAAAAGTAATATTAGATACGTACGTTGCATAGCTAAACTATCATCAATAAAACTTATTTGTTTTATAGTCTTTTAGTTCTATCAGTTGTGTTTCCTTTGGGTTTCTATTGCATTGCCTAGCCCCGTATTCCAAACCGAACATAGACATACATAGTGAATAGATAATAAATCTATAAATAAATTATTTCTTAGATTCACTTCCTTGGTTTTAATGCAATTTGACCATTCCTGTTTGACACCCTTTTTCGACGTGGGTTGGATTTCCCTTTCTTACTCAGTGAGAAACATCTTGCTGGTGATATCGCTGGTGTCATTCTTAACAATGTTCTTGATAATAATGCTAAGAATACCTCTCTGACAATTTCTTTGGAGCTCACAACTGAATCGTGACTCGTTTCTCTTTAAACATTAGTTATTTTTTCTATTTTCTGCTATGGTATATTCGGTCTGGCTCCCGAATCGATCTATTTTCAAAGTGCAGCTTCGCAAGAGGCTTCTAGAGCTCGATTGGCGGTGGTCCTCCGACCGGTGCCTCGGTCAGGGATTTCTTTTAGTACACTGCCCTACGTCCACTGGTGTGCCTGACCCCCTCGGTAGCTATTTGTGTCGCTCTCTTGCTGGACTTGTATTTTCTGCTTTCTTTTAATGCCGCTCTCTTGCTGAAATTGTTTAGTTCACATAGAAACATGAATATCATCTGCAAGTAATAGTATCTACAATTCTAATTCCTAGGGTTCAATTTACATGTAATGTTGAACATTTGAATGCCTATAGTTGCCGATATGATATGTGATATTCTTCTATTTCCTTCTATTTTTCTCGTTCACAAAAACAAAAAAATTAGGGATCTTGTTTTTTACCTATCGCTAAAGTAGGAGAATCAAAAGAGGTGCTACAAATATTGTTGACTCTATGTTACTCAACCCTGACCATTAAAATTTATCAGAACCTATTAGCTAAGGAGTGCCATATTTTTACAGGATCCTGAGGTAAAAGTTGATGACTCAAATAACCACGATGCTAAGAAGAGCTAGCTCATTGTTGTCATGTTATTTTTCTTATAGTCTGATGTACATGTGCTACTATCTTGATTAACAGTACGATATATTTCTTATACTTTCACAGAACGTGTCGGCCAATGTGTCTGATCCACCCTTTGGAGCCGGTCGTCCACCCTAAAAGACGATGCCTACAAAGAAGGAAAATTAATACAATTCTCCCGTTTCCTCTGAAGGTGCTTTCCTAATGACGTGGGCATACCCTGCAGGTACTCGTGATCAGTATATATGGTCCAGCCAAGATGAAGCCCACGACGTCGCTAAGGCCTAGTCGAACTTCAGATGGCCTGAGATGTTTCGACTCCTTGCAGCACACGGCAAACTCAAGATAGAAGTTTAAGGGGAAAACCCTAATATGTAACCGACTTGGCCTGCTATCCCGAGACCTAGCCTATCTATATAAAGGCTAGGAGGAGGCGGCGAGGAGGACAATCCACAACCCTAGTTTCTACATCATCGCTAGATTGCATCTGCGCACCCCCTGTAACTTTCGACTCCTCGATAATTCCAAGAGCAGACAAGCTGGAGTAGGGTCCTCTACGAGGCCTGAACCTGGGTAAACCTTGCGTCCCCTATGTGCTTGTTTGCTAGCCAATCAATGCCTCTAGAGCTCCTCTCTTCCTCGAACCCAAGTCCATCTACGATGGGCATTGATGAGTTAACCCCTTGTCAATTGGTGTCGTCTATGGGAAGCGGGAGTGCTGATGTTGCTGCTTCCTTGGCCCCATCAACCGCGACCTACGACTCCGCAGTAGCGGAGACTCGCCTCCTCTTTGGTGCCTTCGACTTCACCGTCCATGCACTGGCCACTCGCCCGGATTTCGAGTCCGTAGGAGATGGAATCGGCCTGGAAATCGGGAGCTTACGCTTCCAAGTTGGTCAGCTGGGCACACTTCGCCTCCCTGATCAGCCGAAGGTTCCTGCAATTGCTTCTGCATCGTAGTTTCCACCGCCAATCGGCACCTTGAGCGAACTCGATGCCCCGACATCAGTCGGGAAGACGGACATCAACAGCAGTTGCGAGTCCGATCTAGGTGATCTAGCGACAGAAGATGGAGCCTATGGCTCCGGATTCGAAAGCTGCGGGAGCAACAGCTTCCCTAGCCATTACATGTGCGTCGTCATCAACATGGGCGGCAATGGCGGCACTCGAGACAACACCGGCACTGGCGGTGGAATCCCAGTCATGAATGGTGACCCCACCAACAATGGGACAGAAGGACCCATCCCAGAAGATCAGCCGAACCTCTCGGCAAATGAGCAAACCCGAGAGCGCGTGCTGATAAAGCTCAACGACAATGAGTGGGCTCGCTGCAGGGAAGCTCTACGGGGCAACCCCCTACCCCCCCAACTCATCGCAAGACATGCTGATGGGGTATCACTGGATGCTCAAGGAGGAGTTCAAGTGCCAGCAGCAAGTAATCGCCCAACTCGACGAGCGCAGGAGGGCAGTGGACGAGTCGAGCCTCCGTCGGGCTTAGCTCTCCGCCATCGGAGGATCCTCCTCTAAAGGCAACGTGTTATGGGTCTCCTTGTGGATTTACCCTTGGAGTGGCCCGATCTTCACGGATTTGAGGCGGAAGTAAGGAAAAACACGATGAACACGATGAACACAACTCTAGTGCAAGCTAAAGATACAAACACACGCCAAATCACACCTAATTCGATTTGCTCCTGTTGGTTCGAACAACCAATCCAATAGAATCCTCGGCGAGAGACCTTACGGTAGAATCACCAAAGGAGAGATCGGCAAGCGGACGGTAGAATCCAAACCAAGGAGACAGTAGCAACCGAGTAGAATCCCAAAGGGGAGATACCAAGCACTACTAGAATCCTTGATAGGGAGAGACCAAACACTTGAGGAGGGTCTTGACAACTTGGAGAAGGGCACCGACTCCAAGGCCTTGTACAACTCATAGATTTACTATTGAAAGGGGGTTCCCATCTAGGGTTAGGCACATGCCTTAATTCATCATCATCTCTAGCGTTTCAAGGAGGGGGTGAGGGCATATATACAGGCCAGCCACGAGCTAGGGGTAAAACATGCATCAACGGGAAGTTTGGGGCGTTACATGGGCCAAGCCCAGCTTGAGGCACGTAGGCCCATGTTGCTTGGTCCAGAGACTCCGGTGTAGCGGTCCGGAGACTCCGATCTAGACCGGAGACTCTGGTCAACCTCCAGAGGGGGTCACTGACTGTCCCAGGCACTGGTTCGGGGCTCGGTCCGGAGACGGGCCGGGGACTCCGGTATCGTAAACCGGAGACTCCGGTCTGCTGGTGTGGAGACTCCGGTCCTGCTTCAGCAGCTTCTTGTGTCTTCTCTTCCAGGCCTCTTGCTTGGGTGTCTTGGCTCCAGGGCCATCCTTGCTGTGTCTTCTTGGCATCATGTTCATGGACCTAGTCACATCATGGGCATTTGTCTCAAGTAGGATTCCATTCGCATAACAACCAAGGAAAGGCAAAGCATGGAAGGAGTTCACCTTTGGAGTGATGATTAGTGTGGCATGATGTGGACCAAAGGTGGTTTCTGTATGTTGGGATACATCATCTCCCCCCGCTTGAAAATGAGTCGACCTCGATGATGTTCGTTCATCATGCAAGGAAGGAGGTGTGTCCTTGGCCTTGTTCTTGTACATGGTCAGATCACCGGTTTCGAAGCCATTCTCAAACTTGGTGAAGAGCTTGTGGAACTCCTTGCCATCATGTTGTAGTTGTACATCTTGTAGCCTTATCCTTGTAGTTGGTGGTATATCTTGGGTACCTTGCAAAACCGACAACAAAGAGAGAGAATTGTATGAATGATTGTTAGTATGGGTCACACTCAAGTCTCTCTTCTCACATTTTGTGTCTTGCGTCATGGCACTCATGATTTTTCCACTCATTTTTGGCTTGTGGCACTCACTCTCTTGATGGTGGTTCACTCTCTCACCACTCGTCTCACAAGGGTCCTTAGCTTGCTTTATCTTGTTAACGGGTGTCATGTTGGATGCGATGACTTGGCTAGGCATCATGGGTTGGAGCACAAATTTCTTTTCATTCCACTTGAAGGAGTATTGGTTGGTGGAACCATGATGTATTGCTCCTCTATCGTATTCCCATGGCCTTCCAAGTAGCATGTGGCACATGAACATTGGCATGACATCACACTCGACGGTGTCTTCATATGGGCCAATCTTGAAGGAGACGTGGACCTTTGATGTTATCTTGAGTGCTCCATTGTCATCAAGCCATTGGACATGGTAGGGGTGAGGGTACTCTATGCATTGCAACTTGAGTTTCTCACAAAGCTCCGTACTTGCGAGGTTTTGGCAACTACCTCCATCAATGATCACTTTTATGGACTTGCCATCAATTCCGGTACGAGTTTGGAAGATATTGAGGCGTTGGCCCTCTCTTGGGGTGGAGTTTGTCGTTGATATTTGAGCTATGACAAGTGCGGGGCCCAGATCATGCTTGCATACCATTGTGTCATCCTCTTCCATTGCGGCTGTCCTTGCAATAACACGTTGAGTGAGAGCTTCATATTCCTCTTCACTCACGGAGTAGGTTGCTCCATCCTCATCCGTAAGCATCACTCGTGAGTTGGTGCACTCATATGACTTGTGACCTTTCACTCCACACTTGAAGCAAGTGACTTGACTATCGGATGTCGTGTTGGAGGAGGGTGCTATCACGGTCTTTGCTTGCTTGGATGAGCTCGTTGCTTGGTTTGTTGGCTTTGCGGGAGCATTTGCATTGATGGATGCAAAGTATGACTTGGACTTGTCGTATGCATTCTCCTTTTGCAAGTGCCGCTCAGCTTTGGTAGCTTGATGGAGGAGCTTGGTGAGGTTCTTGTACGGTTGAAAGTCAATAATCTTCCTTATTGGGCGGCTCAAACCGTTGAGGAACCTTGCTATGGTTTGCTCTTGAGTTCTCTCACATCAGCTCGCATCATGGTTTTCTCCATTTCCTTGTAGAACTCTTCAATTGACTTGGTTCCTTGTTTTAAATTTTGTAGCTTGTCAAAGAGATCTTGTCGATAATGCTCGGGGATGAAGCGTGTGTACATCACTTCCTTCATCTCGGTCCAAGTTTCAAGTGGAGGTTCCTCGTTCTTCTCTCGGTTCTTTTGGAAGTCTTCCCACCAAACATTTGCATAGTCCTCAAACTCAAGGGATGCCATTGCAACTTTCTTCTCTTCGGAGTAGTTGTGGACTCGGAAGATCTTGTCAACTTTGAGATCCCAATCAATGTATGCATCGGCGTCTTCTTCTCCCTTGAACTTGGGCATAATGAACTTGAGCTTCCCAAAATTTCCCTCTTCATGTTCACGGTGGTAGTTGCGGCGATCTTGTGTTATGCTCGCTTCACTTAGTGCACGTGGTGGTGGAGGAGGAGCTTGATTTTCTCGAGGACGCGGTTGAGGAGGAGCTTGATGCGCAAAGTCTCTTCTACGCCTTTGCTCGGGATCATTTGCTTTCATTGGTTGTTGATGACGATGGTGGGGTTGAGCATAGCAGTTGTTGCGTCTCGCGTGGTGTGTAGCCTCGTCATCATCACTTGTATCCCATTGTGGTGCTCGATGAACTTGTTGTTGATGGCGATGGTCATGGTTCGGGTGTTGGCACCTATCAACGCGGTTGTGTTCACCATGGCGTTCTTGCTCTTGGGGTGGCGGTGGCGCTTGTACCATAGCTTGTTGTGGAGGGCAATCATGTTCTTCTTGGTGTTGTGGATGCGCCTGGTGATTATGGTGTCGATGACGTCTTGCGTGGTGCGGTTGTTGATGTTGTGGCTCAACCACTTGTTCATGGTGATGACGAGCTTGATGTTCCCCATTGTGGTGGTGGGGTTCTCCATGATGAGAATGGGAGCGTGAGGAGTCGCCATGATGGGCTTGTTCGTCTGCAGTACCAAAGTTGGCAGGCCAGCACATGGCGGTACCTAAGTTGCCTGAAATTACCGCATTTCGAAAAGTTGGGCCGCCAACTACCGAGAGGGGCCATTTCGATGCAAACTCGTCTCACCCCTACCAAATCCAAACATGCCGTAAAACTGCCCCGTGAAGTAGACGGTCGGGACCCTCATGTCAGTAATATTTCCGTGACGCGAGCGCCAACGCGGCAACCACGTAGGCGAAATGAGATACTAAAGGAGCATCGTGTGTTAACCAAATTCACAAATCCACTCCCTCCCTCCTTTCGCATGAACCCTAGCACCGACGGCGTCGAAATCCCCTCTCCAACCAGAATGATCTCTTCAGGCATTTGACTTCTGGCGCCAAGTTGCTGTGCCTACTCGCTGCTAACGAGCTCTAATGCCGAATGTCGTGCCAGCCATTGCGACGATCTAGCCCGCCTCTACCGCCGACGAGCTGAGCAGCGCGAAGGATGGCAGATCCATTTGCCGAGGAAGAAGTACTTCTGGCTAATTTCGGGTGAGATACTCTTCTCTTTGCTATTCGCACTACCTATAACTGCTAGCTGGCTATTGGCATTACAGAGATATATCGAACATAGAATTTTTTGCTAGCACGACGCTGACAAACAATTCTTATCTTTTGTCTCCAATTTTCTGTCAACTAGGATCTCCGCTGAACCCAAATACATGGTTCTGGTGATCATCTGCGGCTACCTCGTTAAATTAGCACATGGGAAGAGCACGTGGAAACAGGCTCAGAGTCTGAAGATGGAAGTAGCGCATGTGCAGTTATGCACTGTCCCTTGTTTGGTTGCTGCTGTGCGTGAACTTGCTGAAATGAGGCTAGAGCAGACTGCACGGTTCAGCATCATTGATGCACGAGGCTTCAGGGTTCCTATAGCGTGTGACAGTCAGCTAATTGGGTTGATGAAACAGCATGTTAGGCGTCGCGTGGTTACGCTGGTGTGTAACATAGTGGATGAGGAAGCTCCTGCTACTGGGAGTCACCCAGCTATTATTGGACAGGGAGGTCTAACTCGAACCCCTGCTGTTGTTGAGCAAAATGTGGTTCCTCGTCCGCGACATGCTTCTGTCAGGCAACCTCCTCATAGGAGTCCCCGTATTGCCGTTGTGGAAAACTCTTCTCTGGAATCTGCTGGTACTGGTCGTCCCCGTCCCCGTGCCCATGTTTCTGCGGCTGCTGCTCACCCAATCCATGCCACTGTTGAGCAAACTAAGGCGTCCGGAGGCTACCCCGCTGTTGTTGCCAAGACCGCCGCCTTGTGTGCTCCTCCTCCTCGAAACTGTCCTCAAGTTGTGTGAACTCATGCTCTGGAATCTGCTGGTACTGGTCGTCCTCGTGTTGTTGTTGATCTAGACATTGTTGACCCAATCCCTGTCGCTACTAAGCAAACTAAGGCTTCTGGAGGCTGCCCCACCGTTGTTGCAAAGACTGATGCCTTCTCTCCTCCTCGAACCCGTGCTCGGGTTCAGCGAGCTGTTGGTCTGAAGCCAGCTCATGGTCTGGACTCTGCTAGAACTCGAAACACTGCTATTGTGGGAACTGCTCCTGATCGTTGAGGTGGCATGCCAGCAGCTGATCCTATTGTGGCTGCCATTAGAAGGGGCCCTGCCTGTCCACCATGTAATGTAGCTACCTCTGCTAAGGGCCCTCGCCTTGCTCCTGGTCCTGGTACTTCCACCGAGGTTGATCCAGCTAACAATGACGCTGGTGATGGCGGCGGTGGCATTGGGGCTGGGTCTGATGGTGCCGCTCCATCTCTCGAACCTCTCGGAGGTTTCTATCCTGAAGAACCTGATGATGGCAAAGTAATCGTTCGTATCGGTGTCGCGGATTATACTGCAAAATTAGATGATGGCACAGAAAAATTCTATGACGAGTTTGATTTAATCCTTAGCAGATACGACCCTGAAGTGGTAGAGTTATCTGACCTGATGGCATTGTTACGTGTGAAGGTGTTGTGGGGGTCCTCCCAGGAAGCATGTTTGTTATATTATGGTTACAGGAGCAAAAAGGCTATCGAAGTGAAAGATACCAGGGATTTAGTCGTACCGTTTACAAGGAAACATTATAGAGGTGAAGTTTACTTCCACTTGGTAGTGCTCACGGTTGGAGAGGAATTGGAACTCGACAATAGAGATGATGGACTTTTAGAAGGCATGCATGACCTGATCCATGGCATCACTGGGGCTGGTGCGACTGAGGGTGGCTTCAAACAGAGGAGAGTCTTACAGAGGAGCGTCATAAAGAGGAGCACCCTGAAGAAGAACGTCACCAAGGAGACCATGCCAGAGAAGAGGACGCCCAAGAGTCGCACGACAAAAGGCACCACACCGCAGAGTACACCCCTGAGATCCAGTCAAAATGCCACACCGAACGGTAGCAGCAAAAACGCTAAGAGGGCTAGCACGGTGGTGAACACTCCCAGGAGTGGTAGCAAAGAGGCGAAGATGGCCAGCACGGAGGCTACCACACCCAGTGGGAGCAGAAAAAACACTAATTTGGAGCGGAACACGCCGCTGTCAGGGAATTATGCTAGCACGAAGGAGAACACGCCCAATAGTAGCAACAAAAGGGCTAATTTGGAGCGGAACACGCCGCTGAGGTCAGGCAATAATGCCAGCATGAAGGAGAAGACGCCTAATAGTAGCAGCAAAAGGGCTAATTTGGAGTGGAACACACCGCTGGGGTCAGGCAAAAATGCCAGCACGAAGGAGAACACGCCCAATAGTAGCAGCAAAAGGGCTAATTCGAAGAAGAACACGCCGTAGAGGTCAGGCAATAATGCCAGCACCCTGGAGCCAACACCCGTGAGGGGAGGCAGTAAGGAGATCACACCCAAGAGCGGCAGCAAAATGCCTAGTTCGATGGGGAATGGAACGCAGATGTCAAGCCCTACTGATACCATCAGGAAATATTACATCAGGAAGGAGGATGTACACAGGAAGAGCAAGAGGGTTCTGTACACTCAAGATGAAATTGATTCTGACTGCTGTTTGTCCACTGAAGTACCTAGGATGCGTGCAAATGTAAGACCACCCCATGTGGTTGCAGCAGAACCAACCGAGTGTCTTGGAGAAAACAGAGTTGCCGGTGAGGTGGACTAGGGCAATGTTCCTGTCCTTCCGGGTGGAGACGATGGTGCAGCCCCACCCATGGGAGTCAATATGATGTGTGCAGTACTAGGCATTAGATACGATGGCGAAGATTCTGAATCAAATGAAGAAGCAGGCACTGTAGAGGATCAAGAATCTGGTGATGATGAAATAGACGAGGAACTTAACGATGAGGCTTGTATTCCAGTCGATGATTTGGGTGTTGAAGTAGAAGAAATGAAACATGACCACGAGTATCCTATAATTTCGGCCGGCACCGAGTTCAGGAGCATGCATGAGTTCAGGATGTTGTTCCGGCATTTTTGTATCAAGGGGGAGTTCGACGTTGATCGACTGAAGAACTCTGTCGAGAGGTATGAGGCCGTTTGCAAGTTAACGTGGATGAATAGACGGGCCGAGGTACAATGTCCATGGAGGATCACAGCAAGATCCTTACCTGCGTCGACTGCAATTAGGGTATTGGGGCAATGAATGCAGCAAACCATTAGAAATCTCTCTCTCTCTTTTCACTCTATAACTACAATTGATGTGCGATATCTCTCTAGCAACTAGTCGACTCCGCTTATCTTTTAAATGAATCTGTGTTGCAGGTGAACAAAATGGGCCCTCCACACATGTGTCCGACAGGCAGCAAACTGAAATCCTCAATGGCTGATACGGAGTGCGTGGCTATGCAATCTATGTCCATACTAAAGGATAACCCTAAGGAGACCGCGAAGAATATTCAGACTAGCCTCGGTTCTAAATACAACATTGTCCTTTCGTATTACACGGTTTGGAAAGGTAAAGAGAAAGCTCTGGGGATCTTGCACGGGGATTGGACCAATAGCTTCAGGATGCTGTACAACTTCAAGGCGAAGGTACAAGCTAGGTGTCCGAGGAGTGTTGTGGAGATTGACACCAAATCAGAAGGTGGTAAAATATATTTCAAAAGATTTTTCATGATGCTTAAACCTTGAATCGATGGATTCAAGGACGGCTGTAGGTCATATCTGAGTGTAGGCAACACTGTCCTAACTGGCAAATGGAAAGGCTGTCTGCCATCTGCCACAACACTTGATGGTCACAACTGGATGTTCCCAGTGGCATTCGGGCTGTTTGAAACAGAAACGGAGGAAAACTGGGTCTGGTTTATGAGGCAGCTCAGGAGATCAATAGGCCACATGGATCCATTGGCTATATCCACAGATGCATGCAAAGGGCTGATGAATGCAGTGAAGGAGGTGTTCCCGCGAGCTGAAGGTAGAGAATGCCATGCCCATATGATGCTCAACTTGTACTCACACTACGCAGGCAGCATATTTCGTTACATGTTTCCTACTGCTAGAGTTTACAAACCTAGTAGCAGCGATTATTTCATGAGCAAGATTTTTGCCAAAGCCCCTGAACTTCCAGAGTACTTAGCCATCCATCATTCGCAGCTATGGAAGAGGAGTCAATTCAACCCTGACATCAAAGTTGATTACATAAACAACAACCTTGCAGAATGCCTGAATAACTGGGTGAAGGACATAAAAGTGCGTCCTGTTCATATCTTGATGGACATCATATGTGGTATGATCATGAAGCTGTTAAATATAAGGAGAGAGATCGGTAGGAGACTTAGAGGACATATGCTACCGCCAGTTGTATAGCAACTGCACAAGAGAAGCCGAGGACTTTCTCATCTTAAGGTTCTCCCGTCAACCAGCAGAAGCTGTGAGGTGGTCGATATGTCCAAGAGTGGCAAAAGAGATGTTGTGAACATCCAACTGCGAGAATGCACCTTCTTAGAGTGGCAGCATACCGGGAAACCTTGCGACCACGCCTTGGCTTTCTTGGTGAAGAAAAGAACTCTACCACATTTGGATCAGTATTTGTCAGACTACTACTCTATGGAAAAGTTCAGAGCTGCGTACGCTGGATCCGTCGAGCCATGTACAGACCCATCTCAGTGGCCTCAAGTCCAACTATCTTTCGAGCTTTGCCAGCCAGTTACAAAAAGGGGCAGAGGAAGACCCCGGGTGAATAGGTTTAAGAATTTTCTTGAGAAGAAGGGTTCGGCTTTCTGTGCTACAAAGAAGGGCAAAAACAGATGCAAGACCTACCATCTTATAGGCCATAGATCATCTGGATGTCCCCTTAATGCTCCCAAACCTAGGTATGAGATGGTACATTCACACAAAAAAATTGTTTATAGTCTGTAGATATAAGGTAGTAATCCATGTACTGCTTTTTTTACAGAAAGCGCAAGGTAAGAAACAAGACAGCCGACTCGATGATTTTGCTGCGGGAAGAAAACCAAAACGAGTGGAGTGATGATGCCGGACAATATTCTGGTGCTGATTGGCCTGACTTCCCTCGGCCCGGAGATGCAGGGTACGTGAAGGTAAGAAAATTGGCACCCAGGAAGAGGAAGAAGGCATGAGATGAAGAAGCCAGTGGACGTGAAGGAAACAGGAAGAAAGTTGGCACCTAAGCAGAGAAAGAGGGCTAGTAGTGTAGCAGCCTAATGATGTATTGAACTTGAACCTATATATGTAGTTCGGTTAAACTCTGGAGCTGTGTGCGTGGAACTTGTCGGGCGAAACAATCTGCCTCCCGTACTTGGAGTAAAATGTATCATGACTTTAGGATTTGATACGGCCGAGGCCACTAGTTGAATCCAAAACTGTGACTGTGCCACTACTATCGGAACAATCGCGATAGCTGAGCAGTTAAATCCTCTCCAAAATTGATGGGTGTTAGTGGCACAGACATGATTCATTTATAGGCGCTTAATAAATCCCTGCTGTTGGCATTACACTTATGATAAGTTTCTGGGATGGAATACAATTTCTTAAGCTGGCCGCTACACTCCACGAAGCAGCAACTTATTTCAGTTGCTAGACAACGACATGGCAACATAAACTGCAAATGCAACAGATAATGCCTAGATAATGAGGAAATTGTGTCCACTATCTGGCCTAATCTTGAGCCCGTCTGTCTCACCACCTCCCTGCCCCCGCCTCCCCTACACCTGGCGAAGCTCCTGAATCTCTCGCTCCATCGCATGAATCTCCTCTTTCTTGTCCCATACAGCATCACGCAGATCCTGAACAAGCTCTCTATGAAAACCTATCAGTGGCTTTTCGATCCACACAAACTTGTCACAGCCAGTCCCCCTCCCTTCCTGCATAGTAGATCGAAGGAAACAAAAAAAGAATTACATTACGCTTTCCGGATCTGGGTTACCATTGTACATACAGTAGGAACTTACCGCTCTGATGCTGCAGTTGCTGAATTTTCTTGCAGTATTTTTGTCGGTCCACGAAATCCATCTCGGCATCTTCTCACCACACAAACACAGCATATCGGGGTAGTAATCGTAGGGCGCCCTCCGGTACCTAATGGGGGCACCCGCCTGACGGCGTTGAGCCGACCCTGATTCTGCCCGAGACGAACTGCACGAGCTGCGAGCCATGAGCGAGGGGAGTGAGGGCAGAGGAAAGAGGAGCCTTTGGATGTCAGGGTAGTGGTGAAGCGTGATTTATCCCTACTTAATAACTCGGGCAGAATCCTACCGTCCACATTTGGCTGACAGGTGGGGGACCTAGCGTGTGGACTTGTCAAAAAAACTCGCGCCTTCGTGGTTCAAAAGCCCTGTCGCGCGCATTGGACGATTTTTTTGGCACTTTACCCGCGTACATATCACTAGGTCTTGCTCAGGAACCAGACACGCCTGGCCCACAATCTTACTCCCTCCTAGGAACTTGTCATGGCTCGTGCCGGCAGATCCATCCGCTCCACCGCTTCCGGTAGGGCTCGCCATGGCGGATCAACCCCAAGATCCTACCGTCGCAGTATCAAATGGCCATGGTTTCTTGAGAGGAGCGACGACGCTACGTATGCGAGCAGGAGCCGCCAGGCGCGATGGCGCTCGGTCCACGCCAACCCCGTCACCTTCGTCATTGTCGATTCCGATGTGGAGGACGACAGGTACGAAGCTATGCAGAACGCCATTGTTGCCTCCTTGGCGAAGGGCAAGCCACGGGCGGGAGTGGATGTTGCCGGGAAGGGCACGGCGGTGTCACCAATCGAGGTGGACTCCGACGACAGCGGTGTGATGTGGGTTTAGATGTTGTTTAGGATGGTTGCAATTTCGGTTGTGTTTAATGCGAGTACAATTATTGTAATGTGTTTGTCGAGCTATATTGAGAAATATGTGCAATAGCAGCGTGTGAGTGCTTTCACTTTAGAAATTGTGTCTGTGCCATTTTCATGTTGCATTATCAACGTAGATTACTTGTAAACAATCCAACGAAAATCATCAGGTTACAACCATCGGACGGGAGTGGCAGGATGGAAGAGAAGTTGGGACAGTGGCTTCGAGGGGAAGGAAGAGGAGGGGGCATGACACTGGCAGGTGGGCCCTCGGAACATGTGACACTGACATGCGGGAGCGGGAGCACACGGTATTGCCAGTCTGTCCAGAGCAAGCGAACTTTGCAACGTGACAACAACAAGCTGATTGGACCAATATAATAACTCATCGAAGTATTAAGGAGTACTGAAAACTACAACTGGGGTACATTCGCACAACACGTATGCTCTAAGCACTTGAGAAGCATCGCTTAAGTATAATAGTAACGACATCACAAGTACTACATTTGACTGTCGGTCTTCTCGATACAAATGTAGAAATGCATCTACCTGTTCGGTCCAGGACCGACAAGGTACTGAGATGGCACGCATAGGATCGACCTTAGGTCCACATACTCCACCTCCCGCGGCGTCGGGCAGCTCGGCGCCTCGGCTAGCACAAGAATGCTATCCGATGACGGCGGCTGAGCGTTCGCCCACATGCGCACCGTGTATACGGGTAAGGCGCACGAGATCGACCTGACGCATACGGCACCCACGGTGGTGGGCCCGACTCTAGTTCCCGGAACACCGGCGGTGATGGTCAGGACGAAAACAGAGCCGCCCCCCCTGGAAAATTAGCAGGCGGCGTGCCGAGTCAGTGAACGGCACCTTATCTTGGAGAAGTTGGGCTTGCCTGTATGAGATCCTAATCACTTCGATCAAGTGCCCATCTGCAAGGTGGACGACAAGCTCTACCGGCGGGCCGGTGTAGTTGCAGCCCGACTCCATGCAGGCGCACGCGCCGTGCGTGCACGCGAGCTCGTGGAGCGGGAGCTCACAGTAGGAGTAACGGCGAAAGCATCTTGGGTGGGAGCACACGAGCGGGAACGCCGCTGCGAAGTTGCGCGCGAGGATCTCCAGATTCTTGGGTTGCAACATCTGCCACATCTGAAGTTCGTCGAGAAATCGGAAAAAAGATCAGCAGTTAGATTGGCAAATAACACGAATGTGTAGGATAAGTTCAAAAGCTTGTAAAATGATTTCTTACCATGAAGGCAGCGACCGGAGAATTGGCGGATGTCGTCGGCTTGCGGCTATGGCAGGATGGAAGTGAAGTGGGGAAAGTGGCTTCGAGGGGAAGGAAGAGAAGTACGGGGAGGAAGAGAAGTAACGGGGACGTGACACTGGGATATGGCCCACTGAACTCGTGAGTCGTAACACTCGCAACATGCCAGTTTGTCCAAAGCAAGCGTGGCCAATCATGCCACATAACAGCCTACTCGAGGATCGCTCTCGCGAAGACCATCCCAATCGTCCAAGCGCCCTAATCGAACGGTATGTAACAATCGTCAAGCAGAACAACTGTGTTATGGCGTGCCTTCTAGAAGACTCGGTCTAACGGTGGATCCATTGGGGGCAGTGCTAGTTTGAGTATAAGAGCAAGCATGAAATGACTCAAATGGATCCATGTGTGGTTTGTGGAAACAACACACATGCAAGGACTCTAGTGGTTGATCCATGTGTGGTTTGTAGAAATAACACACATGCAATGACTGTAATGGATCCATAAATGGTTTATGGAAAAGAACACACATGCAATGACCACTGGTTGATCCATATGTGGTTTGTGGAAAGAACACACATGCAATGACCACTTGTTAATCCATGTGTGGTTTGTCGAAAGAACACACATGCAATGACAGTGGTGGATCCATGTGTGGTTTGTGGATAGAACACACATGCAATGACTCTAGTGCTAGTTTTAGTATAAGAACACACATGCAATGACTCTGGTGGGTCCACATGTAGTTTGTGAAAAGAACTCACATGCAATGACCACTGGTGGATCCATGTGTTGTTTGTGGAAAAGAACACACATGCAATGAGTCTGGTGGATCCATGTGTGGTATGTGGAAAAGAACACACATGCAATGACTCTGGTGGGTCCACATGTGGTCTGTGGAAAGAACACATGCAATGAGCACTGGTGGATCCATGTGTTGTTTGTGGAAAAGAACACACATGCAATGAGTCTAGTGGATCCATTTGTGGTTTGTGGAAAAGAACACACATGCAATGACTCTAGTGCTGGTTTGTGGTTTTAGTCTAAGAACAAACATGCAATTACTCAAATGGATCCATATGTGGTTTGTGGAAAGAACACACATGCAATGACTCTGGTTGATCCATATGTGGTTTGTGGAAAGAACACACATGCAATGACCACTGGTGGATCCATGTGTGGTTTGTGGAAAAGAACACACATGCAATGACCACTGGTTGATCCATGTGTGGTTTGTGGAAAGAACACACATGCAATGATAGTGGTGGATCCATGTGTGGATTGTGAAAGAACACATGCAATGACTCTAGTGTTGGTTTTAGTATAAGAACACACATGCAATGACTCTAGTGGTTGATCCATGTGTGGTTTGTGGAAATAACACACATGCAATGACTCTAGTGGTTGATCCATGTGTGGTTTGTGGAAACAACACACATGCAATGACTCTAGTGGTTGATCCATGTGTGGTTTGTGGAAATAACACACATGCAATGACTCTAGTGGTTGATCCATGTGTGGTTTATGGAAAAGAACACAAATGCAATGACCACTGTTTGATCCATATGTGGTTTGTGGAAAGAACACACATGCAATGACCACTTGTTGATACATGTGTGGTTTGTGGAAAGAACACACATGCAATGACAGTGGTGGATCCATGTGTGGTTTGTGGATAGAACACACATGTAATGACTCTAGTGCTAGTTTTAGTATAAGAACACACATGAAATGACTCTAGTGGTTGATCCATGTGTTGGTTTTAGTATAAGAACACACATGCAATGACTCTAGTGGTTGATCCATGTGTGGTTTGTGGAAATAACACACATGCAATGACTCTAGTGGTTGATCCATGTGTGGTTTGTGGAAAAAACACACATGCAATGACTCTAGTGGTTGATCCATGTGTGGTTTGTGGAAATAACACACATGAAATGACTCTAGTGGTTGATCCATGTGTGGTTTATGGAAATAAGACACATGCAATGACTGTAATGGATCCATCAGTGATTTATGGAAAAGAACACACATGCAATGACCACTGGTTGATCCATATGTGGTTTGTGGAAAGAACACACATGCAATGACCACTTGTTGATCCATGTGTGGTTTATGGAAAGAACACACATGAAATGACAGTGGTGGATCCATGTGTGGTTTGTGGATAGAACACACATACAATGACTATAGTGCTAGTTTTAGTATAAGAACACACATGCAATGACTCTGGTGGGTCCACATGTAGTTTGTGAAAAGAACACACAAGCAATGACCACTGGTGGATCCATGTGTTGTTTGTGGAAAAGAACACACATGCAATGAGTCTAGTGGACAATGACTCTAGTGATGGTTTGTGGTTTTAGTATAAGAACAAACATGCAATCACTCAGATGGATCCATATATGGTTTGTGGAAAGAACACACATGCAATGACTCTAGTTGATCCATATGTGGTTTGTGGAAAGAACACACATGCAATGACCACTGGTGGATCTATGTGTGGTTTGTGTAAAAGAACACACATGCAATGCCCATTGGTTGATCCATGTGTGGTTTGTGGAAAGAACACACATGCAATGACAGTGGTGGATCCATGTGTGGTTTGTGGAAAGAACACACATGCAATGACTCTAGTGTTTGTTTTAGTATAAGAACACACATGCAATGACTCTAGTGGTTCATCCATGTGTGGTTTGTGGAAATAACACACATGCAATGACTCTAGTGGTTGATCCATGTGTGGTTTGTGGAAACAACACACATGCAATGACTCTAGTGGTTGATCCATGTGTGGTTTGTGGAAATAACACACATGCAATGACTCTAGTGGTTGATCCATGTGTGGTTTATGGAAAAGAACACACATGCAATGACCACTGGTTGATCCATATGTGGTTTGTGGAAAGAACACACATGCAATGACCACTTGTTGATCCATGTGTGGTTTGTGTAAAGAACACACATGCAATGATAGTGGTGGATCCATATGTGGTTTGTGGATAGAACACACATGCAATGACAGTGGTGGATCCATGTGTGGTTTGTGAAAAGAACACACATGCAATGAGTCTAGTGGATCCATTTGTGGTTTGTGGAAAAGAACATAGATGCAATGACTCTAGTGCTGGTTTTTGGTTTTAGTATAAGAACAAACATGCAATTACTCAAATGGATCCATATGTGGTTTGTGGAAAGAACACACATGCAATGACTCTGGTTGATCCATATGTGGTTGGTGGAAAGAACACACATGCAATGACCACTGGTGGATCCATGTGTGGTTTGTGGAAAAGAACACACATGCAATGACCACTGGTTGATCCATGTGTGGTTGATGTCTACGCACTTCTATTCTTTTAGACAGTTGTTGGGCCTCCAAGTGCAGAGGTTTGTAGAACAGCAACAAGTTTTCCCTTAAGTGGATCACCCAAGGTTTATCGAACTCAGGGAGGAAGTGGTCAAAGGTATTCCCTCTCAAGCAGCCCTGCAATCAAGATACAAGAAGTCTCTTGTGTCCCCAACACACCCAATAGACTTGTTAGGTGTATAGGTGCACTAGTTCGGCGAAGAGATGGTGAAATACAAGTGGTATAGATAATTATAAGTGGTAACGGTGCTAGGAAATAGCTTGATGGCGTGGAAAAGACTAAAGGCAAACTAAAATAAAGACGGAAGCAAGCAAACATGTAACAAATCTAATTGCAAACGGTGTATCAATGCTTAGAAACAAGGCCTGGGGATCATACTTTCACTAGTGAACACTCTCATATAAATATATCATCTTCATGATACTACGCTGAACTACTCTCCGGTTGGACACTCTAATCGTTGGTAGGGCTATAACAGCACACCTCAAAGTAAGTCTTTCCCATCTAGAAAACCCCACACTGTAACCTTGAGCACTAGATGGTTCCAACAAACACCACAATTTCATAAAGACATCCAACTCCAAATATAACTCATAACAAGTATTTGTAATCTCTAGCCTAAGTGCCACCATGGTGTGCACACTGTCAACTTCACCCACATGGGGAGAGCAGAGATCTATTAAAGCACTTGAGTATCAAGGTAGATCTATTGATTACAAGCTCATGATCTCAATAAGATCATGCATAGAGAGAGATGAACACATAGCTACCGGTAGAACCCTTAGCCTCGAGAGAGAACTACTCCCTCCTCATCATGGGAATCAGCAACGGTGCTGGAGATGGTGGTGGGGATCGATGGAGATGGCTCCGGGGGCACTTCCCCGTCCTGGCAGGGTGCCGGAACAGAGACTTTCTGTCTCCCGAATCTCCCCTTCGGTGGCGGCGGCGCTGCAGAACTTTTTGTGGATGGAGGCTGGATGATTTAGGGTTTTTGCATCGGGAGACATCTTATAGGCGAAGAGGTAAGGTCGTTGGGCGGCCAGGGGGCCCACACCACCTGGTGGCGTGGCCAGGGCTAGCCCGCGCCACCACATGGTGTGGCCACCCTGTGGCCCCTCTCCGTCTCGTCTTCTGGCTCCGTGAGTCTTCCGGTAAAATATCGACTTTGGCTTTTGTCCGGTCCAATTCCGAGAATATTGATTTTCTAACTTTCCTAGAACCAAAAATAGCAGAAAACAGGCAACTGGCACTGTGGCTCTTGTTAATAGGTTAGTCCAAGAAATCATATAAAAAGTACTCCAAAGTGTAGACAAAACACAAGAAAGTAGATAAAACCAAGCATGGAACATCAAAAATTATAGATACATTTGCAATGTATCAACATCCCCAAGCTTAACTCCTGCTCGTCCTCGAGTATGTATGTCATAAAAAGAAAGAATAATTTTTGAGGTGACATGCACCATTAAAGACTTGATCAAAGTATTTGTAAAACATTCAAAACTGGGATCATAGTACTTCAATCATAACATGAAAGACAAAGTTCTAGCAATAAGACAAAGAAACTATGATGGAACATGAAAAGGCACAAACAAAAGATTCATGAATAACAATGCTGTGTAAGACGTTTGTTTGTTTCACATAAAGAAAACATAGCATAATAGTATTCAGCTTGTCCCTCAATAGAGTAGCAAATATAAATTGCATAGGACACCTTCAAAGTTCATAAGAGCGACTAGATACAATAGTTTAAAACAAGCAATATCAAGATATGCATCAATCAACTAGTCTTGGGACAATGCACATAGAACTAAGAATGGCCACTATGCTCTCAAAGTAGGTGCATAAAGGTAGAAGATGGAGACTCAATATAATGGTGGAAGAAAGGCCTTTTTTATAAAATGAAGTAGGGATTCAAGTCTCATAAAGAGCTTCCAAAAATTATGGTACTTATAGCTTTCAGCTCTCATTGCCCCTATCATAAGCATCTTGAAGTGATTAAGGTTAAAGTGAACAATATATGGTGTACATGCTTGACGAAGTATAAGTTAGAAATCTCATGTTCCTTGTATACGAGGGATGCTCCTCATGCTACTCAAGTTTAGTCACCGGTAAGTTCTTGTCATTGTAAGTACATGTGTATCATAGAGAACCGCCAACGGGGTACCCCTTGCCCAATGATACGAAAGAATCCCCATATCAAAATGACAAGGCAAGCAGACAATGAGCATCTCAGCAATCTTCTTATTTACCATGGGAATATGATGCTTTTTTTCTCTCTTTCCTCTTTTCATAATCTTTTTTTTTCTTTTTCTCTTTTTTCTCAATATAGGACTCTTTTTTATAAGAAGAATGCTTCATAGAAAGCTCATTATGGTTACGCTGCAGGTTTCCACCATGTCAGCATGGATTAGACCAGCGGCCCAGGCGTTTCTCTAACACATATACATAACTCCATCGACTTACAAGCTCCCCTTTCATTTCACACCGACGACATCCATATACAAAAGAGCATGATATCAACTAGGGACAAGTACCAAGTGCAATGTTGAAAGCGTTCCCCATGAAAGCATGGTTCTGCTAATTCCCAACAAATAAGTGCAAGCATATACAACATAGACGACACAATGGTTCAAGTTTATTAAGGGCAAGAAAAGTAAAGTGTGCCATCAAGTTCGTGAGAGCTTTAATCACTAGTTTTCTCATAACAAGTTTAATTTAGAAGGTAAACAAAAGCATGAATATACTTGGAATAGCATATGCTAGTAGGTAGTTATGGTGGACTCTTTGGAATAACTTGGTTTAGGGAGTTGGATGCATGAGTGGAACTCATACTTTGTTGTGGAGGCTAGCAAAATACTAGGAGCGGCAAACTAAGAGAGCAATAATGGCCATAATCATGCAGAGCGACAACACATCATTGATCAAATCATAAAGTGATACTACAAGTTGAAAACTAAAGGATCATAAAGACTATGGTGACTTGATATAGTCATAACATGGTGTGAGCATGCGCCAAGTCAACCCAAATAAAGCATCAAAGGAGAATACCACTATACTATGCTTTAATATGCTAAAACAACGCATGATTCATCCAAGGCACATTAAGCAATCTCAATTGTTTATAACAAGTCATGCTACAGCAAAGAATACTAAGCATAAAGCCAAAACAATATCAAGGATGGCATGACAAAGCATAGGACACAGTAAAAACGAGCTCTTTTTACCACATAAGAATGAACTTTCCTACTCTTTTCCAAACCAAACCAAACTATTTGCAAACCAATGTATGAAAGATGGGGTCCAACCAATTTATTCAAAAAACTAAGAAAACCAAAGCAAACGAAAAACCAAAATGAAAACGAAAAAAGAAGACACTCTAAGAACAACACAACTGTGCATGAAACAATAAAAATGAAGCGTTTGGAAGAAACCTGGAATTTTTATTGATGAAGAAGGGGATGCCTTGGGCATCCCCAAGCTTTGATGCTTGTACTTCTTGGATATTTCTTGGGGTGACACGCGTGGCATCTCCAAGCTTGAGCTTTAGTCCATTCTTCATCTCATTACTCATTCCTTTCATACACCTGAAATTTTTCCTTCATACAAAACTTCACACAATCTTTATTAGCAACATTAGTGCACTCAAGATAATAAGTCTTAAGGTTCAGTTCTAACACCAAATAAACTTCCATTAGAACACTAGCTACTGTAGCACTTCCCTCAAAAAGCTCAATTCCCCAAAAGAACTCAAAAAGGAACCAACAAGAAGCAAATGCAGAAAATGGCAGAAATCTGTCAAAACACACCAGCAGGTAAAGACGAATTTTTTCGAAGACCTTATTTTAATCAAATAGAAAAGTGTTGAACTAACGAAAGTTAGATAACAACCTGGGGCAGAAGCACAAAAATTTACGCCTCAAAAGGACGTACAGAGATTTTACACGAAATTTTACGGTGAAGCACAGAAATCTGTTTCGAGACAGCAACTTTCCCAATCATTACTTATCTCTCATTAGAGGTTACTCTTGGCACAAAAAGCAAATAAAAAGGATAAGGAGCGGTTATTACTGAAGTAATAACTTCCAAGACTCATCTAAAACTTTTGGATTATCTCCCAATAAGTACTTTTCTTTAACACCTTTAAGTTAGGCATGATAGTTTGAAAAGATGCTCACATAAGAAATATGAATTGAGAGTAAAAGAGAGCATCAAGAAGCAAATTCAAAACACATTTAAGTCTAACCCACTTCCTATGCATAGGAATCTTGTATAGAAACAAGTCATGAAATCACAAAGCAACAAGCATAGGAAAGCAAAACAAGTGCAACTTCAAAATTTTCAACATAAAGAGGGGAAACTTAATATTGTTGAGACACATGAAACCATGTTTCCCTCTCTCATAATAACTTTCAGTAGCATCATGAATAAAATTAACAATATAACTATCACATAAAACATTCTTATCATGAGCCACATGCATATGATAATTATTACTCTCCACATAAGCATAGTCATTCTTATTAATTGTAGTGGGAGCAAATTCAACAAAATAGCTATCATTATTATTTTCATCACCATAATCATCAAATATAGGAGGCATATTGTAATCATAATTAATTTCCTCCTCAATAGTAGGTGGACTAAAAATATCATACTCATCATTGTAATCATCATATATTGGAGGCATAGTATCATCAAAGTAAATTTTCTCCTCCGTGCTTGGGGGACTAAAAAGATCATTTCCATAAAAACTAGCTTCCCCAAGCTTAGACTTTTTCATAGCATTAGCAACAATGGTTTCCAAAGAATTCATACTAACAACATTGCTATTAGCATGCAAATAAAGCTCCATAGGTTTTTTAATTTTCTCTTCGAACACTTCATGTCCTAACTCAAGATAAATACTATAAAGCTCTCTAATTTTGTTGTTGTTTTCCATTAAGCCTAACTAGTGAAAACAAGAAACAAAAAGATAAAATTGCAGAATCTAAAGGAAATAACTTCGAGTACTCACACCAGAAAATAGGCGTTTGCCGTGGGAGGTTCTTCTTTAATCCTCCGGTGTGAATACCTTTTACCTTACCTCCCCGGCAACGACGCCAGAAAATAGCTTGATGTCTACGTACTTCTATTCTTGTAGACAGTTGTTGGGCCTCCAAGTGCGGAGGTTTGTAGAATAGCAGCAAGTTTTCCCTTAAGTGGATCACCCAAGGTTTATCGAACTCAGGGAGGAAGTGGTCAAAGGTATTCCCTCTCAAGCAACCCTGCAATCAGGATACAAGAAGTCTCTTGTGTCCCCAACACACCCAATACACTTGTCAGGTGTATAGGTGCACTAGTTCCGTGAAGAGATAGTGAAATACAAGTGGTATAGATAATTATAAGTGGTAACGGTGCTAGGAAATAGCTTGATGGCGTGGAAAAGACTAAAGGCAAACTGAAATAAAGATGGAAGCAAGCAAACATGTAACAGATCTAATTGCAAACAGTGTATCAATGCTTAGAAACAAGGCCTGGGGATCATACTTTCACTAGTGAACACTCTCATATAAATATATCATATTCATGATACTACGCTGAACTACTCTCCAGTTAGACACTCTAATCGTTGGTAGGGCTATAACAACACACCTCAAAGTAAGTCTTTCCCATCTAGAAAACCCCACACTATCACCTTGAGCACTAGATGGTTCCAACAAACACCACAATTTCATAAAGACATCCAACTCTAAATATAACTCATAACAAGTATTTGTAATCTCTAGCCTAAGTGCCACCATGGTGTGCACACTGTCAACTTCACACACATGGGGAGAGCAGAGATCTATTAAAGCACTTGAGTAGCAAGGTAGATCTATAGATTACAAGCTCATGATCTCAATAAGATCATGCATAGAGAGAGAGATGAACACATAGCTACCGGTAGAACCCTTAGCCTCGAGAGAGAACTACTCCCTCCTCATCATGGGAATCAGCAACGGTGATGGATATGGTGGTGGAGATCGATGGAGATGGCTCTGGGGCACTTCCCCGTCCCGGCAGGGTGCCGGAACAGAGACTTTCTGTCCCCCGAATCTCCCCTTCGGTGGTGGCGGCGCTACAGAACTTTTTGTGGCTGGAGGCTGGACGATTTAGGGTTTTTGCATCGGGAGACATCTTATAGGCGAAGAGGCAAGATCGGTGGGCGGCCAGGGGGCCCACACCACCTAGTGGCGCGGCCAGGGCTAGCCCGCGCCACCACATGGTGTGGCCACCCTGTGACCCCTCTCCTTCTCGTCTTCTGGCTCCATGAGTCTTCCGGTAAAATATCGACTTTGGCTTTTGTCCGGTCCAATTCCGAGAATATTGATTTTCTGACTTTCCTGGAACCAAAAACAGCAGAAAATAGGCAACTGGCACTGTGGCTCTTGTTAATAGGTTAGTCCAAGAAATCATATAAAATGTACTCCAAAGTGTGGACAAAACACAAGAAATAGATAAAACCAAGCATGGAACATCAAAAATTATAGATACATTTGCAATGTATCAGTGGTTTGTGGAAAGAACACACATGCAATGACAGTGGTGGATCCATGTGTGGTTTGTGAAAAGAACACACATGCAATGACTCTAGTGGTTGTTTTAGTATAATAACACACATGCAATGACTCTAGTGGTTGATCCATGTGTGGTTTGTGGAAACAACACACATGCAATGACTCTAGTGGTTGATCCATGTGTGGTTTGTGGAAATAACGCACATGCAATGACTCTAGTGGTTGATCCATGTGTGGTTTATGGAAAAGAACACACATGCAATAACCACTGTTTGATCCATATGTGGTTTGTGGAAAGAACACACATGAATGACCACTTGTTGATCCATGTGTGGTTTGTGGAAAGAACACACATGCAATGACAGTGGTGGATCCATGTGTGGTTTGTGGATAGAACACACATGCAATGACTCTAGTGCTAGTTTTAGTATAAGAACACACATGCAATGACTCTAGTGGTTGATCCATGTGTTGGTTTTAGTATAAGAACACACATGCAATGACTCTAGTGGTTGATCCATATGTGGTTTGTCGAAATAACACACATGCAATGACTCTAGTGGTTGATCCATGTGTGGTTTGTGGAAACAACTGATACATTGCAAATGTATCTATAATTTTTGATGCTCCATGCTTGGTTTTATCCACTTTCTTGTGTTTTGTCCACACTTTGGAGTACTGTTCATATGATTTCTTGGACTAACCTATTAACAAGAGCCATAGTGCCAGCTGCCTGTTTTCTGCTGTTTTTGGTTCCAGGAAAGTCAGAAAATGAATATTCTCGGAATTGGACGGGACAAAAGCCAAAGTGCCTATTTTTCCAGAAGACTCCAGGAGCCAGAATACGAGACGGAGGAGGGCCAGGGGCTGGCCACACCCCCCAGGCGCGGGCTGGGCCTGGCCGCGCCAGGGCATGGTGTGGTGGCCCCAGGCACCCCCTCGGTCTCCCTCTTCGCCTATAAGAAGCCTTCTGACCTAAAAACTTCGGGGGGTTCAACGTTTTTCCAGAAGGAGTTCCGCTCCGCCACCACCACCAGATTCCACAAAACAACACCAGAAACTCCGTTCTGGCACCCTGCCTAGACGGGGAATTGGAGGAGATCATCGCCATCATCATCACCATCGCTTCTCCATCAACCATCCATGTTTCCCCCATCTATGAGTGAGTAATCCCCCGTTGTAGGCTATGGGGATGGTAGGGATTGGATGAGATCGTTCATGTAATGGCATCAGATTGTTAGGGCATGGTGCCTAGTATCTTTTATTAGTGCTTTATGACTTTCTTGCGACTTGTTGTGCTTAATGCTTGTCACTAGGGCCCGAGTGCCATGATTTCAGATCTGAACATGTTATTGATTCATTATGATAGTATTGTTCTTGGTCTTATCTGCAAGTTGTATACACACGTTGTTGTCCAGAACCTATGGCCCCGAAGTGATAGAAATCAGGATAACCGGAAGGGAAAGGCTTTGATGTGAGGATCACATGTGTCCATGGAGTGTTAATGCTTTGCTCCGGTGCTCTATTAAAAGGAGCACCTTAATTGCCAGTAGTTCCCTAGAGGCCCTGCTGCAAACGGGCTGGCAGGACAAAAGATGTTGTGCAAGTTCTCATTGCAAGCACGTATGACTATATATGGAACACATGCCTAGGATTATCTAGTACTTGGATGCTTTATCTTATTTATCTGCAATTGCCCTATGTTCTGATTGCTATGTGAATTGTCTTGTCCATGCAACGCCCATCCATCCATCCCTATGCCTACCGCACTCGAATCCCACTGTTTACTGTTTTTGTTACTGCTGTCTTTGCTTTACTACTGCTGCTACTTTACTATTCCTACTACAAAACTATTGCTACTGATAAACTGCTGTGAGCAAGATTGTTTCCAGGTGCAGCTGAATTGACAACTCAGTTGTTAAGGCTTATAAATATTCCTTGGCTCCCCTTGTGTCGAATCAATAAATTGGGTTTCACTTCCCTCGAAAATACTGCAATACGCCCCCTATACTTGTGGGTCATCAAGAATATTTTCTGGCGCCGTTGCCAGGGAGCATAGCTTTATTTATCAAGTCCACTTGGAATCACTATTGTTCAAGCTAAGTTTATTTTCTCCTTGTTTGCTTGTTTCTTTATCAAAAATACAAAAAAAATAGTTCCTACTCTAGTTGTTATTTTCGTTGGTCTGTTATTGTCTTGCCTTATCATGCTTGTTGTTAATGGTTGGTTTCTTTGAAACTGAAGCTCTTTGGCAAGGTGGGTTCACGGAATATCAAAAATATTATTATAAGGAACACCGCTTGTCACAAAAAGGGAAACACTTATGGGAACAAATTGATAGATTGTATACCATTGCTGGAAACGTGTGCTCTACTTATAATGTTACTTATTGCTGTGATGAGTCTTGTTGCAGAAAGAGGTATAAACACCTCCCTTTTCAATGTGAGTATAGTGATAATGATACCATATCTTCCTATGCTAAAGGAATTTATGATTTTTATGATGCGGAAAAAATTGAAGAATTTATTGCTTGGAAGGGTGCTTTTGAACTTGCTAGTTTGCTTGAAAATATTAATGATTCACCTTACAAATATGAGGTTTATGGTATACTTAAATTCTGCTTTGATAATTACAAGGATGAAAATGGCTATATCCTTGAATATTTTAATAGATGCTTTCCACAAGTGGAAGAGAGTAATGCCTTGCAGGATCCTATGGAAGAAGAAATTGATGAACCTAAAATCTCATTAGATGAAAAAGAGGAGGAGAGTGATGAACAAAAAGAGGAAGAATGGATTAGCTACCCATGCCTACCTTCTAATGAGAGTAACTCTTTATACCTTACATTATTTGATTGTCCTCCATGCTTACTAAAGGAGGATGAATGTTATGTTCCTGAGGATCCTTTTGAAGATGTTTATAATAAAGATCTAGTGCTTGTAGATCATGAAAAGCATTCTTTATGTGATAGTTATATTGTTGAGTTTATTCATGAGGCTACTGAAAATTATTATGAGAGAGGAAAATATGGTTGTAGAAGTTTTCATGGTATTGAAACACCTCTCTATGTGCTGAAAGTTTTGAAGTTACTCTTGTTTTATCTTTCTATGCTTGTCACTTTGTTCTTTGCGAATTTATTTGCATACACGATTCCTATGCATAGGAAGTGGGTTAGACTTAAATGTCTTTTGAATTTGCTTCTTGATTCTCTCTCTTACTTCAACTCATATTTCTTATGAGAGCATCCTCTCAAACTTTTATGCCTGAAGATGATAATATGTCTACTATTCTTGGGAGACCTTTTCTTAAATACTGCAGAAGCTGTTATTAATTGTAATCAAGGGAAGGTGACCTTCAATGTCAATGACAAGGAACATACTATCTATTTCCCCAAGAAGATTGATAGACTTATGGTTTTGAATTCAATTGAACATGTTGAGGGCATTCAAGTTGGAGAAATATATTGTCCCATACCAAGAGAAAAATTTGAAACTATTATGATTGGGACTATTGCTATCAAGGTTGAGGTAACATAATCATTAGTGGAATACAAAGTTTTGTCTCATATGGAATTTTTTTGGTAGCAAGACCTGATCAACCTTGTTAACAAAAGGATTTCATTGAACAAAACAATGTTTTCACCATGATTATCTCCGCTTACTTCTATTCTATCCATTTTAGTTTTTCTTATGCCTAACTTAAAGGCGTTAAAGAAAAGTACTTATTGGGAGATAACCCAAAAGTTTTAGATGAGTTTTGGAAGTTATTAATTTGGTAATAACTGCTCCTTATCCTTTTTATTTGCTTTTTGTGCTAAGAGTAACCTCTAATGAGAGAGAAGTAATGATTGGGAAAATTGCTGTCCTGAAACAGATTTCTGTGCTTCACCATAAAAATTCGTGTAAAATCTCTGAATGTCTTTTTGAGGCGTGAATTTTTGTCCTTTTTCTCCATGTTGTTATCTAACTTTCGTTAGTTCAACACGTTTTGATTTGAGCAACAGAAGGTCTTCGAAAAAATTCGTCTTTACCTACTGGTCTGTTTTGACAGATTTCTGCCATTTTCTGCATTTGCTTCTTGTTGGTTCCTCTTTGAGTTCTTTTGGGGAATTGAGATTTTTGAGGGAAATGCTACAGTAGCTAGTGTTCTAATGGAAGTTTATTTTGTGTTAGAACTGAACCTTAAGACTTATTTATCTTGAGTGTACTAATGTTGCTAATAAAGATTGTGTGAAGTTTTGTATGAAGGAAAAATTTCAGGTGTATGGAAGGAATGAGTAATGGGATGAAGGATGGACTAAAGCTCAAGCTTGGGGATGCCATGCGTGTCACCCCAAGAAATTTCCAAGAAGTACAAGCGTCAAAGCTTGGGGATGACCAAGGCATCCCCTTCTTCATCAATAAAAATCCCAGGTTTCTTCCAAACGCTTCATTTTTATTGTTTCATGCACAGTTGTGTTGTTCTTGGAGCGTCTTATTTTTTGTTTTTGTTTTCGTTTGCTTGGTTTGCTTAGTTTTCTGAATAAATTGGTTGGACCTCCTCTTTCATACATTGGTGTTCAAATAGTTTGGTTTGGATTGGAAAAGAGTAGGAAGCTTAAGTGGTAAAGAGAGCTTGTTTTTGACTGTGGCCTATGCTTTGTCATGCCATGCTTGATATTGTTTTGGCTTTATGCTTAGTATTCTTTGTTGTAGCATGACTTGTTATAAACAATTGAGATTGATTAATGTGCCTTGGATGAATCATGCGTTGTTTTAGCATATTAAAGCATAAGTATAGTGGTATTCTCCTTTGATGCTTTATGTGGATTGACTTGGCGCATGCTCACACCATGTTATGACTATCTCAAGTCACCTTAAGCCTTTATGATCCTTTAGTTTTCAACTTGTAGTATCACTTTATGCTTTGATCAATGATGTTTTGTCGCTCTGCACGATTATGGCCATTATTGCTCTCTCGTTTGTCACCCCCTTACTATTGCTAGCCTTCACTTTCACTGAGTATGTTTTACTCATGTTTCCATCCCTAAACCAAATATTTCCAAAGTGTCCACCATACCTACCTATTAGCATCATTTGGTACTTCCGTGCATATTCATTATGCCTTGTTTTCTTCCGAGTAAAATGTTTGCTTGTTATGAGAAAGTTAGTTAGTAAAGCTCTCATGAACTTGATGGCACACTTTATTTTCTCGCATTTAATAAACCTGAACCATTGCGTCCTTCTTTGCTGCGTATATTCTTGCGCTTTATAAGTTGAAGTTAGCAGAACCATGTATTAGCAGAACTATGAGTGAGTAATCCCCCGCTGTAGGCTATGGGGATGGTAGGGATTGGATGAGATCGTTCATGTAATGGCATCAGATTGTTAGGGCATGGTGCCTAGTATCTTTTATTAGTGCTTTATGACTTTGTTGCGACTTGTTGTGCTTAATGCTTGTCACTAGGGCCCAAGTGCCATGATTTCAGATCTGAACATGTTATTGATTCATTATGATAGTATTGTTCTTGGTCTTATCTGCAAGTTGTATACACACGTTGTTGTCCAGAACCTATGGCCCCGAAGTGACAGAAATCGGGATAACCGGAAGGGAAAGGCTTTGATGTGAGGATCACATGTGTTCATGGAGTGTTAATGCTTTGCTCGGGTGCTCTATTAAAAGGAGCACCTTAATTGCCAGTAGTTCCCTAGAGGCCCCGCTGCAAACGGGCTGGCAGGACAAAAGATGTTGTGCAAGTTCTCATTGCGAGCACGTATGACTATATATGGAACACATGCCTAGGATTATCTAGTACTTGGATGCTTTATCTTATTTATCTACAATTTCCCTATGTTCTGATTGCTATGTGAATTGTCTTGTCCATGCAACACCCGTCCATCCATCCCTATGCCTACCGCACTCGAATCCCACTGTTTACTGTTTTTGTTACTGCTGTCTTTGCTTTACTACTGCTGCTACTTTACTATTCCTACTACAAAACTGTTGCTACTGATAAACTGCTGTGAGCAAGATTGTTTCCAGGTGCAGCTGAATTGATAACTCAGTTGTTAAGGCTTATAAATATTCTTTGGCTCCCCTTGTGTCGAATCAATAAATTGGGTTTCACTTCCCTCGAAAATACTGCGATACGCCCCTATACTTGTGGGTCATCAACAACACACATGCAATGACTCTAGTGGTTGATCCATGTGTGGTTTATGGAAATAACACACATGCAATGGCTGTAATGGATCCATAAGTGGTTTATGGAAAAGAACACACATGCAATGACCACTGGTTGATCCATATGTGGTTTGTGGAAAGAACACACATGCAATGACCACTTGTTGATCCATGTGTGGTTTGTGGAAAAGAACACACATGAAATGACAGTGGTGGATCCATGTGTGGTTTGTGGATAGAATACACATGCAATGACTCTAGTGCTATTTTTTGTATAAGAACACACATGCAATGACTCTGGTGGGTCCACATGTAGTTTGTGAAAAGAACACACCTGCAATGAGCACTGGTGGATCCATGTGTTGTTTGTGGAAAAGAACACACATGCAATGAGTCTAGTGGATCCATGTGTGGTTTGTGGAAAAGAACACACATGCCATGACTCTAGTGCTGGTTTGTGGTTTTAGTATAAGAACAAACATGCAATTACTCAAATGGATCCATATGTGGTTTGTGGAAAGAACACACATGCAATGACTCTCGTTGATCCATATGTGGTTTGTGGAAAGAACACACATGCAATGACCACTGGTGGATCCATGTGTGGTTTGTGGAAAAGAACACACATGCAATGACCACTGGTTGATCCATGTGTGGTTTGTGGAAAGAACACACATGCAATGACAGTGGTGGATCCATGTGTGGTTTGTGAAAAGAACACACATGCAATGCCTCTAGTGTTGGTTTTAGTATAAGAACACACATGCAATGACTCTAGTGGTTGATCCATGTGTGGTTTGCGGAAATAACACACATGCAATGACTCTAGTGGTTGATCCATGTGTGGTTTGTGGAAATAACACACATGCAATGACTCTAGTGGTTGATCCATGTGTGGTTTGTGGAAATAACACACATGGAATGACTCTAGTGGTTGATCCATGTGTGGTTTATGGAAAATAACACACATGCAATGACCACTGGTCGATCCATATGTTGTTTGTGGAAAGAACACACATGCAATGACCACTTGTTGATCCATGTGTGGTTTGTGGAAAGAACACACATGCAATGACAGTGGTGGATCCATGTGTGGTTTGTGGATAGAACACACATGCAATGACAGTGGTGGATCCATGTGTGGTTTGAAGATAGAACACTCATGTAATGACTCTAGTGCTAGTTTTAGTATAAGAACACACATGCAATGACTCTAGTGGTTGATCCATGTGTGGTTTGTGAAAAGAACACACATGCATTAACCACTGGTGGATCCATGTGTTGTTTGTTGAAAAGAACACACATGCAATGAGTCTAGTGGATCCATGTGTGGTTTGTGGAAAAGAACACACATGCAATGACTCTAGTGCTGGTTTGTGGTTTTAGTATAAGAATAAACATGCAATTACTCAAATGGATCCATATGTGGTTTGTGGAAAGAATACACATGAAATGACTCTGGTTGATACATATGTGGTTTGTGGAAAGAACACACATGCAATGACCACTGGTGGATCCATGTGTGGTTTGTGGAAAAGAACACACATGCAATGACCACTGGTCGATCTATGTGTGGTTTGTGGAAAGAACACACATGCAATGACAGTGGTGGATCCATGTGTGGTTTGTGAAAAGAACACTCATGCAATGACTCTAGTGTTGGTTTTAGTATAAGAAGACACATGCAATGACTCTAGTGGTTGATACATGTGTGGTTTGTGGAAAGAACACACATGCAATGACCACTGGTTGATCCTTATGTGGTTTGTGGAAAGAACACACATGCAATGACCACTTGTTGATCCATGTGTGGTTTGTGGAAAGAACACACATGCAATGACAGTGGTGGATCCATGTGTGGTTTGTGTATAGAACACACATGCAATGACTCTAGTACTATTTTTAGTATAAGAACGCACATGCAATGACTCTAGTGGGTCCACATGTAGTTTGTGAAAAGAACACACATGCAATGACCACTGGTGGATCGATGTGTTGTTTGTGGAAAAGAACACACATGCAATGAGTCTAGTGGATCCATGTGTGTATTGTCGAAAAGAACACACATGCAATGACTCTAGTGCTGGTTTGTGGTTTTAGTATAAGAACAAACATGCAATTACTCAAATGGATCCATATGTGGTTTGTGGAAAGAACACACATGCAATGACTCTGGTTGATCCATATGTGGTTTGTGGAAAGAACACACATGCAATGACCACTTGTGGATCCATGTGTGGTTTGTGGAAAAGAACACACATGCAATGACCACTGGTTGATCCATGTGTGGTTTGTGGAAAGAACACACATGCAATGACAATGGTGGATCCATGTGTGGTTTGTGAAAAGAACACACATGCAATGACTCTAGTGTTGCTTTTAGTATAAGAACACACATGCAATGACTCTAGTGGTTGATCCATGTGTGGTTTGTGGAAATAACACACATGCAATGACTCTAGTGGTTGATCCATGTGTGGTTTGTGGAAACAACACACATGCAATGACTCTAGTGGTTGATCCATGTGTGGTTTGTGGAAATAACACACATGCAATGAATGTAATGGATCCATAAGTGGTTTGTGGAAAAGAACACACATGCAATGACCACTGGTTGATCCTTATGTGGTTTGTGGAAAGAACACACATGCAATGACCACTTGTTGATCCATGTGTGGTTTGTGGAAAGAACACACATGCAATGACAGTGGTGGATCCATGTGTGGTTTGTGGATAGAACACACATGCAATGACTCTAGTACTATTTTTAGTATAAGAACGCACATGCAATGACTCTGGTGGGTCCACATGTAGTTTGTGAAAAGAACACACATGCAATGACCACTGGTGGATCGATGTGTTGTTTGTGGAAAGGAACACACATGCAATGAGTCTAGTGGATCCATGTGTGGTTTGTGGAAAAGAACACACATGCAATGACTCTAGTGTTGGTTTGTGGTTTTAGTATAAGAACAAACATGCAGTTACTCAAATGGATCCATATGTGGTCAGTGGAAAGAACAGACATGCAATGACTCTGGTTGATCCATATGTGGTTTGTGGAAAGAACACACATGCAATGACCATTTGTGGATCCATGTGTGGTTTGTGGAAAAGATCACACATGCAATGACCACTGGTTGATCCATGTGTGGTTTGTGGAAAGAACACACATGCAATGACAGTGGTGGATCCATGTGTGGTTTGTGAAAAGAACACACATGCAATGACTCTAGTGTTGGTTTTAGTATAAGAACACACATGCAATGACTCTATTGGTTGATCCATGTGTGGTTTATGGAAATAACACACATGCAATGACTCTAGTGGTTGATCCATGTGTGGTTTGTGGAAACAACACACATGCAATGACTCTAGTGGTTGATCCATGTGTGGTTTGTGGAAATAACACACATGCAATGACTGTAGTGGTTGATCCATAAGTGGTTTATGGAAAAGAACACACATGCAATGACCACTGGTTGACCCATATGTGGTTTGTGGAAAGAACACACATGCAATGACCACTTGTTGATCCATGTGTGGTTTGTGGAAAGAACACACATGCAATGACAGTGGTGGATCCATGTGTGGTTTGTGGATAGAACACACATGCAATGACAGTGGTGGATCCATGTTTGGTTTGTGGATAGAACACACATTCAATGACTCTAGTGCTAGTTTTAGTATAAGAACACACATGCAATGACTCTAGTGCTAGTTTTAGTATAAGAACACACATCCAATGACTCTTGTGGTTGATCCATGTGTGGTTTGTGAAAAGAACACACATGCATTGACCACTGGTGGATCCATGTGTTGTTTGTGGAAAAGAACACACATGCAAGTAGTCTAGTGGATCCATGTGTGGTTTGTGGAAAAGAACACACATGCAATGACTCTAGTGCTGGTTTGTGGTTTTAGTATAAGAACAAATATGCAATTACTCAAATGGATCCATATGTGGTTTGTGGAAAGAACACACATGCAATGACTCTGGTTGATCCATATGTGGTTTGTGGAAAGAACACACATGCAATGACCACTTGTGGATCCATGTGTGGTTTGTGGAAAAGAACACACATGCAATGACCACTGGTTGATCCATGTGTGGTTTGTGGAAAGAACACACATGCAATGACAGTGGTGGATCCATGTGTGGTTTGTGAAAATAACACACATGCAATGACTCTAGTGTTGGTTTTAGTATAAGAACACACATGCAATGACTCTAGTGGTTGATCCATGTGTGGTTTGTGGAAATAACACACATGCAATGACTCTAGTGGTTGATCCATGTGTGGTTTGTGGAAACAACACACACGCAATGACTCTAGTGGTTGATCCATGTGTGGTTTGTGGAAACAACACACATGCAATGACTAGTGGTTGATCCATGTGTGGTTTGTGGAAATAACACACATGCAATGACTATAATGGATCCATAAGTGGTTTATGGAAAAGAACACACATGCAATGACCACTGGTTGATCCTTATGTGGTTTGTGGAAAGAACACACATGCAATGACCACTGGTGGATCCATGTGTGGTTTGTGGAAAAGAACACACATGCAATGACCACTGGTTGATCCATGTGTGGTTTGTGGAAAGAACACACATGCAATGACAGTGGTGGATCCATGTGTGGTTTGTGAAAAGAACACACATGCAATGCCTCTAGTGTTGGTTTTAGTATAAGAACACACATGCAATGACTCTAGTGGTTGATCCATGTGTGGTTTGGGGAAATAACACACATGCAATGACTCTAGTGGTTGATCCATGTGTGGTTTGTGGAAATAACACACATGCAATGACTCTAGTGGTTGATCCATGTGTGGTTTGTGGAAATAACACACATGGAATGACTCTAGTGGTTGATCCATGTGTGGTTTATGGAAAATAACACACATGCAATGACCACTGGTCGATCCATATGTTGTTTGTGGAAAGAACACACATGCAATGACCACTTGTTGATCCATGTGTGGTTTGTGGAAAGAACGCACATGCAATGACAGTGGTGGATCCATGTGTGGTTTGTGGATAGAACACACATGCAATGACAGTGGTGGATCCATGTGTGGTTTGCAGATAGAACACTCATGTAATGACTCTAGTGCTAGTTTTAATATAAGAACACACATGCAATGACTCTAGTGGTTGATCCATGTGTGGTTTGTGAAAAGAACACACATGCATTAACCACTGGTGGATCCATGTGTTGTTTGTTGAAAAGAACACACATGCAATGAGTCTAGTGGATCCATGTGTGGTTTGTGGAAAAGAACACACATGCAATGACTCTAGTGCTGGTTTGTGGTTTTAGTATAAGAATAAACATGCAATTACTCAAATGGATCCATATGTGGTTTGTGGAAAGAACACACATGAAATGACTCTGGTTGATACATATGTGGTTTGTGGAAAGAACACACATGCAATGACCACTGGTGGATCCATGTGTGGTTTGTGGAAAAGAACACACATGCAATGACCACTGGTCGATCTATGTGTGGTTTGTGGAAAGAACACACATGCAATGACAGTGGTGGATCCATGTGTGGTTTGTGAAAAGAACACTCATGCAATGACTCTAGTGTTGGTTTTAGTATAAGAAGACACATGCAATGACTCTAGTGGTTGATACATGTGTGGTTTGTGGAAAGAACACACATGCAATGACCACTGGTTGATCCTTATGTGGTTTGTGGAAAGAACACACATGCAATGACCACTTGTTGATCCATGTGTGGTTTGTGGAAAGAACACACATGCAATGACAGTGGTGGATCCATGTGTGGTTTGTGTATAGAACACACATGCAATGACTCTAGTACTATTTTTAGTATAAGAACGCACATGCAATGACTCTGGTGGGTCCACATGTAGTTTGTGAAAAGAACACACATGCAATGACCACTGGTGGATCAATGTGTTGTTTGTGGAAAAGAACACACATGCAATGAGTCTAGTGGATCCATGTGTGTATTATCGAAAAGAACACACATGCAATGACTCTAGTGCTGGTTTGTGGTTTTAGTATAAGAACAAACATGCAATTACTCAAATGGATCCATATGTGGTTTGTGGAAAGAACACACATGCAATGACTCTGGTTGATCCATATGTGGTTTGTGGAAAGAACACACATGCAATGACCACTTGTGGATCCATGTGTGGTTTGTGGAAAAGAACACACATGCAATGACCACTAGTTGATCCATGTGTGGTTTGTGGAAAGAACACACATGCAATGACAGTGGTGGATCCATGTGTGGTTTGTGAAAAGAACACACATGCAATGACTCTAGTGTTGCTTTTAGTATAAGAACACACATGCAATGACTCTAGTGGTTGATCCATGTGTGGTTTGTGGAAATAACACACATGCAATGACTCTAGTGGTTGATCCATGTGTGGTTTGTGGAAACAACACACATGCAATGACTCTAGTGGTTGATCCATGTGTGGTTTGTGGAAATAACACACATGCAATGACTGTAATGGATCCATAAGTGGTTTGTGGAAAAGAACACACATGCAATGACCACTAGTTGATCCTTATGTGGTTTGTGGAAAGAACACACATGCAATGACCACTTGTTGATCCATGTGTGGTTTGTGGAAAGAACACACATGCAATGACAGTGGTGGATCCATGTGTGGTTTGTGGATAGAACACACATGCAATGACTCTAGTACTATTTTTAGTATAAGAACGCACATGCAATGACTCTGGTGGGTCCAGATGTAGTTTGTGAAAAGAACACACATGCAATGACCACTGGTGGATCGATGTGTTGTTTGTGGAAAGGAACACACATGCAATGAGTCTAGTGGATCCATGTGTGGTTTGTGGAAAAGAACACACATGCAATGACTCTAGTGTTGGTTTGTGGTTTTAGTATAAGAACAAACATGCAGTTACTCAAATGGATCCATATGTGGTCAGTGGAAAGAACAGACATGCAATGACTCTGGTTGATCCATATGTGGTTTGTGGAAAGAACACACATGCAATGACCATTTGTGGATCCATGTGTGGTTTGTGGAAAAGAACACACATGCAATGACCACTGGTTGATCCATGTGTGGTTTGTGGAAAGAACACACATGCAATGACAGTGGTGGATCCATGTGTGGTTTGTGAGAAGAACACACATGCAATGACTCTAGTGTTGGTTTTAGTATAAGAACACACATGCAATGACTCTATTGGTTGATCCATGTGTGGTTTATGGAAATAACACACATGCAATGACTCTAGTGGTTGATCCATGTGTGGTTTGTGGAAACAACACACATGCAATGACTCTAGTGGTTGATCCATGTGTGGTTTGTGGAAATAACACACATGCAATGACTGTAGTGGTTGATCCATAAGTGGTTTATGGAAAAGAACACACATGCAATGACCACTGGTTGACCCATATGTGGTTTGTGGAAAGAACACACATGCAATGACCACTTGTTGATCCATGTGTGGTTTGTGGAAAGAACACACATGCAATGACAGTGGTGGATCCATGTGTGGTTTGTGGATAGAACACACATGCAATGACAGTGGTGGATCCATGTTTGGTTTGTGGATAGAACACACATGCAATGACTCTAGTGCTAGTTTTAGTATAAGAACACACATGCAATGACTCTAGTGCTAGTTTTAGTATAAGAACACACATCCAATGACTCTTGTGGTTGATCCATGTGTGGTTTGTGAAAAGAACACACATGCATTGACCACTGGTGGATCCATGTGTTGTTTGTGGAAAAGAACACACATGCAAGTAGTCTAGTGGATCCATGTGTGGTTTGTGGAAAAGAACACACATGCAATGACTCTAGTGCTGGTTTGTGGTTTTAGTATAAGAACAAATATGCAATTACTCAAATGGATCCATATGTGGTTTGTGGAAAGAACACACATGCAATGACTCTGGTTGATCCATATGTGGTTTGTGGAAAGAACACACATGCAATGACCACTTGTGGATCCATGTGTGGTTTGTGGAAAAGAACACACATGCAATGACCACTGGTTGATCCATGTGTGGTTTGTGGAAAGAACACACATGCAATGACAGTGGTGGATCCATGTGTGGTTTGTGAAAAGAACACACATGCAATGACTCTAGTGTTGGTTTTAGTATAAGAACACACATGCAATGACTCTAGTGGTTGATCCATGTGTGGTTTGTGGAAATAACACACATGCAATGACTCTAGTGGTTGATCCATGTGTGGTTTGTGGAAACAACACACACGCAATGACTCTAGTGGTTGATCCATGTGTGGTTTGTGGAAACAACACACATGCAATGACTAGTGGTTGATCCATGTGTGGTTTGTGGAAATAACACACATGCAATGACTATAATGGATCCATAAGTGGTTTATGGAAAAGAACACACATGCAATGACCACTGGTTGATCCTTATGTGGTTTGTGGAAAGAACACACATGCAATGACCACTGGTGGATCCATGTGTGGTTTGTGGAAAAGAACACACATGCAATGACCACTGGTTGATCCATGTGTGGTTTGTGGAAAGAACACACATGCAATGACAGTGGTGGATCCATGTGTGGTTTGTGAAAAGAACACACATGCAATGCCTCTAGTGTTGGTTTTAGTATAAGAACACACATGCAATGACTCTAGTGGTTGATCCATGTGTGGTTTGGGGAAATAACACACATGCAATGACTCTAGTGGTTGATCCATGTGTGGTTTGTGGAAATAACACACATGCAATGACTCTAGTGGTTGATCCATGTGTGGTTTGTGGAAATAACACACATGGAATGACTCTAGTGGTTTATCCATGTGTGGTTTATGGAAAATAACACACATGCAATGACCACTGGTCGATCCATATGTTGTTTGTGGAAAGAACACACATGCAATGACCACTTGTTGATCCATGTGTGGTTTGTGGAAAGAACGCACATGCAATGACAGTGGTGGATCCATGTGTGGTTTGTGGATAGAACACACATGCAATGACAGTGGTGGATCCATGTGTGGTTTGCAGATAGAACACTCATGTAATGACTCTAGTGCTAGTTTTAATATAAGAACACACATGCAATGACTCTAGTGGTTGATCCATGTGTGGTTTGTGAAAAGAACACACATGCATTAACCACTGGTGGATCCATGTGTTGTTTGTTGAAAAGAACACACATGCAATGAGTCTAGTGGATCCATGTGTGGTTTGTGGAAAAGAACACACATGCAATGACTCTAGTGCTGGTTTGTGGTTTTAGTATAAGAATAAACATGCAATTACTCAAATGGATCCATATGTGGTTTGTGGAAAGAACACACATGAAATGACTCTGGTTGATACATATGTGGTTTGTGGAAAGAACACACATGCAATGACCACTGGTGGATCCATGTGTGGTTTGTGGAAAAGAACACACATGCAATGACCACTGGTCGATCTATGTGTGGTTTGTGGAAAGAACACACATGCAATGACAGTGGTGGATCCATGTGTGGTTTGTGAAAAGAACACTCATGCAATGACTCTAGTGTTGGTTTTAGTATAAGAAGACACATGCAATGACTCTAGTGGTTGATACATGTGTGGTTTGTGGAAAGAACACACATGCAATGACCACTGGTTGATCCTTATGTGGTTTGTGGAAAGAACACACATGCAATGACCACTTGTTGATCCATGTGTGGTTTGTGGAAAGAACACACATGCAATGACAGTGGTGGATCCATGTGTGGTTTGTGTATAGAACACACATGCAATGACTCTAGTACTATTTTTAGTATAAGAACGCACATGCAATGACTCTGGTGGGTCCACATGTAGTTTGTGAAAAGAACACACATGCAATGACCACTGGTGGATCGATGTGTTGTTTGTGGAAAAGAACACACATGCAATGAGTCTAGTGGATCCATGTGTGTATTATCGAAAAGAACACACATGCAATGACTCTAGTGCTGGTTTGTGGTTTTAGTATAAGAACAAACATGCAATTACTCAAATGGATCCATATGTGGTTTGTGGAAAGAACACACATGCAATGACTCTGGTTGATCCATATGTGGTTTGTGGAAAGAACACACATGCAATGACCACTTGTGGATCCATGTGTGGTTTGTGGAAAAGAACACACATGCAATGACCACTGGTTGATCCATGTGTGGTTTGTGGAAAGAACACACATGCAATGACAGTGGTGGATCCATGTGTGGTTTGTGAAAAGAACACACATGCAATGACTCTAGTGTTGCTTTTAGTATAAGAACACACATGCAATGACTCTAGTGGTTGATCCATGTGTGGTTTGTGGAAATAACACACATGCAATGACTCTAGTGGTTGATCCATGTGTGGTTTGTGGAAACAACACACATGCAATGACTCTAGTGGTTGATCCATGTGTGGTTTGTGGAAATAACACACATGCAATGACTGTAATGGATCCATAAGTGGTTTGTGGAAAAGAACACACATGCAATGACCACTAGTTGATCCTTATGTGGTTTGTGGAAAGAACACACATGCAATGACCACTTGTTGATCCATGTGTGGTTTGTGGAAAGAACACACATGCAATGACAGTGGTGGATCCATGTGTGGTTTGTGGATAGAACACACATGCAATGACTCTAGTACTATTTTTAGTATAAGAACGCACATGCAATGACTCTGGTGGGTCCAGATGTAGTTTGTGAAAAGAACACACATGCAATGACCACTGGTGGATCGATGTGTTGTTTGTGGAAAGGAACACACATGCAATGAGTCTAGTGGATCCATGTGTGGTTTGTGGAAAAGAACACACATGCAATGACTCTAGTGTTGGTTTGTGGTTTTAGTATAAGAACAAACATGCAGTTACTCAAATGGATCCATATGTGGTCAGTGGAAAGAACAGACATGCAATGACTCTGGTTGATCCATATGTGGTTTGTGGAAAGAACACACATGCAATGACCATTTGTGGATCCATGTGTGGTTTGTGGAAAAGAACACACATGCAATGACCACTGGTTGATCCATGTGTGGTTTGTGGAAAGAACACACATGCAATGACAGTGGTGGATCCATGTGTGGTTTGTGAGAAGAACACACATGCAATGACTCTAGTGTTGGTTTTAGTATAAGAACACACATGCAATGACTCTATTGGTTGATCCATGTGTGGTTTATGGAAATAACACACATGCAATGACTCTAGTGGTTGATCCATGTGTGGTTTGTGGAAACAACACACATGCAATGACTCTAGTGGTTGATCCATGTGTGGTTTGTGGAAATAACACACATGCAATGACTGTAGTGGTTGATCCATAAGTGGTTTATGGAAAAGAACACACATGCAATGACCACTGGTTGACCCATATGTGGTTTGTGGAAAGAACACACATGCAATGACCACTTGTTGATCCATGTGTGGTTTGTGGAAAGAACACACATGCAATGACAGTGGTGGATCCATGTGTGGTTTGTGGATAGAACACACATGCAATGACAGTGGTGGATCCATGTTTGGTTTGTGGATAGAACACACATGCAATGACTCTAGTGCTAGTTTTAGTATAAGAACACACATGCAATGACTCTAGTGCTAGTTTTAGTATAAGAACACACATCCAATGACTCTTGTGGTTGATCCATGTGTGGTTTGTGAAAAGAACACACATGCATTGACCACTGGTGGATCCATGTGTTGTTTGTGGAAAAGAACACACATGCAAGTAGTCTAGTGGATCCATGTGTGGTTTGTGGAAAAGAACACACATGCAATGACTCTAGTGCTGGTTTGTGGTTTTAGTATAAGAACAAATATGCAATTACTCAAATGGATCCATATGTGGTTTGTGGAAAGAACACACATGCAATGACTCTGGTTGATCCATATGTGGTTTGTGGAAAGAACACACATGCAATGACCACTTGTGGATCCATGTGTGGTTTGTGGAAAAGAACACACATGCAATGACCACTGGTTGATCCATGTGTGGTTTGTGGAAAGAACACACATGCAATGATAGTGGTGGATCCATGTGTGGTTTGTGAAAAGAACACACATGCAATGACTCTAGTGTTGGTTTTAGTATAAGAACACACATGCAATGACTCTAGTGGTTGATCCATGTGTGGTTTGTGGAAATAACACACATGCAATGACTCTAGTGGTTGATCCATGTGTGGTTTGTGGAAACAACACACATGCAATGACTCTAGTGGTTGATCCATGTGTGGTTTGTGGAAACAACACACATGCAATGACTCTAGTGGTTGATCCATGTGTGGTTTGTGGAAATAACACACATGCAATGACTATAATGGATCCATAAGTGGTTTATGGAAAAGAACACACATGCAATGACCACTGGTTGATCCTTATGTGGTTTGTGGAAAGAACACACATGCAATGACCACTTGTTGATCCATGTGTGGTTTGTGGAAAGAACACACATGCAATGACAGTGGTGGATCCATGTGTGGTTTGTGGATAGAACACACATGCAATGACTCTAGTACTATTTTTAGTATAAGAACGCACATGCAATGACTCTGGTGGGTCCACATGTAGTTTGTGAAAAGAACACACATGCAATGACCACTGGTGGATCGATGTGTTGTTTGTGGAAAAGAACACACATGCAATGAGTCTAGTGGATCCATGTGTGGTTTGTGGAAAAGAACACACATGCAATGACTCTAGTGCTGGTTTGTGGTTTTAGTATAAGAACAAACATGCAATTACTCAAATGGATCCATATGTGGTCTGTGGAAAGAACACACATGCAATGACTCTGGTTGATCCATATGTGGTTTGTGGAAAGAACACACATGCAATGACCACTGGTGGATCCATGTGTGGTTTGTGGAAAAGAAAACACATGCAATTACCACTGGTTGATCCACGTGTGGTTTGTGGAAAGAACACACATGCAATGACAGTGGTGGATCCATGTGTGGTTTGTGAAAAGAACACACATGCAATGACTCTAGTGTTGATTTTAGTATAAGAACACACATGCAATGACTCTAGTGGTTGATCCATGTGTGGTTTGTGGAAATAACACACATGCAATGACTCTAGTGGTTGATCCATAAGTGGTTTATGGAAAAGAACACACATGCAATGACCACTGGTTGACCCATATGTGGTTTGTGGAAAGAACACACATGCAATGACCACTTGTTGATCCATGTGTGGTTTGTGGAAAGAACACACATGCAATGACAGTGGTGGATCCATGTGTGGTTTGTGGATAGAACACACATGCAATGACAGTGGTGGATCCATGTTTGGTTTGTGGATAGAACACACATGCAATGACTCTAGTGCTAGTTTTAGTATAAGAACACACATGCAATGACTCTAGTGCTAGTTTTAGTATAAGAACACACATCCAATGACTCTTGTGGTTGATCCATGTGTGGTTTGTGAAAAGAACACACATGCATTGACCACTGGTGGATCCATGTGTTGTTTGTGGAAAAGAACACACATGCAAGTAGTCTAGTGGATCCATGTGTGGTTTGTGGAAAAGAACACACATGCAATGACTCTAGTGCTGGTTTGTGGTTTTAGTATAAGAACAAATATGCAATTACTCAAATGGATCCATATGTGGTTTGTGGAAAGAACACACATGCAATGACTCTGGTTGATCCATATGTGGTTTGTGGAAAGAACACACATGCAATGACCACTTGTGGATCCATGTGTGGTTTGTGGAAAAGAACACACATGCAATGACCACTGGTTGATCCATGTGTGGTTTGTGGAAAGAACACACATGCAATGACAGTGGTGGATCCATGTGTGGTTTGTGAAAAGAACACACATGCAATGACTCTAGTGTTGGTTTTAGTATAAGAACACACATGCAATGACTCTAGTGGTTGATCCATGTGTGGTTTGTGGAAATAACACACATGCAATGACTCTAGTGGTTGATCCATGTGTGGTTTGTGGAAACAACACACATGCAATGACTCTAGTGGTTGATCCATGTGTGGTTTGTGGAAACAACACACATGCAATGACTCTAGTGGTTGATCCATGTGTGGTTTGTGGAAATAACACACATGCAATGACTATAATGGATCCATAAGTGGTTTATGGAAAAGAACACACATGCAATGACCACTGGTTGATCCTTATGTGGTTTGTGGAAAGAACACACATGCAATGACCACTTGTTGATCCATGTGTGGTTTGTGGAAAGAACACACATGCAATGACAGTGGTGGATCCATGTGTGGTTTGTGGATAGAACACACATGCAATGACTCTAGTACTATTTTTAGTATAAGAACGCACATGCAATGACTCTGGTGGGTCCACATGTAGTTTGTGAAAAGAACACACATGCAATGACCACTGGTGGATCGATGTGTTGTTTGTGGAAAAGAACACACATGCAATGAGTCTAGTGGATCCATGTGTGGTTTGTGGAAAAGAACACACATGCAATGACTCTAGTGCTGGTTTGTGGTTTTAGTATAAGAACAAACATGCAATTACTCAAATGGATCCATATGTGGTCTGTGGAAAGAACACACATGCAATGACTCTGGTTGATCCATATGTGGTTTGTGGAAAGAACACACATGCAATGACCACTGGTGGATCCATGTGTGGTTTGTGGAAAATAAAACACATGCAATTACCACTGGTTGATCCACGTGTGGTTTGTGGAAAGAACACACATGCAATGACAGTGGTGGATCCATGTGTGGTTTGTGAAAAGAACACACATGCAATGACTCTAGTGTTGATTTTAGTATAAGAACACACATGCAATGACTCTAGTGGTTGATCCATGTGTGGTTTGTGGAAATAACACACATGCAATGACTCTAGTGCTGGTTGTAGTTTAAGAACACATATGGATCCATATGTGGTTTGTGGAAAAGAACACACATGCAATGACCACTGATTGATCCATAAGTGGTTTGTGGAAAGAACACACATGTAGTGAACACTGGTTGATCCATGTGTGGTTTGTGAAAAGAACACACATGCAATGCCATTGGTTGATCCATATGTTGTTCGTGGAAAGAACACACATGCAATGACACTGGTTGATCCAAATGTGGTTCATGACAAGAACGCACATGCAATAACTCTTGTGGATACATATGTGGTTTATGGAAAGAACACACGTGCAATGAACTCTAGTGGATCTATCTTGGCATAATTCGATGTATGCCACGATGCATTTCATTGTAAAAGACACCCACTTTCCATTTTTATACTACTCAGCTTTGCCCCCTCCCCCCTCCCTCTCTCTCTCTTTCGTAGAAGACCAAACCTGTGCCCACTCTGTCTGCTACGCCTTGATTGGTTGTCACAGTTGTCATGCGGATCGTGCGCACCAACCGTTGATCCTGTGTGATCCAACGAGGCTCGTTGCACATGTCGTGCCCTTCACAGGACAGCGCGAGACAACATGGACGTCTCCCTCAACGAGACTTCTACAAGAAGGAACACGATGCCGTCCATGGAAAAAGTGATCAAGTGGTCATGTCATGTTTAATCTAGTCTGCAAAGGCTACAAGTCTACAACACGGCAACTGGTCATCCACGGACCACCGACTATACCATTTTTACTATGCAGCGCGCCTGCACTCTCACTTCCGTTAGGCCCCCACTACACGAACCTTCCACGCGGCAGCCGCAGCCGGAAGAGCTGTCAACCGGGGCCCTCGAGGAGGCCTAAACGTCCCCGCATTAAAAACCCAGCCTATCGGGTCCTCCAATCGCACTCATCCACTACTCTCTCTTCCCTATCTAGCAAAACACCACAATCTTGAACGTACTTGCACGAACCTTCTCCATGAAACCAGTGTGTGGGGGTGAGTGTCCGGGCATCACCGCTGGGGTGGTGCTTCACGCGACAGATCTGGAGGAGCATCAGGCAGCACATGCCGAGGAGGATGTGCAGTTCAACCCCTTAGGGGACCATGTGCATGCCGGTGCTGACGACTTCGGAGGCGCCGATGAGTGCGTGGAGTTCGACGAACACGCTCCGCTCGTGTACCCGGAGGTACATCTATTTCTACATGTTTCATATTTTCTGCTCGAGCTTAATCTATCCAGGCGTCATAAAAAAATCTAGTTCTAATGATTAGATGCAACGTACGAACCGGTACATGGAGAGATCTAGTCTGTTCTGAATGAATCCATATTATTTATTTATTAATAAGTTACCAAGAACACAAACCACATTAATTTAGGAGCGAGCTGGGGAGACGGCTGTAATGAACTGCTGAACCTATATAGACATGTTATTGCATCGAAAGTAACTTGGAATGGTGGAAGGAATATATATTTATTATTTTGCTCATTTCGGTTTGTATTCCATACATTACAGGTGTATTCAAGTGAGATGGACTCTGACAAGAAGACCAGGGACAACAAGAGCCGCCATGTCATGAAGAAGCTCAAGAGCGGGATAATCCCTTTCCGCACTCGACTTGGGGAGCTCAGGTGCCCTTTCTGTAAGAAAGGAGTCAACCCGAGGATTGCCAGCTTGATTCCGCATGCAGTTGGCATCGGTAAAAGCCTGGCTAGTAAACACAAGTCGGCGACCAAGGCTAAGCACGCTGCTTATGGCAAGTTCCTGAGGGAGTATATCAAGACCTACCTAGTGTCCCCTTACTTAGGAATCAACAACTCCTAGCCGACCAACCCCGTCACTGTGCTGGCCCGGCCACTAATAATATGTAGTTCTCTTAACGTATCTAGACCCTTAAACTATGGGGATTTCTATTTTCGCACCCTTCAAAATATATTCAAGTTCATCTGTTTATGTTGTTAAAGTTCCGGTGGCATACTCGTTATTTTGCATGGATAGAGGGGTGCCCCCGACAGATATAAGGGTTATCCTGTCCGCTAGATCACAGAGGATCAACGGTTGGTGGGAAAAACTGAGTACAACTGAATCGCCATGGTTAGACATGAGGGGAAAAAACGTGACTCACGGTACGTGTGTGCGGTGCACGGGGCGGTAGCGGACACGTGTGGCCATGCACGGTGCATTAGCGTACGCGTTGCACGGTAGTGCAACGAAACACCGCTTCCCTTCTCCTTTAATAGAGGCCTCCCCACTCCCACTCATCACGAACTCGCTCACTCAACCATCTCCACTGTCCCATCACCTTCTGCAAATACCCAACAAAACCCCAACCACGCCGGCGATGGAGAAGATCGGCGCGGTGGCCATCGGCGCCTCTAAGGCAGCCGGCGAGGAGCCCTCCGTCCCCATCTCCGCATCCGCCGTAGCCGCCGGCTAGGAGGCCCCCGCCGGTCTCGGACAGATACCGCTCGGCTGGGACCCCTACGAGGAGGTTGTCTACATAAGGCTGGAGAACCCCTACGACACCAGCATCGCCGACCCGTGGTCTGAGGTAACCAGGGTTTTCTCCCCTTCCCTTGTTCTTCCCCCGTTCCCATCATTGGATGCTAGATCGTATGTTATTAGGGCTCGGCTATTCGTATTTTTTACAGTAGCTAATACTATTGTGTTAGATCTCGATTTTCGATGAATCCCCCTGTTCGTAGTTGGGATCAGTATTCGATTTGGTTTGAGATTTGGGGAATAATCGGGAGATATCATTCGGTTAATTTATGCAAAAAATCAATCCCGATAATCAAAGTATCTCAATCATGTCCTTATTTCACTCTACTGTTTTTTTCCAACAGGGGGATAGCAGCGACCTCCGCAGCGACGACGAGTCACAGGACACCAAGACTCGTCATGTGCTAAGGAGGCTAAAGTCCGGTCAGTACAACAACTTCTTCGCCAGCGATGTGTACAGGTGCCCCTTCTGCCCCACCAGGAGGCTCCGCGGCAAGGACTTCAACTCCCTCGTGAAGCATGTCGAGGACGTGAGGACCTGCGGCGAGTCCGTGAACGTCCACGGCTTCAGGGCCAAGCACTAGGCGCTCGGTCTTCACCTCTGCAACCTCCAAAAGGTGGCTATCGAGGAGGGTCGCATGCCCCCGATCAGACCCAAGGTGCCCAAGGTCAAGGGGCTGAGCTGCTTTATCTACATCTGCTCTGTTTACTGAATTTATTTATGGTGCTGGTTTGTATTACTGCTCTAGATTTGCTACCAGATTGGGGAAAAACGATCGCAAAAGGAACAATGAATGAAGAGAGAAGCTGCTCTAGATTCCCTACCTTTTTGGGCAAAAAAACACAACTATTAGAGAGAGAGAGGGGGGAAAAGGCACTCTTAAAAAGGCCAAATGACAAAAAAACTTCCACTTTAGGCGTCATGGCGCACGTAACGGCCAAGCCTTTGACCAGACGGCACCCCCCTCCGAGCGCATGTGAGGGCTTCGGAATATCGGGAGGACAAAAGTGAGGACAAACGAGACACAATGTTGCTATAGCTAAATATGACAAAAAGCTGAATTTTGCTTTACCATGCAATTTGTCTAGAGCTCCACAATGTAGCTATTCTAAATCCCTAAACTATGTGGTGCGTTGAAACCTAATGCTTTTCCACCGACACGTGTGTTGCAAAGTTGCTTGATCGTGCATGCTTACACAAGTGGCCTATAGAGAAACTTATAGAAGCATGGACAAACGAGCTTCATTTTGGCAAATTTGGGACAAGCTTTGTGCAATCGGCAGGCCTGATCGTCTGGGCGGCTGCCCCGGGGTGCAGGGATGCTAGATCCACGTCTATGCTTACACTTCTTAAACTTGTTAGGAATTAATAATAACTGTACACTTCCTTCTGTCCTGTCACGTTATGTCGTGTCAGCACCGCGCACCCGCTGCGGATCGGCAACGGGACGGTGGTCTACGTGACCGGTCTCTGCCACACCAAAGCCACGTCGCACACCCGTCCCATCGCCTATCGGGACTGTCAACACCCGGATTTTTAATCCCAGATGCCCGTTATGCCATACCTCGCAATCCCAGGATTACCATTTTTGCGAGACATAACGGATTGGATATCACAGTACATCATCCATTACATACCATACATAAGGTTTTACACAAATAAGGATCTCATGATCTAGTCTTTAATACAACAAGCTGCGGAAATAAAAGATAAGCGTAGCGGTGGGGTCCATCTTCAAGGGGCACAGGCAATGCTGACGAAGGCAGATAGTCCTAGTTATCATAGCCGTCCTGATGACCATCATCTTGATAATCTCCTTCATAGTCTGGCCATGATAATAGCTAGGGACAAAGCCATGAGTACTCTTCAAGTACTCGCAAACTACTATTAACAGGTACTATAGTTCTAAGTCAAAGTGCTAAATCGAAGTTTAACTATCAAGTTAAGTTTGAAACCTAAGCTGAGTTAAGAAGCAAAGAAATATAAAGTGAAGTTCTAAAATCACTTAAGTTGGGAAGCTATTATCATCAACACAACCCTGTTGTGGTCAAGTCAAAGTTCATCATTCATTTCAAGTTATTTAGAAAACATCTGACAACGAAACAGTATGGCCATTCCAACTGTCCATAACCGTGGACGCGGCTATTCGAATAGTTTGACACTCTGCAGAGGTGGTACACTTTCACCACAAGATTCGATACATCTGTCAGGGATAACCCTGAATCATCATACTTAGTATGCAGATAATCAAACATAACCTTCCCTTTACACACCCTAGTATAAGCACCTCTCCTATGAGTATGGCCTCCCAACCATGACCATCAGTCATCTTGGGCACTGCATAGGTGGACAATATTGAGAGGTAGCCTCAGCTCAAACCTCTCTCGTGAGGGAACTAATACTATTGCATATAAATTTCCAGCTAAGCCTTACCCAATTCAGGTAGTGTGGTTGTACGGTAAATTTGGAATGGTATCGCATCCGAATCCAACCATCAGTTTTATAAAAGGGTTAAGGCTCATGCCTCAATATTTTCATCATCCTCAATCATTTGTGTTTCTCAACACATGTCAAAACATCTCAATAGAATGACTCATCATTCCAAGGTTTTCATAATTCATTTTCACCAAGTGTTCCCATCTAAAGTGACTCAAGTTTTTGATCTACTCTAAAATACTAAGTTAAGAGTGTTCACTAAAGTGGAAGGATGGGATCAATCTCATGCCATAGAATGACATCTAAAGGTTTCTAAGTAGGTCAAGTTTTATACTTTTTATGCTACCTTCAACACAAGTAAAGATCTTTGTGTACTAAGGGGAGTAAAACTTGTAAGTAAGACTTGGGGTACTAATAGTCAAAAGGGGTGATCAAAGCATGCCTAAAGCATCCTTGCTCATTCATCTAGCTTAATTCTAGCTTGCTAACAATAGCTTGCCTTGGTTGGTGTAGTGGTTGAAGTTTTCTTCTTCTTCTTCCTCTTCTTGGTAGAACTCCTTCTCCTTGAAAGCTTGGTCGGTACTAGCGTCTATAAATACATAGGGAGTAGACAATCACCAAACAATACTTAACTAGGCTAAGTAGCATTCTAAAACAAACATTTGATGATCTATTATCATCACAAACATCACAAGTTTTAATTCAATAGTTTCATCCTTTTTATTTTAGAAAAGTAATTTCTACTCATTGAAATATTAACTAACATTTAATATTCACCACTTAAAACATGGGATCATGTTGACACATGTCATCACCACACATTCTAACATGTGGGAATGAAATTTAAGGGTTGGATCAATATTACTTTGGTTTAAGTTCATTATTTAATGATTTAAAGTGACTAGAAATGCATATATAGCATTATTTTGGTACTAGTCCAAAGTCACTACATGTAAACCTTAATATTATTACATATTTAGATAGGATGTAATGTGATTTTTGAGAGTTGGAATCAACTCAAAAGCTAACTTGGTTGATTTTATAAAAATATTGCAAGTTGCAAAAGCTTCTGTCTTCTTATTTTTATTAGGAGAGATCTATAACTCTAATTGAATTAAATCCAACGGGCTTGGATAGATCATTTCCATACCTTTCAGACAAATTTAGTTTCATGCAATTTGGATTTCTAAAACTCTCTGAATTGATTTTCAAACTAGGGGACAGAAACTAGATTTAACTAAAAAGAAAAATCCAGATTTGAATCGATGGGCTAGCGCGGGAAGAGAAATGGGTCGGCCCAATGGCGCTCCACGGCGCGGGGCTCAGCTGACAGGGGGGTCCCGCGTGTCAGCGGCACTTAAAACGCGAAACGGTACGCGCGCTCTGGGCCGCGCGATTAGAAGCAAGATCTACGGCTGAGGGTCGTCGTCGATGACGAACAGGTCACCGACGAGCTCGAACCCTAGCGGCTTGGTGGGGGTCTACTGGGGGTGTAGCAGGGCTCCAGCAGGGTCGGCGAGGCGGGCAAACAACATGGAAGATGACGGCGAGGCGAGGCGCGGTTGCGGCGGAGCTTGGGGTGGTCGCAATCAACGGCGCCCTTCTCCTCCTGCCGCGGCTGCTCCGGATCCAATTCCGGCGAGGCAGAGCTCGCCTTGCTCCGGCTAGAGGTGGGTGAGGTTCAGAGAGGTGAGGGGAGTGGAATGGTGTGGAGAGAAGAGGCTGGGGAGGGCTCCTTTTATAGGCCCGACGGTGAGACCAAGCGGGATGGGCAGTCGACGGTGGCGACATGGCTACGGCGGGGTAGAGGCATGGCTGGGGGTGGCGATCGATGTGTGGTTCCCTGGTGGTGCTCTAGAACTTGAATGCGAGCGTAGAGACGGTGGCACGTGGTCTGGGCGAGGTGGCGCTCTGAGAGGCAGAGGCGGCGGTGTCCACGGTGAGCGGTGGCCATGAGGCGTTGGGCGGCCAGCAGGGGTGTCTGGGGTGTTCTCCAGGTCGAGGCGGAGCAGCGGGCGTGGGCTGTGGCCAAGGGGCGGTCTGTGCGAGCGGGGACAGGGCGTGCTCTGGGGGCGGCGTCGGCATGCTCGACCGGCTCCGGGCGCGGCGGTTCCTGGCCGCTCTTCCCTCTGCCTCTGGCCTGGGGCTGGCTGGGCGGTGGAGGTGGACCACAGACAACTTGCTAGACATGGTGAGAGAGGCTGGAGAGGGCGGCTGCTGCGAGTGCATGGTCGGCCGGCGAGAGAGGGCTTGGCATGGCAGTGCAGTGCCGCTAGGGGTTAGGGAAGAGGCTAGGGTTGGTCTGGTCAGGCTTGAGGGGGACAAAGATGATCAAAGCACATTGCAATTTCTAGACAAAATAAACCCAAAACAGTATTAGTTAGACCAATATGATCTTGCCAGCAAGGTGTTTGATGAAATGGCCGCAAGAGAAAAAGTTTTGAATTTTGGTTTCAAAATTTTTGAGTGATCTCCACTAGTGCTAGGTAGTCTTTGGTTGCAAGGGTTTTGAAAGTGGAGCTCAAATAGATGGGTTTTGAAATAGGGGTGATCTATGCATATGCATTAGATTCAATGTTTAAATGCCAATTAAAATAAGTAAAAAGAATATTTTTAGCAGATCCAAAAGTGGGCCTTGGTACCTCATTATGTGTACTAGCAAGGGGTACAAAGATCCAGAATTGTTTCTGTTAAGAATTGAGTACTAGGAATAGCCAAAGTAGGCATGAGAGTTAAATTTGCCAAAATGACCATTCCTCCTTTTAAATTCTTTTTTATTTGATTTTCTTTAGGAAAAGTTTGGGAATGATGTAGATGATGTTTAAATCACCTAAGAAACATTTTACAAGAATTGGATCACACAATCATGGCAATTCAAAACAACTCCTATTTTAAATGCACACACATATGAATGCTTTCATTTTAAATTTGGAAAAGTTTTTGTTAACCCTATTTTTGGTTAATTTGATCTTGTTAAGCTTGGATTGAAGTTTTGGGATGTTACAAACCTTCCCCCCTTAAATAAAATCTCGTCCCGAGATTTACAAAGAAAACTAGGAACTAAAGAGATCTGGGAACTCTGTTCTAATGTAATCTTCGCGCTCCCAAGTAGCTTCCTCCTCGGTATGGTTGCTCCATTGAATCTTGAGAAACTTGATACTCCTGGTCCTGGTGGTTCTGTAGGCTTCTTCTAAGATACAGATGGGTACTTCCCGATGGGTCAGGTCATTGTTGATTTCCACAGCTCTGTGATTGATGTTCTTGAAAACTTCAGTCTTCTCAGGCACTTCCAAGCATTTGCGAAGTAACGAGATATGGAACACATTGTGGATGGATAACATCTCTTCAGGCAGTTCCAGTTGATACGATACTTCTCCTCGGTGGTTCAGAATCTTGAAAGGTCCGATATATCTAGGAGCTAACTTTCCCTTCAGACTAAAGCGTTGAGTTCCCTTCAATGGTGAAACCTTGAGATATACAAAATCTCCGACATTGAAAGTCAGGTCTCTCCTTCTCTTGTCGGCATAGCTCTTCTGTCTGGATTGGGCGGTCTTGAGGTGCTCATGGACTTTGTGAACTTTCTCTTCTGCTTCTCAGAGAATGTCGGGTCCAAAGATCTGACTCTCTCCTACTTGCGACCAATTCAAAGGGGTACGACACTTTCTTCCGTATAGGAATTCAAATGGTGCCATCTGCAAACTAGCTTGATAACTATTCTTATATGAGAATTCTGCGAAAGGTAGGCAGTCTTTCCATTTTGATCCGTATTCCAACACACAAGCTCTAAGCATATCCTCCAAGATCTGGTTGACTCTCTCAGTTTGTCCATCTGTTTGCGGGTGATACGCGGTGCTGAAGTTCAACTTGGTTCCTAAACCTTCCTGAACTTTCTGCCAAAATCTTGAAGTAAACTAGGTTCCTCGATCTGAGACGATGGTCTTGGGGGTTCCATGCAGACTAACAATCCTAGCAATATACAGCTCTGCTAGTTTTGCACTCTGGTAGGTAGTCTTGACAGGTATGAAGTGGGCTACCTTGGATAATCTATCAACGGTGACCCAGATTGAGTCATTTCCCCTACTAGAAGTAGGCAAACCGATGATAAAGTCCATTCCGACGGAATCCCATTTCCATTCCGGAATCAACAATGGTTGCAACAATCCTGCAGGTCTCTGATGCTCTGCTTTGACTCTTTGACAGATGTCACATTTGGCGATGTAGCTTCCGATCTCTCTCTTCATCTTGTGCCACCAAAATTGCTCTTTCAAATCCTGATACATCTTTGTTCCTCCGGGGTGGATAGAATAAAGAGTATCATGAGCTTCCTTCATGATAACTTCCTTCAGCTCTGAATCTGCTGGAACACAGATACGTCCTTTGTACCACAGTACTCCTTCTTCGTCTTCGGTGAATCTAGGTACCTTTCCTGTACCAATACGACGTTTGATTTCTTCGATACTTTCATTTCCCTTCTGGGCTTCCTTGATTTGGCTAATCAACGTGGGTTGAAGTTCAATGCTAGCTAGGAATCCTTTGCTAACTAACTCAGTCCTGAACTGCTCCAACTCCTCATACAAACTTGGTTGCTTCTCCTTGATCATGGTGTTAAGCCTACACGGCAATCTGCTAAGAGCATCCGCTACCACATTGGCTTTGCCGGGGTGATAGTGAATGTCAAGGTCATAATCCTTGATTAACTCTATCCATCTTCTTTGCCTCATATTCAGCTCCTTCTGAGTGAAGATATACTTCAAGCTGTTATGATCTGAGTAAATCTCACAGCGATTACCCATCAAATAATGACGCCATGTCTTCAATGCTAGAACCACGGCTGCTAGCTCAAGATCATGGGTCGGATAGTTCTGCTCATGTTGCTTCAATTGTCGAGACATATACGCGATGACTTTGCCTTCTTGCATCAATACACATCGTAGGCCAATCCTGGATGCATCACAATACACATCAAACGGCTTCTTGATGTCTGGCATGATCAAAATTGGGGCTGATATCAATCTCTTCTTCAGCTCCTGGAAACTGGCTTCACATTTGTCTGTCCATTCAAACTTCTTGTCCTTCTTCAACAATTGGGTCATTGGTCGGGCTATGCTCGAGAATCCTTCTACAAACTTGTGGTAATATCCTGCTAATCCGAGAAATGAACGAACTTGGGTTTGATTGGTTGGGGCTTCCCATCCCTCGACATCTTTGATCTTGGTGGGATCAACAGAGACTCCTCCGGCAGACACAACATGTCCTAGGAATCCTACTTCTTTCAGTCAAAACTCACACTTGCTGAACTTGGCATATAACTGATGCTCTCTCGGGGTTTCTAGGATGATTCTCAGATGTTGCTCATGCTCTTCTTCTGACTTGGAGTAGATAAGGATGTCGTCGATAAACACAACTACAAACTTATCTAGGAAATTCATAAATATCTTATTCATGAGATTCATGAAATAAGCAGGGGCATTGGTTAATCCAAAAGACATAACCGTATACTCGTATAAACCATAGCGAGTAGTAAAGGCGGTCTTCAGAATATCCGTTGCACGAATCTTAAGTTGGTGATAACCAGTCCTAAGATCAATCTTTGAGAATACCTGAGCTCCAGTCAACTGGTCAAATAGATCCTCTATCTTTGGCAAGGGGTACTTGTTCTTGATGGTGACATCATTCAACTTTCTGTAATCTGTACACAGACGATTGCCTCCATCTTTCTTGTCGACGAATAACACTGGTGATCTCCATGGCAATGTGCTTGGCTGAATCAAGCCTGTTGCTAACATGGCATCCAACTGCTTCTCAGTTCCACTAACTCTGAGGGGTTCATGGTATAGGGTCTCTAGGCTATAGGTCCGGTTTCGGGGATTAGTTCGATAATGAACTCAATATCCCTATCCGGGGGCATACCTGGCAATTCATCTGGGAATACGTCAGGGTATTCACGGACTACTCTAACCTGGTCAATGGTGGGCAAAGCTACACTCTGGTTACACTTGAATTGACGGGGTAAGGTTTCAGAGATATGCTCTACTGTTACTCCAGAACTACTGGTCATGGTGATGGCTTTCTTAGCACAGTCTATCAATCCTTTATGCCTTGACATCCAGTCCATACCTAGTACTACTTCCAATCCTTTGGTTCCAAGTACAATTAGGTTGGCATAAAAATCTATCCCATGTATTCTGATAGGTACATCTTTGCAAATTTTTCTAGCTTTTGTTGTTGAACCGGGGATTTGAACTATCATGACATGCTTCAGGTTGGTTGGGTAAATCTTACTAGTGCATACAAATTCTTCGGTGACAAATGAATGCGATGCTCCAAAATCAAACAATACTCTTGCTAAAACTGAGTTGACAGAAAACATACCTAGCACTACATCTGGCGCTTCCTGGGCTTCTTCTGCGTTCATGTGGAAGAGACGACCGTTGCGGTTGTGAGGGTTCCCTGGGGCAAATCTCCTTCCTGGTTGAACACGACGCTGCTGCTGAGCTGGGGCATTCACAGGGGCATTGGCGGTAGTCTTCTTGGGACACTCATTGGAGTAGTGACCCTTCACTCCACACTCGAAACAAGTGATCTGGGACTTGTCCTTGACTGCGACAGGCACAACATTGCTGCCAGTTCTGGGCGCAGTGTTGTTGTTGTTGTTGCTCTTGGGAGGGGCACGGTTTAAATTGTTGGCATTACCAGAGTTGTGATTGTTTCCTCCGGACTTCACATTACCTCCGCTACGGTTGGGTAGCTTGGGCAAGAATTTGGGGGTCGGTTGTTCCTTGGTGCATATCCTGGTGAGGGGTTAGGACGGTACTTCTAGTGACTACTGGATCCAGCCTGCTGCATCATACGATGCTTGCGGTTGTCGTTTGCCTGGTTAATCTTCCCTTCCATCTGAATGGTAGAGTCGACTAGCTCTTCAAGATCATCGAAACGGATGTTGACGAGGACAGTCTGCATCTCATCATGCAGTCCGTTTAAGAATCTCTCCTTCTTCTTGGCCTCCGTGTTGATCTCATCCGGTGCATATCTGGCAAGTGACAAGAATCTGTCACGGTACTCCACCACAGTCATTCTTCCTTGCTTCAATTCGCGGAATTCATCTCTCATCCTGTTGACAAGACCTTGCGGCATGTGGGTGCGGCTGAACTTGACCTTGAATACTTCCCAGGTCATCACTTGACCATGGTTCATATTGCGGATGCTATTCCACCAAGCTCTTGCATCTCCCGCCAAATAGTGAGTGGCGAAGAGAACTTTCTCATTCTCATCAACTCTGGCAACCTCTAAGTTGTTTTCCATGGTCTGTAACCAGTCATCAGCATCTAATGGGTTTTTAGATTGGTTAAAGATTGGGGGATTTGTGTTCTGAATGTTTTTGAGTTTGGATCCTTGGTGATCCTGATTTCCATGTCCTTGGTTGTTGAGAGCCATTTGGGCGATCTGTTGGAATGTTGCTAAGTTGGCTTGACACTCGGCCCTTCTTGCTTCACGGTCCGTGATGAGATTCTGCAAGATCTGCAGCATTGGGTCTTGCGACGAGCTGCTCCCTCCTTGGTTCCCATGAGTCATCTGAAGATTGAGATAGATATAGGGGTAAGAGGGAAAGTCTAAGGTTCATGGTTTTGGGTTTTTCAAATCTAAAACTTTGAGTTAAACTCAGGTTTTTTCAACTAACTTCATTTTCATTCATGCAAGCAAGCACATGATACAACACACACCACAACAATCAAAGGGGAAAACAGATGGTTTGAAGAACCATTCTGCAAGCTACGATACAATGAGATGATACATCTCATGCTACGACAGTGCTCTAGTGCATCTATTCATCGTCGATGAAGTCGGAGTCTTCATCATTAGTGTAGAAGTCCAAAGCATCCTCCTCCAGAAAGTCATCATCGTTGTTGAGGTAAGAATCCATATCTCCCTGGATGTCTTCACCCTCATCTTCTTCTTCCTTAGCGACAAGCTGAGCTTCCTGCTCCTTGACGGTCTTCTCGAGGTCGGCCACCTTCTTGCGAATACGGGCGATGGTGCGATCCTTCTTTGCACGCTGGCGACGAAGAGATTGGCGATCTTGGACGAGCAGTGCGAAAGTCCTGGCCTTCTGGTTGGCAATGGCATGGTTCTGGTTGGCTAACTCCCTGGCATTGTCTAGTTCCTGCTGTCTGTCATGAAGCAAGAAGTCAAGGTTCTCCACTTGACGCCTCAACTCTGGGTGACTTGGCATCTCCATTGGCATTCCCATGAAGTCACGTCTTGCATAGTGGGTAAAACGGGTTCCTTGGATCTTGTTGACGCTGAGGGCACATAGACGCGCGAGAGCTTCATGCATTGCCCTGGCTAATCCATCTAGCCAGTTGTTCTCTCTCACGGAGAACTGAATTCTCCCGAAAGTTGGTGCTTCGATGCTTCCTCGAAGATCCGCGGTGACTAGCCACTGTAGGTCTCCTCCTGGGGGTCCTAGAAGTTGAGCTCTAAGAAACTCTGGATGTGGGCGTCCTAGTAACTCCGACAGTGAATCCAGATCCCTCTCGAAGATCAGCTGACCTCTGTTTCCCAACTGGTAAAACTTGCTGAACTGAGTCTCCATCTACAAGAATTAAGGATGAGGAAGTTAGTGAAGTGATCAAGTGTGTCAAATTTTAGGTCATAATGTAAGAATTTTGAGGAACATGAATTTTTGAGAAAGAATGAGTTCACAAGGGTAAGAGGGGAAATAGTTTTTCATAAATACTCACTATGGTTTTGAAGCTAAGTTTTTGGTTTGGACGTCCATTCTAACTAGGGTCTCCTATGGTCAGGATGGCTCTGATACCAACTTGTCAACACCCGGATTTTTTATCCTAGATGCCCGTTATGCCATACCTCGCAATCCCAGGATTACCATTTTTGCGAGAAATAACGGATTGGATATCACAGTACATCATCCATTACATACCATACATAAGGTTTTACACAAATAAGGATCTCATGATCCAGTCTTTAATACAACAAGCAGCGGAAATAAAAGATAAGCGTAGCGGTGGGGTTCAGAAGCAAAGAAAGATAAAGTAAAGAAAGAAAGATAAAGTAAAGTTTGAAACCTAAGCTGAGTTCAGAAGCAAAGAAAGATAAAGTAAAGTTCTAAAATCACTTAAGTTGGGAAGCTATTATCATCAACACAACCCTGTTGTGGTCAAGTCAAAGTTCATCATTCATTTCAAGTTATTTAGAAAACATCTAACAACGAAACAGTATGGCCATTCCAACTGTCCATAACCGCGGATGCGGCTATTCGAATAGTTTGACACTCTGCAGAGGTGGTACATTTTCACCACAAGATTCGATACATCTGTCAGGGATAACCCTGAATCATCATACTTAGTATGCAGATAATCAAACATAACCTTCCCTTTACACACCCTAGTATAAGCACCTCTCCTATGAGTATGGCCTCCCAACCATGACCATCAGTCATCTTGGGCACTGCAAAGGTGGACAACATTGAGAGGTAGCCTCAGCTCAAACCTCTCTCGTAAGGGAACTAATACTATTGCATATAAATTTCCAGCTAAGCCTTACCCAATTCAGGTAGTGTGGTTGTACGGTAAATTTGGATTGGCATCGCATCCGAATCCAACCATCAGTTTTATAAAAGGGTTAAGGCTCATGCCTCAATATTTTCATCATCCTCAATCATTTGTGTTTCTCAACACATGTCAAAACATCTCAATAGAATGACTCATCATTCCAAGGTTTTCATAATTCATTTTCACCAAGTGTTCCCATCTAAAGTGACTCAAGTTTTTGATCTACTCTAAAATACTAAGTTAAGAGTGTTCACTAAAGTGGAAGGATGGGATCAATCTCATGCCATAGAATGACATCTAAAGGTTTCTAAGTAGGTCAAGTTTTATACTTTTTATGCTACCTTCAACACAAGTAAAGATCTTTGTGTACTAAGGGGAGTAAAACTTGTAAGTAAGACTTGGGGTACTAATAGTCAAAAGGGGTGATCAAAGCATGCCTAAAGCATCCTTGCTCATTCATCTAGCTTAATTCTAGCTTGCTAACAATAGCTTGCCTTGGTTGGTGCAGTGGTTGAAGTTTTCTTCTTCTTCCTCTTCTTGGTAGAACACCTCCTCCTAGAAAGCTTGGTCGGTACTAGCGTCTATAAATACACAGGGAGTAGACAATCACCAAACAATACTTAACTAGGCTAAGTAGCATTCTTAAACAAACATTTGATGATCTATTATCATCACAAACATCACAAGTTTTAATTCAATAGTTTCATCCTTTTTATTTTAGAAAAGTAATTTCTACTCATTGAAATATTAACTAACATTTAATATTCACCACTTAAAACATGGTATCATGTTGACACATGTCATCACCACATATTCTAACATCTGGGAATGAAATTTAAGGGTTGGATCAATATTACTTTGGTTTAAGTTCATTATTTAATGATTTAAAGTGACTAGAAATGCCTATATAGCATTATTTTGGTACTAGTCCAAAGTCACTGCATGTAAACCTTAATATTATTACATATTTAGATATATATGATGAAATGTGATTTTTGAGAGTTAGAATCAACTCAAAAGCTAACTTGGTTGATTTTATAAAAATGTTGCAAGTTGCAAAAGCTTCTGTATTCTTATTTTTATTAGGAGAGATCTATAACTCTAATTGAATTAAATCCAACGGGCTTGGATAGATCATTTCCATACCTTTTAGACAAAATTAGTTTCATGCAATTTGGATTTCTAAAACTCTCTGAATTGATTTTCAAACTAGGGGATAGAAACTAGATTTAACTAAAAAGAAAAATCCAGATTTGAATCGATGGGCTAGCGCGGGAAGAGAAATGGGCCGGCCCAGTGGCGCTCCGCGGCACGGGGCTCAGCTGACAGGGGGTCCCGCGTGTCAACGACAGTTAAAACGCGAAACGGTACGCGTGCTGTGGGCCGTGCGATTAGAAGCAAGATCTACGGCTGAGGGTCGTCGTCGACGACGAACAGGTCGCCGGCGAGCTCGAACCCTAGCGGCTCGGTGGGGGTCTACTAGGGGCGTACCAGGGCTCCAGCAGGGTCGGCGAGGCGGGCAAACAACGTGGAAGACAACGGCGAGGCGAGGCGCGGTTGCGGCGGAGCTTGGGGTGGTCGCAATCAACGGCGCCCTTCTCCTCCTATCGCGGCTGCTCCGGCTCCAATTCCGGCGAGGCAGAGCTCGCCTTGCTCCAGCTAGAGGTGGGTGAGGTTCAGAGAGGTGAGGGGAGTGGAATGGTGTGGAGAGAAGAGGCTGGGGAGGGCTCCTTTTATAGGCCTGACGGTGAGACCGAGCGGGATGGGCAGTCGACGGTGGCGACATGGCTACTGCGGGGTAGAGGCATGGCTGGGCGTGGCGATCGAAATGTGGTTCCCTGGCGGTGCTCTAGAACTTGAATGCGAGCATAGGGGCGGTGGCACGCGGTCTGGGCAAGGTGGCGCTCTAAGAGGCAGAGGCGGCGGTGTCCATGACGAGCGGTGGCTGTGAGGCGTTGGGCGGCCAGCGGGGGTGTCTGGGGTGTTCTCCAGGTCGAGGCGGAGCGGCGGGCGCGGGCTATGGCCAAGGGGCGGTCTGTGCGAGCGGGGACAGGGCGTGCTCTGGGGGCGGCGTCGGCATGCTCGACCGGCTCCGGGCGCGGCGGTTCCTGGCCGCTCTGCCCTCTGCCTCTGGCCTAGGGCTGGTTGGGCGGTGGAGGTGGACCACAGACAACTTGCTAGATATGGTGAGAGAGGCTGGAGAGGGCGGCTTCTGCGAGTGCATGGTCGGCCGGTGAGAGAGGGCTTGGCATGGCAGTGCAGTGCCGCTAGGGGTTAGGGAAGAGGCTTGGGTTGGTCTGGTCAGGCTTGAGGGGGACAAACATGACCAAAGCACATTGCAATTGCTAGACAAAATCAACCCAAAACAGTATTAGTTAGGCCAATATGATCTTGCCAGCAAGGTGTTTGATGAAATGGCCGCAAGAGAAAAAGTTTTGAATTTTGGTTTCAAAGTTTTTGAGTGATCTCCACTAGTGCTAGGTAGTCTCTGGTTGTAAGGGTTTTGAAAGTGGAGCTCAAATAGATGGGTTTTGAAATAGGGATGATCTATGCATATGCATTAGATTCAATTTTTAAATGCCAATTAAAATAAGTAAAAAGAATATTTTTAGCAGATCCAAAAGTGGGCCTTGGTACCTCATTATGTGTACTAGCAAGGGGTACAAAGATCCAGAATTGTTTCTGTTAAGAATTGAGTACTACGAATAGCCAAAGTAGGCATGAGAGTTAAATTTGTCAAAATGACCATTCCTCCTTTTTAATTCTTTTTGATTTGATTTTCTTTAGGAAAAGTTTGGGAATGATGTAGATGATGTTTAAATCACCTAAGAAACATTTTACAAGCATTGGATCACACAATCATGGCAATTCAAAACAACTCCTATTTTAAATGCACACACATATGAATGCTTTCATTTTAAATTTGGAAAAGTTTTTGTTAACCCTATTTTCGGATGATTTGATCTTGTTAATCTTGGATTGAAGTTTTGGGATGTTACAGGGACGGACGCCGAATTTAATCGCTATGATTGGAAACCATCGGTGCTCGCCCAGTCAAACTTGCTTCCGCATGGGTATGACCGGAATATTGGTAAACGGAATTTAAGCATCGCCTTCTGTATCCTCAGCACATCACTGTGCAAAAATCCCCAACTCATTCCTTCCGCCGGTGCCGCCACCGCAAGAACCATCGACGCTGCCGCAGGCACCGCCTCCGCCTGGCCATACCACCGCAACAGATCACTCCACCTCCACGCCTAGTCCCAGCCACCGCTACCGACCCTAGGCCACTGCCGCCGCATTAGTTGCTGCCATGGACGCAGAGTACGGCGTGTTCGGCGACGGGAGCGACTACACCGACGAGTACACCGTCACCACCCATGGCACCACCAAGCTGACGGTCGTCCACACAAATGCGTCAGCGGAGGTGGCCAAGGTCATCGCAATGTACGAGCGGTGGCTACAGGAGCCGATGGACAGGTACAAGATCGTCGGCCTTGACCTCGAGTATACCAGAGATAGGAAGAGGATGGCGCTTTTGCAGCTGTCCATGCGCAACCACTGCCTACTATATCACGTATGTAGGGCCAAATCTGTATGCCTGGAGCTTCGAGAGTTCCTACACAGGAGGGAGATCTACTTCGCCAGCGTCGACATCAAGAACGACACTCCGAAGCTAGAACGGGATCTCCTCGTTCATGTCGTCAATCACGTTGATCTCCAATGTTTGTGGAGGTACCCGGATGGCGGTACGGGGAAAGCTGGCATGGCTGGACTCACTTCCGACATCATCGACCGCGAGTACACCGGCATGAAAATCGAGTTCCCGAAGCACCTACACGAGCGATGGGAGTGGAGGCACCTGGATTACGATGCGATCAAGTACGCAGCCAAGGACACGTATGTCTGCTACGAGATGCTCAACAGGATCTGGCGGGTGGGTGAGTGTGATGTTTACCACTACTAGTTTCGCATTTCATTCATAGTTTTATCTCGCCTGTATTTTATCTCGCATGTATTTTCTAAGCATTGTGTGTGTAAGAACCAAGCTTGTATGATCCCTGTGCTATTAGCTACTTAACCTGTATGAATTACATCCCCCCTTTTGTATGCTCAACATTCATTCTTACAAATTCTGTCTGTGCCACTTGCATGCGGCAGAATCCAGGACTGACATGCATAAGGTGTGATACAGTCATAAGTCATAACCAAACCCAGATTATAGAGAAGGATATAGTCATAAACCAGATTATAGTTTGACAAAGGTAATACACAGCAGTTCGTAATTGCTCACATAGTGTACTTATGAAATAACATGTTTTCATAAACACAACAATCATGCACTAATAGTCTGCATCCCAGCCTGTTGGAGAAGGCAACCGATCCCATGATGCCTTCAGTCGCTTACCCCGGTTTGTAGATTCATCTATATTCCGGCATCTGGGACAAACAACCTTCCTTGGTGGTGGTTCAATGATGCGATGCCTGGAACGAGATTTTACAATCTGGCGGTACAGATCCTGGCTAACATACCCGTCAATTGCAGCGTACTTTAGATTAGGTTCAGAAAGTGGCTTATCCTCCCAGTAATTGTGCCCTAAACGCCTCCACGAACATCTCGGAAATATGTCCTTCATGTCAGCGTACCACAGGTCTATGAGTTCGGAGGAAAGAGCGGCCATCCCGGTCTTGCCGCCCTTCGTCCCTAGGATCCAGTAAATTTCCTGGATGTCCACTCTGCACTCCTTTGGGATTCTAATGTTGACAGTCGGGCTTTCAAGCAGTTTACTGTCATTCGTGATGTCAACACTAGTAAATGTTATGTGATGGTTCACGACAAAGTCATGAAACAGATCCCTAATGCTTTCGCCCCACCTGCATGAAAATGAATTCAGACAAATAATATAGCAATAACTTTTACAAACAGACGGTCCAGGAACAAAAAGACAGCAAAGTCTACCAGATCCCGTCAGCCCCCTTCTCGCAAAAAGGCTGGTATACGAGGACGTGCCTCTTCATGGAGAGTTGCACCACGGCGATCCTACGGTGATCGCGGTTGTACTCGAGGTCGAGACCTACGAACCTGTTTTCTTCGAACTGCAGCCAACTCGTGTAATTATTCAGAGTGTTCCTCACCATCCGAGGGTCAGTGGTGTAGACGACATCGATCTTCTTTCCTCCATGTACTTCGATGTCGAAGTGCGCAGTTTCTTGCATGCGGTTGTTTCGGACGTCCGAGGCATCCATGACTACAGGTAAGAGGGAAAGGATACGGAGGAAGAGGGTGATGCGGTGGTGGAGGAAATGGATCAGGTCGTGGAGGAGAAAGACGATGAGGCCATGGAGGAAGAAATGAGACGGAGAAGTGAAAGATTGGAACCGCCCTTACCAATATCTGGAATGGTGCACAAGCGTTCGTAGTAGGGTGAAGGTGGCGAAAAATGGCGGTTTTACACGTCGACGCTAGCACTTCCTAAAATTTATTCTGTGCCACTTTCATGCGGTGGAATCAATTCAAACGTAGGCACGTTTGCGCGTGCCGACCTTCACTCACTGACAGGCGGGCCGCACATTTCCCTTTTACGATTTATTTTTCACTTCCTCTAGACGGTTCCGGTGCCCGCCCTCAATAATTACGCCCCCTTATTTTCTTCCACGCGGACGAGAACCGGCGGCAGCGGCGGTTCCTTGCAGATTCACTCCCCACTCGAACAACTGCCCCCATCCCTGATTCCACCCCCTCTCGAATCCATCCGCCTCCGTATCACAACGCCTCCATTAATCTACCGGATTCCAGACTCCATTTGCCGCTATGGGTAGAGCTTGGGGTAGCAGCAGGCTAAAGCGAAAGGCATGCGATGACGACGTGGATGGCCAGGGCGACCGCTACCGCGAGGATTGGGGATGGCCAAACCTCAACGCCGCGAACATGCACAGGATCGCCTCAGAGCTGGACATCATCTCAGCCGGCCGCCTCGCTTGCTACATCCCTGGCTACCACGTGACGATGCGAAACATGGACGAACAACCGTTTGGCACGCCAGGCCTTCTTTACCCCGATAACAGCAAATGGCCAGACGACCGCGATGGCCACGTAAGTTCCAGTATCTAGCTTATTCATTCAGTCATATTGTTGATTCATCTGTGTTGAACTCTCATCGGAATCCTATGTTCCTTTCGTCGAACGTGTTGTGTGCACGCGCGATTTGAACAAATCGAACCATTTAAGACTATTCTGTACAGCGGAAGCTCTGCTCGTACCTGATATTCTAGTATTTTTGTAGTGACACAGTCTTACTTTAGGTGATAGACGAGTTGTCAATTTCGATTTTGCAATGGAATGCCTGCTAGGTGATATTCTGTTTCCTAAAATAAAAACAAACAGATTAGACGATTTAATGCTATTATGCCCCGAGCTGTTTAATTATGATCATCGTCAGGATTTTGTTCTGGGGGCTTTGCTACTACTCCATATATTGAGTATCTTCGTAGTGACACAGGCACAATTTAGGCGATATCTGAGGAGACACTCGTATTTAGGCGATATTTTGTGTACTTTAATCTGAAGGCCCAGTTGTCAAATTGTATCTGCAATGGAATCCATGCTAGTTTATTGTACCAACTGACAACAAACTCTGCTGAATATTCATGCAAAATTGATGTTGTTGGATAAGTGGTCCGAATCAGTAGTGGTGAATATCAAGGAAGAAGAAGAGACGGAAATGGAAGATGACCAGAACTGGGTGGGTGGCAACGGCAAGTGGCTAGTCCTTTTATCACAGGATGGCAGTACTTGGGCTCTAAAAAATGGCTACAGATCGGTGAGACTTGCAGTGCCATCTTTGAAGGGTGTCGGTATTACTGCATTCAACAACGGGTGGCCACCGCCCATTTCTGAATTCGCTTACAGGTTCAACATGGCAGAACTTGACCTCGTGGAGGTACAGCTCCCACATAGACCGCGGGAGGGGGCGTGGAAGAACTGGGAGTATGACCTCTTAGCGGTGTTCGACAAGGCAATCACATTCATTAGATGCCCAGAAGACAAGGAATGGACAATCTTGCGCGACGACTTCCTGCGGCCAGAGAAGTATGTCGACACCGTCTTCACCTACGGATACTCTTCGTACAGACCGCAACACATTTATGCAGTCACTGAACCTAGTGGCGACGTGCGTGTTTGGGAGCCGTCCATTTGGGGTGAGTCATGGTGTCATATAGCATGTAAAATCCCATTCAAAATTCTGCTTAATGACTGTTAGTAACACGCAGGTACCCACGCAGCCCCGCGCATCATTCCACGTCAGGGGGAGGGGGCCTACAATTGGCTCATCAGTGGGGTCGTACTATTTGAAGGAGAATGAAAGACGGCCAAACGCAGCATTCTGGTTCGTTCTGACGATACCACCAGCTCCAGGGACCTAGTGCTCATACTGGCAGATCCGATGAACCTTTGTCTTTATCTTTATCATTAGTTGCGCTTATGTGTGTAAAGACTAAGCTGTGCTTATTTGTGTAAGACTAAGTTAGGCCTAACTGCGTAATATTCAGTGAAGCCCAACTTTTCTTTCCACGCCCATAACAACAGAATTGCAGCATAGAACATACAAATGTAATGTGCATACCAGGCATTTTTGCTCAGGATAACAACCACTTCAAGCAAATGATACATCGTGTACACATTTGAACGCATCACTAGAATGTGCCACCTATTGATGATTAATGACATGGATCTAGCTTTTCTGCGCTTATTTGCATTGAATCGCTCATTGATTTGTTCACATTTTTTTGGCAATGGCTGATGAACTCCACTCTCTTGGTAACTTGCTTCGTCAGCGAGCACTTGTTGATGCAATGCAAAGTACAGAACATAGTCATCATCGTCATTCCATTTAGGTTCTCTATGTTTCGTCTTCATGGAGCTACTAATTTCAAATGAAAATCTCGTAAACAACATATGTGTACATTGTTAGAGTATGCTACGGACACGGTACATACATGTTTTTCTACAATCACAAGAAGAAAACTTGATGCATTTTCACCTTGTTGGCGTTGTGCCGAACTGGGTGGATGTGGCTTTGGGGTTCGGAGAGGAAGGCGTCGTGGCTGGTGCGTGTGCGACCACGGCGATGGCGAGCTCAGATTCTAGAGGAGTCCAACATGACCGAGCATGGGCGGCATGGTGACTGATCTCACCCGGGAATGAATTCCCATCCCCGCGCCGTGCCATGGGTGCGGCCGTGGTGAGGGCAAGCTCCGATTCAGGATGGGGAGGAGTGGCGGGCCGAGCAGGTTCGTCCAAGTCCTAGCTCTGCACCATGGCCGCGACCAGAGATTGCAGCCCCGGAGGAAGAAGAAGACGCGTAAAGGATGCATGCGCCAACGCTGCAAGCCTACATGGCACCGATGACGGCAGCGACATAACAGCGAAAGCTGACAGGGGGGCCCAACTTGACGGCCATTAGCCTGATTTTTTGTATTGAAACGTAAAGTTGAATTCGTGCCGAAAAAGACCCTCTGAGTATTTGGCACGCCAACTTTGGGCAACGCAGCTAATTGTAAGCAACTTGGGTACCGCGTTGCCTGGCCATCCCAACTTTCAGGCCGCAAAATGATATTCTCCGCCATGATGACTTGAGGAGCGCACGCGAGACGAACTTGACGAGCTTGAATGGTGTCCCTGATGGTTGCCGAGGTTGGCAATAGCTTGGTGAAGAGCTTGGAATTGAGCATTGTGCTCCACTTGGCGTTGCCGGTCACGGTAGTCGAATTCTCGAAAAGTTTCATCAAGCCTGTTCTCAAGCCTCTCAAATTGGGCATTGAATTCTTGGCGTTGCACCCATAAGTTGTGGCGCGTGGCAAAACCATCTTGGTTGTTGAAGTTGCCATCTCCGCTTTCTCTGCTTTCCCTAGACATGTTGTTTGAACACAAGTGAAACGAGTGTGGTATTGGTGGTATGGTATGTGCTACCTTGCCTCACCAAGTCAAAAATTGGAAAGGTTGTTCTTGCCGAGAGCAAAGCGAATACACAAGACACACACACAAAGGCCTATGGGGGATGGGTAGGAAGGTGGATAGCAAATGGAACAACCAAACGAAAAGGTTATTGTCAAAAGTGGGTAAAATCCAACAAAAACAAAGTCAAAGGAAAAGGTCAAAAGGGTGACGAGAACCTACGACTATACACACACGGTGGAGATTAATGTGGCTAACACAACTATGAAAATGAGCAACGAACAAAATTGTTCCTAACAAAGACTAATGCTCGGTGTCGTGCCAACACTAGGAGAGACCGTAGCCCGTTTGCCAAAAGATGGAGAAGAAACGGATTTGTACGCTTGCCTTGCTCTTGCTCGCACTCTTGCTTAGAAGCTTTGGACTCTCTTTTGTATTGGTAGTTTTCTCTTTTTCTTTTGCTTAGAAGCTTTTTTTGTACCTCTTTCTTTGCTATGCTCTGGAGTCAAGTTTTTGCTATTGCCTCTACACTATGACTTATGCAAGAGCAAGCGCCCAATGCTTCGGCAAACACAAGATGAGCTACTCTCGATAGGTTAGGTAACACACAAAGGAAGAAGGGGTTAACAAGGGTGGTGCAAGTTATACCTTGTGGTGATGTCGCACTTGCAACCGTTGGTGGAGGGATGGTTCGAGTTCTGTGGTGTCAATGTCGAGTGCAGGGTGTTGCGGAAGCTTTTGTTAGTTGAAAGACACGCACACGAAACACAAACGTCAAAAGGAAATCAGTCGAAAAAGGAAAAAAGGGGTCAAAAAATTTGTCAGGGCCGGAGACTTCGCTGTTGATGGTCCGGACACTCCGGTGTAGGCTGGAAACTCCGGTCTTGCGGTCTGGAAACTCCGGTCTAGGCCGGAGACTCCTCGATAATTCCAAGAGCAGACAAGTCGGAGTAGGGTCCTCTGCGAGGCCTGAACCTAGGTAAACCTTGCGTCCCGTATGTGCTTGTTTGCTAGCCAATCGATGCCTCCAGCGCTCCTCTCTTCCTCGAACCTAGGTCCATCTGCGATGGGCATTGATGAGTTAACCCCTCATCAATTGGCGCCGTCTATGGGAAGCGAGAGTGCTGATGTTGCTGCTTCCTTGGCCCCATCAACCGCGACCTATGACTCTGCAGCAGCGGAGACTCGCCTCCTCTTCGGTGACTTCGACTTCACCGTCCATGCACCAGCCACTCACCCGGATTTCGAGTCCGTAGGAGATGGAATCGGCCTGGCAATCGAGAGCTTACGCTTCCAAGTTGGTCAGCTGGGCACACTTCGCCTCCCTGATCAGCCGAAGGTTCTCGCGATCGCTCCTGCATCGTGGTTTCCACCGCCAATCGGCACCTTGAGCGAACTCGACGCCCCAACATCAGTCGGGAAGACGGACAACAACAGCAGTTGCGAGTCCGATCTGGGTGATCTAGAGACAGAAGATGGAGCCTACGGCTCCGGATTCGAAAGATGCGGGAGCAACAGCTTCCCCAGCCATTACATGTGTGTCGTCATCAACATGGGCGGCAATGGCGGCACTCGATACAACACCGGCACTGGCGATGGAATCCCAGTCACGAACGATGACCCCACCAACAATGGGACAGAAGGACCCATCCCAGAAGATCAGCCGAACCTCTTGGCAAATGAGCAAACCCGAGAGCGCATGCTGATAAAGCTCAACGACGCTGAGTGGGCTAGCTGCAGGGAAGCTCTACGGGGCAATCCCTACCCCCCAACTCATCGCAAGACATGCTGATGGGGTATCACTGGCTGCTCAAGGAGGAGTTCAAGTGCCAGCAGCAAGTAATCGCGCAACTCGATGAGCGCAGGAGGGCAGTGGACGAGTCGAGCCTCCGTCGGGCTTAGCTATCCTCCATCGGAGGATCCTCCTCTAAAGGCAACATGTTATGGGTCTCCTTGTGGATTTACCCTTGGAGTGGCCCGATCTTCATGGATTTGAGGCAGAAGTGAGGGAAAACGCGATGAACACGATTAACACGATGAACACAACTCTAATGCAAGGTAAAGATACAAACACATTCCAAATCACACCCAATTCGATTTGCTCCCGTTGGTTTGAACAACCAATCCAATAGAATCCTCGGCGAGAGACCTTGCGGTAGAATCACCAAAGGAGAGATCGGCAAGCGGACGATAGAATCCAAACCAAGGAGAGAGTAGCAACCGAGTAGGATCCCAAAGGGGAGAGACCAAGCACTACTAGAATCCTTGATAGGGAGAGACCAAACACTTGAGGAGGGTCTTGACAACTTGGAGAAGGGCACCGACTCCAAGGCCTTGTACAACTCATAGATTTACTATTGCGAGGGGGTTCCCATCTAGGGTTAGGCACATGCCTTAATTCATCATCATCTCTAGGGTTTCAAGTAGGGGGTGAGGGCCTATATATAGGCTAGCCACGAGCTAGGGGTAAAACAGGCATCAACAGGAAGTTTTGGGCGTTACATGGGCCAAGCCTAGCTTGAGGCGCGCATACCCACGTTGCTCGGTCCGGAGACTCCCTTGTAGCGGTCCGGAGACTCCGGTCTGGACCGGAGACTCCGGTCAACCCCCGGAGGGGGTCACTGACTGTCCCAGGCACTGGTTCGGGGCTCGGTCCGGAGACGGGCCAGGGACTCCGGTGTGGTAGACCGGAGACTCCGGTCCTGCTTCAGCAGCTTCTTGCGTCTTCTCTTCCAAGCCTCTTGCTTGGGTGTCTTGGCTCTAGGGCCATCCTTGATGCGTCTTCTTGGCATCATGTTCATGGACCTAGTCACATCATGGGCATTTGTCTCAAGTAGGATTCCATTCGCATAATAACCAACGAAAGGCAAAGCATGGAAGGAGTTCACCTTTGGAGTGATGATTAGTGTGGCATGATGTGGACCAAAGGTGGTTTCCGTATGTTGGGCTACATCACAACAATCATACGGCTGCCAGAAGACGTTCTCGACTCGCTCACCTCACCGAGAAGGAGCGAGCGGACGCCACTCGAGTCCTCGACTTATCGTCCATGACAATGGACACACGAGGCAATGTGCTCCCCAAAAGCCACAAGCAACGGTTACGGCAACCACTATGTACCTGCTCAACAACCAGCCGCCAGCTGGGGATCCACGGTTCGCCATGCACTGATCTACGATCACTAGACTAGGACTAGTCGAGGCTGCCCTCATCAAGGACCCAATGTCGGAGTCGAAGAAAGGCAAGGCTCTAGCCAAGCGCTACTCTTCCTCCTCCTCCACTAACGACAGTCATGACTTGTCACGACGATGCCGCTCACGGCGGCACGACTACAACTACGACGCGTGTGATGACATCACACAGCGCAAAATCGACAAGATGCACGCGAGGCACGCCCGCTCGACTGACTCGGAAGATAACGGGATGGAGCTCTGTGGTGCGAGCTGTTTTAGCAGAGCCATACGACAAAAGAGAATGCCAAAAGGGTTCAAGCTCTCATCGGAGAACCCAAAATTCGACGGCCTGCAAGACCCGAAGATCTGGCTAGAGGATCATATCTCCACGGTCAGGTTGCATGGTGGAACCACGAGCATGGCTATGCAATGCCTCCAGCTACAGCTGCAAGGTACCACTCGTGCATGGCTTAACAACCTCCCACATGGATCCATTCGCAGCTGGGATGAGCTAGTCTACAGCTTCGTGCAGAACTTCAAGGGCACTTATAAAAGGCCCGCATCAATCGAAGAATTAAAAGCCTGCTACCAAAGAACCAGGGAGTCATTGCACTCATACATCTAGAGGTGGTCCATCATCAAAAACTCTGTAGAATACATCTCCGAGGATCACGCAATCGACGCATTCAACGGCGGCATGCGCCATAGAGAGCTCAGGGAGGATCTAGGCCGCTCGAAGCCCAAAACAATTGACCACCTGATGGAGATCGCGAATAGGTGGGCTGATGGAGAGGACTCGGTAAAAAACCGCATCCACTCAGATGATGATGACGACCTCGGTCGCAGATGCGATCGCCAAGGAAAACATCGGATGCACGGTTACGAGGACCGCGAGGAAGTCGACATGGTCGCGGCTGGCTACACTGACAAACACGACGATAGCAACCGCAACAGCGGATACCGCAGTGGTGGATACCTCGATAGCGATAAAACCACGCAAGTGTGGCAACGCCGCACTCGCGATGAGGCACCTGGAACATCTATCCAGACAAACTGTATGGACCGTGCAATGTACACTTCTACATCGACAAGCACGATGTCAAGAAAAAGTCTAGCCACCTTCTGAAGGATTATTGTGAGTTCCTCAAGCTCCATTAAGGCCTGGCCCAGATGAATCGCGACACGATTAACCAAGGCTATGGAGTTGCCCCGGGTGTCGTGGCTCACGGAGCACCACCACCACCCGGGCCACCCCCACCTGTGGCCGCACCAATCCAGAACCATGGAGGTGAGCCATACCCACGGGCACTAGGAAACATGAGCATGATCCAAAAAGGACGCCCGTCAAATTGGGTGCAAAAATCAATCACTCTCCAAGTCAATCTAGCAATGAATTATCCACCCTCCACCACTGAGTACCTCAGTGGTAGCGATTCCTGCATTACCTTCGACAAACACGATCACCCGCGTCAAGTACCTCGCCCAGGTCACTGTCCCCTGGTGCTCGAGGCGCAAATCGGAGGTTTCGAGATGAGACACCTCTTCATGGACGGCGGTAGCGGCATCAACCTCATGTTCACAAGCACCTTGCGAGCCATGTGAATCCCCCTGTCATGCCTAGAAACTTTAGACACAACATTCCATGGCATTGTCCCAGGGAAGGGCGTATACCCCTGGGCAAGATCAGCTTGGATGTCATCTTCGGAACGTCGGCAAACTTCTGGCGAGAGCGCATCAAATTCGAAGTTGTCGACTGGCCCTCACAATACCACTGCATCCTCAGGTGTGTCATGTTCACGAGGTTCATGGCGGTGCCACACTACGCCTATCTTCAGATGAAGATGCTGGGCCCCAACGCCATTATCACCGACAACGGAAGCTTCGAGAGGTCTGATAGCTGTGACAGGGAATTCAACAGAATCTCCCAGTCTTTCAGCATGCAGGAGGAGCTGGCAAGGTTGAAGGAGTCGATAGACAATAGTCTTCCTCCCCCCAGTAAGCCGAATGCACCTGATCAATCTATCGACTCATCGGTGCACACCAAGGCGGTCCAGGTCCACCCAACGGACCCGGCCAAGACGGCCCTCATCACCAACAACTTGAGTTCCGCATAGGAACTCGCGCTCGTCGAATTCCTCCGTGAGCGCTGGGAAATCTTTGCCTAGTGTCCAGCGGACATGCCAGGGGTCCCAGGGAATTCCCCGAGCACTCACTAAATGTAAATCCTGAAGCAAGACCAGTGAAGCAGACGATACGTCGACTATCTGAGCCAAGGGAAAAAGTGGTCGGCATGGAAGTCAATAGACTCCTCGATGCTAACTTCATACACGAGATCAAGGAAAGCACCTGGGTAGAAAACCCGGTGCTCATTCCTAAAAAGGACACGGATATCCTACGGATGTGCATGGACTTCACCTCCTTGAACAAACATCACCCAAAGGATCACTTCCCATTGCCGCGGATCGATCAGATAATCGACTCCACTGCGGGTTGCGAGTGCCTCTGCTTCCTCGACGCCTACTCAGGCTACCACCAGATTCGAATGAAGGAGGAAGACAAGGAGAAAACAACCTTTGTCATGCCCTTCAGCGTCTTCTGTTACACAACGATGCCATTCGGGCTGAAAAACGCAGGGGCCACCTATCAGTGGTATATGCATGCCTACCTCAAGAGTCAGCTCGGTTGTAACATTCAAGTCTACATCAATGACATCATCGTCAAAACTAAGGAGGAAGCCTCATTACTCAGCGATCTCCACGAGACCTTCGACAACCTCAACCGCTACTGGATCAAGCTAAATCCGGACAAATGCGCCTTCAGCGTACCATCTGGGCAATTGCTCGAGTACCTTATCTCCGTGAGAGGGATCGAGGCCAACCCGAAGAAAATAAAGGCCATACTCGCCATGAAAAAGCCGAAGAACGTAAAAGGCGTCTAGCAACTAGCCGGGCTAATCGCGTTGCTCAGTCGATTCATCAGTCAAATGGGCAAAAAGGCGCTACCTTTCTACCAACTCCTTCGCAAGGCTGACAAATTCGAGTGGACAGACGAAGCACAAGAAGCATTCGAAGACCTTAAGCGTCTACTATCCACTTCATCGGTGTTGGTAACACCTCAAGAAAAGGAGCCGCTGTTGTTATACATCTCCGCCACTAACCAGGTGGTTAGTACCGCGCTCGTAGTAGAACGAGCCAAAGAAAACAAAGTCCATGGGGTGCAACACCCAGTCTACTACCTCAGCAAGGTGCTCACGCCGACAAAACAGTGGTACCCGCATTATTAGAAGCTGGCATATGGCATCTTCATGATAGCCCGACGACTGCGCCACTACTTCCAAGAGCACCACATCATTGTGGTGAACGACGCCCCGCTAGGGCACATCCTCAACAACCCTGACACCATCGAACGAGTCACGCTTTGGGGGATAGAACTGTCTCCACGATACATCACATACGAGAAGCGAGATGCGATCAAGTCGCAAGTACGGACTTCCTCGTTCAATGGATGGAGAACTAGCTCCCCAACAAGGCAAACATGTCCTATCTTTGGAAAATGCACTTCGACGGATCCAAACGTAAAGAAGGAGCTGGCGCGGGCATCATCCTGACATCTCCACAAGGCGACAAGTTGAGGTATGTCCAGCGAATGCAGTTCCACGCCTCCAACCACAAGGCCGAATACGAAGCCCTACTCCACGGGATGCAGATGGCCAAAGCTTGTGGCGCAATGCGACTCGTCATCTACGGCGACTATAAACTGGTGGTAAATCAAACCATGAACCAGTGTGACCCTCTGAGCGACAACATGATTGCCTACGGCGACCTCTATGATGCACTCGAAGGAGACTTTGATGGCTGCGAACTACGGCACGTTGGCTGCGAAAGCAACGAGGAGGCAGATACACTCACCAATATTGGCTCCACCTATGCCCCAGTGCCACCTGGAGTGTTCCTAGAGCAAATCTGCAAGATTTCCATCAAGCCAAAGGCTCCAGGGCAGAAGGCCAACACATCAAAGGACTCGGGGGCTACGCCACCCGACGAGCTGAAGGCACTCGAGGACATGGATCAAGACACGGGACTCGAAGGCCCCATGGAGTTCATGATGATCGAGCCATCCTGGACACAACCATACATCACATACCTGCTTAGCAAAAAGTTGCTAGATGACCCGACAGATGCACGTCATATAGCGCAACGATCCAAGGCTTTCGCCCTTATCAACGGCGAACTGTACAAGCGCAGCATCACAGGATCCTTCAACGATGTGTCTCCAGCGGAGACAAAAGATCCATCCTTCTCAAGATACACGAAGGCACTTGCGGCCATCACGTTGGTAGTCGCGCCCTCGTCACCAAAGCTCTACGAGATGGATTCTACTAGCCAACGGCAATGCGCGACGCTAAGGACATCATCCAGCGGTGCAACACTTGCCAGTGATTCACGGAAAAACCACACACACCTGGCGCAGAGCTTAGGCCAATACTTGTGGCCTGGCCCTTCGCACAATGGGGACTCGACATGGTCGGCAAGCTACAAAAATCTTCACCTGGAGGATATGTCTACCTCCTCGTCGCGGTCGACAAATTCACCAAATGGATTGAGGCCATGTCGGTGACAAATCAATCAGGAGCCATCGCCGTTAAATTCTTTGAGTCCATCGTCTTCCGGTTCGGGTTGCCGCATAGCATCATCACGGACAATGGAACAAACTTCACCTCGAATGAGTTTCAGGGTTTCTGTGAAAACCTGGGAATCAACATCAGCTACGCCTTAGTGGTGCACCCTCAGACCAACGGTCAAGTCAAAAAGGCCAACGGCCTCGTCTGCGGTGGCATCAAGAAAAGGCTCCTCCGACCACTCGAAATAGCTGCTGGGTGCTGGCCCGAGGAGCTACAATCAGTACTATGGAGCCTGCGCACAACTCCAAATAGCGCTATAGGCTATACTCCGTTCTTCATGGTACACGGCGCCGAGGCGGTACTACCCACAGAAGATTGCTACAAATCCCCATGGGTAGTAGCATACAGCGAGGCAGAATCAACCCTTGCACTCGAAGACTCCGTCGATCTCCTCGACGAAGCACGCGAGATTGCAGCGGAGAGATCCACAATCTACCAGCAAAACCTCCGCAACTACCACAGTAGAAGGCTACACCCAAGGTCCTTCATCGAAGGAGACCTGGTCCTGCCACTGAAGCAACAAGGGAACCTCAAGCTCGAGTCCCCTTGGGAGGGACCTTATGTGATTACCGAAGTAATCCCAGGTGGCACCTACCACCTTAAAGATGTAGAAAGTGGAGTCATGTACTCCAATCCCTGGAACATCGTGTAGCTGCGTTGTTTCTACCCTTAGATATTTTTTACTTTACACATAAGGCTATTCAGCCAGGCTACTTAGCCACACATTGTATCCCCTGATATTCCACGAATAAATAAAGCTAAGTGCCTCAAACTTTGCATCTTTGTTTTTATTACAATTACATCACTCGGGGGCTGCGCCACCCTTTCTACCTCGTTACACGACTAACCTGAGTAGATGACCTACTACTAATCGAACCCTTGATAAACCAAACTCAGCTGCAACACACCTAACAGATTGGCAAGATGCTCAGATAAGTATGCGTCATGCTAATAAAAAGGCACTGTAGAGTACAAACTACTCGAAAAATCTACAAGCTACCAAGCTTTACATAAAAACGGGTAACAACAACCGACTCACTTATACGAACTTTACAACGCTTATACATTTCTATGCAGGTTCAAAATTACTCTAATGCCGTAAAAGGAGAACATTTGTATGTTCTTCGAACAGCTCGACAATATCTTCGGCTGGCTGATCAACCGCCCGATAATGAGGCACCATGTTCCATGCCATCCCTTCTGGCAGGGGCGATGGACCAGCGGCAACAACTGCAAGATCTAGATCAGGTCGATGCAGGCGAACAAGTGCCAGTTTAGCCTTGACACCCACCACTAACTACTGACGCACGCACTCGCGAACTGCGCTGGCATCCTGGAATTTCTTCAGTAAATCTAACAAGCTTGAAGGTACCACGTCCAAGGGGAACATTGCTCGGAATATATGCTTGAAGCACGACTGCGCCTTCTCAAATAAAGCAGCACCTGCGACGCACGGTCCTGTAGCGTCGCCAACGCGACTGTGCGATCGTGATCAACCCAAAAATACCCACTAGCTTCCAGCTGCTCCTGGGTCAAGCAGTTTAGCCAGATGGCGACTCTATCTCTCTCTTCCTGCAAAAGCCGAGTGCTAACAACTGGAAAAAGGAAGTAAAGAGCGTAAGGACAAAGCATCACCACAAATGGCTGGGAAAGGATAAGAATCTAGAGAACTAACACTTAAATTGCTCATTCAGTTGAGCCACCTCGCCCAGAAGATACTTCTCGTGCGCACTGGCTTTTTCTGCTTTCGACTTCCACACATCCGCGCTGCCACAGATCATGGGCATCTCTCTCTCCAAATGTTTTATGCGGTCACGCAATCGAGACAACAACGACATCTCCTCCACCTTTGAACATGGTTGCGCCACAGGTTCATTGGTGGGAGGTGGGTCGGATGGACCACTCGAAGGACCCTATTACAAGCAGAGCAAGAGGCAAATAAGATCAACCATTCATAAATAAAAGAAGAAGCATCAAAGTTCAGCAAGTCTCAAAAGGGGTACCCCACAAGGCACAATTCAAGAGGGAGAAACTAGACTATTACAAAAGGCGACTAAGCAATAGCCTGTAGCTACGCGTTGGCACTCAGGGGCTTCCTCGAGTCTGTGGCAGTCTCCGACGCCACAGTCTTCTCGATTACAACCTCTGATGCTGTGGATTTTGCCGTCTTTGCTAGCCTGAGCTCCGCTGAGTACTTTGCGAGTGTCTCAATGAGCCAAGGTCCTATTTATGACAACGAGTAGCAAAGGGACCAAAGACTACCTGCTGGCCATCCGCGGTAACTGGCATCGCCTTGGAGACCTCGCTGGGATTCAGCTCAACACCATGAGCCATCGCCATCACAAGTCCCATGGTTGCTCTGACTCCTCTCTGAGCATTTCTTGAATCCCATAGGAATGCCCTTGGGAAAGGACTCCATGAGGCCCTCAAGATCGTCAATGAGCTCGGCCTTGGGAAACATCTCTTCTCGAATGCGCCCAAGGGTGCCCTTGGCCTTCTGCAGGGATTCCCGGGCAGCGATGCTACAGACTTCGACTGTAGCTACAGCTCCGACCAATGAATCCTAGCGACCCAGAGCTTGGACATTGAATCTCATGCCAGCGACATCTGCAGAAGACATAGCTAAGCATAGACGACACAATGGCAAATACATAGCACAAAAATAGTGACACAGCATCATACTGATAGAACCTCAGCGACAGAGAGAAGCTAATTCACGAACGCCTTCTCCCTGTCAGCTGCGGCTGCCAGCAGGTCCTCCTCGTGTTTCTTCGACTCTTGGGCGGAGTGCTCCAGGGCTTCGAGTGCCTCGTCGCGTTTCTTCTCCGCCGCGGCAAGACCCTTCTAGAGGGAGTTGATGCAACGAAGAAGATCATTATGCTCACCTGCAAAGGATAATGGCAAAACTTAAGCTCGTCAGCCTATTGTACAAGCAGCACGGAGGAAAAAAGTGTGAATTCACCTTCAAAGGCACGATGTCGAAACTCCAACGAAGCATGCTGACAACCAAGGGAAATAATTTGTTCAGCGAGGCGAGTGGACTCCTGCAAGATAGGCTGCAAAAGAGAAGCATGAGCATCAACACAATTTCGACTGCTGATACGTCATAAACGTACCTATAATTTTTGATGTTTCATGCTTGTTTTATATCTACTTTCTTATGTTTTGTTCACACTTTAAGGTATTTTTATACATTTTCTGGAACTAACCTATTAACAAGATGCCATAGTGCCAGTTGCCTGTTTTCTGTTGTTTTTGGTTTCAGAAAAGCTAGTAAAGAAATATTCTCGGAATTGGACGGGACAAAATCCAAAGTCAATATTTTACCCGAAGCAACACGGAGACCGAAGGGGAGACGAAGTGGCGCACCAGGGCAGCCACACCTGGTGGCCGCGTGGCTAGGGGCGCGCCACCAGGGGGTGTGGGCCCCCTGGAGCTCCACCGACCTTGCCCCTTCGCCTATAAAAGCCTCCCGAGACAAAAACCCTAAGCACAAGATCAGATGTCAATGAAAAGTTCTACGGCGCCGCCGCCACCGAAGAGGAGATTCAGGGGACAGAAGTCTCTGTTTCGGCACCCTGCCGGGATGAGGAAGTGCCCCTGGAGCCATCTCCATCGACTCCACTGCCATATCCATCACCATTGCTGACTCCCATGATGAGGATGGAGTAGTTCTCTCTCGAGGCTAAGGGCTCTACCGGTAGCTATGTGTTCATCTCTCTCCATGCGTGATCTTATTGAGATCATGATCTTTGTAATCTAGATCTATTCTACTACTCAAGTGCTTTAATTAATCTCTGCTTATCCCCACGTGTGTGAAGTTGACAGTGTGCACACCGTGTGGCACTTAGGCTAAGGTTACAGAAATACTTATCATGAGTATAATTTGAGTTGGATGTCTCCATGAGATTGTGGTGTTTGTTGGAACCACCTAGCGCTCAAGGTGACAGTGAGGGGTTATCTAGATGGGGAATGCGAACTTTAAGGTGTGTTGTTATAGCCCTACATCGTCCAACCGGAGAGTAGTTCAGGGTAGCATAATGAAGAGAAGATATTTATATGAGAGTATTCACTAGTGAAAGTATGATCCCTAGGCCTTGTTTCTAAGCATTGAAACACCATTTACAATCAGTCATGTTACATGTTTACTTGTTGCCACTCTTATTTCAGATTACAATTACCACTTATAATCATCCATATTACTTGTATTTCACTATCTCTTCGCCGAACTAGTGCACCTATACACCTGATAAGTGTATTGGGCGTGTTGGGGACACAAGAGACTTTTTGTATCTTGATTGCAGGGTTGCTAGAGAGGGATACCTTTGACCACTTCATCCCTAAGTTCGATAAACCTTGGGTGATCCACTTAAGAGAAACTTGCTGCTGTTCTACAAACCTCTTGTAACACCCTCGAATCGGCCCTATGCAAGTTTTAGCCCTTTCCGCAAAACCCGCATAGAAACGATTCAAGGACGCCCACCAGGCACTTTCGTGCGGGTGGAAAACGAAGTAATAACATTACACAACAGTCCTCGATGGGACCCACAGAACAGATATATATACAACAGCGACTCAGCGAGTCAAGAATACAGATATACAATACAAAGACCCAAATCACCTAGAAAACGACACCACGTCCAAGTACGGACAAGATGCAAATGGGGCTAAGAGCCCTGAAGAATAACCAGTGGCATCCATAACCCTGCCCAGGCCAAGCCAGAAGGGTAATCCTGCTAATGACGTCGATCTCAAACCTGCTAAAACAAAAGGGGTGCCGACAAGGGGCAAAGTAAAAAGAGGAGCGTCAGTACTGAGGCCAGTACATGGCGAGGCTAGAATTCGGTGGCTCTCGCCTACATAGGTATGGTGGGCTGAAGCGGCAGCGCAGCGGCACTAAACAACCTATAGAGACTCGATACAACTGGCGTTTATCAGAGAGGGATAAGAAAGACCTATTCGGATCCAACCTGAAGCTAACACCAAACAAACCCATCCTGGTATTTCCCCCTCAAGACCAAACGAGGAAGTCGGACAGTTGGCAATTTTACTCATTCTATTATAGTTGCAGCAATTACTAATCTGATATAGATAGCATGAGTCATCCTGAAGCATAAGTAGTGGGCAGTTTTAGTCACCATTCCGTTGTAGTTGGAACATTTACTAGTCAGATAAAATTGTCCTGAGGAATCCCCAAAACCCAGCAGTTGTTGGCACTTTTATCACATTCCATTGGAGTTGCAATACTTACTAGGCATATATAACAAACGACCCAGATCCACCAGTTGTTGGCATTTTTAATATCCATTCCGTTATAGTTGCATATGTTTACTAGTCACACATTAAGTCAAATTTATAGCACTACTTTAGTTATGCTTGTCTATGATCGAGATACTGTTCTCCAAGTCGTCCATAACCGCGGACACGGCTTTCAGAAAGTTTTACCCTGCAGGGGTGCACAAATAGCAACACACACTCGATCAACCTCGGAAAAACCAACTCAAAACCCAACGAGGCTTTCACGACAAAGCGATCACAGGATTCATAAATATTTTAGGGGGCCACCCCATTAAGCTACCCGCAACGAAGTTGGCCGGCTCCGAGACAGACCCAAGGTTTGCGCCAATGGCTGTAAATGACTAGGAACCCAAAAGTGTGACTGGGCTTGTCGATACCGCGAAAACACTCCGCAATCCTAAACAGTACAGGTGCTCCACGCACAATCTTAAATAAAGCAGTAAAGCATGGCATAGGTACAGGATAGTAATAAAGCCCCAAACTACTTTGTGGCCCCAAGAAATAGAAATGAATCAAGCTCTGGCTCAAGGGGGTCCACAAGGCCTCCCGGATGTGGATAGTGCAAAAAATCAAGGAACAGGTATCAAGTACTCAGGGTCCTACGGGACACAAGTGAGCATGGAAGAACCAAATAACATCTATTGCCCACCGATGCCTCTGCATTAGTTATATCTAGCGAATTAATAGTTGTGTTTAAAGACATGATCATCTCCACCATAAACATCGGCCAACATTCCAACAACTGTGGTACTTGACATCACGGGATTGCACCTGAGCATGCAACTACGACTCGCAAGGCCAGCTATCTACCAAACACAGGTAGTAGGACGTGTCCATGGCAATATAGAGGCTGCACGGCATATAACTGGTGCACGGAAAACTAAAGCATAGCGACACAGATAGCAATAGATCAACAAGAGGAAATAAAGACTATAAATGCAAAATAGGTAGAAGGGGAAGAGATGCTTGCCTGCGAAACACTGCCGAAGGATCATAGCCGGAGAACTTGTCGATACTCGCACCAACTCATCGGCCTAATCCGCGAAGAAGCAAACACTAGAAGAAACACCGAATGCAATATTTAATACTACGGCAGAAGATCCGGCATGCTTATGATATGATGCAGATGCGGTGCAATTAGGTAGTATTAAGCGGAACCGGGGTCGCGACAATTAATTAGGCGGTTCATGTTATTTAGCTACCCTGCAATTTAAATGTTGTGTTAACAAGGCAAAACTCGGTATCGGTTCGCTACACCAATTTAAATGGTGCCCGGAATAAGACAAAGATATCCCGCATAACACTCCATATTTAATCATGCGGTGAATCGGCATAATGCCCCCATACCCACAAATATGCATGCAAGCATGATCAATTTATATGCAACAGATCTTATATATAGCATTTATAAAATAGGGCTTGGAAAAAGGTTCACACATTGGAACTCGGTGATCTTGGTTCGATGTGGTTCAGGTTCGGTCTCGCCAGGATCGGTCTTCGGGGTAATGGCCTTCGGCTCCCAGGATCGAGGTCTTCAGGGTTCGATCATCGGATCCATGTCGGTGCACTCGGGGTCTCGGCGTATTCGAGTCCGCGAAGGAGATGTCTTCAGGTTCACATCCGTATGCGGGCCTTCAGGAGATCTTGGCGATGTCACGAAGATCTTGTCGAGAGACACTAATGCCCTTGTTCAACATCTAGTTCTCGTTCGGCGAGAGGTTCGGGCTTATCACATAGTACCATTGCTGTGTGGAGATCATCATCTGCAGCTCTTCACAGCGCTTCGGTACCACGCCATCTCAAACATAGCTAGCAGCATCTGAACATACCATAGCTAATTAGAAAGGGCCCTAGCATCTGATACATCGCAACATCTCAAAACAGTGCCATGCACTCACATAACTGAGGTTGGTTCTCGGTGGCGGATGGGTCCCTGTGAGCGAACAGAGGCCACGATTGCGGCTCGGGCAGAGGCGCACGCGGGCTCGAGTCGAGCAGGGCAGAGCACACACAGGCGGCGAGAGGGACGCAGGCGATGCAAGGGAGCTGGCCGACAGCAGCGATGAGGCTCAGGCCTGCGGAGCAGGGGATGACGGCGAGCTGGCAGAGGAAGACGCACCCAGAGCAGCGTTGGGAGGGGCACCGTACGAGGAGGGCAACAGCGACCAGAGGCCAACAGAGACGAACGTCGTGGGCACGGCTAGTTGCTGGCGAGGCGGCGGCAGATGGAGGAGGGGTGGCTCGCCGGCCAGGAGGAGCTCGGGCCGGGGTGGCTCGGGCCAGGAAGGCGGTGGAGGGGAGGTTGAGAGAGGGCGGCGAGCTCCGCTTGATGGGTGCAGACGAAGAGGGTCGGTGACAGGGCGACGAGATCACGGAGGGGTGGCTCAGGGTCCTGGGCGGCGCCGCTGGGGTCCTTGGCGGTGCCCTGCACAGAGGTGGTCTGGGCGACGACCTCGGGCGCCGGCGGCGGGTAGGCGATGGGGAGGCGGTCCTGCGCGGGCCCCTGGTGGCGCTCGAGAGACGAGGTGACGGCCAGAGCCACGAGGAGGGCACGGCCGAGCAAGGGAGGTAGAGGCGGCGCTGGACCGAGATGCGGGAGGGGGCGTCGCTAACTGGCGGGGACGGAGAGGAGGGGCGGCGGCCGCGGGTACTGGTTCGAGCAGGGGGGTAGGTGGGGCTGGGCGTGGGCGGAGATCCCGAGGCGAGGCGGTTGCGTGAGGAGAGGTGGGGGCGTGGGGCCATGGCGATGCGGGGTGGGGATTGGGTTCGAGCGGGGCTGTCGGTGGGAGGTGGAGACCAGGTGGAGCGGGCGTGGGAGGGCGTGCCTAGGCGGGAGGACTGGAGCGTGTCGGGCAGGAGTGGGGTGTATCGCGCGGGCGTGCCGCGTGCGGCGTGCGCGAGTACCAGGTGAGTGTGTGCGTGTTCGGGTGGGGCTGCGGCAGGTGGGAAGAGTGGTTCTCGCGTGACCAGGTCGGGGTCAGTCCGCGAGTGGGTCGCAGGGCGGTCGTGTCGCTGCGGGTTGGGTCTGGTTAGGGCTAGGTATAGTCTGGGGTTTGGGTAGACTAGGGTTAGGTTTAGGTCTAGATATTTTAGATGTTTTATCTGGGTAGTAGGCTGCTGCTGGCCGGGCTTTTGGGCCTGGCTGGTGGCGGCCTCCCTAGGAAAAATACTTTTAGTTATATTTGTGCTATTTTATTTTAAAGACTGTTTGTAAAAATATTTTTCGACAAAACAAAACATCCGGAAGGACCAGGGTTTTGATTTAAAATTAAGACGGGGAATATTTAGAAAAACAAATAGGCTTTTAGAAAATAGTTTTAAACAAACAAATGCATGATGACATGACGATGCTCAAATGCAATGTGGCATGATAACATGAGCATGCGGTCATGAAGGTGCAATGCACAAAAACAACGCGATTTTCTAGTAGTGGTTTTAGCGGAATGCCACACCTCTGCACTTGGAGGCCCAACACTGTCTACAAGAATAGAAGCCTGCGTAGACATCAACTGCCAAAACCAAGAAAACCTACATGTTCCTCCAGGGACTCCGAAGTTTCCTTCTGCATAGGCGTCCGAGCAACCATCTGGTGCCCCCGGCGTGGGGGGAACTTGAAGAGTTGGCACCGGAGGTGGCCGCCACTGATGTCTACGCACTTCTATTCTTGTAGACAATTGTTGGGCCTCCAAGTGCAGAGGTTTGTAGAACAGTAGCAAGTTTCCCTTAAGTGGATCACCCAAGGTTTATCGAACTCAGGGAGGAAGTGGTCAAAGGTATCCCTCTCAAGCAACCCTGCAATCAAGATACAAGAAGTCTCTTGTGTCCCCAACACACCCAGTACACTTGTCAGGTGTATAGGTGCACTAGTTCGGCGAAGAGATAGTGAAATACAAGTGGTATGGATATAATACAACGGTGCCAGAAAATACTTTGATGACGTGGAAGAGACTAAAGGAAAACTGAAATAAAGATAGCAGCAAGCAAACATGTAACAGATCTAGTTGCAAACGGTGTTTCAATGCTTAGAAACAAGGCCTAGGGATCATACTTTCACTAGTGAACACTCTCATATAAATATCTTCTCTTCATGATACTACTCTGAACTACTCTCCGGTTGGACACTCTAATCCATGGTAGGGCTATAACAGCACACCTCAAAGTTCGCTTTCCCCATCTAGATAACCCCACACTATCACCTTGAGCTCTAGATGGTTCCAACAAACACCACAATTTTATAGAAACATCCAACTCCAAATATAACTCATAACAAGTATTTGTAATCTCTATCCTAAGTGCCACCATGGTGTGCACGCTGTCACTTTCACACACATGGGGAGAGAAGAGATCTATTAAAGCACTTGAGTAGCAAGGTAGATCTACTTTATTACAAAGCTCATGATCACAATATGATCATGCATAGAGAGAGAGATATGAACACATAGCTACCGGTAGAACCCTTAGCCTCGAGAGAGAACTACTCCCTCCTCATCATGGGAATCAGCAATGGCGATGGAGATGGTGGTGGAGATCGATGGAGATTGCTCCCGGGGCACTTCCCCGTCCTGGCAGGGTGCCGGAACAGAGACTTTCTGTCCCCCGAATCTCCTCTTCGGTGGCGGCGGCGCTGTGGAACTTTTCGTGGCTGGAGGCTCGATTTTTTAGGGTTTTTGTATCAGAGGCTTCTTATAGGCGAAGGGGCAAGGTCAGTGGAGTGCCAGGAGGCCCACACCACCTGGTGGCGCGGCCAGGGGTCACCCGCGCCACCATTTAGTGTGGCCAGGCCCTGGCCCTCCTCCGTCTCTGCTTTGGGCTCCGTGAGTCTTCCGGTAAAATATTGACTTTGGCTTTTGTTCTGTCCAATTCCGAGAATATTCATTTTCTGGCTTTTCTGGAACCAAAAACAGAAGAAAACAGGCAACTGGCACTGTGGCATCTTGTTAATAGGTTAGTTCCAGAAAATGTGTAAAAGTACTCCAAAGTGTGGACAAAACATAAGAAAGTAGATATAAAACAAGCATGGAACATCAAAAATTATATATACGTTTGCAACGTATCAGCCACCTGTGGAGAAGGAGATCGTGGCGCTACCTCCTTGTCTTTGGAGTCTGCGACTCCAGTCTCCTTTACAAAGCGGTAGTCATCAGACGATGACGGTGCAGTTTGACTACAAAACATATAAAGTAACTTCAGAAAAGCATATTTTGGGAGATAAAGATGAGTTAACAGGAGTATAAAACATACCTGTCAAAATTTTCGAGGTCGAACGGATCCTCTGATGCCTCCTTTGGTGTCCTCAGCTTCTTCTGCGGAGGAGGAGCCATGGCGCGCACAAGCACAGCAGGAATCAGCTCCTCTACCACAGTCGAAGGACCCTCCGGCATCGTCGGCAATGACGCATCTGAGTCCTTGCTTCGGGAGCGCTTGTGAGTCCCATTCCCACTGGACTCGGGGGCTTCTCGTTCTTCCTCAATAGGGACGGTGGAGCCCGACTCGTCCCCCTCTTTGGCTTCACGGGGGATTATTCCCTCGGTTTGAGGAGGCAACATAGTGGTCACCTTCCAGTCCTGAAACAAGGAATAAAACATCAGTATAAAGGAAAACCTGGCAGGCAATCGAAAAACAAGAAGAAATCCACCTCATGTGGAGGATGACTCGCACAGGAGGGAGGCATGGCTGAGTCACCAGGGAGTCTATCCTTGGCTATGTACTTCGTCAGCAGCCAAAACCTCTTGTCTACTTCAACTAAAGAAATGTTCTCTGTCGAGATGCGAGTGACATCGTCAACACCAGTCCAGCAGCACATCGGATGTGCCCTAGCCTACAGCGGCTGCACTCGACGACGCATCCAGGTGCGAATGAGGTTTGCGCCGCCTACTTCCTTCCCTATGTGAAGCTCAAGGTCGCAGACACGCTTGTACAGAGCCTCGGTTTCTTCGGCTTCGCGGGGCATCACCGTGTTTTTCCACGACCTCCTTCTCTTGCATTCTGCCTTTGGATCAAAAGGCGCGAGCCCGAAGTGTTCCTCATCAACCTTCTGGTCACGGATATAGAACCACTTCTCCCTCCACCCTTGGATAGATGCATTGAAGTTGATAGTGAAATATGTGACATTGGAGTCTACATGGATCTCGCAGCCTCCAATATCATAGACTACCGACCCAGAGCCCGACTGGCGCTTCAGTTTGAAGAGTTTTTGAAAAGGCCAAAGTATGGCTCGATTCCGAGCCAGCACTCACAAAGGGTGATGCAGCATGCAATATGAAGAATGGAGTTTGGGGTCAACTGATGAAGCTAGAGCCCGTAGAAGCAGAGTAACCCCCTCATAAACTTGTGAAGGGGGAGAGAAAGACTGTGAACGACAAACGTGAGGAACATCACCCAAAATCCGCTGGGGGAACTGGGGATTACCTCGTCGCCGGGAATCCGACAGTCATCCTCAGTAGCAGGGAGAGCACCATATTGGCTCCAGTTGAAGAGCTCTGTCTCCTAGATGGAGGTCTGTCGCCACGACCCATTCATGACGCGCGTGCCCGCGCCCTTCTTCTTGCCAGCCGTGGCAGCAGTACTAGTGCCCGTGGTGGCGACACCCTTCTTCTTGGCCGCAACAATGGCGAGCGCAGATCCAGCGGCAGAAGCACCTTTCTTTTTCCCCATCTTGCGCTTGTAGTGGGAGCGCAGAAAGTAACTGGGAAAGGTTCGGAGGCCGTCCAGCGCAGCGAGAAGGTGCGAGCAATGGAGCAGCAAGGAGCAATAATGGAGGCAGCGCGCAAAGGAAGAAGATGAGTTGTGGGGGAAATTACCGCACGTCAAACCCCTACTTAACCTCACCGTGGATGCAATCCAACGGCTAGAAGTACACCAGCCAGACGCGTGGTGCAACTCGATATAGACGCGTGGCAGAGCAAACAACAAACCATCGCTCCACTCCTCCCATTACGCGTGAGACTCTAGGAGACGCAGTTAAACTCGAAGATTACGCACGCCTGGTCAAATCCAAGTCAGAAATGGGGCCGCACTTCTCGTAACGTCCTGTCAAAACCGCTCACGCGGGAAAGCGAGGTCATCCCATTGTTAGCGTTGACGTCATCCACTCCAGTAGGAGCATCTTTTGACTACTATAGTCCTTACTCGAGTCTTCGACTCGACCAAGCACTCGGGGGCTACTCCTAACAGGAGCACTGGCCGTGCACCCGATAAACTTCATAAACATACAAACATTTTTGACAATAAAATTGCACTTGAACCGTTCACTCGAATCAGCGATTTGATGACTACAAGTGCACAAATCGTTTGTAGCTAGTTTCTAAGTTCAAATATCGATCCCACAAGGAGCCCAAAGGTAAGTGTTTATTGGTGAAGTCTCTGTCACACCCGAAGTTGTCACAGGTCTTCAGGTGAATTGACTGCAAGTATTGAAATAAGAATGGGATTTTGATTAAATGCGACAGATGTAAATAGAACTAAAAATGTAAACTTCAGAAATATAAAGCATAAAAGTAAAGAACAGCTTTGCTTGTTTATTGTTTCCTGCAGATGATGAAAGAAGGCGCGAGGAGATTCAGTTCATGGTGATAGTGACTGTGCCAGGTGGACAAGTGGTAAATGTAACAATTATAATCTTATAGATATGTGTGTAGGCGAGCAACCCATAATTAGCTGGAACTCGTCTTGGTAGATTTCATCCCAACTTCAATAGTCCTACTAGCCTGCTACCAAAACCATGGTCAGACACTAGACAATTAAGACCCTTCAGGTTGCCTAGCGATTAAGCTCCTTGGATCGGACTAATGCAATAAGCACAGTGGCTACTCGATATCCTCGAGTCAACTAGCTTTCCATTGATATCCCTGTGTCACCCAGAGGTCGCCGGTCTACTAGCGTACAAGATCTTATCTATGTAGGACAAGGTATCATGTTGTCTGAGCCCTTAATTGGACAACAAGCATTAGACACCCCACAGATAGTCAAGCACACATATTATAGTATTTAGAATCAATCACAAATTATTGGAAAATATATGAAGGCACATCACATCTCACTAATCCCCTACATCTCCCACGCCCAAGGGAATTACTCAGACATGAGAGAAGAACAGATCATCAATATAATTGAATAAAGGGAATTCGTCTGGGTATTACATGGAGATCCACAATAAGAATAGAAAAATATCCAACACAATTTAAGATGGGAAGAAACAATCTCAAACCCTAGTCTTGCAAGGTGGAGATCCCTCTCTCTCTCAAGTACAAGTAGTGGCTATGGGGGGTGTATTGGCTAGGAGGTCGAAGATCATGGAGCAAGATGAAGAACGTCTTCTCCTTCTTCTCTGGATCTTTTCTTTCTCCCTTCTGAATGGTGTGGCGGCTGCTGTGTTCTGTTTTCGTCCCCCATCCCTTCATGGAAGTTGTCCCTTTTGACAAGACAGAGGCGGCGGCAACTATGCGGCGGGAACTATACGGCCATTCCCGCCGTATAGTTGGTCGTTAAGCCGTCTGTGAACTCCCCTCGTATGCTTCCAAAGTGGGACTTGCTTGTTTTCTCCAGAATATTTATTTCTCTAGTTAAATCCTTCTATTGACATTCAGAACCTGAAACACACATTAAAATCCAAGTTTTCTTTGCTACCAAAGTATTAGCGTTAGGTAAAGCCAGAAAACAATCAAATTCGGGAGAAAATTATCAATAAAAGCCATCAAAAATGTGTTGAATCTCACAGCTATTAACTCCCCCAAGCTTAGATGTTGCTCGCCCTCGAGTGACAAGGAAATAAGGAAGAATAGCGGAGATTCGAGATTGAAAGTAAAGGAACTCACAAGTTCGAAGTGGTGTCAAATTCTTTTCTTCTCAATCCCTGCAATCTTAAATATGATCATACAAGTATTCACAAGATTGCACTGAGTCCACTTTCTAATCACATATATCTTGCTAGCAAATAAATCATATGCCCAAGCAAGTGTCGGGAGATTTAGCTAGGAAGGCGAGACAAATTCTTTTGGTGCCTCTCTTTGTTGAGAGATGAATTTTTTTTGTTATTGCTTATTTAACCAATTAAGAGTACTCAAGTTGGCATCAAAATATTTAATTTAAGAACAACTCATCTACTCCCATGTCAAAATTTCAAGACTCTCAAAGCACCTTTTTCTTTCTCTTGTCTTTCAAAAACTTCAACTCTTTCATAGAGAAATTATGCCACTATTTTTAACATGTTAATTGAGGCTGTGTTGTGCACTCGTGACCATGCCAATAAATAATGTTGAGCAATAGTGGGCCAGAGGAGTACTACAGCTTCACTTGGAATGTGAAACCATGAGGAGACTAAAAATTTTACATGTCATAGTATTGCTGCTACAGACGTTTACATAACTCAATAGCCGAAATCAAGTGGTTTCCCATATTTAGATCGTTCATTGACTAGTGGAGTTAATAGTTCCGGATGGAGCACGACAGAGTTGTAATGACACGCGTAAAGCAATATCTTACGGTAATTATAAGAAAAAGTAGTGGCATAATTTCTACTACTTCGAAGCATCCGTTTAATCAAACAATTTTAATCAAGGGTATTATCGAGTCTATTTATATTAAGCACAATTGGGATGGAGTAGTTCCTAAATCAAATTCTTTGAGCTAAGCATGGACTAAAGTCATCTTTCAGATGCTTTTTCTTGTTGTAAAAATGTAGGATATTTTAACCAAGTTCATTGCTCATTGTTTCAAAACTAAAAAGAAGACACTAGCAAAGGAATAGAATTTGTAGGATAACAAGCTAAGTGGGGAGTGACTCTAGTGCAAGCAAGTAAATAATTGTAGGATCAATTTAAGGTTGCAAGGAGTGTGATGAAAGGAATGTGATACCTCCTCTTGCTTGCTTTTTTCTTGTATTCGAGTCGAACCTCTCCTATATTTCCATTTTGCCAAATCACCTGAAATCAAGCAATCTCCGAGAGAAAAAAAAACTTGCAAATAAAATTACAAATATATTTTTTGTATTTTTGGTTTAGGAATGCAAAACTGAAAATAAACATGTAATTTTTTAAGAAATAAATCAAAAGAAGAAATAAAAACATGAATGCAAAGTTTGAAGGTTTTCAAACCTCCTCCAAGCTTAGGCTATTGCTCGGTTTAGTTGTCGCCGTCATTTAGCGGCTAGCGCGGATACTGGTAGAAGTCGGGGAAGTGGGTCATGAAGTGACTAAAGTTGTGAATCAGAGCATTCACATCTTCATTCACATCTTGAAGAGTGTGGTCGATCTCCCCAACGCGCTGGTTGAGCTACTGAAACTCATGATAGGGGATGTAGCCGTACCCCTGTTGTGGCTGGTTGGGCCACGGTTCCCAGGATCCTCCTAGATGATGTTGCTGTCCTTCCCAAGCGGTGACCACTTCATATTTCTTGTATTCTATTTTATCCTAGTGTAGGCGGTGACCACTTCATATTTGTAATGTGAGATGATATGAACTTTGTATTCAGCACTTGTGTAAAAATTCGGCACTTGATACTATATATGTATCTCGATCGGACTCTAAGTGTGATAAAATTATACTTGTGTTTGTATTATATGTCGGTTTTCATCTACTATTTATACAATGTACTGTTTCTACTGATTTGTATAAGTAGTGTATAAATCTCGTATAAATACCTAATTGTACACCAGGAATGTATTGAATACTTGTAACACAGTCAATGGCGCATATGTTAAAGTTTCTGTGGCACATTATATTTACGTGGTGCATGACTCCTTATGCGCCACTGAAAATATCCATTTGGCGCATAGAAAGAAATGCGCCATAGAAGTCTGAGATTTCTGTGGAGCATATCGATATGCGCCATAGAATGCAGATAGCAGTAATGACGTAACAGTGGCGCATTACATATGCGCCAAAGAAAGATAAAGCCCATGCGCCACGCCACTGAAGAGGTATTTCCTAACAGTGCTTGCTCCAAAACGAAGAATGAAACTCTTCACCTCGTCTGTGACCTTATGCTATGCTGTTGGAAAAACTCCTACGCAAACTCTTCCGGCTACCTGGATGGCAAAATGACACCGGACATAGGAAAACTTGTCCAGTCATCGATAAAAAAAAAGCTACTCCCTCCGTTCTCTAACATAGACCTTTTAAATATTTTAAAGTAAACTAGATTGAGACTAAAATGGATGAAGCAAAACAAGAAAATACGTCTAGATACATGTATTTAAATAAAAATAAATTAAAAGATCTTGTGTTAGTGAACAGAGGGAGCAGAAAGTTGGGTGAACCGGTTGACGCGGGGCAAAATTGGTCCTAATCGTCCTAGTATTGGCCGTGTCGTCGTCGACGTCCGCGCAGCATGTCGTCGACGGTGTGGTGGAGCACCCGGGCGCGTACGGCGAGCGGCCACCACCTCGAAGAAATGCACAGCATACGCATGATGCGATGACTCGGACTGCACGGCTCTGCATGATGCGTGCATCGAGGCGGAGTTGTTCTGTCCCGGCGAGAACTGGTCGGTGTTGCTCGCCATGCTGTCCGAGGAAGAAATGGAGCGAACCCACGGCCACGGTGGCACGACCACGCACATAAACGCGGAGGTGGACGCGGTCCCAGCCCAGACGACGGTGCGCGACGTATACGGTTGAAGAAGCCCAGCACCAGCCGAGACCAGCAGCGGCTGACCCGGGCCGGCGAGATGATGTCTCGGTGCGTGTGGAGCCGACGAGAAGCATCAGCCGGAGGATGCAGAGCATGAGGTGAACCACACCCACTGACTTTCAGGTTAATAGAGCGATTTGATATATTATTCCATTGAAAGACCGTATCCTCCTTACACATTCAGCTTAACAACAACATCAACAGTTTCACATTATTCTGCTGCCACTTGGTAAAGCTATAACCAGACAGGCATGTCCCCAGTGTCCATTGCACACAAGTTGCTGCAATGCATATGACACTCTTTCTTCTAGCCTGTGTGAGTCTATGACCATATGATAATTTTCTACCTAATATGCACATGGTCGGTTGCTCTGCTTGTTGTCATTGTTTCCTAGTACAACTCAAGTCACCTTGCAAGGTTGACTTAACCTTCTAAGGTTCTCCACATACATGAATTATACCTCATCATCATCATCATGAATAACATGTAGAAGCATAAGAAGAAAAGAAAAAAGACATAGCCCAAAGTTGCGGAAAGCTTCAGATTACCTTTGATGCGATTTCCTCTTGGCACTGCAGGCTGAAACGCGAAATCAATAGTACTACTACTATTTTAGTTGGCCAGAGGAAAAAATATGTAGTCATACCTTTGGCACTGATCTGAACCGAAGTATGTTAGATGACTTCAGATCCCTATGGATAATTGGGGGATTGCAGTGCTCATGAAGATACCCTAATCCCCTGGCCAGGTTTATAGTTTACAAATGCATATTAGAATGACCCATCATTAGCATCTAAAGTGTTCATTAGCACAAGATGGGGAACTTTGCTGTGTCAAGAGCAATCTTCATCACGATGTGCCAACAGATCAATGTGATGGGCCTATGCAACCACACATTATCAATACTTCTTATACTCCCTCCGATCCAAATTAATGTTCTTAGATTTGTCTAGATTCGGATGTATCTAGTCATGTTTTAGTGCTAGATACATCCGAATCTAGACCAAATCTGAGAACATTAATTTGGATTGGACAGGAAACATGTAGAGCTAAATAGACAGGAAACTGGCTCAATCCCATGACTAAATACATCCGAATCTAGAGCAAATCTGAGAACATTAATTTGGATTGGACAGGAAACATGTAGACCTAAATAGACAAGAAACTGGCTCAATCCACTGAAAACAACAACGACAGAACTTAGGACCACCAGCAGACGTCAGAGGTACCAGAAGCTCTGGTTACAAAATAAAGAAAATCATCGCATGGTCAAAGGTCCAGAGAAGTCAGGCTTTTAGCCCGGTGCTATTGGGAAGGATGCCTAGCAAACCCATGGTTCTAATGTGTCCAGAAAACAAGCATTACCAACGCACCTATATGTACTGTACGACAGAGTATGGCTGAGAAAACTAAAGAATATAAGTGAGGACATAGCACTAGCAACAGAGATTTTACCTGTGCATTGAGGGCTGAACAAAGAAACACGGGGCAGGGGGGGCTCCCTCTCTGACAATAGCAGTCCCTCCTAATCACAAACGACCAAAGCAATCTCTAGAAAGAACAAGCCAGAGAAATAGGGAACAGAAGAATGTGTAGTGCTCCCAGAAAGATTGGAGAAAACTCAGCTGCAAACCTGACCAAACAACCAGAGAAGATCCCTGCAGTCGCCCCTCCATCTTGCTGAAGAAAAGGTAGTAGCAACATACCCTGCCAGGCAACCAGGGAAGACAAGCAATTACGAGGTCCTCTTAGCGAGCGTCTGGGGAGCTCCTTGGATGGTTGCATCTCGGAGGGAAATTGTACTACATCAGAAAACGCAAAAAGGTTCAATTATAAAATATTGAAGAACAACCAAGACATCTAGAAAAAAATAGCTCACCGAAACACAGATATTCGGTAACAGTAGCCACCAGCGCCCACCAAACTACACCTGCAAAATAACAAATCAACAGATCAGAAATCAGAATAAGAATAAAAACTGAACACCCAAAATCCCAAATGTAATATACCTGCACCCAGAAGAACAGGCGACGCCAACTGAAAAGTAGCATGCCAATAACCTGCAAAAACCAACAATAACCTGATGCAAACCAGAAACTACCGTGCAATCAAAATAAAAGCAAGAGACCAAACACTGAAGCCCAAACAACAAAAAGAGCTAAGCTACATCTGGCCTCAGACTTTATGCTGCACAAAGCTCTACCAGCTGACAAGTTTCAGATGAATCCATGCACATCATTTGCACCAGAAGAGAACATTCAAGAAAAAAGAAGGCCCTGGATTAATTCATATATCATTTGCGCCCAAAAGACCATGCCAAGAATTTCGTCTCAGATTGATTGCTTCTAATCATTTCCACCAACTAAAAGTTAAAAGTACAAATAGAAAGTTGTAGTTTTTACACTTTCAGCTAGCAAGAGCATCAGGTTGAAAAAAAAAAATCAAAAGGTAAATCTGGTGCATCAGTGCATACTGTTGCATTTCCGATGAACGGTCAAATTTGCATCAGCTTATAACAAGAATATATCATCATTGGCCAGAAATCCTAAACTAGCTCAATTAGAAGAAAAACAACTTCAGTACCAGAAAAGAAATTCGGGCTGTTCTAAAGGTATATAAGCTAGCATAGTAGTCAAAACAGCAGTAGTACTCATACGGAGAAGAAACAGTCCATATAGACTGTTTAAGAAAGATTACTGAAGATAACATTTTTTAGATTATTGCACCATTGGCCAGAAATGCTAAACTAGCTCAATTAGAAGAGAGAGAAAAAAGTACGGTTATGTACTGTATGACAGGGAATGGCTGAGAAAACTGCAGGGAGAACATACTGATGTTAGTAATGACATGTCTAATATGGAGATATAAACAGTAAAAATGACATGCCATGATTCTATGCAAAAATGTGTATACTATTCAATTCAAGGGCTATTTTTTAAGTTTTGGCAAGTTGAGTGTTTTTTATATGCTAAGTTTTATTATTTTACTACTATAAACTATCAAAGAGAGGGGGAGGGGGAAATATCACCGGTGTGGGTTCCATGGGAACCCTTTGACTTGAGTTCCGTTTTTGATACACGGCCGCGAAATCCAAAACCAAACCACCTTACACTTGCTTCCTGCATAGTTGTGTCCTTAACTTCGCAAAAACTCTCTGCCCATCCGGTTGGTTCGACGGGGTCAGCTCCCAAACCAGGGGTCCGGTCTTGAGACTGGAGGTTGACCGGGTCTGACCAATCCACCACATATGTTGACACACGTCGCTTAAATTTTGATTTGAATTCCGTCCATGCTTGATATTTATAATGATTAACACGTGCCAAAAAGTTCCATGCAAAATGGAAACCAGGTTTTAGCGTGAAATGATGTACTGAGTTCGCAAGGCAATCAGCCACCGCATCAAGAAGGACCAGGGACTTGTGCCGCTGTGGCTTATCCAGCTTGCATGTGTAACCTTGGCAGACCCCCTCCGGTGGATGTGCTGTTTGGCCCGAGGGGCCAAAATCATGACATATGAGATATATCTGACCAACATGTGGATCAACGGGAACAAGTGCCTCTAGCATGGATCTTGAAGGGTTATCAAATTTGTTCCAGTCCGGTGAAAAGATGAACTCATCAACGTCTATGAATGCCATCCATTGGCAGGAACTTTGCTGCAAGGCGGCGCAATGGGAAAGCCCTGCCTCCTGGGTTTTCGTCCAAGGCCAGGACACTGTCGAGATAGCGATACCGGCAGATCTCAGACGTGCAACCTGATCTAAAAGGTCATCCTCGCTACCGTTGTCGTATATGATGAACTGATCAACACCAACGGCTGCGTGGTACAGCACCCACTCCTGCAAGAATTTAGCTACGTTCCTAACCATCGTGCAAGCACAAAACAAATTTCTTTGACGTGTTACGGGCAGGCCAGCTTGTTGCGGGTTGTAGATGGCAAGGGAGGGTACAGGATCCTCGCCATTAAGCACTAACGTGACATGGATGTCTATGTTGCCACCAATTAAAGGTGGAGGTGGAGGAGGGCACCTTATGACTTGCTGCGCTGAAGTTATCGCTGGGAAGGAAGCCTCCGAGCCATCAGCACTGCGCCACTGCCACGGTAGATGCACTGCACATTGGCAGCGGGTGTTCTGATGACCCCTTGCCAGCGGTTTGGGCCCTTGGCGAATACGAGGACATCACCTCCGTGGAGAACAGCGGAATCGAACACCAAAGTGTCGTTCCAACTTAGCATCTTGCGGGAACCGGTGGCAGGGGCAGGGGGAGCAGCAGCAGCCGCCGCCGAGGAGGAAACCAGCGTGGGTGCTTGGAAGTTCTGCATCCCGTGCGCTGAGTCCGGCATGAGACAGAGAAAGGCGTGGCGCCCGGGCCCTGGCAGCCGCCCGAGCGCGCGCGCCGGGGACGACGTCCCACCCTGGAAGACGCAGGTCGCCTTGGCAGAGGCGGGCTCAGCGGCCAGGACGAGAACCTCCCGGTCCGGGAGCAGGACAGCATCCAGTTCTTCATGCTGCGGCGTGGATTGACCGCGCACAGGAAGTAGGCGCCGCGGGAAGGGGAGCTCGGGTTCGCGGTGCTGGTGCGCGGGCGAGGGCGAGAGCAGCAGCTCAGGCGGCGGCAAGAGCAGCATCTCAGGCGGCGGCGAGAAGAGCATCTCAGGCGGCGGCGGGAGGAGGCTGTGCTGCTGCAGCGACCAAGAATTGGCGCCGAGGCCGAGCGATCCGTGGCCGCCGGCTCCGAAAAAGAGCAGCGCGCCCACACCCCCGGCGGCGGCGGCGGCGAGGCTGCGGCGGAACCAGCTGCGGCGGCGGTGACGCGGCATGTCGGCGGAGAAAGCTGGGTGTTTTGGAGGTCTTTTCGCGGGAGAGAGCAGAGCAGAGCAGTTTCGATCTGAATCGCGGGCGGGAGAAAGCAGAGCTAGGGTTTCGATCGATTCCAATCGAGAGACTTTGTTTGCGCAAAAATCGAAATTCTGGTCGGAGTCAGAGTCGGAGTTCGAGTTCGGGTCGGCTGCTTTACTTTCACGCAACTACTCTGACCAGCCTATATCCAACTTGTGTTCCGTCTGCTTCTGATTTCTTCTTTTCGTCACTCAAGAGTGATTTCTAGAATTTGTTGTTAGTTGGATCTAATCTCTAGATTTTCTAACCTTTTCAGGAAAATAATCTCTAGTACCACTACTATACTTTCTATAGCATGACTAACAGTACCCTTAAATCGACAACCCTTGAATCGCGAGTACAGGGTTTCAAACTCGTCAGCGGTGAGCAGTACATGTAAATCCAACTCTTAAATCGCGATTTAAACTGAAATTTAAATTAACGACATCCAGTATATACATATTGCAAAATTACATCTAAAAAAAATAGTGTTTGGAGAGCTCGCGGAGGACGTCGCCGCGTCCTGGTATGTCCAAAAGGCGAGCTCCTAGTCGGCGGCGAGCTCTAAGTCGCCGCTTGCCGTCAGCGGCGTGCTCCTAGTCGTCGAGGACGATCACGTCGACGTCCATGTCATCGACGGATGCCAGTCCGGCCTCCTCCTCCTCGTCGCGGATGGTGGCGACCGCCTCCTCGATCTCCTCTTGCTTCTTGGAGAGCTCGACGGCGGCGATGGAAATGCTCTCTATCTCTCTCGCACGCGGAAATGGGAGGAATTGCTCGTCGGAGTACGCGCGGAAATGCGGCGACGGCTAGGGTTTGCGGCGGAGGGACACGGGTTCTGACCCATCTCCGCCGCCCGGCCGATAGAAATAGGGTTGCAACGGGCCTTTCACGGGCCCCTGTGAATTCCGTTTATGGGCTGGGCCGTTTTTAGGCGATGTTAGCTCGATGGCCCGGGCACAAGCCCGTGTAACCGCCGGAATTTTAAGGACACCGGCGTTTTAAGGGTGTTGTTAGCTCTTATACTAGCAAATAGTATCCCTCCGTTCACAAAATAAGTGACTTGGGCAATCGTTCTGACATGACTTTCTTCTGATTTCCACACTAATAGTGTAGATTATCGTCCGTGGATAAGTGATTGCAATCCTACCATATAGATATGGGATCTGGGGACATCATTTTGGATTTCATAATATGAATTCCTTTAATAAAAACTATTTAGCGCATTAAGATATGACAAAATCTTGAGCTTTTATATACAATATAAAGGTGACTATGGTTATAGCTTCAGCGTTTGGTCAAGCTTCTCCATCACTAGAGGGCAAACACTTCGGTCAATCCACTGCCGTTCCCCTTGGTCCTTGCTAGACACCGCCACCCACCACGCAACCACCTCAGAAGCTCGCCCAGTGTCGCCGCGCCATGGATGTCGTCATGTCCAAGAGCTAGTGTGACGCCTTGCGAGCCTGCTTGTGCGGGTTCGACTGCCAAATGAGTGCCTCAGAGCTGTAGAACTGGCACCGAAACAGCTGCAGCGGCTCCTGCTCCAGCTCCACCTCCACACCAGCAAAGGTCGATACCAACCAGCCGAAACAAAGCATTTCCTCCGCCGTTGGCACGCACAAATGTTGTAGCTTCCGGGCCTTCCCCTCCTCCCATGGGCAACAAGACATCAAAATGCAGTTTGTAAGGTTTATGTCTGATGTGTAAGAATCTTCTAGGAGTTGATCAAGCACTGATATAAGCACGGTTGTTACATGTCTGTCAGATGACTGTGTGTTAGCGTCCACTTGGCCTAGCCCAGCACTCAGCCTATGTTCTGGACGTTCATGCGCTCACGGCCCAACTATAAGAAGAGAGCTCACTCCATCCCAAAAGCCCGGACTGAAAGGAGGAAGGAATCTCTCCCTTATAAGCTGGGTGTGGCCTCCTCCCGTAGGTGAGGTGGGACTAAACTAGTGTATGATGGGTTCGTAGCATGGAAAACAAAAAAATTCTACCACAAGAACGAACAAAATCCAGACCTAATCTAGATAAAAGTCAAGATCTAATCTATTAGACATGTGCAACGAGATAGATCTGTACTAACCCTCGTAGAACCGAAAGCGTTACGAGATTAGATCTCGGGGTTGATGTAGCCGATCACTTGCCGATCTCAAGATCGTGTGGACGATCCTTCCAGCGCCGCGTTCCGGCAGCGCTTCCGCAGTCGGTCACACGTGCGGAGTCGAAGCAGACCTTCCTCTCCCCGTTCCAGCGAGCAGCGGAGGTAGTAGATCTTCTCCACGGAATCCCAGCAGCACGACGGTGTGGTGGTGGTGGTGGAGTAGAGAATTCTAGGGGAGCGAAGGAGGAGGAGAGAGGCGGCGGCTAGGGTTTGTTATGGGAGAGTTCTAGGGGGTGGCGCCCCCTCCCCTCTATTTAAAGGAGGGAGGCGCCATGGGAGGGGGAGTCCTAGTAGGACTCCCTCCCTCCTTGGCCGGCGGATTGGGAGGGGGGAGGAATCCTCCTCCCCCACGAATCCGTGTCTTGCCCCACAAAGACTCCTTGATCATTTCTTGGTTTTCAAGCAAACTCCAAGAAATCTTCTAGAACCTTCCAGAACATTCCGAAACCTTCTAGAACCTCCATACAAACACTCTGGAACTTTTCCTAACTTAGAAAATGATCCCCAATATATGAATCTTATTCTCCGGACAATTCCGGATCTCCTCGTGATGTCCCGGATCCAATCCGAGACTCCGAACAACATTCGGTCTCCAACGCACATTCCATATCTACTTAAAACAACTTCGAACCTTAAGTGTGTCACCCTACGGTTCGTGAATATGCAGACATGGTGAAGACACCTCTCCGATCAATAACCATCAGCGGGATCTGGAGATCCATAATGGCTCCCACATACTCAACGATGACTTCGTGATCGATAGAACCATTAACATACGAAACCAATTCCCTTTGTCACGCGATATTCTACTTATCCGAGGTTTGATCGTCGGTATCTCCATACCTAGTTCTACCTCGTTACTGATAAGTACTCTTTACTCGTTCCATGTTATGTCATCCCTTGTGACCTAGTCACATGCTTGCAAGCTAACTAGATGACATTCCACCAAGAGGGCCCAGAGCATATCTATCCGTCATATGGATGGACAAATCCCAATCTTGGTCCATGCGCTTCAACACATACTTTCAGAATACCCAATGACACCTTTATAACCACCCAGTTACGAAGCGGTGTTTGATGTCATCAAAGTACCCATCCGGTGATGGTGATTAACATAACCTCATGGTCGAAGGATTAGGTTACTATGCATTTGAAAGCTTATAGCAATACGAACTTAATGACTTGATCTTATGCTACGCTTACTATGGGTGTGTGTCCATCACATCATTCTCCTAATGATATAACCTTGTTATTAATGACATCCAATGTCCATGATCAGGAAACCATGATCATCAATTAATCAACAAGCTAGTTCCACAAGAGGCTTACTAGGGACTCTTTTATGTTTACAAAACACACATGTATCAGTGTTTCCTTATAATACAATTATAGCATGGGATGTAAACATTCATCATAAACACAAAGATATAATAATAACCACTTTTATTATTGCCTCTTGGGCATATCTCCAACAGTGTAGCCTCCACCGGTCAACAGCATCCTAACATCCCATCCCCCTGAGAAGCCCCTCAGGAAGGCATGGCGATCGCTAGCTCTGATACCAGATGTTAACGTCCACTTGGCCCAGCCCAGCACTCAGCCTACGTTCTGGACGTTCATGCCCTCACGACCCAACTATAAGAAGAGAGCCCACTCTATCCCAAAAGCCCGGACTGAAAGGAGGAAGGAATCTCTCCCTTATAAGGTGGGTGTGGCCTCCTTCCGTAGGCGAGGTGAGACTAAACTAGTGTAGCCTTCACCGGTCAACAGCAGCCTAACACTGCGGCATACTATTACACTATTTGTCTTCTTTTTAGCCTTTTATTTAAGTTGACATGCATGCAGGTCTTGGTGCCTTGACTTCCCTGTGGGCGGTTTAATTTAGTCTATTGTAACTAGATAATGGAAGTGATGGGTAGATGCAAGATTTTTTTTTTTGAACGGGTGAGGGGTCCCAAAAGACCCCGAAGCTGCCATCCATTAAACACGGTGGGTATCAGAGATTACAACAGGACATAAAGAAAAGGAAAATTACAAATAAGTCCTGCACATAAGCACGGAGGACCCTAAAACTAGGAAAGGAAACACGATCAGGTCCTTTATCCACTCCACCGACGATGAACCTTGGCCGCCGGCCGCCTTGACACCGTCGGGGACGCACCACTTAGCGAGGGGAAGGCGGGGAACTCCAGCCCAAGGATTCGGAGGGGGCCTCCACACTGGAGGTTGAAGAGACGCTACCATGGCGTCGAATCTGGCCGACTTTGCGGCACTGGGTCACGACAACGATGAAGATTGCCCGTGAATAAGCTCGAAAAGGCAGCAGCAGCAAGGTCCATCGACGCTGCACGAGAAGACCGAGCCCTCCCCTCAGAGCTCCTGCCCGAGATGAGGAAGAGAAGCCAAAGAAAAAGCAGCATCGACGGACCCAAAGCTTCATAGCCAGCTGCAGCTCGCCGAAGTCTGCCCTCCAGCTCTCCCCCGCCGCCACGGCCAGCCAAGAGAAGAGGAAATGACTCCACGACGCCCAACTGCTAGCAAGGAAGCCGAGCCTTATGCCCGAGCCGCGGGAGCCCCACCTCTCCACCATGACTCCAACCAGAGGAGCATCGAGAGAAGAGGACCATCGTGACCTCCTGATGCCGCCCGCTTGCATCAAGGAGTAGCTCGGAGGCACCACCTCACGCCGCCGCACACAAGAGCTCGCTCAACTCCCCCGCCGCCACGGCCGGCCAGAGAAACGGTTAGATCTTGCAGCCACTGCCTGAAGAAGGTACCGAGGACAACTTTATTCAGAGTAGAGCCAGTCACCGCCATCGCCACCCCTCCACCAAGGAGCAGAAGAACTCCGGCGAGCAACCAGAGGAGACATCGGATCTGGCTGCTCAGATCCAAGCCAACCCTACAACCTACGGGTATATAGCCCACTACCAGCACGAGGCCACCCCTACAACCTAACTTATCTACTCTGGGGCTATCCCTCCCCCATCTCCAACCGGCGCCGCCGGTGGAGAGAGCTCGGGGGCGGCCCGGCGACGCTTGTTGGACTCTCAGAAGAGGGAGGGAGAAGAGGACGTGGAGAAGAGAGAGGTCGTAGATACAGGATTGGTCTGCGTGAAGATGTCCGAGCATGTTTTGTTCCTGTACAAAGGTTGCCACATTATTCGTTGAACATGCCTGAGCTAGGTTATTAGAAAATGCAAATAAATATGGATAATACTTTGGCTTAGTCTAAACCAATCTTACCACAATTTTGGAACTAATTGTTGACAGAAAAGTATATGACCCTAAGTGGTTCGATTTCACTAAATCGCAATGAGTGGCAACTTTAGTACATGGACTAAACAGACTTATTTTTTTTTGCGAATTGACTAAACAAACTTATTTAACTAACACTTGTCACTACTAGGGAAAATCCTATAGGAGACAGGATTATAGGAGGCGTATCCCTCAAGCATGCGCCTCCACTAAATACTTGAGGCGCATGTCTAAACGGTGCGTGTCCTATATTTTATTACTTGAGGCGCATGTCTAAAGGGCGTGTCTCCTATATCTCATATACCGACCAGATCTGCCTTCCCCCACTTACTCGAGGCGCATCTACTCCATATGCGTCTCGAGTAGTTCAAATACTTGAGGCGCATAGGAGCAGATGCGCCTCTAGTAAGTTGTGTCACTAGTGGAGAACGGGCCTTTAGTCCCGATCTGTAAGAGCCTTTAGTCCCGGTTGTGGTACCGGGACTAGAGAGGCGGGACTAAAGGTCCACCCACTAGTCCCGGCCCGCTTACCAGCCGGGACCAATGCGCATCCACATGGCCGCCTCTGCGCGCGCTAGGTCCCCCCCATTAGTCCCGGTTACTATTACAAACCGGGACTAATGGTTCTCTGCCATGGTAGAGTTTTGGCCCCTTTTTCTGTCGCGACGGAGAATTTATTTTGTTTCTATTTATTTATTTTTCATTTCAAAATAGATTTCTAGGCTATCACATACCGTACACGTTACCGGGACTAGAACATACAAATATATACATGATAGTTACATGGAGAACCATTAGGGTCGAGCATAAACAAATATATACATGATAGTTACATGGAGACATCACAGTTACCGGGACTAGAGCCCGTCTATTCAATTACACGGTCGGGGGATCATCGATAGCGTCTATTTACACTAAATTCTCCGGCGTCATCTATCATCTCGTTCATCAAGAATCCTGCCAGTTCTTCATCAATTCCTAGTAGGCGTTGCTCTGGTAAGAGCTGATCCCGCATTCTATCGAACTATATAAGAAAAGGAGATCAATATATTAATACCAATCATGATAACAAAAAGTGACGGTAATAAAAATAATGTTGTGAATGTATTTCTTACATCGACTTTATAATTTTTGTGCTCAGTGATAAACGTGCGAATGAACTCGCAAACGTAGAATCCACATCGATTTGTCCTGGGTGGTTGCCTAGCGCACTTTACGAGAATATAATTCAATCAAAATAATATTCTAGCATCATAATTGTATTGAAACTATAGAAGTAAAAAGATATGTGTACTACTTACCGAGACCGGCTTAAACGTTAGCTTCTTACTAAAGTGACCTGTAACCGCACTTTTCAACTGGTTCTAAACCCTGCCCAGTAAAGAAAATGAATGAGTTATTTATTACGTGATACCTCAGGAAATCAACGAAAGAGACCGATGTAGCACGGAAATTACCTCTAGAGCGTGTCCTGCATGTCCCTAAACTGTTCCAGGGGTCTTTTTAATGGGTCCATGACTTCAACTCTTCCCTTATCAAGTTGAATGTTTAGCAGAATCTAGTGAAATCTACAGACACGTTTATATATATATGGGAAATAGTCCCCTGCCCATGGTAGCCACGGTGCATAGGGTAGTTGTCCTTGGATTAGATTTAGGGAGCACACGGTGTTAGATGTTAAAACGACAACTATCCATATTGCCTCTAACGAATTTCGACCGAGAGCACACGACGGCAGTGACCGTGACCGCAAATTACACCCGTATTACACGGGAGACATGCATTGAACGGTGCACTTTCCAACCAATCATCAAGTTGACCGCAATACACATCCATAAAATATGGTCGTAGAGAGAACACATGCGTGCATCATGGACATCAGCATTCAAATCGTACGCAGTAATACACATCCATTAAACTAGGTACGGCAAGCAACACATACGTGTTTCATGGAGTATCTTCACGAGGTAAAAAATCCATGTATCCCGTACTCAAGACATGCATGCCATAATGATCAATGGTCATCAAGTCGGCGGCGATACACATGCATAAAATATGGTCGACGGACAGAACACATGTGTGTTTCACCGGGTATGGTAGACGGACAGAACACATCCGTGCTTCACCGGTCGGCTACAAATGATAGATGTAAAGTGCAGATCACTGCGATTTCCTATTGAAGCTTCGATCGCACCCATCCGCCGGTAACGGATTTAGAAGAGCAATATATACGGTGTTAACGCATGGATGCGGGCATAGACTGAAGTATGGGCTATGCGGTCATGGATAGATTGGAGGATGCGGCGGTGCAGAGCCAGTTCCTTTTGCAGGCGGACGTGAGAAGAACCCATGGGCAACAGGCAGAATTTAATGACCCTTGGAGACCGTGATGGAAACCAGGCCGCGGTTCAGAGCGATTCAAAGAAGTAGTACATGCGTACAACACGGCGGTCATGGTTTCTTTTTTCACGTTCTCAGCACGGTAGACTGAGATTGGTTCATTTTTCTTGCGATGGAATTTAGTGCTGAGCTGAAATAGTATTCCGCAATGGACTTTTGAGATTGTCTGGTCATAGTTTTCTTCTGATGTACACTTTGCATTCTTTTCTGACCTGCACTTTGCAATTTGTTCTCAGCAGGTTGGATCTGCTTGCTCCTTCCTTCAGATGGATTAGTCAATTTATTTTGTAAATTTGGGATAGTCAATTGTCTAAAAATTTGGAGCAAATTTATGTGTTGATTTCCTGGCATACACAACAAATGCATGCATCGTGCCATTAGAGTACTATTGGCATATACATCTATTGTCATTTTTTCTCATGGCTATGGCTAGGGTTGTGCTATTTCCAAGGTAAGCTACTTGCTCAGCCTATGCATGCACAGTGCCCGTAAGCAACCTGTGAAAGTACCAACCGGTGTATGTTTTCCATGATAAACGGTTAGCGGCGCATGCTGAATACGGTGGATGACGGACAGATCAACTTTGTTAAATAACCGTTACCCGCTTACATCCATCAAGGAGCATATGCTCCACAAATCGAACGGTGAGCAAGGTATGCACCGCAGCCACCATGGGCACCATGTTGATATATATATATATATATATATATATATATATATATATATATATATCAGTAACTCATCAATAACACTTAAATTTAGTAAGCAAAATTGAATGTGTACACCAGAGTAAGACCCTCACTTGAAATTGTAAGGAAACAGTATATGGTCATAGAAATTTTGCTCCGTTAGAAACCTTAGAAGGTTTTCCTCCGTCTCCTCGGGTTTATCCATTAACGTCTTTATATGTATTTTATCTGGGTCAATGAACCCAACACTAAAGAGTGACCTTCTTTTACATCCTTGGATCTTCATTCTGCATAATAATAGAGTACAAAAGGATATAATGAGGATAATTACATGCAATGAACTGAATAACTAAAAAATTGAACAACTTATATGTAGATAATGAATTTAACAACTTACAGACAATAGAAACTCATGATAGATTTGTCAAGGGCGTCGAAAGCATATAACTGGAAGAGTTCTAGAAACTCAACATGGAACTCTTCTTCTCGGAAGTAGTAGTCATGTGGTACTTTCGCCACGATCATTATTCTCTCCTCCTTTGCGGCTTTCAAGTACCAGTTATGTAAACTCCGCATTTGTGTTGGTAGTTGTTGCAACCTCTCTTGGGTGACCAATGGCATCCCTGGGACATATTGAGGGACTACATCAGCCTTGGGTAACTTGTCGTCCTGCGAACCTAGCAATTCCTCAATAGTCACATTCATAGCGTCCGCAAACTTCGCATCTTCTTCCATATCCTGCTGGGGAATGTCATAGGATGCCACCCTGAGGGGTGGGATCGATTTTTTGGCCTGTTTCCTGAGTTGGGGGACGTCCTTTCTTTTCCCGGTTGCACTTTGACTTGATGATTTGCTCCTGCTTGCACTTTTACTTTATTTGCTCTTCTTCACTTCCTTTTGAAGCGTGCGTAGATGGTCATCTGGCTTATGGTGCAAGTCATATTGCGATTTTGTGTTCAGAAAACCAAGTGCATACGCTTTTTGCTTCTCGGTGTATACCGAGGCGGGCTTAGGTTTCTTCTTTTGAAACTGCGCAACACATTCGTCCTTTGCGATCGCTGCGGTTTCCTCTTTAGTACGATCGTAAGGTCTGATTGGAAGATTCTTATGAGGTACTCTTGGGAGGGGCAACATTTGTCGTTTTGGGTTGCTACGTCGTTTAGTACTCATCTATGGAGCATGCTTCCGCTTATTGTCCTTAGCGGGCGGCGAAGACGGCTGACCCTGTGGCGGAGATCGAGATGGACTCGAGCTATGGTGGTCGTAGTCATGGGGTGGGCTTCTTGGAGGTGATGGAGGTGAAGGTGACATGCAACGACTCGGAGGCGGTGTTGGCCTTGGCGCTGAGCCTAGAAGCTTAATGTTGTTCTTGTCCCATAGAATGATACCACCCAATACTTCTCCGAGTGTCCTCTCACCTTCCGGTCCAGGAATGTCAAGCTCCATTGAGTCCCACCCTGTTGCGATTTCATCCACCCCAACTTTAGCATAGCCAGCTGGAATCTCACGGCCATGCCAGCGTGCGTTAGGTTGACAAGGTAAAGCACATCCGACAACGACCTTGATGGATAGGTCCTTCATTTCTGATGGAGCTCACAAGATGTCTGCTCCTTGATTCCATCCACGGGGTAGCCGAGACCACCATCTACCATCTGTGCATCATCAGACGGGACCTCCGATTCAGCCACGCTACTTCTCCGCTGAGATGGGACGGCGGTAATATCGAGTGCAGGATCTTGCATGCACGCTACTCCTCGAAGTTCGTCAATTTGTTGCTGATGAATTCGAAGTGTTCCTAGCAACTCGTTGAACCTGTCCCCATCCTCCTCCTGCCATCGCCTCTTTGCTCTCTCTCGGATCCTATAACTATCTTTGTCTTTGGGAAACCCCATCTCCATGTATAACTAGGGCCAAGGCCTCATACTCGTCCTCCGTGTTCTTTATTCCCGAGGACCTTTGTCAGCAAGTCATTCTCTCTATCAGGACAGAACTTTGTTGTCCCCTCTTTAATTTCCTTCACCACTCTCTGCCATGTCTCCCAGGGTATCCTAATCCCGTCACTGCAAATAAGGTCCCCTGTATTTTCGTCATACTCACTCCCATGCCCAAGGAACCAATTTCTTGCCCTCAAATCCCATTCTTCGCGTATTGGTTCTGGAGTGATCCCTTTAGCGAGTAGCTCATTCTCTTTAGCATCCCACTTTGGCATGGCAGTCGCGTAGCCCCTGGCCCCAGGTGATGGTGATATTTCTTCTTCGCGGCATTTAACTTGTTTTTTCTGACTTTTCCTTAGAAGCTTCTGACTCCTTGTACTTCACAAATGCATCCCAGTTAGCCTGCTGCTTCGTTAGATAGGCTTCGAATTTAGGAGGAGTCTTCTTCTTCTGATACTTTTGCCATAATGATTTCTTCCAGTTCTTGAATAGTTCGCCATCCTTGTAAGAGTCCACTGCTTGACTTTCTTCCTCAATGTAGTTGTGTCGACATCATCCTCAAATTCTAGCAGGGTGAAATGTGTCATGAGGTCATTCCAAAGACCCTCTTTGTACCTGTCGGCAACATACTCACCCTCTCCCGCTCCTTTTGTCCTATTACACTATCGAACGGTGATCGGGATGCGATCCCTAACCATAACTCCGCATTGTTGTACAAATACACTTTTAGCCTTTTTGGGTTCCAATGGTTCACCCCGTGGTGATACCCGCGCAATTGTATAACGCATAGATGCGTCCACTTTTTGGCTAGGCCTCGTTTGGAATATTTTTGGCTCGATGTGGAGGCCTAAGAGAAGAAACATTCGTCAATTTATAAATATACAACTCAATTAATGCATCTAATCATCACCAGACTTCATATATATACCTCCCCGGACTTACTTAAGGGTCCACCGGAGGCGTCGGCTTCTCCATCATCAGAGCCGTCGGCTTCTCCATCATCGGATCCGTCGGCTTCTCCCTGGTCATTTCGGTCGACCTCCTCACCCTCACCGGAGGGGTTCAGATACATCGACGGAGATTCAGGTGGATGAACATGGGGGTGTCGTTGATCATATTCTCGAGAATTTCTTCTTGTTCCAGGTCTCTGCGGATTGGACTAGGTGGATCCACAGTTTTCTGCAAAAATGCACATAATATAAAATAATACTAAATAATAATATGTACACCTAATTTGCTACAATAAAACAAAACAATAGAACCACCACTCTAACCCTAAGTCCGGAGGCCCGCGAGCACCGCCCTAACCCTAACCCTAAGTTCGGTCGCCTGCGAGCACCACCACCCTAACCCTAAGTCCGGTCGCCCCGTGAGCACCACCACCCTAACCCTATCTCCAGGGGGGCCGCGAGCACCACCATCCTAACCCTCAGTCCGTTCGCCCGCGAGCACCACCACCCTAACCATATCTTCGAGGGTACGCGAGCACCACCACCCTAACCCTAAGTTCGGGCGGCCCGCAAGCACCACCACTCTGTCAACACCTGGATTTTTAATCCTAGATGCCTATTATGCCATACATCGCAATCCCAGGATTACCATTTTTGTGAGACATAACAGATTGGATATCATAGTACATCATCCATTACAAACCATAATAAGGTCTTACACAAATAAAGGATCTCATGATCCAGTCTTAGTACAATCAAGTAGCGGAATAAATAGCGTAGCGGTGGGGTCCATCTTCAGAGTCACAAGCAATGCTGACGATGGGAGATGATCCTAGTTGTCATAGCCGTCCTGCTGTCCTACTTCAGGGTAGTCCTCCTCATAGTCTGTCCACGGGAATAACCAGGGACAAAACCCATGAGTACTCTTTAAGTACTCACAAACTACCACTAACAAGTAGGATAGTTCTAGTAGGAAATGCTAACTCTAAGTTTGTTTGTAAAGTTAAGTTTGAAACCTAAGCTGAGTTTAGAAACAAAGAAAGATAAAAGAAGTTTGAAAACACCTAAGTGGGAACTTAGTTGTCATAGTCACAACTCTGTTGTGGTCAAGTCATGTCACCATTCATTTCATAAGTCATTTTGAAAACATCTGACAACGGAACAGTATGGCCACTCCAACTGTCCATAACCGCGGACGCGGCTATTCGAATAGTTTGACACTCTGCAGAGGTGGTACACTTTCACCACAAGATTCGATACATCTGACAGGGATAACCCTAAATCATCATACTTAGTATGCAGATAATCAAACATAACCTTTTCTTTACACACTCTAGTATAAGCACCTCTCTTATGAGCATGGCCTCCCAGCCATGACCATCTGTCATCCTGGGCACTGCATAGGTGGACAACATTGAGAGGTAGCCTCATCTCAAACCTCTCCCGCGAGGGAACTAATACTAATGCATATAAACTTCCGGCTAAGCCTTACCCAATTCAGGTATTGTGGTTGTATGGTAAAATTGGAATTGTATCGCATCTGAACCCAACCATCAGTTTCTATAAAAGGGTTAAGGCTCATGCCTCAACATTTTCATCATCATCATAAACCATTTGTGTTTCTCAACACATGTCAAAACATCTCAATAGAATGACTCATCATTCCTAGGTTTTCACAAATCATTTTCACCAAGTATTCCCATCTAAAGTGAATCATGTTTTGGGGTTTAGTTCCAACTACTAAGTCAAGAGTGTTCACTAAGGTGGGATGCTAATCTCAATCTCATGCCATAGAATGACATCTAAGTCTAACTAGATAGGTCAAGTTTTATACTCTTTATGCTACCTTTAAACAAGTAAGAAACTTTGGTAAAGTAAAGAAGGTAAAGCTTGTAAATAAAACTTGGAGTAGGTATAAGTCAAAATGGTATAACCAAAGCATGGCTAATGCATTTGCTCAAGTTAAGTGGGCAAGTGTTAACTTGCTTAGTTCTAGCTTGCAAGGGTTATCTTGCATTGTTAGCTTGTATAATGCTAGCTTGCCTTGATTGGTGCAGTGGTTGAAATTCTCTTCCTCCTCTTCTTGGTAGAACTCCTCCTCCTCGTAGACTTGGTCGGTACTATCGTCTATAAATACATACGGGATATACATTCACCAAACAATACTTAACTAGTCTACTTAGCACACTAAGGCACACATTTGATGATCTATTATCATCACAAGCATCACAAGGTTTAATGAACTAACTTCATTCTTTTTATTTGAGAAAAGTAATTTCTACTCATTAAAATTAACTAAGATTTAATATTCTCCAATTAAAATATGGGATCATGTGGACACATGTCATCACCACATATTCTAATATATGGGAATGTGATTTAAAGGGTGGATCATATTTTAAATAAGTTTAAGTTTAATAATTAATGATTTAAAGTGACTAGAAATGCCTATATAGCATTATTTTGGTACTAGTACAAAGTCACTGCTTGTAAACCTTAATATGATTACATATTCAGATATGTATGGTTAAATGTGATTTTTGAGAGTTGGAAACAACTCAAAAGCTATTATGGTTGATTTTATAAAAATGTTTGAATATGCAAAAGCTTCTGTCTTGTTATTTTAGCTAGGAGAGATCTATAACTCTAAATGATTTAAATCCAACGGGCTTGGATAGAGTTTTTATTAGCTTTCCAACAAAATTGGAATCAGTCAATTTGGATTTGTATAATTCTCTAAATTGAATTTTTAAACTAAAGGATAGAGCTAAGTTTTAATTAAAATAGACAAACATATATTTGAATTACTGGGTCAGCGCGGGAAACTAAATGGGTCGGTCCGTGTACACTCTGCGGCACTGAGGGCTGCTGCAGGGGGGTCCCGTCTGTCAGTGACTCAATAAACGCGAAGCGGTACGGGGCGATAAGGACCACATGATTAGAACACAGATCAACGGCTTACGGTCATCGTCGACGACGGACACGTCGCTGGCGAGACTGAACCCTAGCACGGTCGATGGGGATACGGCGAGGGGATACTAGGGCTCCAGCTAGTGTGGCGAGGCAGGCAAATGAACGACACGATGATGGCGGGCTCAGGCGAAGTCACGGTAAGGGCTGAGGTGGACGAAATCAACGGCAACGTCTCCTCCTCTGCTGCGGCTGCCTCCAGTGAAATTCCGGTGGCCTACTGCTCGAGCTGCTCCGGCGAGAGGTGGGGAAGGACTAGTGGAGAGAGGGGAGTGGAATGGTGTGGCGATTGAGGCTGGGGAAGGCCTCCTTATATAGGTGCGACGAGGCGGCAGTGAGGCATGGGCGGTGCTTGTCGGTGACGACGACACAGGGGGCTACCGGCGTGGGCGAGGTAGGTGGACAGTGGAGTGCCTCTTGGCGGACCTCTACGGCTTTATGGCGCAGCTAGGGGCGGTGGCAATCGGTCAGGAGCGTCACGTGCTCTGGGGGACAGAGTTGGTGCTCGACGTGGTTCCCGGCAATCGTGGGTCACGCAGCGGTGCACGGCCGTGTCTGGCAAGGTGAGGTGGTCAAGGCGAAGCGGCGTGCACAGTCTACGATCGAGGCACGGTCTGTGGCGTGCTGGCGGCGAGGGCGCTCTGGCGTGCTCTGGTTGCACGCAGAGACTTAGTGCGCGGCATTTCCTCGGTAGTCCAGGGGTTGGCAGTGATCGTGGGGTGGACCGTGGGTAGCGGTGAGGTCACGCCTCACTCCCTGGAGCGGCGGAGAGGGGCTCGCGGTCTGCTGCGAGCTGCGCATGCTCGATCGGCGAGCATGGCGTCGGGGTGGCATGGTACTGGCAATGGGACTAGGGGATGGGTTAGTTTAGGCTTGGTTAGAGCTAGGAGGGACAGAGTGAGTAAGTGGGGTCAAATGGGTGGCAAACTTCTGTAGAAACAATGATATCACTAGTGAGTTAGTTCTGTGCATGCCAAGTGTTCGATCAAATGGCCGCATGAACAAAAGATTTTAATTTTTCAAAGATTTTTGGTGGAGTGGTTTATCTTATGCTTAAGCATCTAGGTTTGCTTGGGATTTTGAAATGGAGTTCATTTGGATGGTTTTTGAAAAAGGGTGATCTATACATATGAACTAGATTCCATTTTTAGTTGTCATTTAAATTTGGAATTCAAATGTTTTTGGAAGATCACAAAGTGGGCCTTGGCACATCACTACTTGTACTAGAAAGGGGTGCAAAGATCCACAATTGTTTTTGTTTGAACTTGAGTGCTAGGAACAACCAAAGTGGGCTAGGTGATTAAAATGGCAAAAGTGACCATTTCCATTTATTAATTCTTTTTGATTTCTTTTTCTTTGGGATTTTCTTGGGGATGATCTAGATGATGTGTAATTCACCTTAGAGTCATTTTACAACCAATAGATCACTCAATGATGGCAATTCAAAACAACTCCTATTTTAGATGCACACACATGAATGCTTAAAGATTTTAAATAGAAAAAGTTTTTGTTAACCCTAAATTTGTTAGATTTAATCTTGATCACTTGGATTAAAGTTTTGGGATGTTACAAACCTTCCCCCCTTAAAAAAAATCTCGTCCTAAGATTTAAGAAAGAAAACTAGGAACTAAAGAGATATGGGAACTTAGTCCTAATGTAATCTTCTCGCTCCCAAGTGGCTTCTTCTTCGGTATGGTTGCTCCATTGAATCTTGAGAAATTTGATACTCCTGGTCCTGGTGGTTCTGTAGGCTTCCTCCAAGATACGGATGGGCACTTCACGATACGTCAGATCCTTATTGATATCAACAGCTCGGTGATCGTTGTTCTTGAAAACTTCAGTCTTCTCTGGCACTTCTAAGCATTTCCGAAGTAACGAGATATGGAACACATTGTGGATGGCTGACATCTCCTCTGGCAGTTCCAATTGATAAGATACTTCACCTCGATGATTCAAAATCTTGAAGGGTCCGATATATCTGGGGGCTAACTTTTCTTTCAAACTAAAATGTTGGGTTCCCTTTAATGGTGAAACCTTGAGATATACAAAATCTCCGACATTGAAAGTTAGGTCTCTCCTTCTCTTGTCAACATAACTCTTCTGTCTGGATTGGGAGGTCTTGAGGTGCTCACGCACTTTGTGAACCTTCTCTTCAGCTTCTCGGAGAATGTCGGGTCCAAAAATCCGACTCTCTCCTACTTGCGACCAATTCAAAGGGGTACGACACTTTCTTCCGTGTAGGAACTCAAATGGTGCCATTTGCAAACTGGCTTGATAACTGTTGTTGTATGAGAATTCTGCAAAAGGCAGACAATCTTCCCATTTTGATCCATATTCTAACACACAAGCTCTCAACATATCCTCTAGGATTTTGTTGACTCTTTCAATCTGTCCATTGTGGCATCCCGCAAAAAAAACCACTACTAGAAAATCGCGTTGTTTTTGTGCATTGCATCGTCATCATCATGCATGGTTTTGTCTAAAACTATTTCGAAAAGACTTGTATTGTTTTCTAAATACCCCGTCTTTAATTCAAATCAAAACCTGGGTCTCCGGATGTATGTTGTTTTGTCCACCAACGGTTTTCAAAAGCCCCGGTTTAAATAATAAAATATTTAGTTTATTTTTTAGGGGACAGCCGTACCGGGCCGATCCGACCCAGTCGGCCATCCCCAGTACAAAAACCAGTTTTCCCAAAACCTATTCCACCATATCTTCTACCCACTCTAATCCTACCCAGCCCTCCACCTCACCCCCTCCAATCCCATGTCGACACCTCACCAGCCCCACCCTTTTTCCCTCCACCTTACCCAACCAGCCACACCACCTCCTCCACTCGCAGCGCGCCACGTCGCCGCGCTGACCCACCTGGTCCCACCAGCTGCACTCCCGCGCGCCCCCGGGTCTCCACCCAGCCCCATCCCGCGCTCACCCAGGCCGCTCCCCACCAACCCCCTCTCTCTCCCCCCCGTCTGGCCCCACCTCCCCACCAACGCGTCGCTCGCCCACCCCTCCTGCCTCGCGTCTCTCTCTCTCCCGCAATCCCCGCAGCCGCCTCCTCTGGCTCGCGTGATTCCCGCAGCTCGCCGCCTTCCCGATGCGAGCCCCTGCAACCGCCACCGTGGTCGCCTACCTCTTGTCTGCATCAAGCTCGTCGTGCCTCTGGACCTCCCTGTTCCACATGACCTCCTCGCCGCCCTCCCCGACCCTGCGTGTCACCGCCGCCTCCCTCCATCACTGGACCCCGCCTTGAACGCTTGTCTCCCCAGCTCCCCTCCATCTGCTGCAGAGCATCGCCGCGGGCGCCCCTAATCCCGTCGAGCCCCTCGCCTCCCTCTGCTTCATCCAGTGCAGCGCCGCTGCCCACCTCTTCCTCCCCGACAACCGCCACCGCCACCGACCTCTCCCGCTCACGCCTCCTCCCTGGAGCTCCTTCGTTCCGCCGCCAGGAGCCCTGCCTCGTCGGCCCGTCCCCGAGCCGCCGCAGGCTAGGCGCCGCCCTGGGCCTGCTCCTCGCCGCTGCTGGCCTCCCTCTCTGCCACCGCCAGGGACGTGGTCCTCTCTTCCTCCCGCAGCTGTGCCCTCCGGCGCCACCTCGCAGTGCGTCGCCAGGCCCCAGCTCACGAGCCCTGCCGGCCTCTGTTCTGCCACCACCGGGTCGGGCTCTAAGATCCTCTGCCCCACGAGGTTCTGTCGGTGTCGCGCCACCAGCGGGCATGCGCCCTATGCTCCTCTCCCGGCTCTCCTCCATGGATGCCGATGCCCGCCTCCCTGTTCCGTCCAGCGATGTCGTCGTCGATCTCCGTCGTTTCTGTGAGCTCCGCACTGCTCCTCTGCGGTCTCAAGCTCACCTCCACCCCGGTTCGCTGGCCTCGCCGCGTCCTCACCATCTCCCTGTAGTTGCGGTGTCGAGCACGTGTTTGAGCGTTGGTCTGAAAGGGGTCACCCCTCCTTGGAGTAATTTGAAGCTAGTGGCCCTCAAGTTGCTTGGTTGCTGCTTGTCTCCTCACGATGGCAAGGATGGTTTGGTGTTGCAGCTTTGAAGGCCCCTCGAGGATGGTGTAGTATGACAATTTTGGATCCTGTGAGGGAAAGGTCGTGATGTTGTGGCGTCAATCATGTGAATAAGATGGTGTCATCTAGAGATCCCGACATCGATCCAAAATCATCACGACACTCGAAGTCGTAACCTGAAGGTCGTGGACATGGACATGAAGCTGGAACGCCAAGTACTTCTTCAAGGATCCGTTGGTCGACACCCCGAAGACCGACCCCGGCGAGACCGAACCCCGAACCACATCGAACAAGATCACCGAAGTCCATGTGTGACCCCTTTTCCGAGACCCTTATATTTTTATAATATATAAATATACTGTTGCATATTTATTTGTCATACTCGCATGCATATTGGTGTGGTTTGGGGGCCTTATGCCGATTCACCATATAATTGAATATGGAGACCATATGCGGGCTATCCTAGTCTTAGTTTGTCTCCATTTAAATTTGTGTAGCGAACCGGTGCTATCTTTTGCCATGTTAAGACAACATTTAAATTGCGGGTATCTAAACAACATGAACTTAATAATTAATTGTCGGGACCCCGGTTCCGTTAATATTGCCTAATTGCATCGCACCTTTGCCATGTCATACATCATACATGCATCATGCCCGATCTTCTGTCATAGTATTAAATAGTGCATCCGGTGTTTGTGCTAGTGTTTTGCTTCTTCACGGACTAGGCCGATGAGTTGATGCGAGTGTCGATCCGATCTTCGGATAAACCTTCGACAATGTTTTCAGGCGAGCATTCTCCCCCTTTATACCTATCTTACTTTTATAGTCTTTATTCCCCCCTGTTGATCTATTGCTATCTGTGTTGCGATGCTCTAGTTTTCGTACCCGGGATATCCCTTGCAGCCTTATATTGCCTTGGACACATCCTATTACCTGTTGTTTGGTAGATAGTTGGACTTGCGCGTCGTAGCCGCTTGCTCAAGTGCTGTTGCGTGTCGTCAAGTACCTCAGTTGTTGGAGTGTTGCCGCATGTTTAATGTTGGAGATGATCATGGCTTTAATTACTGTTTAATAACTAAAATTGAAGTAGGTAAATGCAGAGGCACCGGTGGGTAATAGACAATATTTGGTTTTTAACCGCTCACTGGTGTCCCGTAGGACCCCGAGTTCTTGACACCTGTTCCGAGATCGAGCGCGCTAACCATAGGTGGGGTGTGTGGGCACCCCCATCGGCTTACTACATGATTTCAAAGTATTGTACCGGGGGCCACAAGTAGTTTGGGGCTTTATTACTATCCTGTACTTATGCCATGCTTTACTGCTTTATTTAAGATTGTGCGTGGAGCACCTGTACTGTTTAGGACCGTGACACGTTTTCGCTGTATCGACAAGCCCAGTCACACTTTCGGGTTCCCAGTCGTTTACAGCCGTCTACATAAACCCGTCCGTTTCGGAGCCGGCCAACTTCGTTGCGGGTAGCTTAGTGGGGTGGCCCCCATGTACTTGCTTTGGGTCTGGGAAACGTCATGACTTAGGCCCCGCCGACATACTGATGGGTGTATGTTAACTGATCTGGCAAAAAGGGTCGAAGTGCGTGTGGATACTTTGGTGCACCCCTGCAGGGTTAAATCTTTTCGAAAAGCCGTGTCCGCGGTTATGGACAACTTGGAGCACAGTTCTCGATCATAGACAACTATAACTAAAGTTTACTGTTATAATTTGACTTGTATCCGATATGACTAGTAATCAGCTTCACTGCAACGGAATGGCTAAATAAAAGTACCAACAGCTGCTGGGTTTGGGATATCTCATGCTAATCGTATCTGACTAGTAAGTGTTGCAACTACAACGGAATGGTTAACTAGAACTGCCCACTGCTTGTTATATCAGGATGCTATCTATACCTGACTAGTAATTGGTGCAATGATAACTGAATAAATAAAACTGCCAACGGTGTGAGTTCCTCGGTTGACTTCCTCGTTTGGTCTCGAGGGGGAAACACCAGGATGGGTATGTTTGGTGGTAGTATCAGGTTGGTTCCGAATAGGTCTTTCTTATCCCTCTCCGATAGCCGCTATTTGTATCGAGTCTCTATAGGTTGTTTAGTGCATGCCGCGCTGCCGCTTCAGTCCACCATACCTATGTAGGTGAGGACCGCCGAATTCTAGTCTCGCCGTGTACTGGCCTCAGTACTGACCGCTCTCTCCTTTTCCTTTGCCCTTTGTCGGCACCCCTTTTGTTTAAGCAGGTTTTGAGATCGACGTCGTTAGCAGGGTTACCCTTCCGGCTTGGCCTGGGCAGGGTTATGGACGCCATTGGTTATTCTTCAGGGCTCTTAGCTCTATTTGCTTCTTGTCCGTAGTCGGATGATGTATCGTTTTCAAGGTGATTTGGATCTTTGTATTGTATATCTGTATTCTTGACCCTTGGAGTCGTTGTTGTATATATCTATTTTGTGGGTTCCATCGTGGACTATTGTGTAATGATATTACTTCGTTTTCCACCCACACGAAAGTGCCTGGTGGGCACCTTTGAATCGTTTCTATGTGGGTTTGGCGGGATTCGCTAAGACTTGCATAGGGCCGATTCTGAGGGTGTTACACGGGTGATAAGCGGTGCTGAACTTTAACTTGGTTCCTAATCCTTCTTGGACTTTCTGCCAAAATCTCGAGGTAAATTGGGTTCCTCGATCCGACACTATGGTCTTGGGGGTTCCATGCAGACTAACAATTCTGGCAACATATAACTCTGCTAGCTTTGAACTCTGGTAGGTTGTCTTGACAGGTATAAAATGAGCTACTTTGGACAGTCTATCAACAATGGCCCAGATTGACTCATTTCCCCTACTCGAAGTAGGCAAACCTTTGATAAAGTCCATTCCGACAGAATCCCATTTCCATTCCGGAATCTGTAAGGGTTGCAACAGTCCTGCGGGTCTCTGATGTTCCGCTTTGACTCGTTGACAGATATCACACTTGGCGATGTAGCTTCCAATTTCTCTCTTCATCTTGTGCCACCAAAATTGCTCTTTCAAATCCTGATACATCTTTGTTCCTCCAGGGTGGATAGAATAAAGAGTATCATGAGCTTCCTGCATGATAACTTGCTTCAGCTCCGAATCTACGGGCACACAGATACGTCCTTTGTACCACAGAACTCCTTCTTCGTCTTTAGTTTATCCAGGTACCTTTCCTGTACCAATACGATGTTTGATTCCGTCAATACTTTCATTTCCCTTCTGGGCTTCCTTGATTTGGCTAATCAAAGTGGGTTGAAGTTCAATGCTAGCTAGAAATCCTTTGCTAACTAGCTCAGTCCTAAACTGCTCCAACTCCTCATACAAACTTGGCTACTTCTCCTTGGTCATGGTGTTTAGCTTACACGGCAATCTGCTAAGAGCATCCGCTACCACATTGGCTTTGTCGGGGTGATAGTGAATGTCAAGGTCATAATCCTTGATTAACTCTATCCATCTCCTTTGCCTCATATTAAGCTCCTTCTGAGTGAAAATATACTTCAAGCTTTTGTGGTCTGAGTAAATCTCACAGCGATTACCCATAAGATAATGATGCCATGTCTTCAATGCCAAAACTACGGCTGCTAACTCAAGATCATGGGTCGGATAGTTCTGATCATGCCGCTTCAGTTTTCTAGACAGATACACGATAACTTTGCCTTCTTGCATTAACACACATCTGATACCAATCTTGGATGCATCACAGTACACATCAAACGGCTTCTTGATATCTGGCTTGATCAATATTGGGGCTGAAATCAATCTCTTCTTGAGCTCTTGGAAACTTGTTTCACATTTGTCGGTCCATTCAAACTTCTTGTCCTTCTTCAACAATTGGGTCATGGACCTGGCAATGCTCGAGAATCCTTCTATGAACTTGCGGTAATATCCCGCTAATCCGAGAAATGCACGAACTTGGGTTTGAGTAGTTGGGGCTTCCCATTCTTTGACATCTTTGATCTTGGCGGGATCAACAGCGACTCCTCCGGCAGACACAATATGTCCTAGGAATCCTACTTCTTTTAGCCAAAACTCACATTTGCTGAACTTGGCATACAACCGATGCTCTCTAAGGGTTTCAAGAATGATCCGCGGATGTTGCTCATGCTCTTCTTCTGACTTGGAGTAGATAAGGATATCGTTGATAAACACAACAACAAACTTGTCTAGAAAATTCATAAAGATCTTATTCATGAGATTCATGAAATAAGCAGGGGCATTGGTTAATCCAAAAGACATGACCGTATACTCGTATAATCCATAACGATTAGTAAAGGCGGTCTTCGGAATATCCGTTGCATGAATCTTAAGTTGGTGATAACCAGTCCTAAGATCGATCTTAGAGAACACATTTGCTCTAGTCAACTGATCAAATAGATCCTCTATCTTTGGCAAAGGGTACTTGTTCTTGATGGTGACGTCATTCAACTTCCTGTAATATGTGCACAAGCGGTTGCCTCCATCTTTCTTGTCAACGAATAACATTGGCAATCTCCATGGTGATGCGCTTGGTTGAATCAAGCCTTTCTCCAGCATAGCATCCAACTGCTTCTTCAATTCCACTAACTCTGAGGGGTTCATACTATAGGGTCTCTGGGCTATGGATCCAGTTCCGGGGATTAGTTCAATAATGAACTCGATATCCCTATCCGGGGGCATACCGGGCAATTCATCTGGGAATACGTCGGGGTATTCATAGACTACTCTGACTTGGTCAATGGTGGGTAGGGCTAGACTCTTATTACACTTGAATTGACGGGGCAAGGTTTCAGATATATGCTCTACTGATACTCCAGAGCTACTGGTCATGGTGATGGCTTTCTTGGCACAGTCAATCAATCCTTTATGCTTTGACATCCAATCCATTCCTAGTACTACTTCCAACCTTTGGTTCCAAGTACTATTAGGTTGGCATAAAAATCTATCCCATGTATTCTGATAGGCACAACTTTGCAAATTTTTCTAGCTTTTGTAGTTGAACTAGGGATTTGAACTATCATGACATGCTTCAAGTTGGTTGGGTGAATCTTACTAGTGCATGCAAATTCTTCGGTGACAAATGAGTGCAATGCTCCCGAATCAAATAACACTCTTGCTAAAACTGAGTTGACAGCAAACATACCCAACACTACATCTGGCGCTTCTTGGGATTCTTCGGTGTTCATGTGGAAGAGATGGCCATTGCGGTTGTGAGGGTTCCCTGGGGTAAATCTTCTTCCTGGTTGAACACGACGCTGCTGTTGAGCTGGGGCGTTCACATTGGCAGTGGCGGCAATCTTCTTGGGGCACTCATTGGAATAGTGACCCTTCACTCCACACTCGAAACAAGTAATCTGAGACTTGTCTTTTGCTGACACGGGCACAACATTGCTTCTAGTTCTGGGTGCAGTGTTGTTGTTGTTGCTCTTGGGAGGTGCACAGTTGAAATTGTTGTCGTTGCCAGGGTGGTTATTGTTTCCTCCGGACTTCACATTTCCTCCGCTACGGTTGGGGTAGCTTGGGCGAGACATTGGGGGTCGATTGTTCCTCGGTGCATATCCGGCAGAAGGGTTGGGACAGTATTTCTGGTGACTGTTCGATCTAGCTTGGTTCATCATATGACGTTTGTGGTTGTCGTTTTCTTGATTAATATTCCCTTCCATCTGAATGGAAGAGTCGACTAGCTCTTCGAGATCCTCGAAACAGATGTTGACGAGGACTGTCTGCATCTCATCATGCAGTCCGTTCAGGAATCTCTCCTTCTTCTTGGCCTCCGTGTTGATCTCATTAGGTGCATACCTGGCAAGGGACAAGAATCTGTCATGGTACTCCACTACAGTCATTCTGCCTTGCTTCAATTCTCTGAATTCATCCCTCATTCTGGTGACTAGACCCTGCGGCACGTGGGTGCGGCTGAACTTGATTTTGAAGGCTTCCCATGTCATCACTTGACCATGGTTCATTGTGTGGGTGCTGTTCCACCATGCTCTTGCATCTCCTGCCAAATAGTGGGTGGCAAAAAGAACTTTCTCGTTGGCATCCACTCCTGCTACTTCTAGGTTGTTCTCCATTGTCTGCAACCAGTCATTAGCATCCAGTGGGTTCTCCGAAGTGCTAAAGATTGGGGGATTGGTATTCTGGAAGTTTTTGAGTTTGGATCCATGATGATCCTGATTTCCATGGTTCTGATTGTTGTGAGCCATCTGGGTGATCTGCTGCAGTGTTGCTAGATTAGCTTGGCGCTCTGCCCTACTAGCTTCACAGTCTGTAATGAGAGTCTATAGAATCTGCAGCATTGGTTCTTGCGATGAGCTGCTCCCTCCTACGAGTCATCTAAAGATTGAGATTGATAAAGGGGTAAGAGGGAAAGTTCTAAGGTTCATGGTTTTGATTTCAAAGCTAAAACTTTGAGTTTGACTCAGGTTTTGCAACTAACTTCTTTTCATTCATTCAAGCAAAGCACACAATACAAACACACACACAACATTAAAGGAAAACAGATGGTTTTAAGAACCATTCTGTAAGCTACGATACAATGGGACCAATACTCCTCACTCTACGATAGTGCTCTAGTGCATCTACTCATCATCGATGAAGTCAGAGTCATCATCGTCGGTGTAGAAGTCCACGGCATCCTCCTCTAGATAGTCATCATCATTGCTGAGGTAGGAGTCAATATCTCCTTGGATATCTTCACCTTCCTCTTCTTCTTCCTTTGCTGCAAGCTGAGCTTCTTACTCCTTGAGGGTCTTCTCGAGGTCGGCCACCTTCTTGCGAAGATGTTCAATGGTGTGATCCTTCTTGGCGCATTGACGGTAAAGAGACTGACGATCCTTGACGAGCAGTGAGAAAGTCTGGGCCTTCTGGGCGGCAAGGGCGAGGTTGTGGTTGGCGACCTCTCTAGCATTGTCCAACTCCTTCTGTCTATTGTACAGTAGGAAGTCGAGGTTCTCCACTTAATGCTTCAATATTGGGTGACTTGGCATCTCTAGCGGCATTCCCATGGAATCACGCCTTGCATAGTGAACAAAGCGGGTTCCTTGGATTAGGTTGACACTCAGGGCACACAGACGTGCGAGAGCTTCATGCATTGCCCTGGCTAATCCATCTAGCCAGTTGTTCTCTCTCACAGAGAACTGAATCCTCCCAGATACTGGTGCTTCTATCTTGCCTCAAAGATCAGCAGTTACTAGCCATTGTAAATATCCTCCTGGTGGACCCGGGAGTTGAGCTCCAAGGAATTCCGAATGAGGACGCTCCAAGAACTCAGACAGTGAATCCAGATCCCTCTCGAAGATCAGTTGGTGTCAACACCCGGATTTTTAATCCCAGATGCCTGTTATGCCATACCTCGCAATCCTAGGATTACCATTTTTGCGAGACATAACATATTGGATATCATAGTACATCATCCATTACAAACAAGGTCTTACACAAATAAGGATTTCATGATCCAGTATTAGTACAATCAAGTAGCAGAATAAATAGCGTAGCGGTGGGGTCCATCTTCAGAGTCACAGGCAATGCTGACGATGGAAGATAGTCCTAGTTATCATAGCCGTCCTGATATACTTCATCTTGGTAATCTCCTTCATAGTCTGGCCATGAGAATATCCAGGGACAAAAGCCATGAGTACTATTTAAGTACTCGCAAACTATCACTAACAAGTAAGATAGTTCTAGTAGAAAATGCTAAACTCTAAGTTTAACTATAAGGTTAAGTTTGAAACCTAAGTTGAGTTCAGAAACAAAGAAAGATAAAGAAGTTTGAAAACACCTAAGTGGGAACTTAATTATCATAGTCACAACTCTTTTGTGGTCAAGTCATGTCACAATTCACTTCATAAGTTGTTTTTGGAAACATCTGACAATGGAATAGTATGGCCACTCCAAGTGTCCATAACCGCACACGCGGCTATTCGAATAGTTTGACACTCTGCAAAGGTGGTACACTTTCACCACAAGATTCGATACATCTGTCAGGGATAACCCTGAATCATCATACTTAGTATGCAGATAATTAAACATAACCTTTCCTTTACACACCCTAGTATAAGCACCTCTCCTATGAGAATGGCCTCCCAACCATGACCATCTGTCATCTTGGGCACTGCATAGGTGGACAACATTGAGAGGTAGCCTCAGCTCAAACCTCTCCCGCGAGGGAACTAATACTAATGCATATAAACTTCCGGCTAAGCCTTACCCAATTTAGGTATTGTGGTTGTACGGTAAAATTGGAATGGTATCTCATCCGAACCCAACCATCAGTTTTATAAAAGGGCTAAGGCTCATGCCTCAACATTTTCATCATCATAAACCATTTGTGTTTCTCAACACATGTCAAAACATCTCAATAGAATGACTCATCATTCGAAGGTTTTCACAATTCATTTTCACCAAGTATTCCCATCTAAAGTGATCTAGTTTTTGGTTTAGCTCTAAACTACTAAGTTAAGAGTGTTCACTAAGGTGGGATGCTAAGATCAATCTCATGCCAGGGAATGACATCTAAGTCTAACTAGATAGGTCAAGTTTTATACTCTTTATGCTACCTTCAAAAACAAGTAAAGGACTTTGGTAAAGTAAAGAAAGTAAAGCTTGGAAATAAAACTTGGAATAGGTATAAGTCCAATTGGTATAACCAAAGCATGTCTAATGTCTTTGCTTAGGTTATCTAGATTGCAAGGGTTAGCTTGCATTCTTAATGATGGCTTGCCTTGTGTAGTGTAGTGGTTGAAGTTTTCTTCCTCCTCCTCTTGGTAGAACTCCTCCTCCTCGTAAGCTTGGTCGGTACTATCGTCTATAAATACATACGGGGTACATAGCCACCACACAATACTTAACTAGTCTACTTAGCACTCTAAGGTACACATTTGATGATCTAATCTCATCACAAGCATCACAAGGTTTAATTAACTAGCTTTATTCTTTTTATTTAAGAAAAGTAATTTCTACTCATTGAAATTAACTAAGATTTAATATTATCCAATTAAAATATGGGATCATGTGGACACATGTCATCACCACATATTCTAACATATGGGAATATGATTTAAAGGTTGAATCACATTTTAATAAGTTTAAGTTTAATATTTAATGATTTAAAGTGACTAGAAATGCCTATATAGCATTATTTTGGTACTAGTCTAAAGTCACTGCATTCAAACCTTAATATTATTACATATTCAGATAGGTATGGTTAAATGTGATTTTTGAGAGTTGGAATCAACTCAAAAGCTATTAGGGTTGATTTTATAAAAATGTATGAATGTGCAAAAGCTTCTGTCTTGTTATTTTTACTAGGAGAGATCTCTAATTCTAATTGAATTAAATCCAACGAGCTTGGATAGATCTTTTCAGAAGCTTTCCAACAAAATTTGAATCACTCAATTTGGTTCAGTAAAACTTCCTGAATTGATTTTTAAACTAAGGGACAGAATTGAGTTTAAACCTAAATAGAAAAATCTAGGTTTGAATTACTGGGTCAACGCGGGAAAGGAAATGGGCCGGCCCAGTGATGCTCAGCGGCGCAGAGGGAGGCTGACAGGTTGGTCCCGCTTGTCGGCGAGACTTAAAACCCAAAACGGTATCTAGCGATCTAGGCCACATGATTATAACGTGGATCAACGGCTCACAGTCGTCATCGTCGATGACGGACTCGTCGCCGGCGAGACCGAACCCTAAACAAACGGTGGGGGTCTAATGGGGACGTACCAGGGCTCCAGCTAGTGCGGCGAGGCAGGCAAACGAACTGGACGGCAACAGCGGTCCTCCTGGCTGCTCTTCGCTCTGTCTGCGGGTTGGGGCTAGCCTGGAGGTGGAGGTGGACCACGAGCGACACGCTGGGCAAGGTGTGTGAGGCTGGCGGCTACTGTGGCGCGCTGTCGCCGGTGAGGTGCTCGAGTAGGCTCGGCATTGATGTCCATGACCATTTGGTCATGGGCACAATGCTTGGCCGGGCTAGAAAGGGGTAGGGGAAGCAGTGGAGAGAGTTTGGTTGCAATGTGGGCGACAGGTTAGGCCAGAACACTGCTCACACTAGTATTTTTGGTTTTGGTCTGATCTGTGCCCACCAAGTGTTTGACAAAATGGCCGCAAGAAAACAAGTTTTAAATTTTGAAATGAAAATTGGTGGGTGCTTTGATATGATGCTTGGTAGACTGTGGTTGCTAGGATTTGCCAAATGGAATTCATTTGAGTGGTTTTTGAAGAAGTGTGATCCATACATATGAACTACATTCAATTTTCAAATGTCATTTAAATTTAGTGTTTGGAAGTTTTTGGGATGAAACAAAGTGGGCCTTAGCACATCACTACTTGTACTAACAAGGGGTACAAAGAACCACAATTGTTTTTGTTAAGATTTGAGTTCTAGGAATAGACAAAGTAGGCTAGGTGATTAAAATGGCAAAAGTGACCATTTGCTTATTTTATTCTTTTTGATTTGTTTTTCTTTGGAATTTGTTTGGGAATGATCTAGATGATGTTTAATTCACCTTAGAATCATTTTACAACCAATGGATCACGCAAACATGGCAATTTAAAACAACTCCTAAATTAAATGCACACAAATATGAATGCTTAATCATTTTAAATGGAAAAAGGTTTTGTTAACCCTTAATTGGGTAGCTTTGATCTTGATTAACCTTGGATTAAGTTTTGGGATGTTACAGTTGGCCTTGGTTTCCCAATTGGTAGAACTTGCTGTATTGAGCTTCCATCTATAAGAATTTTAGGATGAGAAAGTTAGTGAAGTGATCAAGTGTGTCAACGTTTTATGTAGTAATGTAAGAATTTGGAGGAACATGATTTTTTTTGAGAGAAAGAATTCCCAAGGGTAAGAGAGGAAATAGTTTTCATAAATACTCACTTTGGTTTTTGAAACTAAGTTTTTGTTCGGACGTCCATTCTAACTAGGGTCTCCTATGGTCAGGATGGCTCTGATACCAACTTATCAACACCTGGATTTTTAATCCCAGATGCCTGTTATGCCATACATCACAACCCAGGATTACCATTTTTGCGAGACATAATAGATTGGATATCACAGTACATCATCTATTACAAACCATAATAAGGTCTTACACAAAATAAAGGATCTCATGATCCAGTCTTAGTACAATCAAGTAGCGGAATAAATAGCGTAGCGGTAGGGTCCATCTTCAGAGTCACAGGCAATGCTGACGATGGGAGATGATCCTAGTTGTCGTAGCCATCCTGTTGTCCTCCTTCAGGATAGTCCTCCTCATAGTCTGGCCACGGGAATAACCAGGGACAAAAGCCATGAGTACTCTTTAAGTACTCGCAAACTACCACTAACACGTAGGATAGTTCTAGTAGGAAATGCTAACTCTAAGTTTGTTTGTAAAGTTAAGTTTGAAACCTAAGCTGAGTTTAGAAACAAAGAAAGATAAAAGAAATTTGAAAATACCTAAGTGGGAACTTAGTTGTCATAGTCACAATTCTGTTATGGTCAAGTCATGTCACCATTCATTTCATAAGTCATTTTGAAAACATCTGACAACGGAACAGTATGGCCACTCCAACTGTCCATAACTGCGGACGCGGCTATTCGAATAGTTTGACACTCTGTAGAGGTGGTACACTTTCATCACAAGATTCAATACATCTGACAGGGATGACCCTGAATCATCATACTTAGTATGCAGATAATCAAACATAACCTTTCCTTTACACACTCTAGTATAAGCACCTCTCCTATGAGCATGGCCTCCCAGCCATGACCATCTGTCATCCTGGGCACTGCATAGGTGGACAATATTGAGAGGTAGCCTCAGCTCAAACCTCTCCCACGAGGGAACTAATACTAATGCATATAAACTTCCGGCTAAGCCTTACCCAATTCAGGTATTGTGGTTGTACGGTAAAATTGGAATGGTATCGCATCCGAACCCAACCATCAGTTTTTATAAAAGGGTTAAGGCTCATGCCGCAACATTTTCATCATCATCATAAACCATTTGTGTTTCTCAACACATGTCAAAACATCTCAATAGAATGACTCATCATTCCAAGGTTTTCACAAATCATTTTCACCAAGTATTCCCATCTAAAGTGAATCAAGTTTTGGGGTTTAGTTCCAACTACTAAGTTAAGAGTGTTCACTAAGGTGGGATGCTAATCTCAATCTCATGCCATAGAATGACATCTAAGTCTAACTAGATAGGTCAAGTTTTATACTCTTTATGCTACCTTTAAACAAGTAAGAAACTTTGGTAAAGTAAAGAAGGTAAAGCTTGTAAATAAAACTTGGAGTAGGTATAAGTCAAAATGGTATAACCAAAGCACGCCTAATGCATTTGCTCAAGTTAAGTGGGAAAGTGTTAACTTGCTTAGTTCTAGCTTGCAAGGGTTATCTTGCATTGTTAACTTGTATAATGCTAGCTTGCCTTGATTGGTGCAGTGGTTGAAATTATCTTCCTCCTCTTCTTGGTAGAACTCCTCCTCCTCGTAGACTTGGTCGGTACTATCGTCTATAAATACATACGGGATACACAATCACCAAACAATACTTAACTAGTCTACTTAGCACACTAAGGCACACATTTTATGATCTATTATCATCACAAGCATCACAAGGTTTAATGAACTAGCTTCATTCTTTTTATTTGATAAAAGTAATTTCTACTCATTGAAATTGTGAGACCAGGCACATGGCTTAATAGGATTGATAGGATACCCATATCAACAAGTTACAACTTCTTTTCCAGAAGCTCATTCGAAAAGAACTCTAAGGTTAAGCGTGCTTGGCCTAGAGCAATTCTAGGATGGGTGACCGACCGGGAAATGGGTAACCGGGTGCGCACAAGTGAGGACAAAGTGCGCAGAAAAGACTAGTGTTGGTCTGTGGGGCCAGTCTAGATATACTATTAAGCTGCCCGGAGTGACATCCCCCGGGCCTAGGAGTGGACGGGGTGTTACAAGTGGTATCAGAGCCGACCCTTGCGATTACACGAGTGTGTGCGGGTTAGTGGCGGGACATGTGGAGCATGGCGCGTGTGGCCCGGAGTGGACACGGCATGGCACATGTGCCGGCACAGACGCACAGACGCGTGCCAAGAGGGAACGTTCCTAGGGTGTGCTTGATCGATGAGGGCATCGATCTTCTAAAGGGTGGGTGTATGTGAGACCAGGCACATGGCTTAATAGGATTGATAGGATACCCATATCAACAAGTTGCAACTTCTTTTCCGGAAGCTCATTCGAAAAGAACTCTAGGGTTAAGCGTGCTTGGCCTAGAGCAATTCTAGGATGGGTGACCGACCGGGAAATGGGTAACCGGGTGCAGTGAGGACAAAGTGCGCAGAAAAGACTAGTGTTGGTCTGTGGGGCCAGTCTAGATATACTATTAAGCTGCCCGGAGTGACACCCCCCGGGCCTAGGAGTGGACGGGGTGTTACAGAAATTAACTAAGATTTAATATTCTCCGATTAAAATATGGGATCATGTGGACACATGTCATCACCACATATTCTAATATATGGGAATGTGATTTAAAGGGTGGATCATATTTTAAATAAGTTTAAGTTTAATAATTAATGATTTAAAGTGACTAGAAATTCTTATATAGCATTATTTTGGTACTAGTCCAAAGTCACTGCTTGTAAACCTTAATATGATTACATATTCATATAGGTATGGTTAAATGTGATTTTTGAGAGTTGGAAACAACTCAAAAGCTATTATGGTTGATTTTATAAAAATGTTTGAATATGCAAAAGCTTCTGTCTTGTTATTTTATCTATGAGAGATCTATAACTCTAAATGATTTATATCCAACGGGCTTGGATAGAGTTTTTCATTAGCTTTCCAACAAAATTGGAATCACTCAATTTGGATTTGTATAACTCTCTGAATTGATTTTTAAACTAAAGGACATAACTAAGTTTTAATTAAAATAGACAAATATATATTTGAATTACTAGGTCAGCGCGGGAAACTAAATTGGCCGGCCCATGTACACTCCGTGGCGCTGAGGGCTGCTGACAGGGGGTCCCGTATGTCAGTGAATCATTAAACGCGAAGTGGTACAGGGCGATAAGGACCACACGATTAGAAAACAGATCAACGGCTCACGGTCGTCGTCGACGACGGACACGTCGCCGGCGAGACTGAACCCTAGCACGGTCGGTGGGGGTACGGTGAGGGCATACCAGGGCTCCAGCTAGTGCGGCGAGGTGGGCAAATGAATGAGATGATAACGATGGGCTCAGGCGAAGTCGCGGCAGGGGCTGAGGTGGACGAAATCAACGGAAACGTCTCCTCCTCTGCTGCGGCTGCCTCCGGTGAAATTCCGACGGCCTGCTGCTCGAGCTGCTCCGGCGAGAGGTGGGGAAGGACTGGTGGAGAGAGGGGAGTGGAATGGTGTGGCGATTGAGGCTAGGGAAGGCCTCCTTATATAGGTGCGATGAGGCGGCAGTGAGGCATGGGCGGTGCTCGTCGGTGACGATGGTACAGGGGGCTACCGGCGTGGGTGAGGTAGGTGGACGGTGGAGTGCCTCCTGGCGGTCCTCTATGGCTTTATGGCGCAGCTAGGGGCGGTGGCCATCGGTCGGGAGTGTCGCGCGCTCTGGGAGACAGAGGTGGTGATCGACGTGGTTCCCGGCGATCGTGGGTCACGCGGCGGTTCACGGCCGTGTCTGGCGGGGTGAGATGGTCAAGGCGGAGCGACGTGCGCAGTCTACGGTCGAGGCGCGGTATGTGGCGTGCTGGCGGCGAGGGCGCTCTGGCATTCTCTGGCTGCACGTAGAGACTTAGTGCGCGGCGTTTCCTCGGTGGTCCAGGGGATGGCAGTGATCGTGGGGTGGACCGTGGGCGGCGGTGAGGTCACGCCTCACTCTCTGGAGCGGCAGAAAGGGGTTGGCGGTCTGCTGCGAGCTGCGCATGCTCGACCGGCAAGCATGGCGTCGGGGTGGCATGGTACTGGCGCTGGGGACTAGGGATGGGTTAGTTTAGGCTTGGTTAGAGCTAGGAGGGACAAAGGGAGTAAGTGGGGTCAAATGGGTGGCAAACTTCTGTAGAAACAGTGATATCACTAGTGAGTTAGTTCTATGCATGCCAAGTGTTCGACCAAATGGCCGCATGAACAAAAGATTTGAATTTTTCAAAGATTTTTGGTGGAGTGGTTTATCTTATGCTTAAGCATCTAGGTTTGCTTGGGATTTTGAAATGGAGTTCATTTGGATGGTTTTTGAAAAAGGGTGATCTATACATATGAGCTAGATTCCATTTTCAGTTGTCATTTAGATTTAGAGTTCAAATGTTTTTGGAATATCACAAAGTGGGCCTTGGCACATCACTACTTGTACTAGCAAGGGGTGCAAAGATCCACAATTGTTTCTGTTTGAAATTGAGTGCTAGGAACAGCCAAAGTGGGCTAGGTGATTAAAATGGCAAAAGTGACCATTTCCATTTATTAATTCTTTTTGATTTCTTTTTCTTTGGGATTTGCTTGGGGATGATCTAGATGATGTGTAATTCACCTTAGAGTCATTTTACAACCAATAGATCACTCAATGATGGCAATTCAAAACAACTCCTATTTTAGATGCACACACATATGAATGCTTAAAGATTTTAAATAGAAAAAGTTTTTGTTAACCCTAAATTGGGTAGATTTGATCTTGATCACTTGGATTAAAGTTTTGGGATGTTACACACTCTAACCCTAAGTCTGGGGGCCCGCGAGCACCACCACCCTAACCCTAAGTCCGGGAGGCCCATGAGCACCACCACCCTAACCCTAAGTCCGGGAAGCCCGCGAGCACCACCACCCTAACCCTAAGTCCGGGGGCCCGTGAGCACCACCACTCTAACCGTAAGTCTAGGGCCCACGAGCACCACCACCCTAACCCTAAGTCTGGGCGGCCCGCGAGCACCACCACCCTAACCCTAAGCCCGGACGGCCCGCGAGCACCACAACCCTAACCCTAAGTCCGGGGGCCTGCCAGCACCACCATCCTAACCCTATCTCCAGGGGGGCGCGAGAATAACATATATCTATTATAATATATCTATTAATAACATATATATACTATACTCCATATATATACTATACACATATATACTATAATCCATATATATACAATATACTATATCTATATACTATATCTATTATATTACAATATTCTATATATAAAAGATACGAGAAATAAAAAAAATATATACTATATCTATTCTATTACTATACACAAACATATATATACTATATCTATATACTAGTAATAATTATTAACATATAAAAAAGATACAAGAAATAAAAAAACATATACACAAATATATATACTAGTAATAACTATTAACAATATAAAAAAAGATACAAGATGAAATTAAAAAAAAAGTGGTCAGGCCGGGGGGTGCTGCCCGGGCTCGCCGGGGCCGGCAGGGACGGAGAGAGGCAGCACGGTCGGGGGGCACCGCCCGGGATCTCCGGGGCCGGGGCCGGAGGAGGCGCATCACGCGGCGGGGGGACGGAGTTACCTCCAGCGGGGCAGACGTGCGCGGCGTCTGGAGAGGCGGCGGCGTAGCGGGGCGGCTACACGGACGACCAGAGAGGCGGCGAGGCGGTCCACATTTTGGTAGCCTGCCAGCGTCGATGTCATCATCCTCACGCGTGTCCTGTTGCAGAGTGTGGAGATGGAGATTGGGGGAGCGAAGCGGCGCGTATTTAAGTGGATGAACCTTTAGTCCTGGTATGTGGCTCGCACGACCTTTAGTCCCTAGACTTAGGGTTAGGGTTTAGGGCTTAGGGTTTAGAGTTTTGGGTTTAGGGCTAGGGTTTTGGGTTTTGGGTTTAACTATTATATTTTAGGGGCCTTTAATCTCGGTTCCCTCCGCTTCCCACCATATTGTCCCACCTTTTCCGCCAGTTCCCTCCGCTTCTCGCCATATTTTCCCGCCTTTCTCGCCAGTTTCCTCTGCTTCCCGCCATATTTCCCACCTTTTCAGCCAGTTCCCTCCGCTTCCCGCCATATTTTCCCGCTTTGTCCCTCTATATCTAGGTCGACCACCATGGCCATACACACATCCACATCTTCCCCTCTCACAACAATGGACACCGCATACTGGGCCATTCTGACCCTCGAGGAGACTGAGGCGATGTGGGCCTCCAGCTACCCATGCCCGCCAGGCTACCGGCTGCCCGCCGACTGGATGTTGAGCACTGGAGGAGTTCCTGTCCCTCCTGTGCCTCAAGGTTCCGCCCGCCAGGCTGACATCATGAACCACTTCTACCTCGAGCTCACGCCAGAGTAGCGGATGGATCCCCATTGGGATCCCGACAACTACGACACTTGGAATGCCTTCTTCGCTAACCGATAGGAAAAGGAGCTCGCCAGGTACGAGGGTGACGGCTCACCCCCATTGAACCACAATGAGGTTGGTCAACGCCTATGGTGGGCAAACCGGACTATCGTCGGTGTGATGCGCTACATCGCCCAGGGAGATCATCCTCGCTTGCGGTGCCCGCACTTTGACCCTCCACAGAGCCACAAGAAGGGTGGGGATGGTGAAGGTTGCGGGCTACGTGGCATCGGCATCCAGGAGCCCCCTCCCTCGCGAGTCGTGAGTCCGAGGCTGGAGTGGCATTTACCCCTAGAATATGCCATGGCTAGGCTTAGGATCCAGCCGCGTGCGCCTAGCAACGACGATGATGATGATGACGAAGACGACCATGAAGCTGTGTACTATAGGGCTAGATATGAGTATGACTAAATGGGGCCTTTAGTCCTGATTTCTTAGTCCTAGTTTTTTAATAGTAATAAATGTCTTGAGTGTTAGTCCCGGTTTGTGGCTGGACCGACGGGACTAAAGGGGGGACTTTAGTCCCGATTCCGTAGTTCTAGTTAGAAACCGGGACTAATGGATCATTTCCTACTAGTGTTGGTCTCTCTACAACTTTCCCGAACTATGAAGATGTTGTTCTATTCTTGTGCCGAGGAGCTAACTAATTTCACATATTAGGGAGTACATCTATGGCCAACTTGTTGGAGATGCCGGAGGACTGGGCTCCGGCGGCATCTCCCTCAAGTTGGCTGTAGTGTTGTCCCTGCTCTTGTAGTTCATAACTTCTCTAGCTAGATCAATATGTCGGGGAGCTAACTAATTTCACATATTAGGGAGTGCCTCTATGGCCAGCTTCACAGAGATGCCTAAGGACTAGATCCTTAGGCATCTCCCTGAAGCTGGCCGTAGTGTGATGTCCCTGCTCTTTCACACCATATTGTTTGCAGTTGATAACTTCACAAGGATGCCTATTTATAGATTAAAACAGCACAACATAGTGTCGACACTCACGACATAATGTCGACACTCACCCATGTCATAGTGTCGACACTCACCCCTTAAGTCCCGGTTGGTTTCTTCAACCGGGACTAAAGGGTTGGAAACACCAACCGGGGCTAAACATATTTCCCGTCATGTTTTCCCGCCATGTTTTCCCGCCATATGTTTGTCCCGCCGCGTTTTCCCGCCCTTTCCCTCTATATATAGGTCGGCAACCGTCATGAACACCACACATCCACACATTCCCTAGATTTATGTCTCAAATAAAAGGTTTAAGACATTACATAGATTTATGTCTCAAATAAAAGGTTTAATACATTATTACACATCACCAACATCTAGTGTTGTGGTTTTCTTCTGCACCGTAGCCATGGAGAATCTTCATCATTTAACAGGATGCTTGGGTCAGTTTTCACTTTGAATGGCGGAATTTTATGAAACTTATTGTAATCTTCTGACATGTTTGTCTTGTCATCCACTCCCACGATGTTTCTTTTCCCTAAAAGAACTATGTGGCGCTTTGGCTCATCGTATTCTGTATTCTTTTTCTTATCTTTCCTTTTTCTCGGTTTGGTAGACATGTCCTTCACATAGAAAACCCGAGCCACATCGTTGGCTAGGACGAATGGTTCATCCATGTATGCAAGATTGTTGAGATCCACTGTTGTCATGCCGTACTTTTGGTCTACATGTACCCCTCCTCCTGTCAGCTTGACCCGTTTGCACCGAAACAAAGGGACCTTAAAAGTAGGTCCATAGTTAAGTTCCCATATCTCCTCTATGTACCCATAATATGTGTCCTTCTTCCCATTGTCATCTGTTGCATCAAAGAGGACACCACTGTTTTGGTTGGTGCTCTTTTTATCTTGAGTAATCGTGTAAAATGTATTCCCATTTATCTCGTACCCTTGGAAAGTACATATAGTCGAAGATGGTGACCTGGCCAATAAGTACAACTGATCTCCAACAGTGGTGTTATTCATGAGATGTGTCTGCAATCAACTGCCAAAATTCTTCTCGTGTTCCCCTTTAATCAAGGAGTCAAGCTTCCCCGGGTTTTCGGAGCATAGAATATTCTTGTGTTTCTCGATATACGGAGCCACCACAGTGGAATTGTGTAGAACTGCGTAGTGTGCTTGAGTGAAAGAATGCCCGTCCCTACATAACATTGATTTCCTTCCTAGTGTGCCTTTTCTAGTCAGCCTCCCCTCATACTGAGATTCAGGAACACCAATCAGCTTAAGGTCAGGAAGAAAGTCAACACAAAACTCAATGACCTCCTCTGTTCCATAGCCCTTGGAGCTGCTTCGTTCTAGCCTAGCACGGTTATGAACATATTTCTTTAAGACTCCCATGAACCTCTCGAAGGGGAACATATTGTGTAGAAAAACAGGACCGGGAATTCTAATCTCTTCGACTAGATGAACTAGGAGGTGCGTCATAATATTGAAGAAGGATGGCGGGAACAACAACTCGAAGCTGACCAGACATTGGACCACATCAATTTGTAACCCTGATAGACTTTCTTGATCGATTACCTTCTAAGAAATTGCATTGAGGAATGCACATACCTTCACAATGGCTAGTCGAACATTTTCTGGTAGAATTCCCCTCAATGCAACCGGAAGAAATTGCGTCATAAGCACGTGGCAGTCATGAGACTTTAGGTTTTAAATTTTTTCTCTTTCATATTTACTATTCCCTTTATATTCAACAAGAAGCCAGACGGGACCTTGATACTGAAAAGGACTTCAAAAAAGATTTCCTTCTCTTCTTTGGTAAGAGCGTAGCTGGCAAGCCCTTAAAACTGCCTTGGATGCTTGCCGTCTCATCCTTTATGATGTTGCTGGTCCTCCCGTGTTGCCTGGGTATCTTTTGACTTCCCATATAAGCCCAGGAAGCCTAGAATATTCACGCCAATATTCTTCGTCAGGTGCATCACGTCGATTGCAGAGCGGACCTCATGCACTTTCCAATAGGGTAGCTCCCAAAATATAGATTTCTTCTTCCACATGGGTGCGTATCCGTCGGCGTCTTTCGGAATAGGTTGTCCTCCAGGACCCTTTCCAAAGACTACATCGAAATCCTTGACCATACCAAATACATCAGCACCAGTACGGGGGACATGCTTCGTCCGGTTTTCTCCCTTGCCATTGAAATGCTTGGCTTTCTTCCTTAAGGGGTGACTTGGCAGAAGAAAATGACGATTGTACGGGTACACATTCTTCCTACATTTATCCAGATATATACTTTCAGTCTCATCTAAACAGTGCGTGCATGCATTGTATCCTTTGTTCGTCTGTCCAGAAATGTTACTAAGAGCAGGCCAATCATTGATGGTTACGAACAATAACGCTTGTAGGTCAAATTCCTACTGTTTGTGCTCATCCCACACACACGTACACCTGGTTTGGCCCACAACTATAAAAGTTCATCAACTAATGGCCTTAGGTACACATCAATGTTGTTTCCGGGTTGCTTCGGGCCTTGGATGAGCACTGACATTATAATGAACTTCCGCTTCATGCACAACCAAGGAGGAAGGTTGTAGATACATAGAGTCACAGGCCAGGTGCTGTGACTGCAGTTCTGCTCCCCAAAAGGATTCATGCCATCGGTACTTAGACCAAACCATAAGTTCCTTGCATCATCAGCAAAGTCCGGGAAGTCTCTCTCGATTTTTCTCCACTATCGACCATCAGCAGGGTGCCTCAACTTCCCGTCTTTCTTACGATCTTCCATGTGCCATCGCAACAACTTTGCATGCTCTTTGTTTCTGAACAAATGTTTCAACCTTGGTATTATAGGAGCATACCACATCACCTTAGCAGGAACCCTCTTCCTGGGTGGCTCGCCCTCAACATCGCCAGGGTCATCTTTTCTGATCTTATACCGCAATGCAGTGCAGACTAGACATTTATCCATATTCTCGTACTTCTCACCGCGGTAGATAATGCAGTCATTAGGGCATGCATGTATCTTCTGCACGTCTAATCCTAGAGGGCAGACAACCTTCTTTGCTTCGTACGTACTAGAGGGCAATTCGTTATTTCTTGCAAGTAGCTTCTTCATTATTACCAGCAACTTTTCAAATCCCGAGTCAGTCACACCGGTCTCTGCATTCCACTTCAGCAATTCTAGTGTGCTACCCAGCTTCTTCTGGCCATCTTCACAAGTTGGGTACAACAATTTGTTGTGGTCCTGTAACATCTTCTCGAACTGCAACCTCTCCTTTTCTGTGTCACAGTCTCGCTTTGTATTAGAAATGACCCGACCAAGATCATCAGCGGGCTCATCTGGTTCCCGTTCTTCTTCATTATCTTCCATTGTGGTATCAGCGTATTCAGGAAACATAGATCGGTAGTTGTCATCATCATTCTCTTCTTCATCGTCGTCTTCCATCATAACCCCTCTTTCTCCGTGATTGGTCCAAACATTATAGCCGGACATGAAGCCAGACCAAAGCAGGTGGCTCTGAATGACTCTTGAGGAAGTGTGAGCCTGCTTATTCCGACATTCAACACATGGACAACATATAAAACCATCCCGCCGCTTGTTCGCCTCGGCCACAAGGCGAAAAGAACGTACGCCTTCTCTGTAAGCGTCAGAGCGTCGGTCACCGTACATCCATGGATGACTCATCTGCATCATACAACCATATATATCAAACGTAATCACGATGATAAAATTACTATCATGCAGTCTAAACGAGAAAATACTTGCTAACCTTTTAGGACACCTAGAAACAAAGATGAGAAAACTTAAGTGTGGCTCTGGCACCTCATATCATATTTTGTCTTGTGTGAACTCAAGTGGCATCGCACTAACAGGCATTTCACCGAACACCTCTAGTGCATATGAAGAAAAAAAAGACCACAAAGTTATACCCACCTCACATAGGAAAAAAACAGGAGAGAGTGGAGGGCTGGGTGCATTATATATAGGGTCAGACTATTAGTCCTGGTTTGAGACACAAACCGGGACTAATGGTTCTACCAGGACCACGCGGGCGTTCCCAGACCCATTAGTCCCGGTTTATATCTCAAACCGGGACTAATGGTCCCTTACGGGCCGGGATAAAGGACTTCAGCATCCTCGGGACGTCTGGTTCGGACCATTAGTCCCGGCCCTAGCCACGGCCGGGACTAGTGGCCCGAACCAAAGGCCCATTTTCTACTAGTGTGTGAGCTCAGTTATGGTAGGTGCCAAAATATAGTAGACGCACCAGCAGATATGCGAATACTTGAGACGTCATTGTGACATGCGGCTCAAGTAAGTGATGTGGTCCCGGGTGGTGGCAGGTAGATGCGCCTCAAGTATTTTATGAATATAGGAGGCGCATGTTGAATGTAGATGCGCCTCAAGTATTTTATAAATATAGGAGTTGCATACTGAATGGGATGCAACTCGAGTAAACAGATCCCACCCCCACCCCCAGATCGCCTTTTAAGTTTTGTAAAAAAAATAAACAAAAATGATAAAAAATTCAGAAAAATAATTCCTTTGAGTTGTAGTTAGATTTTAGGGTATAGTTGTAGACAAAATTGAAAAACATGAATTTCGATGTATTTTAAAAAAAAAGTCATGGAATGGTAAAACGGTCCTAACTTTTGCATACGATGTCGGGAAAAAAAGTTTAATATATCAAAATGATCGTCTTGAAATTTCCTACTTGATTTCAACGGCTGGAAGATTTTACAGATTCCCCAAATTCAAAAAAGTTATGGCAGACAGAAGTTTTTTCTGCAAAAAAATAAAAAAGAGGGAGAAAATTTGAATCATTCTCTCCTTCTCCTCCCTCTTCCTTCTCCACTCGGTGAGCTCCTCCCTCCTCCTCCTCTACCCCGGTGAGCTCCTCCCTCCCCCTCCTCCACCCCGGTGAGCTCCTCCTCCTCTACCCCGGTGAGCTCCTCCCTCCTCCTCCTCCTCCACCCCGGTGAGCTCCTCCTCCTCTACCCCGGTGAGCTCCTCCTCCTCTACCCCGGCGAGCTCCTCCTCCGATGACGACCACCCCGGTGACCTCCTCCGGTGACCCCCTCCTTCTCCTCCGACGAGCCCCCTCATTCACCCACCTCCTAGTCCTCCTACGGCGACCCCCTCCTCCGGCGACCCCCACCTCCGGCCAGATCTGGCCAGTTTTTTTTTTTGAGATTTGAAAACTTATTGGAGACGCATCTGTAAACTTATTGGAGTCGCATTAGAGATGCGCCTTGTATAATATACATATGTGAGGCGCATATCAATATGCGCCTCCTATAAATATAGGAGGCTCATATTGATATGCACCTCGCATATGTACAAATACTAGCAGCGCAGCGCTAGAGGCGCATCTATAATGCGACTCGAATGGCTTTTCATATGCGTCTCGAGTAGGCTTTTCCCTAGTAGTGTGTTGAAGGGATTGGCATTTTCGAAGCGGTGCAATTTTGCACACCAAGTGCCCAAATCCTAAATTACATAAGTATTTAGTCCGCAGAGGGATGGTCACATGCTAGCATGCATATTACAGGGCTAGAGGTGCTAATTGCTATGTTATGTAGGGCTACAGGTGCTACGAACTCATTTCATTCTTAACTTGAGCAGGTTATCATGATATGAGGAAGCATTTCAAAGGAACCAGGAAAACAAGGTTTCGTAATATGAGGGAAGGACTTCAAAGGAATTGACAAACACCTTCCTCTCTGAACTCGGCATGTGCTACTTGGCAAAATTACCTACTCCTGTGGTGCATAATAACAAAACCGTGCTGGCAAACAATAACACTTGTTGAAGGGATTACCATTTTTCAGACGTGCACTTTTGCACACCAAGTGCCCAAATGATAAATTGTGTGTGTATTCGGTCAGTAGAGAGATGGTCACACAATCACATGCATATTTTTGGCACAGTAATATGTAAAGTTTTGAGGCATATGTGGAACTTACACAATTGTTATCTATATCTAAAGTTTTTTTTCAGAATTTTTCGAAACTTCAAAATGTGGATTTTCAAAAAATTCAAAACAGGCTCCATAGAGCCTGTCCTCCGTATTGACGCTCTCCATGCATATACCTCAATAATGGGTAGTATCATAGATGTGATATCATATGGAACTTTATTTGTTGTTTTGCGGGATCTATAGTAGTACTTTTTAATTTTGTGATCTAGTTATGGCATGTACTCTGTGAAATTTTGTTTGCTAGTAAACAAGGATAAATTAGCGAACAAACTGGATCAGTAATAAGAAATATAAAGTCTCAATATAATATTATATATGTAATATTATTTAAATTACATAATTCAAAACTCGTGAATAGTCTATTCTGGCTTAATTTTTTTCCAAATATGCTCTATCAAATCAGTTTTTAGAGATCTATGAGTTGGACGGTTACGAATTCTAGCATCTCTTTCAAGTATATCCGCAAATGCTGGATGAGTAAATATCGATAGAAGGTCAATCAATGAGCCTGCTTTCTCACTCAAATCAAGAACATTGCTTGCCTCTTCTTTTTCTTGGACTATCATGTTGTGTAGAATAATGCAAGCTAACATAACATGATGGATATCACTTGGTTGCGGTAAAATGGACCATCGGGCCTGGAGCACCCCAAATGTTTGTTCCACATCCTTCCTTCCTCATTGATGTCACTAGTAGGGAACACCTTATAGCCGGATTCCTTATCGACGACGAAGTGGGCACCCTGGTCGCCGGCGGTAAGGCCATCCAGGCCTTCCTCGTGTTACCGCCGGAGAGAAGAAAATGGCAGCGCCGAGGCTGGCCCAATTACCGTCGGCGTAGAAGTCGGGTGCACGCTGGGGCTGTTGTGGGCCGCGTGCCCCCTGGATGGGCCGGCCTTTACCACTAGGGAATGAAGCCCATAGGCGTCGGGGGTACGGTGGGCTGGATGGGCCTACCTGGGCTGAAAAACAGTTATCCCCGACAAATTAGGCCCTTAGGCGCCGGGGGTAAGTGGGCCTATCATAGCGCATCGTCTCAACGACAACTAAACCCCAAATCCACCCATTAGGCCATCACCGACGAAATCTCTCTCGCAACCCTAGCTAGCCGTCCGCCTCACCGTCGAAGGGAAGGAGGAGGAGGCACCCCTCGCTTTTCCGTCCGCCTTGCCATCGAAGGGAAGGAGGAGGAGGCGCCCCCTCGCTCCGCCATACGCCTCGCCGTCATCGTCTGCCTCACCGAAGGGAAGGAGGAGGAGGCTAGCCTCGCCATTGTCGTCCCGTGCCCATCCAGGTTTGATTCACGCCCATCTAGTAGTATAGTCGATTAGTGTCAGGATCCGAAGTTTGATTCTCGCCTCGCCGAAGGGAAAGAGGATCACCAAGATCAAGAATTTGAGGGTAATCCGAGATAAATTGGGTAAATTGCATGAAGATAGTAGCAATTGCTTTGCATTGTAATTCTCCTAGCAGCAGTGTTCATGTAGAATGTAGTAGCAGTGGCACTAGCAGCAGTGAATCGATTTGTTAAAGACTCGCTCATCATGGATATGCCCTTTCTAAATGTAGAATGTAGCAGCAGTGGCACTAGCAGTAGTGAATGTAGTAGCAGCGGCACTAGCCTTGTCTACGGTGGTTGGTACTAGTTAGTTATTTCTGAATCTGACAGACTCGCTCATCATGCATATGCCCTTTGTCACCTTGTCGCTCAGGGCATACAGACAACATGTACATGTTGGTAGCATAGAAAATACTGCATACAAACAGCAGGTAGCAGTTGGTAGCAGTTAGGACTCATTTCCAATTCGGTGGGTAGTAGCGAAATGCTGGCTTACCTGATCTCTTACTATATATGTAGCTGCTAGTTTAATAATGTATGTAGCTGCTAGTTTACTAATGTATGTAGCTTACCTCATTCTGTCCAGTGATATCTTTCTAATGTATGTAGCTGCTAGTTTACCACTAATTAGTCACTTGATTCATGTTGCTGCATACAAGAACACACACTCATTTATCAAGCCAACATCAGTAATCAGATCAAGGAGTAAAATAGGCTTTCAATAGAAACGATTAATTGCTAGAGGCAACCCATGACACCGGTTAACTATAGCATTAGCAATCATCTCTAGATCCTTGGGACACACGTGACCCTCCCTGTGATAAAATGCCAAGAACTTACTGTTACTGTACTACTAACCGCAAAAGCGACTGTTACTGTACTACTAACCGCAAAATTCAGTTTTAGAAAGAGAGAGAGAAAAGGAAGGGTAGCTAAGTGGGATTTACTTGCTTATTATCAACTTCTCCTTTTGTATGTTTTGCTTATTTAAATTATCTAGTGGTTTTATTTAAATGCCCTTGCCACCATTATAATCTACTTCCTAGGTAGCTTAAACAGTTGATGCACTTGTACTGAATGAAGGTTTTCAGAAAAGGTTGCACTTGTACTTGTACTGAATGAAGAATTACACTTGTACTTGTACTTAAACAGTTGATGCACTTGTACTTGTACTTTTTAGAAAAGGTCGTACTTGCACTTGTAATCTACTTCCTATGATTCAGTTACTTGTACATTTATTTTGCTAATATGTTTGTTTGTCTGTTTAAGTAGTATGTCGCAGTCACAGCCAAAGTACCGTGGTGTGTATAAGAAGCCGACAAGGATCCCCACTTGGGAGGCTAAGATCACCGTCGATGGGGTTAGACACCACCTTGGGACATGGCGGTCCGCCGAGGAGGCGGCACGTGCCTACGACTGTATGGCAGTCCAGCACTTCGGGGCAAGGGCGATCCTAAACTTCCCCGAGGATCGATCTAGGGACATTCAAAATAGGCCCGTGGATATGAGAGTCGCCACGATGGCGGAGGAGTGGGAGCACCCATTGGTCGAGAGACAGCTTGTTGACCCTTTGGTCCAGACACTTCGTGAGGATCCTACGGTGATGGCGTAGCAGTACGAGATCTTGGCGACCATTACGTGCCAGCAGCCCGTCCAGGAGGCGGGTCCCTCTAGGTCCGACTGCACGAGCTCCTCCACCGCGTGACCTCAGGGCCCGTACTACAGGTTCAGCCCCGGCGACTTCACCGTCACACCCACGTCGTTTCCTGACCTAGATTTCTTAGGTTTGTCGTCCGACGACGACGCCTGATCTAGCTAGACTTTGTCATATATTACTTTAGACTTATCCTGCTAGACTTTGTCATATATTACTTATCCTGCTAGACGTGGATCAGCTATTTGTCCTTATCCTGCTACTTAATTACTTTATAACTATGCTTACTATGATTCTTCTTTCTAGATAAATATAGAATGGATAAAGTGTGCAATAACTATGCACAACCATTGGGGAGGTGCCTGGACAAGAAGTTCCTCATAGTGCTCCCTATCGGGTTTGAGGTTAGGGTGGTATGTGCTTTGTGAGATACACAGTATCATAGATGTTTCTATATAGAATCAAAAATAAACCATGGACTTTGTTGTATTATTATTGTTTTACTCAAACAATCCCTTGCGCTTGGCGATGGGACTTCATGTACCATTTTCATAGAAACACCATCGACGATGTCGTGTTTGAGGTCACTTTGATGTAAGATGCTGATCTCGACAGGAGTTACATGGTTACAGTCACCAACATAGCGATCAGGACATCTTTCAGTGGACCTGGTTGGATAAACTTCTTGAATGAGCATGACATGCAATACGAAGACAAGATAAATATCTTTCTCATTCATCAAGCAGCCGTAATCTACTACATGTACACAACCCCTGACGATGATATCTAATAGTAAGCTAGCTATGTAGTTGAGACCATCGTATTATATATCGTTTACTCTATACATGCATTTTTATGTGACTTTCTTCTCAATATATATAGATTGAATTATAGCGAAGAAGCGTGCGTCAATTATGGTTAACATAGTTGGCATTGCATGGATAGGAAGATTATCATACCGCTCCCTGCGAACTTTGGTGTTAGAACGGTATGTTCTCTGAAATTCATGTGGAGAATGTAAATATATATATGTTCAATGAAAATCACGACTAATTGTTCTGTCCTATGATTTTACTCAGTCAATCCCTTGCGGTGCATGACATGGATTCATGGACCATCTCCATAGAAGCATGGATGAGGTTGTCGTATTTAGTGTCACTTTGACGCATCATAATCATCCCGATAGGACGTATCAGGTTAGGGTCACCAACAAGGAGGCCCGAACATATTTTAGTAGTCCTGGATGAAACAGACTCCTCATCTTTTACGACGACATGCAAGAGGGATGGAAGTTCAAATCTTTGCTCAATCATACTTATGGCATCATCTATTTCACTTGCTTTCCTTCCGGCTCTTCCGACAAGGGTGAAGATAAGTGAACTCTAGATAATGCTATATGAACCAATGTTGAACAATGTCCTAGCTATATTGGACATTTGGTAGATACTGCTACTGTTTCCTATGTTAATATGTATTTTGTTGTCATTATCCTGTATACTGTGTATTCCTGATGTGTATTCTGTCTATTTTTTCTTTTTTTCTCTGATACATAATATTGCCGACGAACATATTTTATTACCCCTGGCGAAGAGTTGTGCGCCAGTGTTAGGGGACATTATCCCTGGCGAATTGGGATACTCGCTGGTGGTATGCGCAGTTATCGTCGGCGAATCGTGTAGTTCACCGGCTATAATGCATTACCACCGGCGATATGGTCACCGGCGAACCGCAACTCGCCGGTGGTAGATGATTTGGGTGCGCCGGTGGTGAGCCTTTCCCTACTAGAGTGTTTAGCAAACAACTTGTGTTGTGTTTGAGCCATCGGTATGGACTTTACGAATGCCGCCCACTCGGGGTATATTCCATCTACAAGGTATTAACCTTGTTGGTATTGCTTCTCGTTGACGCTACAGTTCACCCGAGGAGCTTGCCTTTTTAGTTGGTCAACAAACAATGGTGATTGATTAAGCACGTTGATATCGTTATTGGATCTGGCAAGATAAAAAAGCATGTCATATCCAAAGATACTGAGAAGCAACCGCCTCCAAAATAAGAGTAGGAGCACATTTAAACCCGTTGGTGAATTGTCCCCTTCATGACAAGGGACATTTGTGCCCTAGCATAAAGATATAACCATAATAGCAAACATAAAAATAGATAATAACATTTATTATTACCTCTAGAGCATCTTCCTTCAAGCATCCTGTTGCGCTTGTCGAGAAATCTTTGTTGATTCATGCTGCCATGCTCCTTCCTTTGAGTTGGAAGGCACAACTAGTTGGTCAATGGTACAAAAGAGACAAGGACTCCCCCACCTTCCACCCGAAACGAGAAGCAACACCTTCTGTCTGTTCTCCCGTGCTTTTCGGCTCCTTCCCCCTTCCTTCTCCGGCGGCCTCGCCGACCGGAGGGGACGGGGAGGAGCCTTGCCTGTAGATAGGGTTTGCGGTGGGATGCCGCATTTAGGCTCAATGCCCATAGAGAGAAGCTTCGCCTGGAGTTTGAGCAGCCAGATCTAGGGCGTAGGGGTCTCCTTCTTCTTCCTTATTCTGCTCTGTGGAGAGCGGGCGACGGTAGAGGAGGCCAAATCTTCTACCAATAAAGTTGTTTCTGTTGGCATGGATGGTTTGCTGCAGGTCAAACCCTCTCTTCTGTTGGCCGGCCGTGGTGGCGGGGGGCGAAGAGATGGCGACGTCGTGCGGCAGGTCCATCTGCTGCTGCCGAGTTACTCTTGGTCGTGTTGGAGCAGCACCAGGAGGTTGCTATGCAGCCCCTTGTTCGATGCTCCTATGGTGGGAGCCGGTGGCAGGGGGCCTGGCATATGCAGCTCGGAAGACCTGCTCGTGGTTCACCGGAGGAACAACAAGAGCAACTCTCTTCTTTGGCTCGTGGTCGGCCGTGGTGGCGAGGGCGAGAGAAGGAGTGCAGTTGGGATGGTTGTTCTGGCGGGTGATGACGTTGAACCGGCGCTTCCGGGCGACTCTGCTTCTTCTCCGGCGCTTCCCAAGCGGAGCCCTAGATGGGACTCTGCTATCTTCAGCCAAGTTTCAGGCCAAGCCGGGCTCGATGGCCATGTCGGTCAGAGCATCTTCAACCTCCAGCATGGGAGGCTTTCTCTCTCCCTCTGTCCGGCGTTCGTCGTTGCTGCAGGGCCAAGTGGTGTCGTCCCCGGCGCTTGCAGTGGTGGCCCGATCCAGAGGCGAGCCTTCGGCGGCGTCTTCGGACTCGATCGCGTTTCTGCGGTCGATTGTAGGGTGCTAGGTGTAAAAGTCTTGGACCATGGTGTAATTTTCTTATTCCTTAGGGTCCTCGTTGTAATTTGTACATCCCTTGCCGCTTAATGGAATGCAGAGTCTAGGCCCTTCGGGGCCTTTCCGTTAAAAAAAACTAGTTGGTCAACTTCAAGAGGGTGACGTGATGGGCATTCCATGTCATCGGTTTTCTCAGGTTAGACATGATGCAAACTTCTTCAAGAGTTTAATATTTTGTTTTAGACCCAATAAAAGTTTTGGAATGGATAATAAACTTACTTAAGGGTTCTGCGATGAAAAGTAGACTTTTTACATTTCAATACAAAATGAATAGTGCTATACACACGACACATACCACATGCATGATTCTTGTACGACTGAGCAAGATCAATTCTCGTCCATCGGTGGCATGAAAGTGCGTCCATCGGTGGCATGAAAGTGCAGGGTACCACCCTATGTTATGTGGGATGATACAAGCATCAGGCAATATTTTGTCGTCTGTGTAGTATTCCCTCCGTTTCAAAATATAAGATGTTTTAGCTTTGTGAATAAAGTATATCTATGCCTCTTTTAGTGTCTAGGTTCACTTCAAACCTAGATAAATCTACACACTAAAAGGATAGATACACTCCATTGACAAAGCTAAAACATTTTATATTTTGAAACAGAGGGAGTAGTTCCGATACGAAACTCCTAATTTCTTGCTAACATTGCTGCAACATACATCTACCATGATGTAAAATTCAGATACTAAGAAGAAAAAAGAATCGAATTCCGCTGTGCGTGCCATGGTTCGTGTTGCACTTGCACTTGAGAGCCTTCCTACTTATTTGTTGATAAGGCCCTTGTTCTCGCTTAAAGACGCGGACACCACAGTAGTGAGATGTTTTTTGATCAACAGTAGTGGGAAGTTGATCCCTTTATAAGATTTCGACGGGACATAGTAATAACTGCAATTATTCATTTCCATTGCCGGAGGATTACAAACTGAAAGGTACAACAAGGCTCTTCTTTATTAATAATGAAACACAACAGTAGTCTTTACGTGGGCGCCCGATTGCCTTTCTCCCCTATTATAAGAGAAGTGATCTTGGATGACTAAATTGACCATTTCTTATTGACCTAGAAATCCCTGCGTTCGTATGCACATGACTCCAGCATTCTGAATGATCTCTGCGTTCTCACTGGAACTCGCCATACCGAAGCGGAGGTGGTGGCTATCGAGGTTCATGTGGATCATTCAGAACGAGAAGAGGGACAGCTTTTGCACAGAAAGGCAAAGTGAAGAAGGTTGCTGGAGTCAAGACTAATGATGTTGTTTTTCTGGGTAAATTTGTTGCCCTCACGACTGGCACTAGTCTGTCTGATAGAGAGCTGGTGTCTAACGATCTAGCTGTTGCTAGCGAAAGCCAAAAAAAAAAAAAACAATGCCAGACGAGAAGAACATTCAGGGCCATCACACGGCACTGTGGGGTCTCCCTCCTACTGACGAAAACTTACCACTCCCGCCATCTCAAAATAAATGACTTCATTTTGTATAGATACACGTGTATCTAACACTAAAACATGTCTAAATACAAGCGTATCTAGACAAAGTGAAGTCAGGACTGAAAGAATAGGGCTGCAAAGACAGAAGCACCTTCCATGTACACCACAGCACTCAGGAACCAACCAACGATCATGGCAAACGCAAACAGAACATACCGTAGGTGACAAACAGGGCAGCTGAATCAAATAACGCAGCTTCTCAAGATGTCGACTTTGCACATACAGACAGGGCCTACGGCGTATCGATGCCACAGAAGAAGCGATGTGTCGCTGTGTACGCGAGCAAACTGATTATACAGTGCATGTCAAGCACGAAAGTTCGCAGCTAGCAGCTCTAACAGCAAAGCTTGAAGGCTTACCAGCCATTGCAGTCTCCCAAAACGAAAATCCCCATATTCACCAGCAGCCATAGGGCGGCTTTCGAAATGAAAATGCCTGCTCGTGTATAACATATATATCTATGCAAAAATGAGCAATAAGCAGGTGGCAAAATGCCAGACAAATGTCTGTCCAGCTGACAGCCTCGCTCAAGCCCAGTTGATGTAAATGGGGATAACACGTCCTGCGTGGTTCCAGAACACCAAGGGCCTGAGGCAGACTTTCTTTGTTCCGTGGCCTGACAAAAATCAAGAGCCATTGCCCAGCCGACAGCATCAAGTTAGCTAGTCGTGGCAGCTATGACTGCAACCCCCCCACCACCAAGAGGTCTAGCCATATCATGAGGAATTGGTTGTCTGGTCCTGCACATGACCACTACCCGTGGTGCACATCTTCCCAACAGGCAACACCTTGCTGCACCATCCCACACAAAAAAGTTGCAACCGGCAGTATCTTCTCCCTAGACTTGTCTCCTTGGATCATTGGACGAATTCGGCCTCCAGCTCGTCCCAAACTGCAAATTATCCCCAGACCGATCACCGGGGCGAACATCTGGGTTCCGGTAACTACCATTTCTTGGGAAAGAGTTGGAATGATCATCCCCACCGGCTCTCATGCCAATCCTGGGTTCAGAAAGCATGTTGAAATGCATCGGTCTTGGTCCACTAGCTCTCATGTTCCTCGTGTTGTTTGAAGAATTCATGCCTCGGGTGTTAGAAGAATTGTTCATGGGTAGGAAGTCACTAGGAATGCTACTCAAGTCCATGAAACATTTCCTCGCCTTCGCATCTGCTACCAGTGCTGCCCAGTCCTCTGACTGCATCAGGGCATTTGCATTACCAATAACCTGAAAAAACAACAAAGACTATTAGCCTGATAGCATAAGTCTAGGAATAAATTGAGGCATATTTCTGGAAGGAGGACACAAAGCATACCCATAGAGCTCTCCTAGCTCGAGTGAGAGCAACATTCATACGGCGTATATCTGCAACAAAACCCACACCATGGTTAGAGGCACGGACGCATGACATAATAATCACATCACGCTCCTGGCCTTGAAAAGCATCAACTGTGTTTATGTAGATATCTTTCCCTTCCTCAGTCTTCATAACCTCCGCAAATTCCCGCTGAAGACACTTCAGTTGCAACTTATATGGAGTGATTATACCAACAGATGCTCTCTTGCCACCATTAGCTTTCAGGAACTTCTGAAGATGACCATACAAACGCAATGCAAACTGCGCTTCATGAACATTCTGGTACGAAGATGACCCGCCCCTGTGGGACTCACGGCCATGTGAGATGTCATAGAAAACATATGGTGCCATTAGTGCATCTCTATAGTAAGCCTCATCGGGCAAGTTGGCAACACTTTCACTATCTGTAAGGCGCCCTTGGTAGAAGTATCTTGATGGAAATTCACGGATCTGGGGATGCATCCTGTATTGCACTGACAACAAAATTGTAGGGCAACCAGCTTGCTGAAACCTCTCAAAAAGACTCCTGCTGTAGAGTAAAGTTCCAGCTGCTTTGCTAATAACAGTGGCAGGAAGCTGTTGTGGATCACCAACCAAGACACATCTAGCTGCACCAAGTGAAAGTGCGGGGAGGACTCCTACTTCACTGGCCTGAGCAGCCTCATCAATAACAACCATATCAAATCCATGACTAAGGTCAGAAAATAACTTGCGGCCACTGCTTGATACTGTAGTAAAAACAATTTCCGCTTCACTGGCGAAACTGGCTTCCAGACTAGCCCTAGCATCTTCTAGATTGAAGTTTCTGCCAACACGGAACCTGCTTTCTAATATCAGCAGGCGTGACATCTCAACCAGTATTTTATCCCTGCTTTCCACTGAAGCAGCAAGTTTCTGAAGCAGAATATCACGGTTACGATCCCTTTGAGCAAGCATATCTGGATCTACTCCGAATGAACCCTGGGATCTACCAGCCTGTGCAACCATATTAAGTTCCCTCTGCAGAATAGCTATCTCCTGCGATAACTGGTGCTCACGGCATTTTAGCTGATGTAGCCAACCAATTACCTCATCACGTCCCTTCATTAAAAGCTGTTCCGTGCGTCGCTCAACTGAAACAGCTTGTGCAGCACGGGATTGTGAATCAACTCCAACACGGGCGACATCAGGGCGGTAGACCCTCATCTCACCATCTATGAAGCCACGGTCAAGAACTCGAGCAAGCAGCTCATCTATTGCAGCATTTGATGGGGCACAAACAAGCATCCGTGGTTTGGGGCAAAGCTTGGGAAGAGTGCGAAACAGGTTCTGATTCATGCTCTGCAAAACCTCATCCATTGAGCCTGCAGCAACATCCTCTGAAACGTTGCTAGAACTATCACTAATTTCCTCGTAACTTTCAGGAGCAAGTTTCTTTAGCAGAGCAGCATAGTAACGTTGATACTGAACAAGATGAATAACATTTAGCATTCCCCAAACAGTATGGGTTTTCCCTGTCCCTGGAGGACCTTGTACCAATGTGAAAGGCCATGGTTCTTGTTTCTTCACTGCCCCATTGCTTGTGCCAGCAGCTGTATGCATTGCAGCCCAATGGATTGCTGATAGCTGAGGCCCATTGAATGAATGATGGAGATGACAAGAAAAGTTTGGAGTGAAACAGTCCGGCATAGAAGGTGGCTGCTCCTGATACTTGGGGAAGTACTCTGGGCTTGGCTGAAGAATTGCATTTTGCATCTGATGGAAAGATTTTGATCAAAACAACTGTAAAATAATAACCAAGAAGGCAGATAGAACTTAACTAAATATAGTATACATCACCTGCACATTAAGACGACGGAATGCATGCAACGCAACATATTCCCTTTGTGTTGTTGCAAGAGAACCAAGAGCAGTTAGATACCATGTGCTTTGAGGTTGGAGTTTCCCCAGAACATTAGTCCCACTGCTACAAATACAACACAAAAGAAGGAATAATAAGATGATGACAGTAAGTACAGGATTCAGTTAACATATGTATAAACAGTAGATAAAGGGTCAAGAATAGTGTTCATAAAATCAAGCAAGATTAGCAAAGAAATATGAGTTTAACTTGAACCTATCATCCTAGCAGCTAAAACCTAAGAAAATTGATTGACCCATGAACCTTATGGCAAAGCCTGTTCGGATGAGCAAGGTTCTGGGGTGTAGCTTAAATTCATCCAATAGGGCAACGGGCTGATATGGTTGTCAGCATTAAGAACTACTCCCTCCGTTTCAAAATATAACATGCTTTAGGTTTGTGAAGGTAATGGATCTAGACATCTTTTAGTGTGTAGATTCGGAGTGAACCTCTCCGAACCTACACACTAAAAGGCGTCTAGATACATTATCTTCACAAAGCTAAAACAGATTATATTATGAAACGGAGGGAGTAGGAAGCTGCAATAAGTTGCAGAGCAGGTATGCATTCCAACTGTTCGATTTAATTGCTAGTGGAAAAAAGACTACACTGTTTGTCACAAGTAACCCTTAGTAAGAAAAAAATGTTCCTGTGATCAATTTAATAAATCTATCTTACAGGAAATCTCATTTACAGACAATGTGAGCAAAGTGGAAGTCTTAATCAGCAAACTACATCAGAGGTATTAACTTTTGCAGTAACATAATCTTCAAGAACGACAGTTAGGTGTAAGGAACTAGCAGCAAGGTTCGATAAAACCAAGTTAAACAAAAGCTTGTTCAAAAACATTGAATATATGGTTTTATCAGTATAGGACAAGCTAAACAACAATGATATCGCGAATTACCAGCTAGAATCAGATGAATTCCCAACATAAAAACGGATAATTGCTCCAATGGGATCACGTGTATCATACGGCATATGGCGCCGAACTCTACCAACAAGCCGTCCACACTCTGACTCGGTATCTTCGTTTGAACCAACAGTCTTCGTATTAGACTTACTTGACTGGGAAGCTAAATAACAAAGAAATGGATACATGAGCCCAGTTTGCCAAACAGTTCCTTGAGAGTAAAAATCTGCACACTTAATACATAACTAAAAAAGGAATACAGTAGAGCTACCTGGACCAGGCCGAGGAAATGACAAAACTGCGACTTCGCCTTCTTTAAAAGTCCATTTACATTCATGTGCTGGTAGAACAACAACATCATACCATCCTGTGCACATCAACCATAATAGTCAGGCAATTGCAGTGAGAAATAAGAGTGCAGCAATTATTATAATTGTTACGGGACATGCCATCGATACAAAAAGAAGTAGAACATGCCTCTTTCACGCCTTTCAACGGTTTTCACGCGCACCATTACATGTGCATCCCTTGATACAGCCTCAGGAGACTCCTCATATGAACTGTATAGCTGAGCTCTGCATTCCTCAAAAAGCAAAGGCTCAAAAACGCTAATGTACTCCTCAGCAGATTCAAAGCTTCCAGGAACAGACTGAAGTTGTGATTCGTCTGTTTAGATGAAAATATAAAATGCTCTTTGTCAAATTAAGGGCATATGAGTAAACAGGGATTTTTACATCAATGATGGAACTGTGAAGATGCAATCATCAGGTACAAGGTACGCATTAAGGGGAAAAAGTCCCACGGTATTGAACATGAGAAGAAAAACAAAGAAGTCGACCTTGAGCAGCCTAGAATACGGAACACAAAGCAATAAATATTTCAGATTAAGCAAGCACATCAAAAGTAATGCATATTCTAATGGCAGAGCACATAATTTTCCAGATAAAGCAATGGTGTTACCATGTTACTTGAATTCAAAAAATCCAAAATAAAAGAGGGAAAATATAGGAGAACTAACCTGGATTGTGCCAGAACTTATCACTTGTCACTTCCTGTAGAAGTCGTTCAATAGATGTGTCGTGATATTGCGAATTATTTGCTGAAGCCTGTTTCTTGGAAACAAGAGACCTCTTGTTGGCAGGTTTCTGATCTGAAGTGTTCTGTCCTGTTACAACTGCTCTGTGAGAAGAGACTGGTCGGCCCTTGAACTGCTTGGAATCCATAGTTTGCCTCAAAGAAGCCTGCCTTGGCACAGATTGTCCACACCCATCTGAGGGGGGTTCTTCAGCATTCATTTTCTTTGACCAGCCCTGAGATGCCAACTCAAAATCACCACTTGATACAGTATTTTGGTCATCTGGAGCAGCAGAATTACTTCGTTCTGACCCCATCCTTTCAGCTTGCCTCTGATCCCTAATGACCACCTGGTTTTGTGTTTCTGCGGCTCCTTCACCAGCACCACGAGACGGTCTTCTGGGTGTTGATATTGTCCCTATGCCAGCTTGCTTTGCATCCTCGTCATTAATTAACACAGTTTGCCTGGCTCGCTTTTTACCCAGCATTGCTACTTTGTGTTCATCCAACCTAGATCTCTTTGCAGGGTTGTTTGCAAGCTTCAAAGCAAAATTGGCTTCTACTCCTCTAACATTCTTTGACCTGTTTCGTGGATCTAAAGCATCCCCAGGTTGATTTCCTTCAGATTCAAAAGTTTTCATGGTTTGTAGTCCTGTTGGATCATGATGTGCTGGATTTCTAGGCGCATCAGCCATTTCAGTGTCCCTGGGATCAGCAGCAGTCTTGCATTTAATCACCTCACCAGATTTAACAAAAAACAGGATCAATTTCGTGTGATTCTATTTTCACTTGAGCAGCTGCAGGAACAACCAACTCTTCTTTGCTTCTGTACATCAGACACTCGGACCACTCACTCTTTGAAGTGCTTGTGAAACCAGATTGAAGGGATCAACCTGTTGTTTAGATCACCACTTTCCTTCACAATTGCCTACATGCAACAACCATAAAATAATTAAATCTATTTTGGCATTTGTCACATAAAAAGACCACATCGGATACATAAACGACCATGTTTAGCAAGTGTAGGAAAATATCAATATTTGAGATGTTGAGCATGTTTTCCATTCTATAATCTACTACAAAACTTCGTAATTACAATATGAAGTTAACTATCAAGCGCCCATAGCGCCTAAAACTGATAGAGCGTCACCCGCATGAAAAGAAACATTGTATAATTCAAGATGAGTTTCCATTTCTTCAATCCAACATATTATTGTTAGCAGGATATACAGAAGTTGACTACAAGAAGCGTATAGTAACTAGCTATAGTGACAGTATTGTATGCCATCCTCGAGAAATTCGTTCGCATGTTTAATCCGGCACTGTATAGAGGTAACCCAGCTCATCTCGTAGGCGCCGATCTGAGTTCCGAGTGGATAATAGCAACAAACACGGGGAGGAGGAGGCGAGGCCGCTGCATGCGTCACCTGTGCCACGCGGAGGGCCGTGAGTATGGTGACAAGGCGTATGCCTCGCCGTCGGTGACAGACGCCGATGCGCCGCCGCGCTCGCCGTGCAGTCACTTCCGCGTCCCCAGCTCCCTCTCCACTTCCGCTTCGCTCTCGCCGCTGGCGCCTTCCACCTCCCCGCCGCGCCGTCACCGATGCGCCGCCACGACCGCCTTGAGGATTTCGACTGGAAGGAAAGCTGGGTGGGTTGGGACAGTTTCCTGAATCGAACCCGGCCCCAGACCAACCCGTTTACGTTCTGCAGATCGAACCCGATGATCAGTCAAACCGGGTCAAGACCGCTGGTCTGTTAACGGGTTCACTGTATTGGTACGGCATGTGAAGAGCAATCTGGAACACGTTTTCCAGTTATATTAAACCAGCCCAAAAAAGAAAAAATAGAGAGAAGAGAAACTAATGCTGACGGCAGGGTCATGATACAAGGTGACCCGCCACCGTTGCGGGAGATTTTACTATTTGCCACGTTTTACTCTGTGCTTTTACTATTGCCACACATTAGACGGTTACCTTTATAATTTGCCCCGTTTCTCTTTCTACAAGTATATTAGTTATTTTAACTTGGATATACACGGTGAAATACAGTAGCTACATACCTCTTGGGCAAACCGGACCAGGTCTGATCTATTAGTCACATCTCTTTCCCTCTTTCCTCTGGTTCAGCGGAGAAATGGAGAAACCGGTGCGGGAGTGCCGCCGGCGGCAGCGGCCAGACTACGGGAGGCGCAGCCATGATCGGCGACCATGAACTGCAGCCACGATCAAGGTACCCAACTGACATAGGTATGGTTACTCGGATGATTATGATTCGTTACCCTATATTGGGTAAGAGGCTTACGACCCATGAAGATTTCAGACGATAGCCCAAGGAAACAACCGACAAAGGCTTTTATTGCATTAGGAAAGAGACCGTAAACCGACATTGTGTTGGTATTATAATCACGCGTGTATGAAACCTATCCGCATACAACTTTGAGACTCGGCCTATTATATATAGGACGGGAGAAGTCCAAGCGAGGGTACCGAAATCTAGAAGACAACTTGTAATAGTGCAATTACTCAATATTCAGGCGACTTTGATTCCATTGTTTTCCTGATATCCGACAAAATCCTCAGTGTTCTCTTTTTCGTGAAACCCCAAGTCCATCACCATGGGCATTGCTGAGGTTACCCCTCGTCAATTGGCGCCATCTGTGGGAAACCTGAACGCTGGACACACGAATTCTGCGGAACGCTCTCCACCAAGCATCAACTCGGCGAAAGCAGATCCACGCCCGCCCACCCCTGTATTAGTACCCGCTGATTTTAACGGTGGATTCGATCTAATCATCGGAAGCTTCCACTTTCAAACAGACAACCCGCAAGAATCACACCCTTCGGCCATGATCGCATCAGAACCGTCGGTGGGAAAAGCTACACCTACGAAGGTACCAGCATCTTGTCGTGGTGGTGGCACGGCAGATGCCATAGATAGGCTAAAGATGAGGCCAATGAGCGCTAGGGGAATCCAGGGAGGAATAACGTGGTGATTCCACGCACAAGTGTTGTTGTATTTCCTCTATCAATGGTGAATACAAGTGCTCTACAAGCTATTCGTGAGAAGGAGACTAGGTCTCTTACCCCCCACGACCTAGTTCTAGAGTTCTATCTTAGACAGAGAAAATGATCGATCCCCCTCTATGGAGGCCCTGGTGCTTCTTATATAGGGGAGCCCAGGTTACAAAGTTAGGGCACACGTGGCAGCATATTCCCCGAATATGCCCCTTGGTTAAAGTTAGATGCTTCTTTATTCACTTTAACGGTTTGTCCGGACTATGGACGTAACCCTCTGCGTAATCCAAGCCTTTAAGCGTCACTAGACACGGGCTACGTCAGCCGACACTGCTCGCATCATCTTTGTCGGCTCTACCTCGCTGGTCCTTCCCTTTGCTTGCTCCGGTCACGCTACAGCTAGCAAAGGCTATCTTTTGACCAACGGGAGATTCCTTTCTTCTTTTAGAAGCCAAGTTATAGCCCGGCATGCGCCTGGATAACCCGGCTACGAGGGTACCTGCATAATAGATAGACAAATATGGCCGACATATATTTTATGTCGGCCGGGTTAATGCTAGGCAGATGCCCCATGGGCCGGGTTACTCCATAAGTCGGCATGCCTTGAGGTGACCCGACCTGCACTTGCTTTGACCGTGCCGTACCTCGGCTAACTCGGCCTTTATACCCCAGCGTGATCCTACTCGGGGGTATCCCCCAACATTAGTCCCCAAAGCTGGTGCGGTCTTAGCAACTTCAGTTGTTAAGGCCACAGCAGGTTCCCTATCTGAATCTGTGCTTCTTCGGCCGAGTTATCTCGTAATCCGTACTCTCTATGTTGATGCTCCATTGGCTTGTTCCGAGTTATTCCTCGCTGGCCGAGTCTTTGCTCACGTATCCGGGTTATCTTTCCTTCTCTCATACGTTTCCCCACGTCCTACGTGGAGGGTAATCATCACTTTGCCTCATTTTAAGGGTCACGCCTGTTTACTGCGCCGGTTATTGTAGTAATGTCAGGAATAACTGCTTCGCACATCCTGTCGCGGCATCGCCTCGTTAACTGTATCGTTGTGTCACATCACGGGATCTTTTGCTCCCTGTGCCCCTTGCTGTGGCTCGCACTTGATTGACTGATCTGCTGTGTACACGGCCACACCGTGCGGTTAGGACACCACAATCGATCCCACTACACGCTTGCAACGCGCGGTTAAATAGGGGGAGGGCAATTTTGGGGGAAGTTCCCCCACTCCACGCGCTCCCCTGCCTCTCTTCTTCTCCACTGCGACGCCTCCGCCGCTACCGCTTCTGTGCCAGCGCTGCGCTGTCGCGACCGCGCCGAGCCGTTCCTCGTGACCGCATCGCCGCCTTCATTCAAGATCTTTGCCACGGGGCCTTGTGCTTCTAGGTTCCCCGCGGCCGGCTACCTCTTCTCAGACTTCATTCTTGAGGAGCTCGACATCGCCATGACTGAAGAGGAGGTCGCCGTCATCGCCCAGCAAGAGGAAGAATACGAAGCTCGTAAGCGGTGGATGGGACGGCGCCTTTGTCGGTCAAGATGATATCCATTAGTTGTACGCGACATGCCGCATCCTCGCGGGTGTCGCCTGCCACCTCGCCGCTGAAGAAATTACTCCCTCTCGTAATCCAGGGGAGTTCATTGTTTTTCTTTCTCACTTCCAACGCGGCTTCGGCCTTCCCGTTTCTGATTTCTTCCATGACTTCATCTCCACCTATCAACTACAACTGCACCATCTCCCCACCAATGCCATTACCTCTCTTTCCTCTTTTGCATCCGACATTGAGGGGTATATCGGCCTCTGGCCCTCCAAGGAGATGTTGATCAAGTTCTTTGGTCTGTGGAAGAATGTTGTCCCGGACAAGCACCTTACTCCGGCTGCGAAACACTTGACCCAATGTGGTGGAGCCTCCATATCTCCTCGCAAGAACTCCGCGTTTCCCCGGGTCACCGGGCTCGAGTCTTGCAAAGGCTGGGCCCGAACCTTCTTCTACGTCCGGAATACCACGGATGAGGACTTGATCCGGCTCCTCCCCTTCAAGATCGGAGTCCTGGACACCTCTCTATGGGACAACATCTCGAAGCGACCCACAGCCCTGGCGAACTTGGTCGACCGCCGGATCAAGGAGCTGCTCAAGGAGAAGTTGCGGGGCGAGGATATCATGATCACATTCATCCGTAGTCGGGTATCCCCTGCAGAAGTGCGCCCACAAGATCTGCTACTTGAGCGGCCCCCTCGACCTCCACCAGACTTCCTCTTTCAAACTCAACAACTCGGCGGTGTTCCGCCGGGTCAAGGCCATCTTCAACATGGAGAAGGAGTTCTCCGAGGATTGGGAGTGGGGGCTTGCACCCTATACCCGGGCCAATCCGCCTCCAAAGGTAAATCTCTCTCTTGCTGTTTTTCCGGGTTTTCTTGGTATGCCGAGCAACTTCTCTAACTCAACCACTGATACTTTTGTTCTCAACGATTTCTCCAGCAACCACTTGAGGATGGCCAGGTGCTGGCGAGCAAGTGGGTGGTGGATCATGCGGAGCCGTACGAGGTGGAGCCTGATCCGGAGAGTTTCTTGCCTACCCCGGACACCACCAAGCGCACCTCTGGTAAGGCCTCTTCTTTAAGGGATTGGCCAGATGACGATGACTCGGATGTTGAGGTTCTGGAGGTACTTGACCCAGTGCCCATCTCTTACGCATTTCCGGTTATGTACGAATCTTTAGCTAACCTGGACAGTCAGGTCCTCGAGGTTCCTCCTCTCGCCACGGGTGATCCGGCTCCTGCCCCTTCCTAGAAACGCGCGGCTACCTCGGCCGCAGCTTCGGAGGTGCCCAAGAAAAGGCAAAAGAAGTCCGGGGTGAAAGCTTCAGCCAATCCAGCAGCCAAGAGCATGGTCCGGAGGGCACCCAAACCTCGGGCACCCCCAACCTCGGACGAGTAAGTCGTTTTCCGTTTGCTTTTGGGTCTTTCTAGTTCTGTCTTTGCCTTTGCCTTTTATCTGTCTTTCTATCGCTTTTTCTGACTTGTTGCTCTTTTATTTTTCTAGAGCTCCCAGGGTCATTCCCCAGAGCGGTTCCAGCATTTCTTCTCTGATCCAGAGCAGTCCTTCTCCTCCCTTCCCCCGCAACGATGATGTTCGCCCGTTGAGTCCTATTCACGAGGACTCCGCGGTTGCGCCTGATCAGAGCCCACCTCGTCATGAGGAGGGCAACGTCAACATGGGGGGCAGCGGAGCGGCCCAGGATACAGCAATGCCGGATTTTCCTAGCTCCTCTGCTTCGACACCACCGCCCAGCTCTGAGGTGCCAGTTTCATCGGCACCTCCCCAACCAATTTCTTCTTCAACCCCAGTTTCCTCTGTATCAGCAATAGCAGTACCTGTAGTACCAACTCCAGCACCACCAGCACCAGCAACAACAACACCAGCAACAGCAGCAGCAACACCACCAACTAGAGCACCGGCCCGAGTGCCAAAGACAACAGCATCAGCAGCAACAGCCGCAGCCAAGCCGCCAAAGAGAAAACCTCAATCCACTGCCTCCGGATCAACGGTGTCCATTGCGGTCATATTTTAGCCAGCCTCTACCGCTCAATCCGGCTCTACAGCTTCGGCTCCTCTCCAGCACCCTGCATCATCCGGCAAGCTCAAGAAAGCTGCCGAGCCAACCAAGGACTCCGCTTCCGGGTCTCCCGCTGCTGGATCTGAGGGCAGTAAGCAACTAGTCTTGCATACCAGTCACGCTGCTGCTCAGCTTGCGAGGCGGGAGGCCCACGCCAAAGGCTTGGTGACGAGCCATTCTTCTAGCGGCGAAAGCTACAGCCCGTTGCTCATAGAATATGTGAACAGCTGGAATAATGCCGAATTTATTGATCTGAAGGATGATCTACCGGAGAAGTTCGGCCCAGCTGAATTCAGCGCTCAAATGAACTCCGCCACCAAGGCTATCTCTTTGGCTGGCCGCATGATGGAGGTAATATTTTTCTTCTTCTATGCTGCTCTATGTACATGAATGCTTATAGATATATCCCCTAGTCCCCGAGCCTCCGAGGGAGTAACTTATTACTCGGTTGGATGCTCCTAGAGAATTTTAGTGTAAGTCCTTAGCATTTTCAGATAGTGATAAATTTAGAGCCGGGTTATGTTCCACTTGGCCTGGATCTTGAAAACTTCAAAATCCACACTCCTAGAGCCGGGTTAAGTTCCACTTGGCCCGGATCTTGAATACTTCGAATATCCACACTCCTAGAGCCGGGTTAAGTTCCACTTGTCCCGGATCTTGAATACTTTGAATATCCACACTCCTAGAGCCGGGTTAAGTTCCACTTATCCCGGATCTTGAATACTTCGAATATCCACACTCCTAGAGCCGGGTTAAGTTCCACTTGGCCCGGATCTTGAATACTTCGAATATCCACACTCCTAGAGTCGGGTTAAGTTCCACTTGGCCCGGATCTTGAATACTTCGAATATCCACACTCCTAGAGCCGGGTTAAGTTCCACTTGGCCCGGATCTTGAATACTTCGAATTATTTTCTCTTTACCTGTGAACTAACATTGTCTTGTTTTCTCAGATCACCACTAACCGCCGAACTGCTGAGTTCCAACGCTTGGTGGACTCATACAAAGACGTTCACGCCCGATACGGCAAGCTGTTGGCGGATCACCAGAAAAAGGGTAACTTTCTTTGCTCAAGACCTTTTCCTTCTCGTCGCTTGTTATCCTTATTAATTATTAATTTGTAATCTGACTTATGCAGCCGAGGTTGAGGCTGAAAACATTATCATGCGCAAGAAACTGGTTGAAATCCAAGGTAATTTGTCTTGTTGTCTTGACCATTGTGCGCTATTTCCTTGACTCGGTAGATATTTATACTTCGGCTCCGCCGGATTATCCCACTATTGCAGTTGCCCTTGAAGACAGCGTACCCATTCTTGATATGATGACACATTTTCTCGAATAAGCAGGAAAGCATCAAGCTGAGTTAAAGAAGAAGGATGACGAGATAGCTCAGATCCGCCTCCAAGATTCGGAAATTACTCGGCTGAACGCCGAAATCCAAAGGCTCAAGGATATCCATAAATCCGAGCTAGATGAGGTGGATCAGGAGTTCGCCGAGGAGAAGGAGCACCTGACTACTCAGATTTCCAAGGACAAGGACCTGCTGCAGGAAGCCGATGTAAAGCTTACGTCGATGACCTCGAAATATGAAAAACTCCAGGCCAGTAGCATCAATGTTCATGTTGAGCTCCAACGCCTCCTCTTCTAGATTTCCCGTGAGTTCCTCTCCCTTGCTCAATTTTCATCTCTCCGGATTCAGTGCTTTTGCTCACTGTTTTCCGTGGTTCTGTTCTCAGGCAAGTTCCCAGAAGGTGACTCCATTGCTGCCAATGCCATGGCCAAATCTCTCCAGCAACGTGGTATTCCCATAGGTCCTGCTGCCGGGTCAATCCCTTACGAGATGGAGGATCTGCTGGTGAGCCTTGTTGCTCGTATAGAGCTGGTGAAGAATTATGGTGCTGATATCATATCGGCAGCGATGCGGATGCTTAACTCTCTCTGGCCCACTGAACCCACTCCCAAGGTAAATGCTGCTCTTATAGCCAAATTGATGGAGTGCGAAACTCAGTTGCACTTGTGGCGAGAGTCTACTACACGAGCCAGGGCTGATACAACACTGCAGTTTGTTCTGTCCTGGTATGAAGATATAGACTTGGAGCTGCTTGAGCGTATGCGCACCGAATCAAGGTGGTCCAATAATCCAGAGTGCATTTCTCAACGCCAATCTTGCGCTAACAAGCTCATCCAGTATTCTTGCTGCCACGCCTAGAATGATGGTACGAGCTATCTTGACGGATTCGATGATGCTGGCGCTTCTGAGGGCGAGGAGGACAAGGGAAGTGAGGGCGAGGCTTCCGAACTTGGCGACGATGCTGAAGATCCGGAAGATGAGGAGGCCAACCCCGAAGATCAGGCCGAGGCTAGCGCCCCACCCACAAATGCTGAAGTACCCCCTCCGTCGGCTGATGACTCGGTGTCTGCTCCTGCTCCTTGAGCATAAAAACACTTAACCATATTTGTCAGATCCCCGGAATTCCAGGTGAAGATGTATTTAAGAACTTTGGTTCGGTTTCACTACAGTTATTGTTGTTTGCTACTAAGTTATTAATGTCGGATTATCGTGGGCAAAGTCCTCGAGTTTCCTTTTCTTGTTCCCCCAATTTTTGACTCGGCTCGCGTCTACCTTGATTTGGTTTTTTGACTTACGAGTCCGAGGTTCAAAAAATTGACTTAACAATACTTGAAACTTTGAGATTAGCTCAAAATAATCCTGCGTAGATGAATAAACTAAATAAAGGTTAGTCCAGATAATAGATGTCGGCTCGCTTACGTTCTTTTCCTTAGTCACTTTTCATGTGCTTCGCAATTCCAAACTTGTTCTCTTGCTTGCCATGAAGCCAATTCTTGTTGGACAGCAGCAAAGTCGAAGAGTTGGGTTTTTGGTGCTCACACATTATTAATCCAACTAAGGTATAAGCAACTTAACCCAGCCGACATATAAAAACATGAAGGCAAGAAAAACAATTATTATGGCAGTCCTCGAGTTTCCGCTTGGGGTGCCGAAGTTTCATTAATAAACCCATTGTCGACATACATACCAACATATGAGTAACTCGGATACATTCACCTCTTTGTCAGGTGTAAAAAGGCCGAAGTAGTGCTACATTCCATGGTCGCTTAGATTCTTCTCCAGACCTCTCCTCCTTGTTCTTTTCCTGTGGCTGTGCATCAATAAGATAGTAGGAATCATTGTGTAAAGCTTTGCTTACAATGAAAGGTCCTTCCCATGGAGGGAATAACTTATGCATGCCAGCAGTGCGCTGCACCAGCTGGAGTACCAAATCACCTTCCCAGAAGACTCGAGGGTTTACTTTCCGGCTATGGTAGCGTCGGAGATTTTGCTGATATATGGCGGATCTGGACAAGGCCAGTTCTCTCGCTTCTTCCAGCAGATCAACATCATTTCACCGGGCTTCGTGCACTTTGGCTTCTGTGTACTGGGTGACCCTTGGCGAATCATGCTCTATGTCGGCTGGTAGTACAACTTCTGCCCCATATACCATAAAGAATGGCGTATAGCCTGTTGATCAATTCGGAGTTGTTCTTAAACTCCACAGTACCGCTGGTAGCTCTTCTATCCAGCACCCCGCTGATCTTTACAGCGGCTCTATGAGCCAGGTTTTTATCCCGGACAGAACTAGTCCGTTGGATCTTTTCACTTGCCCGTTCGATGCGGGGTGGGCTACTGAGGCGACATCCAGCCAGATCTTCTTCTCTCGGCAGAACCTCGCAAATGCTCCTTCAGCAAAATTAGTGCCATTATCAGTTATGATACTATGGGGGTAGCCATATATCAAGATTATATCCTTGAGAAATTTTACTGCCGTTGCCCCATCACATTTCCTGATTGGCTTCACTTCAATCCATTTAGTAAACTTGTCCACCATAACCAAGATATGGGTCATTCCTCCCTTAGCCAGCTTAAATGGTCCTACCATGTCTAGGCACCATACAACAAATGGCCAAGTAATGGGGATGGTCTTTAGTTCTGACATTGGTACATGGGTTTTGGTGGCGTACCTCTGACACCCATTACATTTACTCACCAGATCCTCTGCTTGTTCCAAAGCATTTGGCCAATAAAATCCATGCTGTAAAGCCTTTGCCACTAATGCTCTTGAAGATGCATGATGGCCACATTCTCCTTGGTGGATATCCCGGAGTATATCAAGCCCTTCTTCCGGATCAACGCTTCATTGCAATATAGTGGTTACACTTCTTTTGTATAGTCCGGCATTGATAATGGTATAGGCCTTTGCTCTTCTCTGGATTTTCCTTGAGAGTACCTCGTCATCCGGCAAAATTCCTTCTTTCAGGAAATCAAAAATTGGCTTAGCCCAAGTGGGTATAGGTCGGATGGGAAAAAGTTCCTCATCTATTTCCATTGCCTCCACCGACATAACTCCAGCCGGGTTTAGCTAAATAGTCCCCAGGTTTGCTGAGGCAGTCCCTGGGTTTGCCGAAGCAGTCCCCGGGTTTACTGAAGTGCCTCCCCAGTCTATTTCCATAGGCGTAGCTTCTGACCCGGAGAGAGCCGGGATATAGATTGACTCGGACTCCGGTGACGGGGTAATAGATGGTTTTCTTAAGTGCTCCAAAGCAACATTTGGTGGGATTGGTTGCCAGGATGATCCCAACTTGGACAGTGTGTCGGCTGCCTCATTTTCAACCCGAGGTATGTGGTGGAATTCACATACCTCGAAGAATTCGCTTATCTTTTGAACATGGAATCTATAAAGGGCCATGTTGGCATCCAAGGCATCCCATTTGCTAGATACTTTCTGCACCACCAAATCCGAGTCTCCAAAGCACTGTATCTGACATATCCCTAGTTCTTTTGCCACTTTGAGGCCATGCACCAGTGCCTCATATTCTGCGACATTATTCGAGGCGTTGAAGTGGATTTGGAGGACATATTTTAGTTGATCTTTCTTGGGCAAGGTAAGCACTACTCCGGTGCCTAGTCCTTCCTTCAGCTTCGACCTGTCAAAGTGCATTCTCCAATAGTTGGAGTCCAGCAGAGGTGGTTCGTACTGCATCTCAGCCCAGTCCACAAATAAATCCGCCACAGCCTGCGATTTGATCGCATCTCTTCTATCAAACTGTGGTGCATATGGGGCCAGCTCAATTGCCCACTTTGCTATTTGGCCACTAGCATCTTTGTTACTCATAATCTCCGATATGGGTGCCTCACATATCACTTTGATGGGGTGTTCCTCAAAATAGTGCTTGAGTTTCTTGGTCGACATATACACGCCATACGCCATTTTTTGGTAGTGAGGGTAGTTCTATTTTGAGATCGACAATACCTCGCTTAAGTAATACACCGGCCTTTGCACCGACTTTCCTTCATCTTCACACTCCACCACAATTACTGCACTTACGACTCGGTTGGTCGCGGCTACATAGAGCCACATTGGCTCCTTGGGTAGTGGTGCGACTAAGATTGGTGAAGTAGACAACATATTTTTTAATTCTCGAAACGTGCTATCCGCTTGCGGTGTCCACGTAAATTTTTCTGCCTTTTTCATTAACTGGTAGAGGGGCAAGACCTTCTCTCCCATCCGACATACGAACCGGCTTAATGATGCCAGGCAACCAGTGAACTTTTGCACATCATTAAGGCATTTTGGTAGTTTCATTCTCTCTATAGCCTGGATTTTCATCGGGTTAGCTTAAATACCTCGGCTGGACACCAGAAAACCGAGTAATTTCCCTACAGGCACACCAAAAGTGCATTTTTCCGGGTTAAGCTTCATCCGGAACCGTCTTAAGTTCGCGAATGACTGCCGGATATCATCAAGGAGCGTATTGCTTGTGGCGCCCCGCAAAAACCACTACTAGAAAATCACGGTGTTTTTTGTGCATTGCATCATCATGACCGCATGCTCATGTCATCATGCCACATTGCATTTGAGCATCGTCATCATCATGCATATGTTTTGTCTAAAACTATTTTCTAAAAGCCTAGTTTCGTTTTCTAAAATATCCCCCGTCTTTATTCAAATCAAAACCCCGGTCTCTCCCGGATATTTCGTTTGTCTAAAAACAAATTTCAAACGTCTCTTTAAATAATAATCAAAATTTATAATATTTTTGGGAGGCAGCCATCCAGGCCCAAAAGCCCAGCCGGCCACCTCCAAACCCTAACTAATCCCTAGCCTAAACCAAACCCTAACCCCAAACCATATCCCCACCCTGCCGTCTCTCTCTCTCCCACCCGCCTACCCACTTCACCACCTGACCGCCACCTGGCCCAGCCGCCACCTCACTCCCTCCACTCCCTGTGCGCCACCTCCCCCTCCTGGCCCCACTCCCCTCACACATGCCACTCTCACCGGTGGACGCACGCACTCACACGCGCGCACTCAAATCGCGTCCACCCCGCGGTAGCCCGCCCGCCAGCCCTCCTCACACCAACCACGCACTACTCCCTTGGCCCACCTCCAGCCTTTTCCCGCCCACCTGACCGACCAGCCGCCCCCTGCATGCTCCCCACCATCCCCAGGTCCACCTCCCTCTTGTCTGCGTCCCCGCGCAGACACGCAACCCCAGCCACCCCCGCTCTCCCACCTACCGCGACGCGAGCCCCACCCCCACCGACGCTCCCTCTCTGCTCTCGGTCGCCCCGCCTCCCCGTCGGCCACCGGCCGCCGCCTCCCTCCAGACCGGCCGCCGCCTCCCTCAAGACCGGCCACGCCCTTCACTCCGTCGGCCGCCGGTCGCGTCCCTCCTGCAAGTCCGGCTGCGCCGGCACGTGTGATCTCTGCGCCGACCGACTCGCTGCCCGACCCCGAGCAGGGCGCCGCCGCGTCGCCCTCTCTGCCAGATGAGCCGCCACCGACACCGCCGACCTCAGCGTCCTCCCCGAGCTCGCCCCCGCGCCCTCGCGCGCCCTCGGCCGTTCCCCTCGACGGCCGCCGCCCCATCCGCCCCGCTCCACCCCAGCCCTCCCTCTCCGGCCTCCCGAGCCGCCACGCGGCCGTTCCCCTCGCCGTCGCACCTCTGCTGCCTCCAGTCGACCTCGCGCCTTCCCGCGAGCGCCGCCACCTCCGGCCGCGCTACCACCGCCCCGTCGGCCTCCTCGCACCACCGGTCGCCTCCTCCCTCGCCGCCAGCCCGCACCCCTCCGTCGTGCCCTCGACCTCGGCCCCGTCGAGCACGACCTCAGCCACCTCCTCCCCGGCTCGCCTCTGGCCGCCGGCCAGTGGCCCACTTCGCCGCCCACCGCCCTGCTCTCGGCCGTCCCCTGCCACATTGACCCTGCCCCAGTTCGCCAGCGCCTCCCGCCACCATCAAGGCCCTCCTCTGTCTGCTCCAGCCAGTCGTGTTCCCTCCTATTGCTGGTTGAAGCCGCTCCGCGTGTGTCCTCTGGGCCCAAGATGGTGGTTCCCCTTTTGTTGTTTTCTTTTGGCCACCATCGAGTTTGCTAGATGCAAGCACCCGTGTGCAGTTGCCTTTGACAAGATCTTCGCCGAGGATAAGTATAGCCTCTCGTTCGGGGCTCATCCGCAAGACAGAAACCAGTGGACAACAAGATCGCCCTCATGGACTCGAAGGACGCCGCCCCTCAAGAGCTTCATCCCGTGGCCTTTGACACGGAGCACCGAGACCCGGACCCGGAGAATCCCTGGACACCAAGATCTACCGGCACCGAACCCAAGACCGACAACGTCACCCGAGAACTCCGACAAGGACGCCAAGTTCGTTGAGAATCCGGATGCCAAGGTCGCTTACATGGGACGATAAGCTCTTCATCCCGAATGCCAAGACCGACCCGATACGCGGAACCGACAAGATCTTCGCGACGACAAGATCGACACCGACTAGGGCAAATCCGATGAGCCGCCGACGCCACACCAAGACCTGCGACGACCTCCGAAGACCGATCTCATCGAACCCTGAACCCCGAGACCCTGTCAAACCCCGGACCCCTGGAACCCAAGATCTGCCGAACCCAGATGTGTGATTCTAAGCCCCTATTTTTATAATATGACATTATCAACTGTCGTATAATTAATTCTTCATGCATGCATGGCTATTTGTGGTTTGGGGGCATTATGCCGATTCACCTCATAATTAAATATGGAGTCTATATGCGGGATATCTTTGTCTTATTCCGGACTCCATTTAAATGGATGTAGCGAACCGATGCCATGTTTCGCCCTGTTAATACAACATTTAAATTGCGGGGTACTTAAACAACATGAACCATCTAATTAATTGTCGGGACCCCGGTTCCGCTTAATACTGCCTAATTGCACCGCATCTGCATCATATCATAATCATGCCGGATCTTCTGCCGTAGTATTAAATATTGCATCCGGTGTTTCTTTTAGTGCTTTGCTTCTTCGCGGATTAGGCCGATGAGTTGATGCGATTATCGACAAGTTCTCCGGATATGTAGCTTCGACAGTGTTTCCCAGGCGAGCATCTCTCCCCCTTTTACCTATTTTGCATTTATAGTCTTTATTTCCTCCTGTTGATCTATTGCTATCCGTGTCGCGATGCTTTAGTTTTCAAACACCAGTTATATCCCGTGCAGCCTCTATATTGCCATGGACACCTCCTAATACCTGTTGTTTGGTAGATAGCTGCCCTTGTGAGTCGTAGTTGCGTGCTCAGGTGCAATCCCGTGATGTCAAGTACCACAGTTGTTGGAATGCTGGCAGATGTTTATGGTGGAGATGATCATGTCTTTAAATACAACTATTAAAATGCTAGATATAACTAATGCAGAGGCATCGGTGGGAAATAGATGTTATTTGGTTCTTCCATGCTCACTTGTCCCGTAGGACCCCGAGTACTTGATACCTGTTCCTTGACTATTCGCACTATCCACATCTGGGAGGCCTTATGGACCCCCCTGAGCCAGAGCTTGATTCATTTCTGTTTCTTGGGGCCACAAAGTAGTTTGGGGCTTTATTACTATCCTGTACTTATGCCATGCTTTACTGCTTTATTTAAGATTGTGCGTGGAGCACCTGTACTGTTTTGGATTGCGCCACGTTTTCACGGTATCAACAAGCCCAGTCACACTTTTGGGTTCCCAGTCGTTTACAGCCGTCATCGCAAACCCTGGGTCCGTTTCGGAGCCGACCAACTTCGTTGCGGGAAGCTTAGTGGGGTGGCCCCCTGAAATATTTTATGAATCCTGTGATCGCTTTGTCGTGAAAGCCTCGTTGGGTTTTGAGTTGGTTTTTCCGAGGTTGATCGAGTGTGTGTTGCTATTTGTGCACCCCTGCAGGGTAAATCTTTCTGAAAGCCGTGTCCGCGGTTATGGACGACTTGGAGCATAGTATCTCGATCATAGACAAGCATAACTAAAGTAGTGCTATAAATTTGACTTAATATGTGACTAGTAATCAGCTCAAGTATAATGGAATGAATAATAAAAATGCCAATAGCTGGTGGACCTGGGTTGTTTTGTTATACCTGCCTAGTAAGTTTTGCAACTCCATTGGAATGTGATAAAAGCGCCAACAACTGCTGGGTTTTGGGATTCCTCAGAACAATTATATCTGACTTGTAAATGTTCCAACTATAGCGGAATGGTGATTAAAACTGCCCACTACTTATGCTTCAGGATGACTCATGCTACCTATACCTGATTAGTAAGTGTTGCAACTATAATGGAATGAGTAAAATTGTCAACTGTGTGAGTTCCTCGGTCTGACTTCCTCGTTTGGTCTTGAGGGGGAAATACCAGGATGGGTTTGTTTGGTGTTAGCTTTAGGTTGGATCCAAATAGGTCTTTCTTATCCCTCTCTGATAACCGCCAGTTGTATCGAGTCTCTATAGGTTGTTAGTGCCGCTGCGCTGCCGCTTCAGCCCACCATACCTATGTAGGCGAGAGCCACCGAATTCTAGCCTCGCCGTGTACTGGCCTCAGTACTGACGCTCCCCTTTTTCCTTTGCCCTTTATCGGCACCCCCTTTTGTTTTAGCAGGTGTGAGATCGACGTCGTTAGTAGGGTTACCCTACCGGCTTGGCTTGGGCAGGGTTATGGACACCATTGGTTATTCTTCAGGGCTCTTAGTCCCATTTGCATCTTGTCCGTAGTCGGACGCTCTATCGTTTTCAAGGTGATTGGATCTTTGTATAGTATATCTGTATTCTTGACTCATGGATTCGTTGTTGTATATATCTGTTATGTGGGTCCCATCGAGGACTGTTGTGTAATGGTATTACTTCGTTTTCCACCCGCACGAAAGTGCCTGGTGGGCGTCCTTGAATCGTTTCTATGCGGGTTTGGCGGAAAGGGCTAAAACTTGCATAGGGCCGATTTGAGGGTGTTATAGAGTGGTATCAGAGCTCAGCAGTTGCGATACCCCACAAGTCCAGCCTGCAGGATAACCTAGCTAACGGCCGAAGTAGAGAGTCAAAACTATTTTTGCAAAATCGGTTGGATAGATCTGATTAGGTCCGTTTTACTCCTTACCCCTCTGCTATTCTCCTCTTACCTCTGCGTGTTTTGAATTCTACTCTCTTATCTTTTCTTCAAGTCTAGGAATTCTCGTGGTTGGGGTTTCCATCGTACCTTCAGGGTTTCGCTTCCTTCTTTGGTGACGGTGCTTCTTCAACCGGTCTACATGCTATCTAAGGAATCCTTCATCCGTTGGACTTCTCTTTGTTCCTTCTTGTGCCTTCCGGTGTTTTCCAACACGACGACCTCATCTACGCCAGATCCGATGCAGAGCCTGCATCACTCCTTTGTTCCGAACCTCGTTTGTCGAGATCTCCAGTCTAATTCCGAGAGTTGGTTGCATAACTCACCTATTCGTGTGCAGAGTAATGGTTTGGGTGCGCGATGGACTGATCACCATCCGACTACTCTTATCATTCGCTTTTGTATACCGAATTGGTGGATCCAGCAATTTCACTCTGTCCACGGAAGCTAGAGGTGGCTTTATTTGTTGATACCTCTACCTTCGCCCTTTGTTTCCCGCAGTGTTCTCTCGACGATCACGGACAACAACCTCTTGTTAGTGGTGTCACGAGGATCTACATGAAGCGTGAAGATTCAGATCGCCGGTTTTCTTCCCGGTACCAAGAGGCGGATCTCGAGGGCGAGATCCCTTGTTAGTGGTGTCGAATTGTGGTGCCCCGCAAAAACCACTACTAGAAAATCGCGGTGTTTTTTGTGCATTGCATCATCATGACCACATGCTCATGTCATCATGCCACATTGCATTTGAGCATCGTCATCATCATGCATATGTTTTGTCTAAAACTATTTTCTAAAAGCCTAGTTTCGTTTTCTAAAATATCCCCCGTCTTTATTCAAATCAAAACCCCGGTCTCTCCCGGATATTTTGTTTGTCTAAAAACAAATTTCAAACGTCTCTTTAAATAATAATCAAAATTTATAATATTTTTGGGAGGCAGCCAGCCAGGCCCAAAAGCCCAGTCGGCCACCTCCAAACCCTAACTAATCCCTAGCCTAAACCAAACCCTAACCCCAAACCATATCCCCACCCTGCCGTCTCTTTCTCTCTCTCTCTCCCTTCCTCTCTCTCCCACCCGCCTGTCCACTTCACCACCTGACCGCCACCTGGCCCAGCCGCCACCTCACTCCCTCCACTCCCGGTGCGCCACCTCCCCCTCCTGGCCCCACTCCCCTCACACCTGCCACTCTCACCGGTGGACGCACGCACTCACACGCGTGCACGCAACCCGCGTCCACCCCGCGGTAGCCCGCCCGCCAGCCCTCCTCACACCAACCACGCACCACTCCCCTGGCCCACCTCCAGCCTTTTCCCGCCCACCTGATCGACCGGCCGCCCCCTGCACGCTCCCCACCATCCCCAGGTCCACCTCCCCCTTGTCTGCGTCCCCACGCAGACACGCAACCCCAGCCACCCCCGCTCTCCCACCTACCGCGACGCGGGCCCCACCCCCACCGACGCTCCCTCTCTACTCTCGGTCGCCCCGCCTTCCCGTCGGCCACCGGCCACCGCCTCCCTCAAGACCGGCCACGCCCTTCACTCCGTCGGCCGCCGGTCGCGTCCCTCCTACAAGTTCGGCCGCGCCGACACGTGTGATCTCCGCGCCGACTGACTCGCTGCCCGACCCCGAGCAGGGCGCCGCCACCGGCACCGCCGACCTCGGCGTCCTACCCGAGATCGCCCTTGCGCCCTCGCGCGCCCTAGGTCGTTCCTCTCGCCGGCCGCCGCCCCGTCCGCCCCGCTCCACCCTAGCCCTCCCTCTCCGGCCTCCCGAGCCGCCGCGCGGCCGTTCCCCTCGCTGTCGTACCTCTGCTGCCTCCGCTCGACCTCGCGCCTTCCCGTGAGCGCCGCCACCTCTGGCCGCGCTTCCACCGCCCCGTCGGCCTCCTCGCACCGCCGGTCGCCTCCTCCCTCGCCGCCAGCCCGCGCCCCTCCATCGCGCCCTCGACCTCGGCCCCGTCGAGCGCAACCTGGGCCGCCTCCTCCCCGGCTCACCTCCGGCCGCCGGCCAGTGGCCCGCTTCGCCACTCGTCCCCGGTCGATCTCCGCCCACCGCCCTGCTCTCGGTTGTCCCCTGCCACATCGACCCTGCCCCAGTTCGCCAGCGCCTCCCGCCACCATCAAGGCCCTCCTCTGCCTGCTCTAGCCAGTCGTGTTCCCTCCTATTGCTGGTTGAAGCCGCTCCGCGTGTGTCCTCTGGGCCCAAGATGGTGGTTCCCCTTTTGTTGTTTTCTTTTGGCCACCATCGAGTTTGCTAGATGCAAGCACCCGTGTGCAGTTGCCTTTGACAAGATCTTCGCCAAGGATAAGTATAGCCTCTCGTTCGGGGCTCATCCGCAAGACAGAAACCAGTGGACAACAAGATCGCCCTCATGGACTCGAAGGACGCCGCCCCTCAAGAGCTTCGTCCCATGGCCTTTGACACAGAGCGCCGAGACCCGGACCCGGAGAATCCCTGAACACCAAGATCTACCGGTGCCGAACCCAAGACCGACAACGTCACCCGAGAACTCCGACAAGGACGCCAAGTTCGTCGAGAACCCGGAAGCCAAGGTCGCCTACATGGGACGATAAGTTCTTCATCCCGAATGCCAAGACCGACGCGATACGCGGACCCGACAAGATCTTCGCGATGACAAGATCGACACCAACCAGGGCGAATCCGATGAGCCGCCGACGCCACACCAAGACCTGCGACGACCTCCGAAGACCGATCCTATCGAACCCTGAAGCCTGAGACCCTGTCGAACCCCGGACCCCCGGAACCCAAGATCTGCCGAACCCATATGTGTGATTCTAAGCCCCTATTTTTATAATATGACATTATCAACTGTCGTATAATTAATTCTTCATGCATGCATGGCTGTCTGTGGTTTGGGGGCATTATGCCGATTCACCTCATAATTAAATATGGAGTCTATATGCGGGATATCTTTGTCTTATTCCGGACTCCATTTAAATGGATGTAGCGAACCGATGCCATGTTTCGCCCTGTTAATACAACATTTAAATTGCGGGGTACCTAAACAACATGAACCATCTAATTAATTGTCGGGACCCTGGTTCCGCTTAATACTGCCTAATTGCACCGCATCTGCATCATATCATAATCATACCGGATCTTCTGCCGTAGTATTAAATATTGCATCTGGTGTTTCTTTTAGTGTTTTGCTTCTTCGCGGATTAGGCCGATGTTTTAGCAGGTGTGAGATCGACGTCGTTAGCAGGGTTACCCTACCGGCTTGGCCTGGGCAGGGTTATGGACGCCATTGGTTATTCTTCAGGGCTCTTAGTCCCATTTGCATCTTGTCCGTAGTCGGACGCTCTATCGTTTTCAAGGTGATTGGATCTTTGTATAGTATATCTGTATTCTTGACTCATGGAGTAGTTGTTGTATATATCTGTTATGTGGGTCCCATTGAGGACTGTTGTGTAATGGTATTACTTCATTTTCCACCCGCACGAAAGTGCCTGGTGGGCGTCCTTGAATCGTTTCTATGCGGGTTTAGCGGAAAGGGCTAAAACTTGCATAGGGCCGATTTGAGGGTGTTACATTGCTTTCCTTAGTTTTTATCACCACATCACCCACATATACTTGCACATTCCGACCTATTTGGTCATGTAAACATTTTTGCATGCATCGCTGGTACGTTGCTCCTGCATTACGTAATCCAAACGGCATAGTGCGATAGCAATAAGCCCCATATGGGGTAATAAACGCAATTTTTATTTGATCATCTAGATTCAGGGGTATCTGGTGGAAACCAGAATATGCATCTATGAATGACAATAACTCACACCCCGCAGTTGAATCTATGACCTGATCTATCCTTGGCAATGGGAATGGATCCTTTGGACACGCCTTATTCAGGTTCGTGTAATAAATGCACATATGCCATACCACTGCCACATTCAGATCATCCTTCTTCTTTTCCACTAGCATCGGATTAGAGAGCCAATCCGGGTAGAGTACTTCCATGATAAATCTGGCTGCAAGGAGCCTAGCTATCTCATCTCCAATAACTTTTATCCTATCCTTGGCGAAGCGGTGGACAGGTTGCTTCATCGGCTTAGCTCTGTGTCTCACATTCAAAGAGTGCGCGGCCAACTCCCTCGGCACACCTTGCAGATCCTATGTGGACAAAGCAAAGATATCCCGATTCTCACAGAGGAAGTTGACGAGCTCGCTTTCCTATTTGTCGCCTAACCCGACACTAATGGTTACGGTGCGCTCTAGGAACTGATCATCAATTGGCACTTTCTTAGTATCCTTGGTTGCTTGAAATGACACACTACCATGTGGATTAGTTAGGGACGGCATATGCTGCTGCGCGGACTGAGCCAGTGCAGCCACTTCCATTATTTTCCTCTTCTCTTGAGCGATCACGAGTGACTCGGCCAGATTAGACCCGGCGGACACACATTCAATAGAGCGCATGAAGTCCCCGGCTATGGTTATCACTCCCCTTGGTCCGGGCAGTTTCATCTTTAATTAACTGATGTGAGTACTTGCCATGAACTTGTTTAGTGCGGGCCTGCCAAGTAACGCATGATAGGCGCTCTCCAAATTCACCACTTTGAACTCCAAATTTTCAGTTCGGCAGTTATCCCTCGTACCAAACAGCACATCAACCCGGACCTTTCCAATGGGCTCACAGGAGATACCAGGCACGATGCCATGGAAAGTGGTCCTAGTAGCTTGGAGCATATTCTCTGATATCCCCAACTTGTGCATAGTATCCTTGTACATGATGTTAATGCTACTTCCATTATCTATCAGCACCTTGGAAAACCTGACATTAATATTCGGCCTGATGAACGTCGGATTCAGGACCATTGCGTAGGTCCCTGGACTGGGCATGAGCTTTGGGTGATCCTTGATACTACCTGTAATATCCTGATCCGACCAAGGCATATACCTCACCACTGCCGGCATTACCGCATTTACCTCCATATGCCGGCACTGCAAGCTTTTTCGGTCAGTTTCTTCCGTGGTAAATATGCAGTAGCTTTGGTGATGTTCCATGTATTCATTTCGTCCCTCATTAGTGTGATAACCTTGGTCCTGCTACTGGTGGTTATTCACCTGATGCACCGCATACCTTCTCTCTTGATTTTCATATCTCGGCGGAGGTGGAGGCAACATTAGTTGCTGTCCATTCCCCCCTGTTGGAATGGCTACCGAGGTGCTTCGTTCCGAGGTGCCTGAGCATTCCCCGAACTACCTTGTTCTAGCTTCCTCATCCACTCACACTGCCGGGTCGTATGATTCGCCGGGCTATTCGAACTTGGCGTATGAAATTTGCAAGGTTGGTCCAACATAGACTCGAACGTATACCTCGGGCGGTCCTTTCGCTCCTGCCACTGCTTTTTCTGCTTAGGGGTCCAAGGCTTCTTGCCTTCACCCTTTTGCTGCCAGTTTTGTCCTCCAGTTTTCTGGCGTTGGCTGGCTCTGGCATTGGGCTGATCTCGGTCTACCGCTGCCACTTGCTACGAGTTATACCTATAATCCGGACACTTGTCCCTTCTCTTTCCTCAGAAATCGCTCCTACTTGATGACCCGGAGCCATCTCGGTTGTACTATTCCTCATTCACCTCGCTTGTCATTATCCAGGGTTGAGTTGGATCTCCTAGAGCACATGAATCCACGATTCGGATCGTCTCAGCCAGAGTGGTTGGCATATCTCGCTGTAACCTTTGCCACAACATACTTCCATATCTACAGCCCTGGGCGAACCATGCAATTTCTTGTGATTCAATTACCCCCACACATGAGTTGCGCACGTTGCACCACCGAGTCAGAAAATCTCGGTCAGGCTCATTCGGCCTCTACCGGCATAACGCCAAAGTCTGTGGCCTATTGGGCCTCTTGTAGGTGCTTGAGAAGTTGCTAACGAATAACTCCTCGAAATCCAACCAACAGTTGACACTTCCTAATGGCAAGTTGTTCAGCCAAAGTTTCGTAGGTCCTTCCAACATCTAGGGCACATACCTCACTGCCCATCTCAAATTTCCTGTTGCGATCTTGACCGCTGTTGCGTAATCAATGAGCCAATCCTCTGGTTTGGTACTTCCATCATAGGTCTTTGTTCCTCTCGCCAATTGGAAGTTCGGCACAGGCGGTTCCCTCATAATATGAGGTCCAAAACATGTTGGACCTGGAGGCCCCTGCACCTCAATCATATTCGACCCTTTAAATCCGGTCAAGCTTTAGCCTTGCATCATCTGGCTGCAAGTTTCTGCTTCCTAGCCTTGACCCAATCACATGGTGCTCCGGTCTTGGGTATTTGTCGTTAACCATCGCCAAATAACCGTCATTGTATCTTCCTTGATCCGGATGAGCATTTTGTTGTTGTATCGCTTGGCCAACACTTCTCTCCTGCCGAGGTGCATATGGCTGTTGTTGCTGCCGAGGTGCATTTTGCCCTTCTCCCGCCAGATCACGTTGTCCAGCATTGCCGTTGGCAACGTTCCTTTGACCGGCACTGCCTTGGTCGCGGTTACCTCTGCTGGTACTGTGGCGATCCTCATCAACTTGCACTGCTTCCCTTTTTCCAGCTCTCACCAGGTCATAGGGGACCATCTGTTTGTCTCTTCTCCCAGAATTTACTACTTCTTCTCTCCTGGGATTGTGACCTGGAGATGATGCAGCCCCAGCGGACTTGGTCGGGTTATTTCTAGCCGAATGAACCACGTGCGATGCTCCGGGTGGTGTCGGGTTTGCTTTGTTCATTTCCTCATTTTGCTGGCAAGCGACCCTCAGCAAGTGGTTCACCCTCTCCTGTTGCCTTTCCCGGGCCTCTCCGGTTAGACCCTCTAACTCGGATGCAACTGCATTTGCTGCCCTGAGGTTCTTTGCTGGGGTACTGTACCTCTCCAGCCCTCCTGTTACGATTGTGGCTGTCTGACCCGTCCTAGGCTCATACTCCTTGTCAATCTCAGTAATCAGGTTTCTACCTCGGATTTTCACCCCATCTATGCGGTTTGCCTTTGCATATTTCCCTCAAAGTGATGTTCAAGGACTGCTGTAACTCTGCAACCTTCTTCGCGCCAGCTAGCATTTTCTGCCTAGTTTCCTCCAACTCAGCTTGCGCCTGAGCCGAATCTACTACATGAGCGATTGGTGTTGCTAGGCTATCTATTGCTTGCTGGAGTACATTCTCTAGCCACTCTAGCGGTGGGAACCTAGACCTTGCATGTTTTGGCGTGACTTCCGGATCTGGTGCCGGGTCCTTGCCTGCTCCTGCGTCTGGCGCAGCCATCATGACATCAACGTTGCTAGCGGGGCGAGCGATACGCACACTGCGAGCTGCGCTGAGAGGCAGTTCGCCTCCCTCGACGATGTGCCGCGGATGAACGCAGGGCTCGTCCACACCGACATAGATCTTGTGCGCGCCAAGCTTAATGAAGAGGTTGTTGTGCAGAGGGGGGTGATACGTTGCAAACATATCTATAATTTTTGATGTTCCATGCTTGTTTTATATCTACTTTCTTATGTTTTGTCCACACTTTTGAGTATTTTTGCACATTTTCTAGAACTAACCTATTAATAAGATGCCACAGTGCCAGTTGCCTGTTTTCTGCTATTTTTGGTTTCAGAAAAGCTAGTAAGGAAATATTCTCAGAATTGGACCGGACAAAAGCCCAAGTCAATATTTCACCAGAAGGAATACGGAGTCCGGAGGGGAGACAAAGAGGGGAACCAGGGCGTCCACACCTGGTGGTGGCGTGGCCAGCCCTAGCCGCGCCACCAGGGGGTGTGGCCTCCTGGTACTCCACCGACCTTGCCCCTTCGCCTATATATTGTCTCCGGGAGGAAAACCCTAAGTACCCGATCAAAATTCCACGAAAGAGTCTGTAGCCGCCGCCATCTCCATCCCTAGATCGGGAGGGATCTGAAGCTCTTCCTGGCACCCTACCAGAGGGGAGAGATCACCTTGGAGGCCTTCTTCATCACCATGACTGCCTCTGGTGTGATGCGTGAGTAGTTCATCCCTGGACTACGGGTCCATGTAGTAGCTAGATGGTTGGTACTTCTCCTTTGTGCTACCATGTTTAGATCTTATGAGCTCCGTTCATGATCAAGATCATCTATTTGTAATCATACATGTTGTGTTTGCGGGGATCCGATGGATATTGAGATGCTATTTCAGATTGATTATTGATTCTATCATGTCTATGTTATTTGTGATCTTGCATGCTTTCCGTTGTTAGTAGCTATCTTGGCCGAGTAGATGCTAGCAACTCCAAGAGGGGGTATTTATGCTCGATAGTGGGTTCATGCCTCTAGGAATCTGGGGAAGTGACAAAAATCTCTAAGGTACTAGAGGTGTTGTTGCTACTAGGGAGAAAACAGCAATCCTTTGTTCATACAACAATCGTATTTTTTACTTTACACACTTTGCTTAATGCAATTATCTATTGCTTGCAACTTAATACTAGAGGGGGTTCGGATGATAACCTGAAGGTGGATTATTAGTCATAGATGCAGTTGGATTACGGTCTATGTATAATGTTGTAATGCCCAATCAAATCTCGTAGGAGTTAAGATGATTAGTATATGCATGTATGCTTTCTCGGTGTCTGTCAATTGCCCCGCTGTAATTTGTTCACCCAACATGTCAACTATCTTAAGGAAAATCACCTCTAGTGAACTATGGACCCCGGTCCATTCTTTTACCATCAATCTACAAGCTATTTACTATGTTCTGTTTACTTTCTGCAAGCAATTACTATCTTCCACACAATACGTTTAATCCTTTGTTTTCGGCAAAACTGGTGAGATTGAAAACCTCACTGTAAGTTGGGGGCAAAGTTCTGTGGTTGTGTTGTGCAGGATTCCAAGTTGGAAACAACACCTTGGAGGTGTTTCCTTGCTCCTACTGGTTCGATAACCTTGGTTTCATAACTGAGGGAAAACTTGCTGCTATACTCATCATACCTTCCTCTTGGGGTTCCCCAACAAGCTCAATACGTGTTGAGCCGATTAGGAAGCTTTTTTCTAGCCCCGTTGCCGGGGAGTCAAGGACATCTTCACAAGGGGAGTCCCTCACAACCAATCTCTTTACTTTGTTTTTCTTAGTTTATTTTAGCTTTGTTTGCTTGTTTCTTTATTAAAAACACAAAAAATTAGTAGTACTAGTTTGCTTCTTTATATTAAAAACACACAAAAAATTAGTCTCTATCTCAAAGTGCTATTATGTCTAGCATTGCTCCAATCACTATGTCACCTGAGGAAATGATTTTTACTTTCAAACAAGGAATTGAAGAGAGTTTCAAAGAAGCTTGGTCTAGAATCTTTGAATTACATGCAGAAACTGAACCTAAAATGACTCTAAGCTTGTTTCTTAGCAGTTTTAATTTGGGACTGCTCTATGCTATAGATATGCTTTGGATGTTGTAGTAGGAGGAGATTTCCTCCAATGTAATGAGGATGAAGCTTTTAATGCCATAAAGAAGTTGGTCTCAACATATAACTTGCCTAGCAAATCTGATTCCTCCTTCATAAACATATTTGCTAGATTAAACACTCTTGAAGCCAACACAGCTAGTTTAAAAGATTGCTATAACATGCTTAGAGAGCCAACACAACTAGTTTAAAAGATTGGAGTAGGGGACCTAGTTCTTCGCCTTAAGCAAGATGGCTAGAAGAAGCTATAATCGCCATGCAAAGGACCATACATCGTCACAGAAGTTATTCCCGGAGGAGCATATCAACTACAAAACAAGAAGACAGGAGTAAATTACTCAAATCCATGGAACATAGCACAGCTACGATGCTTTTACGCATAAGTAATATGATAAGAGTTATAGTTCGGCTTATTAAGCCAGAATAACCAGGATAACGGCTAAAGACCATCCGTTCAAAGAATAATGTATCATCGATTTTTTTCTCGCCTTATATATAAAGAGATAAGTTATTTATACCTTAATTTTTTTTGCTCAAAAGATCAATGCTTTCCATCAAGCTAACAGCAACTATGAGCCTATGTCCAGATACATGCATCCGAACATAGCCTCGGGGGCTACTCCCATCGGGAGCGCTGGCACGCACCCGATAGAAATCCAGTTGTGCATAAAGTATAATCATGATTGCAAACACCTTTGAGTTTTACACCAGTGTATCCTAAAAAAGGTATTACGCCCATCGGGAGATAGTATAAAGCATTGAAACTATCTGATAAAATCAGAAACCTTGGCGGCCTAGCAGGCCAACCGCCAAAAAAGCCAAAAATCTTGGATCACGCTCAGACGCGACAGAAAATCCGAATATCGTGTTCAGAAACATGAAGGTAAGACCCCAGGATTCGTCATGTGTGGCCTGGTAATCGCACAAAAATGCGCACTGCCAGTAAAATATCCGTATCAACGATATGATGAAAAATCCCGACGGACGCGTTGGGTACCCGATAAAAATAGAAAACTGGAATTCAATATTCAATAAGACCTTAGCGGCTCGAACTGAATTATGCTAGTAGCAAATTTCGGATTCGAGCCTGGGGACTTGAATTTGATGTAGGACAACCTTGTTTTTGCCCAGGAGCAATTAACTGATTTCCGGTCCGTCGGAAGCAGCAGACTCATTATACCAAAATCCCTACAAAGATAAAAAGCAAAAAGAAACTTTAAGACTAAACTTGAAACTGTGGTTCAAGTAGAGTCTCGGGGGCTACTGACATAGGTATGGTTACTCGGATGATTATGATTCGCTACCCTATATTGGGTAAGAGGTTTATGGCCCATGAAGATTCCAGACGACAGCCCAAGGAAGCAACCGACAAAGGCTTTTATTGTATTAGAAAAGAGACCATAAACCGACATTGTGTTGGTATTGTAATCACTCGTGTATGAAACCTATCCGCATACAGCTTTGAGACCCGGCCTATTATATATACGACGGGAGAAGCCCAAGAGAGTGTACCAAAATCTAGAAGACAACTTGTAATAGTGCAATTACTCAATATTTAGGCGACTTTGATTCCATTGTTTCCCTGATATCCGACGAAATCCCCAGCATTCTCTTTTCCGTGAAACCCTAAGTCAATCACCATGGGCATTGCCGAGGTTACCCCTTGTCACCAACCCTCTCCCTTGACCTTCCATCATTCCCATGATTTTTTGCCCTATTTCCCTCGGTGAAGATATTCAACATCTCTTCACGCAATGTGCTTACAAACCGTTCCAATTAGTACTTGACCAACTGAAATTTGAAGCTGGTTCTTGGGTCTTATCTTACCATGGTCGTTTCACTCTACCTAATAATTTTTCCTTTTTTCCCCTGATGGTCATAGGTGTGGTTCAGATTCAGGTTAAAATGATTTCTGCCCATAATTGTTCTTCGGTAATTCAGTAGTATCTATGAAACCATGTGGTGATACACAGATACAATTGTGTAATTGATGGTTTTGTAATTAATTCATTCTGCAAACAACAGACTGGTTTTAATTTTGATGCGCTGTACAATCCGACAAAACATACGTATGAACCTATGCTTTGATTGCTACTGTTGAATTTGTAGCGATTTTGTTTCCTCGCAAACTGAATTTTTCTATTTTGTTTTGTAGTAGGACATCAACGACTGAAAGTACCGACTTGTCTACTTCTAATCTACCCCAATTCACTGAAGGAAGTAGTTCAATTGATACAGTGATTGATTGGTCACAAATTGAGATAGCACCTGCAAATGAAGATGAGATTGATGTTCCTATAGCAGAAGAGAACTTATGCTTGATGCATGGAATTAATAATAAATCTAGGCATCGGCGAGATAAAGCTGAAGTAGCTATCGAAGCCTCCATTGCCAATATCAATGCTTGTATGGATGATAAAAACTTTTATTTCACATGGGTTACCTCCCATGAAGGACTTCTAGTTAAGGTCAGTTAGCTTGACCCAAATGGTGATCATTTAGGTTTAATGAGTGGAACTCCCACTCCAAAGTAATTATATCATCATCTTCATTAGGCTTGGCCTTCTTCTTCCTAGGAAAGTAGACTATAAAAGGATATCTAGATGGTAGTCCTATTCTCACATTTCCTTCATGTAAATTTATTAGTGCTTTAATGGTTCTTAGGAAGAGCCTACCAAGAATTATAGGTGTTATGGGATCTTCAGGCATGTCCACAATAACAAGATCAATAAGAGCGAAACTATCTTTAATTTCAACAACTATATTTTCTTTTATCCCAACAGCTTGTTTACAAGTTGAATCAGCTAAATGAAGTCCTAATTCAGTAATTGTAAATGGCCCCAAGTTTAACTTGTCAAATAGGCTTTTGGAAATCGTTGAGATGCTTGCACCAAGATCACAAAGTGCAGATATCTCATTGACCCCAACCTTAGTTTTAATAGTGGGCTCAAATATATCATCTAGCTTAGCAGGAAGCTTATCAGCTAGTCTCTTATACTCCATCTCTAAATCTCGAACTTTAGATGTTACTTGTTGAATAAATTGTTGGTACATAGCATCATTACCTTGTTCTATACCAGGATTCTTCACAGTGATCATCTTTAGTAGATCCTCCATGGTATATTCAGGTGTTGGTGATACATTGCAAATGTATCTATAATTTTTGATGTTCCATGCTTGGTTTTATCTCCTTTCTTGTGTTTTGTCCACACTTTGGAGTACTTTTCATATGATTTCTTAGACTAACCTATTAACAAGAGCCACAGTGCTAGCTGCCTGTTTTCTGCTGTTTTTGGTTCCAGGAAAGTCAGAAAATGAATATTCTCGGAATTGGATGGGACAAAAGCCAAAGTGCCTATTTTTCCAGAAGACTCCAGGAGCCAGAATACGAGACGGAGGAGGGCTAGGGGCTGGCCACACCCCCCAGGTGCGGGCTGAGCCTGGCCGCGCCATGGCATGGTGTGGTGGTCCCAGGCACCCCCTCGGTCTCCCTCTTCGCCTATAAGAAGCCTTCTGACCTAAAAACTCCGGGGGGTTCGACGTTTTTCTAGAAAAAGTTCCGCAGCGCTGCCACCACCGAAGGGGAGATTCAGGGGATAGAAAGTCTCTGTTCCGGCACCCTGCCGGGACGGGGAAGTGCCCCCAGAGCCATCTCCATCGATCTCCACCCTCGCTTCTCCATCGACCATCCATGTTTCCCCCATCTATGAGTGAGTAATCCCCCGCTGTAGGCTATGGGGATGGTAGGGATTGGATGAGATCGTTCATGTAATGGCATCAGATTGTTAGGGCATGGTGCCTAGTATCTTTTATTAGTGCTTTATGACTTTGTTGCGACTTGTTGTGCTTAATGCTTGTCACTAGGGCCCGAGTGCCATGATTTTAGATCTGAACTTGTTATTGATTCATTATGATAGTATTGTTTCCGGTCTTATCTACAAGTTGTATACACACGTTGTTGTCTGGAACCTATGGACCTGAAGTGACAGAAATCGGGATAACCGAAAGGGAAAGGCTTTGATGTGAGGATCACATGTGTTTACGGAGTGTTAATGCTTTGCTCCGGTGCTCTATTAAAAGGAGCACCTTAATTGCCAGTAGTTCCCTAGAGGCCCCGCTGCAAACGGGCTGGCAGGACAAAAGATGTTGTGCAAGTTCTCATTGCGAGCATGTATGACTATATATGGGACACATGCCTAGGATTGTCTAGTACTTGGATGCTTTATCTTATTTATCTGCAAATGCCCTATGTTCTAATTGCTAGTTGAATTGTTTTGTCCATGCAACGCCCGTCCATCCATCCCTATGCCTACCGCACTCGAATCCCACTATTTACTGCTTTTGTTACTACTGTCTTTGCTTTACTACTGCTGTTACTTTACTATTCCTACTACAAAACTGTTGCTACTGATAAACTGTTGTGAGGAAGATTGTTTCCAGGTGCAGCTGAATTTACAACTCAGTTGTTAAGGCTTATAAATATTCTTTGGCTCCCCTTGTGTCGAATCAATAAATTGGGTTTCACTTCCCTCGAAAATACTGCGATACACCCCCTATACTTGTGGGTCATCAAGACTATTTTCTGGCGCCGTTGCCGGGGAGCATAGCTTTATTTATCAAGTTCACTTGGATTCACTATTGTTCAAGCTTTATTTTCTCCTTGTTTGCTTGTTTCTTTATCAAAAATACAAAAAAAGTAGTTCCTTCTCTAGTTGTTATTTTCGTTGGTCTGTTATTGTCTTGCCTTATCATGCTTGTTTTCAATGGTTGGTTTCTTTGAAACTGAAGCTTATTGGCAAGGTGGGTTCACGGAAGATCAAAAATATTATTATAAGGAACACCGCTTGTCACAAAAATGGAAACACTTATGGTAACAAATTGATAGATTGTATACCATTGCTAGAAACATGTGCTCTACTTATAATGTTACTTATTGCTATGATGAGTCTTGTTGCGGAAAGAGGTATAAACACCTCCCTTTTCAATGTGAGTATAATGATAATGATACCATATCTTCCTATGCTAAAGGAATTTATGACTTTTATGATGCGGAACAAATTGAAGAATTTATTGCTTGGAAGGGTGCTTTTGAGCTTGCTAGTTTGCTTGAAAGTATTGATGATTCACCTTACAAATATGAGGTTTATGGTATACTTAAATTTTTCTTTGATAATTACAAGGATGAAAATGGCTATATTCTTGAATATTTTAATAGATGCTTTCCACAAATGGAAGAGACTAATGCCTTGCAGGATCCTATAGAAGAAGAAATTGATGAACCTGAAATCTCATTAGATGAAAAAGAGGAGGAGAGTGATGAACAAAAGGAGGAAGAATGGATTAGCTACCCATGCCTACCTTCTAATGAGAGTAACTCTTCATCCCTTACATTATTTGATTGTCCTCCATGCTTACTAAAGGAGGATGAATGTTATGTTCCCGAGGTTTCTTTTGAAAATGTTTATAATAAAGCTCTAGTGCTTGTAGATCATGAAGAGCATGCTTTCTGTGATAGTTATATTGTTGAGTTTATTCATGAGGCTATTGAAAATTATTATGAGAGAGGAAAATATGGTTGTAGAAGTTTTCATGGCATTGAAACACCTCTCTATGTGCTGAAAGTTTTGAAGTTACTCTTGTTTTACCTTCCTATGCTTGTCACTTTGTTCTTTGTGAATTTATTTGCTTACACGATTCCTATGCATAGGAAGTGGGTTAGACTTAAATGTGTTTTGGATTTGCTTCTTGATGCTCTCTTTTAATTCACTTCATATTTCTTATGTGAGCATCCTCTCAAACTTTTATGCCTGAAGATGATAATATGTCTATTATTCTTGGGAGACCTTTTCTTAAATGCTGCAGGAGCTGTTATTAATTGTAATCAAGGGAAGGTGACCTTCAATGTCAATGACAAGAACATACTATATATTTCCCCAAGAATATTGATAGGACTTATGGTTTTGAATTCAATTGAACATGTTGAGGGCATTCAAGTTGGAGAAATATATTGTCCCATACCAAGAGAAAAAAATTGAAACTATTATGATTGGGACCATTGCTATCAAGGTTGAGGTAACATAATCATTAGTGGAATACAAAGTTTTGTCTCATATGAAATTGTTTTGTAACAAGATCTGATCAACCTTGTTAACAAAAGGATTTCATTGAACAAAACAATGTTTTCACTATGATTATCTCCGCTTACTTCTATTCTATCCATTTTATGTTTTTGCTCATGCCTAACTTAAAGGCGTTAAAGAAAAAGTACTTATTAGGAGATAACGCAAAAGTTTTAGATGAGTCTTGGAAGGCGTTACTTCAGTAATAACCGTTCCTTATCCTTTTTATTTGCTTTTTGTGCCAAGAATAACCTCTAATGAGAGAGAAGTAATGATTCAGAAAGTTGCTGTCCCGAAACAGATTTCTGTGCTTCACCGTGAAAATTCGTGTAAAATCTCTGAACGTCTTTTTGAGGCATGAATTTTTGTGCTTCTGAACCAGGTTGTTATCTAACTTTTGTTAGTTCAACACTTTTCGATTTGAGCAACAGAAGGTCTTCGAGAAAATTCGTCTTTACCTGCTGGTCTGTTTTGACAGATTTCTGCCATTATTTGCATTTGCTTCTTGTTGGTTCCTTTTTGAGTTCTTTTGGGGAATTGAGATTTTTTAGGGAAGTGCTATAGTAGCTAGTGTTTTATTGGAAGTTTATTTGGTGTTAGAACTGAACCTTAAGACTTATTTATCTTGAGTGCACTAATGTTGCTAATAAAGATTGTGTGAAGTTTTGTATGAAGGAAAAATTTCAGGTGTATGGAAGGAATGAGTAATGAGATGAAGGATGGACTAAAGCTCAAGCTTACGGATGCCACACGTGTCACCCCAAGAAATATCCAAGAAGTACAAGCATCAAAGCTTGGGGATTCCCAAGGCATCCCCTTCTTCATCAATAAAAATCCCAGGTTTCTTCCAAACGCTTCATTTTTATTGTTTCATGCATAGTTGTGTTGTTCTTGCAGCGTCTTCTTTTTCTTTTTTGTTTTGGTTTTTGGTTTGCGTGGTTTGCTTAGTTTTCTGAATAAATTGGTTGGACCTCCTATTTCATACATTGGTGTTCAAATAGTTTGGTTTGGATTGGAAAAGAGTAGGAAGCTTAAGTGGTAAAGAGAGCTTGTTTTTGACTGTGGCCTATGCTTTGTCATGCCATGATTGATATTGTTTTGGCTTTATGCTTAGTATTCTTTGTTGTAGCATGACTTGTTATAAACAATTGAGATTGCTTAATGTGCTTTGGAAGAATCATGCGTTGTTTTAGCATATTAAAGCATAGTATTGTGGTATTCTCCTTTGATGCTTTATTTGGGATGACTTGGCACATGCTCACACCATGTTATGACTATCCCAAGTCACCATAAGCCTTTATGATCCTTTAGTTTTCAACTTGTAGTATCACCTTATGCTTTTATCAATGATGTTTTGTCGCTCTGCATGATTATGGACATTATTGCTCTCTCGTTTGTCGCTCCCTTACTATCGCTAGCCTTCACTTACACTGAGTGTTTTACTCATGTTTCCAACTCCCTTAAACCAAATATTGCCAAAGTGTCCACCATACCTACCTATTAGCATCATTTGCTACTGCCGTGCATATTCAATATGCCTTGTTTTCTTCCGAATAAAATGTTTGCTTGTTATGAGAAAGTTAGTTAGTAAAGCTCTCATGAACTTGATGGCACACTTTATTTCCTGCATTTAATAAACCTGAACCATTGCGTCCTTCTTTGTTGCGTATATGCTTGCGCTTTATAAGTTGAAGTTAGCAGAACCATGTATCATGGGGAACGCTTTCAACATTGCACTGGTACTTAGTACCTCGTTGATATCATGTTCTTTTGCTTATGGATCCCGGCGGTGTGAAATAAAAGTGGAACTTGTAAGATCATGGAGTTTGTATGTATGTTAGAGAAACGCCTGGGCTGCTAGCCTAAGCCATGCCTAATCATGGTGGAAACTTGCAGCATAACCATAATGAGCATTATATGAAGCATCCTCAATAAAAATCTATGCACATAGTAAATAAAAAGATCGCTGAGATGCTCATTGTCTGCTTGCCTTGTCATTTTGATTATGGGATAGCTCATGTATCATGTGCAAGGGGTGCCCCGTTGGCGGTTCTCTATGATACGTATATACTTACAATGACAAGAGCTTACTCGTGACTGAAGTTGAGTAGCATGAGGATCGGTCTTCGTAAGTAAGGGGCATGAGACTTCGATTTATAACTTGTCAAGCATATCCTCTTAGTTGTGTCACTTTAACCTTAACCACTTAAAGATGCTTATGAAGGGGCAATGAGAGCTCAAAGCTAATGAGTACCATATTTTCAGCATTTGGAAGCCTTTCAAACTTTTCAAAACCTGTTCATTTCCTTGTTGAGTCTCCACACATTCTATGAGCACTTTCTTGAGAGCATAGTGGGCATTCTTAGTTCTGTGTGCATTATCCCAAGACTTGTTGATTGATGCATACCTTGATATTGCTTGTTTTAAACTATTTGTATCTAGTCACTCTTGTAAACTTTGAAGGTGTCCTATGCATTTATGTTTGCTACTCTATGAGGGACAAGCTGAATGCCACTATGCTATGTTTTCTTTATGTGAAACAAACAAACGTCTTGCAAAGCATTGTTATTCATGAATCTTTTGTTTGTGCTTTTTCATGTTGCATCATAGTTTCTTTGTCTTATTGCTAGAACTTTGTCTTTCATGTTATGATTGAAGTACTATGATCCCAGCTTTGAATGTTTTACAACTACTTTGATCAAGTCTTTGATGGTGCATGTCACCTTAAAAATTATTCTTTCTTTTTATCACTTACCTACTCGAGGACGAGCATGAGTTAAGCTTGGGGATGTTGATACATTGCAAATTTATCTATAATTTTTGATGTTCCATGCTTGGTTTTATCTCCTTTCTTGTGTTTTGTCCACACTTTGGAGTACTTTTCATATGATTTCTTGGACTAACCTATTAACAAGAGCCACAGTGCCAGCTGCCTGTTTTCTGCAGTTTTTGGTTCCAGGAAAGTCAGAAAATGAATATTCTCGGAATTGGACGGGACAAAAGCCAAAGTGCCTATTTTTTCAGAAGACTCTAGGAGCCAGAATACGAGACGGAGGAGGATCAGGGGCTGGCCACACCCCCCAGGCGCGGGCTGGGCCTGGCCGCGCCAGGGCATGGTGTGGTGGCCCCAGGCACCCCCTCGGTCTCCCTCTTTGCTTATAGGAAGCCTTCTGACCTAAAAACTCCGGGGGTTCGACGTTTTTCCAGAAAAAGTTCCGCAGCGCCGCCACCACCGAAGGGGAGATTCGGGGGACAGAAAGTCTCTGTTCCGGCACCCTGCCGAGACGGGGAAGTGCCCCCGGAGCCATCTCCATCGATCTCCACCATCACTTCTCCATCGACCATCCATGTTTCCCCCATCTATGAGTGAGTAATCCCCCGCTGTAGGCTATGGGGATGGTAGGGATTGGATGAGATCGTTCATGTAATGGCATCAGATTGTTAGGGCATGGTGTCTAGTATCTTTTATTAGTGCTTTATGACTTTGTTGTGACTTGTTGTGCTTAATGCTTGTCACTAGGGCCCGAGTGCCATGATTTCAGATCTGAACTTGCTATTGATTCATTATGATAGTATTGTTTCTGGTCTTATCTACAAGTTGTATACACACGTTGTTGTCCGGAACCTATGGCCCCGAAGTGATAGAAATCGGGATAACCGAAAGGGAATGGCTTTGATGTGAGGATCACATGTGTTCACGGAGTGTTAATGCTTTGCTCCGGTGCTCTATTAAAAGGAGCACCTTAATTGCCAGTAGTTCCCTAGAGGCCCCGCTGCAAACGGGCTGGCAGGACAAAAGATGTTGTGCAAGTTCTCATTGCGAGCACGTATGACTATATATGGGACACATGCCTAGGATTGTCTAGTACTTGGATGCTTTATCTTATTTATGTGCAATTGCCCTATGTTCTGATTGCAATTTGAATTGTCTTGTCCATGCAACGCCCGTCCATCCATCCCTATGCCTACCGCACTCGAATCCCACTGTTTAGTGCTTTTGTTACTACTGTCTTTGCTTTACTACTGCTGTTACTTTACTATTCCTACTACAAAACTGTTGCTACTAATAAAATGCTATGAGCAAGATTGTTTCCAGGTGCAGCTGAATTGACAACTCAGTTGTTAAGGCTTATAAATATTCATTGGCTCCCCTTGTGTCGAATCAATAAATTGGGTTTCACTTCCCTCGAAAATACTGCGATACACCCCCTATACTTTTGGGTCATCAGTTGGCGTGTTGCTATAAACCAGCTCTTCAGGCTTCTCTTCATTTGTAACCACCCTCATCATCTTGATGTCTTCTATTAGATTTGGCTCAGGCTTTCCAGCAAACTTTGCTAGTATGAAACCTTGGCTCACGGCTACCTTAACCAACCGAGCCTCCATGGTCTTTGTCCTTTCCTATAAAGCCTGCACATCATTTCTAATTGCAACGGCTTGGTTAGATAATTTTCCTATACTACTTTCATGGTCCTCCGTGATTTTAATAAGCATATTATTTTTGATCGGTTTGAGCTTGCAGAAAAGTTCTAACAGTTTGGTCAAATGAGAGATTGCCATGATTTTCTCCATTATGATTATAATAATTATTGTAAGGAGATCCTACAGGATTAGAGTAATGTTTTTGAACATTAGAAGCAAAATTTTGATTCTTCCTTACAGGATTATAAGGAGTGCAAGCTATAAAATTAATATCATTAACATCGGTAGCAATAACATTAACTTGGGTATCTTCCTTACCCTTTACTATGTTGAGTAATTCGCCTACTTTTGATGTAAGCTCTTCATTGTTTACCTCGATGATTGAACTAACTCTTTTCGAGGTTCTTTCCACATACCATTGGGCAAGGTTATTTTGCATATCATCAAGTAATTTCTTTGCAATACTCACTTGATTTCTCATGATTTTTCCTCCTGTTGTAGTATCTGGCATAGACTTAGACATAGGGTTAGGGCCATTATAAAATAAATGTAATATAAGCCATTCTTCCATCCCATGACTAGGACAGTTCATTACAGCTTCTTTCATCCTTTCCCATGCAAGCGCTAGTGGCTCACGATCTTCTTGTCTAAAGCTTGTATTGTTGGACCTTAGTTGCAAAGTTTTAACTGGAGAGAGGGGGGAGGGGAATTTAGTCATAAACATATTAGTGCATTCCTCCCAAGATTTAATAGTGCCCTTAGGTAGAGCTATAGCTTTTCCTCTAAGAGAGAAAGGAAACAATCTTAATTTAACAACATTTGGATCTACATTCTTAATACGCATCATGTCGCAAATTTTAGTAAAAGTTTTTGAGTGCAAACCTGAATCCTTAGAAGATGAGTCTCCAAATTGGTTTTGCTGAACCAAACTTAAAAGGTTGGGCTTAATTTTATATGCCTCCGCATCAACAGTGGGCTGAGTGATAGGTGCACAAATAAAATCATCAGTGGGAGTAGCATACTCCCCAAGTCTCTTTTGAGCCATGGATCTTATATTTTTGGTATTTTTTAAGTAAAGAAAACAAATAACAAGTAACTATTTTTTTGGGTTTTCAAATAGATAACTAGAAAATAAACTAATAACAAGAATAAAACTAAAAAAAAGGTCTCTAGTGACCTCACCAAGATAGCAAAATTGCTTCCCCGACAACAACACCAAAAAAAGGGTTGATACCTTCGATCCGAATTCATGGATGTAGTATAATAGCTTTTCCCCTAGAAGACCTAGGTTTAATCGAACCTTGGAAATCAATGCTAAAAGGAAATAAAAAAGACACATCTACAAGACTTTGTTTCTTCGTTTACCGGACCAATCTAGTTTACTTTTATAACGGGTTGAATCCACGGATGGAGATATGCCAGGGTTGAAGATCCACCTGGAGCTGCACATCATACGGGATAAAAGATAATAATAAGCACAATCATGTGTAAAGTTTTAATAGGGATAATCTCTTGTGGGCAACATATCCTAATATACTAGAGCCCTCGTGATGCAGCATGCATAGCAATAATCTCTTAATCCAACCAAGTGCACCACGAAGCAACATGCTACAAACGATTATTAAGTGTAAAACACAGATCAAAGCATTACATGGTGATGTTGTGATCCCGAATGCGTCGCTAAGCGAAGACCATGCTACCCTTTCTGTCACTAGGGTTCCTATGAGATCACTGCTAGCCAAGTCTCTCACCTCAAGCCTTTATCAATCTATGGGATCTTGGGTACCTACAAGTCCATAGATCAAGACAAGATACAAAGAAACAAAAGATACAAATCTCTATTTCAAACAATATACAATGCTCCCATAGATTAGATGCACATAATCGTTGCGAGGTTTCTCCCCAACCTGCAGCCCGTGAGGACTACTCACTGATACGTTGCTAACGTATCCATAATTTTTGATGTTCCATGCTTGGTTTTATCTACTTTCTTATGTTTTGTCCACACTTTGGAGTACTTTCTATACACTTTCTTGGACTAACCTATTAACAAGAGCCATAGTGCCAGCTGCCTGTTTTCTGTTTTTTTGGTTCTAGGAAAGTCAGAAAATGAATATTCTCGGAATTGGACGGGACAAAAGCCAAAGTCAGTTTTTCACCGAGGGACACACGGAGCCAGAATACGAGACGGAGAGGGGCCAGAGGGCGGCCACACCACCTGGCCGCCCAACCAGGCCTGACCCGCACCAGGGGGTGGTGTGGCCAGCGCAGGCACCCCCTCGGCCTCCGCTTTCGCCTATAAGATGCCTCCGATACAGAAACCCTAAGTACCCAATCAAAATTCCACGAAAGAGTCTGTAGCCGCCATCATCTCCATCCCTAGATCGGGAGGGATCTGAAGCTCTTCCCGGCACCCTGCCGGAGGGGAGAATTCACCCTGGAGGCCTTCTTCATCACCATGCAAGCCTCCGGTGTGATGCGTGAGTAGTTCATCTCTAGACTACGGGTCCATGTAGTAGCTAGATGGCCGGTTCTTCTCCTTTGTGCTATCATGTTTAGATCTTGTGAGCTCCGTTCATGATCAAGATCATCTATTTGTAATCCTACATGTTGTGTTTGTGGGGATCCGATGGATACTGAGATGCTATTTCAGATTGATTATTGATTCTATCATGTCTTTGCTATTTGTGATCTTGCATGCTTTCCGTTGTTAGTAGCTATCTTGGCCAAGTAGATGCTAGCAACTCCAAGAGTTAGTATTTATGCTCGATAGTGGGTTCATGCCTCTAGTAATCTGGGGAAGTGACAGAAATCTCTAAGGTACTAGATGTGCTGTTGCTACTAGGGGAGAAAACAACAATCCTTTGTTCATAGAACAATCGTATTGTTTACTTTACACGCAATGCGTAATGCAATTATCTGTTGCTTGCAACTTAATACTGGAGGGGGTTCGGATGATAACCTAAAGGTGGATTATTAGTCATAGATGCAGTTGGATTACGGTCTATGTATAATGTTGTAATGCCCAATCAAATCTCGAAGGAGTCAAGATGAGTAGTATATGCATGATTGCTTTCTCGATGTTTGTCAATTGCCCTGCTGTAATTTGTTCACCCAACATGTCTTCTATCTTAAGGATTGATGACCCACAAGTATAGGGGGTGTATCGTAGTATTTTCGAGGGAAGTGAAACCCAATTTATTGATTCGACACAAGGGGAGCCAAAGAATATTTATAAGCCTTAACAACTGAGTTGTCAATTCAGTTGCACCTAGAAACAATCTTGCTCACAGCAGTTTATCAGTAGCAATAGTTATGTAGTAGGAATAGTAAAGTAATAGCAGTAGTAACAATTGCATCAAACAGTAGGATTAAAGCGCGGTAGGCATAGGGATGGATGGACGGGCATTGCATGGACAAGACAATTCATATAGCAATTAGAACATAGGGCATTTGCAGATAAATAAGATAAAGCATCCAAGTACTAAATAATCCTAGGCATGTGTTCCATATATAGTCATACGTGCTCGCAATGAGAACTTGCACAACATCTTTTGTCCTGCCAGCCAGTTTGCAGCGGGGCCTCAAGGGAACTACTGGCAATTAAGATGCTCCTTTTAAAACAGCACTGGAGCAAAGCATTAACACTCTGTCAACACATGTGATCCTCACATCAAAGCCATTCCCTCCGGTTATCCCGATTTTTGTCACTTTGGGGCCTTTGGTTCTGGACAACAACGTGTGAATACAACTTGCAGGTAAGACCATAAACAATACTATCATAATGAATCAATAACATGTTCAGATCTGAAATCATGGCACTCGGGCCCTAGTGACAAGCATTAAGCATAACAAGTTGCAACAAAGTCAAAAAGCACTAATAGTAGATACTAGGCACCATGCCCTAACAATCTGATGCCATTACATGAACGATCTCATCCAATCCCTACCATCCCCATAGCCTACAGCAGGGGATTACTCACTCATAGATGGAGGAAACATGGATGGTCGATGGAAAAGCGATGGTGATGATGATGGTGATGATCTCCTCCAATTCCTTGTCCCGGCAGGGTGCCAGAACGGAGTTTCTGGTTCCAAATCGCGTAATCTGGTGGTGGCGGCGCAGCGGAACTCTTTCTGGAAAAACATCGACCCCCCTGGGTTTTTAGGTCAGGAGGCAACTTATAGGCGAAGAGGGAGGCCGAGGGGGTGCCTGGGGCGGCCAGACCACCCCCTGGCATGGCCAGGCCTAGCCCACGCGGCCAGCTGGTGTGGCCGGGCCCCTGCCCCTCTCCGTCTCGTATTCTGGCTCCTGGTGTCCCTCGGTGAAAAACTGACTTTGGCTTTTGTCCCATCCAATTCTGAGAATATTCATTTTTTGACTTTCCTAGAACCAAAAACAGCAGAAAACAGGCAGCTGGCACTGTGACTTTTGTTAATAGGTTAGTCCAAGAAAGTGTATAGAAAGTACTCCAAAGTGTGGACAAAACATAAGAAAGTAGATAAAACCAAGCATGGAACATCAAAAATCATGGATACGTTAGCAACGTATCAACATCCCCAAGCTTAACTCCTGCTCGTCCTCGAGTAGGTAAGTGATAAAAAGAAAGAATAATTTTTGAGGTGACATGCACCATCATAAACTTGATCAAAGTATTTGTAAAACATTGACAACTAGGATCATAGTACTTCAATCATATCATGAAAGACAAAGTTCTAACAATAAGACAAAGCAACTATTGTTGCAACATGAAAAGGCATAAACAAAAGATTCATGAATAACAATGCTTTGCAAGACGTTTGTTTGTTTCACATAAAGAAAACATAGCATAGTGGCATTCCGCTTGTCCCTCATAGAGTAGAAAACATAAATGCATAGGGCACCTTCAAAGTTCATAAGAGTGACTAGATACAAACAGTTTAAAACAAGCAATATCGAAGCTATGCATCAATCAACAAGTCTTGGGAAAATGCACATAGAACTAAGAATGGCCACTATGCTCTCAGAGTAGGTGCATAAAGATAGAAGGTGGAGACTCAACATAAAAGTAAAAGAAAGGCCTTCAAAGAAGGAAGTAGAGACTCAAGTTTCATAAAGAGCTTCCAAAAATTATGGTACTTATTAGCTTTCAGCTCTCATTGCCCCTATCATAAGCATCTTGAAGTGGTTAAGGTTAAAGTGAACAAACTATGAAGTATATGCTTGACAAAGTATAAGTTGGAAATCTCATGTCCCTTGAATACGGGGACCGCTACTCATGCTACTCAAGTTTAGTTACCGGTAAGTTCTTGTCATAGTAAGTACATGTGTATCATAGAGAACCGCCAACGGGGTACCCCTTGCCCGATGATACGGAAGAATCCCCAGATCAAAATGACAAGGCAAGCAAACAACGAGCATCTCAGCAATCTTCTTATTTACCATGGGAATATGGTGCTTTTTTCTCTCTTTCCTCTTTTCTCATTTTTTTTCTCTTTTTTCTCAATATCTGACTCTTTTTTTATAAGAAGAATGCTTCATAGACAGCTCATTATGGTTATGCTGCAGGTTTCCACCATGACAGCATGGATTAGATGAGCGGCCCAGGCGTTTCTCTAACACACATACATAACTCCATGGACTTACAAGCTCCCCTTTCATTTCACACCGACGACATCCATAGACAAAAGAGCATGATATCAACTAGGTACAAAGTACAAGTGCAATGTTGAAAGCATTCCCCATGACAACATGGTTCAGCTAATCCCCCAAAAATAAGTGCAAGCATATACAACATAGACGACCCAATGGTTCAAGTTTATTAGGGGCAAGAAAAGTAAAGTGTGCCATCAAGTTCGTGAGAGCTTTAATCACTAGTTTTCGCATAACAAGTTTAATTCGGAAGGGAGATAAAAACATGAATATACTTGGAATAACATATGCTAATAGGTAGGTATGGTGGACTATTTGGAATAACTTGGTTTCAGGAGTTGGATGCATGAGTGGAACTCATACTTGGTTATGGAGGCTAGCAAAAGACTAGGAGCGACCAACTAAGAGAGCAATAATGGCCATAATCATGTAGAGCGACAAAACATCATTAATCAAAGCATAAAGTGATACTACAAGTTGAAAACTAAAGGATCATAAAGGCTATGGCGACTTGGGATAGTCATAACATGGTGTGAGCATGCGCCAAGTCAACCCAAATAAAGCATCAAAGGAGAATACCACAATACTATGCTTTAATATGCTAAAACAACGCATGATTCTTCAAAGGCACATTAAGAAATCTCAATTGTTTATAAAAATTCATGCTACAGCAAAGAATACTAAGCATAAAGCCAAATCAATATCAAGCATGGCATGACAAAGCATAGGCCACAGTCAAAACAAGCTCTCTTTACCACTTAAGCATGAACTTTCCTACTCTTTTCCAACCCAACCCAAACTATTTGAAAACCAATGCATGAAAGAGGGCGTCCAACCAATTTATTTAGAAAACTAAGAAAACCAAGCAAACAAAAAACCAAAACAAAAATGAAAAAGAATACGCTCCAAGAAAAACACAACTGTGCATGAAACAATAAAAATAAAGTGTTTGGAAGAAACCTGGAATTTTTATTGATGAAGAAGGGGATGCCTTGGGCATCCCCAAGCTTTGACGCTTGTACTTCTTGGATATTTCTTGGGGTGACATGCGTGGCATCCCCAAGCTTGAGATTTAGTCCATCCTTCATCTTGTTACTCATTCCTTCCATACACCTGAAATTTTCCCTTCATACAAAACTTCACACAATCTTTATTAGCAACATTAGTGCACTCAAGATAATAAGTCTTTAGGTTCAGTTTCAACACCAATAAAACTTCCACTAAAACACAAACTACTGTAGCACTTCCCTCAAAAAGCTCAATTCCCCAAAAGAACTCAAAAAGGAACCAACAAGAAGCAAATGCAAATAAAGGCAGAAATCTGTCAAAACAGACCAGAAGGTAAAGACGAATTTTTTCTAAGACCTTATGTTGCTCAAATCGAAAAGTTTTGAACTAACAAAAGTTATATAACAACCTGGGGCAGAAGCACAAAAATTCACGCCTCAAAAAGACGTACAGAAATTTTACACGAATTGTTACGGTGAAGACAAAAATCTGTTTCGGGACAACAACTTTCCCAACCATTACTTCTCTCTCATTAGAGGTTACTCTTGGCACAAAAAGCAAATAAAAAGTATAAGGAGTGGTTATTACTGAAGTAATAACTTCCAAGACTCATCTAAAACTTTTGGGTTATCTCCCAATAAGTACTTTTCTTTAACGCCTTTAAGTTAGGCATGATAGTTTGGGAGGATGCTCACATAAGAAATATGAATTGAAGTAAAAGAGAGCATCAAGAAGCAAATTCAAAACACATTTAAGTCTAACCCACTTCCTATGCATAGGAATCATGTATGCAAATAAATTCGCAAAGAACAAAGTGACAGGCATAGGAAGATAAAACAAGAGTAACTTCAAAACTTTCAGCACATAGAGAGGTGTTTCAATACCATGAAAACTTCTACAACCATATTTTACTCTCTCATAATAATTTTCAGTAGCCTCATGAATAAACTCAACAATATAACTATCACATAAAGCATGCTTTTCATGTTCTACAAAAACATAATTTTTATCAAGCTCAAAAATAGTGGGATTAAAACTTTCAAACCCACTTTTAACAATTCTATAACAAGATGACTGATCATTCAATATAGGACCATCGTCTAGAGCTTTATCATAAACAATTTCTAAGCAAAACTCTTTAGTACCATGCATCTCGAAGTTAGGCACAAATAAAGGACTATCACAGATAACATGAGCATAACATTCATCCTCCTTTGGTAAGCATGGGGGACATTCAAATAATGTAAGGGATAAAGATTTACTCTCATTAGAAGGTAGGCATGGGTAGCTAATCCATTCTTCCTCCTTTTGCTCATCACTCTCCTCCTCTTTTTCATCTAATGAGCTTTCAGGTTCATCAATTTCTTCTTCCTTAAGATCCTGCAAGGCATTAGTCTCTTCCATTTGTGGAAAGCATCTATTAATATATTCAAGAATATAGCCATTTTCTTCCTTGTAATTATCAAAGCAAAATTTAAGTATATCATAAACCTCATATTTATAAGGTGAATCATCAATATTTTCAAGCAAACTAGCAAGTTCAAATGCACCCTTCCAAGCAATAAATTCCTCAATTTGTTCCACATCATAAAAGTCATAATTTTCTTTAACATAAGAAGATATGGTAACATCATCATTATACTCACATTGAAAAGGGAGGTGTTTGTACCTCCTATAGCAACAAGATTTATCAAAGCAATAAGTAACATTATAAGTAGAGCACACGTTTATAGCAATGGTATACAATTTATCAATTTGTTCCCATAAGTGTTTCCCTTTTTGTGACAAGCGGTGTTCCTTATAATAATATTTTTGTTCTTCCGTGAACCCACCTTGCCAATAAGATTCAGTTTCAAAGAAACCAACCATTGATAGAAAGCATGATAAAGCAAGAGAATAACAGACCAATGAAAATAACAACTTGAGTAGGAACTAATTTTTTTTGTATTTTTGATAAAGAAACAAGCAAACAAGGCAGAAATAAACTAAGAAAAAAAAAGTAAATGGATTGGTTATGATTATGCTTGAACAATAGTGATTCCAAGTGAACTTGATAAATAAAGCTATGCTGCCCGGCAACGGCGCCAGAAAATAGTCTTGATGACCCACAAGTATAGGGGGGGTGTCGCAGTATTTTCGAGGGAAGTGAAACCCAATTTATTGATTCGACACAAGAGGAGCCAAAGAATATTTATAAACCTTAACAACTGAGTTGTCAATTCAGTTGCACCTGGAAACAATCTTGCTCATAGCAGTTTATCAGTAGCAATAGTTTTGTAGTAGGAATAGTAAACTAATATCAGTAGTAAAAGTTGCAGCAAATAGTAGGATTAAAGCGCGAACATAGGACATTTGCAGATAAATAAGATAAAGCATCCAAGTACTAAATAATCCTAGGCATGTGTTCCATATATAGTCATACGTGCTCGCAATGAGAACTTGCACAACGTCGAACCCCCCTGGGTTTTTAGGTTAGGAGGCAACTTATAGGCGAAGAGGGAGGCCGAGGGGGTGCCTGGGGCGGCCAGACCACCCCCTGGCGCGGCCAGGCCTGGCCCGTGCGGCCAGGTGGTGTGGCCGGGCCCCAGACCCTCTCCGTCTCGTATTCTGGCTCCTGGTCTCCCTCGGTGAAAAACTGACTTTGGCTTTTGTCCCGTCCAATTCCGAGAATATTCATTTTCTGACTTTCCTGGAACGAAAAACAGGAGAAAACAGGCAGTTGGCACTATGGCTCTTGTTAATAGGTTAGTCCAAGAAATCATATGAAAAGTACTCCAAAGTGTGGACAAAACATAAGAAAGTAGATAAAACAAGCATGGAACATCAAAAATTATGGACACGTTTGCAACGTATCAAGGAGAGCCACCACTAGTGAACTATAGACCCCGGTCCTTTCTTTTACCATCAATCTACAATCAACTGTTTACTGCTTTCTGTTTACTTTCTGCAAGCTTTTACTCTCTTCCACACAATACGTTTAATCCTTTGTTTTCAGCAAAACCGAGGAGACTGACAACCACACTGTAAGTTGGGGGCAGAGTTCTATGGTTGTGTTGTGCAGGTTTTCACGTTGCTGCTGGCGCCGGTAGTACGCCCTGCCAAAGTCCAGCTATCAACACCTTGGAGGTGTTTCCTTGCTCCTACTGGATTGATAACCTTGGTTTCATAACTGAGGGAAAAATTACTGCTGTGCTCATCTTACCTTCCTCTTGGGGTTCCCCAACGAGCTCGTTAATACACGAGTCAGCAAGTACTTTTTTTGGCGCCGTTGCCGGGGAGTCAAGGACATCTTCACAAGGGGAGTCCCTCATAACCAGTCTCTTTACTTTTTGTTGTTTTGCTTAGTTTATTTCTGCTTTGTTTGCTTGTTTCTTTATCAAAAACAAAAAAAAATAGTTTTACTAGTTTGCTTTCTTTATTAAAAACACAAAAAATGACTCTCTTGAAAACACTAAGTTGTGTGACTTCACTAGCACCAACAACAATGATTTCATGTGCACACCTATTGCTCCACCTGTTCCTGAAGCTACTTTCTTTGAAATTAAACCTGCTCTACTCAATCTTGTTATGAGAGAACAATTTTCTGGTATTGGTAATGAAGATGCTGCTGCTCATCTAAATAACTTTGTTGAACTTTGTGAGATGCAAAAGCATAGGGATATAGATGGAGATATTATTAAGCTTAAATTGTTTCCTTTCTCTTTGAGAGGAAAACCTAAAGAATGGTTGAATTCCTTAACTAGGAATAGTATTGATTCTTGGACGAAATGCAAAGATGCTTTCATTGGAAAATACTATCCTCCTGCTAAGATTATATATATGAGAAGTGAAATAATGAAGTTTAAACAATCTGATAATGAACATGTTGCTCAAGCTTGGGAAAGAATGAAATCTTTGGTAAAGAATTGTCCCACTCATGGACTGACTGTTGGATGATTATCTAAACCTTTTATGCAGGATTGAACTATTCTTCAAGAAATCTATTGGATTCTGCTGCTGGAGGTACCTTTATGATCATTACTTTGGGTGCTGCAACAAAGCTTCTGGATAATATGATGGTTAACTATTCTGAATGGCATACTGAAAGAGCTCCACAAGGTAAGAAGGTAAATTCTGTTGAGGAAACCTCCTCCTTGAGTGATAAAATTGATGTTATTATGTCTATGCTTGTTAATGGGAAAACCCATATAGATCCAAATCATGTTCCTTTAGCCTCTTTGGTTGCTCAAGAAGAGCAAGTTGATGTGAACTTTATAAGAAATAATAATTTTAGCAACAATGCCTACATGAATAATTTTGGTAATAATAATTATAGGACATATCCTCCCAACAATGGTAATGCTTATGGAAATTCCTACAACAATAATAGGAGTGCTCCCTCTGAACTCGAAGTTATGCTTAAAGATTTTATTAGTAAACAAACTACTTTCAATAAAACTATTGAGGAAAAACTCTCTAATGCCGAAAGAAATATAGCATCATTGGCTGAAGCTCAATCTTCTTTGAATAAAATGGCTGCTAAACCTGAAACTATTGATAATCCCTTTGCTGCTACTAATGCCATACACGTTAAAATTGATGAAAATGTTAGACTATTAGCTGAATTGCATGCTAAGTGAGAAAGAGAAGATGAAATTGCTAGAAACATTAGTGTTTCTACTATCACTACCACTAGTGTTGAGGCTAGTAATAGCTCTACTACTTTAGATGATAATTATGATTTTGATCTTGATGGTTGCAATATCTCTGAAGTAATTAAGTTTCTACAAAAGCTTGCTAAAAGTCCTAATGCTAGTGCTATGAATATGGCCTTTACAAAACACATTATTGATGTTCTCACAAAAATTAAAGAAGAAAAGATGAAACATAAAGCTTCTATTCCTATAAAACAAGAAGATGGTTGGGAACCCATCATTAATATGAAAGTGAATGATTTTGATTTTAAAACATTATGTGATCTTGATAGTAGTGTTTCTATTATGCCTAGAAGGATTTATGATATGCTTGATTTGCCACCATTGGAAGATTGTTATTTGAATGTCCCTTGATGATAATGCTAAAAAGAAACTCATGGGGAGTACTAATGATGTTCTTATTATGGTTAACAATGCCTATGTCCCCGTTGATTTCTATGTTTTGGATGTTGAATGCAATGCTTCTTGTCCTATTACTTTGGGAAGACTTTTTCTTAGAACTGTTGGTGCCATTATTGATATGAAAGAAGGCACCATTAAATATCAACTCCCACTCAAGAAAGGTATAGAACACTTCCCTAAGAAGAAAGAGAAGATTTATTTTGCCTCTCCTATGAAAACAAAATTTGCTCTTAATGCTTCTTCATTTGAGAACACTTGATTCTTTTTCTTGCTTCTTATGCCTAACTTAAAGGCGTTAAAGAAAAGTACTTATTGGGAGATAACCCAAAAGTTTTAGATGAGTCAGTAATAACCGCTCCTTATCCTTTTTATTTGCTTTTTGTGCCAAGAGTAACCTCTAATGAGAGAGAAGTAATGATTGGGAAAATTGCTGTCCCGAAACAGATTTCTGTGCTTCACCGTAAAAATTTGTGTAAAATCTCTGTACATCTTTTTGAGGCGTGAATTTTTGTGCTTCTTCCCTAGGTTGTTATCTAACTTTCTTTTAGTTCAACACTTTTTGATTTGAGCAACAGAAGATCTTCGAAAAAATTGGTTGTTACCTGCTGGTCTGTTTTGACAGATTTCTGCCATTATTTGCATTTGGTTCTTGTTGGTTCCCTTTTGAGTTATTTTGGGGAATTGAGCTTTTTGAGGGAAGTGCTACAGTAGCTTGTGTTTTAATGGAAGTTTTATTGGTGTTGAAACTGAACCTAAAGACTTATTATCTTGAGCGCACTAATGTTGCTAATAAAGATTGTGTGAAGTTTTGTATGAAGAAAAAAATTCAGGTGTATGGAAAGAATGAGTAATGAGATGAAGGATGGACTAAAGCTCAAGCTTGGGGATGCCACGCGTGTCACCCCAAGAAATATCCAAGAAGTACAAGTGTCAAATATTGGGGATGCCCAAGGCATCCCCTTCTTCATCAATAAAAATCCCAGGTTTCTTCCAAACACTTGTCATTTTGATTATGGGATAGCTCATGTATCATGTGCAAGGGGTACCCCGTTGGCGGTTCTCTATGATACATATGTACTTACAATGACAAGAGCTTACTTGTGACTGAAGTTGAGTAGCATGAGGTTCGGTCTTCATAAGTAAGGGGCATGAGATTTCAGCTTATAACTTGTCAAGCATATCCTCTTAGTTGTGTCACTTTAACCTTAATCACCTAAAGATGCTTATGATAGGGGCAATGAGAGCTGAAAGCTAATAAGTACCATAATTTTTGGAAGCTCTTTATGAAACTTGAATCCCTACTCCCTTCTATGAAGGCCTTTCTTTTACTTTTATGTTGAGTCTCCACCTTCTATCTTTATGCACCAACTTTGAGAGCATAGTGACCATTCTTAGTTCTATGTGCATTGTCCCAAGACTTGTTGATTGATGCATAGCTTTGATAGTGCTTGTTTTAAACTATTTGTATCTAGTCACTCTTATGAACTTTGAAGGTGTCCTATGCATTTATGTTTGCTACTCTACGAGGGACAAGCTGAATGCCACTATGCTATGTTCTCTTTATGTGAAACAAACAAACGTCTTGTAAAGAATTGTTATTCATGAATCTTTTGTTTATGCCTTTTCATGTTGCAACAATAGTTGCTTTGTCTTATTGCTAGAACTTTGTCTTTCATGTTATGATTGAAGTACTATGATCCCAGCTTTGAATGTTTTACAAATACTTTGATCCAGTTTATGATGGTGCATGTCACCTCAAAAATTATTCTTTCTTTTTATCACTTACCTACTCGAGGACGAGCATGAGTTAAGCTTGGGGATGTTGATACGTTGCTAACGTATCCATAATTTTTGATGTTCCATGCTTGGTTTTATCTACTTTCTTATGTTTTGTCCACACTTTGGAGTACTTTCTATACACTTTCTTGGACTAACCTATTAACAAGAGTCACAGTGCCAGCTGCCTGTTTTCTGCTGTTTTTGGTTCTAGGAAAGTCAGAAAATGAATATTCTCGGAATTGGACGGGACAAAAGCCAAAGTCAGTTTCTCACCGAAGGACACATGGAGCCAGAATACGAGACAGAGAGGGGCCAGAGGGCGGCCACACCACCTGGCCACGTGGCCACGCCTAGCCCATGCCAGGGGGTGGTGTGGCCAGCCCAGGCACCCCCTCGGCCTCCGCTTTCGCCTATAAGATACCTCCGATATAGAAACCCTAAGTACCCGATTAAAATTGCATGAAAGAGTCTGTAGCCGCCGTCATCTCCATCCCTAGATCGACAGGGATCTGAAGCTCTTCCCAGTACCCTGCCGGAGGGGAGAATTCACCCTGGAGGCCTTCTTCATCACCATGCAAGCCTCCGATGTGATGCGTGAGTAGTTCATCTTTGGACTATGGGTCCATATAGTAGCTAGATGGCTGGTTCTTCTCCTTTGTGCTATCATGTTTAGATCTTGTGAGCTCCGTTCATGATCAAGATCATCTATTTGTAATCCTACATGTTGTGTTTGCGGGGATCCGATGGATATTGAGATGCTATTTCAGATTGATTATTGATTCTATCATGTCTTTATTATCTGTGATCTTGCATGCTTTCCGCTGTTAGTAGCTATCTTGGCCAAGTAGATGCTAGCAACTCCAAGAGTTAGTATTTATGCTCGATAGTGGGTTCATGCCTCTAGTAATCTGGGGAAGTGACAGAAATCTCTAAGGTACTAGATGTGCTGTTGCTACTAGGGATAAAACAACAATCCTTTGTTCATAGAACAATCGTATTGTTTACTTTACACGCAATGCGTAATGCAATTATCTGTTGCTTGCAACTTAATACTGGAGGGGGTTCGGATGATAACCTGAAGGTGGATTATTAGTCATAGATGCAGTTGGATTACGGTCTATGTATAATGTTGTAATGCCCAATCGAATCTCAAAGGAGTCAAGATGAGTAGTATATGCATGATTGCTCTCTCGATGTTTGTCAATTGCCCCGTTGTAATTTGTTCATCCAACATGTCTTCTATCTTAAGGAGAGCCACCACTAGTGAACTATGGACCCCGGTCCTTTCTTTTACCATCAATCTACAATCAACTGTTTACTGCTTTCTGTTTACTTTCTGCAAGCTTTTACTCTCTTCCACACAATACATTTAATCCTTTGTTTTCAGCAAAACCGATGAGATTGACAACCTCACTGTAAGTTGGGGGCAAAGTTCTATGGTTGTGTTGTGCAGGTTTCCACGTTGCTGCTGGCGCCGGTAGTGCGCCCTACCAAAGTCCAGCTAGCAACACCTTGGAGGTGTTTCCTTGCTCCTACTGGATTGATAACCTTGGTTTCATAACAGAGGAAAAACTTACTGCTGTGCTCATCTTACCTTCCTCTTAGTATTCCCCAACGAGCTCGTTAATACACGAGTCAGCACTCACTCATAACAATGAGATCAAGGATAGAAAACATTGTGCAAAATACTTAGATTGAAATCAAATATTCTTACAATGGTTGCCGAATCATAAGGAGACCTAAAGTACAAAGTAATGACTATGGCGAATGGAGGAGATTTAAGATGGATGGATGAACAATGGTATGGATCTCCTTGGGGTGTGTTGTGATGCAATGTAAGAATGGTGGCCTTCTGCGCAGCGGCTAAGACCTCAAAATATATAGGCATCTTCACGAAATTTGTAGGGTTTGACGAGATGGAGCCGACGCCACATGGTACGGGCGGGCCCTGCCCGTACCAGTGGTTGTTACGGCTGTTGTCGCCTGGAATTGACTCCACAATTACTTGGTCGTCTGGACTTCCTCAAAACCTTCATTATGACTCTAGATTTCGCATTAAAAAGCGTGATTTCCTGCACAATACAATTCAAAGCAATGGTTTGCCTATCTTTACAATTATTAGTCATTAGTGTCAAAGAGTGACAGTTTCTTGTCAATTGCTTGACTAAGAACAATGTTTAATCATGTTGGAAGATGGTTACTTTTGGAGCCATCAACGCCATAGCCTGCGATGGAGGGATCATGACTATGACACTCGTGACAAGACTCGTGATGCAGCGAAAAATCAACAAATCACGTGCAAAACACGCCTACTCCATCGAGTCTGACGACGAAGACACCGAGCTTTGTGGTGCTAGTTGCTTCAGCCGTGTCATATGATAAACTCGGATGTCGAAGGGTTTCAAGTTACCTTCAGATAAACTAAAGTTCGATGGCCTCTAGGAGCAGAAAATTTGGCTAGATGACCACTTGCAGTCTGTCATGTGCCATGGCGGAACCAAAAACACAGCTATGGAGTGCCTGCAGCTGCAACTGAAGGGCGTCTCACGTGCCTGGCTCAACAACCTCCCCTCCAGCTCGATCTATGGTTGGGAGGAATTGGTGTATAACTTCATCCGAAACTTCAAGGGCACACACAAACACCCTGCATCCATCAAAGAGATGTGGATGTGCACCCAACGATCCGACGAATTCCTCTTCTCATTCGGATGCGATTAATAGGCCTCACTGGATGGAGCCTAGGTCTTACCTTCATGTCGAGGGACATGAAATTAAGACATGTTATCGCAGCGGACGCAGTCCGAGAATTTTTAATAATTTATCGATTGCCTTGTTTGGCTGTTGGAATTGCTGAAGTTATCAGTTTGATTATTATTTTTATCTGGTGCATTGACCAGTGCTCCTGATGGGAGTAACCGTTTGATGATACAATTGTGTAATACTCATAGGTTTTTTATTTTTATTGTCTCTGTTGGAGGATTTTTTTTCTTTTGTTCTATCGGTTGCGCGGCCAGCGCTCCCGATGGGAATAGATCCCAAGGCTACAGTTGAATATTTGTATTCGATTGTAGGATCAAGTCTTTTATTCTCTTTATTGCCATCTTCGGAGGAGTTCTCATTTTTTCTACCAGGTACGGTCAGTGCTCCTGATAGGAGTAGGCTCCGAGGCTATAGTCAAATATTTGTATTCGATTGTAGACTCAAGTATTCATCATCCAAGGAAATTCTCAACTCAGGTCTTCATTTTATAGAATCACTAGACCATGGTAGGACGCGTTGCCGTGCCCGTCTCTAAATAGCAACAATGATCATATGCTGAGTAAAAGTATGTTGTATGCTACATATTTATAGTTCTGTTTTTATGGAAATAATCAAGAGCCATACTACAAAGTGACAGGCATAATAGCACTTGCAGGCCATACTTTAGTGTCTTGCTACATTATCATCTGGTATTTTGTACTAAGAAAAGAAAAGTACAAAATTAACTTATAGAAGGAAACTCAGATGAAACAAAAGGGAATAGGAATTGTGATTGCTAGTAACTCACCTCATTTTTAGGTTACATATTTTATTCCTTTCGCATGCAAAATTATTGAGACCGTGTACTTGCCCAAAGCACAAAGATGTCAACTTCGTACCCAAATTTGGCAATTATGCACTATTCCATAATATTTCCATGTATTTCACTTTAATTATATATGATTATACAATAGTAAACAAAAAATAGAAGTGAAATATAAAGCAACACATAAATGCGAAGTATCTTTCTATACAAAGCTTAATCCAACGAATAGCACATATAGATATAGAAAGCTTAACTTACTGTCCTTTGATTCTTGGTAGCAGAAGTAGCACATGACAGCGATCGAGGGTGAAGTTACATTCAAAAATTGTGCAGGTGTTGTAAGCTTGCCTAGACTATCTCTAGAAGATCCATAATCTAGTATGTGGTTGAATGGTAAGTTCACTCCTGAGAGCTACAAATTATCCACATGGGTCAAAGGGCTCTTAATCAAGCATACCCTAGAAGCAGCAGATATTGAATAATCCTTTGTTCCTTTGAGGTTCCGTACAAAAAGTAGATATGCCATGATAAGCTTCACTGGGAGTGCTACATAAACTCAATTTCTTAAACCTACGTGAATTATATTTCAAATATTCATGAGAAGAATGCTCTTACCATCATGTAAATTCACATCTTCTAAAAATTACTAATTATCCAAGTAGCTAAAAGAGGCTGCTAATAAAGAAAACCTTGGAAGCAGCAGATATTCAATAAATCCATTGTTCCTTTGCAGGATCTGTACAAATATTAGATATGCCATTGGATCAGATAGAAAATGAAATAATAGTGAGTGTGTGTGCAACCAAAAATAACATGTGTTGGCTTGTATCTTACTTGACACCTGATGGCACTTTCTCGTGCATAATATGTTTTATCAAGGAATCAACTTGATCAGTAAAACCGGATTCCTGAACACTTCAATACCTATCAGTGTCAGTGTGATAGAAAATGTAAGTTGGGTATGCAAATCGACACTGAACAGAAGTTTCCCTAGAAAAACACTAACCAAAAGTAAAAAAATTAGGATAATAGTCATCTGCCATCGGGATAGCTGCCCCCTCCACCTCTACCGTCTGATCACCTTGCTGAGATATGTGCCAAACTTGTTTAGCTTTGCAGTTGCAGCACACTATGATGGGGAATTGTTGAACAGACTTCAACCGCGAGCATAGGGGAATTGTTGGAACTTGGACGGACTTCCACATGTGAGGGTCCATGTCCATCTCTTTGCACTGTTAAAGAAGGACATCAGGCCATACCTCTATTTTTTCCTCGTTGAAGCACAAAGCAAGAAGATCATGGGATCAAGATATGAGGTCCATGTTGACCATTTGCTTGTCTCCATTCGGTAGCAGAGCAGGTTGCCACAGCCGGTGACGTGAAGATCTGAAGTTTGGTGAAAGCGCAGTGACCGACAATGAAGCATACGTTGTTGACATGGAGAAGAGATTAGTCAGAGGGCAGATCAAGGAGGCGAGAGGGCGTGTCGATGTGAGCATCGCAGAGTTAGAGGGTCTGGACCAGATGGCACTGATCCGGAGAAAGAATGGTTGATTGGCAGCAGTACAAGATGCAAGCAATTAGTAACGCCGATCTATTTACCAGGGACGGTTATCGGAGGAGGACTGTCGAGCTTCATCACCATTAATGAGATGCCGCTGACAGTTTCAGGTCGGACTGAGGCACTGAGCGTAGGAGGTGAAGGGGAAGGATACGATGTTCAGACGTTGGGCCTGTACTTCATGGCTTTGGGACCGGGGCATATTTTCTGGTCTGCTTTTCGGCCCGGTTGACGCTGTGGTGCCTAGCTCGGTTTGCAGAGCAGCAGCCCAGAGACGTGGGCTAACTTTGATGCGTTGGGTGAAGGGAGAAAAGTCCGTCGTGCGTAATCGGCACGACCAAGCGATCGCGTATGTTGCTAGGCAGAATCCAACGACTTAGACACTCAAATCACTGTGGGAGGCCCTAACTAGGTAAGTTTTACTCTTTCTTAATAAAATCATTTTATCGGCTGCACAACCAGCGTTCTCGATGGGAGTAGCCCCCGAGGCTATGTTTGAATGCTTGCGTTTGAGTATAGGCTCAGGTCTATCATCTAAGGAGTTTTTTTTGACTCAGGCCTTGGAATTATTTCTTCGGGTCATTTGTTAGTACATCCAAAGTATTTTGCATTGTCCATGACGTCATTGCCGATGATGATGGCGTGACTTTTAGTCATAGTCCAGTGCTCCCAATGGGACGTTTTAGTAGTGGTCTCATGACGCATGCTGACGATATGAGGGGCCGTGTCAGCTGTGAGTTTGACCGCACGACCCCATGTTGCACGGGAATCGAGGCACCACACAGTTTTCTCCGAAGTTACAGCGGTAATTAATTCTCATTACAACTGATTCCTTTTCTAACTGTGGATACGTGTTGCCCCTAGGTTTCATCGCGACGCCATGTCTTATGGATCCAACAGTCCTAAGCTACGGTCAGGTACTTTATAAGTGCTGGGGGTGAATTTTTTACTGCTCATCCCTTCCTTTGCTGCTAGCCTTCTTATTCCTTGCGCTCGATCTTGTTCTGTGTTGTTGCTCCCCTCTCTTTTGCACTTATTTCTTTGCGCACTAGCGCTTGCAATCTCACCACCATGGGCAAGAGTAAGGGTGCTTCCTCCGCCGTCGATGCTATGGCTGCCAAACCGCGGGCCGTTGGGTGGGAACCCTCACGGTGTTTGGCGTGAGAACTGCGTGATTGATGCATATAAAATTCATACATGAACTTTGCACTTTATTACTTGATATTCCAACATATTTGCATCATATATGGGTTATATTCACGTTTTATAATGATTACTGGAAATAATTCACACTTCCCATATTGCTTCGGAATTAACCCTGCCGAGGCACAAAACCCCTATTTCAATGTTTTTGACTTTTAGGTACCCAAACGATGTCCAATTAACCTAAAACTTCACGAGACCCGACATTTATTAGAATGAAGAACAATGGGCCAAATATCCACGAGAAAAGAAGACCGGGGAGGGAACGGGCACAGCAGCCGCGACCCACCCCTCGTCCGCGGCTAGTATGCTCTTTCCTCCCTCGAGTCTCCGATGCCGTCGATTCTTTCACCAAACGACTTGTCTTGATCTAAACCCTACTATATATACCCCCTTTCGGCGATCCTCGACATAGATAGAGGCAAAGATCGAAAACACAGAAACAGAGAGTTAGGAGGTTGCCGCCAAAGAAGATCGGAGTGGGGAAACGCCACCGAAATCGCCTCCGGAGGGCTCCACCCCCTCTGGCGTGTTCATCATCTACACCTATAGCAAGATCCTCTCCATACCCCTATTGTAATCTCTTGGCAAACATGATGTGTCAAGCAATCTTTTATCTTTCCTTGATCTATTGTGACTCCATGTCTTTGTTTGAGTAGTGAATTGTTATGGCAAAGTAAAATAGTTCATTTATTGGTTGCACTCAGTGTTGTTATCTTTTACGATTGTCTTCTTGTACAATATATGAGTGCATGCATATGTTAGGGAATGCATGTAACGTGATCACTGTGATGTAATGGAGTGGGGAGGACCGTGGAGGACAGAAAACAGTCATCCAATCCATAAAATTACATTAAGAGGGACATATATTAGGGACCCTAGAGTTTATAGCTATGGTGGACAATTATGTCGGGGACCCTAGAGTTTATAGCTATGGTGGGACAATTATGTCTTAATAATTCCTATGTTTGCTCAGTAACATGGCCTTAGGATCCATCATAAGAGTTGTGTATGCACATTTATTTGGTCGCACCTAATTAAGGCTCCGTCCTGGAAGAAACAATAAACAACCAAACAAACGAATGAAATAACAATTTCCTAAACATTTACTCCCTTAGAGAAACTTGCTACTTGAGAAAACTTGCCACCACTCCACTCCACTTCATTAGATCAATTTAACTTGCACTAGTTTACTTTTAGTTTCCACTAACACATACTTTATTTATCTTCTACCTAGTACCAAAACAAAACACACACTTAGATTCTATCTTTGCATAGAAGGCCATATAAGAGGGTTATAGGGATTTAGAGAATAGATAGTTTACCTTCAGCTCTCGTGGGTTTGACACTCAAATACTTATCGAATTGTACTACAGTGATCCCCTGTACTTGGGGGTTATTAGAGATGCTCACAAACTTGGCCTCCTTGTGGAGAACTCCTTCAAGATGCCCGGTGACGAATCAACTCCTGCACCCGAATAGGGATGGCGGGTAATGTTTCTATCCATACCACAAGTGGGGGTATACTCTAGCGCTGCTTCAGGATTGAGTGTTGGAGCTGGGGGAATTCATTGAGTGCTACCGTTCTGCCTTGGCAATGGTATACAATGCTATGTTTCCCCGAGACCCATAGTCATAGGGACTGGCCGCATTGATGCAGAAATTTCAACGAGGTGAAGCTATCCACCATTTTATCAAGCTTCAGCTTATTGCAGGTGCCAAGGTCGGTCTTACTTGGGTGCACGTACATCATCTGATGCTGGACTTAGATGCTGTGTCGGAGAGTCTCCCGTCTCCTCCAGGTGGGGGTGAGGTGGCTATAGCTCCTCATTATGCGGCTGCTCGTAAGCCTTCCATCTAAATTATTCGCCGATGCCTTGATGCAGACTAGGAATTTTTTCTGAATTTTCCCATATAATTGGGATAGTGGCTCTGAGAAAAAGGATATGTAAACTATGTAAAGCATGTGTATGTACCAACCGAAATATAGTTGATGCAAATGTATTTTTATATGTGCATGACAATGGCTATTGTAGTTGCATTTCACGCGAGACCTTTCTGTTAGCCTGATGTATGTTGGGTTGGATCAACTACTTGGGTCAAAGCATATTTTGGACGTATTTCACGGTGAAGCCAAAGAATTTTTGAATGTTCGCTGAGTAGCAAAGACCCCGAGTATCGGAGTGCGATTATGTAATATATTGCTTTGAATAAGCCCTGAGTAACAGGTGTAGCAGAAAGTAAAGTAATGAAGTTAAGACCCTGTTGAGAGAACTTAGCTTTAATATCTGAGTATATAGGTACATGTTTTGACGTAGTTGCCTGGCCATTGGACTTATTGTAAGCAAACATAGTTCTTTCGGCTAAGTAACCTGGCCGTTGGCCTTATTGAAAGTAAATTACAAGAAGTAAATGTCCTAGGCATAGAATCGTCACAGTTGCGCAACGTTCCACAGATTGGAGTACTTGACTCCGGTCTTCTTGTCTTGGAGGCGATATGCTCCACCAGCCGACGGGGATTACTTCTGTGACGATGTAGGGTCCTTTCCATGACAACTTGAGTTTGCGATGGCCATCTTGCTGGAGGCGAAGGACCTAGGATGCATTCAACGACTGTGGTAGTTACATAAACTTTGTTGGTATGCGGTTGCTCTTGCGAGTGCGAGTGCGATGTCTCAAACTTCGTCAAGTGCATCCACATCATCTTCGACTTCCTCTGTAGAGGTTTCTCCGCCATATGCGATAACTCGTGGAGCCTCATGAGTTACTTCTACTGGAAACGCGGCGTTAGCTCCATCTACCATGACGAAAGGAGTTTCTTGTGTGGTAGTGTTTGGGGTCGTGCGTAGACTCCATAGGATGGAGGGTAACTCATCTACCCATGCGCATGTTGCTCGTTCGAGTGGTGTTATGCGCCTTTTCTTGATTCCATTGGTCACAAGTCCATTGGCTTTCTCCACTGGCCATTGGTTTGCGGGTGGGCGACCGACGCGTAGCTCACTTGTATGCCCATCTCCTTGCAGTAGTCCTTGAATTCTCCAGAAGTGAAGTTTGATCCATTATCAGTGAAGATGTTGTGAGGCACCCCAAAGCTGGAAACTATTGACTTGATGAAGTTCACGGCTGAAGTGGCATCTTGGCTAGTAACCAACATTCCTTCAATCCACTTGGTGAACTTGTCGACTACGACGAGAAGAAAGACGTGTACTATAGGAGAGGATTTATGAAGTTTTCCCACCATGTCGAACCCCCATTGGGCGAACGGCCAAGTTAGAGGTATAGGGGCCAGTTCTGCCGTTGGTGCGTTAGGTTTTGTAGCGAATCACTGCATGCTTCGCATGTTCTCACTATATCTTTCACATCCTAGACCACAATGAGCTAGTAGAATCCTACGCGGAAGGCCTTTGGTGCTATTGCTCGGCTGATGGCGCGGTGGCCACATATCCCTTCATGGATGTCCTTGAGTATGAGCTTTCCTTGGGTGTCACACATCACTGGAGCACACCCAAAATACTTCTTTTGTAGAGTTCTCCCTTTATTACTCGGAAGGCCCTGGACCGGCTGGTGATGCATCGTGCTTTGACTGTATCTTCCAGGAGTTCTCCATTTATCATGTATGCCAGATATGGCTGCATTCACGTGGTCTATATCATCATGACATCTTCGGGTTCTTCCTCGACTTCTAGAGCAAGAGTGGGATCGGGTGATGGTGCAACCCCCGAGTCAATCTACAGCTCTGCCCCCTTGCGTGCCTTAGGTTCGACAGCTTCGGTGGCTTTTTTGACCTTTATGGAGCGCTTAGTGATCTCTTCCCAAAAAACTTCAGGTGGTACAGGTAGGCAGAGGGACCCAATGTTTGCAAGATTGTCGGCTTCCTCATTGCTTGCTCGGATGATATGGGAGACCTCACACCCGTCGAAGTAACCATCCATGATGTTGTACATATCACGGTACGCGATCATGTTGTCGTTGATGTAATCACACTTATTCAATACTTGTTGTGCGATGAGGTTTGAATCTCCAAAGATTTTGAGGCGAGTTGCACCATAGGCTTTTGCCATCCACATGTCATGCAACAAGACCTCATATTCTGCTTCATTGTTTGACACGTTTGGGAATCTCATTCAAAGTATGTAGCGCATTTTGTCTCCTTGGGGTGATACTAGTATGATGCTAGCTCCTGCTCCTTCACTTCTTTTGGGCCCGTCGAAATACATGGTCCATGCACTTAACAAATCCGGGGGACCTGCACTTTGGAGTTCCATCCACTCCATGATGAAGTCAGGGAGGACCTAAGACTTTATTGTTTTCTGCTTCTCATACGTGATGTCTCGGGGGGATAGCTCGATGCACCAGAGAGAGACACGCCATGTTGCTTCGGGTTTGTTGAGGATGTTGGAGAGATGAGCCTCACGGTATATCTAACATGGGTATACCCTATAGGTACTCGAGTTTGGTATATACAGTCTAGATACGGCGGAAGCCCACGGCGTTGCCAAGGCCTAGTGGAGAATTCGAGTGGCCCATGGACACTCGATTGCTTGCGAGACAAGAAGAAGCTTAAGATAGAAAGTTAAAAGGGGAAACCCTAATCTGTAACCAACTCGACCTGCTACCCGAGACCTAGCATGTCTATATAAAGGCTAGGAGGGGGTGGCGAGGAGGACACACGCAACCCTAGTTTCCACAACTCTCGCCAGATTGCACCTGCATGCCCCTGTAATCCTTGATTCCTTCGTTAATTCCAAGAGCAGACAAGTAGGAGTAGGGACCTCTACGAGGCCTGAACCTAGGTAAAACTTGCATCCCAGTGTGCTTGTTTGCTAGCCGACTGATGCCTCCAGCGCTCCCTCCTTCTCCAAAACCCAAGTCCAGAACAATGTGCATTGACGAGTTAAACCCTCGTCAATTGGTGCCGTCTGTGGGAATTGGGTATGCTGATGTCGCGGCTTCTTCGGCCCCATCAACCGTGATCTACAACTCTGCAACAACGAAGATTCGCCAGCTCTTCGGCGTGTTTGACTTCACCGTCCACACGCCGGGCACTCGCCCGGCTTTTGAGTCCGTGGGCGATGGAATCAGTCTGGCGATTGGGAGCTTCCGCTTCCATGTTGGTCAGATGGGCACGCTTCGCATGCCTGACCAGCCGATGACACCCACGATTTCTCCAGCATCGTGGTTCCCGCCACCAATCGGCACCCTCAGCGAGCTTAACGCCTCAGCAACATCTGGGAGCACAGACAGCGACAACAGTCACGGATCCGATCTGGGCGACCTCGCCACTGAAGACGGAGCCTACAACTATGGATCTGAAAGTTGCGGGAGCAACAGCTTCCCCAACCACTTCATGTGCGCAGTCATCAACACAGGCGACACTACCGCCAATCGCGAAAATGTTGGCACCGGATCTGGCACCGAACCGCCCAACGGCAGCACACCAACGGCACCGGACCACCCAACGGCAGTATGCCCAAGAGGAGCCCCACCAACGGTGGCAACGGCGCGCCCGTCAATAATGGAGCGGCAGGAGAACCGCCGACCATAGTGAATGAACACACTGGAGAGCGCGTGGTGATCAAGCTCAACGACAACGAGTGGGCCCGCTGTCGAGAAGCTCTGCGAGGCAATCCTCTGCCCCTCAATTCCCCGTAAGACATGCTGATGGGCTACCATTGGATACTGAAGGAGGAATACAGATGCCAGCTACATGCAATCGCGGAACTCGAAGCACGTAAAAAGGCAGCGGAAGAATCAAGCCTTCGACGAGCCGGGCTCTCCTCCCATTGAGGATCCTCCTCCAAAGGCAATGAGTACTTGGCCAAGAAGAGAAGATCTCGACTGGCCCACCTCACCGAGGAGGAGCACGTGGAAGCCGCGAAAGTCCTCGACTTTGGCTCCATGACGGTGGACACACAGGGCAACGTGCTCCCGAAGACGCCGCAAGCCGCGGTAACGACGGCCTCCATGTACCTCCTCAACAACCAGCCGCTAGCTGGAGATCCACGAGCCGCCATGCACCGATCTATGATCGCGAGCTTCGGGCTAGTCGAGGCAGCCCTCGACAAAGAGCCCGTACTAGAGCCAAAGAAAAGCAAGGCTCTGGCAAAACGCTACTCCTCGCTCTCGTCCATCGATGATAGCCATGACCTGTCTTGATGTCGCCGCTCACGGCGGCATGATCGTGACTATGATGCGCGTGATGACCTCACACAACGCAAAGTCGACAAGATGCAGGCAAGGCACGCTCGTTCGACTAACTCAGAAGAGGACAAGACTGAGCTCTGTGGTGCCAGATGCTTCAATAGGGCCATCAGGCAGAAGCGAATGCCTAAAGGGTTCAAACTACCGTCAGAGAACCAAAAATTCAACGGTCTACATGACCTGAAAATCTGGTTGGAGGACCACATCTCCTCCGTCCGACTACATGGCGGGAGTCGAAGCACGGCCATGCAATGCCTGCAGCTACAAATGCAGGGCGCCACCCGTGCATGGCTCAACAATCTCCCGCGTGGATCCATTCAAAGATGGGAAGAGATGGTCTACAGCTTCGTGCGCAATTTCAAGGGCACCTACAAAAGGCCCACATCAATCGAAGAGCTGAGAAGCTGCTAGCAAAGGTCGGGCGAATCACTACGCTCGTACATCCAGAGGTGGTCCATCTTCAAGAACTCCGCACAAAACATCTCGGAGGACCGCGCAATCGACACATTCAATGATGACGTTCACCGCATAGAGCTCAGGGAAGAGCTAGGCCGCTCGAAGCCCAAAATGATCGACCACCTGATGGAAATCGCAAATCGGTAGGCTGACGGAGAAGACTCGGTGAAGAACCGCACCTACTCCAATGACGACGACGACCTTGGGCGCAAACGCGATCACCGAAGCAAACATCGAATGCGCATCTATGATGACCATGACGAGGTCAACATGGTCGCAGCCGGCTACACCGACAAACGTGACGACAACCACAACAACGGATACCTCAGTGGTGGATACCGTGACAGCGGAAAAACCACGCAGGTGTGGCAACGCCGCACTCGCGAAGAGGCACCCGCAACATCTATCGAGGACAAGCTGTCCAGGCCCTGCAACGTTCACTTCTACATCGACAAGCACGATGGCAAGAAGAAATCCAGCCACCTTCTCAAGGACTGTCGCGATTTCCTCAAACTCCACGAAGGCTTGGCCCGGATGAATCGCGACGCAGTCAACAGGGGCTATGGAGCCGCCCCAGGTGCTGTGGCACATGGAGCTCCTCCACCACCGCCCGGACCACCACCACCCGTGGCCGCACTGGTCCAGCATCACGGAGGTGAACCATACCCACGAGTCGAGGGTAACATGGGTATGATCCAAAAAGGGCATCCCTCAAATCAAGTGGAGAAGTCCATCACTCGCCAAGTCAACTTGGCGATAAACTCTCCACCTTCCACCACCGAGTACCTCAGTGGAAGCGACTCCTGCATCACCTTTGACAGGCGCGGCCACCCGCGCCAAGTTCCTCATCCAGGCCACTGTCCCCTAGTACTCGAGGCGCAGATTGGGGGTTTCGACATGAGTCGCATCTTCATGGACGGCGGCAGTGGCATTAACCTCATGTTCGCGAGTACCTTGCGAGCGATGAGGATCCCTCTGATGTGCCTGGAAGTTTCAGACACGATGTTCCACGGCATCGTCCAGGGAAAGGCATATATCCCCTGGGCAAAATCAACCTCGACGTCATCTTCAGCATGCCGCAAAACTTTCGGCGAGAGCGCATCGACTTCGAGGTCGTCAACTGGCCTTCACAATATCACTGCATCCTCGGATGTGTCACGTTCGTGAGGTTCATGGAAGTGCCACACTAGGCCTACCTGCAGATGAAGATGTCGGGTCCAAATGACGTAATCACAATCATCGGCAACTTCGAGAGGTCCGACAGCTGCGATAGGGAATTCAACATAATCTCCCAGTCCTTTGGCATGCAGGAGGAACTCGCAAGATTAAAGGAGTCGACAGACAATAGTCTGCCTCCCCTGAGCAGGCCAAGTTCACCGACCTGTCCTTTGACTCGTCGGTGCACACGAAGAAAGTCCAGGTCCACCCAACAGACGTGACCAAGATGGCCCTCATTGCCAACAACTTGAGTTCCGCATAGGAACTCGCGCTCGTCGAATTCCTCCGTGAGCACTGGGAGATCTTTGCCTGGTTTCTAGCGGACATGCTAGGAGTTCCCAGGGAATTCGCCGAGCACTCACTCAATGTAAATCCAGACGCAAGGCCAGTCAAGCAGACAATTCACCGACTGTCTGGACCAAGAGCAAAGGCAGTCGGAATGGAGATCAATAGACTCCTCGACGCCAAATTCATACGCGAGATCGAGGAAAACACTTGGCTCGCCAACGCGGTGCTTGTGCCTAAAAAAGACACAGATATCCTACGGATGTGTGTGGACTTTACCTCCTTGAATAAGCACTGCCCAAAGGATCACTTCCCGTTGCCGCGAATTGACCAGATCATCGACTCCACCGTGGGATGTGAGCGTCTCTGCTTCCTCGATGCCTACTCAGGATACAATCAGATTCAAATGAAGGAGGAAGACCAGGAGAAAATGGCGTTTACAACGCCCTTTGGTGTGTTCTGCTACAACACGATGCCCTTCGGGCTAAAAAACACAGGAGCCACCTATCAGCGGTGCATGTAGGCCTGCCTCAAGAATCAACTTGGCCACAACATTCAAGTCTACGTTGATGACATCATCATCAAAACAAAAGAGGAAGCCTCGCTAATCTACGATCTACGCGAGACCTTTGCCAACCTCGACCGCTACTCGATCAAGCTCAATCCGGACAAATGCGCCTTTGATGTACCATCTGGGCAGTTACTCGGGTATCTCATCTCCGCGAGGGGGATCGAAGCAAACCCGAAGAAAATAAAAGCCATACTGGCCATGGAGAAGCCAAAAAACGTAAGAGGCGTCCAACAATTGGCTGGGCGAATCGCGGCGCTTAGTCGATTCATCAGTCAAATGGGCGAAAAGGCACTGCCCTTCTACCAACTTATCCGCAAAACTGACAAGTTCAAGTGGACAGACGAGGCACAAGAAGCATTCGAAGACCTCAAACGTCTACTATCCACCTCGCCAGTACTAGTGACCCCACGCGAAAAGGAGTCATTGTTGCTCTACATCTCCGCCACCAACCAGGTGGTCAGCACGGTGCTTGTGGTGGAACGAGCCGAAGAAAACAAGGTCCACGGGGTCCAGCGCCCAGTCTACTACCTCAGCGAGGTGCTCACGCCAACAAAACAGCAATACTCACACTACCAGAAGCTGGCGTACGACGTCTTCATGATATCCAGGCGACTGCGCCACTACTTCCAGGAGCACCCAATCGTGGTGGTCAATGACACCCCGCTCGGGCACATCCTAAATAACCCTGATGCCACCGGAAGAGTCGCACTTTGGGGAATCGAACTGTCTCCACGAGACATCACATACGAAAAGCGCGACACGATCAAGTCACAAGTCATCCCTGATTTCCTCGTGCACTGGATGGAGAACCAGCTCCCCAAAAAGCTAGATATGTCCTATCTCTGGACAATGCACTTCGATGGGTCCAAACAAAAGGACGGAGTTGGAGCAGGTGTCATACTGACATCGCCCAAGGGAGACAAGCTGAAATACATTCTGCGAATGTAGTTCACCGCCTCCAATAATGAAGCTGAGTACGAAGCTCTGATCCATGGGATGTGGATGGCGAAAGCCTGCGGCGCCAAAAGGCTCATCATCTATGGCGACTCCAAGCTTGTAGTCAACCAAACGATGCACGAGTGTGACGCACTAAGCGATAACATGATCGCCTATCGCGACCTCTATGACACACTCGAAGGGGACTTCGACGGCTATGAGCTGCGGCACGTGGGCCGCGAAAGTAATGAAGAAGCGGACACACTCGCCAACATTGGCTCCACCTGCGCCCCCATAGCACCTGGGGTATTTCTCAAGCGCATCTGCGAATGCTTTGTCAAGTCAAAGGCTCCAGAGAAGCAAGCAAGCGCATCAACGGACTCGGAGGCTACGCCACCCAATGAGCCAATGGCACTCGACGACCTGGAGCTTGATACAGGACTCGAAGGACCAATGAGTGACATGATGATATAGCCATCCTAGACACAACCCTACATCACATATCTACTCAACAAGAGGCTGCCAGATGATCCGACTGACACGCGACACATCGTGCGATGATCGAAGGTATTCGTCGTCATCAACGGTGAATTGTACAAGCGCAGCATCATAGGAGTACTCCAACGGTGCATCTCCAAAGGAGACAGAAGGGCTGTCCTCCTCAACATTCACGAAGGTACTTGCGGGCAGCTGGCAGTCGCGCCCTCGTCGCCAAAGCTCTACGAGCTGGATTCTACTGGCCCACGGCCATGCGCGACGCCAAGGACATCGTCCAGCACTGCAACGCTTGCCAGCAATTCACAGACAAACCGCACGCACCTGGCGCGGAACTCCGGCCAATACCATTGGCTTGGCCCATCGTGCAATGGGGACTCGACATGGTCGGCAAGCTCCCGAAATCCTCGCGAGGAGGCTATGTCTACCTCTTGGTCCCAGTCGACAAATTCACCAAGTGGATCGAAGCCATGCCGGTGACAAATCAATCAGGGGCCAGCGCTGTCAAGTTCTTCGAGTCCATTGTCTACCACTTTGGAGTACCACACAACAACATCACGGACAATGGGATGAACTTCACCTCCAAAGAGTTCCAGGAATTCTGCGAAAACCTGGGAATCAACATAAGCTACACCTCGGTGGCTCACCCGCAGACCAACGGTCAAGTAGAAAAGGCCAACGGCCTCGTATGCGGTGGAATCAAGAAATGACTCCTCCAGCCACTCGAACAAGCCGCCGGATGCTGGCCATACGAGCTGCAATCCGTACTCTGGAGCTTGCGCACAACTCCAAACAGTGCCACAGGATACACCCTGTTCTTCATGGTGCACGGTGCTGAAGCGGTGCTACCCGCAGAAGTACGCTACAAAGCCCCGCGGGTGGTCGCTTACAGCGAGCAGGAGTCAACTCTCGCACTCGAAGACTCCATTGACCTTCTTGACGAGGCGCGAGAAATCGTGGTAGAAAGATAAACGATCTACCAGCAAAGCCTCCGCAACTACCACAGCAGAAGGCTATGCCCAAGATCCTTCGTCGAAGGAGATCTAGTCCTACGACTCAAGCAACAAGGGAATCTCAAGCTCGAGTCTCCCTGGGAAGGACCTTACGTGGTTACACAAGTAATCCCAGGTGGCGCCTATCGCCTTAAAGACTTCAAGACAGGAGTCGCATACTCCAACCCTTGGAACGTTGCGAAGCTGCGTCGTTTCTACCCCTAGTCATTTTTTTGCATTACAAATAAGGCTATTCAGTGAGGCTACTTAGACACACATTGTACCTCGTACTATTCTGCGAATAAATAAAGCTAAGTGCCCCAAAACCCTATGTTTTCCCTTATTTTCCTGGCAATCTTATCACTCGGGGGCTGCGCCACCCTTTACACTCGTTCTACGAACAAATCACAATATCCTGAGTAGCTGACAAAACATCAATCGAACCCTTGATAAACACCAACCCAGCTGCAACGCACCTGACAGGTTGGCAAGGTGCTGAGATAAACACAAGTCAGGCTAACGAAAAGGAATTGCAGAGTACAAACACAATCGCAAAATATAAAAGCTAGCAAGCTCTTCACATATCAATGAGTATTAATTACATCCAATATATGCATACGAACTTTACAACACTTGTACAATTATACGCAGGATACAAGTCAAAGCTACTGCTGCAACAGAAGAGCATTCGTTTGCTCCTCGAAGGAGTCGACGATTTCTTCTGCTGGGCGATCAACTGCCTAGTAATGCGGAACCATGTCCCAGGTCATACCTTCTAGCGGGGTCGGTGGCCCAGCAGAAACAGCTGCAACATCTACGTCCGGCCTATGCAGTCGCACCAGTGACAACGCAGCCTTAGAACCTGCTACTAAGTGCTGTTGTACACACTCGCGAACCGCACTCAAATCCTGAAACTTCGCCAGAAGAGCCAACAGGCTTGAAGGGGCGACGTCCAACGGAAACATCGTTTGATAGATATGTCTAAGGCACGACTGCGCCTTCTTAAAAAATTGAAGTACTCGAGAAGCACGATCCTGCAGGGTCGCAAGCGCGATCGCACGATCGTGGTCCACCCAAAAGTACCCACTCGCCTGTAGTTGCTCCTGGGTCAGATCATTCAACCGAACAGGAATCCGGTCCTTCTCATCCTGCGGATCACGAGCACTAACAACTACACCAAGCAAAAGGGCAAAGTATGAAGACAAGGCATCACCGCGACTGACTAAAAGAAAAGATAAGAGGGCAGAAAGCTAACATTTGAACTGCTCGCTCAGCTGCGTCACCTCCTCCAAGAGATACTGCTTGCGGGCAGTAGACTTCTCCGCCTTCGACTTCCATACATCCGCGCTACCACGGAGGATGGGAAACTCATGCTCCAGTTGCTTAATGTGATCGCGTAGTCGCGAAAGTAGGGATAACTCATCCACCTTTGAGCGTGGCTGCACCAAGGTTTCATCGGTGGGTGGAGGATCACGAGGATCACTCGAGGGACCACTCGACGTACCCTATCATAAACCAGGCAAAAGCAAAAATAAGGAACCAAGAGTACATTGATAAAGGCTCGAATGCATTCAGAAACGGCAAAGTCTCGACAGGGATACTCCCACAAAAAGCATGGTTTCAACACAAAAAAAAACTACAACTATTACAGAATAGCTACTAAGGAGCAGCCTGCTTCTTCGACTTCGACTTAGGCTTCGGGGGCCTCGTCGAATCCGTGGCGGTCTGTGACGCCACAGACTTTCCAGTGCCAGCCCCTAATGCCGCAGCCTTCGCCACATTCTTCGCTCGCCGTAGCTCCTCGGAGTATTTGGCGACTATATTGATGAGTTGCGGCCCATATTTACCACAACCAGTAGCGAAGGGAGCAAACACTACCCGTTGGCCATCTGCACCGACGGGCATCGCCTTGGAAATCGCGGCGGGATCCACCTCCACGCCATGGGCTTGCACCATCGCGAGTGCCATGGTGGCGCCGACAGACCGCTGGGAGTTCCTGAAGTCCATGGGAATACCCCAGCAAGGGATTCCACCAGGTCCTCAAGATTGTGAAGCAGCTCAGCCTTGGGAGTTAGATCCCTGCGTATGTGACTGAGAACACCCTTGGCCTTCGTCAACATCCCTTGAAGGGAAGCACTGCGGTCTTCGACTGCGGCGGCAGCACCCGCCAATGCATCATCGTGACGAAGGGCCTGGGCGTCAAATCTCAGGCCGCCGACATCTACATACAGCAAAGTGTTAGCACCATAACATGATGTCGAAGCAAGAAACAACGAAAATTCAGCTAAAATAGTACCTGAGAGGGACTTAGCAATCGAGAAAAGCTGCTCCTCGAGCCACTTCTCCCTCTCGGCATTGGAGGAACGCAAGTCCTCTTCACGCTTTCGCAAGTTCTCCTCGCGCATCTGCGACTCCTCCAAGGCCGTGATTGCTTCGTCGCAACTCTTCGCCGCCACGGCAAGCGCCTATTCGAGTGAAGCAGCATGACGCAGAAGTTTGTTATGCTCAACTACAAAGAACAGGACGTATCATCAATCGAACCTAGAAGCTTCACCAAGACAAAGACAAAGGAAAAACTAACCTTCAACAACGCGATGGCGATTGTCCAGCCACGCATGCTATCGACCCATGTCCAGGACTTGCTCCGCCAGGCGGACAACTTCCTTCATGATGAGCTGCATTAGAAGAAAACAAAGTTTAGCAATAGCACCAAGTATATATTCGACTGACAAAACAGCAAAGAGATACTTACATGGTCCTCCAGAGACTCCAAGGATGATTGTTGCGCAGTCATCCGGGCAACCACTTGGTGTCCCCCAGCATGCGGGGAACTTGATGAGTTATGCCCGGAGTGGGCCGCCAATGGAGGAGAGGACGATCGTCGGCCACTTCCTTGGCCTTGGAGTCTACGACTCCGGATTCCTTCACAAATTGGACGTCGCCAGAAGACGATGACGCCGGTTGAATACATAACACATCCAACAAAAACCTCAGGGAACGCAACTCCAAAAAAGAAACCAAGGAAAAGTCGTGAACTCACCAGTCAAATCTATCAAGGTCGAAGGATTGCTCCTCTGACTCCGACGACTCCTTCGGCAGTCGCGGCTTCTTCTGGGCAGGAGGAGACATGGAGCGCACAGGAACGGCAGGGATTGGCTCCTCTGCAACAACAGAAGGGCCTTCTGGCATCATCGGTGATGAGGCATCTGAGTCCTCACTGCGGGAATGCTTGCGAGTGTCTGGGTCGCTGGACTCGGGGATCCCTCCTCCTCTTCGATTAGGACGGTCGACTCCGACTCATCCTCTTCATGCACCTCGCGAGGGATAACCCCTTCAGGACGAGGAGGCAAATTGGGAGACACCTGCCAATCCTGCATTCAGAAGATACAATATTATATATAACAACATCGTAAAAGGCAACCGAAAACGACAGCTACTTCATCATACAATTCTACCTCAGGAGGAGGGTTTGAGGCGTCGAAAGGAGGCACGACTGGTTCGCCTGGGAGAACCTCCTTGGCAGTATATTTGGTCACCAGTCGCACCCTCTTATCAACCTCACCTACGGAAATGCCATCGGCAGATACGTGAGTGTCATCGTTCGCACCAGCCCAGCGGAACATGGGGTGGACTCTGGCCTACTACGGCTGGACACAATGGTGCAACCATGTGCGAATGAGGGCAGCGCCTCCCTCTTCTTTGCCTATGCGACTCTCGAGGTCGCAGACGTGCTTATACAGCACCTCCATTTCCTCCGACTCGCCAGGTATCACGATGTTCTTCCAAGAGCGCCTCCTCTTGCATGGCGTCGCGGGATCGAAGGGCGCGAGTCCGTAGTGCTCTCCGTCGGCCTTCTGGTCACGGATGTAGAACCACTTGTCTCTCCACCCTTGGACGGGCGTAGTAAGCTTGATATCGAAGTAGGTGGCAGAAGAGTTGACATGGATTCCACAGCCTCCTACGTCGTAGACTACTGAACCGGACGCCGACTAGCGTTTTAGCTTAAAAAGCCTCTTAAAGAGGTCAAAGTGTGGCTCAACTCCGAGCCAGCACTCGCAAAGGGTAATGAAGCAGGAGATGTGGAGAATAGAATTTGGAAACAGCTGATGCAGCTGGAGCCCGTAGAAGCAAAGGAGGCCCCTGAAGAATGGATGCAGGGGCAGAGAAAGACCTCGGATGATGAACGCAAGGAACATCACCTGGAAACCAGGAGGAGGACATGGGATTACCTCCTCACCAGGCACTCACGAATCGCCCTCCGCAGGTGGAAGAACTCCATCTTGACGATAAAGATGAAGCTCAGAGGATTTGATGATAGACGCTTGCCAAGTGCCATTGGTGATGCGGGTACCCTCACCCTTCTTCTTCCCAGCGCCGGCGGCGCTGGTGCCCATAGTGGCGGAGCCGCCCTTCTTCTTGGTGGCGGCAGCAGACCCAACGGCGGCGCCTCCCTTCTTCTTGCCCATCTTCCGATGGCGGTGAGAACGGAGGAAGTAGCTGGGGAAGATACGGAGCTGGTCCAACGCCGCAACGAGAAAGTGCGCAAGGAAGCAGAGAGCAGCAGCAATGGCAATGGAGGCAAGAACAAAGGAGAAAGATGGGGAAATTACCGTAGCTATGCTACTACTTAACCTCCTCGCGGAAACTATCCAACGGCCCGCAGAAACCCTACTACACGCGTGGCGCACATCGCTATCGACACGTGGCGAAGCTGAAGCACGAACCTTCCCCCCACTATTCCCATTACGCGTGGAAATCGAGGAGACACAGTTAAAACAGAAGATTACGCACGCCCGGTCAAATCAAAGTCAAAAAGTGGGACCCACCGCTCGTCATGTCCCTTCAAAGCCGCTCACGCGGGCAACCAAGGTCATCACATCATCAGCACTGACGTCATTGATTGCAGCAACATAAGATTTTGACCACTTTAGTCCTTGCTCGAGTCTTCGACTCAACCAAGCACTCGGGGGCTACTCCCATAGGGAGCGCTGGTCGCGCACCCTACGATTGATCTTTATGCAGGTATATGAGCATTCAAGACATACCCACCACTCGAATCTACGATTCGATTGTGAATTATGGGTTACTCCCATAGGGAGTGCTGGAAACAAATTCGACTGAAACAAGCAACAAAAGACGACAGCAGTCACGAAAGTTCTTTAGTCCCTGCTTGAGTCTTCAACTCAACCATGCACTCAGGGGCTACTCCATAGGGAGCGCTGGTCGCGCACCCTATGATTATTTGTACATCGTACTGTGCATTGATAACATCCACACTCGAAGGCTATGGCGACTCCGCCTCATATTTTTCCCTACAAAGAGACTACGTCTCCTGGGCCACCCGAATCATCTCCGTGATGACAAAAATTCAGATGTCGTGCTTACAGCGTGAAGATAAGACCTAAATAAGGCCTGGCAACGCATCTGCTGCACATTACCAGAAACATATCTGTACCTGCAGGTGCGATGAACATGCCTTGATGGACGCGTCGAGTGCTCACACCTATACACTGGAATTCGACTCCTGTAAGACCTCCGCGGATTGAGTCGAATTACACCAACACTTTTCCAAACTCGAGTTCGGGGACTCGAGTTTGAGTAGATTGCGTTGTTTTGCCCTAAGGCAGTTAACTGATACTGATACATCGGATAAATCAGGCACGTATATCAACAATCCCTATGACATAAACAAAACACTCGGAAAATGCTCAGTCATGCACTCGAAAGACTTCATAAAGTTCCCAGTCGAATCTGTGATTCAACTGGACACTCGGGGGCTACTGACATGGGTATACCCTACAGGTACTCGAGTTTGGTATATACGGTCCAGATACGGCGGAAGCCCACGACGTTGCCAAGGCCCAGCGGATAATTCGAGTGGCCCACGGACTCTCGATTGCTTGCGAGACAAGAAGAAGCTTAAGATAGAAAGTTAAAAGGGGAAACCCTAATCTGTAACCCACTCGACCTGCTACCCGAGACCTAGCCTGTCTATATAAAGGCTAGGAGGGGCGGCAAGGAGGACACACGCAACCCTAGTTTCCACAACTCTCGCCAGATTGCACCTATGCGCCCCTGTAATCCTCGATTCCTTCATTAATTCCAAGAGCAGACAAGCAGGAGTAGGGACCTCTACAAGGCCTGAACCTGGGTAAAACTTGCATCCATGTGTGCTTGTTTGCTAGCCGACTGATGCCTCCAGCGCTCCCTCCTTCTCCAAAACCCAAGTCCATAACAATGAGCATTGACGAGTTAAACCCTCGTCAATAGTAGTAGTGGTTCCTTTTTGTTGGGTGACACTAAGACAAGCGATGTCAATAGCATTTTCTTGAGGTTTTGAAAGGCTCGTTGGGCTTTCTCGGTCCACTCGAAGGTGTCTGATTTATTTAGCAGTGCGTAAAATGACAATGCTTTTTCTCCTAGCCAAGCGATGAATCGACTTAGTGCCTCCATGCACCCAGCCAGTTGCTGGACACCCTGCAGGTTTGTCGGCTTTTTCATTATTAGGATCACCTGTATCTTTTCGGGATTTGATTCAATTCCCCTTGCTGACACGAGGTATCTGAGGAGTTGCCCAGCGGGGACTGCAAAGGAACACTTTCTCGGATTGAGCTTGATGCAGTACTTATCAAGATTATCGAATGTTTCCCGTAGATCATTAATAAAAGTCGAATCTTGCCTTGTTGTAATTACGATGTCGTCGATGTAGACTTGGACATTTCTGCCGATTTGGTTTCCGAGGCAGTTTTGCATCATCCATTGGTAGGTGGCACCTGCGTTCTTCATCCCGAAGGGCATTGTAGTGTAGCAGAATACACCATCAGGTGTGATAGATGTTGTCTTGTCCTGGTCCTCTTCTTTAGATCTGACGGTACCCGGAGTATGCATCCAAGAAGGAAAGACATTCACATCCGGCGATTGCATTGATGATTTGATCGATTCGCGGGAGTGAGAAGTGATCCTTTGGACAGTCCTTGTTCAGTGTTGTGAAGTCGATTCACATGCGTAGTTAGACCATATTTTTCTTTAGAACACACACTAGGTTAGCGACCCATGTTGAATTTTTGATTTCCTTGATGAATTTTTTGTTGAGTAGGCAATGAAGTTCTTTTCCAATGGCCTTACGTATTGGCTCCATGAAGCGGCGAAGTGATTATTTTACTGATCGTGCATTGGGATAGATGTTGAGTGTGTGATCGATGATTTCCTAGGATTCCTAGCATGTAAGATGGGGCCTATGCGAAAATTTCTCAACGCTCATGAAGGAACCCGGCGAGCACGCTTTTCTATGCGGGACTGAGGTTACAAGCCACATAAGCTCTTTTCTTCGAGTCTGTAGGGTGGACTTGTAGTTCCTTTGTGTCCTTTGCTGCATCGAAATATTGATCTGGTATGGAACTTGTTGATTCTGGCATAACATCGTGATCGTCAGTGATCCTGAGCTGGGCGAACTCCATCTCCATGCTGAAGGATTCAGAGATCTTTTTGAAATCGCGGTCGCAGTTATCCGAGCGAGCAAAGCCTTCTCTGACAGATATGATTCCATTAGGTGTTGGCATCTTCATTATGAGGTATGCGTAGTGTGGCATCGCCATGAATCATGCAAATGCTGGGCGCTCCAAGACTGCGTGGTACTGTGCTGGCTAGTCCATAACTTCAAACTCGATTTTTTCTTGCCTAAAATTTTCTCGGGTTCCGAAGACAACATCAAGATATATCTTGCCTAGAGGAACCTCGACTTTTCCTAGGACGATGCCATGGAAGGAGGTTTCCGTTGGAGCTAGGTTGGATAGAGAGCAGTTTATTGCGCATAGCATCTTTGCGTAGATGAGGTTGATGCTGCTCCTGCGTCCATGAAGACCTTGATCATGTCGAACCGCCGATTTGTGCTTCAACTATCAATGCCGAATGACCTGGTTGGGGAACCCAGAGGGGTGACCAGCCCTACTGAAGGTGATCTCGTGCTCAGACTAGTGGAGGTACTCGGGTGTTGGTGGCGTCCTTACTGCCATGTTAACTTGTCGGATGATCAGCTTTTGTATCATATTAGATGGGCACCCTTTCTGAATCATGTCCATTGTTCCCTTGGACCTCGGGTACTCGTCGTTCTGCTCTTTATTTGCTTTGGGTTGTTGCTAGGCTAACACGGCTGTTGGAGGTGGACCTGGCGGTGGTGGTGGTGCGTTCAGTGCCAGTGCCCCAGGGGTGGCGTTGTATCCTTGGTTTTTTCCTCGGCTACCTTGCTGCTGAATGCTCGGTTGAGCCCCAAGAAAGTGCGACAATCCCTCATGAGATGGTTTGATCACCTTCTCCCTTCAAAATCAACATAGTAGTGCATGTGGAACTGACCATCCAGCATCTGCACAGCTAGCATTGGTGCATCTCTTGGTGGTCTTGGCCGGTATTTGATACGTTGCAAACGTATCTATAATTTTTGATGTTCCATGCTTGGTTTTTATCTACTTTCTTATGTTTTGCCCACACTTTGGAGTACTTTTTATACACTTTCTTGGACTAACCTATTAACAAGATGCCACAGTGCCGGTTGCATGTTTTTTGCTGTTTTTGGTTCTAGGAAAGTCAAAAAATGAATATTCTCGGAATTGGACGGGACAAAAGCCAAAGTCAGTTTTTCACCGAGGGGGACACGGAGCCAGAATACGAGACGGAGCGGGGCCAGAGGGCCGCGACACAACCTGACCGCACGGCCAGGCCTGGCCCACGCCAGGGGGTGGTGTGGTCGCCTAGGGCACCCCCTCAGCCTCCCCTTTCACCTATATATTGCCTCCAATACAGAATACCTAAGTACTAGATCAAAATTCCACGAAAGAGTCTGTAGCCGCCGTCATCTCCATCCCTAGATCGGGAGGGATCTGAAGCTCTTCCCAGCACCCTGCCAGAGAGGAGAATTCACCCTGGAGACCTTCTTCATCACCATGCAAGCCTCCGGTGTGATGCGTGAGTAGTTCATCCTTGGACTACGGGTCCATGTAGTAGCTAGATGGTTAGTTCTTCTCCTTTGTGCTACCATGTTTAGATCTTCTGAGCTCTGTTCATGATCAAGATCATCTATTTGTAATCCTACATGTTGTGTTTGTGGGGATCCGATGGATATTGAGATGCTATTTCAGATTCATTATTGATTCTATCATGTCTTTGTTATTTATGATCTTGCATGCTCTCTGTTGTTAGTAGATATCTTGGCCAAGTAGATGCTAACAACTCCAAGAGGGAGTATTTATGCTCGATAGTGGGTTCATGCCTCTATTAATCTGGGGAAGTGACAAAAATCTCTAAGGTACTAGATGTGATGTTTCTACTAGGGAGAAAACAACAATCCTTTGTTCATAGAACAATCGTATTGTTTACTTTACACGCAATGCGTAATGCAATTATCTGTTTCTTGCAACCTAATACTGGAGGGGGTTTGGATGATAACCTGGAGGTGGATTATTAGTCATAGATGCAGTTGGATTATGGCCTATGTATAATGTTGTAATGCCCAATCAAATCTCATAGGAGTCAAGATGATTAGTATATGCATGTATGCTTTCTCGATGTTTGTCAATTGCCCCGCCGTAATTTGTTCACCCAACATGTCATCTATCTTAAGGAGAACCACCACTAGTGAACTATGGACCCCGGTCCTTTCTTTTACCATCAATCTACAACTGTTTACTGCTTTCTATTTACTTTCTGCAAGCTTTTACTTTCTTCCACACAATACGTTTAATCCTTTGTTTTCAGCAAAACTGGTGAGATTGACAACCTCACTGTAAGTTGGGGCAAAGTTTTGTGGTTGTGTTGTGTAGGATTCCAAGTTGGCTACAACACATTCGAGGTGTTTCCTTGCTCCTACTGGTTCGATAACCTTGGTTTCATAACTGAGGAAAACTTGCTGTTGTGCTCATCATACCTTCCTCTTGGGGTTCCCCAACGAGCTCGAGATATCTTGGGCCATCAGTATTGCTGCGCTATTCTGCTTGGCCAAACTTCGTCTCAGTTGCCTCGATATCCTCCACTATGATTATCTCCCCTACGATTGTCCTCATTGACGTAACCCATCGTATCTCCCTTACGGTTGTCCTCATTGACGTAACCAACCGCAGCGTGGCTTGGTCCACCGTAACCATCGTAGTTGTGCCACCTCCTATTGCCGGTGTTTCGCCTGTCACAGTCTTCTTCGGGTGAGCATCCCCGTTTGTTGTTTACCGCATATTCGCCACCGGCCCATCAATTTGCCATGTCCATCAGCTGGGATATTGTTTTTGGTTTTACTCAACCCATCTCCTCTATGAATTCTTTTTGTTGTAAGTTGTCATTGAAGAAGTCGATTTCCCGTTTATCAGAGGTACTTTCGACTGAGTTTTTGATGATGTTACACCGTTGTACGAATGCGCGTATTGGTTCTCCTGACTTCTGCTTGCACACCCACGATTTCCGTTGCTTAAATGTTGACTTGAATTTTTTGATGAATTTTTCCTCCAGGTCACCCTAGTTGCTGATTGATTCTTCGGGTAACTACCAGAGCTAGGACCATGCGATGCCGGTTAGATGCAACTGCAAGCTTTGCATGGCGGTGGACTTTGACCCACCTCGGAGTTTTACTGTTTGTAAATAATCGGCTAGCCATGCCTCTAGATCTTGGAGGCTATCATACTTTTGATGACTGTGAGGGAGCTTCAAATCTTTGGTAACCGGTGTTTTGCGAACCCGATGGTAAAGCAACTTGCACCACATGGCTCGAGGTCATCTTCACTTTCATCATCAAAGTACCTTCAACGCCTCTCTCGAGCTTTATCGATCTTTCTTTGTGTAATGTCGTCCCTGGCATCATGATTGCATGAAGAGTGCGCGAAACGCGCCTGGTGCAACGATCTAGATCTTGGGGTTCCTGTCATCTGCCGAGGGCTGCTGCGACGGCGTGGTGATCTGCTGGATAGTGGGACATTCTCCTAGTCCCATTTTGCGAGCGTTGCTCCAACCATGCCGAGTCCCATGAGGGCGGAGTGGTGGATGGCTGCCCGTAGATCGTTAGCTACCAGTTGAGTTGTGAGTAGGTATGTCTAGGCTATGACGATCACCCACTTCCGCTTCCGAAGTATTGTGAAGCATGGTGATATACTTACATGATCATTAATATACTTTGAAGGACCCTGCTAACTCGTGTTGATATCGAGCTCGTTGGGGAACCCCAAGAGGAAGGTATGATGAGCACATCAGTAAGTTTCCCTCAGTTATGAAACCAAGGTTATCGAACCAGTAGGAGCAAGGAAACACCTCCAAGGTGTTGTTTCCAACTTGGAATCCTGCACAGCACAACCACATAACTTTGCCCCAACTTACAGTGAGGTTGTCAATCTCACCGGTTTTGCTAAAAACAAAGGATTAAACGTATTGTGTGGAAGAAAGTAATAGCTTGTAGAAACTAAACAGAAAACAGTAAACAATTGTAGATTGATGGTAAAAGAAAGGACCGGGGTCCATAGTTCACTAGTGGTGATTCTCCTTAAGATAGATGACTTGTTGGGTGAACAAATTACAGCGGGGCAATTGAAAAACATCGAGAAAGCATACATGCATATACTAATCATCTTGACTCCTATGAGATTTGATTGGGCATTACAACATTATACATAGACCGTAATCCAACTGCATCTATGAATAATAGTCCACCTTTAGGTTATCATCTGAACCCCCTCCAGTATTAAGTTGCAAGCAACAGATAATTGCATTAAGCATTGCGTGTAAAGTAAACAACATGATTGTTCTATGAACAAAGGATTGCTGTTTCCTCCCTAGTAGCAACTACACATCTAGTACCTTAGAGATTTCTGTCACTTCCCCAGATTACTAGAGGCATGAACCCACTATCGAGCATAAATACTCCCTCTTAGAGTTGCTAGCATCTACTCGGCCAAGATATCTACTAACAACGGAGAGCATGCAAGATCACAAATAACAAAGACATGATAGAATCAATAATCAATCTGAAATAGCATCTCAATATCCATCGGATCCCCGCACACACAACATGTAGGATTACAAATAGATGATCTTGATCATGAATGGAGCTCATAAGATGTAAACATGGTAGCACAAAGCAGAAGAACCAACCATCTAGCTACTACATGACCCGTAGTCCAAGGATGAACTACTCACGCATCACACCGGAGGCTTGCATGGTGATGAAGAAGGCCTCCAGGGTGAATTCTCCCCTCCGGCAGGGTGCCAGGAAGAGCTTCAGACCCCCCCGATCTAGGGATGGATATGACAGCGACTACAGACTCTTTCGTGGATTTTTGATCGGGTACTTAGGGTTTTTGTATTGGAGGCAATATATAGGCGAAAGGGAAGGCCGAGGGGGTGCCCTAGGCGGCCACACCACCCCCTGGCACGGGCCAGGCCTGGCCGCGCGACCAGGTGGTGTGGGTGGCCCCTGGCCCCTCTCCGTCTCATATTCTGGCTCCGTGTCCCCCTCGATGAAATATTAACTTTGGCTTTTGTCGCATCCAATTCCGAGAATATTCATTTTCTGACTTTCTAGAACCAAAAACAGCAGAAAACAGGCAGCTGGCACTGTGGCATCTTGTTAATAGGTTAGTCCAAGAAAATGTATAAAACGTATTCCAAAGTGTGGACAAAATATAAGAAAGTAGATATAAACCAAGCATGGAACATCAAAAATTATAGATACGTTTGCAACGTATCAACATCCCCAAGCTTAACTCCTGCTTGTCCTGGAGTAGGTAAGTGATAAAAAGAAAGAATAATTTTTGAGGTGACATGCACCATCATAAACTTGATCAAAGTATTTGTAAAACATTGATAGCTAGGATCATAGTATTTCAACATAGCATGAAAGATAAAGTTCTAACAATAAGACATAGCAACTATGTTGTAACATGAAAAGGCACAAACAAAAGATTCATGAATAACAATGCTTTGCAAGACGTTTATTTGTTTCACATAAAGAAATCATAGCATAGTGGCATTCAGCTTGTCCCTCATAGAGTAGCAAACATACATGCATAGGACACCTTCAAAGTTTATAAGGGTGGCTAGATACAAATAGTTTAAGAACAAGCAATATCAAAGTTATGCATCAATCAACCAGTCTTGGGACAATGCACATTAAACTAAGAATGACCACTAAACTCTCTCAATAGGTGCATAAAGATAGAAGGTGGAGACTCAATATAAAAGTGGAAGAAAGGCCTTCATAGAAGGAAGCAGGGATTCAAGTCTCATAAAGAGCTTCCAAAAATTATGGTACATATTAGCTTTCAGCTCTCATTGCCCCTATCATAAGCATCTTGAAGTGATTAAGGTTAAAGTGAACAAACTATGGAGTATATGCTTGACAAAGTATAAGTTGGAAATATCATGTCCCTTGAATACGAGGGCCGCTCCTCATGCTACTCAAGTTTATTTATCGGTAGGTTCTCGTCATAGTAAGTACATGTGTATCATAGAGAACCGCCAACGGGGTACCCCTTGCCCGATGATATGGAAGAATCCCCATATCAAAATAACAAGGCAAGCAGACAACAAGCATCTTAGCAATCTTCTTATTTACCATGGGAAATGGTGCGTTTTTCTCTCTTTCCTATTTTCTCATCTTTTTTTTTCATTTTCTCATTTTCTCAATCTCTATCTCTTTTTTTAAAGAAGAATGCTTCATAGATTGCTCATTATGGTTACGATGTAGGTTTCCACCATGATTAGGCATGGATTAGACCGGTGGCCTAGACGTTTCTCTAACACACATACATAACTCCATAGACTTACAAGCTCCCCTTTCATTTCACACCGACGACATCCATAGACAAAAGAGCATGATATCAACTAGGTACAAAGTACAAGTGCAATGTTGAAAGCGTTCCCCATGACAGCATGGTTCTGCTAATCCCCAACATAGAAGTGCAAGCATATACAACATAGACGACACAATGGTTCAAGTTTATTAGGGGAAAGAAAAGTAAAGTGTGCCATCAAGTTCGTGAGAGCTTTAATCACTAGTTTTCTCATAACAAGTTTAATTCAGAAGGTATATAAAAACATGAATATACTTGGAATAGCAAATGCTAATAGGTAGGTATGGTGGACTCTTTGGAATAACTTGGTTTTATTTGGAGTTGGATGCATGAGTGTAACTCATACTTGGTTATGGAGGCTAGCAAAAGACTGGGAGCGACCAACTAAGAGAGCAATAATGGCCATAATCATGCAAAGCGACAAAACATCATTAATTAAAGCATAAAGTGATATTACAAGTCGAAAACTAAAGGATCATAGAGGCTATGGTGACTTGGGATAGTCATAACATGGTGTGAGCATGCGCCAAGTCAACCCAAATAAAGTATCAAAGGAGAATACCACAATACTATGCTTTAATATGCTAAAACAATGCATTATTCTTTCAAGGCACATTAAGCAATCTCAATTGTTTGTAATATGTCATGCTAAAGCAAAAATCACTAAGCATAAAGCCAAAACAATATCAAGCATGACATGACAAAGCATAGGCCATAGTCAAAAGCAAGCTCTCTTTACTACTTAAGCATGAACTTTTCCTACTCTTTTCCAATCCAAACCAAACTATTTGAAAACTAATGTATGAAAGAGGGGGTCCAACCAATTTATTCAAGCAAACTAAGCAAACCAAGCAAACAAAAACCAAAAACAAAAACAAAGACGCTCCAAGAACAACACAACTATGCATGAAACAATAAAAATGAAGTGTTTGGAAAAAACCTGTGATTTTTATTGATGAAGAAGGGGATGCTTTGACGCTTGAACTTCTTGGATATTTCTTGGGTTGACACGGGTAGCATCCCCAAGCTTGAGCTTTAGTCCATTCTTCATCTCATTGCATCATTCTCTCCATATACCTGAAATTTTTCCTTCATACAAAACTTCACACAATCTTTATTAGCAACATTAGTGCACTCAAGATAATAAGTCTTTGGTTCAGTTTCAACAACAATAATACTTCCATTAAAACACAATCTACTGTAGCACTTCCCTCAAAAAGCTCAATTCCCCAAAGAGAACTCAAAAAGGAATCAACAAGAAGCAAATGCAAATAATGGCAGAAATCTGTCAAACAGACCAGTAGGTAAAAACCAATTTTTTCAAAGACCTTCTGTTGCTCAAATCGAAAAGTGTTGAACTAAAGAAAGTTAGATAACAACCTGGGGTAGAAGCACAAAAATTTATGCCTCAAAACGACTACAGAGATTTTACACGAATTTTTACGGTGAAGCACAAAAATCTATTTCGAGACAGCAACTTTCCCATGCATTACTTCTCTCTCATTAGAGGTTACTCTTGGCACAAAAAGCAAATAAAAAGGATAAGGAGAGATTATTAAATAGGTAATAACTTCCAAGACTCATCTAAAATTTTTGGGTTATCTCCCAATAAGTACGTTTCTTTAACGCCTTTAAGTTAGGCATGATAGTTTGAGAAGATGCTCACATAAGAAATATGAACTGAAGTAAAAGAGAGCATCAAGAAGCAAATTCGAAACACATTTAAGTCTAACCCACTTTCTATGCATAGGAATATTATATGAAAATAAATTCGCAAACAACAAAGCGACAAACATAGGAAGATAAAACGAGAGTAACTTCAAAACTTTCAGCAAATAGAGAGGTGTTTCAATACAATAAAAACTTTTATAACCATATTTTCCTCTCTCATAATAATTTTCAATAGCCTCACGAATAAACTCAACAATATAACTATCACATAAAGCATGCTTTTCATGATCTACAAATACATAATTTTTATCAAGCTCAAAGATAGTGGGATTAAAACCTTAAAACCCACTTTTAACAATTTTATAACGAGATGACTGATCAATCTCATTTTCAATAGTAGTACAATTAATATTATCAATCAATATAGGACCATCATCTAGAGCTTTATTATAAACATTTTCAAAAGAATCCATAGGAACATAACATTCATCCTCCTTTGGTAAGCATGGGTGACAATCAAATAATGTAAGGGGTAAAGAGTTACTCTCATTAGAAGGTAGGAACGGGTAGATCCATTCTTCCTCCTCTTGATCATCACTCTCATCCTCTTTTTCATCTAATGAGATTCCAGTTTCAGCAATTTCTTCTTCCATAGGATCCTGCAAGGCATTAGTCTCTTCCGTTGGTGGAGAGCATCTATTAAGATATTCAAGAATATATCCATTTTCTTCCTTGTAAGTATCAGAGCAAATTTTAAGTATATCATAAACCTCATACTTATAAGGTGCATCATCAGTATTTTCAAGCAAATAAGCAAGTTCGAATGCACCCTTCCAAGCAATAAATTCTTCAATTTGTTCCACATCATAAAAGTCATAATTTCCCTTAACATAAGAAGATATGGTAACATCATCATTATACTCACATTGAAAAGGGAGGTGTTTATACCTCTTATAGCAACAAGATTTATCAAAGCAATAAGTAACATTACAAGTAGAGCACATGTTTCTAGAAATAGCATACAATTTATTAATTTGTTCCCATAAGTGTTTCCCTTTTTGTGACAAGCGGTATTCCTTATAATAATATTTTTGTTCTTCCGTGAACCCACCTTGCCAATAAGATTCAGTTTCAAAGAAACCAACCATTGATAGAAAGCATGATAAAGCAAGACAATAACAGACCAACAAAAATAACAACTATAGTAGGAACTAATTTTTTTTGTATTTTTTATATAAAGAACAAACAAACAAAACAGAAATAAACTAAGCAAAACAAAAAAACAAAGTAAAGAGATTGGTTATGAGGGACTCCCCTTGTGAAGATGTCCTTGACTCCCCGGCAACGGCGCCAGAAAAGTACTTGCTGACTCGTGTTGATATCGAGCTCGTTGGGGAACCCTAAGAGGAAGGTATGATGAGCACATCAGTAAGTTTCCCTCAGTTATGAAACCAAGGTTATCGGACCAGTAGGAGCAAGGAAACACCTCCAAGGTGTTGTTTCTAACTTGGAATCCTGCATAGCACAACCACATAACTTTGCCCCAACTTACAGTGAGGTTGTCAATCTCACTGGTTTTGCTGAAAACAAAGGATTAAACGTATTGTGTGGAAGAAAGTAATAGCTTGCAGAAAGTAAACAGAAAACAGTAAACAGTTGTAGATTGATGGTAAAAGAAAGGACCGGGGTCCATAGCTCACTAGTGGTGATTCTCCTTAAGATAGATGACATGTTGGGTGAACAAATTACAGCGGGGCAATTGCCAAACATCCAGAAAGCATACATGCATATACTAACCATCTTGACTCCTATGAGATTTGATTGGGCATTACAACATTATACATAGACCGTAATCCAACTACATCTATGACTAATAATCCACCTTTAGGTGATCATCTGAACCCCCTCCAGTATTAAGTTGCAAGCAACAGATAATTGCATTAAGCATTGCGTGTAAAGTAAACAATACGATTGTTCTATGAACAAATGATTGTTGTTTTCTCCCTAGTAGCAACAACACATATAGTACCTTAGAGATTTCTGTCACTTCCCCAAATTACTAGAGGCATGAACCCACTATCGAGCATAAATACTCCCTCTTGGAGTTGCTAGCATCTACTCGGCCAAGATATCTACTAACAACGGAGAGCATGCAAGATCACAAATAACAAAGACATGATAGAATCAATAATCAATCTGAAATAGCATCTCAATATCCATCGGTTCCCCATAAACACAAGATGTAGGATTGCAAATAGATGATATTGATCATGAACGGAGCTCACAAGATATAAACATGATAGCACAAAGGAGAAGAACCAACCATCTAGCTACTCTATGGACCCTAGTCCAAGGATGAACTACTCACGCATCACACCAGAGGCTTGCATGGTGATGAAGAAGGCCTCCAGTGTGAATTCTCTCCTCCGGAAGGGTGCCAGGAAGAGCTTCAGATCCCTCCCGATCTAGGGATGGAGATGATGGTGGCTATAGACTCTTTCATAGATTTTTGATCGGGTACTTAGGGTTTCTGTATCGGAGGCAATATATAGGTGAAAGGGGAGGCCGAGGGGTGCCCTAGGCAGCCACACCACCCCCTGGCGCGGGCCAGGCCTAGCCGCACGGCCAGGTGGTGTGGGCGGCCCCTGGACCCTCTCTGTCTCGTATTCTGGCTCCATGTCCCCCTCGGTGAAATATTAACTTTGGCTTTTGCCCCGTCCAATTCCGAGAATATTCATTTTCTGACTTTCCTGGAACCAAAAACAGCAGAAAACAGGCAGCTGGCACTGTGGCATCTTGTTAATAGGTTAGTCCAAGAAAGTGTATAAAAAGTACTCCAAAGTGTGGACAAAACATAAGAAAGTAGATATAAACCAAGCATGGAACATCAAAAATTATAGATACGTTTGCAACGTATCAGACCCTATAGAGCAGTCTGCACGATCACCCTCTTTCGCTTCCGAATCTTGGTAGAGCTGGAAGAACCATCACTATCGTGGTCATCTGCCGGCTTGCAATTTCCATGATATCTTCAGAAGTCACGTCTTTTGAGTCTATGAATCCTTCTTCTACTTAAACTCCAACATTCGTAGGGAGAGGCGACTCGGTGAATGGATACATGGAACTCAAATACAGGATAAAGCAACAATTCAAAGCGACAACACAATGAAGAAAAGACACTTACAAGAACATGTGACCAATATCCTAACCAACCTTTGACTTCTTGGATGTTGGCGCTGGTGGCGTGGCTCGTAACGGAACCGCAATGAACGTCTATGAGCCAACTAGTGACGCATCAATTTCCATTAGATCCTCAAGTGTCGAGGCATCTGAATCTTCACTACGAATCCACTTTCGAGAGTACTCAACATTCTCTTCTTCGGCAGTATTAGCAGGAGGGACAATTGAATTGGAGTCATCTGGCTCGTTGTCGTCTACCACTTCGAATTACTCTGACAGAGGGGTACTGATACATTGCAAATGTATCTATAATTTTTGATGTTCGATGCTTGGTTTTATCTAGTTTCTTGTGTTTTGTTCCAACTTTGGAGTACTTTTCATATGATTTCTTGGACTAACCTATTAACAAGATGCCACAGTGCCAGTTGCCTGTTTTCTGCTGTTTTTGGTTCCAGGAAAGTCAGAAAATGAATATTCTCGGAATTGGACGGGACAAAAGCCAAAGTTCATATTTTTCCGGAAGACTCACGGAGCCAGAAGACGAGACGGAGGGGGTCCACAGGGTGGCCACACCACCCCATGGCGCAGGTCCACTAGGCCGCGCCAGGGCATGGTGTGGGCCCCCTGGCCGACCACCGACCTTGCCTCCTTCGCCTATAAGAGCCTCCCGATACCAAAACCCTAAATAGTCAATCAGAAATCCACGAAAAGTTCCACAGCGCTGCCGCCACCGAAGGGGAGATTCGGGGGATAGAAAGTCTCTATTCCGGCACCCTGCCGGGACGGGGAAGTGCCCCCGGAGCCATATCCATCGATCTCCACCACCATCTCCATCATAATTGCTGATTCCCATGATGAGGAGGGAGTAGTTCTCTCTCGAGGCTGAGGGTTCTACCGGTAGCTATGTGTTCATCTCTCTCTCTATGCATGATCATATTGTGATCATGAGCTTTGTAATCAAGTAGATCTACCTTGCTACTCAAGTGCTTTAATAGATCTCTGCTCTCCCCGTGTGTGTGGAAGTGACAACGTGCACACCATGGTGGAACTTAGGCTAGAGATTACAAATACTTGTTATGAGTTATATTTGGAGTTGATGTCTTTATGAAATTGTGGTGTTTGTTGGAACCATCTAGTGCTCAACGTGATAGTGTGGGGTTATCTAGATGGGAAAGGCTTACTTTGAGGTGTGCTGTTATAGCCCTACCATGGATTAGAGTGTCCAACCGGAGAGTAGTTAAGAGTAGTATCATAAAGAGAAGATATTTATATGAGAGTGTTCACTAGTGAAAGTATGATCCCTAGGCCTTGTTTCTAAGCTCTGAAACACCATTTGCAACTAGATCTGTTACATGTTTGCTTGGTTCCATCTTTATTTCAGTTTTACTTTAGTCTTTTCCACGCCATCAAGCTATCTTCTATCACCGTTACCACTTATAATTATCCATACCACTTGTATTTCACTATCTCTTTGCCGAACTAGTGCACCTATAGACCTGACAAGTGTATTGGGTGTGTTGGGGACACAAGAGACTTCTTGTATCTTGATTGCAGGGTTGCTTGAGAGGGGATACCTTTGACCACTTCCTCCCTGAGTTTGATAAACCTTGGGTGATCCACTTAAGGGAAAACTTGTTGCTGTTCTACAAACCTCTTCACTTGGAGGCCCAACAACTGTCTACAAGAATAGAAGTGCGTAGACATCAAGCTATTTTCTGGTGCCGTTGCCGGGGAGGCAAGGTAAAAGGTACTCACATCCTCCGGTGTGAGTGCTCAAATTTATTTCCTTTAGATTCTGCAATTTTGTCTTTGTGTTTCTTGTTTTCACTAGTTAGGCTTAATGTAAAACAAAAAAAATTAGAGAGCTTTATAGTGTTTATCTTGAGTAAGGACATGAAGTGTTTGAAGAGGAAATTAAAAAACCTATGGAACTTTATTTGCATGCTAATAGCAATGCTGTTAGTATGAATTCTTCGGACACTATTATTGCTAATGCTATGGAAAAGTCTAAGCTTGGGGAAGCTAGTTTTTATGAAAATGATCTTTTTAGTTCCCCAGCTTTGGAATATAGCTATTCTATTGCTTATAATGATACCAAACCTCCAATATATGATGATTACAATGATGAATATGATATTTTTATTCCACCTACTATTGAGAAGGAAATTAATTATGATTACAATATGCCTCCTATATTTGATGATTATGGTGATGAAAATAATAATGATAGCTATTTTGTTGAATTTCCTCCCACTATAATCAATAAGAATGACTATGTTTATGTGGGGAGTATTAATTCTTTTATGCATGTGGCTCATGATAAGAATGTTTCTTGTGATAGTTATATTGTTAATTTTATTCATGATGCTACTGAAAGTTATTATGAGAGAGGGAAACATGGTTTTATGCATCTCAATAATATTAAGTTTCCCCTCTTTATGTTGAAAGTCTTGAAGTTGCACTTGTTTTGCTTTCCTATGCTTATTGCTTTGTGCTTTCATGACTTGTTTCTTTACAAAATTCCTATGCATAGGAAGTGTGTTAGACTTAAATGTGCTTTGAATTTGCTTCTTGATACTCTCTTTTACTTCAATTCATATTTCTTATGTGAGCATCTTCTTAAACTATCATGCCTAACTTAAAGGCGTTAAAGAAAAGTACTTATTGGGAGATAACCCAAAAGTTTTAGATGAGTCTTGGAAGTTATTACTTCATTAATAACCTCTCCTTATCCTTTTTATTTTCTTTTTGTGCCAAGAGTAACCTCTAATGAGAGAGAAGTAATGATTGGGAAAGTTGCTGTCCCGAAACAGATTTATGTGATTCACCGTAAAAATTCGTGTAAAATCTCTGTACGTCCGTTTGAGGCGTTAATTTTTGTGATTCTGCCCCAGGTTGTTATATAACTTTTGTTAGTTCAACACTTTTTGATTTGAGCAACAGAAGATCTTCGAAAAAATTCGTCTTTACCTGCTGGTCTGTTTTGACAGATTTCTGCCATTTTCTGCATTTGCTTCTTGTTGGTTCCTTTTTTAGTTCTTTTGGGAAATTGAGATTTTTTAGGGAAGTGCTTCAGTAGCTTGTGTTTTATTGGAAGTTTTATTGGTGTTAGAACTGAACCTTAAGACCTATTTATCTTGAGTGCACTAATGTTGCTAATAAAGATTGTGTGAAGTTTTGTATGAAGGAAAAATTTCAGGTGTATGGAAAGAATGAGTAATGAGATGAAGGATGGTCTAAAGCTCAATCTTGAGGATGACACGCGTGTCACCCCAAGAAATATCTAAGAAGTACAAGCGTCAAAGCTTGGGGATGCCCAAGGCATCCCCTTCTTCATCAATAAAAATTCCAGGTTTCTTCCAAACACTTCATTTTATTATTTCATGCACAGTTATGTTGTTCTTGGAGCGTCTTATTTTTCGTTTTCGTTTGCTTTGTTTGCTTAGTTTGCTGAATAAATTGGTTGGACCCCCTCTTTCATACATCGGTTTGCAAATAGTTTGGTTTGGTTTGGAAAAGAGTAGGAAAGTTCATGCTTATGTGGTAAAAAGAGCTCGTTTTTTACTGTGGCCTATGCTTTGTCATGCCATGCTTGATATTGTTTTGGCTTTATGCTTAGTATTCTTTGCTGTAGCATGGATTGTTATAAACAATTGAGATTGCTTAATGTGCCTTGGATGAATCATGCGTTGTTTTAGCATATTAAAGCATAGTATAGTGGTATTCTCTTTTGATGCTTTATTTGGGTTGACTTGGCACATGCTCACACCATGTTATGACTATCCCAAGTCACCATAGCCTTTATGATCCTTTAGTTTTCAACTTGTAGTATCACTTTATGCTTTGATCAATGATGTTTTGTCGTTCTGCATGATAATGGCCATTATTGCTCTCTTAGTTTGTCGCTCCCAGTCTTTTGCTAGCCTCCACAACCAAGTATGAGTTCCACTCATGCATCCAACTCCCTAAACCAAGTTATTCCAAAGAGTCCACCATACCTACCTACTAGCTTATGCTATTCTAAGTATATTCATGCTTTTTGTTTACCTTCCAAATTAAACTTGTTATGATAAAACTAGTGATTAAAGCTCTCACGAACTTGATGGCACATTTTACTTTTTTGCATCTAATAAACTTGAACCATTGGGTCCTTCTTTGTTGCGTATATGCTTGCGCTTTATAAGTTGAAATTAGCAGAACCATGTTTCATGGGGAACGCTTTCAACATTGCACTTGTACTTTGTACCCCGTTGATATCATGTTCTTTTGCTTACGGATCCCGGCGGTGTGAAATAAAAGTGGAACTTGTAAGATCATGGAGTTTGTATGTGTGTTAGAGAAACGCCTAGGCCGCTAGCCTAAGCCATGCCTAATCATGGTGGAAACTTGCAGTATCACCATAATGAGCACTCTATGAAGCATCCTCAATAAAAACCTATGCAAATAGCAAATAAAAAGATAGTTGAGATGCTCATTGTTTGCTTGCCTTGTCATTTTGATTATGGGAAAGCTCCCGTATCATGTGCAAGGGGTACCCCGTTGGCGGTTCTTAATGATACACATGTACTTACAATGACAAGAGCTTACTCGTGACTGAAGTTGAGTAGCATGAGGATCGGTCTTCGTAAGTAAGGGGCATGAGATTTCGGTTTATAACTTGTCAAGCATATCCTCTTAGTTGTGTCACTTTAACCTTAATCACCTTAAAGATGCTTATGATAGGGGCAATGAGAGCTGAAAGCTATAAGTACCATAATTTTTGGAAGCTCTTTATGAGACTTGAATCCCTACTTCCTTTTATAAAAGGCCTTTCTTCCACCATTATATTGAGTCTCCACCTTCTACCTTTATGCACCTACTTTGAGAGCATAGTGGCCATTCTTAGTTCTATGTGCATTGTCCCAAGACTAGTTGATTGATGCATACTTTGATATTGCTTGTTTTAAACTATTGTATCTAGTCACTCTTATGAACTTTGAAGGTGTCCTATGCATTTATGTTTGCTACTCTATGAAGGACAAGTTGAATACTATTATGCTATGTTTTCTTTATGTGAAACAAACAAACGTCTTGCAAAGCATTGTTATTCATGAATCTTTTGTTTGTGCCTTTTCATGTTGCATCATAGTTTCTTTGTCTTATTGCTAGAACTTTGTCTTTCATGTTATGATTGAAGTACTATGATCCCAGCTTTGAATGTTTTACAAATACTTTGATCAAGTCTTTGATGGTGCATGTCACCTCAAAAATTATTCTTTCTTTTTATCACTTACCTACTCGAGGACGAGCAGGAGTTAAGCTTGGGGATGTTGATACATTGCAAATGTATCTATAATTTTTGATGTTCCATGCTTGGTTTTATCTACTTTCTTGTGTTTTGTTCCAACTTTGGAGTACTTTTCATATGATTTCTTGGACTAACCTATTAACAAGATGCCACAGTGCCAGTTGCTTGTTTTCTGCTGTTTTTGGTTCCAGGAAAGTCATAAAATGAATATTCTCGGAATTGGACGGGACAAAATCCAAAGTTCATATTTTTCCGGAAGACTCACGGAGCCAGAAGACGAGACGGAGGGGGGCCACAGGGTGGCCACACCACCCCATGGCGTGGGTCCACCTAAGCCGCGCCAGGGCATGGTGTGGGCCCCCTGGCCAGCCACCGACCTTGCCTCCTTCGCCTATAAGAGCCTCCCGATACCAAAACCCTAAATAGTCAATCAGAAATCCACGAAAAGTTCCACAGCGCCGCCGCCACCGAAGGGGAGATTCGGGAGACAAAAAGTCTCTGTTCCGGCACCCTGCCGGGACGGGGAAGTGCCCCTAGAGCCATCTCCATCGATCTCCACCACCATCTCCATCACCATTGCTGATTCCCATGATGAGGAGGGAGTAGTTCTCTTTCGAGGCTGAGGGTTCTACCGGTAGCTATGTGTTCATCTCTCTCTCTATGCATGATCATATTGTGATCATGAGCTTTGTAATCAAGTAGATCTACCTTGCTAATCAAGTGCTTTAATAGATCTCTGCTCTCCCCGTGTGTGTGAAAGTGACAGCGTGCACACCATGGTGGCACTTAGGCTAGAGATTACAAATACTTGTTATGAGTTATATTTGGAGTTGGATGTCTTTATGAAATTGTGGTGTTTGTTGGAACCATCTAGTGCTTAAGGTGATAGTGTGGGGTTATCTAGATGGGAAAGGCTTACTTTGAGGTGTGCTGTTATAGCCCTACCATGGATTAGAGTGTCCAACCGGAGAGTAGTTAAGAGTAGTATCATAAAGAGAAAATATTTATATGAGAGTGTTCACTAGTGAAAGTATGATCCCTAGGCCTTGTTTCTAAGCTCTGAAACACCGTTTGCATCTGTTACATGTTTGCTTGCTTCCATCTTTATTTCAGGTTTACTTTAGTCTTTTCCACGCCATCAAGCTATCTTCTATCACCGTTACCACTTATAATTATCCATACCACTTGTATTTCACTATCTCTTTGCCGAACTAGTGCACCTATACACCTGACAAGTGTATTGGGTGTGTTGGGGACACAAGAGACTTCTTGTATCTTGATTGCAGGGTTGCTTGAGAGGGGATACCTTTGACCACTTCCTCCCTGAGTTCGATAAACCTTGGGTGATTCACTTAAGGGAAAACTTGCTACTGTTCTACAAACCTCTGCACTTGGAGGCCCAACAACTGTCTACAAGAATAGAAGTACGTAGACATCAGGTACCTTCAAATTCTACATTCAAGAAACATGACAAAGAAAGCATATTACAAAACCGGGGAAACCCTGTAAATGAAGAACAAACAAGAAAGTCAGATTTTACCTAGGGCACCTCCTTTGTCGAGCTATAAGGAATAGTTGACATTTCCTTTAGTAGCTTGTCATCCACAGTGAGGCAAGTCAAAGATTTTATCTTGTTCTCTAGCTCCACGCATGAAAATCCCTCCTCATAAGTGCGTGTTAGGTCCGACGGGCCAGTATACATCCATATTGGATGCACTCTAGCTTGAATCCGCTGAACCCAGTGCTGAATGAAGGTTTGAATGATGTCTATGCCATCAACCTCTTGACCAGGAACAAGCTAGAACTGCTTCACCCGATCATACAAGGCCTCAACTTCGGCCTCTTCACCCCCGAGCACATCGTTCCTCCATGAGCGCTTCCTCTTCAGTTCGGCTCTCGCGTCAAAGGGGGCCAGCCCATACTTCTGCTCGCCCACCTTCTGGTCACAGATGTAGAACCACTTGGCTCTCCATCCTTGAGTAGAATCGACTATCTTAAAAGAAAAATATTGTTGATTTGGGCGGATGGAGATGTCGCATCCACCAACCTCATATACGTGACCTCCAGAACCCGAGTGCCTCTTCAGACCATACAACTTCTTAAACCACCCAAAGTGTGGCGCGATGCCGAGCCAGCACTCGTAGAGGGTAATAAAGCAAGCAGTATGAAGGATGGAATTTGGCGACAACTGATGCAGCTGAACATCGTATAGAAAAAGCAGGCCATGAAGGAAATCATGTGTGGGGAGAGACATCCCACGAAGAACAAACGCCATGCACATCATCCTGAACCCATCAGGAGGATTAGGGATTACCTCCAGCCCTGCAACAAGGCAATCATCTTCGGTAGTAGGAATCAGGCCGGAGAGGTGCAATTGACACAGGTCCGATTTCTTCATCGTCGACCACCTCCAACTACCATTGGTAACCCTCGAGGTGGCGACACTCTTCTTCTTATGAGCAGCAGTGGTGCTGGAACCGACACTTCCGGTACCCTTGCCCTTGCTTTTCCCCATGGTGGTACCTTGTCTCTTCCTGGAGGTGCGGAGGAATGCGCTTGGGAACATGTGCAACAAGTCCAATCAAGCATGATGAAGAGAAATGGCGAGGAGTAGGAGAAATGGGGATGTCGAGGAAGAGGAAGGAGTGAGATTTTATTGAGATTCACCCTTTTCTTATACTGCGACCTAGTCAAATCTTGGTCGTAAGCTCATGGTTCTGGGCGCGTGGCGCTCATCAAGCAGAGACACGTGGAATACTAAAGCTAAACCGTCACCACACTTTTCCCACTACGCGCGCAAATCGAGGAGGCACAATTAATACCCATTTTCTACGCGTCGTGCGGTCAAATCCAGACAGCTTTCCATTGGGGCCCACTATGCCACGTCCCATCGGTCATTCCTACTAATGGTTGATCTCACCAATCATCATCCCTAACATCATCATCAATTCAAACCAAACACATCTCAACAAGGAATCCAACGGAACATTTGATTGCATTCATAAAGACGAACATCCGAATCAAGTAATTATTCTGATGCAGTTATGCCAACAAACCAAGATTGAGTTTCTGGTCGAGTCCATGACTCGGTCAGACACTCAGGGGCTACTCATAACAGGAGCACTGGTCGCACACCTGATGAACTTCTGGGTCCAGTGTAAGACTACGATACTATCAATTGAATCCATTAAGCACAAGGGCTTGTGTCTCTGCCTGAATCTACGATTCGGCTAGACACTCGAGGGCTACTCCAAACTGGAGCGCTGACCACGCACCTACAAGATCTTCGAGTGACACGTTGTCATGGGAATGGTCACGGCAGTCGCTACCAGGGGTAGCGAATGAGTCGATTGAGGCAAGGGCGAGCTAGCCATCTGCAGATCAATATTGGGAGCACACGAGGGTTTACCCAGGTCCAGGCCCTCGTAGGGTAAAGAGCCTACTTCCTGCTAGATGTATTGATATGTGTGAGATTACAAGGGGTGACGAGCTCGGCAGTAAGGCGGCGAGTCGCTTCAATGGGGTGTATCAGAGTGAATATGCGTAGAGAGTACCATAGGGAGGCTTATATAACGCTACCATGTAGGGATTACATGGATCACACCGATTCAGTTAAGGTTTCGGTGGATTTGACCTAATCCGACTGAGCCTAGCTATGTTTCCTGGGCTTCTTCTTCCAGTCGTCGTAATCATCAAGTCGCAGCCTTTCTAGTCGACGTGCCAGCGAGCCCACTCGTCATGGGTTTGGGCCAGTCAAATCCTCCTTTTGAGTATACCCCGATTGGCATATCCCCATCAGTAGTCCCCGAGTGCGTCAGGGGTTCGACAGAGGCTTCAACTTGGCAGTCCGAGTAGGCGAGTCCAGGTGGACGCCTAGTCGAATCGGTGACAAACTCTTCCAATGAAGGGAGAATTCGCAAACTTTGACATAATGTTCCGGTCGTATCAGGCGAGACGAGTTGCCCGCAAGTCACCATGCTCAAGCGAGTGAGGACATGGCGAGTGACCAATTTGGCCAAAGTTGGATCGTCAAACTTGGTCAAACTAGCTGTTAGGTAAATCCCAACGGTAACTTCGCGAAATTACCACGAGGCAACGTCTAATTCGGGGCCCTTTGTTAGCACCCCTATTTAAGGAAGAGTGCGGGAGCGAAGTACGGTTCTTCCTCCGCTTTCCCCCATTTCTTCTCTTCTCTTCGAGCCGCATCCGATCCAGATTTCTAGATCAGCCGAGCCCATTTCGATGGCGCCTAAGGATCTTTGAGAACGCCCGGATCCTCGTGAAGGGGAACTGGCACGCCCTACTTCCCCTATGGCTAGAGCTGTTCCACGGCCGGACCAAACATGAAGGGAAGGGTGGGTCCATACTGGCAGCCGACGGTGTTACCTTCCAAGTCAAAGGTAACACCAAATTCTTCAAATTGATGTTGCCGAAGAAGCCCACGAATGAGTGGAAGAAGTCGCGGTTCCGTCAAAGAGTCCACCCTAGCCAGCGAGGTGGCGATACCGGCCTAGGTTGGGCTCTGTTACCGTGTTGCAAATTGAGAATGAGCAGCTTAGATTGACTATTGGGACCAACAATATACGTGTACAAGCAATATGCAAAGAGGCCCTTATACACAATGGGCAAATACAAGAGACGGCCTACGTATCTATACATCTCCAACACTTGTCTACTGCACAAGGCAGCGGACGTTTTGGTATAAAACTTTCCGAGTCTTTGTCTTTTTCTCCTTTTCTCTTTTCATTTTTCTCTTCGTAAACATAAACATGCACTGGATGCAAGGTACTCGCTTTGTTCACAGTTATAAGATGTTTGAGATATTTAGTACTCTCTCCGTCCAAAAATAGCTGACTTAGGTTTGTTTAGATTCGAATGTATCTAGATGCATGTTAGTGTATATATATATTCTTATCTAGACAAACTCAATTCAGTTATTTCTGTACGGAGGGAGTAATTATTAAATATGAACGATAGACAGATCAATAACGGGACTCAACACTAAAACACGTTTAGATACATATATTTTAGAAAAACGATGAAATATTTTTTAATTATGAATGTAGGGAGTAGTATGATCCAAGTGATTACCTGTCTTTTGTCTCAGGGCTGGTCAGTTGATTACTTGGCATCGCGTGGCAGGTACGAGTTGAACTCTCTTTATTCATTTAGACAAGTAACAAGGAGAAGAGTTTAACTCAGGCACAAACACTAGCAGAACTAACTTATGATGACTAGAAAAATGTCATGATCAACATCACATTCACAAGCCTCTCTTTAACAATTCAGACACCACATCCTTACTCACACAGTCACTCACCCAGGGCAAATGCAGCCGCTCCACGGCTTGGGACGGGATTGGTCTGTCACAAAACGGTGTTGAAAGGAGCTGGTAGAGCTGAGCAGATCAGATATTGGTGTGTGATGGAGTGTGATATGCAAAGGGCTTCTTTTATACTAGGTGAAGATTACGGAAAGCTTCGATCACCAATCACCGTAACGTTGCCAACCTTGGGTGAAGAGCCTGCGTTGCATTGCACCGTCTGTCAGCCGCGCGAGCACGACATGACCATATCCAGAGAGCTTACCAGTCAGCCAGAGATGACCAAACCGGCCGATCAGATTATTGCCGGAGCTGCAAAAGGCAATGGGCCCGCATTAATTGGGCAGCATCATGGTCGCCGTCTTGTTTCCCCCTCTGGCTAGCCGGCTCTCCAGTCTCCACCTCAGCCCGGCCAGAGACGAGATGATTTTTGAGCACTCTGCACTCCTACATGCTAATTTTCGCCCGCGACTCGCCAGAGTTTCCGCGCTAGTATATGCTATTGCTACCTAACCCCAAGTATTGGATGGTATCATGTATGGTCAGGTTTAGGTCCCAATCAAGTAATCGGTTACTATCTTCGTTTCATTTTTCGGAAATACTCAGTTACTGTCAGTGTAGCACGTACGCCGCAGTTGAAGAGTTCTGCCAAATGGAACCAAGCACTGAATTGTTTGATAAAGGAAAGAACTGAAATTAATATCGTAAGGGGATGTAGCTTAGATGGTAGAGTGCTCGCTTAGCATGCGAGAGGTACGGGGATCGATACCCCGCATCTCCATTATGTTTTTATCTCTCTACACTCTTTTTTTCCACTCCTTTTGGCTTCAAGATAATATTGTTTCTGCTTTCGTTTTTTACCATTCCTTTATGCGGGTGGAAAAAAAGGAAGCTCAGATTGCACCAGCTCAGCCTCAAGATACAGGAGAATGCCAAAGGGTGCTATATAAAGCGGTTGGAGTCATTCTAGTTAGGCAATATGGTCCTAAAGATAGTGGTACTAGTGTGTTCACAGCCAGTGTTGACGACTAAAAGGCAAACTGAGAGTGACTTCATGTATGGGCTGGCCCTCTGAAATAGGCCTGGAAATGGACGATGCGGCCTGTTGCTACTTTGCACTGCTAATTTAGCTATTTCACTTCCTGCTCAAGAAAATAAATAGTTATTTCACTTTCGACAAAACAATTAATCGTTTATCGAATTATAAAAAAATGTTTGTACCGTGAAAGACCAGTTGTTTCCTTACCCGCAAAAAAAAAACCAGTTGTTTCCTGGTCATACTGTCCTCTACAATCCCCCGTTTGGTTTCCCTAGGCCAAATATGTTTGACAAAAAAAACTTGCACAGAAACATTAAATTTTAAAATAACATAAAAAAATTACCATTTTATTTATTACATATAGTTAATTATAAAAATTGGGCGGAAACCCAAAGGAGTAGTTGTATGTGGAACATAACAATACACTTGGCACCAACAACCGATCTGGCTACCAACAGGGATTCCCACTGTCGTGAGCTGATTACAATTGCCATCGCCCACGATCCACCAACTCTAACCGCACTGTAGACTTCAACATGTGATTATCATAACATTAGCGTCATAGTTTTTTTTTAAAAAGGCCGCAGGAGAGCTACCTTTTCATTGATAGAGGAGAAACAGTTATAATTACAAGGAACCAACTGTTCAGAAGGCGGGAGAAATGGTGACAAGAATCACCGAAAATAAAACAAGGCCGAGCAACGGCCTGGAGGAAAACGGGATTACTCGCGATCCCAAAGCTGGAGACAGCTCGCCAGCGCCCAGTTCTGCTGCTCGTCAAGGACGTCGCCGAAAACCGCCGAAGGAGAGCATTCAGCGTCTTGGAAGATGCGGCCATTTGCGCTCCCGCCAAATGAACCAGATCACCAATAGCGCTAGTGATTTAGCTTTTTTAACCTTGTCATTTCCTCCAGCACTCAGGTTAGCCATCCAGTCAGTCAACATGGCACAAGGTTCCCAGGTCACGGGCCTGAAGCAGTCCAACTGGAAGCGATCTGCCACCAAGTTCCAAAGGGAGAGGGACCAAGGGCATTCGGTGAGCAAGTGCACGGCGGTCTCCAGGTTAATAGGATCCGTAGTCATTAAACTATCATTAAGCTAATCCGATCTTGTCTCCCGTGTTTAGAGGAAACGATCCGTAATTAGTTGTAACCATACCTGTAATCTGCTATGCATATATAAAGAGGAGAGGTGCACCGGTTGGGTTGCACAAGGCAAAAAAACCTATTCTGTTATATGGTATCAGAGCCAATCGTGATCTAATCGATCTACGATCCAAGATGGGTTCTTCCTCGACGGCGGCGACCGCGATGAATCTCTTCGGCAGCATCACCAACACCGTCCGTCTATCTCGCGACAACTACCTGCTGTGGAGCGCGCAGCAGGTGCCGATCCTCCGTGGACGCTAGGCCCTCGACTTTGTCGACAACTCCAAACCGAAGCCCCCTTGCGACCGTCACCGTCTCCGAGACCGTGGACGGCAAGACCGTCACCAAGACGGTGACCAACCAGGAGTACACGGATTGGCTCCTCGCTGATCAGCAGATCCTTGGCTATTTGTTGACCACTCTTGAGCCTGATGTTGGTACGCAGGTTTTCGGGATCAATTCTTCCGCGGGCATTAATGTTGGTACGCAGGTTCTTGGGATCAATTCTTCCGCGGGCATCTGGTCCGCCTTGGCTAGCATGTATGCTGCCAAATCCAAGGCTCGCATCAACCTTCTCCGCATCAAGCTTAGTCAGACACGGAAGAACGAGCTGTCCGCTGCCGAGTACTACGGCAAGATGAAGAGCTTCGCCGACCAGATGGCGGCGGCTGGCCGGCCGATCGACGACGACGAACTGATCGGCTACATCATGGCCGGCCTTGACGAGGAGTACAACTCTCTCAACGCGGCGACGACCGTCTCCAACATGAAGCTCAACGAGTTCTACTCCTATCTGCTCCTCACCGAGCAGACGCTCAAGCAGCAAGCTCGGGTGCGGCAGTTCAGCGCTGCTGCTAATGCTGCCGCTCGTGGGTACCGAGGTGGATACCAACCTGGTGGATACGGTGGGTACGGCGGCCACCAATCTGGAAACCAGCGGAACGACGACTACAACAATGGTGGCGGCAGCTACAACAATGGCGGCGGAGGCTGCTACTCTGGCCAAGGAGGAGGAAGCGGTGGCGGTAATTACCGCGATGACCGCCAGAACCAGAACAAGGCCGGCGGCAAGAAGAACAATGGCAATAGCCCCAAGTGCCAAATCTGCAAGATTGCGGGACACACGGCCATGCAGTGCAAGAACCGCTTCAACCACTCCTTCCAGGGTGACGATGGAGAGTGATGTGCTCGTCGTTCGACGTAGAGCTCGTTGGGAACCCCAAGAGGAAGGTATGATGAGCACAACAGCAAGTTTTCCCTCAATTATGAAACCAAGGTTTAATCGAACCAGTAGGAGCAAGGAAACACCCCAAAGGTGTTACTAGCTGAGCTTTGGCAGGGCGCACTACCGGTGCTAGTAGCAACGTGGAGACCTGCACAACACAACCACAGAACTTTGTCCCCAACTTGCGATGAGGTTGTCAATCTCACCGTGTTTTGTGGAAAACAAAGGATTAAACGTATCGAATGAAAAGAAGTAAAAGTTTGCAGAAAGTAAACACAAAGCAGTAAAAGATTGTAGATTGTATGTAAAGAGAAAGGACCGGGATCCATAGTTCACTAGAGGTGACTCTCCTTAGATAGATAACATGCTGGGTGAACAAATTACAGCGGGGCAATTCACAAACACCGAGAAAGCAATACATGCATATACTAATCATCTTGACTCCTTTGAGACTTGATTGGACATTACAACATAATACATAGACCGCCATCCAACTACATCTATGACTAATAATCCACCTTCAGGTTATCATCCGAACCCCCTCAAGTATTAAGTTGCAAGCAACAAATTATTGCTTTATGAACTGCGTGTAAAGTAAACAATACGATTGTTCTATGAACAAAGGATTGTTGTTTTCTCCCTAGTAGCAACAGCACATCTAGTATCTTAGAGATTTTTGCCACTTCTCCAGATTACCAGAGCATGAACCCACTATCGAGCATAAATACTAACTCTTGGAGTTGCTAGCATCTACTTGGCCAAGATAGCTACTAACAACAGAAAGCATGCAAGATCACAAATAACAAAGACATGATAGAATCAATAATCAATCTGAAATAGAATCTCAATATCCATCGGATCCCCGCAAACACAACATGTATGGATTACAAATAGATGATCTTGATCATGAACGGAGCTCACAAGATCTAAACATGAAAGCACAAAGGAGGAGAAACCAGCCATCTAGCTACTACATGGATCCGTAGTCCAAGGATGAACTACTCACGCATCACACCGGAGGCTTGCATGGTGATGAAGAAGGCCTCCAGGGTGAATTCCCCTCTCCGGCAGGGTGCCCGGAAGAGCTTCAGATCCCTCTCGATCTAGGGATGGAGATGACGGCGGCTACAGACTCTTTCGTGGATTTTTGATCGGGTTCTTAGGGTTTTCGTCCCGAGGGCAACTTATAGGTGGAAGGAGAGGCCGAGGGGGTGCCGGGAGCGGCCACACCACCCCCTAGCGCGGGCCAGGCCTAGCCCCGCGGCCAGGTGGTGTGGTGGCTCCCTGGCCCTTCTCCGTCTCGTATTCTGGCACTTGATCCCTTCCGAAAAATAGGCACTTTGGCTTTTGTCCCGTCCAATTCCGAGAATATTCATTTTCTGAATTTCCTGGAACCAAAAACAGCAGAAAACAGGCAGCTGACACTGTGGTTCTTGTTAATAGGTTAGTCCAAGAAATCATATGAAAAGTACTCCAAAGTTGGAACAAAACACAAGAGAAACCAAGCATGGAACATAAAAAATTATAGATACATTTGCAATGTATCAACATCCCCAAGCTTAACTCTTGCTCGTCCTCGAGTAGGTAAGTGATCAAAAGAAAGAATTTTTGAGGTGACATGCACCATCGAAGACTTGATCAAAGTATTTGCAAAACATTCAAGGCTGGGATCATAGTACTTCAATCATAACATGAAAGACAAAGTTCTAGCAATAAGCAAAGAAGATGCAACTTGAAAAGGCACAAACAAAAGATTCATGAATAACATGCTTTGCAAGACGTTTGTTTGTTTCACATAAAGAAAACATAGCATAATAGTATTCAGCTTGTCCCTCAATAGAGTAGCAAATATAAATGCATAGGACACCTTCAAAGTTTATAAGAGTGACTAGATACAAATAGTTTAAAACAAGCAATATCAAGTTATGCATCAATCAACTAGTCTTGGGACAATGCACATAGAACTAAGAATGGCCACTATGCTCTCAAAGTAGTTCATAAAGATAGAAGGTGGAGACTCAATATAATGGTGTAAGAAAGGCCTTTTGTAAAAGGAAGTAGGGATTCAAGTCTCATAAAGAGCTTCCAAAAATTATGGTACTTTAATCACTAGTTCGATTAAACCTTGGTTTCCTTTGGGGTGTTTCCTTGCTCCTAGTGGTTCGATTAAACCTTGGTTTCATAACTAAGGGAAAACTTGTTGCTATATTCATCGTACCTTCCTCTTGGGGTTCCCAACGAGCTCTACATCGAAAGTCGAGCGCATCATTCCCCATGAGTTTCTTTTTAGCATTATCATCAAGTGGGACATTCAAATAACAATCTTCAAGAGGAGGCAAATCAAGCATATCATAAATCCTTCTAGGCATAATAGAAACACTACTATCAAGATGACATAAAGATTTGAAATCAAAGTGATGCACTTTCATATTAATGATGGGTTCCCAACCATCCTCTTGTTTTATAGGAATAGAAGCTTTATGTTTCACCTTTTCTTCCTTAATCTTTATGAGAGCATCGGTAATGTGTTTTGTAAAGGCCATGTTCATAGCACTAGCATTAGGACTTTTAGCAAGATTTTGTAGGAACTTAATAACTTCAGAGATATTGCAACCATCAAGATCAAAATCAACTTTATCATCCAAAGTAGTAGAACTATTACTAGCCTCAACACTAGAGGTGGTGATAGTAGAAACACTAATGTTTCTGGCAATTTCATCTTCTCTTTCCCACTTAGCATGCAATTCAGCTAATAGTCTAACATTTTCATCAATTCTTACTTGTATGGCATTAGTAGCTGCAAAGGGATTATCATTAGTTTTAGGTTTAGCAGCCATTTTATTCAAAGAAGATTTAGTTTCAGCCAAAGATGCTATATTTCTTTCAGCATTAGAGAGTTTTTCCTCAATAGTTTTATTGAAAGCAGTTTGTTTACTAATAAACTCTTTAAGCATAACTTCAAGTTCAGAGGGAGCACTCTTATTATCGTTGTAAGAATTTCCATAAGCATTACCATTGTTGGGAGGATATGGCTTATAATTGTTGTTACCAAAATTGTTCCTATAAGCATTGTTACCGTAAGCATTGTTGCCAAAATTATTATTTCTTATGAAGTTCACATCAACTTGCTCTTCTTGAGCAACCAAAGAAGCCAAAGTAACATTATTTGGATCAATATGGGCTTTCCCATCAACAAGCATAGACATAATAATATCAATCTTATCACTCAAGGAGGAGGTTTCTTCAACAGAATTTACCTTCTTACCTTGTGGAGATCTCTCAGTATGCCATTCAGAATAATTAACCATCATATTGTCCAAAAGTTTTGTTGCAGCACCCAAAGTGATGGTCATAAAGGTACCTCCGGCAGCAGAATCCAATAGGTTCCTTGAAGAATAGTTCAATCCTGCATAAAAAGTTTGGATGATCATCCAAGCAATCAGTCCATGAGTGGGACAATTCTTTACCAAAGATTTCATTCTTTCCCAAGCTTGAGCAACATGCTCATTATCAAGTTGTTTAAACTTCATTATTTCACTTCTCATGGATATAATCTTAGCAGGAGGATAGTATTTTCCAATAAAAGCATCTTTGCACTTAGTCCAAGAATCAATACTATTCCTAGTTAAGGAATTCAACCACTCTTTAGCTTTTCCTCTCAAAGAGAAAGGAAACAATTTCATCTTAATAATATCACCATCTATATCCCTATGCTTTTGCATCTCACAAAGTTTAACAAAGTTATTTAGATGGGAAGCAGCATCTTCATTACCAATACCAGAAAATTGTTCTCTCATAACAAGATTGAGCAAAGCAGGTTTTATCTCAAAGAAAGTATTTTCAGCCACAGGTGGAGCAATAGGTGTGCTCATAAAATCATTGTTGTTGGTGCTAGTGAAGTCACACAACTTAGTGTTTTCAAGAGTAGTCATTTTTTTGGGTTTTCAAATAAGAAAGCAAACTAGTAAAACTATTTTTTTGTGTTTTTGATAAACAAACAAGCAACCAAAGCAAAAAGAAACTAAGCAAAACAAAATCAACAAAGTAAAGAGATTGGTTATGAGGGACTCCCCTTGTGAAGATGTCCTTGACTCCACGGCAACAGCGCCAGAAAAGATCTTGATGTGCTCGTCGTTCGACGTAGAGCTCGTTGGGAACCCCAAGAGGAAGGTATGATGAGCACAGCAGCAAGTTTTCCCTCAGTTATGAAACCAAGGTTTAATCAAACCAGTAGGAGCAAGGAAACACCCCAAAGGTGTTACTAGCTGAGCTTTGGCAGGGCGCACTACCGGTGCTAGTAGCAACGTGGAGACCTGCACAACACAACCACAGAACTTTGTCCCCAACTTGCGATGAGGTTGTCAATCTCACCGTGTTTTGCGAAAAACAAAGGATTAAACGTATCGAATGGAAAGAAGTAAAAGTTTGCAGAAAGTAAACACAAAACAGTAAAAGATTGTAGATTGTATGTAAAGAGAAAGGACCGGGATCCATAGTTCACTAGAGGTGGCTCTCCTTAGATAGATAACATGCTAGGTGAACAAATTACAGCGGGGCAATTGACAAACACCGAGAAAGCAATACATGCATATACTAATCATCTTGACTCTTTTGAGACTTGATTGGGCAATACAACATAATACATAGACCGCCATCCAACTGCATCTATGACTAATAATCCACCTTCAGGTTATCATCCGAACCCCCTCTAGTATTAAGTTGCAAGCAACAGATTATTGCTTTATGAACTGCGTTTAAAGTAAACAATATGATTGTTCTATGAACAAAGGATTGTTGTTTTCTCCCTAGTAGCAACAACACATCTAGTACCTTAGAGATTTATATCACTTCCCCAGATTACCAGAGGCATGAACCCACTATCGAGCATAAATACTAACTCTTGGAGTTGCTAGCATCTACTTGGCCAAGATAGCTACTAACAACGGAAAGCATGCAAGATCACAAATAACAAAGACATGATAGAATCAATAATTAATCTAAAATAGCATCTCAATATCTATCTGATCCCCGCAAACACAACATGTATGAATTACAAATAGATGATCTTGATCATGAACGGAGCTCACAAGATCTAAACATGAAAGCACAAAGGAGGAGAACCAGTCATCTAGCTACTACATGGATCCGTAGTCCAAGGATGAACTATTCACGCATCACACCGGAGGATTGCATGGTGATGAAGAAGGCCTCCAAGGTGAATTCCCCCTCCAGCAGGGTGCCGGGAAGAGCTTTAGATCCCTCCCGATCTAGGGATGGAGATGATGGCGGCTACAGACTCTTTCGTGGATTTTTGATCGGGTACTTAGGGTTTTCGTCCCGAGGGAAATATATAGGCGGAAGGAGAGGCCGAGGGGTGTCGGGAGCGGCCACACCACCCCCTGGCGCGAGCCAGGCCTGGCCGCGCGGCCAGGTGGTGTGGTGGCTCCCTGGCCCTTCTCTGTCTCGTATTCTGGCACTTGATCCCTTTCGGAAAAATAGGCACTTTAGCTTTTGTTCCGTCCAATTCCGAGAATATTCATTTTCTGACTTTCCTGGAACCAAAAACAGCAGAAAACAGGCAGCTGGCACTGTGGCTCTTGTTAATAGGTTAGTCCAAGAAATTATTATAAAAAGTACTCTAAAGTTGGAACAAAACACAAGAAAGTGGATAAAACAAAGCATGGAACATCAAAAATTATAGATACATTTGCAATGTATCAGAGAGCACGTTGATGCCTTCACCAACTTCAACAACAACACCAGCTTCGATAATGAACATGTGTGGTTCACTGACACGGGCGCCACCGACCACATTACTGGCGAACTCGACCATCTCACTGTCCGTGACAAGTATCATGGACATGATCAAGTTCAGACGGCGAACGATTCAGGTATGGTTATTGAATATATTGGGCAATCATCTATTCAAACCTCGGATAAACCTCTCTCTTTGAATCAAGTTCTGCACATTCCTGCTGCCACTATGAATCTTGCTTCCGTACATCGTTTAACATCTGATAATAATGTGTTCCTTAAATATCATCCTTCATATTTTTTTATTAAGGATCGTGCCACGAGGAAGGTTCTTCATCGAGGGGAATGTGAAGGGGGTCTTTACCCTCTCACTTCGTGTTCATCGCTGCCATCCAATAAACATGTCTGCTCCGTTTCTTCACCAAGCCAGGAGTTGTGGCACTGCCACCTCAGTCATCCCGCCACGCCAATAGTTTGCCGTGTCCTTCAAACAAATAATCTTGTTTTTTCTATAGTTTCTGCTCCAGCATCAATTTGTGATGCGTGTCAAGTAGCGAAAAGTCATCAGTTACCTTATTATCATACACATAAACCTTCGTCCTCGTCACTTGAACTTATTTATTCGGATGTTTGGGGACCGGCTATTACTTCTGCCCGTGGTCATAAGTATTATGTAAGTTTCATTGACGATTTCAGTAAATTTGTGTGGTTTTATCCCCTTAAGAACAAATCTGATGTTTTCGCTATTTTCACACAATTTCAAACACTCGTGGAGCATAAACTTGGCAAGAAAATTATTTGTATCCAGACCGATTGGGGAGGGAAATATCGCAAACTCCACTCTGTTTTTCAGTGCATTGGCATTGACCACCGAGTCACTTGCCCTCATGCACACCAGCAAAATGGGGCTGTCGAGCGCAAGCATCGTCATATTGTTGAGATGGGCCTTGCCCTTCTTTCTCACTCCAACGTTCCTTTGAAATATTGGGACGAGGCCTTTAGTACCGCTTGCTATCTTATAAATCGTCTACCTACACATGTTCTTTAGAACTCCACTCCGATCACCACCCTTCTTAATGAAACGCCCAACTACAATTTTCTCAAAGTTTTCGGCTGTGCTTGTTGGCCGCACCCTCGTCCGTACAATGCTCGCAAGCTACAGTTCTGATCTCGGTGGTGCGTTTTTCTAGGCTATAACATGCTCCACAAAGGGTACAAATGTCTTGACACTTCAACTGGTCGGGTCTATGTCTCTCGCGACGTTGTTTTTGATGAGGGAATTTTTCCCTTCTTAAATTCTAATCCTAATGCTGGTCCTCGTATATGTTCTGAAGAACTTCTTCTCTCGAGTGTAGATGATGCCCATATGTTTACTAATCATGATAATGTTCCCTTGCCGTCTAATTCTCCCATGCAGCTGCAACTTCCTCACATTCAGGACCCTGCACCGGTGTTGATTGACGCGTCTGGTTCCCCTACAGCATCGCCTCTGCATGGTGGTTTGTGGACACCGCCTACACCGATTCACGACTCTGCCCGCGGTCGTCACCTGGAGTTGCACTTCGACGACTCTCCTACTGGCTCCACTTCTTCCGCTGTCGCGGCAGCCGCAATGCCTCGGCAACCTGCCGATGCTTCACGACAACCGGACGTGCCGCATTCTCCTGCCATGGGGCAAGACTCCGCCGCGTCTTCCACATCGATGGATGAACCTTCACCCACTGGCTCTACACCACCACGGCCACCTCAGGAGGGTCCGGTCACACGTGCTCGTGCAGGCATGCGGAAACCTCTTGTCCGTACTGATGGCACCATTTCATACGACACTAAGAAGGGCACCAAACTGGAATTTCTCTGTAGTGCTGCTCCGGATGCTATTTCCGAGCCTACTTCTCTTGCAATGGCTCTGAACTCACCTCAATGGAAGGATGCCATGGAGCAAGAGATTAGTGCTCTTCACAAAAATGGCACGTGGTCTCTTGTTCCTCCAGCTCGTGGCTATAATATTATTGACTGCAAGTGGGTATACAAGGTCAAGCGCAAGTCTCATGGTTCTGTTGATCGTTACAAAGCCCGTATAGTTGCCAAGGGTTTTCGTCAGTGCTACGGCATTGATTATGAGGAGACGTTTAGCCATGTCGTCAAACCAACCACCATCTGTCTAGTTCTTTCCATTGCTGTGTTCTCGTGGTTGGCATATGCGCCAATTGGATGTTCAGAATGCATTCTTGCATGGAGTACTTGATGAAGAGATCAATATGCGTCAGCCCCCTAGGTACCAAGATTTGCGGCAGCCACATCTTGTGTGCAAGCTGCACAAGGCTCTTTATGGCCTCAAGCAGGCCCCTCGGGCATGGTTTGCTCATCTCAGCTACAAGCTTCAGAGCCTCGGCTTCACCTCTTCACGTGCTGACACATCCCTGTTCATCTACACATCTGGTGACACGGTTCTTTATGTGTTCATCTATGTCGATGATATCATCGTGACAGGCTCTTCGTCTGAGGCTATTCAGCGCCTTGTTCGAGATTTGCATGCCTCGTTTGCTCTCAAAGACCTTGGAGGTCTTCACTATTTCCTTGACAGTGAGGTGAAGCCTGTTGTTGATGGCATTATTCTCTCCCAAACCAAATATGTGCAAGATTTACTTCGTCGTGTTGGTATGCATACCAGCAAAGGAGTTACCACACCTATGTCTCTCACTGAGAAGCTCTTGATTTCCATTGGTGATCCACTTGACCTCGAGGAGACGACCAGATATCGTAGTAGCATGGGTGCCCATCAATACTTGGTTCTCACACGGCCCGATATTGCTTACTCAGTTAACAAGGTGTGTCAGTATCTCCATTCCCCTACCAGCGTGCATTGGATGGCGGTGAAACGAATTCTTCGGTATCTTAATCACACTGCATACACTAGTATGGTCATTCGGCGATCTTCTTCCACATTGGTGAGTGCCTTCTCTGACGCAGACTGGGCGGGTTGCCCGGACGATCGGAAGTCCACAGGTGGTTTTGCTGTTTTCTTTGGATCCAACTTGATCTCTTGGAGTGCGCGCAAGCAGGCGATTGTCTCTCGCTCGAGTACAGAAGCTGAATATAAAGCTCTCACAAATGCTACTACTGAAATTGTTTGGATACAGTCATTACTTGGAGAGCTTGGAGTTTTTCAGTCTCGGACAACAGTTCTTTGGTGTGATAATCTTGGAGCGACATATTTGTCAGCAAACCCGGTGTTTCATGCACGGACCAAGCACATCGAAGTTGATTTTCACTTTGTTCGGGATCGTGTGGCGCGCAAGGTATTGGACATTCGGTTCATACCCTCTCAAGATCAAGTAGCAGACGGGTTTACAAAACCATTGTCTGTTCGTTTACAGGAACTGTTCAAACACGACCTCAACCTTCGGTCATTGTGATTGAGGGGGTGTGTTACCATATTGACGTAGTCTTCCTGTACATGATAGGATCCGTAGTCATTAAACTATCATTAAGCTAATCCGATCTTGCCTCCCATGTTTAGAGGAAACGATCCATGATTGGTTGTAACCATACCTGTAATCTGCTATGCATATATAAAGAGGAGAGGTGCACCGGTTGGGTTGCACAAGACAAAATAACCTATTCTGTTATAATGCTCACATAGGGGGTAGAAATATGAGTTGGGCCACTACCGCACAAGGAGCCTGCCAGCCATGAGGACACGGTTTTGCAGTATCAGCCAAGTAAAGAGGCGACACTTGGATGGGGGGCAGGCCTGCCAAATCGTGGGAACCAACGGCAAAAGCATAGAACCCAAAAACTGTAGCCAATATGCCGAAGCCGCCGCATAGGTGCCGGAGTCCGAGCAGCGCCAAGTGAAGATGACATATCCCGTCCTACGGACATCCCTACTACGGACTTCCCTACATCCTTACCACCAAGTTCCCCAAGTGGACCGATGATCCGTGCCCGAACCAAACTACTATTTTCCCCGTTTCAAAATGTAAGATGTTTTAGATTTGTGAAGATAATGTATCTAGACACCTTTTAGTGTGTAGATTCAGAGTGAACCTCTCCGAACCTACACACTAAAATACGTCAAGATACATTATCTTCACAAAGCAAAAACATCTTATATTATGAAACAGAGGGAGTACAAGATAAGGTTAACTCGCTTCTTTTCTCGTGTGACTTCGATACATCCATAAATGGCTTGCTACTTCATGCCACTACATTGTGCATACTTAGGTACGAAGTCCCGACGCATCGACAAACCATCTCAGAAAAAGAATGTGCAAAGTTGGCTACAGGACCGGAGTTTCCACCCGCGACCACCCGGAATCTCCGCCCCTGCACCGTACCGCACCGGGCTGCAAGCTTCTGGAAATGATCTGGAGTCTCCGACCGCGACCGGAATCTCCGCCAACACGCACCCAGAGTCTCCGGCTCGCCCAAGCCTGACCGTAGTTGCGAGCCCCTAGAGAGCATCAGGAGTCTCCGACGTCCACTCCAGAGTCTTCGCCCCGACCGGAGTCTCCGACCCCACAACTCCGGAGTCTCCATCCTATGTCATGGGCTTGCGCGCCATCAGCTGGTCCTTTGGCCCATGTACACTCCAACTCACCCAGAACTTACCCTTAATCCCCAAACTACCCGTGTTTATGTGTCTAGCCTATATATAGCCCCACCCCACTATTGTAAACCCTAGACTTGGATAATTGAATTAGAAGAAACCCTTGTGGATCTATCTAGTTCTAGTCTCATGCTCCTTGATAAAGAGCACCAATTATCCCCAACCTCTTGAGCTTTGCATAGTGCGTTCAAGTTGCACACGGTCTTGGAGCCGGTGTCCCTTCTCTAAGCTGTCAAGACCTCGCCAAGTCTCTCGCTCACCATGTTGGTTAGAGAGAGAGTGTGTGTGTTCTTGACCGCCACCGATCCTGGGGATTGTGTCGGACTGGTTGCCGCCGGCGTGAGCTATTGGCTTGTATCGTGTTTCTTATGTGTGTGTGTGTGTTCATCGAGTTCTTCGCGTGTGTGTTCGTAGATTTCATCCTCTCCCTCACACACCCGCCTTCATCTCGATTTCCACGGGAATTCGTGAAAGATTGAGGAATCCACCCCTAACATAAGACATCCGGCGTGTCCGGCTGGAGGTGTAGTGAAACTGCGGCAGTCCACGGATGCACGAAATCTGGTAAGAGAGCCACGGTAACGCGCCCTCTGAGGTCAGCCACCCACTGCAAAAGAGAGTCCCGGTAACTCTTTCTCTAATATCCAAGCAAAAGTGTACCACATTAGCAGGAACCATCACTCTATAGCTCACACTTGTGCAACTCAGGTGCTTAGAAACTCTCTAGGTCCACCTATCTACAAGTTCTGTTCTTCAGCTCACTCTAATCCCATTTGTCATGCTCTCTCTACCATTCAAAACTCAAGCTGGCAGGGCTTTGTAATAAACTCTGTATTCTGCTGTTGAGCTATTGTATATATTTGGCGCCTCAAACACCTCTTGCTGTTCAAAAAAAGAAGTGATTCAACAACTTGGCTTGCAAGAGGTGTAAACCCGACCACACCACATTCAACGGTATTATATTCTCACCTAACTAGGTTGGTGTCTCTTGCAGCTATCTAAAACATTCAAGATTAGTCTAGTTTATTTATACGTATCTTCAATTTTGTTATGATATTCTTTCTCTTCCACCTGAGTTCACTGTTCAAAAAATCATCCAAATCAGCGATTAATAGGCCGATTAATTGCTACTAGGGACCTAAACGTGTCGATTACCACTAATCGGTTATGTTAATTCTTTAGCCCGACCAATAGCTCTGACAGACCAATTACTAGGTATATTCCCGATTAACTACTACACTTGGTCAAAAAAGTTGCAAAATTTTTAACGCATATCGACCGTCCAACCGCTAGCCCGCTCCAATGAAGTAGGATTTGCAAAGCTCCCGCTCGACTCCTGCCTCCAAGAGCTCGATTCCCGCCGACACCAACCAGTACCCTGGGTAGGTGGTGGGAGAAGAGTCGCTCGTGACCTTGAAGAATAGGTTAGAGAGGAGAACCGTATGTGTTTTAATGGACTTTTGGACTCGAGATAAGTAGGGTTGGGCATATAATCGGCCCATATACTATTTATTTCTTATATACGCATGTTTCAGGTGCTAATTTGTGTAGGTTGCACCCAAATTCCGATTAGTCGCTACTCCCAAGCGGACCGAGCAGTTAACGATTATCGATTTCCTCACCATTGCCTAAGTTGCAGTGGAATCTCAAGATGCAAAAGGAGGAAGTCGGGATGAAGACTTTGAAACATCTTGGTGTAAAAGATAGAATCTACCGAGAATGTGTCATTCAAACGGAGCTTATCGAGGAATAGACTTACTTCGTGGAACATACTGCTTCAACGTTTAACCACAATACAGTTGTTTGAAAGCTCCGATGAGTTCACCAGAAACTTGTTGGAGATGGCAAATTCTCAATAGATTCTATGTATAGAGATTTAATCCAACCTATGATTCCAGTTAAAATAAAAGAAGTTGGAAGATGAAGGTACTATTGGAGACCAATCTTTTGCTTGGTATATTCGTCGGGGTATAATTCTTACAAAAGATAACCTTGTTAAAAAAGGATTGGCATCATGATGAGATAAAAAAATTCAATATAAATTTACTCGTTCTATATGGTCAGTTATTCAGATGGCTTTTGGACTATCTCCTCCTACTAGTATTACTAATGCATTTAGAAATTGGTTACGTGCGATTGATAATAAGTAAATAATTCTTATTAGGGTGGGAGCGCTTACCTTCATTTGATCACTGTGGCTATGTAGGAATGATAAGGTTTTTAACGATAAATCGTTCTCTTATGCAGGTCATCCATCGATGCACCGTTCATTTCTAATTATGGTTAACACTACATCGTGTGGAACGGAGAGACATATTTATGGAGGTTCGCGTACTATTGAAGGATACGGCAAAAGATATTTTTTCCCAACGTAGATGTCAACGTGATCTTAGGATCGACCCTCCACTTATATATACGTTTTTTAGAGTTTGATGATTCTTGTAATTTGACTTGTTTTACTTTTTCTGCTAGATTTAGAACTAGTGTCAGCTCTGTTTTTTCGAAATGAGGATTACCCGGACCTCGGTATCTATAGATACATAGGGCCTCTTTATTACTTTATTACTTCATCGATAGAACTTGTATCGGCTGTATGTATTTCAGTTATTTAGAGACCGAGTGTAAAAGGAGTACTTAAAACTAATAAAGAGGCCATTTATAAAAAGAATGAACAAAACATCGCCAAGAGTTGAGGTCTCAGCGCGGCACGTTGGCGCGACGACGTCCTGGGCCACCTGGAACAGTCACTCGGCCTGCGATGTGCCACCACCGGCACGTAAGCTGCTATGCCATCCGTACGCGTCCGAACCTGAGCCACTCGTCTTCGCGGCCAAGTGGCCAGCTCAGTTGTCCACCACAAAAATTCCACGGCGCAAATATCCCCCCACCGATCCGTGCTGCTCTTTTCCTTGAGAGCACAACAGCAGCTTCGCGTGCTCGTCTCGCCGGTTGACCGTTGCGATGCTATAATTGACCAATTTACTACTCAGTAGTGATTAGTACTAGTATTTTAGTTTCCTCGTCGCTCTGCTTGATTGATTGCTTCCTTGAGCTCAGCACGGTACCCTCGGCTATGGCAGCGCCGTCATGGTCATCTTGCTGCGCCTCTACCTCCACTCGTCCTCTGCTTAGTCCTCCTTCCATCAGCAAGAGCAGGAAGCTATGGTGGACAAGCAGCGGTGGTAGGAGCGGTAGTGGAGGGAAGACGCAGCAGCTGTCCATCTGCGCGGTGGCGGCACCGGCGGCCGTCGACTACGCTGACACCGCCGCCGGCGACGTGCCCTCCCTGAAAATCAGGCTGCTGGTGAGTATTTGGAAGAATCCCAGTCTCTGGCCCGGACATTTCTTGGCCGCTCGTTCGTTGATGGATTCTTGACTCCTCCTTCGCGTGATTTCGTGGATGCAGAGCGCGGTGTCCGGGCTGAACCGGGGCCTCGCGGCGAGCCAGGAGGACCTGGAGCGCGCGGACGCGGCGGCGAGGCAGCTCGAGGCGGCGGCTCCAGCCCCCGTGGACCTTGCCAAGGACCTCGACAAGCTGCAGGGGCGGTGGAGGCTGGTCTACAGCAGCGCCTTCTCGTCGCGGACGCTCGGCGGCAGCCGCCCCGGCCCGCCCACCGGCCGTCTCCTTCCTATCACCCTCGGCCAGGTCAGTACCGGAGTCGGGACCAATCTTGAACTGGACCGAGAATTGTTTCAGAAATGTGACTGCGGAATTCCGCTCCCAATTGCGTTTTGCGCATCCCAGGTGTTCCAGAGGATCGATGTGGTCAGCGAGGACTTGGACAACATCGTGGAGCTCGAGCTCGGCGCGCCGTGGCCGCTGCCGCCGATCGAGGCCACGGCCACCCTCGCGCACAAGTTCGAGATTACCGGTGAGCCACCGTGCCTGCTAGTGCCTAGGCTCTTCCATTCTGCCTGCTGTCTGTCAGAATTCTTCTGACGCCTGCCTTGCCGCTGCCACTGCCAGGAACCGCGAGCATCAAGATCAACTTCGACAAGACGACGGTGAAGACGAAAGGAAACCTGTCCCAGCTGCCTCTGCTAGAGGTGCCCCGCCTCCCGGACAACCTCAGGCCGCCGACGTCCAGCACCGGGAGCGGCGAGTTCGAGGTGACCTACCTCGACGACGACACCCGCGTCACCAGGGGAGACAGGGGGGAGCTCAGGGTGTTCGTCATCTCATGAGCCGATTTTGCTGAGATCTCACCTCTCCGCGCTCCCACTTTTTTTGCCCCCTAACATGATACTGCATCTTGTACTACTAGCATTCTCTGCATAGGTGCGATTGTTTCTGTGTTGCTGAAAATTCTGTCACGAGACCATATATTATGATCTGTTCGGCCAGGTAAGACCATCTTGTGTTGGAACTCTTCATGTAGCGGCAAAGTTCCCACGAAACATTGCGTTAACATTAACCATGGGAAGCAATTAAGAACAAAACATAATAACCAAAAAAGAAAGGGGCATTCCGAGAATCGAATTCGGGACCTCTCGCACCCAAAGCGAGAATCATACCAATAGACCAAATGCCCTGTACGATGAGGACAAGAATTCTCTATTATCAATCCTCATGGGAAAAAGTTCTAAACAAACCTTGAAATCCTAGTTGAAAGATAAATCAAACCCAAAACTCTAAATCCCGACTCTTGGAACTATTTGGTACAACAGTGATAAAAAATCCTGGCCATATGTCATATCCATCTTCTTCAATCTCTTTCTATTTTTCAGATTGACCAAGAAATTAGCCCGTAGTGAAAAACAGAAAACACAAACGTCTAGGCCGCGTGGGCACGATCATAACAGGCGTAGCAGGTCCTCGACGGGATCTAGTCTGCTACTACGATCCCTTTTTTGCTACACCCTCTGTCAGATCTATTCGCTACTATGTTTGTTGCTCCCAGAAACAGCTACTGGTTGGTTTAACCGTGAGCTTTTACAAGGGAATCAATCAAACAATCAATTCGTGTATCAGGGAATCAATTGTAACCATGAGCCTATAAAGGGAATCAATCGACCCTGAGCTCTATTCCTGGGCAACGAGCACAACGACAATGGCCGGAGGGCCTCGTCCTCGGCCCCACCTCCGAGCTCTTTTTCCCTCAGAACAATCCATCGTCGAGCACATCTCTCTTCCTGATTCTTTGCTTATGTACTCCTCTGCAGGACGCGCAACCGCGGGCGAGGAAGAACGCAAGCCATCCGTCCTCTAGAGGGCGCACCGCCGTGGGCGAGGAAGCACACGGACGATGTGTTCCGTCGCGCTACTATGTAGGATGCGCCACCGCGTCAAGTTGCCAGAGTTCGTTGGAGAAAGGGCATTATCAAGAGAGAAGGTTGAGATGGATATGACAGGTGGGCCAGTGCCGTCGGTGGGAGTAGCAATTGGATTTTTTTATTCTGACCTCACACAGGTCCAGGGTACGAAATAGATCGAGATTGACAAATTCAGGGTGCCAATTTCCGGGATTCAGAGTTCAGGGTTTGATTTATCTTTCGTCTACGAGTTCGAGGTTTGTTTTTGACTTTTTCCATCGTCATGGGTAGCATGAAGCGGACGCCACGGCCGGAGGACTGCACGGCGGCCAAGGCGATCCGGTGAAGCCGCGCTGCATCGGCGTGCATGGGCATAGGATGACCAGAAGCATCGTTCGACGTGGATGCAGAATGTAGTTGCTGCTGGATCTCTGTCACGTGGGTTCGAGGAAACATTTCTGGGTATGACTTCATGTCAGCAAAATACAAACTCAAACCTTCTCAAGGTTTAAAATAGACCGGGATTCCAAAGTTGGCGTGGCTATTTCATGGATTACAAGTTTAGAGTTTGATTTAGCTTTTGCCTACAAATTCAATGTTTGTTTTGAACTTTTTTCCTTTGTAGTACGATGTAACCGTACGACACCACACAAGTCAGAATATGGACCATGCATGACAAAGTTAGGCTAACTACATGGTCCCCGCAAACGGACCCTGCGGGTTCTAACTGGTCCGGTCGGACAGGCTCAACGACACTCGCAAATAACGATTTATCCTTTTTTGGCCCAGACAACCCCATTTCCTTTCAAAACTTGGGCCGGATTTGCGGTGAAAACGGACAGAAAAATGCCACTGATCTGTCCACCCCGTCCACCCAGTAGCCCGCGTGTCATACAGACATGCGCCCACCTACCCCACTTCCTCTCACACCACGGGTCGCCATGGACCTGCGGTCCTCGCCACGGCCGGCGCACCACCGCGCCGCCGGCCTCCTCTTATCCTCCCCACCACGTGCTGGCCGCGCCTCCTCCCCTGCGCGTGCCGGTCGCGCCTCCTTCCCCGGCGAGCTCCTGCCCCGCGTTGCTAGCCTCCACTCTTCCATTGTGCACGTCGACCATGCCTCTTCCCCTGGCCGGCAGCGCCTCCTCCCTTGGTGAGCTCCGGCCGGCGTGCTCCCACCCCGCGCTCTGCGCCGCCGACTCCGCTCCTCCTCCCCACCACGCGCCGGCCGCGCCTCCTCCCCTAGCGAGCTCTGGCCGGAGAGCTCCCACCCCATGCTCCGCACCGCCGACCTCCGCCCCTCCTCCCCACCGAACACCGGAGAGCCTCCTCCCTTGCAATCTCCATCCCGAGCTCTGGCCGACGAGCTCCTGCCCCGTGCCGACCTCTTCCCCATACACCACGTCAACCTCCGCACCATGCACCACTCCGCCGACCGCCCCGTGCACCACGTCGCCGATAACCTCACAACGTGGGATGTTGTTAGCCACGGACAAACACCGGACATCAGTCCATGCTTCCCCGCAAACGGTCAAAATCGAACGTTTAGCCTGTCTGATTTGCGGGGTGTGGTTGGAGTTGGCCTGAACCTACAGTCTGGATGTGTGCACAGCCTATCTGTTTCCGTCACTAGGGGAAAAGTGAAGGGGCTAAACAACAAAATTGATGACATCATCATGATTAAATTTGAAAAACTGAAAATTTAAAATATTTTATAGATCTAACCGTTAAGAATCCGTTTTTAACATTGGGATACTCGCACCAAGATCTTTGAAATTAGATCTAATGCTATAATTGATAATTTTTTAGGGACCCAAAAGTTACTCACTTGCGACTCGTGAGTTATCCGTACTATAATATGTAAGTTATCTGCCCTATCAACGATTAGTTGCACTATCAATAATTAATTTTGGCTAAAAACTACATATCACTTTACATTTATCTTTTGATGTTTTTAAGTTTAAAAGTTACCACCAGGTTTAATAAATGATTACCACTTTGGATGGTAATTTTACCGTGGACAAGCATGTATTTATACATTAAAACACCTAGACAACTTCATAAGGAACTAGGACAATAACTATATCTATTTCATGATAACAACTACATCCAAAAATTGATGGGTAACTCCATAGATACAGGTTAGCTATTAGTGTGAGAGTTGGGGTAACTACGTCACTTAGTTAGGGTTATGGGTAACTCTAAATTATTGGTAGATAACAATTATTTAGGGGCATGGGTAACTACGTCAATTTGGTGACGATATCTATACGTTGAACACGTGGATAACTTTATTAGGTATCGGAGTGATAGGTATTAGTTAGAAGACATGATAACTACATGTATACTATGATTGTAACTATACTCTAAAAAACACCTGGTAACGCTATCATGAAGACCCGAATAAATCCATATATAGTATTGGTAAATATATCCTAAACACCTGGGTAACTCTATAAGTATTAGGTCGATAACTTTACCTTGAACAACTAGGTAACTTCAGTAGTATTGTGTTGGTAACTATTGGCTAGAGGGAGGGGTGGTTGTACTGGGTTAGTAACTATTATCTAGAGGACGTGTTAGCTACAAGGGTGCTAGGCATCGCTGCAGGAGAAGATCTTGTTTGTTTAGTAACAAGTTTTGATTTGGGCTTCTCGCTGGTCTTTTTCATCATGCTGATGACACCAACTCTGTGTGCCAACTCGTTGAGACTCCAAGTACAGAGTGATGTAGCAAGGATGTTTTCCCCACAAGGATGGCTCGAGGGTTTATATGAAACTCTCAGGGATCTGAGCAACTTCCTTTTTCCAGTATCTTCTAGCAACCTATCAAACAAAGTATTTGACTTGTGCCCCCAACTAATTGTCAAGCACAAGGCTAAACTTAAATAAAATAGTAAAGTAATCTATAAATAAAATAGGAAAGTAAAAATAATAAATTAAAGTTGTTTTGGGGTTCTTGTTTATGCTTGTAGAAAGTAAAAGTGTTTTTGTGTTTTCAATAGTTGCGGAAAATGTGAGGTACAATAATAGCAAGTAAAATGGTATGTTTCTTATAATTAAAGTGTACCGGAGTTTATGGGTTCACTCTTCTACTTTCTCATAAAGTGTGGTGGTGATAAAACAGATCGCAAATAACATAAAAATGTTGAAACTTCATTATGTGTTTGATTAGCATTCATATGGGCATCACGTCCTAGAATAAACATGATACAACACATCTTATTTATACTCCTCTAGAAAGGGAAAACTTCATGCAATCTAGATTTAGGATAAAAAATAGAGTATAGCCTTAGAAACTTTGACATGATGTTTGGATGAAAAATATGCAACCTTGAACAAACAAGATCATCCTGGTTGTCACCAAATGACTATAACATATGCATACACTTAATCCCTAGTGAGGTAACAAAAGAAAGGTAAAAACCATAGTAGATCTCGAACTTGTTGTCACAATCCAATTACTACTACTTGTTACTGTAGGGGTTCATGTATGAAAACAATAAATTTTTACCCTACGCCCCTGAACCCCTTTGTTGCCAGGACCTATCTATTAGTAATACAGTAACGGGAGGGCATTTTTGCGAACTTACCCTTGAAGACCAAAAAGCGTTGTCAATGCTCGGGAGAGCGTGGTTGATGTAGATGAGCCAAAGCTGACCTCAAGGTTGTGATGAAGTCCTCACGCTCCTGTGGCTCCACCGACTTCTAGTGCCTCAAATGTTACACCTCGTTGGGAGTTACATGCATTCGGTGCCTGGCGATGACTCCCGCTTCCCCGATCCAGCAGCAGTTGTGGAAGTAGAGCTCTTGGATCCAAATCCCGCAGCGCGACGGTGCTCCGTGGTGAAGAAGACTCTCGTTCGCGCAATCCGAACTTGAGACCATGGTCACAGGAGAGAGAAAATATCAATTGGAGGTCTCTCCAAAAGTGAGGAAACCTTTATCGAATATTGTGTTGTTTATATTTGGTCAAAATACTCCACTATATATAGGGGAGCAGGCACTCCCTCCCTCAAAATCCTGGGGTGGGACTAATCATGGGAGGAGGAGGGTGATACGACGTAAACGTTCTATAATTTTTGATGTTCCATGCTTGTTTAGTATCTACTTTGCTTTTCTTTGTCAACACTTTGAGGTATTTTTATATGTTTTCTAGGACTAACCTATTAACAAGATGTCACAGTGCCAGTTGCCTATTTTCTTCCGTTCTTGGTTCCAGAAAAGCCAGAAAATGAATATTCTCGGAATTGGACGAGACAAAAGCCAAAGTCAATATTTCATCGAGGGGAACACGAAGCCAGAAGACGAGACGGAGAAGGGCCTCGAGGGGGCCACGCCCCTGGCTGCGCGGTCTGGCCTGGCCCATGCCTGGGGGGGTGCAGCCGCCTCGGGCACCCCCCGACCTCTCCTTTCGCCTATAAGAATCCTCCGATCCAGAAACCCTAAATAATCCAAGAGAAAGCCATGAAAACTTACACAGCACCGCTGCCACCGAAGGGGAGGTTCAGGGGACAGAAAGTCTCTGTTCCAGCACCCTGCCGGGACAGGGAAGTGCCCCCGGAGCCATCTCCATCGATCTCCACCACCATCTCCATCGCTGTTGCTGATTCCCATGATGATGAGAGAGTAGTTCTTCCTCGAGGCTAAGGGCTCTACCGGTAGCTATGTGTTCATCTCTCTCTATGCGTGATCTTATTGAGATCATGAGCTTTGTAATCTATAGATCTATTCTGCTACTCAAGTGCTTTAATGAATCTCTGCTTATCCCCACGTGTGTGAAGTTGACAGTGTGCACACCATGTGGCACTTTGGCTAAGGTTACATAAATACTTATCATAAGTATAATTTGAGTTGGATGTCTTTATGAAATTGTGGTGTTTGTTAGAACCATCTAGCACTCAAGGTGATAGTGAGGGGTTATCTAGATGGGAAAAGCGAATTTTGAGGTGTGCTGTTATAGCCCTATCGTGGATTAGAGTTATCCAACCGAAGAGTAGTTCAGAGTAGTATCATAAAGAGAAGATATTTATATGAGAGTGTTCACTAGTGAAAGTATGATCCCTAGGCCTTGTTTCTAAGCATTGAAACACCGTTTGCAACTAGATCTATTACATGTTTGCTTGCTTCCATCTTTATTTGAGATTGCCTTTAGTCTCTTCCTACCCGTTAAGCTCTTTTCTGGCACCGTTGTCTTATATCCATAACACTTGTATTTCACTATCTCTTCACAAAACTAGTGCACCTATACACCTGACAAGTGTATTGGGTGTGTTGGGGACACAAGAGACTTCTTGTATCTTGATTGCAGGGTTGCTTGAGAGGGATACATTTGACCACTTCCTCCCTGAGTTCGATAAACCTTGGGTGATCCACTTAAGGGAAACTTGCTGCTATTCTATAAACCTCTGCACTTGGAGGCCCAATAATTGTCTACAAGAATATAAGTGCGTAGACATCTAGCTATTTTCTGGCGCTGTTGCTGGGGAGGTAAGGTAAAAGGTACTCACAACATCTTCTAGTACTGTTGCTGGTGTGTGAGTGCTCGAAGTTATTTCCTTTAGATTCTGCAATTATATCTTTTTGTTTCTTGTTTTTATTTTCACTAGTTAGGCTTAATGGAAAACAACAACAAAATTAGAGAGCTTTATACTATTTATCTTGAGTTAGGACATGAAGTGTTTGAAGAGAAAATTAAAAAAACCTATGGAACTTTATTTGCATGGTAATAGCAATGTTATTAGTATGAATTCTTCGAACACCATTATTGCTAATGCTATGGAAAAGTATAAGCTTGGGGAAGCTGGTTTTGATGAGCATGATATTTTTAGTCCCCCAAGCATGGAGGAGAAAATTTACTTTGATGATACTATACCTCCGATATGATGATTACAATGATGAGTATGATATTTTCAGCCCACCTACTATTGAGGATAAAATTAATTATGATTACAATATGCCTCCTATATTTGATGATTATGGTGATGAGAATAATAATGACAGCTATTTTGTTGAATTTGCTCCCACTATGATTAATAAGAATGACTATGCTTATAGGGAGAGTAATAATTATTTTATGCATGTGGCTCATGATAAGAATGTTTTATGTGATATTTATATTGTTAATTTTATTCATGATGCTACTGAAATTTATTATGAGAGAGGGAAACATGGTTTTATGTATCTCAACAATATTGAGTTTCCCCTATTTATGTTGAAAATTTTGAAGTTGCACTTGTTTTGCTTTCCTATGCTTATTGCTTTGTGCTTTCATGAATTGTTTCTTTACAAGATTATTTTTCATAGGAAGTGGGTTAGACTTAAATTTATTACATATTTGCTTCTTGATGCTCTCTTTTACTTCAATTCATATTTCTTATGTGAGCATCATTGAAATTATCATGCCTAGCTCAAAGGCGTTAAAGAAAAACACTTATTGGGAGATAACCCAAATTTTGTTAGGAATATTTTGTTGAGTCTTGGAAGTTATTGCCTCAGTAATAACCTCTCCTTATCCTTTTTGTTTGGTTTTTGTGCCAAGAGTAACCTCTAATGAGAGAGAAGTAAGACTTGGGAAAGTTGCTGTCCCGAAACAGATTTTTGTGCTTCACTATAAAAATTCGTGAAAAATCCCTGTTCGTCGGATTGAGCTGTAATGTTTTGGGCTTCTGCCCCAGGTTGTTAGCTAACTTTCGTTATTTCAACACTTTTCGATTTGAGCAACAGAATGTCTTCTAAAAAATCGGTTTTTACCTGCTGGTCTGTTTTTACAGATTTCTGCCATTATTTGCATTTGCCTCTTTATCGATTTCTTTTTGGGTTCTTTTTGATGAATTGAGATTTTTGAGGGAATTTCTACAGTAGATTTTTTTAATGAAATTTTTTATGTTTTAAAACTAAAACCCAAAGGTTTATTATCTTTTGAATGCACTAATGTTGCTAATGAAGATTGTGTGAAGTTTTGTATGAACGAAATTTTCAAGTGTAGGGAAAGAATGATGTAATGAGATGAAGAATGGACAAAATCTCAAGCTTGGTGATGCCACCCCGTGTCACCCCAAGAAATATTCAAGAGGTACAAGCGTCAAAGCTTCTTCATCAATAAAAATCTCAGGTCTTTAAAGACACTTTGTTTTTATTGTTTCATGCACTGTTGTGTAGTTCTTGGAGCGTCTTTGTTTTTGTTTTTAGTTTTCTTTTGCTTGGTTTGCTGCAATAAGTTGGTTGGATCCAAGCACTTCTTTTGGAGAGAGACACACTCTGATTTCATTGTTTAGAACACTCTAGTTTTCATTCTAGTTGTTTTGTGAGTGTTCTCTTTTGCTAGCACTGGGTTTAGCCTTAGTTTTCTTGTGCTTTTAGCTTAGAACTTTTTAGTTCTTCTTTGTGGATTTGTGAGACAAGCCCACTGATCTTTATTTATTAGTATCTTCGTAAGTTGTTTCAAATAAAGTTGATTTGGATTGGAAAAGAGTAGGAAAGTTCATGCTTAAGTGGTATAAAAGGAGCTTGTTTTTACCGTGACTTAGACTTTATCATGTCATGCTTGATATTGGTTTGGCTTTATGCTTAGTGATTTTTGATGTAGCATGACATGTCATAACAATTGAGATTGCTTAATGTGCCTTGAAAGAATCATGCGTTGTTTTAGCATATTAAAAGCATAATATTGTGGTATTCTCCTTTAAATGCTTTATTTGGGTTGACTTGGCGCATGCTCACACCATGTTAAGACTATACCAAGTCACCATAGCCTCTATGATCATTTAGTTTTCGACTTGTAATATCACTTTATGCTTTAATTAACGATGTTTTGTCGCTTTGCAAGATTATGGCCATTATTGCTCTCTTAGTTGGTCGCTCTTAGTTTTTTGCTAGCCTCCATACCAAGTATGAGTTCCACTCATGCATACAACTCCAAATAAAACCAAGTTATTCCAAAGAGTCCACCATACCTACCTATTAGCATTTGTTATTCCAAGTATATTCATGTTTTTATCTACCTTCCGAATTAAACTTGTTATGTGAAAATTAGTGATTAAAGCTCTCACGAACTTGATGGCACACTTTACTTTTCTTGCCCCTAATAAACTTGAACCATTGTGTCATCTATGTTGCATATGTTTGAACTTATACGTTGGGATTAGCAGAACCATGCTGTCATGGGGAACGCTTTCAACATTGCACTTGTACATTGTACCTAGTTGATATCATGCTCTTTTGTTTATGGATGTTTTCGGTGTGAAATAAAAGGGGAGCTTGTATGTCAACACCCGGATTTTTAATCCCAGATGCCGGTTATGCCATACCTCGCAATCCCAGGATTACCATTTTTGCGAGACATAACGGATTTGATATCACAATACATCATCCATTACAAACCATACATAAGGTCTTACACCAATAAGGATCTCATGATTGTAACTACCTCGGTGAATTACGCTCCTAGTTACAAGCCTGGATGAGCAGAAATGGTTGAAATAGTACGGTGGGGCCCAAATGCCACTCACAGGTAGACCTTTCGGCCGTCCCAACCATTTCCAAACATCGGGACAAGAACGGGCGGCGTAATCGGCAGGCGAAGGGATCAACTACATACACAAATGAGTATGTATGCAAGCCACCATAGAATGGTTCTCAGAGTCATTCCATCTAAAAAGAAAGGAAATATTGCAACGCCATACGGCAAGATCCAAATATCCTAGATAGATATAATAGTTTAGGATATCTCCTCATACATCAAACATCAGAGTATCAGGCGGAAGCGGAAAACAAGATCCGAGTACGGATAAGAAGCAAATCGGCATACGATGCCCCATAAATAAACACATCCCACCCACAGATCTCACGGATCCCCGTTCCCGGAATCTCTACACCGAATGATCGTTGCCCGCATCGTCCGTCTCCTCCACCCAGTATCCATCTTGCGAGTTTACCTGTTCATCTGAATCAAACAATTTATCGTGTGAGACCCTAGGGGTACTTAGCAAGTCTTTATGCCTCTAAAGGGGACACAACCTGGGGTGACGCAATTGCAGCAAAAGATAAACCCTAACAATTCTATAGATACTCGCTAACCATCCGCCTAACCAGAGATAGATGGATGTCCGTGAATTAATAACAACAGTTATAACAGTAATATCAACAGATCCATCCTCCTCCTCGCTTACCGACGAGGAAGCGGACGAACAACCCCCCATCCGTTGGCAGTTTTATTATCCATTCCATGAGTGTTGCACTATTTACTAGTCAGGTACTTAGTCAAATTAAAAGAGGTACTTTAGTTATTCTTGTCTATGATCGAGAAACTGTGCTCCAAGTCGTCCATAACCGCGGACACGGCTTTCAGAAAGTTTTACCCTGCAGGGGTGCACAAATAGCAACACACACTCGATCAACCTCGGAAAAACCAAATCAAAACCCAACAAGGCAGTCACGACAAAGCGATCACAGGATTCAGAAATATTTCAGGGGGCCACCCCATTAAGCTACCCGCAACGAAGCTGGCCGGCTACGAGACGGACTCAAGGTTTGTGGGGACGGCTGTAAACGACTGGGAACCCGAAAGTGTGACTGGGCTTGTCGATACAGCGAAAACGTGTCACGGCCCTAAACAGTACAGGTGCAGTACCTCGCACAATTTAAATAAAGCAGTGAAGCATGGCATAAGTACAGGATAGTAAATAAAACCTCAAACTAGTTTGTGGCCCCAAGAAATAAGAATTAATCAAGCTCTGGCTCAGGGGGGTTCATAAGCCTCCCGGATGTGGATAGCGCGAATATTCAAGGAACAGGAATCAAGTACTCGGGGTCCTACGGGACACAAGTGAGCCTGAAAAACCAAATAGTGAATATGGCTCACCGATGCCACTTTCATTAGTTATCCCATTACTACTCAGGTTAAGTTGTTTAGGTACCTCGTTATCCATCAGACACTCACATACCCTACACATGCTGTTCTACGACTCGCATGGCTCAAACAACTCCTGTAGTAATGGCTCATGGGATGGAGGAACAAGCTTCGGTGGGGTTTAAAAATAAAGGCTATGCAATACTTGGGATTCAATTTAATGCAATCACGACTCAATGATGCAAGAATAAGATAGAGGCAGTAGGTACTATATGTATGCAAGCATGTGGTAGTGCTTGCCTGGCAGCTCAGTTGAAGCGAGAGAAGGATCTGGGTAGTGCTCCTGGGTTTCTTGATATATCCCCTGCTCAGCGTCTATTCGAAGAAGAACCAAACAAACAAGGGCCAACATAAATAAAGTGCACAAGCATATGAATAAAATGCGACAAGCAAACAATCATGCCATGATGAATGATGCACAATTTGCATGGCAAATAAAGTAGCATGGCATGGGTGAGGTGTGGAATACAAGAATAAATCATTTTATTGAGTTTTGGCCCCATTTTATCCTCATATTAGTTGCTGTATACTTTATATTTATATGATGCATGCTGCAAAACAGATAATGGAATGCATAAACAGAAAGGTCTCGTCGAGCTAATCAATTTAGACATATCATTTGTTAAATTTGGACTTATAAAACAAGAGTTATTAATTTATTAAGGAAAAAGGGCATTTTATTGTAATTTAAATCAACTTGAAATTTTAAGTGTCCTAAATATATTTTGAAGGCCATATTTGAATTCCTCACATTTTTCTGATTTCAAAACATATATTATTTGTATTATTTGAAATTATAATTTAAAAGTTATTTGAAAACAGATTTAAATTTGAATTTGAAATGATTTTAAAAGATTTGTATTAAACAGAAAAGAGCAGAAACTTTTGTTACTTAGCCCAGACATAGACACAGTCAGTGACAGGTGGGACCAGGCTGACTGGAGGAGCACACGCGCGAGAAAAGCTTTTCACACCGGGGCTTGACCTAGCCACAGCAGATGACAGGTGGGGCCACAGCAGCCTCAGGGCCACACGCGGGCGCGCCAGCGGGGACGCGACACGTGGGAGATCCAGGGTACTGCGGGTTGAGGCGGTGTAAAACCCAGGTGCCTAACTGCAAAGTGGTACTACAGCTGACAGGTGGGCTCAGGCGGACCGCGGGTTAGGAGTAAAAAGGTTTGGGAGGGGGGGGAAGTGCAAAGTGGCGGCGGCTACTGTTGTTCTTCTCTGAATCTCTGACGACAAAACGGTGCTCGACAGCGGACGGCACGGCGCGCGGGGGATCGAACTGGGGACCTGGCGTGCGCGGCGGCGGCGGCTGCCGCTGGTCTAGGGAGGGGTAGTTGCTAGGGATCTGCTGCATGGCCAGATGAGGTTCCGCGACGCGATGAGCGAGCAGACGCACGCGCTCGCCGGTGCACAGAGGGTGCTCGACGGAACATACGACGCGACCAGGAAACGACGACGAAGACGAGGGTGTCTAGGAGGTTGCGTGGCTCACCGTGAGGCTGTTGACGGTGGTGGTTCGGACAGAGGCGCTGGCGATCGTCGACGAAGCAGGGGCCGAGCGGAGCTAGGGTTTGGCTTCGGGCGGCGCTGGTACCGGCGCTCCTGGGCTTCTCCTCCTCACTGGCGGTTTCAGGGCGAAGCAGAGGGATCTCCTCGTCCTCCTCGATCACCTCCACGTCGTGCTCGTCGGCTGGGTCGAAGCAGCGTCGGTGGAGCAGACGGTGGCCGGCGTTGGGGGTAGACGGTGGTGGAGAGGAAGGAGAGGAGAGGGCGAGGCCCTGGGCGGATCTGGGAGAGGCAGAGGAGAGCCGGGAGATGGTGGTAGATAGCAGAGAGGGAGAGGGAGGTGCCGTGCGGGAGTGGACGGTGGAAAAGGTGGCTCGGCCACCTTTTCCCCTCCTCCTTCACGTGCTCGAGTGGGGCTCGGCCAGGGCAGGGCAGGTGGCTTTCAGGTGGGGACGGGCGAGGCCAAGGAGGGTGGTTCGGTGTGGGCATGCAGGGCAGGGAGAGATCTAGAGAGAGAGAGAGGGGGTAGGCTCAGGTGTAGCTAGGGTTGGAGCTAGGGTTTGGAGAGAGGGGGTATGGCTCGGGTTAGGGTTTGGTTTGGGTGGTAGCTAGGTGGGCCAGGGTGGCCAGGTGGGGCCAGGAAGGTAGAGAGAAGAGAGAGGCCGAGAGAGAGGATGAGAGCTAGAGAGGCTCGGGTTAGGTTAGATGGGGGTGTGGTTTAGATAGAAAGGTAAAGAGAGAGGAGAGAGAGAGAGAGATGAGGTAGGGTGGTGATAGAGGATTGGGTGATGGGTTTCCTTTTGGCAAGCTCAAGCAAGAACAAAACAAGATCAAACAAGAGTTAGCCCACAAAGAGGAAGAGGTAAAAGGTGGTGATGGGGTTTAAGCAAGATCAAACAAGACCAAGCCAAAAGGGAGGGAGAGAGAGATGAGATGGTTCACCCAAAAATCCAAATAAAAACAAGGAGGACCAAAGGTGGAGATGGTTGCATGGCCCATGCAAAATAATTAATGCCATGCGTTAACCTTGTGAAACAAAATAATAAACATGGCATTATTCTTATGCATTTCCAAAAGTGGAATAAAGCCAAGCAAAAGAATTTTAAAAGATAGTTCCAAGTGGAGTAGATGGAGATAATCACATTTGATTATAATTGGGACTTGCTAGTGTGTATATTCCACTAGATGTTTGATAGTCCCAAAAATATCCCAACATGAGCATAATTCCATAATAATCCATATGAAAGCTAGGAAAAGGAGCACTACTCATAATGCATGCAAAGGTGGCTCCACATATCAATAATGTGAAAACAACATGATGCTAATATGAGAGCATGTGGAAATAGAATTGGATCCATCCCAACCCACATGAGCTAGAGGTAAAACCAAATAAGTTGCAATGCTCATATAAGGTGGAATGGTGGAATGATGGGGTGCTGACAAGAAAGGTGGTGGAGTTAATAAAAGATATGCCCCCAACTCAACTTGGGCATTAAACAATATATCAATAACCAAATACAATATCAAGAGGCAAATACAATTAACAATGCATATGAGAGAAGAACCAAATCAAAAGGGTTTTATATGATGCTCAAATGCAAGGTGGCATGATGACATGAGCACGATATAATTATGATGCAACAATTATATGTAGGAAGTAGCATTTATATAGACTAGGCTAGTAGCATTGCAATTGTTAAACAATTGGGATGCTAAAACTCTCCCCCACTAAACAAGAATCTCGCCCCGAGATTCCAAGGAAAAAGAAAACAACACAAGGAGAGGCAGGTGTTCGGAACGAAGGTGATCCTTGCGTTCCCAAGATGATGAAGAGCGGGATGGTGTGACCACTGCACCTTGCAAAACTTGCTAGACTTGTTGCGAGTCTTGCGTTTTGCTTGAGAAACAACGGGTTAGAAGAGTTGAAGGATTGTCGTGAGACAAGAAGGATAGGATGAACATAGCTCCGGTTTTCTCAAGTAACATGATAAAAGAATAGAACCACTTGAGAAAGAAAGGACAAGATGATGTATCATGGATAAAGAAAGACACACCGTTAAGATTAAAGATTTACTGATACGAGAGAGGATGAATCTTTGTCTCGCCGGAGGAAAAAGAGCTAGATTGGAGAGGTTTGAACCGCTATGACAATAGTATCGTATCTTCTCTCGGATTTGAGAAATGAAGTACGGAAACAATATTGCCTTCAAACAATAGAGTCCCTTGATAAGAACAGAAAGATTTAGTTAGACATCGTCGGATTAGATTCTTGTGGCGCCGGTAAGAACCAAAGGATCAAGCAATTGAGGTGCGCGGATATAACTTCCAGAGCTGGATGTGAAGCCATATCATGGTGGAATCCCGAGAAGCAAAGAATATGGAGGATCTGGAGTTTATTATGGAGATACTTATTGCTTTCTTTAGCCTTGAGGCTAACGCAATAGTTTTGCGGCTGATGGCATCAACCATAATTGGCTTTACCACAGAAAAAGAATTGATGAAACAAAGAGAGAGATAGTTTCCTTCCATCTTGTTTGGGGATGTAGAGCACCGGTAGAAAGACGAGGACAGAAAAGAGTTTGCGTCTGTTTCCACCAGATAATTAAAGATTTTTCTACATCTAGAATAGACAGACCACCAACGAGAGATTATTGATTACTTTCTTCGAGAGAGCACTCCGGAAAAACAAAGACGGAAGTAAAAGTATCAAGCGATAAAGGCCACTTCTAACTTTCGTGGAATGAGTGAAATCACATTAATTCACCAATTCAATGTACAAGAGCGAATGATAAGAGTAGTGGTATGGTAGCTACTCCATCCCGCACTCAAAGCATTACTCCGCACATGAATAAGAAAACCATGCAACCCAACTACCGAAACAGACTGAAGGTATTGACAAAAACTCATGGAACTTCGTTAGAAAACAAGGATAGATGCAAACGATTCGCCGGATTCATAGATAGATAAAGATGATGATGTTGTCGTCATGTCGGAAATACCAAGCCCCCGGAAAGATATGAAGGAAGATTACGGATAACAACTGCAAGATTCCACAGCTACAGAAAAGATAGCACCAACTTGAACGAAAGGAATACAAGATCTGGAAGGTCTTCATGGCCTCCGGTGGATTGAGCATAGATGATAGAACGAGAAGTTTTCCCAAGATCACTTGACAAGACTGAGGTGAAAGAACTCCATGTTCTTCTTGAAATGATTGAGAAAGATTTAGCAGTCTTGAGGAAATCTTCGGCGGAACGACGATGATAACTTGCCAACAAGGAAAACTCCGGGTTTGATTGAAGATGGAAGATGGAATTAACAATGAACTTGCTGATTCCAGAACTGAAGCGATCTATTTAGCAGAAGGACGTGGCCGAGATAGGTGACTTCAAAAAGTCCGAATTCTCACTTTGAGACTTTGCACACAGGCAGTGCTCACGAAGCTTGAGAGAAAGAGACACAGATGATCTTCCATGTCCTTCCATTGATATCGAATAGGCAAACATATTATCAACATATACCACCATGGATTAACAGGATATTACCAGAATATCAAGTTCAAGAGGCGGAAGAAACGAACAAATGCTCGAAACACTTTCTGAGTTCAACGCTCTTAGAAAGATCAATATTAAGAGCACGGGTTCGTGTTGAAGAAGATGCACTGGAAGAATAGATTATCTGGTCCTTCGGAAGAAAAAGAGATGTCACCTGGTTCACATTGTCGATTGGATCACCGGTTTCAAAGATAAAGAGATTTGGGATAAGAACCGATGATAGCTCATACCTTAAGCAAAGTTATCAGAAGCGAAACGATGCAATTCCCTCGTCTCAAAGAGGATTTGCAGATATGGAGTTCAAAAAGATGTGCAGCATGATGGACAGATGATAGGCCACCGTAGTGCCTTGAGAAACTCCGGATTGCCAAAGATGCTTGAATATGCATAGATATGATCACGGTGTACTCAAAATCACAGGAGATAACCGTCACCATTTGGAGGATAGAGTTGATAGCATTTTCCATATTCCACTCATGATAAGTGTCCTATAACTATGCTGAGAACCAAATTACAATCACCAGCATCGGATCGACACATGTTATGTAATTAGCCCAAGAGAATTGGAGATGAAATTAAACTCCAGGATTAAGCGCCGGTGACAAAAGATCGAGTTCACATGGACATGCTGATAAAAGGGAGATAGATAATGTTTCTCACACGACTGAAAGGAGTGTGGAAGCGCAGATGTATCAAAGAAATTTTTTCCGCATTTTCGGCATTAAAATACCAATAGATGTGCAAAATCACTTATCAGGTAGAGATTAGCAATAGATGCTTTCACAGAATGTGGAGTTGCTGGAAGGAAGAACACCCTTAAGAAGATGGCACCGGTTAACAAGGAGTCAGATAGATCGCACCGGTTTTCAAAAGCCTGACGGTATGGAATGTACCAACAGTTGATAACCAAAGGCAGATGGTGATAACAAATTGGATGCAACAGATAGACAAGGAATAACACACACACACACACTTTCTATGGTACTACGGAAACCCACAACACGTGAACCCTAGTTTGAATTTTAAGAAGAGGATTGAAAACGTTACACTTCCTTACCGGAAAAGGGTGGTGGGTGGGTAAGAAGAAAAGTGGAAGCAGTCCTACTCTCGCATTTTGTTTTTCCCTAGTATACATAGCTACCAAAAATATTTGCTAGACTGACAACGACCATTTGGCTGAGACCCTGAAGGGCGGGATGGATCTGATACCAATTGTAACTACCTCGGTGAATTACACTCCTAGTTACAAGCCTGGATGAGCAGAAATGGTTGAAATAGTACGGTGGGGCCCAAATGCCACTCACAGGTAGACCTTTCGGCCGTCCCAACCATTTCCAAACATCGGGACAAGAACGGGCGGCGTAATCGGCAGGCGAAGGGATCAACTACATACACAAATGAGTATGTATGCAAGCCACCATAGAATGGTTCTCAGAGTCATTCCATCTAAAAAGAAAGGAAATATTGCAACGCCATACGGCAAGATCCAAATATCCTAGATAGATATAATAGTTTAGGATATCTCCTCATACATCAAACATCAGAGTATCAGGCGGAAGCGGAAAACAAGATCCGAGTACGGATAAGAAGCAAATCGGCATAAGATGCCCCATAAATAAACACATCCCGCCCACAGATCTCACGGATCCCCGTTCCCGGAATCTCTACACCGAATGATCGTTGCCCGCATCGTCCGTCTCCTCCACCCAGTATCCATCTTGCGAGTTTACCTGTTCATCTGAATCAAACAATTTATCGTGTGAGACCCTAGGGGTACTCAGCAAGTCTTTATGCCTCTAAAGGGGACACAACCTGGGGTGACGCAATTGCAGCAAAAGATAAACCCTAACAATTCTATAGATACTCGCTAACCATCCGCCTAACCAGAGATAGACGGATGTCCGTGAATTAATAACAACAGTTATAACAGTAATATCAACAGATCCATCCTCCTCCTCACTTACCGACGAGGAAGCGGACGAACAACCCCCCATCCGTTGGCAGTTTTATTATCCATTCCATGAGTGTTGCACTATTTACTAGTCAGGTACTTAGTCAAATTAAAAGAGGTACTTTAGTTATTCTTGTCTATGATCGAGAAACTATGCTCTAAGTCGTCCATAACCGCGGACACGGCTTTCAGAAAGTTTTACCCTGCAGGGGTGCACAAATAGCAACACACACTCGATCAACCTCGGAAAAACCAAATCAAAACCCAACGAGGCAGTCACGACAAAGCGATCACAGGATTCAGAAATATTTCAGGGGGCCACCCCATTAAGCTACCCGCAACGAAGCTGGCCGGCTACGAGACGGACTCAAGGTTTGTGGGGACGGCTGTAAACGACTGGGAACCCGAAAGTGTGACTGGGCTTGTCGATACAGCGAAAACGTGTCACGGCCCTAAACAGTACAGGTGCAGTACCTCGCATAATTTAAATAAAGCAGTAAAGCATGGCATAAGTACAGGATAGTAAATAAAACCTCAAACTAGTTTGTGGCCCCAAGAAATAAGAATGAATCAAACTCTGGCTCAGGGGGGTTCATAAGCCTCCCGGATGTGGATAGCACGAATATTCAAAGAACAGGAATCAAGTACTCGGGGTCCTACGGGACACAAGTGAGCCTGAAAAACCAAATAGCGAATATGGCTCACCGATGCCACTTTCATTAGTTATCCCATTACTACTCAGGTTAAGTTGTTTAGGTACCTCGTTATCCATCAGACACTCACATACCCTACACATGCTGTTCTACGACTCGCATGGCTCAAACAACTCCTGTAGTAATGGCTCATGGGATGGAGGAACAAGCTTCGGTGGGGTTTAAAAATAAAGGCTATGCAATACTTGGGATTCAATTTAATGCAATCGCGACTCAATGATGCAAGAATAAGATAGAGGCAGTAGGTACTATATGTATGCAAGCATGTGGTAGTGCTTGCCTGGCAGCTCAGTTGAAGCGAGAGAAGGATCTGGGTAGTGCTCCTGGGTTTCTTGATATATCCCCTGCTCAGCGTCTATTCGAAGAAGAACCAAACAAACAAGGGCCAACATAAATAAAGTGCACAAGCATATGAATAAAATGCGACAAGCAAACAATCATGCCATGATGAATGATGCACAATTTGCATGGCAAATAAAGTAGCATGGCATGGGTGAGGTGTGGAATACAAGAATAAATCATTTTATTGAGTTTTGGCCCCATTTTATCCTCATATTAGTTGCTGTATACTTTATATTTATATGATGCATGCTGCAAAACAGATAATGGAATGCATAAACAGAAAGGTCTCGTCGAGCTAATCAATTTAGACATATCATTTGTTAAATTTGGACTTATAAAACAAAAGTTATTAATTTATTAAGGAAAAAGGGCATTTTATTGTAATTTAAATCAACTTGAAATTTTAAGTGTCCTAAATATATTTTGAAGGCCATATTTGAATTCCTCACATTTTTCTGATTTCAAAACATATATTATTTGTATTATTTGAAATTATAATTTAAAAGTTATTTGAAAACAGATTTAAATTTGAATTTGAAATGATTTTAAAAGATTTGTATTAAACAGAAAAGAGCAGAAACTTTTGTTACTTAGCCCAGACATAGACACAGTCAGTGACAGGTGGGACCAGGCTGACTGGAGGAGCACACGCGCGAGAAAAGCTTTTCACACCGGGGCTTGACCTAGCCACAGCAGATGACAGGTGGGGCCACGGCAGCCTCAGGGCCACACGCGGGCGCGCCAGCGGGGACGCGACACGTGGGAGATCCAGGGTACTGCGGGTTGAGGCGGTGTAAAACCCAGGTGCCTAACTGCAAAGTGGTACTACGGCTGACAGGTGGGCTCAGGCGGACCGCGGGTTAGGTGTAAAAAGGTTTGGGGGGAAGTGCAAAGTGGCGGCGGCTACTGTTGTTCTTCTCTGAATCTCTGACGACAAAACGGTGCTCGACAGCGGACGGCGCGGCGCACGGGGGATCGAACTGGGGACCTGGCGTGCGCGGGCGGCGGCGGCTGCCGCTGGGCTAGGGAGGGGTAGTTGCTAGGGATCTGTTGCGTGGCCAGATGAGGTTCCGCGACGCGATGAGCGAGCAGACGCACGCGCTCGCCGGTGCACAGAGGGTGCTCGACGGAACATACGACGCGACCAGGAAACGACGACGAAGACGAGGGTGTCTAGGAGGTTGCGTGGCTCACCGTGAGGCTGTTGACGGTGGTGGTTCGGACAGAGGCGCTGACGATCGTCGACGAAGCAGGGGCCGAGCGGAGCTAGGGTTTGGCTTCGGGCGGCGCTGGTACCGGCGCTCCTGGGCTTCTCCTCCTCACTGGCGGTTTCAGGGCGAAGCAGAGGGATCTCCTCTTCCTCCTCGATCACCTCCACGTCGCGCTCGTCGGCTGGGTCGAAGCAGCGTCGGTGGAGCAGACGGTGGCCGGCGTTGGGGGTAGACGGTGGTGGAGAGGAAGGAGAGGAGAGGGCGAGGCCCTGGGCGGATCTGGGAGAGGCAGAGGAGAGCCGGGAGATGGTGGTAAATAGCAGAGAGGGAGAGGGAGGTGCCGTGCGGGAGTGGACGGTGGAAAAGGTGGCTCGGCCACCTTTTCCCCTCCTCCTTCACGTGCTCGAGTGGGGCTCGGCCAGGGCAGGGCAGGTGGCTTTTAGGTGGGGATGGGCGAGGCCAAGGAGGGTGGTTCGGTGTGGGCATGCAGGGCAGGGAGAGATCTAGAGAGAGAGGGGGTAGGCTCGGGTGTAGCTAGGGTTGTAGCTAGGGTTTGGAGAGAGGGGGTATGGCTCGGGTTAGGGTTTGGTTTGGGTGGTAGCTAGGTGGGCCAGGGTGGCCAGGTGGGGCCAGGAAGGTAGAGAGAAGAGAGAGGCCGAGAGAGAGGATGAGAGCTAGAGAGGCTCGGGTTAGGTTAGATGGTGGTGTGGTTTAGAGAGAAAGGTAAAGAGAGAGGAGAGAGAGAGAGATGAGGAAGGGTGGTGATAGAGGATTGGGTGATGGGTTTCCTTTTGGCAAGCTCAAGCAAGAACAAAACAAGATCAAACAAGAGCTAGCCCACAAAGAGGAAGAGGTAAAAGGTGGTGATGGGGTTTAAGCAAGATCAAACAAGGCCAAGCCAAAAGGGAGGGAGAGAGAGATGAGATGGTTCACCCAAAAATCCAAATAAAAACAAGGAGGACCAAAGGTGGAGATGGTTGCATGGCCCATGCAAAATAATTAATGCCATGCGTTAACCTTGTGAAACAAAATAATAAACATGGCATTATTCTTATGCATTTCCAAAAGTGGAATAAAGCCAAGCAAAAGAATTTTAAAAGAAAGTTCCAAGTGGAGTAGATGGAGATAATCACATTTGATTATAATTGGGACTTGCTAGTGTGTATATTCCACTAGATGTTTGATAGTCCCAAAAATATCCCAACATGAGCATAATTCCATAATAATCCATATGAAAGCTAGGAAAAGGAGCACTACTCATAATGCATGCAAAGGTGGCTCCACATATCAATAATGTGAAAACAACATGATGCTAATATGAGAGCATGTGGAAATAGAATTGGATCCATCCCAACCCACATGAGCTAGAGGTAAAACCAAATAAGTTGCAATGCTCATATAAGGTGGAATGGTGGAATGATGGGGTGCTGACAAGAAAGGTGGTGGAGTTAATAAAAGATATGCCCCCAACTCAACTTGGGCATTAAACAATATATCAATAACCAAATACAATATCAAGAGGCAAATACAATTAACAATGCATATGAGAGAAGAACCAAATCAAAAGGGTTTTATATGATGCTCAAATGCAAGGTGGCATGATGACATGAGCACGATATAATTATGATGCAACAATTATATGTAGGAAGTAGCATTTATATAGACTAGGCTAGTAGCATTGCAATTGTTAAACAATTGGGATGCTACAATGATCCAGTCTTTAATACACAAGCAGCGGAAATAAAAGATAAGCGTAGCGGTGGGGTCCATCTTCAGGGGCACAGGCAATGATGACGAAGGCAGATAGTCCTAGTTATCATAGCCGTCCTGCTGGCCATCATCTTGATAGTCTCCTTCATAGTCTGGCCATGAGAATAGCCAGGGACAAAAGCCATGAGTACTCTTTAAGTACTCGCAAACTACTATTAACATGTACTATAGTTCTAAGTTAAAGTGCTAAATCTAAGTTTACTATCAAGTTAAGTTTGAAACCTAAGCTGAGTTCTGAAGCAAAGAAAGATAAAGTAAAGTTCTAGAATCACTTAAGTTGGGAAGCTATTGTCATAAACACAACTCTGTTGTGGTCAAGTCAAGATTCATCCTTCATTTCAAGTTATTTAGAAAACATCTGACAACGACCCAGTATGGCCATTCCAACTGTCCATAACCGCGGACGCGGCTATTCGAATAGTTTGACACTCTGCAGAGGTGGTACACTTTCACCACAAGATTCGATACATCTGTCAGGGATAACCCTGAATCATCATACTTAGTATGCAGATAATCAAACATAACCTTCATTTACACACCCTAGTATAAGCACCTCTCCTATGAGCATGGCCTCCCAACCATGACCATCTGTCATCTTGGGCACTGCATAGGTGGACAACATTGAGAGGTAGCCTCAGCTCAAACCTCTCTCGCGAGGGAACTAATACTAATGCATATAAATTTCCAGCTAATCCTTACCCAATTCAGGTAGTGTGGTTGTATGGTAAATTTGGAATGGTATCACATCCGAATCCAACCATCAGTTTTATAAAAGGGTTAAGGCTCATGCCTCAACATTTTCCTCATCATCAACCATTGGTGTTTCTCAACACATGTCAAAACATCTCAATAGAATGACTCATCATTCCAAGGTTTTCATAATTCATTTTCACCAAGTGTTCCCATCTAAAGTGACTCAAGTTTTTGATCTACTCTAAACTACTAAGTTAAGAGTGTTCACTAAGGTGGAAGTGATGGGTTCAATCTCAGGCCATATAATGACATCTAAAGGTTTCTAAAATAGGTCAAGTTTTATACTCTTTATGCTACCTTCAAAACCAGTAAGAACTTGGTGTAACTACGGGAGGTAAAATTTGTAACAAAGACTTGAGGTACTAATAGTCAAGGGGTGTGATCAAAGCATGCTTAAGGCATCCTTGCTAAACCATCTAGTTTGATCCTAGCTTGCTACACACTAAACTTGCAAGGGTTAGCTTGACACTAATAGCTTGCCTTGGTTGGTGTAGTGGTTGAAGTTTTCTTCTTCTTCTTCTTCTTCTTGGTAAAACTCCTCCTCGTAGACTTGGTCGGTACTATCGTCTATAAATACATACGGAACACACAATCACCAAACAATGCTTGATACATTGCAAATATATCTATAATTTTTGATGTTCCATGCTTGGTTTTATCCACTTTCTTGTGTTTTGTTCCAACTTTGGAGTACTTTTCATATGATTTCTTGGACTAACCTATTAACAAGAGCCACAGTGCCAGCTGCCTGTTTTCTGCTGTTTTTGGTTCCAGGGAAGTCAGAAAATGAATATTCTCGGAATTGGACGGGACAAAAGCCAAAGTGCCTATTTTTCCGAAAGGGATCAAGTGCCAGAATACGAGACGGAGAGGGGCCCGGGGACGGCCAAACCACCTGGCCGTGCGGCCAGGCTTGGCCCGCGCCAGGGGGGGTCTGGCCGACCCCAGCACCCCCTCGGCCTCTCCTTCCGCCTATAAGTTGCCCTCGGGACGAAAACCCTAGGTACCCGATCAAAAATCCACAAAAGAGTCTGTAGCTGCCGTCATCTCCTGCCGGAGAGGGGAATTCACCCTAGAGGCCTTCTTCATCACCATGCAAGCCTCCGGTGTGATGCGTGAGTAGTTCATCCTTGGACTACGGATCCATGTAGTAGCTAGATGGCTGGTTTCTCCTCCTTTGTGCTTTCATGTTTAGATCTTGTGAGCTTCGTTCATGATCAAGATCATCTATTTGTAATTCATACATGTTGTGTTTGCGGGGATCCGATGGATATTGAGATGCTATTTCAGATTGATTATTGTTTCTATCATGTCTTTGTTATTTGAGATCTTGCATGCTTTCCGTTGTTAGTAGCTATTGTAGGGTTTCGTAGCATGGAAAACAAAAATTTTCTACCGCATACAAACAAACAAGCCAAGATCTATCTATTAGATTGTAGCAACGAGTTGATGGAATAACTCACCCTCGAAGATTCCAAAGTGTTTAACGAGAGCGGATTCTCGTGGGTGATGTAGTCGTACTCTTCCCGATCTCAAGATCGCGTAGACGATCCTTCCGGCGCTGCGTTCCGGCAGCGCTCCCGCAGTCGGTCACACGTTCGGTACTCGACGAAGACCTTCCTCTCCCTTGTTCCAGCAGGCAGTGGAGGTTGTAGCACTCTCCTCGTGATTCCGGCAGCACAACGGCGTGGTACCGGAAGTAGAGGGGAGATCTCGCAGGGCTTCGCCTTAAGCCGGAGCGAGTATGGTGGAGTATGAGAGAGCTCCTCGGCGATCTAGGTTTTAGACACACCAAGGAGGAGGTGCTAGAGCCGGCGGCTAGGGTTTGGGCACCCCAAGTCGGCGGCTAGGGCAACCCTAGGAGGCGGCGGCAGCTGCAGGAGGTGGTGGCGCCAAGCTAGGGTTTGGAGGAGAGGGACTTGTGTGTCCTAGGAGGGAGCCCTGCCCCTCCTTATATAGGTGGAGGGGCCGGCGGCCAAGGGGGAGGGAGTGGAGTCCCTCCCCAGCTCGGCTTGGGTGGTGCGCCGGCTTGGGGAGGAGGGACTCCCTCCCCAACTCGGTTTCCCCTTCTCCCTCTTTTCCACTTTCCAAATTTAGCCGTTTGACTTTTCAATTTAGCTATTTGACTTTTCAAACTAGGATTTGAATTAATCCTTTATTTGGAACAGCGATGACACTTAGTACATGATGCAATCATACCAACTTGATACAACACATCCATGTACCCTTCCCCTCCGGAGTGCCGGACATTCTAGAACATTCCCGATGAAAACACCGGAATCATTCCCCAACTCCGAAACGGGACTTTCCTTATATGAATCTTATTCTCCGGACCATTCCGGATCTCCTCGTGATATCCCGGATCCCATCCGGGACTCCGAACAACATTCAGTCTCTTTCTCATCATTCCATAACTACTCAAACAACGTCGAATCCTTAAGTGTGTCTCCCTACGGTTCGTGAATTATGCGGACATGATCGAGACACTTCTCCGAACAATAACCAATAGAGTGTGGCGCCCCGCAAAAACCACTACTAGAAAATCGCGTTGTTTTTGTGCATTGCATCATCATGACTGCATGCTCATGTCATCATGCCACATTGCATTTGAGCATCGTCATCATCATGCATTTGTTTGTCTGAAACTATTTTCGAAAAACATATTTTTGTTTTCTAAATACCCCGCCGTTATTTCAAATCCAAAACCCGGGTCTCCGGATTATTTTGTTTCGTCTACCAACGGTTTTCAAAAGCCCCGTTTTAAATAATAAAATATTTCTTTTATTTTTATGGGGGCAGCCAAACCGGGTCGATCCGACCTAGCCGGCCACCCCCAAGATTACCCAAAAACCAGCCTGTCTAATCCCTAATCTACCCAATCCTATCCTACCCAGCCTCCCACCACATCACCCCGTCCAATCCCCTCTCGCCACCTCATCTCTCCTCCCTCCATTCCCCAACCGCCATCTGCCACCTCATCCACCACACACCCCGCTGGCCCACTCCCCAACCTTCCTCTCCCTTCCACCCGGGTCCCACCGGCCCCACCGACCCAGTCCACACACGCACCCGCACTCCCCATCTGCCACCGCCCACCCACCACGCGCCCTTGGCCCCACCATCTCCCACCTCGATCTCATCGCCCTCACCTCCGCGTCGTCCTCTCCTCTCGCCCGCCCGCTCGCGGCGATCCCCGACCGACCCCGCCTCCTCCGCCTCGTGCTCCACCCAGCGCCCCGGCGCCCTCCTCTCCTTCCTCTTCCCCTCCTCGGCCGCATCTCCGACGGGCCGCCGCGCTGTCCTCCTCGACCGTGCCGCCCGGCCGCGGTCTCCGCTTGCCCCACCTGGCGCCGTCCACCTCTCGATCGACCCCGCCACCGCCGGGATGCCACCCCCTCTCGCGTCCTTCCGCCTCACCGGACCCCCTCTCTGCTCCAGCCAGAGGCGCGCCTCGCCACCGTCAGGGGCCACCTCGGCCGGCCCTCTGCCTCACCATCGCCGCCTCCGCCCGCGCGAGCTCCGCCCTCCCTCTCCCAGGCAGCACCGCCCCGGGCCCCAGCGCGTCCTCGGCCTGCTCGCCGTCCACCATCGCGAGCGCGCGCCGCCGCTCTCTGGCCAGGCCGAGCCTCCTCCGGCCGCCGCCAAGAACGCCGTCTGAAGCGGAGACTCGAGGCCGCCGCTCGAGCCTGGCGTCCCCGACCGCCTCCTCCTGCACCCGCCGCCACCCGGCCGTGGCCCTGTCGCCGAGCTCGCCTCTGCCGGCCGCCTTGCCCCTTCTCCCGTGCTGCCGGAGCCTCACTCGCACCCCCTCCTCGGCCGCTCGTCCTTGGCCTTCGGTGCGCATGGGTGGCTCGAGCACTTCGGCCTTGTTTTCTTCAGGGGATGACCATGCAGATGTTGGGATGATCTGTGTCGTTGGCGTGTGGTTGTGAGAAGATGAAGTGCAGATGATGTGAAGTGGTGTGCGCTACCCGAAGACCATATTGGTGTAGTAGTGTGATGTTGCCAACTCGGCTACTTTGGCTCCACAAGGATGCTCGAGTCCCTCACCGAAAAGCAAGATCGACACCCCAAGTTCACCATCGCGGAGCAACAAGATCTGCCACACGGCCTCGAAGACCGATCCCGGCGGGACCAAACCGAACCCCTTCGAACCCCCAAGACCGTCTCTCGGACGCCAAGTGCTTCGGCCCAGAAAACCGACGACCCGACCAAGATCCGAAGGCCGAACCCTCGCACGCCAAGTTCTTCCCCTCGGACCCGAAGACGCCGAGACCTGGGACGCCAAGATCTCCGCCGTGAAACGACCAGACCGACGACATGCCCCGACGACCCCGGATGCGACAAGACCTCCTTCCCGGACGCCAAGTTCGCCGAGAACCCAGATGCCAAGGTCACCGACACGGAACGACAAGACCTCCTTCCCGCACCGATGCCAATGACGTCGCACGCCAAGCTCTTCATCTCGGACCCAGTAGCCCTGATCCGCACCTGATCCCCGTCGAACCCTGAGACCGAACCCCGAACCCCTCCGAGCCCCAAGATCTTCGATCCGAGATGTGTGACCCCTTTCTCGAGCCCTATTTTATAAATGAAATATCAAATTGCTGCAAAATTATTTGTACATGCTTGCATACATATTGTGGGTGTTTGGGGGTATCTAGACGATTCACCTAAATTAAATATGGGATCCATATGCGGGCAAATCTAGCCTTATTTTGGCCCCATTTAAAATTGTGTAGCCAACCGGTGATATAATTTGCCATGTTAACACAACATTTAAATTGCGGGGTATCTAAACAACATCTAAACAACATGAACCTAATAATTAATTGTCGGGACCCCGGTTCCGTTAAATATTGCCTAAATGCATCTCACCTTTGCCATGTCATACATCATACATGCATCATGCCCGGTCTTCTGCCGTAATCTTAAATAGTGCATCCGATGTTTCTTCTAGTGCTTTGCTTCTTCACGGATTAGGCCGATGAGTTGATGCGAGTGTCGACCCGATCTTCGGATGAACCTTCGGCAATGTTTTCAGGCGAGCGTCTCCCCCTTTCTACCTATCTTACTTTTATAGTATTTATTCCCTCCTGTTGATCTATTGCTATCTGTGTTGCGATGCTCTAGTTTTCGTGCCCGTGATATCCCTTGCAGCCTTGTATTGCCTTGGACACATCCTATTACCTGTTGATTGGTAGATAGTTGGACTTGCGCGTCGTAGTCGCTTGCTCAAGTGCTGTTGCGTGTCGTCAAGTACCACAGTTGCTGGAGTATTGCCGCATGTTTAATGTTGGAGGTGATCAAGACTTTGATTACTGTTTAATAACTAAAATTGAAGTAGGTAAATGCAGAGGCACAGGTGGGCAATAGATGTTATTTGGTTGTTAACCGTCCACTTGTGTCCCGTAGGACCCCGAGTTCTTGACACCTGTTCCGAGATCGAGCGCGCTAACCACAGGTGGGGTGTATGGGCACCCCCATCGATTAGTACCTGATTTCAAAGTATTGTACCGGGGGCCACAACTAGTCTGAGGTTTTATTTACTATCCTGTACTTATGCCATGCTTTACTGCTTAATTTAAATTGTGCGAGGTACTGCACCTGTACTGTTTAGGGAAGCGGAGTGTTTTCGCGGTATCGACAAGCCCAGTCACATTTTCGGGTTCCCAGTCGTTTACAGCCACTGGCGCAAACCCTGAGTCCGTCTCGGAGACCGGCCGACTTCGTTGCGGGTAGCTTAGTGGGGTGGCCCCCATGTACTTGCTTTGGGTCTGGGAAACGTCATGACTTAGGCCCCGCCGACATACCGATGGGTGTATGTTAACTGATCTGGCAAACAGGGTCGAAGTGCGTGTGGATACTTTGGTGCACCCCTGCAGGGTTAAATCTTTTCGAAAAGCCGTGTCCGCGGTTATGGACGACTTGGAGCACAGTTCTCGATCATAGACAACTATAACTAAAGTTTACTGTTCTAATTTGACTTGTATCCGATGTGACTAGTAATCAGCTTCACTACAACGGAATGGCTAATAAAAGTACCAACAACTGCTGGGTTTTGGGATATCTCATGCTAATTGTATCTGACTAGTAAGTGTTGCAACTACAATGGAATGGTTAACTAAAAGTGCCCACTGCTTATTATATCAGGATGACTATCTATATTTGACTAGTAATTGCCGCAACTACAACGGAATGAATAAAACTGCCAACTGTGTGAGTTCCTCGGTTGACTTCCTCGTTTGGGCTCGAGGGGGGAAATACCAGGATGGGTATGTTTGGTGGTAGAATCAGGTTGGTTCCGGATAGGTCTTTCTTATCCCTCTCTGATAGCCGACAGTTATCTCGAGTCTCTATAGGTTGTTCAGTGCATGCTGCGCTGCCGCTCAGTCCACCATACCTATGTAGGCGAGGACCGCCGAATTCTAGTCTCGCCGTGTACTGGCCTCAGTACTGACCGCTCTCTCTTTTTCCTTTGCCCTTTGCCGGCACCCCTTTTGTTTAAGCAGGTTTTAAGATCGACGTCGTTAGCAGGGTTACCCTTCCGGCTTGGCCTGGGCAGGGTTATGGACGCCATTGGTTATTCTTCAGGGCTCTTAGCCCCATTTCCCTCTTGTCCGTAGTCGGACGCTCTACCGTTTTCAAGGTGATTTGGATCTTTGTACTGTATATCTGTATTCTTGACTCTTTGAGTCATTGTTGTATATATCTGTTCTGTGGGTTCCATCGTGGATTATTGTGTAATGATATTACTTCGTTTTCCACCCGCACGCAAGTGCCTGGTGGGCACCTTTGAATCGTTTCTATGCGGGTGATGGGATTCGCTGAAACTTGCATAGGGCCGATTCTGAGGGTGTTACAGAGTGGTATCAGAGCTCAGCAGTTACGATACCCCACTAGTCCAGCCTGTAGGATAACCTAGCTAACGGCCGAAGTAGAGTGTCAAAACTATTTTTGCAAAAATCGGTTGGATAATTCTGATTAGGTCTGATTTTACTCCTTACCCCTCTGCTGCTCTCCTCTCACCTCTGCGTGTTTTGAACCCGCTCTCTTCTCTCTCTTCGAGTCCAGGATTTCTCGTGGTTGGGTTCCATCGTACCTTCAGGGTTTTCGCTTCCTCCTTTGGTAACGGTGTTGCTTCATCTGTTCTTCATGCTATCCGAGGAATCCTTCGTCTGGTGGACTTCTCTTTGTTCCTTCTCGTGCCTTCCGGTGTTTTCCGACGCGACGACATCATCTATGCCAGATCCGATGCAGAGTCTGCATCACTCCTTTGTTTCTGAACCTCGATTGTCGAGATCTTCAGTCTGATTCCGAGAATGGTTGCACGCTTTTCTACTGATTGTGCTGAGTAATAGTTTGGGTGCGTGATGGATTGGCCCCCATGCCGACTACCCCTTCTATTCGCTTTTGTACATTAAAGTGGATGAGAATGCATCGGTTCCCTCTTTCTATCGAAGCTAGAGGTGGCTTTATTTGTGGATACCTCTACCTTCGCCCTTTGTTACCGGAGTGTTCTCTCAACGATCACGGACAACGACCTCTTGTTAGAGGTGTCGCGAGGATCTACACGATGCGAGAAGATTCAGATCGCCGCCCTTCTTCTCGGTACCATGAGGCGGATCTCGAGGGCGAGATCCATTGTTAGTGGTGTCGAATTGTGGCGCCCCGCAAAAACCACTACTAGAAAATCGCGTTGTTTTTGTGCATTGCATCATCATGACTGCATGCTCATGTCATCATGCCACATTGCATTTGAGCATCGTCATCATCATGCATTTGTTTGTCTGAAACTATTTTCGAAAAACATATTTTTGTTTTCTAAATACCCCGCCGTTATTTCAAATCCAAAACCCGGGTCTCCGGATTATTTTGTTTCGTCTATCAACGGTTTTCAAAAGCCCCGTTTTAAATAATAAAATATTTATTTTTATTTATATGGGGGCAGCCAAACTGGGTCGATCCGACCTAGCCGGCCACCCCCAAGATTACCCAAAAACCAGCCTGTCTAATCCCTAATCTACCCAATCCTATCCTACCCAGCCTCCCTCCACATCACCCCGTCCAATCCCCTCTCGCCACCTCATCTCTCCTCCCTCCATTCCCCAACCGCCATCTGCCACCTCATCCACCACACACCCCGCTGGCCCACTCCCCAACCTTCCTCTCCCTTCCACCCGGGTCCCACCGGCCCCACCGACCCAGTCCACACACGCACCCGCACTCCCCATCTGCCACCGCCCACCCATCACGCTCCCTTGGCCCCACCATCTCCCACCTCGATCTCATCGCCCTCACCTCCGCGTCGTCCTCTCCTCTCGCCCGCCCGCTCGCGGCGATCCCCGACCGACCCCGCCTCCTCCGCCTCGTGCTCCACCCCGCGCCCCGGCGCCCTCCTCTCCTTCCTCTTCCCCTCCCCGGCCGCATCTCCGACGGGCCGCCGCACTTTCCGCCTCGACCGTGCCGCCCGGCCGCGGTCTTCGCTTGCCCCACCTGGCGCCGGCCACCTCTCGATCGACCCCGCCGCCACCGGGACGCCACCCCCTCTCGCGTCCTTCCGCCTCACCGGACCCCCTCTCTGCTCCAGCCAGAGGCGCGCCTCGCCACCGTCAGGGGCCACCTCGGCCGGCCCTCTGCCTCCCCATCGCCGCCTCCGCCCGCGCGAGCTCCGCCCTCCCTCTCCCAGGCAGCACCGCCCCGGTCCCCAGCGCGTCCTCGGCCTGCTCGCCGTCCACCATCGCGAGCGCGCGCCGCCGCTCTCTGGCCAGGCCGAGCCTCCTCCGGCCGCCGCCAAGAACGCCGTCTGAAGCAGAGCCTCGAGGCCGCCGCTCGAGCCTGGCGTCCCCGACCGCCTCCTCCTGCACCCGCCGCCACCCGGCCGTGGCCCTGTCGCCGAGCTCGCCTCTGCCGGCCGCCTTGCCCCTTCTCCCGTGCTGCCGGAGCCTCACCCGCACCCCCTCCTCGGCCGCTCGTCCTTGGCCTTCGGTGCGCATGGGTGGCTCGAGCACTTCGGCCTTGTTTTCTTCAGGGGATGACCGTGCAGATGTTGGGATGATCTGTGTCGTTGGCGTGTGGTTGTGAGAAGATGAAGTGCAGATGATGTGAAGTGGTGTGCGCTACCCGAAGACCATATTGGTGTAGTAGTGTGATGTTTCCAACTCGGCTACTTTGGCTCCACAAGGATGCTCGAGTCCCTCACCGACAAGCAAGATCGACACCCCAAGTTCACCATCGCGGAGCAACAAGATCTGCCACACGGCCTCGAAGACCGATCCCGGCGGGACCGAACCGAACCCCTTCGAACCCCCAAGACCGTCTCTCGGACGCCAAGTGCTTTGGCCCAGAAAACCGACGACCCGACCAAGATCCGAAGGCCGAACCCTCGCGCGCCAAGTTCTTCCCCTCGGACCCGAAGACGCCGAGACCTGGGACGCCAAGATCTCCGCCGTGAAACGACCAGACCGACGACATGCCCCGACGACCCCGGATGCGACAAGACCTCCTTCCCAGACGCCAAGTTTGCCGAGAACCCGGATGCCAAGGTCACCGACACGGAACGACAAGACCTCCTTCCCGCACCGATGCCAACGACGTCGCACGCCAAGCTCTTCATCTCGGACCCAGTAGCCCTGATCCGCACCTGATCCCTGTCGAACCCTGAGACCGAACCCCGAACCCCTCCGAGCCCCAAGATCTTCGATCCGAGATGTGTGACCCCTTTCTCGAGCCCTATTTTATAAATGAAATATCAAATTGCTGCAAAATTATTTGTACATGCTTGCATACATATTGTGGGTGTTTGGGGGTATCTAGACGATTCACCTAAATTAAATATGGGATCCATATGCGGGCAAATCTAGCCTTATTTTGGCCCCATGTAAAATTGTGTAGCCAACCGGTGATATAATTTGCCATGTTAACACAACATTTAAATTGCGGGGTATCTAAACAACATCTAAACAACATGAACCTAATAATTAATTGTCGGGACCCCGGTTCCGTTAAATATTGCCTAAATGCATCTCACCTTTGCCATGTCATACATCATACATGCATCATGCCCGGTCTTCTGCCGTAATCTTAAATAGTGCATCCGATGTTTCTTCTAGTGCTTTGCTTCTTCACGGATTAGGCCAATGAGTTGATGCGAGTGTCGACCCGATCTTCAGATGAACCTTCGGCAATGTTTTCAGGCGAGCGTCTCCCCCTTTCTACCTATCTTACTTTTATAGTATTTATTCCCTCCTGTTGATCTATTGCTATCTGTGTTGCGATGCTCTAGTTTTCGTGCCCGTGATATCCCTTGCAGCCTTGTATTGCCTTGGACACATCCTATTACCTGTTGATTGGTAGATAGTTGGACTTGCGCGTCGTAGTCGCTTGCTCAAGTGCTGTTGCGTGTCGTCAAGTACCACAGTTGCTGGAGTATTGCCGCATGTTTAATGTTGGAGGTGATCAAGACTTTGATTACTGTTTAATAACTAAAATTGAAGTAGGTAAATGCAGAGGCACAGGTGGGCAATAGATGTTATTTGGTTGTTAACCGTCCACTTGTGTCCCGTAGGACCCCGAGTTCTTGACACCTGTTCCGAGATCGAGCGCGCTAACCACAGGTGGGGTGTATGGGCACCCCCATCGATTAGTACCTGATTTCAAAGTATTGTACCGGGGGCCACAACTAGTCTGAGGTTTTATTTACTATCCTGTACTTATGCCATGCTTTACTGCTTAATTTAAATTGTGCGAGGTACTGCACCTGTACTGTTTAGGGAAGCGGAGTGTTTTCACGGTATCGACAAGCCCAGTCACATTTTCGGGTTCCCAGTCGTTTACAGCCACTGGCGCAAACCCTGAGTCCGTCTCGGAGACCGGCCGACTTCGTTGCGGGTAGCTTAGTGGGGTGGCCCCCATGTACTTGCTTTGGGTCTGGGAAACGTCATGACTTAGGCCCCGCCGACATACCGATGGGTGTATGTTAACTGATCTGGCAAACAGGGTCGAAGTGCGTGTGGATACTTTGGTGCACCCCCTGCAGGGTTAAATCTTTTCGAAAAGCCGTGTTCGCGGTTATGGACGACTTGGAGCACAGTTCTCGATCATAGACAACTATAACTAAAGTTTACTGTTCTAATTTGACTTGTATCCGATGTGACTAGTAATCAGCTTCACTACAATGGAATGGCTAATAAAAGTACCAACAACTGCTGGGTTTTGGGATATCTCATGCTAATTGTATCTGACTAGTAAGTGTTGCAACTACAATGGAATGGTTAACTAAAAGTGCCCACTGCTTATTATATCAGGATGACTATCTATATTTGACTAGTAATTGCCGCAACTACAACGGAATGAATAAAACTGCCAACTGTGTGAGTTCCTCGGTTGACTTCCTCGTTTGGGCTCGAGGGGGGAAATACCAGGATGGGTATGTTTGGTGGTAGAATCAGGTTGGTTCCGGATAGGTCTTTCTTATCCCTCTCTGATAGCCGACAGTTATCTCGAGTCTCTATAGGTTGTTCAGTGCATGCTGCGCTGCCGCTCAGTCCACCATACCTATGTAGGCGAGGACCGCCGAATTCTAGTCTCGCCGTGTACTGGCCTCAGTACTGACCGCTCTCTCTTTTTCCTTTGCCCTTTGTCGGCACCCCTTTTGTTTAAGAAGGTTTTAAGATCGACGTCGTTAGCAGGGTTACCCTTCCGGCTTGGCCTGGGCAGGGTTATGGACGCCATTGGTTATTCTTCAGGGCTCTTAGCCCCATTTGCCTCTTGTCCGTAGTCGGACGCTCTACCGTTTTCAAGGTGATTTGGATCTTTGTACTGTATATCTGTATTCTTGACTCTTTGAGTCATTGTTGTATATATGTGTTCTGTGGGTTCCATCGTGGATTATTGTGTAATGATATTACTTCGTTTTCCACCCGCACGCAAGTGCCTGGTGGGCACCTTTGAATCGTTTCTATGCGGGTGGCGGGATTCGCTGAAACTTGCATAGGGCCGATTCTGAGGGTGTTACATAGAGGAATCTGGAAATTCATATGGCTCCCACATATTTCTACGATTACTTTGCGATCGAATGAATCATTTACATACGATATCAATTTCCCTTTGTCTCACGATAGTTTACTTATCCGAGGTTATGATCGTCGGTATCTCTGCATACCTAGTTCAACCTCGTTACCGATAAGTACTCTTTTCTCGTTCCCGTGATATGTTATCCCTTGTGATACAGTCACATGCTTGCAAGCTAATTGGATGACATTTCACCGAGAGGGCCCAGAGTATATCTATCCGTCATATGGACGGACAAATCCCACTCTTGATCCATGTGTTTCAACCAATACTTTCCGAATACTCAATGCCACCTTTATAGCCACCCAGTTACGGTGTGGTGTTTGATGTCATCAAAGCATCCATCCAGTAAAGGTGATATGCATGATCTCATGGTCGAAGGAATTAGATTACTATGTATCAGAAAGCATATAGCAATTGAACTATTAAAATGACTTGATCTTTATGCTATGCTTATCTATAGGAGTATGTCCATCATATCATTCTCCTAACGATATGATCTTGTTGTTAATAACATCTCAATGTTCATGATAGGGAAACCACAATCATCCGTTAACCAACAAGCTAGTATTATATAGAGGCTTTACTAGGGACTTCAAATTAAGTTTACAAATCACACAAGTATTAATGTTTCCTTGTTAATACTATTATAGTATGAATGTAAACATTTATCATAAACACAAAGATATAATAATAACTACATTTATTATTGCCTCTAGGGCCTATAAGTTGCCCTCGGGACGAAAACCCTAGGTACCCGATCAAAAATCCACAAAAGAGTCTGTAGCTGCCGTCATCTCCTGCCGGAGAGGGGAATTCACCCTAGAGGCCTTCTTAATCACCATGCAAGCCTCCGGTGTGATGCGTGAGTAGTTCATCCTTGGACTACGGATCCATGTAGTAGCTAGATGGCTGGTTTCTCCTCCTTTGTGCTTTCATGTTTAGATCTTGTGAGCTTCGTTCATGATCAAGATCATCTATTTGTAATTCTTACATGTTGTGTTTGCGGGGATCCGATGGATATTGAGATGCTATTTCAGATTGATTATTGTTTCTATCATGTCTTTGTTATTTGAGATCTTGCATGCTTTCCGTTGTTAGTAGCTATATTGGCCAAGTAGATGCTAGCAACTCCAAGTGTTAGTATTTATGCTCGATAGTGGGTTCATGCCTCTGGTAATCTGGGGAAGTGACAGAAATCTCAAAGGTACTAGATGTGTTGTTGCTACTAGGGAGAAAACAACAATCCTTTGTTCATAGAACAATCGTATTGTTTACTTTACACGCAGTTCATCAAGCAATAATCTGTTGCTTGCAACTTAATACTGGAGGGGGTTCGGATGATAACCTGAAGGTGGATTATTAGTCATAGATGCAGTTGGATGGCTGTCTATGTATTATGTTGTAATGCCCAATCAAGTCTCAAAGGAGTCAAGATGATTAGTATATGCATTTATTGCTTTCTTGGTGTTTGTCAATTGCCCCGCTGTAATTTGTTCACCCAACATGTTATCTATCTAAGGAGAGCCACCTCTAGTGAACTATGGATCCCGGTCCTTTTACTTTACATACAATCTACAATCTTTTACTGCTTTGTGTTTACTTTCTGCAAACTTTTACTTCTTTCCATCCGATACGTTTAATCCTTTGTTTTCCGCAAAACACGGTGAGATTGACAACCTCATCGCAGGTTGGGGACAAAGTTTTGTGGTTGTGTTGTGCAGGTCTCCACGTTGCTACTAGCACCGGTAGTGCGCCCTGCCAAAGCTCAGCTAGTAACACCTTTGAGGTGTTTCCTTGCTCCTACTGGTTCGATTAAACCTTGGTTTCATAACTAAGGGAAACTTGCTGCTGTGCTCATCATACCTTCCTCTTAGGGTTCCCAACAAGCTCTACATCAACCACGAGCCATCAACATTTTTCTGGGCACCGTGCATTGAGCCATCAAGCATTTTTCTGGCGCCGTTGCCGGGGAGTCAAGGACATCTTCACAAGGGGAGTCCCTCATAACCAATCTCTTTACTTTGTTGTTTTTGTTTTGCTTAGTTTCTTTTTTGCTTTGCTTGCTAGTTTTGTTCTTCAAAAACACAAAAAATTAGTTTTACTTGTTTTGCTTTCTTATTTGAAAACCCAAAAAAATGACTACTCTTGAAAACACTAAGTTGTGTGACTTCACTAGCACCAACAACAATGATTTTATGAGCACACCTATTGCTCCACCTGTGGCTGAAAATACTTTCTTTGAGATAAAACCTGCTTTGCTCAATCTTGTTATGAGAGAACAATTTTTTGGTATTGGTAATGAAGATGCTACTTCCCATCTAAATAACTTTGTTGAACTTTGTGAGATGCAAACGCATAGGGATATAGATGGTGATATTATTAAACTGAAATTGTTTCCTTTCTCTTTGAGAGGAAAAGCTAAATAATGGTTGAATTCCTTAACTAGGAATAGTATTGATTCTTGGACTAAGTGCAAAGATGATTTTATTGGAAAATACTATCCTCCTGCTAAGATTATATCCATGAGAAGTGAAATAATGAAGTTTAAACAACTTGATAATGAGCATGTTGCTCAAGCTTGGGAAAGAATGAAATCTTTGGTAAAGAATTGTCCCACTCATGGACTGATTGCTTGGATGATCATCCAAACTTTTTATGCAGGATTGAACTATTCTTCAAGGAACCTATTGGATTCTGCTGCCGGAGGTACCTTTATGACCATCACTTTGGGTGCTGCAACAAAACTTTTGGACAATATGATGGTTAATTATTCTGAATGGCATACTGAGAGAGCTCCACAAGGTAAGAAGGTAAATTCTGTTGAAGAAACCTCCTCCTTGAGTGATAAGATTGATATTATTATGTCTATGCTTGTTAATGGGAAAGCCCATATTGATCCAAATAATGTTCCTTTAGACTCTTTGGTTGCTCAAGAAGAGCAAGTTGATGTGAACTTCATAAGAAATAACAACTTTGGCAACAATGCTTATGGTAATAATGCTTATAGGAACAATTTTGGTAACAACAACTATAAACCTTATCCTCCCAACAATAGTAATGCTTATGGAAATTCTTACAACAATAATAAGAGTGCTCCCTCTAAACTTGAAGTTATGCTTAAAGAGTTTATTAGTAAACAAACTGCTTTCAATAAAACTATTGAGGAAAAACTCTCTAATGCTGAAAGAAATATAACATGTTTGGCTGAAGCTCAATCTTCTTTTAATAAAATGGCTACTAAACCTGAAACTAATGATAATCCATTTGCAGCTACTAATGCCATACAAGTAAGAATTGATGAAAATGTTAGACTATTAGCTTAATTACATGCTAAGTGGGAAAGAGAAGATGAAATTGCTAGAAACAGTAGTGTTTCTACTATTACCACCACTAGTGTTGAGGCTAGTAATAGTTCTACTACTTTAGATGATAAAGTTGATTTTGATCTTGATGGTTGCAATATCTCTGAAGTTATTAAGTTCCTACAAAAGCTTGCTAAAAGTCCTAATGCTAGTGCTATGAACATGGCTTTTACAAAACACATTACTGATGCTCTCATAAAGATTAAAGAAGAAAAGATGAAACATAAAGCTTCTATTCCTATAAAACAAGAAGATGGTTGGGAACCCATCATTAATATGAAAGTGAATGACTTTGATTTCAAAGCTTTGTGTGATCTTGATAGTAGTGTTTCTATTATGCCTAGAAGGATTTATGATATGCTTGATTTGCCTCCTTTTGAAGATTGCTATTTGAATGTCCCACTTGATGCTAATGCTAAAAAGAAACTCATGGGGAGTCTTAATGATGTTCTTATTATGGTTAATGATTCCTATGTCCCCATTGATTTCTATGTTTTGGATGTTGAATACAATGCTTCTTGTCCTATTACTTTGGGAAGACCTTTTCTTAGAACTGTTGGTGCCATCATTGATATGAAAGAAGGCACCATTAAATATCAACTCCCACTCAAGAAAGGTATAGAACACTTCCCTAAAAAGAGAGAAAATATTTCTTTTGCTTCTCCTATGAAAGCAAAATTTGGTATTAATGCTTCTTCATTTGAGAATACTTGATTCTTTCTTTGCTTCTTATGCCTAACTTAAAGGCGTTAAAGAAAAGTACTTGTTGGGAGATAACCCAAGAGTTTTAGTTGAGTCTTGGAAGTTATTACCTCTGTAAACCTCTCCTATCCTTTTTATTTGCCTTTTGTGCCAAGAGTAACCTCTAATGAGAGTGAAGTAATGATTGTGAAAGTTGCTGCCCCGAAACAGATTTCTGTGCTTCACCGTAAAAATTCCTGAGAGAGTTCTGTACGTCGGAGTGAGCTGTAATGTTTTGTGCTTCTTCCCCAGGTTGTTATCTAACTTTCGTTAGTTGAACACTTTTTGATTTGAGCAACATAAGGTCTTCAAAAAAAATCGTCTTTACCTGCTGGTCTGTTTTGACAAATTTCTGCCATTTTCTGCATTTGCTTCTTGTTAGTTCCTTCTTGAGTTCCTTTGGGGAATTGAGATTTTTTAGGGAAGTGCTACAGTACCTAGTGTTCTAATGGAAGTTTATTTGGTGTTAGAACTGAACCTTGAGACTTATTTATCTTAAGTGCGCTAATGTTGCTAATGAGATTGCGTGAAGTTTTGTATGAAGGAAAAATTTCAGGTGTATGGAAGGAATGAGTAATGAGATGAAAGATGGACTAAAGCTCAAGGTTGGGGATGCCACGCGTGTCACCCAAGAAATATCCAAGAAGTTCAAGCGTCAAAGCTTGGGGATTCCCAAGGCATCCCCTTCTTCATCAATAAAAACTCCAGGTTTCTTCCAAACGCTTCATTTTTATTGTTTCATGCACAGTTGTGTTTTTCTTAGAGCGTCTTCTTTTTTGTTTTCGTTTTGGTTTTTAGTTTGCTTGGTTTGCTTAGTTTTCTGAATAAGTTGGTTGGACCCCCTCTTTCATACTTTGGTTTGCATTTAGTTTGGTTTGGTTTGGAAAAGAGTAGGAAAGTTCATACTTATGTGGTAAAAAGAGCTCGTTTTTGACTGTGGCTATGCTTTGTCATGCCATGTTTGATATTTTTTTGGCTTTATGCTTAGTATTATTTGCTGTAGCATGACTTGTTATAAACAATTGAGATTGCTTAATGTGCCTTGGATGAATCATGCGTTGTTTTAGCATATTTAAGCATAGTATAGTGGCATTCTCCTTTGATGCTTTATTTGGGTTGACTTGGCACATGCTCACACCATGTTATGACTATCTCAAGTCACCATAGCCTTTATGATCCTTTAGTTTTCAACTTGTAGTATCAATTTATGCTTTGATCAATGATGTTTTGTCGCTTTGCATGATTATGGCCATTATTGCTCTCTTAGTTTGTCGCTCTCAGTCTTTTGCTAGCCTCCACAACAAAGTATGAGTTCCACTCATGCATCCAACTCCCTAAACCAAGTTATTCCAAAGAGTCCACCATACCTACCTACTAGCTTATGCTATTCCAAGTATATTCATGCTTTTGTTTACCTTCCACTTGTTATGAGAAAACTAGTGATTAAAGCTCTCACGAACTTGATGGAACACTTTACTTTATTGCCTCTAATAAACTTGAACCATTGGGTCCTTCTTTGTTGCGTATATGCTTGCGCTTTATAAGTTGAAATTAGGAGAACCATGTTTCATGGGGAACGCTTTCAACATTGCACTTGTACTTTGTACCCCGTTGATATCATGTTCTTTTGCTTACGGATCCCGACGGTGTGAAATAAAAGTGGAACTTGTAAGATCATGGAGTTTGTATGTGTGTTAGAGAAACGCCTGAGCCGCTAGCCTAAGCCATGCCTAATCATGGTGGAAACTTGTAGCATCACCATAATGAGCACTCTATGAAGCATCCTCAATAAAAACCTATGCAAATAGCAAATAAAAAGATTGTTGAGATGCTCATTGTCTGCTTGCCTTGTCATTTTGATTATGGGAAAGCTCCCGTATCATGTGCAAGGGGTACCCCGTTGGCAGTTCTTAATGATACACATATACTTACAATGACAAGAGCTTACTCGTGACTGAAGTTGAGTAGCATGAGGATCGATCTTCGTAAGTAAGGGGCATGAGATTTCGGTTTATAACTTGTCAAGCATATCCTGTTAGTTGTGTCACTTTAACCTTAATCACTTAAAGATGCTTATGATAGGGGCAATGAGAGCTGAAAGCTATAAGTACCATAATTTTTGGAATCTCTTTATGAGACCTGAATCCCTACTTCCTTTTACAAAAGGTCTTTTCTTCCACCATTATATTGAGTCTCCATCTTCTATCTTTATGCACCTATTTTGAGAGCATAGTAGCCATTCTTAGTTATATGTGCATTGTCCCAAGACTAGTTGATTGATGCATAACTTGATATTGCTTGTTTTAAACTATTGTATCTAGTCACTCTTATGAACTTTGAAGGTGTCCTATGCATTTATATTTGCTACTCTATTGAGGGACAAGCTGAATACTTTTATGCTATGTTTTCTTTATGTGAAACAAACAAACGTCTTGCAAAGCATTGTTATTCATGAATCTTTTGTTTGTGACTTTTCATGTTGCATCATAGTCTCTTTGCTTATTGCTAGAACTTTGTCTTTCATGTTATGATTGAAGTACTTTGATCCCAGCTTTCATGTTTTGCAAATACTTTGATCAAGTCTTTGATGGTGCATGTCATGTTAAAAATTATTTCTTTTTATCACTTACCTACTCGAGGACGAGCAGGAGTTAAGCTTGGGGATGTTGATACATTGCAAATGTATCTATAATTTTTGATGTTCCATGCTTGGTTTTATCCACTTTCTTGTGTTTTGTTCCAACTTTGGAGTACTTTTCATATGATTTCTTGGACTAACCTATTAACAAGAGCCACAGTGCCAGCTGCCTGTTTTCTGCTGTTTTTGGTTCCAGGGAAGTCAGAAAATGAATATTCTCGGAATTGGACGGGACAAAAGCCAAAGTGCCTATTTTTCCAGAAGGGATCAAGTTCCAGAATACGAGAAGGAGAGGGGCCAAGGGTCGGCCACACCACCTGGCCTCGCGGCCAGGCTTGGCCCGCGCTAGGGGGTGGTCTGGCCGACCCCAGCACCCGCTCGGTCTCTCCTTCCGCCTATAAGTTGCCCTCGGGACGAAAACCCTAGGTACCCGATCAAAAATCCACGAAAGAGTCTGTAGCCGCCATCATCTCCATCCCTAGATCGGGAGGGACCTGAAGCTCTTCCCGACACCCTGCCGAAGAGGGGAATTCACCCGAGAGGCCTTCTTCATCACCATGCAAGCCTCCGGTGTGATGCGTGAGTAATTCATCCTTGGACTACAGATCCATGTAGTAGCTAGATGGTTGGTTTCTCCTCCTTTGTGCTTTCATGTTTAGATCTTGTGAGCTCCGTTCATGATCAAGATCATCTATTTGTAATTCATACATGTTGTGTTTGCGGGGATCCGATGGATATTGAGATGCTATTTCATATTGATTATTGATTCTATCATGTCTTTGCTATTTGAGATCTTGCATGCTTTCCGTTGTTAGTAGCTATCTTGGACAAATAGATGCTAGCAACTCCAAGCGTTAGTATTTATGCTCGATAGTGGGTTCATGCCTCTGGTAATCTGGGGAAGTGACAGAAATCTCTAAGGTACTAGATGTGTTGTTGCTACTAGGGAGAAAACAACAATCCTTTGTTCATAGAACAATCGTATTGTTTACTTTACACGCAGTTCATAAAACAATAATCTGTTGCTTGCAACTTAATACTAGAGGGGGTTCGGATGATAACCTGAAGGTGGATTATTAGTCATAGATGCAGTTGGATGGCGGTCTATGTATTATGTTGTAATGCCCAATCAAGTCCCAAAGGAGTCAAGATGATTAGTATATGCATTTATTGCTTTCTTGGTGTTTGTCAATTGCCCCGCTGTAATTTGTTCACCCAACATGTTATCTATCTAAGGAGAGCCACCTCTAGTGAACTATGGATCCCGGTCCTTTTACTTTACATACAATCTACAATCTTTTACTGCTTTGTGTTTACTTTCTGCAAACTTTTACTTCTTTCCATCCGATACGTTTAATCCTTTGTTTTCCGCAAAACACGGTGAGATTGACAACCTCATCGCAGGTTGGGGACAAAGTTTTGTGGTTGTGTTGTGCAGGTCTCCACGTTGCTACTAGCACCGGTAGTGCGCCCTGCCAAAGCTCAGCTAGTAACACCTTTGAGGTGTTTCCTTGCTCCTACTGGTTCGATTAAACCTTGGTTTCATAACTAAGGGAAACTTGCTGCTGTGCTCATCATACCTTCCTCTTGGGGTTCCCAACGAGCTCTACATCAACCACGAGCCATCAACATTTTTCTGGGCACCGTGCATTGAGCCATCAATTCTTAACTAGTCTAATTAGCATTCTAAGACACACATTTGATGATCTATTATCATCACAAGCATCACAAGTGTAATTCCATAGTTTCCTCCTTTTTATTTTAGAAAAGTAATTTCTACTCATTGAAAAATTAACTAAGATTTAATATTCACCACTTAAAATATGGGATCATGTTGACACATCTCATCACCACATATTCTAACATGTGGGAATGAGATTTAAAGGTTGGATCATAATTACTTTGGTTTAAGTTCATTATTTAATGATTTAAAGTGACTAGAAATGCCTATATAGCATTATTTTGGTACTAGTCCAAAGTCACTGCATGTAAACCTTAATATTATTACATATTTAGATAGATATGATGAAATGTGATTTTTGAGAGTTGGAATCAACTCAAAAGCTATCTTGGTTGATTTTATAAAAATGTTGCAAGGTGCAAATGCTTCTGTTGTGTTATTTTTATTAGGAGAGATCTATAACTCTAATTGAATTAAATCCAATGGGCTTGGATAGATCATTTCAATACCTTTTAGACAAAATTGGTTTCATGCAATTTGGATTTGTAAAACTCCTAGAATTGAATTTTAAACTAGTGGACAGAAACTAGATTCAACTTAAAAAAGAAAAAAAATCCAATTTGAACGGTTGGGCTAGCGCGGGAAAGAACATGGGCCGGCCCAATGGCGCTCCGCGGCGCGGGGCTCAATTGACAGGGGGTCCCGCTTGTCAGTGGCTCTTAACACGTGAAATGGTACGCGCGCTGTGGGCCGTAGGATTAGAACTGGGATCTACAGCTGGGGATCGTCGTCGATGACGAACAGGTCGCCGGCGAGCTCGAACCCTAGCGGCTCGGTGGGGGTCTATCAGCGACGTACCAGGGCTCCAGCGGGGTAAGCGAGGCGGGCAAACGAGCTGGAAGACGACGGCGAGGCGAGGCACGGTTGCGGTGGAGCTTGGGGTGCCCTAAATCGCAGGCGCCCTTCTCCTCCTGCTGCGGCTGCTCCGGCTCCAATTCCGGCGAGGCAGAGCTCGTTTGGCTCCGGCGAGAGAGGTGAAAAGATCAGTGAGAGGTGGGGAGTGAGTGGGTGTGGAGAAAAGAGGCTGGGGAGGCCGGCTTATATAGGCCCGACGGTGAGACCGAAGGGTGTGGGCAGGCGACTCCGGCGAGGGCGACACAGGGGGCTAGTGGCGTGGCTCGAGGTAGGGGCGGTGGCCTATCTCCTGGCGGTGCGCTGAGGCTTAAAGGCGTGGCAAGGCGAGCTCTATGCTGGTCGGGCGTGTCACGCGCTCTGGGCGGCAGAGGCTGCGGGTTCGACCGCGAGCGGTGGCTAGGGAGCGTTGGGAGGCCAGCGGGGGTGTCTGGGGTGTTCCCCAGGTCATGGCAGAGCGGTAGGCGCGGGCTGCGGCCGAGGGGTGGTCTGTGCACGTGGGGACAGTGCGCGCTCTGCGGGCGGCGTCGGCATGGTCGACCAGCTCCGGGCGCGGCGGTTCTTGGCCGTTCCTGTCTCTGGCTCTAGGCTGGGACTGGTTGGACGGTGGCAGTGGACCACTGGCTAGCTCGTAGACATGGCGAGAGAGGGGAGAGCGGTCTGCTGCTGCGAGGGCTAGGTTGGCCGGCAAGGTGCTCTCGGCATGGCATCGCAGTGCAGCTAGGAGGTAGGGGAGGTGTTGGGGTTGGTCTGGTTAGTCTTGAGGGAGACAAGGGTGATCAAAGCACTTCAAATTGCTAGACAAAATCAACCCCAAAACAGTAATAGTTAGGCCACTTTGATCTTGCCAGCAAGGTGTTTGACAAAATGGCCGAAAGAGAAAAACTTTTGTATTTTGAGTTCAAAATTTTTGGGTGATCTACACTAGTGCTAGGTAGTCTCTGGTTGCAAGGGTTTTGAAAGTGGAGCTTGTTTGAATGGTTTTTGGAAAAGTGGGATCTTCCCATATGAAATAGATTCAATTTTGAACTGTCATTTAAAATTAGCATTTGAAAGAGTTTTGCAGATCACAAGGTGGGCCTTGGTACCTCATTATGTGTACTATCAAGGGGTGCAAAGATCATGAATTGTTTCTATTAAGAAATGAGTGCTAGGAACACCCAAAGTAGTGTAGTGGATTAAAATGGTCAAAATGACCATTCCTCCTTTTTAATTGTTTTTGATTTGATTTTCTTTAGGAAAAGTTTGGGAATGATTTAGATGATGTTTAAATCACCTAAGAAACATTTTACAACCAAAGAATCACAGAACCATGGCAATTCAAATCAATTCCTATTTTAAATGCTCATACACATGAATGCCTTCCTTTTAAATTTGGAAAAGTTTTTGTTAACCCTAAATTTTGATGATTTAGATCTTGATAAGCTTGGATTGAAGTTTTGGATGCTACATTGTAAGTCTATAGAGTTATGTATGTGTGTTAGCGAAACGCCTGGGCCGCTAGCCTAAGACATGCCTAATCATGGTGGAAACTTGTAGCATCACCATACTGAGCAATCTATGAAGCATTCTTCTTATAAAAAAAGAAATAGAGATTGAGAAAAAGAAAAAAAAGGATGAGAAAAGAGGAAAGAGAGAAAAAAGCACCATTTTCCCATGGTAAATAATAAGATTGCTGAGATGCTCATTGTCTGCTTGCCTTCTCATTTTGATTATGGGATAGCTCCTGCATCATGTGCAAGGGATACCCCGTTGGTTCTCTATGATACACATGTACTTACTATGACAAGAACTTATCGGTAACTAAACTTGAGTAGCATGAGGAGCGGCCCTCGTGTTCAAGGGACATGAGATTACCAACGTATACTTTGTCAAGCATATACTTCATAGTTTATTCACTTTAACCTTAATCACTTCAAGATTCTTATGATAGGTGCAATGAGAGCTGAAAGCTAATAAGTACCATAATTTTTGGAAGCTCTTTATGAGACTTGAATCCCTGCTTCCTTCTATGAAGGCCTTTCTTTTAAATTTATATTGAGTCTCCACCTTCTATCCTTAGGCACCAATTAAGAGAGCATAGTTGTCATTCTTAGTTCTATGTGCATTGTCCCAAAACTTATTGATTGATTCATAATGTTGCTATTGCTTGTTCTTGAACTATTTGTATCTAGTCACCCTTATAAACTTTGAAGGTGTCCTATGCATTTATGTTTTGCTACTCCATGAGGGACAAGCTGAATGCCACTATGTTATGTTTTCTATATGTGAAACAAACAAACGCCTTTCAATGCATTGTTATTCATGATCTTTGTTTGTATCCTTTAATGTTGCATGCATAGTTACTATGTCTTATTGTTAGAACTTCATCTTTCATGCTCATGTTTAGAGTACTTTGACCCCAGATTTCAATGCTTGCAAATGGTTTGATCTTGATTATGATGGTGCATGTCACCTAAAAAATTATTCTTTTTTATCACTTACCTACTCCAGGACGAGCAGGAGTTAAGCTTGGGGATGCTTGATACGTCGTAAACGTATCTATAATTTTTGATGTTCCATGCTTGTTTAGTATCTAGTTTTCTTTTCTTTGTCAACACTTTGAGGTATTTTTATATATTTTCTGGGACTAACCTATTAACAAGATGCCACAGTGCTAGTTGCCTGTTTTCTTCTATTTTTGGTTCTAGAAAAGCCAGAAAATGAATATTCTCGGAATTGGACGGGACAAAAGCCAAATTCAATATTTCACCCGAGGGGAACATAGAGCCAGAAGACGAGACGGAGAAGGGCCTCGAGGGGGCCACACCCCTTGGCCGCGCGGCCTGGCCTGGCCCACGCCTGGGGGGGTGCAGCCGCCTCGGGCACCCCCTCGGCCTCCCTTTTCGCCTATAAGAAGCCTCTGATGCAGAAACTCTAAATAATCCAGGAGAAAGCCACGAAAACCTACACAGCGCCACCGCCACCGAAAGCCTCTGTTCCGGCACCCTGCCGGGACGGGGAACTTTCTCCGGAGCCATCTCCATCGATCTCCACCACCATATCCATCACTGTTGCTAATTCCCATGATGATGAGGGAGTAGTTCTTCCTCGAGGCTAAGGGCTCTACCGGTAGCTATGTGTTCATCTCTCTCTATGCGTGATCTTATTGAGATCACGAGCTCTATAATCTATAGATCTATTCTGCTACTCAAGTGCTTTAATGAATCTTTGCTTATCCCCACGTGTGTGAAGTTGAAAGTGTGCACACCGTGTGGCACTTTGGATAAGGTTACATAAATACTTATCATGAGTATAATTTGAGTTGGATGTCTATGAAATTGTGGTGCTTGTTGGAACCATCTAGCGCTCAAGGTGATAGTGAGGGGTTATCTAGATGGGGAAAGCGAACTTTGAGGTGTGCTGTTATATACCTACCGTGGATTAGAGTTATCCAACCGGAGAGTAGTTCAGAGTAGTATCATAAAGAGAAGATATTTATATGAGAGTGTTCACTAGTGAAAGTATGATACCTAGGCCTTGTTTCTAAGCATTGAAACACCATTTGCAACTAGATCTGTTACATGTTTGCTTGCTTCCATCTTTATTTTAGATTGCCTTTAGTCTCTTCCTACCCGTCAAGCTCTTTTGTGGCACCGTTGTCTTATATCCATATCACTTGTATTTCACTATATCTTCGCTGAACTAGTGCACCTATACACGTGACAAGTGTATTGGGTGTGTTGGGGACACAAGAGACTTCTTGTATCTTGATTGCAGGGTTGCTTGAGAGGGATTCCTTCGACCACTTCCTCCCTGAGTTTGATAAACCTTGGGTGATCCACTTAAGGGAAACTTGCTGCTGTTCTACAAACCTCTGCACTTGGAGGCCCAACAACTGTCTACAAGAATAGAAGTGCGTAGACATCAGAGGGGGAGGCGCCGCCGGCCAACCCCCTTGGCTCCTCCTAGGGGTGCCTCTTGGGCCCTTTCCCCTCCGGGATTTGGCCCATTAAGCCTTTTGACCCTTTAATTGATTTTCTCTTTTATTAAATAATTATGAATAAATGATTAAATCAATATTTAACATTCCTTCACATATTATTCAATCTCCATGGATATGAAACACCTTCCACGTCCACTCTGGACATCCTCCGGACTTACCAAAACCCTTCTGGTTTTCTCACTTCTCTTTCTTCGCTGATTCTACCGATCTTGTAAACACTCTCTAAGCATCACTAAGCCCTTAAGAATGAAACCCGGCGGTTCGGGAACACTCCAGACATGGTCGAGACACTCCCGGACCAATGATCAACAGAGGGACCTGGATGGCCATGTGACCCCTATGCATTCCATGAAATATTTCATCGTTTGAACCATGAACGTCGTGTCCTATTTCTTTTGTCTCTCGATACTTGCATTGCCCGAGATCTGATCAATGGCATCACCATGTCGGGTTCAATCTTGTTACCAAAAAAATGCTACTTGACTCGTTCCGACAAGTGATATCCCTGTGATCAAATCACACGCTGCGCAGCTATTGGATATAACTTCTCCGAGTGGGCCCTTGAGTATATTTCCGTCACACGGATGGACAAATCCCGCTCTTGACGTATAATGCCTCTAATGTTCCTCCGAATACCTGAACACACCTTTATAATCACCGTTTAACCGTGTGACGTTTGATGCTATCAAAGTACCCTCGGGAGACAGTGATTGATATAGCCTCACGGTCTAAAAAATAATCCACTAGGTTTATTCTAATCATCGTAACTTGAACTTCATGACATGATCGGGTCACGATGTTTATGTTGGGTATTAGTTCATAATATCATTATCACAATGATGTGACTCCATTTCTAACTGGTATAAATGCCAAATGATCAGGAAACCTTGATCATTTGTTGACCAATGAACCAGTGACTAGAGTACCATCGGGAACGTCTGGTTGTTTATATATCACACGTGTATTGGCGTTTCCTTTCAATAAAGTTATAGCATGATATAAAACTTAATCATAAACTTTATGAAATATGATAATAATCCTTATTACTATTTATCTCTAGGGCATATTTCCAACAGTTACTCCATCTAATACACACTTTCCCCCACACATGCCCTTGCATACAAGTTTGATCAGAACAAGCAATTAAGAGCAGGGTGGTAATATGCATCTATCCATACATCATACACATGATAAATATTATAATCTCATATATCATCTCATAAAAATAGATCCACCACGTAGGTATTACATATATGACTATAATCATGTAAAGTAGCTCATATGATTCTAAACAATCATAGCACAAGAGAGAGAGAGAGAGATCAAGATACTGTCACAAAGCCATCATTTGTCCCTCTTAGCCCCCCTCTAGTAATTCAAGTGCTCCTGATGCCGGTCTTCGTGAAACAATGATCCATAAAAATCCTCGGTCCTTTTGACTTCATTTAGATTCCTAAAAGTAAAAAAAGACAGAAAACAAGGTTATCCTATCATGCAAAGTTATAACCCAAATAAACGGGATCATTGGTAAATCCTCAAAAATCAATGTAAAACATGGACACTTATACAACATGCAAATATATTGGAATATGTGACAATAAACTACAAAGTTTATGTATGCATTTTACATGCATCAACATTCCCAAGCTTAACCTATACTCGTCCTCGAGCATAAAGGTGATAAAACTAACATGGACTTTGGAGTTTGTTGTTATTTAAAACATCACAAGTCATGATCATTGTTACATAGAGTTATATAATTCATCCTTTAAAGAATAACAACAAGCAATCACCATATGAAGTGATATATCTCATAAACCTCATCTATGTTTACCAATCTCTCAAGCTCATATAAAACTAAATGCACAAAGTACCATGGACCATTAAACACACTAAGTTTAAGTGAAAGTGCATTGTGAAACATTGTACTACCTTGGTCTTATAATATTTTTGTGTCTTTCATATATGTGGACTCTTGAAAAAGTAGGAAGTAAGCAGGTAAATACATGTGCTAAATCCTTGAGATAAAAATAATAATAAGTAAGAGGAGTAAAATAATAGTAATTTTGGGTGGTGCAGGTCATGTCAACAGTTCAGCAGGTAAGGTGGGGTCCACGCGGAGGTGGCTGGTGTGAGGCTGACAAGTGGGTCCCGTAGTGAGAGAAAAAAGAGAAAAGGGGGAGGGAGAGGGGCTGCTCTGGGTGGGCTGCTGCGCTGCTGGTAGCTGGGCCCCGTGTTGGGCTGCTACGGCTGGCGCGCGCGGTAGATAGCACGATTTGGGATAGGCCGGCTCAATCGGTCTGGTTGGAGTAGGTTGGATTAGTTTTTTTTCATTTGTTTTTATTCTTTTCTCCTTTCTTATTTCTTTCATATCTTTCGGAATATGACTCCAAATTGATCTAAACCGATTTGTAAAGTTTTGTAAAAAATTCAACATATCATTTTAGAACCACTAGGGAACTTATTCCTGTCCATTCAAAACTACAACATAGGTTTTTATTCAAACCGTAAATAGATGCAAGTAGGGTTTTTAAATAGGGTTTTGATAAAAAAAAAGGGTTTTTGAAAGGGAAATTTTGCATGATGCTATATGCAATGCCATGAAACCTATGAAAATTTTTCATTCTAAAAATCTGGCATGTTACAGTAGTTCTGGAGAAAGTTCCACGCTCCTGTCTCACCTTAAACTCTTTCTAGGCTGAATTGGTTCGCGTCCATGTTCCTAGCTTGGCCGGCATGACCTCGGAAATGCACAATAAACTCAGGTTTGATGAGCAAGTTTCCATAAAGAAAATGAATCTTTAAATTTTTATATGGACATATTTACTCAATATAATGAATCTACGAATTTTTATTAAGACATATTTACTATAAAAATGAATCTTCAAATTTTTATTAAGATATATATATTCGTATGTATCATAAGCCACTCCTGTTGACATACTTACACCGACCATGTAGGTCAGTGGTATGGACGAGGTCCCTTCACCATCATATGCTAACTGGATGATATGTAAAATTTGACACATGACCTAAGTAGATGAGATCATATGGAAATAATAGCTGCTTGGCAATGTAAGGTGTGGTACACCTTTACTATTAAATGGGAGTCGGTGATCATCACTTTGGGCATCAAACATTGGGAGGATCTGGACCGTCGAATCGCGCTCAAACACTCCCACCAAACATTGAGAAGAATTATGATGTCCTATTGCTTGTGCATCCCATACGTTTGTAAACAATAGTTAAGTAAGCATATTATTTGCCATCTTACTATTAATGAGAGTTGGTGGTCATCACTTTGGGCATCAAACATTGGGAGGATCTAGACCGTCGAATCGCGTGCGAACACTCCCACCAAACATTGAGATATCACCGTCCTATTGCTTGTGCATCCAATTCGTTTGTAAACTGCTATTAAGAAAATATATTATGTACCATCAATAAGGAAATATATTATAATCATCTGTTGTCCCTAAAATTTTGTGACATTTGAAAGTAAATGCCTCTAGGGAAGCGACGTGAGAGAAGAGTGAAGAGGGAAACAAAACTAACCCTAATCGGTACCCTCCTGAAATTTTGGAACAAAATTTCTGAGTAATTAAGTCCTGATTGTTTTCATCCTATTAATTTGGAACAATGTCGATCTATTATTAACTCACCGGATGTATTTCTGGCCGTATCCCGAACACGCAGACGCACAACATTTTGACTGAATGATCAGTTTTTAGCAACATTTCTTTCGCACAAATCAATTTTTGAGCACAAGAGTTTTGTTTTCTATGACCGAGGTGTGCAGTGAAAAAAAAGGAGAGGTTATACCCACTCCTTCCCAAATTAGGATGCCTATTAGTTTTGGTCAAAGTCAAACTTAATAAACTTTGACTAAATATTAGAAAATAGTATGAACATCTACGACATCACCTTAATGTTATTATAATCACCATGAACTATATTTTTATATTATATGTATTTGATATTAGAAAAGTTAGTATGTTTTTATATATAGTTGATCAAATTTTATAAAAATTGACTTTGATCAAACCTAATATGCGTTCTAATTTGGGAAAGAGGGAGTATCTGCCGCTAGGCATTCTCTTAAGTTCTTGTTAGACAACAAAAATGCATCACCTACGGAATGTGTGGATCAACCGGAACCGTTTTCTTTCACGAATGACTAACATAAACTCAATCCGAAAAGTTGAAGAATATGCATCCAATCTAAATTACGATTATGACCTGGTAGTTATGGAGCAAATTCTGCACTCCAAACTTCTTCTAGGTCGAATTGGTTCACATCCACGTCCCCAGCTTGGTCGGCATGACCTCGGAAATGCACAATAGAACTCGGGGTCGATGAGCAAGTTTCCATAAAGAAAATGAATCTTCAAATTTTTATGAGAACATATTTACTCAAAAAAGTGAATCTACAAATTTTTATTAAGCCATATTTACTATAAAAATGAATCTTCAAATATTAATTAAGCCATATTTACTATAAAAATGAATCTTCAAATATTAATTAAGATGGGACACCATGGTGCCCGAACACCATACCTGTATTTTTTCGAATTCGTACATATCTAGGAGCGTACATAACCAAAGTCCATATACCTAGGTGTGCATACCTAAGGTATACGTATACAAGGTATACATACCCAAGGTATGCATACCTAAAGTGTATGTACCCTGCATACGTGTATATATATGCAACTTAGGTAGGTACACCTTAGGTATGCATACCTGAATGTATATATAACTCTAGTATGCATATCTTAGATATGTTTACCTTAGGTATGTGTAACTTAATATGCATACCTTCAGGTATATACGGGTCATGAAAAAAATACGTGTACCATGTATGGTGTCTGGGCACCATGGTGTCCCAATTAATTTACCTATATATATATATATATATATATATATATATATATATATATATATATATATATATTTGTATGTTTTATAGACAGGGAGATCACGTAGATCCGTGATATGGCCAAGGGCCCTTCACCATTATAGGCTAACTAGATGATATGCACAATTTGACGCAGAACCTAAGTAGGTGAGATCAGATGAAAATAATTGCGGCTTGCAATGTAAGGAATAGTACATATAGAATAGAAGTAGAGTAGATCAGTTCTTACTTCACAAATAAGATATTAGATTTGATCTAGACTATAGACCTGTTTGATTTTGATTATTTTATCACTAAGTAGACAAAAATACCCTTCATAACCTTTTTTATCAATGAAAATATATACAACCATTATAATCCATGTCTAAAATTTTCAAGGTGTAGCGGTGTAACACCCCAGTTTTAGTTAAATAATAATTAGAATTTGAGTGTGCATCTCATGAGCATCATCTTTTAAAAAAATGCAAGAAACAAAATCAAACACAAAACCCTAAAAATAATTTGGTTCCCTCTCTTACAAATCCTTTTTCAAATTGTTTTGATATTTTTGAAAAATAAAAAAGGTGGAGCCCAAATTGTATAGAGGGCACTACGGTTATATAAACTATTTTAAACTCTGCTGTGTTTTGAAATGTTCAAAACAAATTTTTTAAAATTACAAAGAGAAAATAGAAAATAGAAAATAAAAAGGGTTTTAGAAATAAAAACTGTCTCTAACCTAACCTGGGCCGCAACCCATCACCCCTCCCTTTCTAACCGCCACGCAGTGCAACAACAAAAGCCCCTCTATCATGCTTTGCCATGGCCCAAGCCAGCCAAGCCTTGGCGCATACGCGGCCTCGTACCGCTTCAGAGGTCGTCATCTTCCCCGCGTTGTTGTCGACCTCCCGATGTGGGGAAGCAGTTTGATGTTGGCAGCACCGCCGTTGTCGCGCCAAGATGCGCGCTGCCGCTCTCAAGCATCTACAAGTACCCCCTCGACACCGGTGGAGAATCCTAGTCGCCTTCTTCCCCCTCTGCCTCCTCTCCCTACCATGGGCGCCTAACCCTAGCTCTCTAGTCGTCGTCGTTCTCGCTGTTCCCGACCGCCCCATGGCAAACCAAGGCCACTACCGAGATCCCCTCGTCCTCCTGGTCCTTCCTAGCTAGGCCATGAAAGCCATCGTTGCTGGATTCTTGCTAATCGAACCCTCCCTTCCACTGGATGTCGACTCCGAGCTCGCCCAATCTCGTCGTCAAGTGCTACGCACTCCTGGTGAGCCGCTGAAGCCCAAGGTGAGGTCCGCATGCCTGCTTGCTTACCGTAGCGCCGCCTCCACGAGAACCTGCATGCTCCGCCGCCGCTCGTCATCGGATAGGTCACTCCGGTGACCAATCCTAGGCGGCGCCACTACCGTTTGGCTCAGCGCACTCGCGCGAGTCCAACGCGACCCTCAACGCCCTCCCGCGAGCCCCTAGCAGCGTTCTCGTCCTCGATCTGCAGCTGGTGGTAGCGCTGACATCATGGTGACGCCAGCGTGATGTCATCCGGTGTTGGTGTCATGATGACATCAGCATGACGCAATAAATGACTTTTCTGTTCTGTAAATTTTTCTAGAAATTAAATAACCCATGGGCCTAGTATGTCATATTTTTAATAATTTTGGAAAATATTTTCTATAATTATTAAAACCATGACATGTGGGTCTAGCTGAGATATATTTTCATATATTCCAAAATGATTTAAAAATGGATTTAAATTGGTAAAATTCATAACTTATTCATATTAACTAAGAAAAATATGTATAATATATCAAAATATTCAGAAAAATGAGATCTACGATTTACCATTAAAATCATGTATTTTCAGCAAATTCAACTAACAAGTTTATTAGAAGAACAAAATGAACCCCCCCTTGATTCCGAGGTTTCGCTGTTTTAGGGTTTATACCCCTTAGACCCTGTTTTAAATGAACAAGCATGCATTAGGGTTACATTTCAATACTATTTAATGTATCATATCATCATACTTGCTTGAGTATTGCATCTATGCCATGTGATGATTATTTCCCTTTCTTTCCGGTGATTTGGTTCTTCTCGGTAGAATACGAGATCGAGTCCGAGATCGAAGTTAGAGATCAACACCATCGATGATCGAAAATCAATACTTGACCAACTATAATCAAGTCAAGTACAAGGCTTCCGAAGATCTGTTTATTGGTTATCAACGGGCAAAGACAAGCATCACCCCACCATTATACAATCCCATCCTTTTAAAGTATTTCAATTCTTGGCATATTGCATACGATTCTACTATGGTATTTTATCGATAGATAGAGTATCCTATCTATCGCATACTCTCTTTGAGCTTATATTACCTGATCCACTTCTTCTAGCATAACTAGGTTTGGCTTGTGTGCACTACTAGAGCCTATATCTATGTCTTGCTTAGCCATTCTTAGCTGTTGAGTTTGGTTCACCCAGAAGATGTATCAGATGCAAAAAACCTAGTATGACGGGATAACGAGGTATCAAGGTGATATGAGGTCAAACATGCTAAAGCTTGTATGGGAGGCCATGGTGGGATGTGGTTTTTTACAATCCCATGCTCACCACCACTAGAAACCGAGTTCTTGCCTTTGGAATCGAGACAAGAGTACAGTCACACAGGTCCTAGAAAACCCCACGAGTAACTAACTTGCCTAGTACGATTCCATGAGTCATATAGTTCGGGTGTTCCATTTGACATATGCATTTTGGTTATTCTCGAACACGGTGAAGGAGGTGCATCATAACAGGTAGGTAAGCATGGACAAGGTTGCTTGGGGTAGACAGCGCCCCTGATAAACCAACCTCGCCTCACATCTCTAGGGACCAGCTTCGGGATTTGACCCGTTACGGCGGAATCCTCCTTAGGGCATGACTCATGGTCTCGGTAAAAGCAAGGTAAAGGTTGTGTCTAACCACCCTCTTCCAGCCTTCCAATAAAGAGGGCCAATGATATGGCATTAAGAGTCGGTTCTTACATGTGAATAAAGTTGTACATCCCTGTAGGGTTAAATATTTTCGAAAAGACATCTTCACAGTTATGAACGCATGGTGATCAAATTCCAAGATCATAGGGGGAACATGAACCTAATCATAAAACTTGGCGGATCAATGTGTGCTTAAGGATGCTTCCTCATGGGTACGAGGGGGTGATCCTAGTTGATAGGTGATGAGGATTACTTTGGTGGATATCAAAAGATGATAATCACTACTTTGGAGATGTCGCTTTCTTATCCCCTTTTAAAATGTTCTGATTAGACGACCTTCTTCTCCCTCCTGTTTTACAAACAAAGATAGTTTTATGTAAAATAACCCCACCAGCCATAAGTCTTGCGGAGTACACCTTGTACTCACCTTGCTTTGTTGATACTTTTGTAGCAGAGTAAGTGTTCCCTGAAGATAAGTTTGGTACGACATTGACACCGACGAGTAGCTTGGGGTTCTCGACCGATAGCATGGAATCTTTGGGCTGGGACGTCATCATTATGCTTCAGGCCTCTTAGGTCATTTGTTAAGTTTGCTATACTTAATAGCATAATTTGTCTTCCATTGTTTGATATTTGTGATCAGGGACCTCTGCTTGTAATATTTTGGTTCTCTGCTTAGATATGAGCTTGCTCTAATGGTTTTTGTGTCGTAGGGTCACTATTGTGTTACCGAATCTTCAGTGGATATCCTCAAGCTCTAGGTTAGGCTTATGTCAGACTAAGGTCTGGGATTTGTTTAACCCTGATCCCGGGGGTGTCACAAGTAGGGGTGGCGCCAGGGGTATTCCTAGGTATTCAAGTAAATACCAAAGATTTTGGCAAAACAACTAAATTGTTTGGCAATGAAGCAAAGATTTTGGCAAAATAGAGAAGATTTTAGCAAAATGAATGCCAAATTAGCAAAATGAATACCAAGAAGCAAATTCCTGGAGCCACCATCACAAGCTACTTATAATTACACGAAACAAGCTAAGATAAGATAAAAACAGTTTAATGAAATTCCTTAATTGTGCCAAGCAGAAAGAAAACTAGAAAATCCACACAAGAGAGTACCATCAATAACCACATGTGAAAAAGACAGAACAGTTTGAGCAAGGTGGAATCTTAACATTTTTATAATACTACATGCTATCTTATTTATACACATGAGTATTTACATCCATTATGTATCACATTATATGTGTTGTGAGGTAGAATCTTAATGTTTTTATAATACTACATGCTATCTTTTTTATACACATGAGTAGTCACATCCATTATATATCACATTATATATGTTGCGAGTAAAAAAGACCGCAGCAGTGGCACGAGCATTCAGCTAGTCAGTTACAACGCAATAGTTGTCTCAATGGACTAGGGATCCAACGAAGATCTGAAGAAGATGTGGGTGGCATCATCCACGGTTCCACAAAGGGCACACTCCCCCAGTATCTATTTGCAGATTAGAAGGGAGGCGACTAGGACTAGTTTCCGCGCAAAGATCTTGATTTTAAGCAGGGCTTTTGCCTGCCAGAGATCCTTGAAAAGCGCCACCGTCGCTTCTTGTGGCAGTTTTGCTTATAAAGGTCCAACCGAGGACTGGTCATTTGGCTCTAAAGCCCGGGAGATTCTTGTCTAACCCGAGAGACATCTGTAGATCTTCCAGAAGTTCAGTTAAGCCTTACCTTCTGTAAAACATTATTTTCTCAGAGGTGTCTAGAACATTACTTTTTCTGAACCAGAGGGAGCAGGTTATAAGTACATTTTTTCGACAAAGAGGTTATAAGACAAAAGGGGAAAATATCAGAAGAAGCTGATGCAGTTACTGATGAGGAGATCTCGTTGCGCCTCGGCTTCGTAATCGGTCATCTAAGGATTATACTGCTGCCATGTCTCCTAGCTAGTCGTGGGCCAGAATTACAGACTTAGGGCCTATTTGTTTAGGCTGTGGCTGGCTGTGCTGCTGTGCAGGAAAAGCTGTTGTGCAGAGAAAGCTATTTCTCTGAGTTTCACTGTTTGGCAACTTGGCTGGATGTCTGGCTGTAAACAGATGAATTATCTCAAATACCCTCTGAGTTATTCGAGTGTATAATTTTTCCGATTTAAGTTAAACAACATACCTATCACATATATTGCCATGATAAACTATTTGGCATCAAATAAAGTTATTATTTATTTCACAAACTACAGTCGATGTTGAATTACATTTTGCATACAACATTGATCAATTAGTTTTTGAAAATTAAAATTGATCAAAGAGTGTGTGCGATGTTCATCTAACAGAGTGCCAAGTTCCACCCGTTTCTAAATAGCTAGCTGATCAAAGAGTTCGCATGTATACAACAAAATACAAAAATTACAATCGATTGTTTCTTACACGACATGATTAGCATACATGCATATGTCTCAGCGAGTATCACAAACAGATACGCGACGTACATGCATACACGCATGATGAATCAGGAGGTCGGACGCACGGCAGCGGAGAGCGGACAGGCACGAAGCGATGCTGCTCGTGTGTGTATGGGAAGAAGCGGAGCTCGCAGGCGGTGAGCTGCGACCTCGACCTGCTCTTCGTTGTCGTCTCCGGTTGTCGGGGGCGAGCTTGGGCGGCGGTCGGGGAGGAGGTCTGGCGCGCGACGAGGTCTGGCAGCTCCGGCGGGAACAACTCTGGCAGCTCGCGCGACGAGGACGTCGATCTGGAACAGCGGCCGGCGGAAGGAGGAGCTCGGCGGCGGGGAGGAATAGGCAGGGAGTAGCTCGGCTGCGGGGCCAGGTAGGGCTGCGGCGGGAGGAAGCGGTGGCGGTGGCGGCGGCGAGGAAGCGCCAGGCGCGGGTCGGGGGTAGGTGCGGAGGACGAACGGGTTGGGTGTTCTGAGAGATAAGGTTGCCTTTTTTTTCAACATACCAATGATTTTGTGCGCTCTCTCGCGCTGGCCGGTGGCATTTGTCTAGTAAATTTTGGCAAAACGGTTCACTGCCTCGCGGGAAGCCACGGGAAGCACCCCGGGATGTGCTTCCCGGGATCATCTATTCTCACGACCACTTCGGCCGAAGGCAACCGCACAGCTATGCCCTCTGGCCCGATTTTTTGGCTTTTTCCACTGGAAAGCTCCTAGAAGCCCAAACAAATAGGCCCTTATACTACTAGTAGAGTAGAAGCAGGAATTAGCATGAAAGCGAGGGGTACAGAATAAAATAAGAACAAAAATTGTGGGACTGAAATAATACGCAAACTCTCAAAACCAGAATTACAGACTTATACTAGTACGGTAGAAGCAGGAATTTGCATGAAAATGAGGGGTACAAAATAAAATAAGACCAAATTGTGGAACTGAAATAATAGGCAAACTCTCAAAGATACATGAGCAGTTCAGCACCAACCGTAGTGTAGTGTGGTTGCCATGCTAGCCTTCACTCACTAGTGCACACGGCCCCCTCTAACACCGGTTTGGAGGACCCTCTAACAGCGGTTGTAGAACCGCTGTTAAGGGTTCGGTGTTAGAGGGACCCCCTTTAACACCGGTTCTTATACGAACCGATGTTAAAGGGTGGCGCACGTGGGGCTGCCGCAGGGCTCAGGCCCCCCCTTTAACACCGGTTCGTAAACCGGTGTTAAAGGTTCTGTGCCGCGGCAGGAAAAGGAGAGATAAATCTCTGCCGCGGCAGGAAAACGGCCTAAATCTCTGTCGCGGTAGAGTTCTGCCCCTACCCCGTTCTGGGCGTATTTCTGCGGCGCGGCGAGAACGGGGAGGGGGAGAGGGGGAATCGATCGGGAGCGGTATACACATACATCATCATCGGTACGTACGAGTACATGAATAATTAAGCAACTATTATTATACACAACATCGTCATTGTGTGGTATTCTCCGTAAACGTTGAAGCATCAAGTACAAGACAAACACGTTTAATCATATATACAACGTTCATTTTGGTGGATATCTAAAGAGTTCTTCGTCAGGCGTGACGACCTCATCAAGTATGAACCCCGTCAATTCCTCTTGAATGGCTCGTATGCGGTCAAATGGTAGGAGTTGGTCCCGCATCCGTTCGATCTGAATATATATGAAGAATGGGGTCAATATATATATAAGAATAAAACTCAACACAATTAATAGTAATAAAATAATGTTGTGTACTTTGTTTACTTACTCTAAGTTGTTCTAGTGCGGCTTGGCCCGTCGCACATATCGTGTTGCGAATGAACTCGCAAACATAGTACCCACATAAGTTATTGCCTTGTCCCTGATGCGCGCACTTTACGAGAATAGAGAGTTCAATCAAAATAATAATCAATAAAGCATGATATAATGGAATTGGAAGCAGAATCAAAGAGATACGCATACCTAGCTAGCTAGTATTACTTACATTTTGGTCTACAAATTTTAGTTCTTCTGACCATTCACCCACGGCCCTGCCCGTGAACCTTTTTCAAACCCTGTCCGGCAAAGAAAATGGATAAAGGAGTGATTAATTACTTGTTGTCACGAAAGTTGCCGATCTAGTGCGATAATATGATTGAAATTACCTCTGGAGAATCTCTCTAAAGTCTGTCCATCGCTCTTTTTCTTTTCGTAACGAGTCCATGATAAGGACTTTTCCTGAGTCAGGTTGAATGACTAGCAGAATAAAGTGGAACCTACGCACGCATAACTCATCATCAGTTACACTTAACATCGAGTAAGCCAAAACAGAATGTGTACAAGAGAGGGTAACAGTACTCACGAGAAGTTGTAAGGCAATAGTATTTCCTTTTTGGTTTGTTGTCTCAGTAAAGACCTTAGCAATAAATCTTCTGTTTGTCCGGGTTTGGTTCTTACCACTTCTTCATGAACTCTATTTGGGTCAACGAACCCAATGTTAAAAGGTCCTCCTTTCATGCATTTCATAACCTTTTTCCTGCATAATAGTATATACATATATGGTAAGCATATATATATACATGCAATTAATGAAGTGAATGAGATGAGATAGAAAATACAGAAATAGTACTTACACACAATAAAGGCTGATGGCAGCTTTGTCGAGTTCCTTCTGATTGAATAGAAAATGCAACTCTTGAATGTTGAAGGCGATCTCGTCGTCTCCGCACAAGAAAATCTGATCTCTTATATGCGTCGTGATCCATTCTTCCTTTCTCGTCTTGCAGAAATCAAGGTACCACTTGTGCAATCTTCGCATCTTTATTGGTAGATTCTTGAGCTCCTCTTTCTTGACGAGATTCTTCCCATACTTCCATGGCTGTATGGGGTTGGCATCGCATTTGGGCAAGTTGTCTCCCATGATGTTCAAGTATGCAATGTAAGTCATCCCCATCTCATTGGCCTTTCTTTGTAGCTCTGCCTCGTAATCATTTACGGGAGGAGCGTCCCGTGTGTCGAACACTTGGAGCGGGGCGCATGATTGATTTTCCTGCTCTCCGAGCATGGGAACTGTTTTCTGGGGTGCCGCACGACTGCTAATTTCAGTCTCCCTACGGCGCCTTGCATCCGCCTTCAAAATCTGGCGCTCGTAGTCCGGCACAAGTGGGGTTTTAGGTTTCAAAAGATTTTTGTAAAACTTCTCCACCACCGCCGGATCTATTTTCTCCTTTGGCTCGGCCCGTCTAGGTGCAAAGAATTTCTTGACCTCTTCTTCCGAGATCCTATTGGTCTCCTCGTCGCTGTGATTCCACGGTAAAACCGGCAATGGCTTGGCGGAAGGCTGCGAGACGTAGTTTTTTGAACTCTTTCTGGCAGTGCTAGTGATGCTCTTCGTGGCAGTGCTCTTCCGCTTACGCTGAGGAGATGGCTGAAGCGCCGGAGATGGCTGACGGGCAGGAGATGGCTGGCGCGCCGGAGATGGCTGCCGCGCAGGAGATGGCTGAAGCGCCGGAGATGGCTGCCGCGCAGGAGATGGCTGAAGCGGCTCAGACTGCTGACGCTGCGGAGACGGCGGGGGTGCCAGTGGCCTCCAATTTGGAAGCACGATGTGTTCCTTCTTCCAAAGAATGGTTGTTTTCACTGCAAATTTGAGTTGAGTTTCCCCTTCACCTGTAGCATGGTCAAGCTGTGCTTCCTCATATTCCTTCACAACCTCATCCACCCCGACAATAGCATAGCCATCTGGAATCGGTCGGCAGTGGTAAGTTCCACCAGCTACAGGAGGTAAGGCATAGCCGACAGCCACCTTAATGGATAAGCCCATTAATCTCACATGCAGCTCAGCGTGTTCGCTCTCCGTGATCTCATCCACGGGGTATCGAGGACCCGCCATTTCAAGCGTGGGCTGCACGTTCTCCGTGGAAGCCACGCTGCTTTTCCGCGCAGAGTCTGGGCCGCCGGCAGCTTCCAATGCAGGCTCTTCGTGCTGCTGAGATGGGCCGGTAGCTTGATGGCTCTGTTGTGCATTCACTTGCGCCTTCAGCGCCACAAGTGCATGTTCTATCTGTGTCATCCACTCTGTACGCTCTTTTTCTTTTCTGCTGCGCCATCTGTAAGAGTCGCTCCACTCGGCAAACCCATCCTTCCACGTCATACCCCCTGTGCCTCGTGCATGTCCAGGGTGTTCTTTTTTACCGATGGCGCGTGTGAGCTGGTCATTCTCTCTGTCGGGATGGAAGGTCCTGGCGGTTGTTTCCTCGTATGCCGTGATGAGTTCAGTGACGGGTTTGGCAAGGAGGCGGGTTGGGAAGATACACAATCCTGTTTCTGGGTCCAACCTTGCCCCGATTCCGTAGAACCAAGTCTTTGCATGTAGGTCCCACCCATGTGTCTAGGGTGTGATCCCTCTATCGCGTAGGGCCTTCTCAGCTTCCTCCCACTTAGGCCTCTGAGATATGTAGCCACCTGACCCTGTCCTCTGGTGATATTCCTTCTTCTGGGCATTTAGCGTATTGGTTTCTGACCTCTTTGTAGCTATAGCACCTTCCTTGTATGCCACAAATTCGCGCCAGTGAGGTCTTATCTTCGCATAATATGCGTCTTTGAAATCTGGAGTCTTGCGAGCTTTGACAAATTTGTTCAATTTTGTCTTCCAGTTGCAGAAAGCGTCAGCCATCTTCTTTAGAGTCCACTCTTTGACCTTTTCCTTTATAACCGGTTTGTTTTCATCCTCCTCTGGCGGAAGGGTGAAATTTACCAACAGCGAATTCCAAAGCGTTTCTTTGGATCTTTCATCGACAAAGGTACGATCGCCATTCTTTGGCTTATTCCAATATTCAATTGTGATTGGGATTTGGTCCCTAACAACAACTCCAGCCTGACGTACAAATTTGTCTACGGCATTCTTGGGCTCCATCGGCCTGCCATCAACACGGACTGCTTTGATCGTGAACTTTGGACGATCTTTCAACCGATGGCTCGCGCCTTGCTTGCTCTTTTTCATAGAAGAAGATGGTTGCTGGCTGGTCGATCCAGAGGGCTAAAAGAAGAAAGAAGCGTTAATTAATACATGTAGAAGAAGATTGTTGGTGGAAGTCAGCAGAGGCTTAATCAATGCATATACCTCGCCGGACTTTGTAATCACTAAATTGCGTTCACCGGAGTCTTCATCTTCTCCATGACTACTTGAGTTGTCATCATGTCCCTCCAAGTCTAGATATTGTGAGGTGTCCTCATTGATAATGTTCTCCATTATTTCTTCTTCTTCAAGGTTTCTACTAAGTGGATCCATAGTTTCTAAAACAATAATATTATCTAGAGTAAGAGGGTAAATATTCAAGTGGACTTGGATTCATACACAAATATACATATTATTCATACAAAAATACACAAATAGGATAAAGTACATAAGATAAAGTACATTATTAATACATCACCGGAGAATAGCTCGGGTGCATTATAGGATAAAGTATAAGATAAAGTACATTATTAATACATCACCGGAGAATAGCTCGGGTGCATTATAGGATAAAGTATAATATAAAGTACATTATTAAGATAAACTAGCGAACGCGGCTGCCGCGTTCTATGCTACGGGAGCTCTGCAGCCACAGAAGAGGAACCATCACCGGAGAATAGCTCGGGTGAGATCCGTGAAGCTGCCAGATATTGGAGAACCTAGTCTCTAAAATATACATGTATCACCGTACATGCTCGTCCTCCTCCCTAATACGACGACGTACCACCTCCTCGGGGGCTGGCTCCCTCTGCACTGCTCCTGGACCCCGTGGACGCCACCAAAGAAGCTCCGGGTCGATGATGATACCCGGATTCCTCACCAAGGTACGAGTCCCGACAGGTAGCACCACCCAGTGCCAACCCGGCGGAGCCCAGACTCGGACATCCCCGACAGAGTCCAGTAGGCTCGGACGAGATAAACGCGGCATAACTAAATAATAGCAATAAACAATCATAAAACATAAACAGTAACTAAATCACTAAGTATATATTGCCCTAATAACAATAACCCTAAACCTATCACTAATAACAATAACGCGGTATTTACCTAACTAATAGTAATACTAACAACTAATACTAATTCTAATTCTAACTCTAAATTAGCCTAATAATACTAATACTAATTCTAATTCTAACCCTAATACTTAACCAATACCCCTAATACTTAACCAATCATATGCCTAATACTTAACCAACACCCCTAATACTTAACCAATACCCCTAATTCTAACTCTAAATTAGCCTAATAATTAATACTAATACTAATTCTAACCCTAATACTTAACCTATATACTAATTCTAATTCTAACCCTAATACTAATACTAGCTAATTAACCTAATACTAGTACTAGCTGATTAACCTATATACTAATTCTAATTCTAACCCTAATACTTAGCCTAATAATACTAGCTAATTAACCTAATACTAATACTAGCTAATTAATTTATATACTAATTCTAATTCTAATCCTAATACTTAGCCTAATAATACTAGCTATAATTAACCTAATACTAATATAGCTAATTAACCTATACTAACTAATTGACCTCACCTGCTAATTCTAACCCTAATACTTAACCTAATACTAATACTAGCTAATTAACTTAATACTAGTACTAGCTAATTAACCTATATACTAATTCTAATTCTAACCCTAATACTTAGCCTAATAATACTAGCTAATTAACCTAATACTAATACTTACAAATTAACCTAATACTAATACTAGCTAATTAACCTATATACTAATTCTAATTCTAACCCTAATACTTAGCCTAATAATACTAGCTATAATTAACCTAATACTAATATAGCTAATTAACCTATACTAACTAACATGACCTCACGTGCAGGAAGACGTACGGCAAGGACGGCGGCGCCGGTGGCAAAGGCGGCGCGGCGGCGGGCGGCAAGGACGGCGGCGGCGAGCTCTCCACGGGCGTGGCGGGTGGCAACGGCGGGGGCGGCGAGCCTCCCCACGGGCGTGGCGGGCGGCAACAGCGGCGGCGGCGAGCCTCTCCACGGGCGCGGCGGGCGGCAACGGCGTGGGCAAGAAGGGAATCGAAGGGGGTGGCGGCGGTTGGGGGCGGTGGCGGGGCACACGCACGGGCCGGGATCGATCTGGCTGGGGGAAGAAGGGAAGGGGGTGGCGCGCGCGTTATAACCCCCCCCTTTAACACTGGTTCGTGGCTGGAACCGGTGTTAAAGGGGGAGCCCCCTTTAACACCGGTTCCATCTACGAACCGGTGTTAAAGGGGGGGTGCGGGCGCGAAACGAAATAAATGCGCCCCCCTTTAACACCGGTTCGTGGCTGGAACCGGTGTTAAAGGGGGGGCATTTATTTCATGCATTAATGGGGTGGGGGCATTTATAATTCAAAAAATAGGATATGAATTTAGAAAATTCATATCTTATTCATTTCAACTCAGAAAAATATGAATAATATATCATAATTTTCAGAAAAAATAATATCTATCCATTCATATAAAAACATTTTATATTTACTTTAGATGAAAATTTTCAAAATGATTAAAACACTTACATATAAATTTTGGTTATTCAATTCAAACAAAAATAAATTGTCAAATCCTAAAACTTTGAACATAAGAAATATTAAGCATCTAAAAAGGAATCCTAAAATAATATGGCCTTATTATCACAAACTATGCCTTGATTCTAGCCATAACATTGGTCATTTGACCCGAAAGCCAAGAAACCTCGAATGAGATATGTCATTTTGTGAAGGAGATAGAACTGGAATTAAAATACACAATGCAACTAATAGTAAGTTACATAAAGCATGACTAAAAATTAAGATACATAAAAGAACTAAAAATTAAGATACATGGCTAGATTAAGTAACAATCGGCCGAACTTGTTTCGGAATGTTGGAGTGATTCAGTCATGCTCCTGCCTACACCTGTAATACTCGCCACTGTAGTCGTCGTACTCGCCGCCGCCGTCATCACTGTCATCGTCGGGGTCGCCGTAATTGAACCTTGAAGGATGAGTACGCGTGGGCTGGACTTGAGGGTAGCGCAGACGGGGGTTAGAGTCGGCGGCAATGTCATAGGCCATGGCGCTCTGGAGAGTCCGACCATGCCACCATAGCCGACGGCCGGCCTCGTTGAAGTTCGGAGGAGGTGGGCCGTCCTCCTCGTGCCTGGCGAGCGCCCTCTCACGCCGATCCACAAAGAAGGCTTCCCAAGTAGGGAAATAGTCGGGATGCCATCTGGGATTCCTCCGCTGCTCCGGCGTGAGCTCGAAGTAGTAGTGGTTCGTGATGGCCATCCGGCGCGCCACACCTAGAGGGACAGGAGGAACCGGCACGCCTCCGGCGCTCAGCATCTAGCCGACGGGGACATAGTAGCCCGGCGGACAGGGGTAGTTCGAGGCGCAAAGCGCCTCCGCCTCCCTGGGGGATAGTGCTACGGTGGAAGCCATGGGAAAGAGTGATGAGGTTGCAGATATGAGTCTAGATATGTGCAATGACAATGGAGGCCAACCCTACATATATATATAGTGAAGAACTGGCGGGAAGAACTGGAGGGAAGAACTGGCGGGAAGAACTGGCGGGAAAAAATGGCGGGAAAAAATGGCGGGAAGAAAAATGGAGGAAAGAAATAGAAGGAAGAAAAATGGCTCATTTAATACATATACTGTTAACAGAAGAAGACTTATATCTGCAGAAAATATTTTCCGAGGCGGAACTTCCGAAGATGCCATAGGGCGTGTGCACCAAGGGCATCTTTGAGAAATTCCGCCACGGGAGATTTCCAAACCCTTTCCTCCATCCATGGGGATGAAACTCTCCATCCATGTTGGCTTGGTCGTTGCCATAGCACATCCACACTCATATCTGCCGCCTCTCTCCACTCTATCCCATGGCTTCCACCATACCTCTAACCCCAGGGAGGCGGAGATGTAGTCTTTCACGGGCTAGCAGGAAAATATTTTCCGAGGCGGAACTTCCGAAGATGCCATAGGGCGTGTGCACCAAGGGCATCTTCGAGAAGTTCCGTCGCGGGAGATTTCCCAACCCTTTCCTCCATCCATGGGGATGAAACTCTCCATCCATATTGTTGGCTTGTTGAGTTGCTTGCCATGGCGTATCGATGCTCCTTTTATAGGCACGGCGCCGCTTCTACTTTGTCTTCTTCCTCCGACAGGGCATCGTGCGCTACATCGAGCAGTGTAGTCCACCCACGCGTCCTTATCCTACCGACAGCTTTAGTCCTGGTTTGAGCCCCCACCCGGTACTAAAGGTTACCCACGCGTCCTTATCCCACCGATAGTTTTGTTAGATGACACAAAAACCACCTTTAGTCCCGGTTGCACCCACCAACCGGTACTAAAGGTTAGCCACCCCCTTTTGTTAACAGAAGAAATATGACATTGATTTCCATGTTGAGATACATATGTGTGCCAAAAATGGCTCAATTAATACATATAGTCAATCTTATGATCGCGTCGGCCGTAACCATGGAGTATCAACACCGTTTAACAGGATGGTTGGGTCAGTCTTCACTCTGAAGAGAGGAATTTCATCAAACTTATTATAATCTTCTGACATGTCTGTCTTGTCCTCCACTCCCACGATGTTTATTTTCCCTGAAAGAACTATGTGACGCTTTGGCTCATCGTGTGATGTATCTGTTTGCTTATTTTTTCTTTTTTTTCGGTTTAGTAGACATGTCCTTCACATAGAAAACCTGAGCCACATCATTGGCTAAGACGAATGGTTCGTCTAAGTTCTTGTCTACCTTCATCAGATTGTTGAGATCCACCGTTGTCATTCCGTACTTCTTGTCTACCTCAACCCCCCTCCTGTTAGCTTGACCCATTTGCATCGAAACAAGGGGACCTTAAAATTAGGTCCATAGTCAAGTTCCCATATCTCCTCTATGAACCCATAATACATGGTCTTTTGCCCATTGTCTTCTGCTGCATCGAAGCGGACACCACTATTTTGGTTGGTGCTCTTTTTATCTTGGCCTATCGTGTAAAATGTATTCCCATTTATCTCGTACCCTTGGAAAGTACATACAGTCGAAGATGGTGTCCTGGCCAACAAGTACAGATGATCCCCAACAGTGGTGTTATTCGTGAGAAGTCTTTGCAGCCAGCCGCCAAAACTCGCCATGTGTTCACTTATAATCCATTCATCAGACTGCCCCGGGTGTTTGAGGCGTATTAAATTCTTGTGTTCATTGATATATGGGGCAACCAAGATATATCTTTGTAAAACCGTGTAGTGTGCTTGATTGAGAGAATGCCCGTCCCTACATATCATTGCTTTACATCCTAGGGTGCCTTTTCCACGCAGTCTCCCCTCATGTCGTGATTCTGGAACACCAATCGCCTTAAGGCCAGGAATAAAATCAACACAGAACTCAATGACCTCCTCTGTTACATAGCCCTTGGAGATGCTTCCTTCTGGCCTAGCACGGTTATGAACATATTTCTTTAAGACTCCCATGTACCTCTCAAAGGGAAACATATTGTGTAGAAATACAGGACCGAGAATGGCAATCTCTTCTACTAGGTGAACCAGGAGATGCGTCATAATATTGAAGAAGGATGGTGGGAACACCAACTCAAGGCTGACAAGACATTGGGCCACATCTGTCTGTAACCCTGGTAGGCTTTCTGGATCGATTACCTTCTGAGATATTGCATTGAGGAATGCACATAGCTTCACAATGGGTACTCGAACATTTTCAGGTAGAAGCCCCCTCAATGCAATCGGAAGCAATTGTGTCATAATCACGTGGCAGTCATGAGACTTCAGGTTTTGGAATTTTTTCTCTGCCATATTTATTATTCTCTTTATATTCGACGAGAAGCCAGACGGGACCTTGATACTGCTCAGGCATTCAAAAAATATTTCCTTCTCTGCTTTAGTAAGAGCGTAGCTGGCAGGAGTTAAGTGGCATCGTTTACCCTTCTCGTTCTCAGGATGCATAGGCTCTTCAGGGTCTTTCAGACGTTGCTGGTCCTGCCGTGCTTTCGGTGTATCTTTTGTCTTCCCATACACTCCTAGGAAGCCTAGCAGGTTCACGCAAACATTCTTCGCCACGTGCATCACGTCGATTGAAGAGCGAACCTCTAAGACTTTCCAATAGGGTAGGTCCCAAAATATAGATTGCTTCTTCCACATGGGCGCGTGTCCGGCATCGTCATTCGGAACAGATAGACTGCCAGGACCTTTTCTAAAGATTACTTCTAGGTCCTTGACCATACCAAATACCTCCTCACCGGTACGGAGGACAGGCTTTCTCCGGGGTTCTGCCAGACGTTTGAAATGCTTTCCTTTCTTTCTTACTGGATGCAGGTTCGGAAGAAATCGACGATACCCTAGGTACATAACCTTCTTACATTTATCCAAATATACACTTTCAGTCTCATCTAAACAGTGTGTGCATGCATTGTATCCCTTGTTTGTCTGCCCTGAAATATTACTAAGAGCAGACCAATCATTGATGGTTACGAAAAGCAATGCTCGTAGGTCAAATGGCTCCCCTTTGTGCTCATCCCACATACGTACACCTGGTTTGACCCACAGCTGTAAAAGTTCTTCAACTAATGGCCTTAGGTACACATCAATGTCGTTGCCGGGTTGCCTCGGGCCTTGGATGAGCACTGGCATCATAATAAACTTCCTCTTCATACACAACCAAGGAGGAAGGTTATAGATACATAGAGTCACAGGCCAGGTGCTGTGACTGCAGCTCTGCTCACCAAAAGGATTCATGTCATCTGTACTTAGACCAAACCTTAAGTTCCTTGCGTCACGTGCGAAGTCCGGGTACTCTCGCTCGACTTTTCTCCACTGTGACCCATCAGCGGGGTGTCTCAACATCGCGTCTTTCTTACGGTCTTCCATGTGCCATCGCAACAACTTGACATGCTCTTTATTTCTGAAGAGACGTTTTAACCATGGTATTATAGGAGCATACCACATAACCTTGGCAGGAACCTTCTTCCTAGGGGCCTCGCCCTCAACATCGCCAGGATCGTCTCGTCTGATCTTGTACCGCAGTGCAGTGCATACCGGGCATGTATCTAAATTCTCGTACTTCTCACCGTGGTAGAGGATGCAGTCATTAATGCAGGCATGTATCTTTTGCAAGTCTAATCCTAGAGGGCAGACAACCTTCTTTACTTGGTATGTACTGTCGGGCAACTCATTATTTCTTGGAAGAAGATTCTTCATTTTTACCAACAACTTTGAAAATGCGCTGTCAGTCACACCGTTCTCTGCCTTCCATTGCAGCAAATCCAGTGTGGTACCTAGCTTTTTGTGGCCATCTTCACAAGTTGGGTACAACAATGTTTTGTGATCCTTTAACATCTGCTCCAGCTTCTCCTTCTCCTTTTCAGTTTCACATTCTTCCTTTGCATCAGTAATGGCCTGACCAAGATCGTCATCAGCGGGCCCATCTGCTGCCTCTTGATCTTCATTATCTACTCGCGTTGCAGTATCATCATATTCAGGATACATATTATGATAGTTGTCATCATCCTCTTCTTTTTCGTTGTCTTCCATCACAACCCCTTTTTCTCCGTGCTTGGTCCAACAATTATAGCCGGGCATGAAACCGGATCGAAACAGGTGGGCGTGAATGGTTCTGGTATTTGAGTAGTCTTTCTTGTTCTGACAGTGAACACACAGACAACACATAAAACCATTGTGACCACGGTTTGCATTAGCCACAACGATGAAGTTTTGGAGGCCCGTAATGTACTCGAAAGTGCAGCGGTCACCGTACATCCATTGCCGGTTCATCTGCATTAATATATAGTATATATCAAAAAATAATAGGGAGATGACCATATATATATAGTACATCAATGAAACATGAAAGGATAGTTGCCGACCTCGACCGAGAAGGAAAGAGCAACGAGAAAACTTATTTTGAGCTCTCGGGCATTTCACCGAACACCTCTTGTGCATACGAAAAAAACACAAACTAGCACACTTCACACCCTCTTGCTAGGCTCCAAAATGAGATAGTGAAAAAATGAAAGAGTGGGGTGTGGGCTGCGGAGTCTTATATAGCCCCCCCTTTAACACCGGTTCAAGCCACGAACCGGTGTTAAAGGGGGGGGGGCTGCGCGGGCCACTGGTGCAGGGGCGTTTAACACCGGTTCGTGCCACGAACCGGTGTTAAAGGGGGGCTCCTTTTTGCTGCACGGGCCACGCTGGTACAGGCCCCCCCTTTAACACCGGTTCGTAGAAGAACCGATGTTAAAGCCCATTTCCAGGCTCAACCAAAGGTCTCGTTTCCACTAGTGACTGTGGGTATATGACCTTGTACTCTTTATCAAGCAAAGGATCTCCAGGAGGGAGCATATGGAAGATACGGTTTGCACGAGAAGCCATCGTCGGGAGATACAAGAAGGCCGAGAACACGAGCTTCCCCATGATCCATGTCATACGACATAAATTTGTTATTTCCTCTGACGGTGAAGAAGACGGTGTTATATTCCGGATGAATTGCAACCAACAAATATTGATTGATGTTCCTGAAGCTGGCTCCGAAAATGTGGGCAGTGCTGATGTTGTATCTGTTGATCCATTTGTCGTCGTCCAGCACCCACAAGGACAGCGTGTAATACTCTCCGGGCCTATTGTTCAGGTACCGTAAGCGCCCCTGAGATTCGCCGATGAAGGAGGTGAGAGACGTGTATATGGTGCTATTGGAGTGCATAGTTGCCGGCAAGGGGATGGTCTTCCATGAAGACCCTTCCGTGTCTACGGCGACGATCGTGTTGTTGATGGTGACAAAATGTATCATGTCGTCTAGGAACACGCTGTGCTCATGCGCCATGGCGCTTTGGGTCCAACCGATTTCCTTGTGGCTCCACGCTCCTGTCTTTGATGAATATATATCCACTCCGGCAATGACATATCTATGCTCGTCGCTCCCCAGAAGGGCAAAGACGTGGAAGTGGCCGCAGGAGGAGGCCAGATACAGCGGCATGCGCCACTGGTCGCGGTGGCCGTAGTTGGGCAAGGTGACATAGTGCTGGGTGGCCGGGTTGCAGACCACGTAGTCGAATTCATACCTCGGGGAAACCTTCTTCAAGCAGAGACAGAGTACAAGGCCGTTTGAGCAGTGCTTGGGGAAGACGCTTCTGTATAAACCACGGGGTATTACTGACAACAAGGATGGGGAGATAGCCTGATGCTGATCTTCTTCCATGCTCAAGTAATCCGGAACTGATAGTACTATGTCGTCGTCACTGTCCGCGTTGGCGTGGCTGTCGTTCTTGATGTGGCGAAAGAAGCCGGTGAGCGTGTGAGGAAGCTTGGCGCGGAGTTTGGGGTGGGAGATGATGAGGCCGTGGAGCCAGTGCCGAGAGACGCACTTGAAACGGCAGATTGACTTGGCCGGCAGACGGGAGAGGATCTCTACGATGAGGTCGTCGGTTAGGTCGGCCGCAGGGTTGCGATTGCCATCTGTCTTCTCCGGCCATCCGAACGCAGAGCGCAGGGCGCAAACCAATCTGGAAAGGCAACGAGAAATCAACAAAAAATGTCCGCCGAGGGGAAATGATCTGCTCGAGCAGGAAGACACGTACGGACGTAGCATCTCGGCTAACGGCGCGGCAGTCCGACGTAGCATCTCGATCGGCTGACGGCGCGGCAGTCCGGCGGAGATGGATCGATACCCTATGGATGGCTCAAGCAACCGCGGGTGGACGGAGGACTAAATAGCCCCGGTTGGATGCTACGTGATTGGTAGGTGCACAAATTACGTGAACGAATAAAAGGAATTCAATGCATTATTTACGTGAGCGAATCAGCAGCCGGATATTTTGTTTCCTTCTTGACACTGATGATCTGCGGCCATATTTCCTTCCCTGTCGTGTCGGCCCTCATGGCGTGATCTATTCGTGCTTTTACTCCGAGAAACAAGCTATTTCACCCCCATACATCGTACCAACCATTGCTGGCCCAAACAGCACAAGATCAGCCCAAAAACGAAACAAGGAAAAAGAAAACGACAACAGCGGATCAACGAAAACAGAGATAATGCGCCTATAAAAAAGCTTTATAGCAACCATTAAAATTTTTATTGCTTTTCTACTCCGGCTCCGCCATTAAAAAAAAATCACGACAGAGGAGATCGACAAGCAGCCCATATTTTTGGCGACGACGGGGTTCCACGGGTAAGCAATGAGCCGTTGGATTAGAGCTTTTTTTTTGCGAAATTCCATGATCTTTTAAAAATCATTAACAGCAGTACACATAGACTCAAAAGTAATAAAAATTACAAATAGGTCATTAGACCACCTAGCGAGGACTACAAACACTAGCACGAGTCGAAGGCGCGCCGCCGTTCTCGTCCCTCCATCACTGGAGTCGGGCAAAGCCTATCGTTATAGAGCTTATTATAGTAAACAGACAGAAAGTCGTCGTGCTAAGATCACAATGGACCAGCACACCAGAGCAACAACCATCACCAATGATGATACCCGTAGATCGGAAGAGACTGACCTAAAATCACACCAACGACACGAAAACGGACTAGATCCCATGAGATCCACCGGACAAATGACTCCACGCGCTCTCCGTTGGTGTAGATGTACCATCGGAGCGAGAATAGAGCGGAGATGATCTTATTCTGACTTCAGGACGTAGTCGTCGCCTCACCATCCCAAAAAACACTAAAAAAATAGGCTAAATAAAGATTAGAAAACCTCCCGCCGGCGAGGGACCGTGGTCCGCCACACCTCCAAAGCCCCAGGGGGCACCGAAGATGGAGCGGACCGGCGACGTCGCCGCCGAGGGATGGAACCGAAGATCGGCTTTAGCTGGCTGCTCTCCAGTCGTTGGATTAGAACTGGACGAGCCGTTGTATCATCCCCTGGCCGTAGAACCTTGTCTTTGCGGAGTCTCCAAATCAAAAAATCACAAACTGTGTGGAATTTGTAATTACTAACTTTGAAATTTGTTCCTTATTTCTTGAAAACTAATTTCGGATTTGATGGAATCTAAATCCAGCCGTGCAGTTTGCTTTGATAGCGAGAAAATTTAGTTTTCAATTCCATTTAAATTTGCCTCCAATGCAATTAATTAAAAGTTGCTTCGATCTTAAATTCTTGCCCAAACTAGGTCATTTTCAACTCTGCAATATTGGATCAATCTCAAGATTCCTTCCAAAGTAACACGTATTACACAACATTCAAAAAATAGCGGCCCTTCCTCAGACGCTATACATGATATAACGCGCTTTATTTGAAAATAGCGTTGTGAAAATAAAGGACTTTGGCAAAAATAAATGACATAGTAAAACATATAGATATTTTAGCGTGATCAGTTATGTTTAACAAGACGTGCATTATATGTTTGCTTAGTCCACACCTTCATTATATGCTCTCTTACTTCACACCCACCAAAAAAAAAAATAGTGTGTTATATTTGAAATAGCATTTAAACCATGATATTTTAGAGCGGTATAGCATACTATTTTGCAAATAGCGCCATAGCTTCCCAAATTTTAGTTACTCTCTAAATATGCTATAGCGTGCTAAATGGCGCGAAATGGCGCACTGTTATTCATTGGATTTGTGTACCCATATCTCCTGGCACAGACAGTTAACATGTATATTTTTATTTTATTGTTATCTAGAATTTTATTATAGATTTCTGAAACTATTCGGGTCCGTACAATATTTTCAAAAGATATGTAAAGTATGTCCAAGAAGATCAAAATATTGATCCATGTCTACAATGATGTTCATATGTTATAAAAAAGTGTTTCTATATATGTGATAAAAACATGTTAATGTGTCCTAAAAAATTCATACATACGAAACTTAATTTTTAAACAAGATAAAAAATGTTTTACTATGAAAACTATTGTGTGTATATCAAAAAGCAATACACATGTACTTGCAAGAAAATAAAGAAAATGAAAGAGCTAAAAAAAAGAAAACAATGTTCATGTGTATGTAAAAAATAGGTGTATTTCCAAAAACATGCATATTTTTGAAAAATAAAAGTAATAAAATAGAAATATGTTAGTGCCTATTTGTTTTCAGATTTTTTGGAGTTGTGGAAATAGGTTTTTCAAGGATTTGAAAAAAAAAGGGCACACTGGTGCCCGGATGCTGCCTGGGTTTTCCAGTGTTTTCACCATGAATAATTTAGAAATCTGCCATTCACAATGCCATATATTATTTATTGCATATATATTTATGTTCGTAAAATGTATTGAAAATCAAGAAATGGTCATTTTTTGAGATTTCGCGTAGCCAAGGATTGCACCTTATTTTTCAGCAATCTTTTACTCAGTTGGCATGGCCCATCACTGCTACAGATCGGGCCTATTAAGCCAAAAACCCCTGTTGCACACAGAAATCCCTTCCCGTGTGAGGCGCGGAAGAGCAGTAACGCTGCGAAAATTCGCCTGTCTGTCCGCGGCCCATGCAGACCCCTTCGCGGGTTTGTCACACACCGAACACTTTCCAGAATCGTAATATGGCATACGACTCATTTTAAAGAAATCATTTGCTTAGTACCAAAGCATTGCCACGTCTCCTCCACCGCTAAGCGTGTGTCTCGTATTTGCGACGTTGCATTAACTTGCCACTGTTTCTCATTTTGTTATCTTTTTCACTCGGTAAGTCATAAATCATTGTGTGTTTTTCTTGAATTCCGTAAGACGCGTTCGTAGTCCCTTATTTTTCTACCATGTGCTACGCGTTGGGGATGATGCAGCTTACCAGACACGCGACATAAATCCATGTGCCACAATGCCGACAGCTCGATTCTCTTGCTTCTGGCAGGGCTCGTCGGCGAATCACTGCCGTGATGAATAGGACTCTCCGATGGTGAAGGAGGAGGAACGTACATAGGTTGGGGAGGTGGAGCACTCTATCTCGCCGGCAGACCACGACGGAGGTTCCTCCCTCTCGTATTCCGGCTAGACCTCCTCAAACAACGACTGTACCCTAACAACACCAACGAGTTAATTGTGTGCGACCTCTAACAAAATAGTCACAAGTCATGCTGACGGGTATACCTTAGGAAACAGTTTGGGATGGCTCGGCATACCTACAAAGTGGAGTGTGGATCTAAAGTTACCTCCACTTGCCCATGTCTCCGTTTTCACTCCGCGGTATCGCCTTGTCTCCTTTTCCACTCCACAGTATCGCCTTCTCTTCTCTAGTCGACGAGATACCAATTAAAGAAGCCGCTTCATCCTAGTTGCCTGCAAATCATATCGACTACATGACCCTGCAGATTAGTAGTACAAGGTTAATACCATTGCTTCCTTTTATGCTAGTAGTAGGCCGTCTTTCGTGCAAAATAGGCTTCAATATTTCAGGGTATTCGACGGAATTGTATCCAGATGTAAATGAAGCAACTAGATCTCCCTCAGTATCTGTACCCAAGTTTATGAGGTTATTTAGCGGTGTTTTATTTTTCAATCAAGCTATCAAGCAGGGTTTTTCATTATTTCATTTATGATAATGTAGGGTAAATGACCATGCAGGGTGTTTGCATCAACATTTCAAGTGGTAGCGATGCCGATGACGAGCATCCTGTTGAGCATAGAGTACTCATAAAAAACAACAAAACGCAATATAGTTTATCATCGAGGTTTGATTAATATCTTTGTTTACTTATATACTAGTTGAATTATGTTGTACTTAATCTATATATTATTCATGCTTGTGTATATAGGTGATAATTATATAGGAAGGAAAGAAGTTTGAGCGTCACTGCTTATGGGACAATGACATAGAGATGACTAGGTCATAATTCAATCGCCTTAGGATGCACGGGTGTCAAGATGTTCCTTCCATTCCTCTATATGTTTGTCGGATGATGATACCTTCGATCCGGATTCATGGATGTAGTATAATAGCTTTTTCCCTAGAAGACCTAGGTTTAATCGAACCTTAGAAAGCACTGCTAAAAGGTAATAAGAAAGGACATGTCTACAAGACTTTGTTTGTTCGTATAATGGGGTTGAACCAATGGATGGAGATAGGCCAGGGTTGAAGATCCACCTGCAGCTGCACATCAAATGGGATGAAAGATAATAATAAGCATAGTCATGTATAGTGTTTGTATTGAGATAATGTTTTGTGGGCAACACATCGTAATATTCTAGAGCCCCCGTGATGCAGTGGGCATAGCAATAGACTTTTAATCCAACTGAGAGCACATCGAAGCCACGGGTTGCAAACGATTATTAAGTGTAAACACAGATTAAAGCTTTAAGTGGTGATGTTGTTGTTGATCCCGAATGGGACGCTAAGCGAGGACCGTACTTCCCTTTCTGTCACTGAGTTTCCTATGAGATCATCGCTAGCCAAGTATCTCACCTCAAGCCTTTATCAATCTATGGGATCATGGATACCTGCAAGTCCACAAATCAAGGAGAGAGACGAAGAAACAAAAGATACAAATCACGAATCCAAACAAAATATAATTCTCCCATGATCTAGATGCACATAATTGCTGCAAGGTTTCTCTCCAACCCGCAGCCCGTGAGGACTACTCACTCATAACAAATAGATCGGAGATAGAAAACATCATGCAAATACTTAGATTAAAATCAAATATTCTTACAATGGTCGCCAAATCACAAGGAGATCTAAAATTACAAAACAATGGCTATGGCTAGTGGAGGGATGGATGGTGGAAGTGATGAACAATGGATGAACTATGGATGAACAATGGTGTGGATATCCTTTTGGGGTGTTATGATGAAAGCTGAGAATGGAGGCTCTCTGGCCGGCGGCTAGAGCCTCAAAATATATAGGCATCTTCACGAAAGTTGTAGGGTTTAACGAGACGAAGCTGTTTCCACCTGGTATGGGCGGGCGGTACGGGCGAACCACGCCCGTACCAGTGGTCATTAAGCGCACTGACGCCTTGGTTGGCTTCTCCAATTAGTTGGTCATGTGTACTTTCTCAAAATCCTTCATTATGACTCCTTATTTTGCCTTAAAAGCAGTGATTTCCTACACAACATAAATCAAAGAAGGGATTTGCATATCTTTGCAATTATTAGTCATTAGTGGCAAGGTTGAGAGTTTATTTGGCAATTGCTTGACCAAAAACAACATTTAAACGCAGTGGAAGATGGCAAAAATCAGAGCCATCAACTTCCCCAAAGCTCAAACCTTGATCGTCGTCGAGCAAGAAGAACCAAAAGAACTATAAGGAATTCAACATTTAAACTTGAAATGACGAGAATAGGAGTTCACTTACAGTAGGTAGTCGTATGTGCTCAACACTTCATTCATTTGCAAATCTTATCAAAGTTAGATAGATGACAAGAGTACTATACAAGCTTTGGTAAATCAAGATAATCAAAGTAAAGTTTAATATAAGTATAAATAACTAGAAGTGTAGTAATCAATCCAATTCCTCTAATTAACTCTCAACTTACCAAGGAACACTAATATGTTTAAATAGCATAATTGAGTAAGAGAGTTTCATGTCCCAAGTAGTATAACAATGAAGTATCTTATTTACACCCACATCAATAGATCATGTCAATCTAAAACACTTCTAATCCAATTATTGCCTTTCAAGAAAAATTCGTAAAGTAGTAATGAGACCATGCCAAGGACTTGTTATGTGGATCCTCATAGATATATATTTTCTTTCTTTTTCATCTCATTTTCAAGGATCGTGTTTGTTTCTTTTTGCTAGTATTTGCACAGCCTTTGAGAGTACCAATACTTTTGCCCATACATTGACACGGATGCCAATCATGTCATCAACTCATAGCCGAAATTCGGGGTTATATCATAGATCATTCAAAAGCTAGCGGAGTTGTTGGCATCCCAAAGGTGTGCGTCAGAGACATAGAACAACGTTGTCTCGCATCCTTTTCTCTTTTTTTGATCTAGAACTGTGATTTGATCCACAAGGTTAGCTTTGGCACGCGTCACTATTACCACTAGACTTTATTTCAATCAAACAATTCTTTCATGAGTGTTGTCGAGACTGTCAAAATATCTATGGGGTTAAGTATAATCAAGGGTATACTCTCAAGACAATCATTCATCAAACAAGTCATAAATTTTAGACTTTTTCTTGTTGTACTTGTTTGGCATTATTATTTCTAAGGCAAGACTCGGTTAACTAAAAGAACTAGAGCAAGAGCTTCAACAACTAATCATCATACTAATAAAAAGCCTTACTCTAACCATATTAAAGTACTTCCCACTAGCATGCATCTGAACAAATCAACCAACTAAGATAAACAATTCAAATTCATAAGTGGGAGACATAGGACATACCTCTCATAAGTAACTTTCTGATCCTCTTCCTTATAGGGATGTGTTCCTTTAAAACTCAAATACGATTACTCTCGAAATGATATCAAAGTAAAGAGTCAAAGTATGAATCCACGTTTATGAAAAAAAGGATAAACGGAAAAATCTTTTTGTATTTTTGAGGATAGGGATAAAATAATAGAAAATAACTTGCGACCAAGCAAGGGCTAAAAGAAAAACAAAACAAATAAACTAAAACGAAAGCAAATTTAAAAAACAAAGTGTTGGAACAGGCCAACACGAGTGTTTCAAAGCTCACAAGGAGCTGGAGTACAACCTTGTTATTACACACATAAATTTGCTAGGGGAACACATCCCCAATATCAGGCTTTTGCAAGCCCCTTTGTTGCTCATTGTGGTGGTGGTGGATAATCTCCCGTGTTTCATTGGCTGCTCCAATCATGGAACTGGGTGGCGAGGCTTGCAACGGCATATCGAAGGTTGATGGAGAGGTTGTTCATGGTGTGAATGTTTCCTTCGAGTGCATAGATATCTTCATAAGTGGTGTAGTAGTTTGGTGGCTTCACATCATGTTCAGGTCCTTCTTGTTTTACTTCTTCATCTTCTCCTCCTCCCACGGGTATTTCTTGTTGGGGTAGACTAGTTTCGACCTACGCATCATAACGCAAACGTCCATCCTTGATAGAGAATAAACCGTTAGGCAAAAGAGCAGGGATCAAGTGATCTGCTCCAGGTATATTGAAGAAATATTTATCATGATTTTTAGAAATCATACCACATGCTCTTAGAGTAGATGGACCGAGACGGTTACCTCCAGTCAATGGTTGGATGTTACCTAGGTTGATGTGAAGTGCGTGTGTAAGAACGGTCACAACTCCTCCTTCACATATGGGTCCTCGAGATTTAAGAGCTTGATGCTTAAGATAAAACACAAGTAAAGAGCCCAAATTTGGCGTTGAATTACAATTGATAAGTGCAGCTTTTGCGAGGATCAACATATCCTCCTCATTAACTCTAGTAAACTCACCACGTGCCTGCAATGTATTAGCAATAACATACAACAAATATCAAATGACAGGATGATCAATTTAGTTCCCCTTGGGTGTGTGTCCACGAATTTTCATCAAGTTAGTATTGTAAAGGGGAAGGATCTAAAATAAAGATAGTTGTGTGTATATCGGTGGTGTTGTTGGTAAACCCAAAGCATTGAGTCCATTGGCTGAGTGTCAAAGTGTACTCACAGTTCATAAGGCGGAATTTGATTCAATCAACTCTAGGCCTTTGTTCCTCGGAATAACCATAAGGATCCATCGTGTGTGTCAAGGTGCTAAAGAACTCAAGTGTCAAGCGGCGGTATGTCGCAATATCCTGGAAGACAAAATTGTACAAACCAACATTGTTGCAAAGTAAATCAAAATCAGCACGAATGCCCAGTTGGTTTAGGATATAGGGACACACCCACTTGGTGGACTTGATCTCTCGAATCTTGAGATGATCGAAACAGGTAAGTTGGAACTCCTCGATGAACTCAATGCCAAGTGACTCGGGGGTTAACGTATCAACGAGTGGCGCGAAGGACTCCGTGGCCATCTCACGTGTACGAATTCTCGTGTTCATCTAATAAATAAAAATAAGACAGTAAATAAAATTGCTAATAATTTTTTTGGTCCAATAGAAACATAGCATACGTGATTATCTACACTAACTAAAAAAGAAACTTCTCTAAAAACAATGCTAAACATATTTAGTACCAAGATTGAATCTAGAACAAGACCTATGTCTAGATTGACAATGATGAATGACTAAGCCAAGCTTTTGCACAAATAAGTTGGGGATCAGAGGATAATCGTACCTTAGATCGAGTGAGTGTGAAGAATCAAAGAAAAATTGAGTAAATTTAAAGATCCAATGAAGACGGTTTGAAGTTTGGAGAAAGAAGAAAGAGAAAATAGGTGAATTGGGATTCTTAGGTTACCTCCTCGGGCAGATTATGCCATCCGCGTACTCGGTACGGACGAGCGGTACGGTCGGAGCCCGCCCGTACTGGGTGTCTTACCTTGGGGGTGACGACTGCTCCCAGATGGTGCACTCGGTACAGACACGTGGTACGGTCAGGCGCGCCCGTACTGCTGGTCGTTATCGCTGCGGTGACTTTGCCTGAAATCTGATGTTTTGCTCGGGGGTACGATACGAGCGCGCGGTACGAGCACATCCGTCCGTACCAGTGGTTGTTATTGCCACTGATTCCTTCAGCAATCATCAAAATTTCTATCTCCCTTTGCCTTGAGGTGGTACAGGCGCATGGTACGGGCCACTCCGGCCATATCAATGGTCGTTATCGATGTTGTGAACTACAACAAACTCAAGAATTTTATTAGTATCTCCGTGCGCCTTCACACATCTTATCAAAATGTTAGATAGCAGCAAAAACACTAAGTAATGATCCAGCAATACTTCTTAGGCCATGTGTTAAAATAAAATATAGAGGATTACCATATTTTATTCTCCTCTTTCCATAGGTCTTCTTGAACAATCTTTATTAAAAACAAAAATAAAACAAAAACTAACACGAAAATTAAACATAATAAAAACTTAGAGAAAATTTATTTCACATGGGTTGCCTCCCATGAAACGCTTCTAGTTAAGGTCAATTAGCTTGACCTTGATGGCAGTCACTTAGGTTTGGGGAGTGGAATGCCCACTTCAAAATAGTTCGCCTTTAAAGTAATCACACCACCATCATCATTAGGCTTGGCCTTCTTTTTCCTAAGGAAGTGGACTACAAACGGATCTCTATATGGTAGCCCTATCCTTACATTCCCTTCATGTAAATTAATCGAAACTTTAATAGTTCTTAGGGTGCTATGGGATCTTCAGGCATGTCCACAATAACAAGATCAATAAGAGCGAGACTTCCTTTAATTTCAACAACTATATTTTCTTTTATCCCAACAGCTTGTTTATAAGTAGAATTAGCTAGATGGAGTCATAATTCAGTTGTAACCGATGGCCCCAAGTTTAGTTTATCAAATAGGCTTTTGGAAATTGTTGAGACACTTGCACCAAGATCACAAAGTGCGAATATCTCATTAACTCCCAACTTAATTTTAATAGTAGGCTCAAATATATCATCTAGCTTAGCTGGAAGCTTATCAGCTAGTCTTTTATACTCTATCTCTAAATCACAAACCTTAGATTCTACTTGTTGTATAAATTGTTGGTACATAGCATCGTTACCTTGTTCTATACCTGGATTCTTAACGTGATCATCTTCAATAGATCTTCCACGGTATATTCCGGTGTTGACGCGTTGCTATAATCCAGCTCTTCAGGATTTTCATATTTTGCTACCACCCTCATCATTTTGAGGTCCTCTACCAAATTTGGCTCGGGTTTACCAGCGAACTTTGCTAGTATGAGAGCTTGGCTCTCGGCCAATTTACCCATCTGAGGCTCCATGGTCTTTGTCCTTTCCTGTAGATCCTGCACATCATTTTTAATTGTAACGACTTGGTTAGATAATCTTTCTAAACTACTTTCATGGTTTTCCGTAATCTTAATAAGCATATTGTTTTGTTCAGTTTGAGCTTGCATAAATGTTCTAACAGTTTGCTCAAACGGAAGATTGCCATGATTTGCTCCATTAGTATTATCATAATTATTATACAAATCTCCTATAGGATTAGCATGATATTTTTCAATATTAGAAGCATAATTATTTTTCATGCAGGCTTAAAAGGAGTACGAGCTATAAAATTAACATCATTGACATCGGTAGTGATAGCATTAACTTGGGTATCTTCCTTACCCTTTACTAAACTAAGCAACTCATCTACCTTAGATGTAAGCTTTTCATTGTTTACCTCGGTAATTGAACTTACTCTCTTCGAGGTTCTTTATACATGCCATTAGATATGGTTATTTTGCATATCATCAAGTAACTTATTTGCAACACTTACGTGTTTTCCCATGATCGTTCCTCCTGCTGCAGTATCTAGCATAGACTTAGACATTGGGTTAAGACCATTATAAAATAAATGTAATATAAGCCAGTCCTCCATCCCATGATTATTCTTTCCCATGCAAGCGCTAGTGGCTCACGGTCTTCTTGTCTAAATCTTGTGATGTTAGATCTTAGATGCATAGTCTTAGAGTGTGTTTGTTTGGGCTGTGGCTGGCTGTGCTGCTGTGTAGGGAAAGCTGCTATGTTGAGGAAGCTATTTTTCTGAGTTTGACTGTTTGGCAACTTGATTGGCTGTCTGCCTGTGAACCAATGAATTGTCTGAAATACCCTTCTATGAACATATAATTTTGGTAATTTAAGTGTAGAAAACATACGTACATCTCCATGTTTGCAAAGAATATACTCCCTCCGTCAAAAAATAATTTGTATATATCTATACGCTAAAACATGTCTAGATACGTGTGAATCTAGACAAACCCAAGTCAAAATCCAAATCACTTATTTCTGGACGGAAGAAGTATATAACATAAAATATTATAAATCCTTAGAACAATTTCCATCTCCACACTACCAAAAGGTCAAAGTAAAGAGTAAAAGAGCTCCAAGTAAAAAATAAAAAGGAAAGAAAGGGTTGTTCTACGGAACTGCTACGGTCCCTATTCCTAGAAATCTTAATTAACAAATCCACGACCAGTACAGACGTTTTCCATTGAAAGGCATGTCTGCACCGCCGCCCGTTGAGCCGGAGGCCCGCGTGCATGACTGGCGGCGCTGGCTATGCGTAACAAGAATCGTATTTGCCTTGCTGTTGGATACGGGAAGAAGCTACAGTTTGCTCACCGTGGCAGTTTTCTTGTAATTTACCTCAAACGAAATGCCCAGTCTCAAGGCACGGGAAGCACCTCTCGAGGCGCTTTCCCCAGTCTGCCTATTTTGCTTGATGGCTTCGCCGAAGCCCGTAGGCACCACACCTCATTTGGCTGGATTAGACTGCTTTTTCTACTGGAAAGTCAGAAAAAGCCCAAACAAACACCCCCTTAGCTGGGAGGAAAATTTAGTCATAAAGAAATTAGTGCATTTCTCCCAAGATTTAATAGTGTCCTTTGGTAGAGCTAGCAATCAATCCTTAGCCTTTCCTCTAAGAGAGAAAGGGAATAATCTTAGCTTAACAGTATTTGGATCTACGTCTTTAATACGCATCATGTCACAAATCTCAGTAAAAGTGTTTAAGTGCAATCCTAAATCCTCAAAAGATGAACCACAAAATTGGTTTTGTTGAACCAAACTTGAAAGATTAGATTTTATCTCATAAGTTTCTGCATGAACTGCGGGTTGAGTGATGGGTGCACGAATAAAATCATCAGTGAGAGTAGCATACTCCCCTAATCTCTTTTGACCATGGCTCTTATCTTTTTGGTAATTTTTAAGTAATGAAAACAAATAAAAGTAACTATTTTTTGGGTTTTCAAATAGATAACAAGAAAGTAAACTAATAACAAGAATTAAACTACAACTAATAATAAAACTAAAAACAAGGTCTCTAATGACGTCACCGGGATAGAGAAACTGCTTCCCCGGCAACGACGCCAGGAAAAGGGTTGATACCTTCGATCCAGATTCACGGATGTAGTATAATAGCTTTTCTCTAGAAGACCTAGGTTTAATCGAACCTTATAAAGCACTGTTAAAAGGCAATAAGAAAGGACACGTTTACAAGACTTTGTTTATTTGTTTGTTTTACCTTAGTTAACCGGACCAATCTAGTTTACTTTATAATGGGGTTGAATCAATAGATGGAGATAGGCCAGGGTTGAAGATCCACCTGCAGCTGCACATCAAATGGGATGAAAGATAATAATAAGCATAGTCATGTATAGTGTTAATATTGAGATAATATTTTGTGGGCAATACATCCTAATATTCTAGAGCCCCCGTGATGCAGCGGGCATAGCAATAAACTTTTAATCCAACCGAGAACACACCAAAGCCACGTGTTGCAAACGATTATTAAGTGTAAACATAGATTAAAGCTTTAAGTGGTGATGTTGTTATTGATCCCGAATGGGGTGCTAAGCGAATACCGTACTTCCCTTTGTGTCACTTAGTTTCCTATGATATCACTGCTAGCCAAGTATCTCACCTCAAGCCTTTAGCAATCTATGGGATCTTGGGTACCTACAAGTCCACAGATCGAGGCAAGAGACATAGAAACAAAAGATACAAATCACGAATCCAAATAAAATACAATTCTCCCATGATCTAGATGCACATAATTGCTGCGAGGTTTCTCTCCAACCCACAGCCCGTAAGGACTACTCACTCATAACAAACAGATCGGAGATAGAAAACATCATGCAAATACTTAGATTGAAATCAAATATTCTTACAATGGTCGCCAAATCACAAGGAGATCTAAAAGTACAAAGCAATGGCTATGGCTAGTGGAGGGATGGATGGTGGAAGTGATGAATAATGGATGAACAATGGTGTGGATCTCCTTTGGGGGTATTGTGATGTAATCTGAGAATGGCGGCTCTTCGGCCGGTGGTTGGAGCCTCAAAATATATAGGCGTCTTCATGAAAGTTGTAGGGTTTGACGAGACGAAGCCGTTGCCACCCTGGTATGAGCGGGAGGTACGGGTGGACCGTGCCCGTACCAGTGGTCATTAAGCGTACTGACGCCTTGGTTGGCTTATCCAATTACTTGGACGTGTGTACTTCCTCAAAATCCTCCATTATGACTCCTTATTTCACCTTAAAATTAGTGATTTCCTGCACAACATAAATCAAAGAAGGGATTTGCATATATTTGCAATTATTAGTCATTAGTGGCATGGTTGAGAGATCATTTGGCAATTTCTTAACCAAAAACAATGTTTAAATGCATTGGAATATGGCAAAAATCAGAGCCATCAGATGACAAAGTAAAATATCTTCAAAGGCAAAAGTGTGGAACAACTCGATCGTGGGACCTATAGGGGGTGATCGGCTCTGCTAAAGGCGATCCCTTGCTCAGACTAGTTGAGGTACTTGGGTGTTGGGGGTGGTGCCCTGATCGCAAGGTTAACTTGTAGGGTGATTAGCTTATGGATCTTGTTGGACGGGTGCCCTTTCTAAATCATGTGCATTGCTCCCTAGATCATGAGTACCCGTCATTCTGGTCCATGTTTGCCACGGGTTGCTGCTGAATTACCACGACTACAGAAGGTGGCCCAGGTGGTGGTGAAGGCACGTTGATGGCTAATGCTCCGGGTGCAGCGTTGTACCCTTGGTTTGTAGCTTCGGCTACCTTGTTATTGTAGGATCCCTAGAGTCCTAGAAAGGTTTGGTAGTCCTTCATGAGGTGGCTTGACCGTTTTCTCCCTTCTGACTCAATGCAGTAGTGCATCTGGCATGATCCATCTATCATCTACATGGGTGATTGCAGTGCATTCCGTGGTGGTCTTGGCCGGTACCGCTGGGTTGTCCTATTGTTATCGGCATCATCGTGATTGTTGCGGTACCCACTGATGTGGTATTCACCCCTGCGATTGTCATCGTTGGTGAATCCGGCCACCACTTGACTAGGTCCGTCGTATTCATCATAATTGTATCCGTGCCTTCTCTTGTTGTTGCTATTGTGTCTACCACGGTCTTATTCGGGCGATCGCCCCTGTTTGTTGTTCATTGCGTCCTCCTCATCGGCCCATCGATTAGAAATGTCCATTAGTTGAATTTTTTTGGCTTGGCACGACCTAGCTCCTCTATGAACTCTTTTCGGCGTAGGCCGTCGTTGAAGGAATTGATTGACCTTTTGTCAGAGATATTTTGTGCTAAGCTTTTGATTATGTTCCACCACTAAATAAATGCACGTATTGGCTCCCTAGATTTCTTCTTGCACACCCGTAGCTCTTCGATGGATGCGGGTCACTTGAAAGTGGACTTGAAGCTGCAGATAAACTTTTCCTCCAGGTCGCTCCAACTACTGATCTATTCCTCGAGTAACTTCTTGAGCCAGAACATGCGGTGTCGCTCAGGTGCAGTTGCAGACTTTGCATAGTGGTGGCCTTTGAGATACCCTGTGTTCATCCTAGGACCTATTGACTCTGCGTTGCGTGATGTCATTCCTGGCATCTTGATTGCGTGAAGTTTGGTTGAAGCGCACATGGTGTGGTGAACTGGATCTTCGGTTTTACACCACCTACAGAGGGCTGCTATGATGGTGTGGTGATCTTTTGGGTTGGGATACAACCTCTTTATCTCCCTGTGCAAGTGATGCCCTGACCATGCCAAGGCCCATGAGGGCTGAGCGATGGATAGCTGCCCGCGGATCGTCGACTGCCAGCTAAGTAGTGAGTAGGTATGTTTGGGCCACATCAATGGCAGCTAGGAGTGTCTTGGCTTTTATATTGCCTGCAGAATCTACCAACATAAAAGATAGATCTAAATCTCGGGTTACCTCGTGCCTTTTGTTTTTCGGGATGCTTTGTAGCCGCGAGCCACCCCTCTTGGGTTGTGTTCCTCCACTGACACTTCCGAAGTTGCGGGTGATGTGCCCGTCATAGCCTTGACTTGTCGACTAGCCTTTTTCGCTCCACTAGTTGCCTCTCCATCTTGATCAATTATCGCCTCTGGTGGATCAACCACAGGTAGGCCACGAGTTCTTCATGTGTGGCATCTGTCGTCATAGGGACATCACCCCTGATGGCATTCCTCGCTTTCTCCCACAATTTGGCAGAGATCCGAATAGATAATCATTCCCTGTTGCTTCCACCATCTCGCGTCCCTGGATGACACAATTGTTTGCGGGTGTCTCTAACCCAACTCTATGTGCTCCTGGATCGTCCTCCATGGCAAAATCATCGGTGTGGATGATGGGGTTGCCATTGGAGTCGCGTGGTTCTGAAGTTTCTCCATCTGGTGTCGTGGATCCTATTATCACGCACACCTAGTGGCATGTCATGTACTGGCTGCTTATGAAGCTATCAGAGGTGTAGGAGACACTGTCCTGAGGACAGGTGAAGTCCCACGAGTCATGTTCTAGGTATGAATATACCTTCTTGATAACTGAATCAACGCTTGCGTCATGCTCTTTTTTGCTGACTTTTTTGGGTCCGCGATGCGGGATGGTGGAGCCGATGTTGGCTCCCTATCAGATCTGGAAGAGAGACCATTAGAGAGATCGGCTAAATATCCCAGTTCCATGTCATAGTTATGGTTGCTCACGATGCTTGATGGGGACGTATTCGTCCCTCCAGTGGAGCCGATGGATGACACTGGTGTTGTCGTATGCACTATGGTTGCTACCGACAGATCCGAATAGATCGGTTCCGAAAGACAGAAATTTCCCTCTACTTGCGGAAGTTGAAAGGGTAATTGCCCCTATGTGTGGCTTTGGTGATTAATGACAATCCCTATGGACTAATGTTTTCATTGAGTTTTAAATGAAGGAATATTCCATAGGTCATGCTTGTAGTCCATATGTTGGATTCAAGTATGGATGCCATGAAGATAAAGATATACCTTGAGTTTTGGCATCAAGATCATCGAATTGAAGAGAAGAATATGATATGTTCAAGATCTTGAGAGTGTGATCTCAATAGAAGAATTCAAGATATGGCTCTAAGTCAGTGTCATGATAGCCTCATTAGTTGAGCTATGGTTGACTATGATTTAGAGCATGTGATCAAATGAAGAATTCTTTATGTACCTCAATATATTGATATGGAGCATGAGAAGATACTTGGTTGACCAATACAAAGAGTGAAAAGTGATTTCAAGTTGGTCAACACATGAAGCATAAAGAATGTACCACATGGATCTTGTGGTATGGTAAGCCTTGTCATTTATGCATCATGAACTAACCCATTATATATGTGCCTTTGCGTTTTCTATATGGGATAGGTATCTTTCCATGGGCATGCTTCAAAAGTGAAGATCTCATATAGCCCATGAGAGGATAACATAAAGTGGTGATCGTCATCAAGGTTAAGAAGGGCAAGTTCAAGATAATCATCTCGAGAAGATCATTTCTTTGAAGCTTGCCGTCCATATTGGTGATAATGGATTTGTGAAGATGTGTCTTAATTAAGCTATCCCATAGTGGTGTATGGGGGAGCAAATTACGAGTCTTCACGAAGCAACAATGGTCAAGTGATGCATTCAGGCTTGGATGGAGCTTGAAGCGTTGTCATCAAGATCAAGCGGGATGCACAAGGCAAAGGTATGACCTTGCTAGGTTTTCCTTTTACCGGTCTCAAGGTGGTTGTTGGGAGACTGGGTTATAGGATCAATAGCTGCACTATCAAGAGGGGCTTTCCGTTGGGTAACTTGATCACATTGTCTTAAGGAGATCCATCCTTTGCATCTTCCTATTTTGTTGCTTCTTGGTATTTCTCCATGTGAGGTTCTTGAGCTTGTTTTTAGCTCTTCAACAAGCCCAAGTTCATCGAAAATGGAATCCGTATGCATCTTCTATGGTGTTTTCGAGTTTGAAGGTTTTACCGGTTCTTCTTATAGGGAGGCTTCATACCTTTCCTCATTTTTTCTATCCTCCTTTGTTTGACTATGATGTTTTCATGCACCATATTGTATAGCTTGTTTTTCCTTGTCAAAACAAGCCTAATATCATCGAAATCGAAGTCCGGATGCAAAAGTTATTGCGTTTTTCGTGAAGTCTGTTTCATCCCGGTTGTGGGTCCGGTTCATACGACTTCCATACCGGACGGTCCGGCGCCAGCGCCGGTTAGACCGGATCTGAAACCGCATTTTCCAGTTTTCACGACCGAGTCTATTCCGAGTTGGCAAACAGAGGTATTCCGGTTTGTAGGCCGGTCCTCCGGCTTGGGGACCGAGTTTCCCGGTTCTGAGGCTGGTCCAACCGACTTTGAAACCGAGTTTTTTCTCCAACGGCCATATTTGCTTTCCCCTATAAAAGGGGTTCTTCACCCAACATTTTTGGGTGTTCTTGAGCCTGAAATTGACCCCCATTGTTGAACCTCTTGATCTTGCTCCCTCTCCCTTCCTTCCTATGATTCTTGCATCTTTTTGAGGGCTTTGGAAGAGGAGATATAGATCTACAATCCCCACCAATCAATTCCTACTCTAAGTGAGGGGAACCCCTTGGATCTAGATCTTGAAGTCATTGGTTGACTTCCACCATTATTTTTCCTCTCTAATTCCTCCCTAGCACTTGTTGCTTTGGTGGGATTTGAGAGTGTGGGACTTGGGTATTGATGAGTTAAACCCTCGTCAATTGGCGCCGTATGTGGGACTTGGTTTCGAAGGTGGAGGAGTTGTCGTTGCTTTCACGACTCCGCGACCGTATTAAACAACTGGAGCGTGAGTTGCCCATCCTTCGTGGTAGCACCGATGTATGGAAGTCGAAGGCGGAGAAACCTTATGCTCACGAGAAGAACCTATTGGAGGAGGGTTAGAGGCATCGAATGGAGGCACGACTGGTTCACTGGGGAGAACATCCTTGGTGGTGTACTTGGTTAACAGTCGCACCCTCTTATCTACTTCACCCGCGGAAATGCCATCGGCAGACACGCGAGTGACATCATCCGCACCAGCCCATTGGAACATGGGGTGGACTCTAGCCTGCAGAGGCTGGATGCGACGGCACAACCATGTGCGAATGAGGGCAACACCTCCCTCTTATTTACCCATGCAACTCTCGAGGTCGCAGACGCGCTCGTACATCACTTCTGTCTCCTCGGACTCGCCAGTCATCACCATGTTCTTCCAAGAATGCCTCCTCCTGCACGACGTCATGGGATCGAAGGGCACGAGTCCGTAGTGCTCTTCGTTGGCCTTGTGGTCGTGGATGTAGAACCACTTGTCCCTCCACCCTTGGACGAACACCATGAGCTTGATATCGAAGTATGTGACGGAGGAGTTGACATGGATCTCGCAGCCTCCTACGTCGTAGACTACAGAACCAGATGCCGACTGATGCTTCAGCTTGAAAATCCGCTTGAAGATACCAAAGTGTGGCTCGACTCCGAGCCAGCACTCGCAAAGTGTGATATAACACGCAATGTGAAGAAGAGAGTTTGAGGACAGCTGGTGCAGCTGGAGCCCATAGAAACAAAGAAGGCCCCTGACAAAAGGATGCAGGGGCAGAGACAGACCACGAATGATGAATGCGAGGAACATCACCCGGAAACCAGTAGGAGGACAAGGAGTTACCTCGTCACCTGGCAATCACGAGTCATCCGCCACATTTGACAGAACTCCATCTTGACGAAGGAGATGGAGCTCGGAGGACTTGATAATGGATGCGCGCCACGCACCATTGGTGATGCGAGTACCCGCGCCCTTCTTCTTCCCGGCGCCGGCGGCGCTGGTGCCCACACCGGTGGAGCCGCCCTTCTTCTTGGCAGCAGTAATGGCGGCGGCGGATTTAGCGGTGGCGCCTCCCTTCTTTTCCCGATCTTGCCGTGGCAGTGCGAGCGGAGGAAGTAGCTTGGAAACACGCGGAGTTTGTCCAGCACCGTGAAGAGGATTATCTCTAGGAAACAGAGAGCAGCGGCAATGGCGATGGAAGAACAAGCAGAGAAAGAGCAGATGGGAAATTACCGCAGCTGTGCTGCTACTTAACCACCTTGCGGATGCAATCCAACGGGCAGCAGAAACCCTATTGGACGCGTGGCGCACATCGCGGTCGACACGTGGAGAGGCCAAAGCACGAACCGTCCCCCACTATCTCCATTACACACGGAAATCGAGGAGGCGTAGTTAAAACGAAAGATTACGCACGCCCGGTCAAATCAAAGTCAGAAAATGGGACCACCGCTCGTCACATCCCGCCAAGCCGCTCACGCGAGCAACTAAGGTCATCACATTGTCAGCACTGATGTCATCAAGTTGAGCACTAGAAGGCTTCGACTATTTTAGTCCTTGCTCGAGTCTTCGACTCCACCAAGCACTCGGGGGCTACTCCCATAGGGAGCACTGGTCGCGCACCCTACGATTTTCTTTTTATGCAGGAATATGGACATTCAAAGCATACCCAACCACTCGAATCTACGATTCGACTATGGATCATGGGTTACTCCCATAGGGAGCGCTGGAAGCAAATTCGATTGAAACAAGCAAACAAAAGACGACAACAGTCGCCAAAGTTCTTTAGTCCCTGTCTGAGTCTTCGACTCAACCAGGCACTCGGGAGCTACTCCCATAGGGAGCGCTCGTCGTGCACCCTATGATTATTTGTATGTTGTTTTGTGTGTTGATGACATCCACACTCAAAGTCTATGGAGACACCGCCTAATATTTTTCCCTACAAAGAGACCGCGTCTCCGGGGCCACCCGAATCATCTCCGCGATGACAAAAATTCAGATGCCGCGCTTGCAGCGTGAAGATAAGACCTGAATAAGGCCTGGCAACGCATTTGTTGCGCACTACTAGAAATATATCCGTGCCTATAGGTACGATGAACATGTCTTGACGGACGCGCCGAGTGCTCACACCCATATACTGGAATTCGACTCATGTAAGACCTCCGCGGCTTGAGTCGAATTACACTAGCACTTTTCCGAATTCGAGTCTGGGGACTCGAGTTCGAGTAGATTGTGTTGTTTTTCCCTAAGGCAGTTAACTGATACCGATGCATCGGTTAAATCGGGCACGCATATCAACAATCCCTATGATATAAACAGAACACTCGAAAAAAACTCAGTCAGGCTCTCAAAAGGCTTCAAAAAGTCCCCAGTCGAATCTACGATTCCACTGGACACTCGGGGGCTACTGACATGGGTATACCCTGCAGGTACTCGAGCTTAGTATATACGTATGGTCCAGATACGGTGGAAGCCCACGGTGTTGCCACGGCCCAATGAAGACTTCGAGTGGCCCACGGACTCTCGATGACTTGCGAGACAAGAAGAAGTTTAAAGATAGAAAGTTTAAAGGTAAAACCCTAATATGTAACCGACTCGACCTGCTACCCGAGACCTAGCCTATCTATATAAAGGCCAGGAGGGGGCGGAGAGGACGAGACACGCAACCCTAGTTTCCACAACTCTCGCCAGATTGCATCTGCGTGCCCCTTTAATCTTCGATTCCTTCGTTAATTCCAAGAGCAGGCAAACAGGAGTAGGGACCTCTACAAGGCCTGAACCTGGGTAAACCTTGCGTCCCTGTCTGCTTGTTTGCTAGCCGATTGATGCTTCCAACGCTCCCTCCTTCTCCAAAAACCAAGTCCATAACAATGGGCATTGATGAGTTAAACCCTCGTCAATACCCGAGCTTACTTTCCTTGTGATAGCCATCGTGCTTGAAGTACTTATATCTTGCTTATCCCTTGTGGTGTATTTATCTTGTGCTATCTTGCTTAGCTTAACTTGTTGTTGGTGCACTTAGTTGAGCCTAGTGTATTTAAGTTTTGTTCTTGTAAAATAAACGTTAGTTTAATTCCGCATTCTATCAAGCCAAAACCGTAATATTTTTGATATTGCCTATTCACCCGCCCTCTAGGCGACATCTCTATCATTTCAATTGGTATCAGATCAAGGTCTCTCCTTGTTTAGGCTTCACCGCCTAGAGTGTAAAGATGTCGGCTAGTAGTATAGTGTACACTGGCACAATTATCTTTGATGGGACAAATTATATTTTGTGGAGAAATTGCTTGCTTTGTAATCTTCGGACCTTGTGTCCAAATATTGAGCGATTTCTAGATGTAGGTTTTTCTCCTCCGATGGATCCTCAAAATCTATCTTTAGAGGATGAGAAAAATTTACATCTCGAAGCTCAAGTATCTAATAGGCTCTTTTTCTCCTTGAGCCCCACAATTAATTTGTTCTTGACGATTGTGAAGCGCAAGTCATCTCATGAGATGTGGACCAAGCTTAAAGAAATATTTGGTGGGTCCATTTCTCATAGGGTCAGTGGTATCTTCGAGGAGCTCTCTTCTCCTTCACATCATGAAGATCTCCAAGTGTCTTCCACCTCTGGCCATGATGAGATTTCAATTCCCTCCACTTCACCTACATGTGACAAGTCACAAGGTAATGGCATGGTGAGTGGATAAATCATATGTAATGATGGTAGTGTTTCTCTTTACACCAATGAATCTTGTTCTATAAATGATAATGGTATAGAGAGTTTTGACTTAAACACTTCTTGCAATAATAATTCTATATCCCCTTGTGTTGCTAGTCCTTGCATATCGTCTAGAAACTATTTGAGTACTAATGTAGATGATGTGCTTGATTTGTCTTGTTCCCATGAGCAAAATTCTTCTATTTCCTCTAGTTATTTATCTAACAATGTAAAGGAAACCAAACATTCTATGGAGCAAGACACAATCATGAATGGAGATTCAACAATATCCTCATATTCATCCTCCCGTGCTCACATGTGCCTTATGGCAAGAGGATCAAAGGTATATCCTACTTTGGATCCCAACATATCTTCTCTAGATAATAGCAATGATAATGATGATAGTGATGATGACCTTCATGAGGATACTAGTGCTCTTGTGATTGAGTTGACTTTTTTGTGTACCTCTCTTCGTGGTAATAATAAGGTCGTTGCTTGTCTCAAACATGTCATGGACACCATAACTAAACAAACAGAAACCATAGAGGAGTTGGATTTACAACTTGATGATGGGATTCAGAGATTCAATCTCCTTAAGCAAGATCTTGCCGAGGAAAAGCACACTAATTGTCTCCTCACACAAAAAAATGAATCTTATGATCTTGAAAAGGAAAAATCTATTAATGATGCTAGTGCTACTAACTCTACTTCTTGTGAAGCATCTATATTAAAGGAGAATGTTGAGCTAAGGGATCAACTTGAGTTGCTAACTAGCAAGTATATCAAATTGGAAGAGAGTCATCAAATGCTCTCAGGCTCTCATAATGATCTTCTAATCTCCTATGATGGGCTAAAGTTAGCTCGTGAGACAAGTATCACTACGGTAACATCTTGTGAGCCTCATTTGGACATTAGCACAACTTCTACTCAAAATGCTATTTTGCCATGTGCTAGTCCTAGTGATCCTTCTTGTCATACTATTGATAAAACTTGTGTTGGATTACTTGCTTTGCCTTGTTGCTCTAATAATTAAGCTTCCACTTCCTCTAGTACCTCTATTTCTACTAACCATGTAGATTAAATCAAAGAGCTCAAGGCCCAAGTCACTTCTTTGAACAGACTTGGAAAATAGTCATGAAGGCAAATCAACACTCGATAATATTTTGAGTGTGCAAAATGCCCCAATGATAAAAGTGGACTTGGATTCAACTCCAATAACAAGAACAATTCCAAGAGCAACAAGAAGAAGAGCCAAGACCAAGTCAAGAATTCGGCCAAGATTATTTGCTTCAAGTGCAAGGTTGTAGGACATCATGTAAGATCTTGTCCATTGAAGAAAAAGCACTTGAATGAGAACCAACAAGGGAAGCGGCCACAAGGTCAAGGTAAAGCCCAATATCAACCTCAAGTTTAAGCTAGGCCACTTCCCAAGAAGAATCAAGATAAGGCTCCCCAAGACAAGAAATCAATAAAGAAGAGAAAGGGGAGCACTTGTTGCTACATATGTCGTCAAAAGGGCACTTGGCCTCTTCATATTCAAATGGTACCTTATCTAACCTTATCATTATTGGTGATGATTATTCTCTTGGGAAGGATAAGGATGGCAATGTGTTTGCCAAGTTTGTTGGAACTCAAAGTGGTGTTAAGAAAAGAACCATTTGGGTTGCCAAGCCTATTGTGACTAACCTCTTAGGGCCCACCTTGGTTGGGGACCAACAAGCTCAAACTTGATCAATAGGTGTTTGTGGAGGGCATTGGATACTTGGCTAACTCATGAAGAATTAAGGGATCTTCATATACTATATTTTATCAAGCCAAGTTATAAGGATTATCATCTCCCTACCATGTACCCAATGCGCCTCTTTGCGGTAACTCGAACTCAACTCTTTTATATTGTAAGTTACTGCTGACTCGTGTATTAACGAGCTCGTTGGGGAACCCCAAGAGGAAGGTATGATGAGCACAATAGTAAGTTTTACCTCAGTTATGAAACCAAGGTTATCAATCCAGTAGGAGCAAGGAAACACCCCAAAGGTGTAGCTAGCTGAACTTTGGCAGGGCGCACTACCGGTGCCAGCAGCAACGTGGAGACCTGCACAACACAACCACAGAACTCTGTCCCCAACTTGCGATGAGGTTGTCAATCTCACCGATTTTGCTGAAAACAAAGGATTAAACGTATCGAATGGAAGGAAGTAATAGTTTGTAGAAAGTAAACACAAAGCAGTAAACAATTGATTATAGATTTGATAGTAAAAGAAAGGACCGGGGTCCATAGTTCACTAGAGGTGGCTCTCCTTAAGATAGATAACATGTTGGGTGAACAAATTACAGCGGGGCAATTGACAAACATCGAGAAAGCATACAAGCATATACTAATCATCTTGACTCCTTTGAGATTCGATTGGGCATTACAACATTATACATAGACCGCCATCCAACTGCCTCTATGACTAATAATCCACCTTCAGGTTATCATCCGAAACCCCTCCAGTATTAAGTTGCAAGCAACGGATAATTGCATTATGAATTGCGTGTAAACTAAAAAATACGATCGTTCTATGAACAAAGGATTGTTGTTTTCTCCCTAGTAGCAACAACACATCTAGTACCTTAGAGATTTCTGTCACTTCCCCAGATTACCAGAGAAATGAACCCACTATCGAGCATAAATACTAACTCTTGGAGTTGTTAGCATCTACTTGGCCAAGATAGCTACTAACAACGGAAAGCATGCAAGATCACAAATAACAAAGACATGATAGAATCAATAATCAATCTGAAATAGCATCTCAATATCCATAGGATCCTCGCAACCACAACATGCAGAATTACAAATAGATGATCTTGATCATGAACAGAGCTCACAAGATCTAGACATGATAGCACAAAGGAGGAGAACCAGTCATCTAGATACTACATTGACCCGTAGTCCAGAGATGAACTACTCACGCATCACACCGGAGGCTTGCATGATGATGAAGAAGGCCTCCAGGGTGAATTCCCCTCTCCGGCAGGGTGCCGAGAAGAGCTTCAGATCCCTCCCGATCTAGGGATGGAGAAGACGGCGGCTAAAGACTCTTTCGTGGAATTTTGATCGGGTACTTAGGGTTTCCGTATCAGAGGCAATATATCGGCGGAAGGAGAGGCCGAGGGGGTGCCTGGGGCGGCCAGACCACCCCCTGGCGCGGGCCAGGCCTAGCCGCGCGGCCAGGTGGTCTGTCCGGGCCCCAGCCCCTCTCCGTCTCATATTCTGGCTCCAGGTGTCCCTCGGTGAAAAACTGACTTTGGCTTTTGTCCCGTCCAATTCCGAGAATATTCATTTTCTGACTTTCCTGGAACCAAAAACAGCAGAAAACAGGCAGCTGGCACTGTGGCACTAGTTAATAGGTTAGTCCAAGAGATCATATGAAAAGTACTCCAAAGTGTGGACAAAACATAAGAAAGTAGATAAAACCAAGCATGGAACATCAAAAATTATAGATACATTTGCAATGTATTAACATCCCCAAGCTTAACTCATGCTCGTCCTCGAGTAGGTAAGTGATAAAAAGAAAGAATAATTTTTGAGGTGACATGCACCATCATATACTTGATCAAAGTATTTGTAAAACATTCGAAGCTGGGATCATAGTACTTCAATCATAACATGAAAGACAAAGTTCTAGCAATAAGACAAAGAAACTATGTTGCAACATGAAAAGGCACAAACAAAATATTCATGAATAACAATGCTTTGCAAGACGTTTGTTTGTTTCACATAAAGAAAACATAGCATAGTGGTATTCAGCTTGTCCCTCATAGAGTAGCAAACATAAATGCATAGGACACCTTCAAAGTTCATAAGAGTGACTAGATACAAATAGTTTAAATCAAGCAATATCAAGGTATGCATGAATCAACAAGTCTTGGGACAATGCACATAGAACTAAGAATGGCCACTAAGCTCTCAAAGTAGGTGCATAAAGATAGAAGGTGGAGACTCAACAAAAAAGTAAAAGAAAGGCCTTCATAGAAGGAAGTAGGGATTCAAGTCTCATAAAGAGCTTCCAAAAATTATGGTACTTAATAGCTTTCAGCTCTCATTGCCCCTATCATAAGCATCTTGAAGTGATTAAGGTTAAAGTGAACAAACTATGGTGTATATGCTTGATGAAGTATAAATTGGAAATCTCATGTCCCTTGAATACGAGGGCCGCTCCTCATGCTACTCAAGTTTAGTCACCGGTAAGTTCTTGTCATCGTAAGTACATGTGTATCATAGAGAACCGCCAATGGGGTACCCCTTGCCCGATGATATGGAAGAATCCCCATATCAAAATGACAAGGCAAGCAGACAACGAGCATCTCAGCAATCTTCTTATTTACCATGGGAATATGGTGCTTTTTTCTCTCTTTCCTCTTTTCATAATCTTTTTTTTTATTTTTTCTCTTTTTTTTAATATCGGACTCTTTTTTTATAAGAAGAATGCTTCATAGACAACTCATTATGGTTACGCTGCAGGTTTCCACCATGTCAGCATGGATTAGACTAGCGGCCTAGGCGTTTCTCTAACACATATACATAACTCCATGGACTTACAAGCTCCCCTTTCATTTCACACCGACGACATCCGTAGATAAAAGAGCATGATATCAACTAGGTACAAAGTACAAGTGCAATGTTGAAAGCGTTCCCCATGACAACATGGTTCTGCTAATCCCCAACAAATAAGTGCAAGCATATACAACATAGACGACACAATGGTTCAACTTTATTAAGGGCAAGAAAAGTAAAGTGTGCCGTCAAGTTTGTGAGAGCTTTAATCATTAGTTTTCTCATAACAAGTTTAATTCAGAAGGTAGATAAAAACATGAATATACTTGGAATAGCATATGCTAGTAGGTAGGTATGGTGGACTCTTTGGAATAACTTGATTTAAGGAGTTGGATGCATGAGTGGAACTCATACTTGGTTGTGGAGGCTAGCAAAAGACTGGGAGCGACAAACTAAGAGAGCAATAATGGCCATAATCATGCAGAGCGACAAAACATCATTGATCAAAGCATAAAGTGATACTACAAGTTGAAAACTAAAGGATCATAAAGGCTATGGTAACTTGGGATAGTCATAACATGGTGTGAGCATGCGCCAAGTCAACCCAAATAAAGCATCAAAGGAGAATACCACAATACTATGCTTTAATATGCTAAAACAACGCATGATTCTTCCAAGGCACATTAAGCAATCTCAATTGTTCATAACAAGTCATGCTACAGCAAATAATACTAAGCATAAAGCTAAAACAATATCAAGCATGGCATGACAAAGAATAGGCCACAGTCAAAAACAAGCTCTCTTTACCACTTAAGCATGAACTTTCCTACTCTTTTCCAACCCAAACCAAACTATTTGAAAACCAATGTATGAAAGAGGGGGTCCAACCAATTTATTCAGCAAACTAAGCAAACAAAAAACCAAAACAAAAACCAAAAAGAAGACGCTCCAAGAACAACACAACTGTGCATGAAACAATAAAAATGAAGTGTTTGGAAGAAACCTGGGATTTTTATTGATGAAGAAGGGGATGCCTTGGGCATCCCCAAGCTTTGACGCTTGTACTTCTTGGATATTTCTTGGGGTGACACACGTGTCATCCCCAAGCTTGAGCTTTAGTCCATTCTTCATCTCATTACTCATTCCTTCCATACACCTGAAATTTTTCCTTCATACAGAACTTCACAAAATCTTTATTAGCAACATTAGTGCACTGAAGATAATAAGTCTTTAGGTTCAGTTCCAACACCAATCAAACTTCCATTAAAACACTATCTACTGTATCACTTCCCTCAAAAATCTCAATTCCCCAAAAGAACTCAAAAAGGAACCAACAAGAAGAAAATGCAAAAAATGGCAGAAATCTGTCAAAACAGACCAGTAGGTAAAGACGAATTTTTTCGAAGACCTTCTGTTGCTCAAATCAAAAAGTGTTGAACTACCGAAAGTTAGATAACAACCTGGGACCAAAGCACAAAAATTCACGCCTCAAAAGGACATACAGAGATTTTACACAAATTTCTACGGTGAAGCACAGAAATCTGTTTCGGGACAACAACTTTCCCAATCATTACTTCTCTCTCATTAGAGGTTACTCTTGGCACAAAAAGAAAATAAAAAGGATAAGGAGCGGTTATTACTAAAGTAATAACTTCCAAGACTCATCTAAAACTTTTGGGTTATCTCCCAATAAGTACTTTTCTTTAACGCCTTTAAGTTAGGCATAAGAAGCAAGAAAAAGAATCAAGTGTTCTCAAATGAAGAAGCATTAAGAGAAAATTTTGTTTTCATAGGAGAGGAAAAAGAAATCTTCTCTCTCTTCTTAGGGAAGTGTTCTATACCTTTCTTGAGTGGGAGTTGATATTTAATGGTACCTTCTTTCATATCAATAATGCCACCAATAGTTTTAAGAAAAGGTCTTCCCAAAGTAATAGGACAAGAAGCATTGCATTCAACATCCAAAACATAGAAATCAACGGGTACATAGGCATTGTTAACCATAATAATAACATCATTAATACTCCCCATGAGTTTCTTTTTATCATTATCATCAAGTGGGACATTCAAATAACAATCTTCAAGTGGTGGGAAACCAAGCATATCATAAATCCTTCTAGGCATAATAGAAACACTACTATCAAGATCACATAAAGCTTTGAAATCAAAATCATTCACTTTCATATTAATGATGGGTTCCCAACAATCTTCTTGTTTTATAGGAATAGAAGCTTTATGTTTCATCTTTTCTTCTTTAATCTTTATGAGAGCATCAGTAATGTGTTTTGTAAAGGCCATATTAATAGCACTAGCATTAGGACTTTTAGCAAGCTTTTGTAGGAACTTAATAACTTCAGAGATATTGCAACCATCAAGATAAAAATCATAATTATCATCTAAATTAGTAGAGCTATTACTAGCCTCAACACTAGTGGTAGTGATAGTAGAAACACTAACGTTTCTAGCAATTTCATCTTCTCTTTCCCACTTAGCATGCAATTCAGCTAATAGTCTAACATTTTCATCAATCCTCACTTGTATGGCATTAGTAGCTGCAAAGGGATTATCAATAGTTTCAGGTTTAGCAGCCATTTTATTCAAAGAAGATTGGGTTTCAGCCAATGATGCTATATTTCTTTCAGCATTAGAGAGTTTTTCCTCGATAGTTTTATTGAAAGCAGTTTGTTTACTAATAAAGTCCTTAAGCATAACTTCAAGTTTAGAGGGAGCACTCCTATTGTTGTTGTAGGAATTTCCATAAGCATTACCATTGTTGGAGGATATGGCTTATAATTTTTGTTACCAAAATTATTCCTGTAGGCATTATTGCTAAATTTTTTATTTCTTATAAAGTTCACATCAACTTGCTCTTCTTGAGCAACCAAAGAAGCTAAGGGAACATTATTTGGATCAATATGAGCCTTACCATTAACAAGCATAGACATAATAACATCAATCTTATCACTCAAGGAGGAGGTTTCCTCAACAAAATTTACCTTCTTACCTTGTGGAGCTCTCTCAGTATGCCATTCAGAGTAGTTAACCATCATATTATCTAGAAGCTTTGTTGCAGCACCCAAAGTAATGGTCATAAAGGTACCTCCAGCAGCAGAATTCAATAGGTTCCTTGAAGAATAGTTCAATCCTGCATAAAAAGTTTGGATGATCATCCAAGCAGTCAGTCCATGAGTGGGACAATTCTTTACCAAAGATTTCATTCTTTCCCAAGCTTGAGCAACATGTTCATTATCAGATTGTTTAAACTTCATTATTTCACTTCTCATAGATATAATCTTAGCAGGAGGATAGTATTTTCCAATGAAAGCATCTTTGCACTTAGTCCAAGAATCAATACTATTCCTAGTTAAGGAATTCAACCATTCTTTAGCTTTTCCTCTCAAAGAGAAAGGAAACAATTTCAGCTTAATAATATCACCATCTATATCTCTATGCTTCTGCATCTCACAAAGTTCAACAAAGTTATTTAGATGGGCAGCATCATCTTCATTACCAATACCAGAAAATTGTTCTCTCATAACAAGATTGAGTAAAGCAGGTTTAATCTCAAAGAAAGTAGCTTCAGGAACATGTGGAGCAATAGGTGTGCTCATAAAATCATTGTTGTTGGTGCTAGTGAAGTCACACAACTTAGTGTTTTCAAGAGTAGTCATTTTTTGTGTGTTTTTGATAAAGAAAGCAAACTTGTAAAACTAATTTTTTTTGTGTTTTTGATAAAGAAACAAGCAAACAAAGCAAAAGTAACTAAGCAAAACAAAAATAACAAAGTAAAGAGATTGGTTATGAGGGACTCCCCTTGTGAAGATGTCTTTGACTCCCCGGCAACGACGCTAGAAAAGGTACTTGCTGACTCGTGTATTAACGAGCTCGTTGGGTGTAGCACCCCGGTAAAACCACTACTAGAAAATCGCTTTTGTTTTAATTTTGTGCATCATCATGACCACATGCTCATGTTATCATGCCACATTGCATTTGAGCATTGTCATGTCATCATGCATATGTTTGTCTAAAACTATTTTCCAAAAGCTTATTTTTATTTTCTAGATATTCCCTTCCTTGTTTCAAATCAAAACCCTAGGTCGTCTTGTATTTGACTAAAACTATTTTTGAAATGTTTTGTTTTATAGAAATAAAATAAGGTTTTGTCCGGGGAGGCAATCCAGCCGGTCAGGCCAGAGGCCCAACTGACCAAACCGCCTACCACCCGGCCCAAAATAAACCCTAGTCTAAAACCTAACTCTATCTACCACCAGCTCCACACATCCACACCCGCCAGCCGCCACCGGCACTCACCCTAGCCCTAGTGATGCATGCACACACGCTACACGCAAGCACGCACGCACATGTATGCGCGATGCACCGCACCGACACGTCCATGCGGCCGTGCCTGCACACCTGCGCGGAGACCCACCTCCTGCGTCGCACGCACAACCCCAAGCCACGGACGCCACACCTCGCCTCACACGCGCGTGGGCTACCCCTTCCTCGCCAACCACTCCACCGCTCGCGATCGAGTCCGGCGCCCCCTTCTCGTGTGCTAGCTCTACGACGACCTCGCCTCTGACCCTGTCCCGCGAACCCTCTGCTCACCGCGTCCGCCGCCAGAGCCCTTGCAACGCTGCCCCGTGCGCCCTCGCCCTTCCTTCCCTGCAGCGACCCGAGCACCGCCGCATCTGGCCGCCTCTGCTTCGACCCGGGTGTCGCCACCGGCGTGCCCTCTCCCTCGACTTGTCCGCCGCAGTCTGCAGCACCTCGCCGGGGACCTCCGCCGCTCGCCTCCGTTCTGGCCGCCGCCAAGGCCCAGGTAATCCACGACCTTGTCATCGCTGCCATGTGCCGCCTCCTAGACCTCTGCCCCACGCGCGTCCCTGCAGCCACAGCCCTTACTTCGTGCGCCACCTCAGCGAGGCCCCACCTCCTTGCGAGCTCACTGCTAGAGCCCTCCTTGTCGCCTCCTGCAAGCTCGTCGACGCCCCTATCGCTTCTCTACTGCTCCGCATCCGCGTCGTCTCCTACGAGTCGACCACGCGCAGGTGTCCCTGCTCACCTTCTGTTTGTTTGATCATGGTGATGTTCTGTGCCGGTAACTGTAGTGTACCGTGCTAAAGATGCCTCTCTTGTGTTACGATGTGGTACTGCCAATCCTATGTTGGTCGTCCGAACCTGATCGTAACATAAACCTGAAGGCGATTATGTCAAATGTCAAGACCTCCTTCCCGGATCCAATGATCAAGACCTCGGACGCCATGACCTCCCTCCGGACCCGAAGACCGATCCAGATCGCTAAGGTCCCCTTCACGGACGCTAAGGCCCTGGATTCAAAGACCGATCTCGGCGAGACCAAACCTGAACCACATCGAACCCAAGATCACCGAACCCCAATGTGTGAACCATATCTGAGCCCCTATTTTATTAAATGTTATATACATGTTGCATATTAAATTGCTCATGCTCGCATACATATTCATTTGTTTGGGGGTATTTAGTCGATTCACCTCATAATTAAATATGGAGACTATATGTAGGCTATTCTAGTCTTATATTGACTCCATTTAAATTTGTGTAGCGAACCGATGCCATGTTTTGCCTTGTTAAGACAACATTTAAATTGCGGGGTATCTATACAACATGAGCCATCTAATTAATTGTCAGGACCCCGGTTCCGCTTAATTTTGTCTGGTCGCATCGCATCTTTGCCATGTCATGCATCATACATATATCATGCTGGACCTTTTACCGTAGTATTAAATAGCGCATTCGGTGTTTGTTTTAGTGCTTTGGTTGTTCGCGTATTAGGCTGTTGAGTTGATGCCAGTATCGACAAGTTCTTCGGATAATGTATCTTCGATAGTGTTTCCCAGGCGATCATTCTCCACCTTTCTACCTATTTTGCATTTATAGTCTTTATTTCCTCCTGTTGATCTATTGCTATCTGTGTCACGATGCTTTAGTGTTCCGTACCAAATATATTTCGTGCAGCCTTTATATTGCCTTGGACACCTCCTATTACCTGTTGTTTGGTAGATATATGGTCTTGCGAGTCGTAGTCGCTTGCTCATGTGCGATCCCGTGTCGTGAAGTACCACACAGTTGTTGGAATGTTGTCATATGCTTTATGGTGGAGAGGATCATGACTTTAAATACAACTATTAAATTGCTGGGATAACTAATGAAAGAGGCACCAGTGGGCAATATATGCTATTTGGTTTCTCATGTCCACTTGTGTCCCGTAGGCCCCGAGTACTTGATACATGTTCCTTGACTATTCGCACTATCCACATATGGGAGACTCTATGAATCCCCCTTAGCCAGAGCTTGATTCATTTCTTATTTCTTGGGGCCACAAAGTAGTTTGGGGCTTTATTACTATCCTGTACTTATGCCATGCTTTACTGCTTTATTTACGATTGTGCGTGGAGAACCTGTACTGGTTTGGAACATGGAATGTTTTCGCGGTATCGACAAGCTCAGTCACACTTTCGGGTTCCCAGCCGTTTACAGACATTGTCACAAACCCTGGGTCTGTCTCAGAGCCGGCCAACTTCGTTGCGGGTAGCTTAGTGGGGTGGCCCCCTAAAATGATTTATGAATCCTGTGATTGCTTTGTTGTGAAAGCCTCGTTGGGTTTTGATTTGGTTATTCTGAGGTTGATCATGTGTGTGTTGCTATTTGTGCACCCCTGCAGGGTAAATCTTTCTGAAAGCCGTGTCCGTGGTTATGGACAACATGGAGCACAGTATCTCGATCATAGACAAGCATAATTAAAGTAGTGCTATAAATTTGACTTAATATGTGACTAGTAATCAGCTTCACTACAATGGAATGGATAATAAAAGTGCCAACAACTGGTGGAACTGGGGTGTATCGTCTTATGTTATACCTGCCTAGTAAGTATCACAACTCTAATGGAATGAAATAAAAGTGCCAACAACTGCTGGGTTTGGGATGTCACATGCTAATTGTATCTGACTAGTAAGTACTGCAACCCCAACTGAATGGTTAATTAAAACTGCCCACTACTTATGCTATCAGGATGACTCATGCTATCTATATCTGACTAGTAAGTGCTGCAACTATAATGGAATGAATAAAACTGCCAACTGTGTGAGTTCCTCGGTTTGACTTCCTTGTTTGGTCTCGAGGGGGAATACCAGGATGTGTATGATTGGTGTTAGTATCAGGTTGATTCTGAATAGGTCTTTCTTATCCCTCTCTAATAGCCGACAGTTTATCGAGTCTCTATAGGTTGTTTAGTGCATGCTTCGTTGCCGCTTCAGTCCACCATACCTATGTAGGCGAGAGCCGCCGAATTCTAGCCTCGCCGTGTACTGTCCTTAGTACTGACGCTCCTCCTTTTCCTTTTCCCTTTGCCGGCACCCCTTTTGTTTTAGCAGGTTTGAGATCGACGTCGTTAGCAGGGTTACCCTTCCGGCTTGTCCTGGGCAGGGTTATGGACGCCATTGGTTATTCTTCAGGGCTCTTAGCCCCATTTGCATCTTATTCGTACTCGGATGTTGTATCGTTTTCAAGGTGATTTGGATCTTTCTACTACATATCTGTATTCTTGACTCATGGAGTCATTGTTGTATATAAATGTTTTGTGGGTTCCATCATGGACTAATGTGTAATGATATTACTTTGTTTTCCACCCGCACGCAAGTGCCTGGTGGGCATCCTTGAATCGTTTCTATGCGGGTTTGGCGGGAATCGCTAAAACTTGCATAGGACTGATTCTAGGGTGTTACAAAGTGGTATCAGAGCTCAGCAGTTGCGATACCCCATTGGTACAGCCTGTAGGATAACCTAGCTAACGGCCGATGTAGAGTGTCAAAGCTATTTTGCAAAAATCGGTTGGATTGATCTGATTAGGTATGCTTTTACTCCTTACCTCTATGCTCTTCTCCTCTTACCTCGACGTGTTTTGAATCTGCTCTCTTATCTTTTCTTCAAGTCCAGGAATTCTCGTGGTTGGGTTTCCATCGTACCTTTAGGGTTTCGCTTCCTCCTTTGGTAACAATGCTTCTACATCCGGTCTTGATGCTATCTGAGGAATCCTTCATTTGTTGGACTTCTCTTTGTTCCTTCTTGTGCCTTCTGGTGTTTTTCCAACACGACGACCTCATCTACATCAGATCCGATGAAACCCTGCATCACTCCTTTGTTTCCGAACCTCGCTTGTCGAGACTTTAGTCTGAATTCTGAGAGTTAGATGCATAATTCTTTTATTCGTGTATAGAGTAATGCTTTGAGTGCGGGATGGAGTCACGACCATACCACTACTCTTATCATTCGCTTTTGTACATTGAATGGATGGATCGATGCAATCTTTACTCCTTCCATTGAAGTTAGGGGTGAACATATCTTTTGATACCTCTATGTTCGTATTTGTTTCTCCGGAGTGTTCTCGACGAGCATGGACAACGACCTCTTCTGGTGGTGTCGTCGATTTCGACATGAAGAAAGAATCCTTGTTAGTGGTGTCACGAAGATCTACATGAAGCAAGAAGATTCAGACCATCGGCCTTCTTCCCCATACCATGAGGCGGATCTCGAGGGCGAGATCCATTGTTAGTGGTGTAGAATTGTAGCACCCCGGTAAAACCACTACTAGAAAATTGCTTTTGTTTTAATTTTGTGCATCATCATGACCACATGCTCATGTCATCATGCCACATTGCATTTGAGCATCATCATGTCATCATGCATATGTTTGGCTAAAACTATTTTCCAAAAGCTTATTTTTATTTTCTAGATATTCCCTTCCTTGATTCAAATCAAAACCCTAGGTCGTCTTGTATTTGACTAAAACTATTTTTGAAACATTTTGTTTTATAGAAATAAAATAAGGTTTTTTCCGGGGAGGCAGTCTAGCCGGTCAGGCCAGAGGACCAACTGACCAAACCGCCTACCACCCGGCCCAAAATAAACCCTAGTCTAAAACCTAACCCTATCTACCACCAACTCCACACATCCACACCCGCCAGCCGCCACCGCCACTCACCCTAGCCCTAGCAACGCATGCACACGCGCTACACGCAAGCACCCACGCACCTGTACGTGCGATGCACCGCACTGACACGTCCGTGCGGCCGTGCCTACACACCTGCGCGGAGACCCACCTCCTGTGTCGCACGCACAACCCCAAGCCACGGATGCCACACCTCCCCTCACACGCGCGTGGCCTACCCCTTCCTCGCCAACCACCCCACCACTCGCGATCGAGTCCCGTTCCCCCTCCTCGTGTGCTAGCTCTGCGACGACCTCGCCTTCGACCCTGTCCCGCGAACCCTCTTCTCACCGCGTCCGCCGCCAGAGCCCCTGCAGCGCCGCCCCGTGCGCCCTCGCCCTTCCTGCCCTGCAGCAACCCGAGCACCGCCGCATCTGGCCGCCTCTGCTTCGACCCGGGTGCCGCCGCCAGCGTGCCCTCTCCCTCGACCTGTCCGCCAGTGTCTGCAGCACCTCGATGGGGACCTCCACCGCTCGCCTCCGTTCTGGCCGCCGCCAAGGCCCAGGTCGTCCACGTCCTCGTCATCACCGCCATGTGCCGCCTCCTAGACCTCTGCCCCGCGCGCGTCCTTGCAGCCGCAACCCCTACTTCATGCGCCACCTCAGCGAGGCCCCACCTCCTCGCGAGCTCACTGCCGGAGCCCTCCTTGTCGCCTCCTGCAAGCTCGTCGGTGCCCCTATCTCTTTTCTGCTGCTCCGCATCCGCGTCGTCTCCTGCGAGTCGACCACGCGCAGGTGTCCCTGCTCACCTTCTGTTTGTTTGATCATGGTGCTGTTCTGTGCTGGTAACTGCAGTGTACCGTGCTAAAGATGCCTCTCTTGTGTTACTATGTGGTACTGCCAATCCTATGCTGGTCGACCGAACCTGATCGTGACATAAACCTAAAGGCGATTATGTCGAATGTCAAGACCTCCTTCCTGGATCCTGTGATCGAGACCTCGGACGCCATGACCTCCCTCCAGACCCGAAGAACGATCCAGATCACTGAGGTCCCCTTCACGGACGCTAAGGCCTTGGATTCGAACACTGATCCCGGCGAGACCAAACCTGAACCACATCGAACCCAAGATCGCCGAACCCCAACGTGTGAACCATATCTGAGCCCCTATTTTATTAAATGTTATATACATGTTGCATATTAAATTGCTCATGCTCGCATTCATATTCATTTGTTTGGGGGTATTTAGTCGATTCACCTCATAATTAAATATGGAGACTATATGTAGGCTATTCTAGTCTTATATTGACTCCATTTAAATTTGTGTAGCGAACCGATGCCATGTTTTGCCTTGTTAAGACAACATTTAAATTGCGGGGTATCTATACAACATGAGCCATCTAATTAATTGTCAGGACCCCGGTTCCGCTTAATTTTGTATAGTCGCATCGCATCTTTGCCATGTCATGCATCATACATACATCATGCTGGACTTTTTATCGTAGTATTAAATAGCGCATTCGGTGTTTGCTTTAGTGCTTTGGTTCTTCGTAGATTAGGATGTTGAGTTGATGCGAGTATCGACAAGTTCTTCGGATAATGTATCTTCGCCAGTGTTTCCCAGGCGAGCATTCTCCCCCTTTCTACCTATTTTGCATTTATAGTCTTTATTTCCTCCTGTTGATCTATTGCTATCCGTGTCGTGATGCTTTAGTGTTCCGTACCAGATCTATTCTGTGCAACCTTTATATTGCATTGGACACCTCCTATTACCTGTTGTTTGGTAGATAGATGGTCTTGCGAGTCGTAGTCGCTTGCTCAGGTGCGATCCCGTGTCGTGAAGTACCACACAGTTGTTGGAATGTTGTCATATGCTTTATGGTGGAGAGGATCATGACTTTAAATACAACTATTAAATTGCTGGGATAACTAATGAAAGAGGCACCGATGGGCAATATATGCTATTTGGTTTTTCATGTCCACTTGTGTCCCGTAGGCCCCGAGTACTTGATACCTGTTCTTTGACTATTCGCACTATCCACATACGGGAGACTCTATGAATCTCCCTTAGCCAGAGCTTGATTCATTTCTTATTTCTTGGGGCCACAAAGTAGTTTGGGGCTTTATTACTATCCTGTACTTATGCCATGCTTTACTGCTTTATTTACGATTGTGCGTGGAGCACCTGTACTGTTTTGGAACGTGGAATGTGTTCGCGGTATCGACAAGCCCGGTCACACTTTCGGGTTCCCAGTTGTTTACAGCCATTTTCACAGACCCTGGGTTCATCTCGGAGCCGGCCAACTTCGTTGCGGGTAGCTTAGTGGGGTGGCCCCTGAAATGATTTATGAATCCTACGATTGGTTTGTCGTGAAAGCCTCGTTGGGTTTTGATTTGGTTTTTCTGAGGTTGATCGTGTGTGTGTTGCTATTTGTGCACCCCTGCAGTGTAAATCTTTCTGAAAGACGTGTTCGCGGTTATGGACGACTTGGAGCAGAGTATCTCGATCATAGACAAGCATAACTAAAGTAGTGCTATAAATTTGACTTAATATGTGACTAGTAATCAGCTTCACTATAATGGAATGGATAATAGAAGTGCCAACAACTGGTGGAACTGGGGTGTATCGTCTTATGTTATACCTGCCTAGTAAGTATCGCAAATCTAATGGAATGAAATAAAAGTGCCAACAACTGCTGGGTTTGGGATGTCACATGCTAATTGTATCTGACTAGTAAGTACTGCAACCCCAACTGAATGGTTAACTAAAACTGCCCACTACTTATGCTATCAGGATGACTCATGCTATCTATATCTGACTAGTAAGTGCTGCAACTATAACGGAATGAATAAAACTGCCAACTGTGTGAGTTCCTCGGTTTGACTTCCTCATTTGTTCTCGAGGGGGAATACCAGGATGCGTATGATTGGTGTTAGTATCAGGTTGATTCTGAATATGTCTTTCTTATCCCTCTCTAATAGCCAACAGTTTATCGAGTCTATAGGTTGTTTAGTGCATGCTTCGCTGCCGCTTCAGTCCACCATACCTATGTAGGCGAGAGCCGCCGAATTCTAGCCTCGCCGTGTACTGGCCTTAGTACTGACGCTCCTCTTTTTCCTTTGCCCTTTGTCGGCACCCCTTTTGTTTTAGCAGGTTTGAGATCGACGTCGTTAGCAGGGTTACCCTTCTGGCTTGGCCTGGGCAGGGTTATGGATGCCATTGGTTATTCTTTAGGGCTCTTAGCCCCATTTGCATCTTATTCATACTCGGATGTTGTATCGTTTTCAAGGTGATTTGGATCTTTCTGCTGCATATCTGTATTCTTGACTCATGGAGTCGTTGTTGTATATAAATGTTTTGTGGGTTCCATCATGGACTAATGTGTAATGGTATTACTTCGTTTTCCACCCGCACTCAAGTGCCTGGTGGGCATCCTTGAATCGTTTCTATGCGGGTTTGGCGGGAATCGCTAAAACTTGCATAGGCCGATTCTAGTGTGTTACATTGGGGAACCCAAAGAGGAAGGAATGATGAGCACAACAGTAAGTTTTCCCTCAGTTATGAAACCAAGGTTATCAATCCAGTAGGAGTAAGGAAACACCCCAAAGGTGTAGCTAGCTGAACGTTGGCAGGGCGCACTACCGGTGCCAGCAGCCACGTGGAGACCTGCACAACACAACCACAGAACTCTGTCCCCAACTTGTGATGAGGTTGTCAATCTCACCGGTGTTGCTGAAAACAAAGGATTAAACGTATCGAATGGAAGGAAGTAATAGTTTGCAGAAAGTAAACACAAAGCAGTAAACAGTTGATTGTAGATTTGATAGTAAAAGAAAGAACTAGGGTCCATAGTTCACTAGAGGTGGCTCTCCTTAAGATAGATAACATGTTGGGTGAACAAATTACAGCGAGGCAATTGACAAACATCGAGAAAGCATATACTAATCATCATGACTCATTTGAGATTCGATTGGGCATTAAAACATTATACATAGACCGCCATCCAACTACATCTATGACTAATAATCCACCTTCAGGTTATCATCCGAACCCCCTCCAGTATTAAGTTGCAAGCAACAGATAATTGCATGACGAATTGCGTGTAAAGTAAACAATACGATTGTTCTATGAACAAAGGATTGTTGTTTTCTCCCTAGTAGCAACATCACATCTAGTACCTTAGAGATTTCTGTCACTTCCCCAGATTACCAGAGGCATGAACCCACTATCGAACATAAATACCAACTCTTGGAGTTGCTAGCATCTACTTGGCCAAGATAGCTACCAACAACGGAAAGCATGCAAGATCACAAATAACAAAGACATAATAGAATCAATAATCAATCTGAAATAGCATCTCGATATCCATCGGATCCCCACAAACACAAAATGCAGAATTACAAATAGATGACCTTGATCATGAACGGAGCTCACAAGATCTAGACATGATAGCACAAAGGAGGAGAACCTGCCATCTAGCTACTATAAGGACCCGTAGTCCAGAGATGAACTACTCACGCATCACACCGGAGGCTTGCATGATGATGAAGAAGGCCTCCAGGGTGAATTCCCCTCTCCGGCAGGGTGCCGGGAAGAGCTTCAGATCCCTCCCGATCTAGGGATGGAGATGACTGCAACTACAGACTCTTTCATGGAATTTTGACCGAGTACTTAGGGTTTCCGTATCAGAGTCAATATATAGGCGGAAGGAGAGGCCGAGGGGGTGCCTGGGGCGGCCAGACCACCCGCTAACATAGGCTAGGCCTGGCCACGCGGCCAGGTGGTGTGGCCGGGCCCCAGTCCCTCTCCGTCTCGTATTCTGGCTCCAGGTGTCCCTCGGTGAAAAACTGACTTTGGCTTTTGTCCCGTCCAATCCCGAGAATATTTATTTTCTGACTTTCCTGTAACCAAAAAACAGTAGAAAACAGGCAGCTGGCACTGTGGCTCTTGTTAATAGGTTAGTCCAAGAAATCATATGAAAAGTACTCCAAAGTGTGGACAAAACATAAGAAAGTAGATAAAACCAAGCATGGAACATCAAAAATTATAGATACATTTGCAATGTATCAGTTACTTGCCCTTTACATGTTTTGGTTTTGTACCAAGTATGTGTTTGTATTTGTTGTGCCTCATGCTTGCTTATTTTGTGTATTCAAGTATGTATAGGTGTTTGGCACATCATTTACTTGTGTGTTTTGTTTTGAGCCTCTAATGCATCTTGTGAAGGAAATATGCCCTGAGAGGCAATAATAAAGTTGTTATTATATATTCCTTATACATGATAGATGTTTATTTTACATGCTAGAAATGTATTGATTCAGAAACATCAATACATGTGTGTTTAATAAACAAAAAGGGTTCCTAGTCATGCCTCTCTTATAGACTAGCTTGTTGATTAACAGGATGATCAAGGTTTCCTGATCATGGACATTGGATGTTGTTAATAACAAGGTCACACCATTGGTGGAATGATGTGATGAACATTCATCCAAAGTATAGCATTACGATCAAGTCATTATGTTTATATTGCTATAACATCATATGAAGTAATCTTTATCCTTAGACCATGAGACCATGTTAATTGCTAACACCGAAAGAGTATCTTGATAACATCAAACGCCACACCGTAACAGGGTGACTATAAAGATGGGTTCAGTACTACAAAGGTGTTATGTTGAGGCTCATGGATCAAGAGTGGAATTTGTCAATCCAGATGACGGATAGATATACTCTGGTCCCTCTCGGTGATATCACATTAGGATAGCTTGCAAGCAAGTGATGTGATCACTAGAATGTTATATCATGGGGACGAGAAAAGAGTGCATGTCGGTAACGAGATAAAACTAGGTATGGAGATACCGATGATCGAATCTCGGACATGTAATATATCGAGAGACAAAGGGATTTAGTTACAAGCGTTAAAGGTTCTCATGATCACAGGAGTCATCGTTGAATGTGTAGGAGTCAGTATGGATCTCAAGGTCCCACTGCTGATTATTGATCGGAGAAGGTTCTCGATCATGTCTGCATTATTCGCAAACCGTAGGGTGGCACACTTAAGAGTTACCGGACACCATTTTGGAGCACATATGTTTCAGACAAAAGAATTGCAAAGCACAGGAATTGTTTCAATAGAAACCAGAAATTGTTTCGGGTGAAATTGCGGAAGGTGGTTCTGCATGTAATATTGAGATATTGCAAGGGGCTATATGTGAATGTTTGTTAATTAAAGTAATTAACAAAATTCTGAATAAATTTAATAAAAAGAGTTTTATTAATTGAGAGAACATTAAATTTGGAGAAATTTAATGCATTTAAAGTGGAGACTTTAAAAGGGAATGTGAAGAGCCATTTTAATATGGAGGGGTTACCATCACATGAATGGGGGAGGTGAGGGGTCACCCCCCATGCGCCAGCCATGGAGAGAGGGGGCACCCCCTCCTCCTATAAAAGGCCACCCATTCCCTCCTTCATCCTGACACCTCCTTGTGAAGGATCTCTCTCCCCCTCTAGAATTATTCCCCCATGGTCTCGGATTAGCGAGATACATGTTCCCAGTGGCATTTCGTCTGGAAGGAGTTGCTGCTTCCGCTGGATCGCTGGAGCGAGGAGATGGAGGTTGTTCGGTGGCTTGAACGTGTGTGCGAGTGCGGATGCGCTGCTGAGTTGCGGCGCTCGGACTTCCTCACGATCTTGATATCGGCAAGTGTACGACTACATCAACCACGAGTTCCTACTCGTTAACAAAGCTCGTTGTCTACGAGGGTAAGTTCTCTATGTCCACCCGTTGCTTTGTACCTAGTAGATAGATCTTGGCGTGTAGTTCACACCGTAGGAATTTTTTGTTTTCTATGCTGCGGACCCAACATCTTGATGATATCTTATTTGGCTCTTTTTGAGAGGTTAATGGAACATCCATTCTGGGGGAGTGATATGCCTCGCGCATCTCTCAAACCTTAAAATGTGTGTACATGAGTAGTACCACTTGGTATTGATATTGCAAGCTTATGTAGTCACTATGTGGTGTGTCATACTCATGAGAAATTCAAATCCTAAATGTCCATTAATTATCTCTAGTTGAGGTTTTTTCCTCTTATTAAGAAAAATTGAATACCACATTATGAGGGAGTAATATGCTTCTTTTGCATATCACAATCCTAGGAAATGTGAACATATGAGGTGGTGCCACTTAGAGTGGATATTGTTGATTATCTTGTATCTAGGTGGCATGTTAGCTCAAAGAAGGTCCTAATTTTTGTTAGAAGCTTTTATTGCTCGTATTTTCGGTCTTTGGTTGAGTAAGAAATTCATGGTGTGGTCTTGTTGAAATGCATATCTCTATATCTTATTTGGGAGACCAGTTGCTTCAAGTTATTCTAATCATTGCTTTGCATGATTGTGTGACTACTTGAAGCTATCGAGAATCTCTATCTTTGCATAGTGCTTAATCTTTTTATTCCTATCCTATGTTTTTATTGTGAAGATTTATCTTTAATATATGTGCAATATACCACCGGAAATAAATTCCAATACACTCATTGTCTTCGACAATTCATAAACTTGTGTGTGTTAGCATTTATGGATCATATTCACCTTGGATTTCACCTCTTATTGCCTTTTTTCTTTCCAAAAATTGTTGTGGCTCCCATTATCTTCCTTGGCCTTTGAACATCTATTTGATGGTGTTTTTGATTATTATCAAATGTGCTTTTAGTGGAAGACAAACCTTTTCTTCTCGGAACCTTGTGCCATTGTGAAAAGTGTTAAGGGTTTGGTTTATTTGTCAAAACCTTGCTCTTTTGGGAGTTTGTTATCTCATTATTTCTTCTCTATGTTATTTTCTTGAATGAGATAAATCTTTGAGCATTTGTGTTTTTATCTCATCTTTTTTGCTCAATAGTTTTTGCTTGGTTCATTTGCTGAACTTTGTTGAACAAATCTTGTGTTGATTCGATTCTTTGATATAGTTTGGACAACAAATGTGTTTTTTCACATCTTGTATGCCTTCTTGAATATTTTGGTGTTTTGTCCAAATTATATCTTTGTTGGTTCTTGAAAGTCTCGTGCATGCATGTTTACTAAATGTATATCTTATATCATGTTTTGCTTTCTTTGATCCAATATATAGGGTATACTCTATCAAATCCTTAAACGGCTATGATGTGCATGAAATTAAAATTTCATCTCTAAATATGCACATATTTTTTGGGAGTATGTCCTATGTGTTGTGGTTAGTCTAACCACTTTGGACCCAATAAGTTTGGGGACCAAGATGTACTTGAATGTTGTTTTAGGTACATTGGAGATGCAATGGATGCTTGTCTTATCTATAAGGAAGGTGTTGTCACCACATGATAATTGGAGCCAAGATAGGATGATCGAAGAATTCTTATCTACTACATCATACCATTGCTATCTCGGTAACAAGTATCTTATTCATGCATACTATTCTTCCATCCAATCTTTTGTAGGTTACATCTTGGCATGAATTTATTTGTTTGTAAATGTTGTGGTTCTTGCAAGGATCTTTGAAAGACTTATCTATCCATATTGCTTATGTGAGTAATTTGAGATGATGCATATTTTGGGGAGTATATAAAATCATGTTCATGATTCACCAATTCCAAATATGCCTTCTAGCAATTTATTGCATATCAATTCCTCAGGGTACTCTCATGTGCAATATTGTTAAAATTGCATTGAATCCTTCCTTTTGATACTTGTTGCCTTTCTCAAAATATCCCAACTAGAATTAGTTCCCTTAGTGTTAGTTGAGATGTTTTTGAGGTTTTCCTTTTTCTTTGGTGAAGTTCATTGATATACCATAAGAGAAAATAGAGCCATGGGCTATATATGCACTTAAGCAAAATATCCTTTTTGGTATATGTTGACTTCCTCGTGGATATCTTGTATTCTTATTTTTATTAACCTCTTATGTGTGGATGTTTCTTTGTGGATTATTCTCATGTCTTGTCCACTCAGAAACTTATATACACAAGAGTGTTAATATCCTCGCTCTTTGCCAACCGTCTCTCTTATCCTCTTGGTTTTTAATGGTATTGGTAATGTCTTGATTTGTGAGTGCCCGGTCTACTTTTATTGCATCTTCACACACTCATATCTCATATTTGGTTTACTTTGGACTTAAGCTTGTCTTGACAAGTGTATTGATTTATACCTATACTCCTTGTATCTTGGTTGTGTTCTAAATGATATAGAGGGAGTGAGTATTCCATGTTTATGCATATTGTATTCAAACGAAACAACTAATTTATGTACAAACCTTGGGGAGCTTCCTTATTTCATTTAGAGCACTATTTGTCCATTTGATTATTTGGATCTTTTGATTGCTTGCTTCATCCATTGAAGTTTCTTCACCTTGTTATCCTTTTAGCAATATTTGATCCTCAATATAGTTGATTTCCTGCAAGTATTCATCATTGGATATGTGCATATGATTTCACTCATATTATGAGAAATGCACACCTTGGGAGGAACTTGAACTATATTGGCCTTCTAACTTTGTCATCCATTTTGGCACTTGTTGTCAATGGGGGGAGAAGTTTAGAGGGTTTTAAGGGAAATGGTTTTCTACTTAAGATTGGTTTGTTCTCAAGTGTTTTCCTTTCATGCATTTCATCTTTATTATGTATTGCATGGTTGAATATATAGTGGAAACTCTCCCAAAGGTTATGCTTGACAATGTATGCAATGAAATTCAAGTTCATCACACATGCATATATTGTGGGAGAGTTTTCTCTATATATGTTGGTTATACTCACATCTCTTGCATTAGTTGTAGTTTGTGTGAGTAGAATCGGTTTTGATATGGGCTAGTATCTTTGTGTTACTTAACCATATCAAATACAACCTCTTGTATACAACTTATTCTCAGAAAAGTTGCGTACTTGTTTCTAATATTAATTATATAAACCCTCTTGTTGTGATTGTCATCAATTACCAAAATGGGGGAGATTGAAAGGGTAATTTCCCCTATGTGTGGTTTTGGTGATTAATGACAATCCCTATGGACTAATGTTTTCATTGAGTTTTAAATGAAGGAATATTCCATAGGTCATGCTTGTAGTCCATATGTTGGATTCAAGTATGGATGCCATGAAGATAAAGATATACCTTGAGTTTTGGCATCAAGATCATCGAATTGAAGAGAAGAATATGATATGTTCAAGATCTTGAGAGTGTGATCTCAATAGAAGAATTCAAGATATGGCTCTAAGTCGGTGTCATGATAGCCTTATTAGTTGAGCTATGGTTGACTAAGATTTAGAGCATGTAATCAAATGAAGAATTCTTTATGTACCTCAAGATATTGAGATGGAGCATGTGAATATACTTGGTTGACCAATACAAAGAGTGAAGAGTGATTTCAAGTTGGTCAACACATGAAGCATAAAGAATGTACCACATGGATCTTGTGGTATGGTAAGCCTTGTCATTTATGCATCATGAACTAACCCATTATATATGTGCCTTTGTGTTTTCTATATGGGATAGGTATGTTTCCATGGGCATGCTTCAAAAGTGAAGATCTCATATAGCCCATGAGAGGATGACATCAAGTGGTGATCGTCATCAAGGTTGAGAACGACAAGTTCAAGATAAGCATCTCGAGAAGATCATTTGCTTGAAGCTTGCCGTCCATATTGGTGATAATGTATTTGTGAAGATGTGTCTTAATTAAGCTATCCCATAGTGGTGTATGGGGGAGCAAATTACGAGTCTTCACGAAGCAACAATGGTCAAGTGATGCATTCCAGCTTGTATGGAGCTTGAAGCATTGTCATCAAGATCAAGCGGGATGCGCAAGGCAAAGGTATGACCTTGCTAGGTTTTCCTTTTATCGGTCTCAAGGTGGGGTTTGGGAGACCGGGTTATAGGATAGATAGCCGCACTATCAAGAGGGGCTTTCGGTTGGGTAACTTGATCATAGTGTCTTAAGGAGATCAATCCTTTGCATACTTTGCATCTTCCTATTTTGTTGCTTCTTGTTTTTTCTCCATGTGAGGTTCTTGAGCTTGTTGCTAGCTCTTCAACAAGCCCAAGTTCATCGAAAACAGAATTCGTATGCATCTTCTATGGTGTTTTCGAGTTTGAAAGTTTTACCGGTTCTTCTTATAGGGAGGCTTCATACCTTTCCTTATTTCGTTCTATCCTTTGTTGTACTATGATGTTTTCATGCACCATATTGTAGGTCTTGTTTTCCTCGTCAAAACAAGCCCAAGATCATCGAAATAGAAGTACATATGCAAAAGTTATTGCATTTTTTGTGAAGTCTACTTCATCCCGGTTGTGGGTCCGGTTCAACCGACTCCCACACCGGATGGTCCGGCGCCAGCGCCGGTTAGACCGGATCTGAAACCGGATTTTCTGGTTTTCGCGACCGAGTCTATTCCGAGTTGGAAAACAAAGGTATTTTGGTCTGTAGACCAGTCCTTCGGCCTAGGGACCGAGTTTCCCAGTTCTGAGGCCAGTTCAACCGACTTTGAAACCGAGTTTTCACTATTTTCTCTCCAACAGCCATATTTGCTTTCCCCTATAAAAGGGGGTTCTCCCCCCCCCAACGTTTTTGGGTGTTCGTGAACCTGAAATTGAGCCCCATTGTTGACCCTCTTGAGCTTGCTCCCTCTCCCTTCCCTCCTATGATTCTTGCATCTTTTTGAGGGCTTTGGAAGAGGAGATCTAGATCTACAATCCCCACCAATCAATTCCTCCTCTAAGTGAGGGGAACCCCTTGGATCTAGATCTTGAAGTCATTGGTTGACTTCCACCATTATTCTTCCTCTCTAATTCCTCCCTAGCACTTGTTGCTTTGGTGGGATTTGAGAGTGAGGGATTTGAACACCCTTGGTGTTTTTGCTTTGCATTCTTTCATAAGTCTTGAGCTCTCCATTATGATTTGTTCGAGTGAGAGACCGTGAGCTTGTTACTCTTGGAGGGTGACCTTCTAGTTGGCTTGGCGGTTGGTGCCGCGATGTCCTCTTCGTGGAAGATTGTGAAGAGACCCGGGCTTCTCCTTCATGGAGCTTGTGAAGTGGTTGTAGAGCTTGCCATCTTTGGAGTGGAGGAAAAGCTAGCTATAAGGAAAGAGCCTATTACTTCGTGGGATAGACTCAGAGAAGAAGGTGAGCCTTCGTGGCGTTGGGAAATCCTTCGTGGAATCCCACACCTCTCCAACGTGACGTACCTTCTTGTAAGGGAACACGGGAATACATCTTTGTCTCCGCGTGCCTCGGTTATCTCTATACCGAGCTTACTTTCCTTGTGATAACCATCGTGCTTGAAGTACTTATTTCTTGCTTATCCCTTGTGGTATATTTATCTTGTGCTATGTTGCTTAGCTTAACTTGTTGTTAGTGCACTTAGTTGAGCCTAGTGTATTTAGATTTTGTGCTTGTAAAATAAACGTTAGTTTAATTCCGCATTCTATCAAGCCAAAACCGTAATAGTTTTGATATTGTCCCTCTAGGCGACATCTCTATCCTTTCAAAAGTTGAGGCTCCTGATCATCAAATTTGTCTCCTGGTCAAGGTTGTCAGAGGCCAGGAGAAGGGCGGGTGGGTGTGGATTGATGTCGATGGAGCCGGAACGGATCTAACCGTCCCCGATCGTCGAGTCGTGGCTTGGTGAAGAGGGAGCCACCAAATTCATGACTCCAACGGTCAGCGTTCCCACAGACGGTGTCAATTGATGAGGGGTGAGCTCGGCAATGTTCATTGTTATCGACTTGGGTTTATGGGAAGAGAGAGCGCTGGTGATTTTGTCGGCTTATCAGACAAACAAGGAAGAAGATTTACCCAAATCCATGCCCTCGTAGAGGAAACCTTGCTCATGCTTGTCCAATCTTTATTGATGGGGATTACAAAGTCGCTGAGTTGCCATATGTGATCTAGCTTACAGCGGATTGCTATGATAGGAAAATGGTACCCTCCCCGTCGGCTCCTCCCACCCCTTATACGAGGGGCTAGGTCTGAGAGTCCTCCGCGGGTTGGATTACAACTCGAATACAAATTCTAAGACTGTCGGATTACAGCTTTCGGTTTCTTCCTTGATCACCACGCCTGGTTCCTGGGGTTCAGATGCTTCCAGGACTCTTTGTTTCTTCTAGGCTTTACAGGCCCTAGTCTAGACACATAGCAGGTATACCAATAGTGACAACCCGATAAGTCATACTCATGTCAGGTGCCGTGCTATTGACGGTGAGCGTCACATTTGGGTATTTGCTACGTACCTTTTTTGCTACGTTGTTATTTTCAAAATTCTACAATAGCACATATTTTTTTGTTACGTTGTTTGCGGCGAGGTCTCCAGCGAGGTCTTTGGCGATATCTCCGGCGAAGTGATGATTTGCTACAATTGTCAAAAAAAATTGGTACATATTTTTTGGATTTGCTACTAGCATACATTTTTTTCACAAAGTCTCCGACGAGATTTCCGGCCAAGTCTCTGGCGAGGCAGCATTTTTTTCTACTTTTAGAGCGAGCCGTTTTTTGCTAGTAGCAAAACGGAACATTTTATAGCAAGTTTTAGATGTTTTATAGTAAAAATAGGATTTTGGCCAAATAGAAAAGACACATGGTTAGCTGAGGACCGGGTGATGGAATCCACTGATGCCCGAGGGACAGCCCTTGTCTTCTATTCTCTCGAGCTTCCACGGCTGAGGTTACTGTTCATTACGTGAATGAACAGTGCCATGCACAGCTTAGATGTTAAATTTTGATCCTGCGATTGAAAAAGCTCCTAATGAGCAGTACCAGCATAGCAGGAACAGTGCTCCTATGGAAAAAAATCGGCTTCCTACGGTAGTTTCCCAATACAACTTAACGATGGGATTCAGTAATTTTATGGCCGCCAGTTTTTCGACGGTGGTTACTCTGCGGTAATTTTTGTAGATAGCTTTTTCCGCCAACGGCCTCATGACACATCAGTCGGCCTATAGTAATACCCCGGAAGAATATTATCCAGCAATATTTTTTAGACTGTGTGTAATTTCTCAACAATAATTTTCCTTTATTTCCGATGGTATTTTCTTTTTTTGTGTTTTTTCCTTTTTCGACCGGACATTCTTTGATGCAATTTCACACTCCTATTTCTGTACAGTAGTTACCACTATAAGAAAAGTTTCCTTCCGCAACGAATTAGCCCGACGGTCGTCGTAGAAGACGCGTCTTCCACGACGAAATTCTCGGCTCGACCGTGGCCGATGGAAAACTTTTTTTCCGGTTTCGCGGCCCTTTACTACGACGGATCTGCTAAAAACATGGAGGAAGCTCGGCCAGCGCGTGGCAGAAGCATGATTTTCGTTTCCTCGCGCGATGTTGAATCGCCGAAGTCTTTTGACGCGTGTGGGTCCCGGACGTCAGTGTCTCTAGCGGACCATACTTTTCGGTCGCGCCATCTGGATTTGACCTCGATAACGTAGATCGAGACGTCTGTCGTTTAGTCAGGCTGCTAGGTTTCGCATGTCAGCCTCTTATTAGAAGGATCGTGTGTATGATGGAATTTTTTTCCTTCGCTCGCGCTACCCTGTTCCGAAGTTGATAGCGCTGTACCATGCATCTACCATCTAATCAACCTCCTGGAAGCCACATGTTATCCTCTCATTAGAAAAAACGTGTGTATGATGAAATTTTTTCCTTCGCTGGCGCTACCCCGTCCCGAGTTGATAGCGCTGCTCGACGCATCTACCATTTAACCAACCTCATAAGCTCCATATGTCATCCTCTCATTAGAAGAAACGTGTGTATGATGGATTTTTTTCTTTCGCTCACGCTACCCTGTTCCGAACTTGATAGCGTTGTTCGATGCATCTACCATTTAATCACGATACTGGGTCCCAGATGTCATCCTCTCATTAAAAGAAACGTGTGTATGATGAATTTTTTACCCTCTGTCACGCCTTCGTGTTTCGAACTTGATAGCGTTGCTCGTTGTATTAGCCGTTTATTTAGACTGGTGGGTCCCTTATGTCAGCCTCACATTAGAAGAATCGTGGGTATGATGGAATTTTTTTCTTCTCTAGCGTTACCCTGTTCCGAACTAGATAGCGTTGCTCGATGAATCTGCCGTTTGCTCACGCTGATGGGTCCCTCATTTCAGCCTCTCATTACAAGAAACGTGGGCATGCTGAACTTTTTTCTCGCTCGTGCCTTCCTGTTTCGAATTGGCAACATTGCTCGATGCAGCATATCTATAAGGTCGCGCTGCTAGGTCCCACATATCAGCCTCTCTGTAAATGAAACATTGATTGCTCGATGCAACATCTGTATAAGGTCTCTGCTGGGTTCAACATGTCAGCATCTCTGCAAATGCAAAGTGTGTATGATGGACTCCGCTATTTTGACCTTGACAACGTTGCTGGATCCCAGATGTCAGCCTTCTCTGTGTAATAAACGTGTGTATGCTGGAAAAAATATAAAAGAACGACAGAGATTATACTATATATTATATATTTATATTGAAAAAACTAGGAATCAAACTCAAGACTTCAACAATTGGGAACTGTGTGCTTCCACTACGCCAGAACTATCTATGCCACTACTGGAAAAGATTATATTTAGAAATGTTGAAATCACTTAAAATTAAAAGGCAGCGTCCCTGACGACTTGCCATAAAAAAATGCTAAATGCTCTGTACAAATACAACATGGGTAGGAGAAGCTTATCCTATACTTTATCAGCATGGCACGGAAATACTAAATTAAGACGATTTTGGGCGATAAAAAAATAATTTGGGTCCAATCTTGTGAACCAATGGGCTTCTTATAGTGGGCTCCTTACTGAAACTTCTTCAGTGTGGTTCAATCTTAAAAAACAAGTAATAATGTGTTGAGGGTTGGCGGCCCACAGCCAACCTGAACCCGAAAGGATAAATTAGCGAGGTTTTGGGCCACAGTTGGGTAGAATGTAGTACTATTTTCTAATAACCTCCTCACCGAAAATTTAATATACTCAATATGTCGGGGGTCGGCAGTCCACCTGACCCGGCAGGCTAAATTTGCAAGGTTTTGGACTAGTATTGGATCGAATGTGCAATCTTTTCGCTAGGTTCTTAGCGAAAATTCAATGTAGTTCGTACCCCATCCTCCAAAAAAAATGCAGTCGGTACCCTAAAAAAATATACTCTGCTCACCACGAAAGGCTAATTAAGGGTTTTCTTTTGAAACAAGAATATGGGAAGTTTTTTGTCCGAAGTGAGGTTGAAATATTCGTTTTCATAGACTGAGTAGTAAAAATATATTGTACTGAAGGTCGATGGTCAACCTGACCTGGCTGTACCTACACCGAATCCGAAAGAATGAATTTGGAAATGGAGAAAAGTGACCGATATTGCGCCTTATTATACACAGCGAACATAGCGAGGAACTTGGGAAGCACAGGATTCGAACATGGAAAGTACTGGAGGGAGTTTGACTGATTGACATAAAATCGTGTCATATCAAGTCTTACAGCGCGCAATCATATTTTCAGCAAAGGATGTATTTCGATATGGTTTGGGTGGCTTTGAATCGGCCTAAGTGCCCAATCGATTTGATGTACTCAAAACCTTGTAATCATGCCATATAAACTGTTGGCGATAGACACACGGTGGCCTTGACTTGCCAAGCCGCAGACACCTTGGGTAAATACCAGCTTAAACTGATCACTCGAAGTTGTATACTTCCGTACGATGAAATTAGTACATGCCGCAATTAGCGCCAACATGTGGCATTGTCATCATGCAAAAAGGCTCAGAATTCGCACATTTAGTTCATAATTTCGAACACAATAATACAACTAGTTTGTACACTAGCACATATAGTAAAATGTCAGCACACGAGAGCTTGACTTGTTCATGTCACATCAGAGCTTGAGTTGTTTATTTCACATACAGAAGAATGTGCAAGGATACATACTATATTGAACAAGTAATTTCACGGTAGCGCCAAAAGTATGGAATGTATCAGAGACAATATGGGGTCTGCATAAACAATTTTTCTTTTTTGGAAGGGTGTGCATTAACTATCTTTTTTTAGAATATCGGCATAAACATTTGCAGTTATCATCCTAGGACATCCCGGCCTGCTTTGGCGTACCGAGCCAAGATCAATTACATCCCAGTTAAGGCCTGTTTCGTGGCCCTATAAGAAGCAGTGACCTACTTTTCCCTGTTCGCTAAGAGGAAAGAAGGAATATTTCTCTCAAAACACAAAGCTGCATGAGGTGCGATGGTTCAAAAAAATGCACGAGTAGCATATATACAAGCCAGTAACTGTACTGAAAACTATAGTATAGAAATCACGCTACGAAATAAGCATGGCTACATGGATTATACCATGGAAGGAAATACTAAATATAAAAGCACCACAAGGCTCATATAAACTGATTCAAGCTGGCCACTAAAACCAGTGTACTAACAGTCAACTGTTGAACCACGATGCAAAAAAAAGATGACACAACGATACAACAGAAAGATCCACAACTCAGTCTAGGGACGGCACAACGAGCATACCGAACCTAAACTAGGCCTAAACCAAATTGCCGCCTGTCACACACAGTTCCAACCATCTTTGGGAAGACTGATAACTGCCACAGGCTCACCTTCAGTTGGCTGCAGGTTGTAGCGTTTAATCTGAGGGAATTGTATTCCGCAAAATCTCTTGTATGTTGTGTACACACAGTTTTTCCTCATGAATGGGAACAATGTGCCATCAGCAGCCTTGCATCCGCGTTTCTTCATCATCTGGTCAATGATTGGATAATTGAGACCGAGAAACAGAGAGTTGTCCCCCAGGTTGTTAACCTGCCTCCAAACGATGACCCCTGGAGGTCCAGTAGAGCTAGGATCCTCTTCAAAAATGTAGACACAAGAGGCAGGATATAGGCGTAGGTTAGTCATATTTTGAACATGATGAATGATTTCACCCTCTTCGTCATGGGCAACCCCCATGCCGTACGTTGTAATTATAATCATCAAGCGTTCACCATCAGCCGATCGAGCGAGGAACCATATGCCTGGCCGATCATTCAGAATAGGTTCTGGGATTACAAACAGAACCTCCTTGTTTCCTGCAACATCCGAATTCGAGACAAAAAGTGCATTACTGGCATACATATGCTAACACCAGCATTCTTCCTTGTTCATGCTAACATTGTGAATAGGCAAATCCTAACAATAATATTACTCAATAAATTAACAACATTAGGAATTGCATTTCTTACTCTGCTATTCCGAATATTTGGATTTCTTGCTTATCTTAGTTTCCTAGTTGTTGTAAGTTTCAAAAGAGGAGGCGCCACTTTTTTGATATAGAGGCATGTCCACTTGAATCCTATAGGATTAGATGCCTGCAGTATTTTGGATCAAGTGGTGTTTGATTGCAGAGGAAAACCAAAGGAATTGTACAAAGAGGTTGGAGTGGATGGAAATTTTCCTCCAAAATAGAGTGCAAAGGAATCCTTTGAAGGAATTCCTAAGGATTATACTCTTTCGAATCAAACAACATTTTATAGAGAAAAAAATCCTAAGGATCCAAATCCTACAAAAAGCCTACACAATTCCTCTGAATCCCAAGGTAAAATCCAAAAAGGAAAGATTGGTGTCCTACAAAAATCCTATGTGATTCCTACAATCCGAGGAGGGCCAGAAAGTACAAACAGATAAAGAAACCCGGCTTCACTGTGTTGCGCTCACAATTGAGATGCTGGTTAATAATACCTTTCATATTTTGACAAGAACGAACTTAGTAGTGTAGGGACACCGTCATACACTATATTTTTGGAAGGCATATTACTGGTACTAATTCATTACTGGCAATGGTTCATTCATTTTTTTAGGACATAAAGCGTGTGCTCATTCAGTCATACGAAAGATAAAACATAAACAAGGTAGTTAAAGAACAACTTCACTGAATCACTCGCAATGTATCATCATGGAACTAGAATTACCTTCTGATGTGGGATCCCAGCAGTAGGTGCAACCTTGACTTGTGACCGCAAAAATGAGGCCACCGTGTTCAATGGCATCATAGTACTGTCATCTTCTAAGACCTGAATGCTCCAGACATCTCCAAACTTGGCTACGGCCTTCCAGGTAGGCGATTTCACCGTCGAACAAGACGAGGAGCTTATAGTCTGTGTAACCCCTAGCTTCTGTGGGCACTCTGCAGATTATGATCTTCAACAACTCAAGAGATCCATCCCACGATTTATTGAACTTTTCTCCATACGTGCAGATTCGCCAAAAAAAAACTTTTGAATTGTGAATGAGTTCAGAAATAACTACATGTAACTGGGGGAACCCTGGCTGGCTGGTAGCATTACAGGTTATATCATGGATGTGAGGTGGATGCAATGGCACAAGTATCCGTCGATGGAAGGTCGATTACTCGATAGGTGTAGATGTTCACTAGGCACCAGGCCCCGCTCTGGTCCACCACGGCGATCCAGTCGCCGTTCATGCCAACCCAGAATTTTTCGTGCATGAAGGGCAGGATGGCGGTGCGCCGAGGATGGTCAAGGGGCACCACGTCGTACACCGTGTCATGCAGACGATGTACCCTAGTACCGTCATAGTGTTCATCGAACCAATAAGCAGGCTGAGGCATCAGTAGGCAGGGTTCATTTCAATGGTGAACAGTCTATTTCGTACCTTCGTTGTTGGCGATATGATCATACAGCAGCTTGCAGCATGCGGCTAGCCTGACGGTGCTGGAAATGTCCAGACGTTGAACGATGAAGTTGACATCGTCCGTGCTGAGTTGATCCCACTTGCATCGCCCGCTGAGCTTCGAATCGGCCATCACAGCCGGATGGATTTAGGCGGATGCCAAGTGCGGCTGGGGTTTTCTGCAGGAGGAGGGGAGCATTAGAAGAGAGAGCTTGGGGGAGATCGTGTGCGGAGTGGGGACTGGGGAAGAAGATGGAGAGGCAAAGAAAAAAAATGAGGGAGGAGATTTTACTTGCTTGCTCTGTCTAGTCAACAGCAGCATCGAGGACATCGTCGTCTAGACTTCACTGTATGTTCGACTAACACGCCACGCAGCTAGTAATTTGACAATACTCCTACTTACTACGTATCATAGGTGCAGTATTGCCTAGTCACATCAGTTTGACCAGAGGATTTTCTTTTTACAGCTTTCATTTCAACATAGTATACTATAGTATTTTCAACGGAAAATAGGAGGACAAACTACTACTAGTAGTAGTAGCCACGACATGGACACATGTACTTTCATCTTGTTCCCCTACATGCAGAACTCGTAGCACAGAACCGAAAATATATACACCGGATATAATGCACAGTATAGGTGTGTCCGTGGTATTTTTGGCATATTGCATGTGTTCATATATGTTCTAGAACAAGTTACATGGAATTACACATACAACATGCAACCGCATAGCAAAATGAGAGACGTGCAAGGACACCAGATTTCGCTCAAGTCAAGCAACATGCATGACTTTGTGTGGCTCTGATTCACTGACATGTGGGCCTTGTTAAGGTCGGCTCCACCTGCCAGTGAGAATCTGCATGCACCATGCGCTTGGAGCCACTAGGTACGTCCATGACAGAAATTACAATTTGCAACTAGCTGCACCGGCAACAAGCTGTTGCATGTGGCACTTCCAAGTTTTCAGAAAATATGAAATAAATCATGAACATAGATCATATTTATATAGTTCATTATAAATTTCCATCCCAAAAATATTACTAGTACATGGCCTGGCCACCACAAAATGAACAAATGAACACAAGATATTGTTTGCTTAGGTTTTTTCTTTTTTATTGACACATGTCACATAAGATCTTATTGTGGGACCGAATATTGTAGATGCACAAGATACAACATAGTCAATGTTCCGGATTTATTTCACATTTTTTGAGAATTCAAAAGTGCAACAAATAATAAAGAGGTGCGGGCGCAACGAGTTGCATAATATTCAACCCGCACCGACTAAAACTATGGCTTGCATATAGAAAGAGTTTTATCAAATCGTAGGTCTTGCACTACATTGCGGCGAAATGAGTGTTAGAGTAAATCAAGTTAATGGCTGAGGCCATATGATACAAATAAGGCGAAGGAAATAATTCAAGATACACAAATCCCTATTCCATATGATCTCCCTTGAACCGTTAATTATGCTGGTTCCAATCCTTCGCGTTGGCCAAGCTTGGGATGAACCACAACGGAGTCTGCCGCCAATTCCAGCCAATGTTTTTTTTGAGGGAAATTCCAGCCAATGTTGGTTGAGAAACCAACAGCAGCGTCTCGAACATTCATACTGATGCGGCATATTTCAGGACAAATATTAAATCCACTGAGACTAACTGCATGCGGCGAGGTGTATACACAATTGCTCCTCATTAGATCTCCAGGGCCAAGTCCTGCCGCACCAACTGGAATGGTAATTGGATAGTTCAATCCAAGAAAGATAGAAAATGCTCCAAGTTCTAAAACTCTCCGCCATTTCCTTAGTGGAAGTAACCTACTAGTGTCAATCGAGAACACATGGCAGCAAAACCTAGTAGAATAGGTGTGAATATTGCGTCCGTGATGATAACCAACATTTTCAGCCACATGATAACTAGTGCCATACCGCCTAGCACTAACGCCCACAGTATTGATCAGAATAAGGCTACCACCATCAGAAGATCTTGCTAACCACCACAGATTAGGACTGTACTCATGATTACTGTCTAATTCAGGTGGCCCCGGAAGACGCACATGACCTTGCAAGAAAAGCACATTCAGAGGTCAGCTGAGCAAAATTTGAATGATGAAGCTTGAAAATTTAAGAATGGAACTTTTACCCCATGCCCGAGGATCCCATGCATAAACATTGCCAATCTGAGTTACAACACAGACAACTCCATTGTGGATAATTGCATCATGGTAGCTGAACATGCTGAACTGGTTCTCAAGAACCATCCACATACCATGAGAACCATCAAGGAAGGCAATTACCGTGTTGAAGATGGCCAGGACAGAGAAATCCTTATAGTTCCCAGCAGCTGTGGGAACTCGGCAAATGGCTATCTTCAGTAGATTAGTAGGTTGACCAGCCGCGATAAACTTAAGTACCACAGGTGTGGCCTCAAAATCGAAGATCGTTGGTAGAGGAATCTGGCGACGAGTGAAAACATTCACAAGCTCCCAATTCCAGGCGTGGCCAACAGTGGCGATCCAATCTCCATGGGCGCCTGCCCACTTCTTACCCTCACAATCTGGCATCACAGCATCGGAGGAGGACCTGCCCAACAGCGTCAGCTCGCACAAGGTCCACCTGAACTTCTTCTGTGGCTTCTGCTTGCCCCCACCACAATAGTAGCTGCCCCTGTAGAACTGCTTCATGCGATTGTCGTGGTGGAAGACATTGTACTCACGCGGTACCTTAGTTGAGTGAGAGTGAAGAACACAGGGGAGACCAAACGGATGAGATTTCGATAGGGATGCACTATGTGTTGCTGAGTAAACATAACGTTTGCAGCAGGCGGTGAGGCTCGCGGCGGTGATGACATCGCATCTAGCAGATATTTCTTCAAGGGGGCCATCGGAAAAGACCCTAGAAGTGTTAGTGTCATCGATCAATTGGGCCATCCCGAGGAAGGGTTCGAGTAGGTGGGGGGCGATGGCGTTTGGTTTTGATTGGGGGTTTTGGAGGAGAATGAGAGCGGCAGCTGGCAGGGCGAGACGAAAAACAGTCTATCAAACTGGGTGTCGGAGCTGATCCTAAAGCGGCATGGTGGCGTTGGCACGTGCTTATATTGGTGTGCGAGTGGTAATGGCCGTCGCCGGGACGCTGGAGGTGAAGTGAGGATGGAGATCGAGGCAAAGACAAATACAAAATGAAATCAAACCAAGTGTGCCTTCTTTCTCTCTGCTAAATCTACAGTGCCTATCAAACTAGGCTACGAAGATGCTCCGAAAGCGACATGGCGACATTGGCGTGTGCTAAAGGTGGACGAGTGGGGATCAGTGAGAAGATGGAGAGGAAGAGGACGGAGAGCAAAGGAAAATAGAATAAATCGATTGAAATCGCACCGCCTACTGAGCGTGGTTTTTCTCTCTTCTCTACGTTTCCTGGTGCCCATCGAGTAAATAGGTCAGGCCTAGCCTAGCACGGGATGGAGCTGTACTGTCCTCTCAAATAAATGGGCATGGCAGAGAGACGGTTTGGAGTATACTCGGAGCTCCTCTTGCCGAACGTAATCATCCTTTGATCTTCTACATTCATCATCTTGTGCAGACATTTGGAACAAGTACTACTGTACTACAACTACTGTAACTAATAAACACATAAAGGTTACGCCGGTAATTATGGAACCAAAACTGGAATACTACAGTACTAGTCTCGAACTCTTGTGTAGTACTACAACAACAAAATGCTCACAAAATGGGCTACCAGTACGGCAGTACCATCTATACACCCACACGCTGCCACCTCAAATAACCTTGCCTGCCAAACCGCCAATTTGCTCTCCCCTGTCGGCCTCTATGCCCATGTTACCGGACCCAAAATCGAACATCTCTTAGTTCAATAAAGATAAAAAGTCGACAACCTCTCAAAAAAATCAACCATCCACCAAAAGAAAATCCATTGTCTAATGCTTCCTGTCCATTATGAACGGACGATCGCAATTGCTCGAGCGCCGGGCGGGAGTAGTAGTCGTCTGAGCTACTGGTTGTAGCTCCACGAAAGCACGCACCTGCAAACGGCATAAGAATTTAATCTCTATCAGTGACGGAAGAAGATCAACGATATACAGTACCAAATCAACAAGTCAGTGGCTTTATCCGTCTGATCAGTGAGAGCCGACATGAGTGGTGAACACCTTGAAGCGCAATAGAACAGGTGCCTTTAAGGCATACAGTACGTACACCTCCGTTCTGATTTAGGATGGTCACATAGTGCTAAATAACTTAGACAAGTAACTTGCACATAGTGGGTAACAACTATTGGGATTCCGCGTATGAAAATAATAAATTTTACTCTACGCCCCTAAACCCCTGAAGCTGCCAGGACCTATCTATAAGTAATAACGGGAGGGGCTTTTCGCGAACTTACCCTTGAAGACCGAAAAGCGTTATCAACGCTCAGGAGAGCGTGGTTGATGTAGACGAGCCGAAGCCGACCAAAAGGTCGTGATGAAGTCCTTGCGCTCGTTGGCTCCAACGACTTGAGTGCCTCAAGTGCGACACCTCGCGGGGAGTTACACATGTACGGTGCCTGACGATGACTCCCGCTTCCCCGATCCAGCAGTAGTTGCGGAAGTAGAGCTCCTGGATCCGAATCCCGCAACATGACGACACTCCACGGTGAAGATGTCTCTCGCTCGCGCAAATCAGACTTGGGACCACAGTCACGTGAGAGAGAGGGGGAGAGAGAAAATATCAATTAGAGGTCCTCCCAAAAGTGAGAATACCTTTATTGATTATTGGTGTATTTATCTAGCCAAATACCCCCACTATATATAGGGGGAGGGGAGGTACTACTTCCCTCAAAGTCCCGGGGTGGGACTAAAGGAGAGGAGGGGGAGGGGTGGCTGCCGACCATCCTAGTGGGACCCGCGCGGGGGGCTAGGCCCAGCCGGCCTCCCCCTTGGCCCCTCTCCCTATCTCCTTTCCCCTAATGGGCCCTCTCCCTCCGGAATTGGCCCATTAAGCCTTTGACCATTAAAATTGATTTTTCTCTTTATTAAATAATTATGAATAAATGATTAAATCAACATTTAACATCCATTCACACATTATCCAATCTCTGTGGTTATGGAACACCTTCCATCTCCACTCCGGACATCCTCCAGACTTATCGAAACCCTTCCGGTTTTCTCTCTATAACTCTTCGGTGATTCCACCGATCCTATAAACACTCTCTAAGCATCATCAAGCCCTTAACCGTGATACCCCATGGTTCGGGAACACTCCATACATGGCCGGGACACTCCCGCACCAATGATCGACACAGGACCTGGATGGCCATGTGACCCCTATGCGTTCCACGAAGATCATTCGTCGTTTGAACCGGGACAGTCGTGTCTTATTCCCTTTGTCTCTCAATACTTGCATTTCCCGAGATCTGATCAATGACATCACCATGTCATGTTCAATCTCGTTACTGAACAATGCTACTTGACTCATTCCGACAAGCGATATCCCCGTGATCTAATCACACGCTGCACAGCTATTGGATATAACCTCTCCGAGTGGGCCCTTGAGTATCTTCCCGTCACATGGACGGACAAATCCCGCTCTTGACATATATTGCCTCTATTCCTCTGAGTACCTGAACACACCTTTATAACCACCGTATTACCAGATGGTGTTTGATGCTATCTAAGCACTCTCGGGAGACAGTGATTGATATAGCCTCACAGTCTAAGGAATAGTCTACGAGGATCCATTTCTAATCATCATAACTTGAACTTCGTGGCATGATCAGGACACGATGTTTAGGTTGGGTATTGGTTCATCAATGAGATGACCTCATTTCCTGCTGGCATAAATGCCACATGATCAGGAAACATGATCATCTGTTGACCAATGAACCAGTGACTAGAGTTTCACTAGGAACCCCTGGTTGTTTGTATATCACACGTGTATTGATGTTTCCACTCAATACAGTTATAGCATGATATAAAACTTAATCATAAACTATATGAAATATGATAATAGTCCTTACTACTATTTGTCTCTAGGGCATATTTCCAACAGTCTCCCACTTGCACTAGAGTACAAATACACTAGCTGCATTTGTTCTCAATCATTGGCACCATATACCCGGTACCCTGAACATGCTTGCTCATGGAAGAGGTTGAGTCTTGGGTCTGTACTTTACAGTCCCAAATCCTTTTCAACTTACTAATGTCACCATGATTGACATTAATACTTTATCATCACATGATAGCATCTGTGTGTATGCATCGTTGCTATGGCAGCAAAACGAGGCCTGATTCCAGGAGCCTACAGTGACGTTAGATCAACCTCGAGGGCTTTCTCATGGGCACCGTGCCCTGGGACACATCATTCTATGTTAAAAGCGAACTAGCCCCACCATAACATTATACAACACTTTAGATGGTACCCTTATCTATTATTATAAATGTATTCATCGAAACACCGGTGCACTCTGTGCAACTTTCGATGTTTTGTTCACCTCGTTTTCTACTTGACTTTAATCGGTATTACGGGAGTTTCCAACATAACCCCTTATGTTTTAAGATATGTCATCCTTTTATGGATTTGGAAAATATATCCATAGTTCTCTACTAGATACTGCGGACAAACTTAGCTCAACCTTCCATGATTCAAACTTAATCACTTTTAAACGTTCCTTATTGGATCACATATTATGCTAAGTTATCATCATGGTTTACTAAGATAGAACCTATGTCTCAACATAGTGGATGACGATCATCCTTTTCTTTCTTTCAACCATTGATGTTAAACTTAATGCCATTCCTAATTCAAGTTATTAAGGACCAGTTCCTTAATTAACTTCTATTCTGAAACCCCTTTCAGAATCCTTTAAGGAATACTACATAATATCATAATACACCTATTATCAACTTCTACATCTTATAAATCATTATTTATAAGTATTTGCGCTTTCATTCTTAACATACTTAAGAATTACTCCTATAAGCTCCCACTCATAATATGTTCCTACATATTTGAATTTGAGACTTATATTGCTCCCACTTAAAAATATGTCAATCACATATTGTTTCATGGAAGACTTTCATAGCTCCCACTCAATTTTATGCAAATTGCATATCCACTCACAACAACTTCAAAATCCTTTGATCGAATATCAAACTTGGAGATTTTACTATGAGATATTAGTACTTTACTAGTTTTAAATCCACTAGACATTTAACACATTTGAATCAAATTCATTTGAATTTATCAATACTTGACAAATTGTGTTTTTGTCATTCACCCCCCTTTTCCACTATGGCTTTGCAGTCATTTTGGAAAATTCAAGAAACTCCTTTTTCTTGTGAGATTCATCAACGAATTGCTTTCTAATCTCAAGGGAATTTTGCTATTAGGATTTCTCCTAATTTTAGTTTACCATTATTTCCTTTGTAGTTCGTAGGTATGTCACATTCCAAGAATCATGACAATTGATTCACAAGTGTCTCCATACTAGATATGGATTTACATTTTGAATCCTACTTTATGTAGTGAAAACACTAGTGGAGAAAACACAATGATCAATATCATTGATTCTTTCCTTCTGTGAAGAGAATCGTTCAGGAACGTTGTCCGTTGCGCTTCTCAACACTCTGATGCAGGGTTTTGAATCCTCATCGTGTTTTTCACTATCTTCCATTTGCTCCATAATTGAGTAATATCACTAAAAGTGAGCTTTCTCAAGAATGTACGAAAATCCAAGCAATACTAGTTTTGCTTCTCTTTTGGTTTCAGCTATGGATTTTGTATTCAAAGTTTCCAATGAATACTCTACAAGGAATTATTCGCTATTGTTTTGGTTATATCGAATAACCCCAAAACTTTCATGAATTCAAATGGTTCACTACCTTCTAATTGAGTGCTAATTATTTCTAAGCTAATGGTCTCTACATCTACACTACAACGATTTATTTGGTGCCTTCTATTTAACCCACTTTGATATCTAATATCACATTGTTATGCTTTGCATTTTGACGTTTCAAAACACTTTGCATTCCACAATTTCTTTTATGCCATTCTTATAAAGTTGAATTTCATTACTATTGATCAAATCATAGTAATTAGATTCTCTTTTATATTTGTACCCTTTGTTGATGAAACACTTTGATCAAATCAAATAGTTTCATAATCATGTTTCCTTTGGTAAACTCATTTACACATTTAAACAATCATATAATGATAATTATCATTTTCGTTAAAACACAATACATCGAATATGTATTTACTTTTAACAATTCTTTAAACACTTTGTATTCAAGTAATACTCGGTGTTCAAGTTAATTTTCCGAACTTAGGCATGATTTATATGTGATAAGAAATCGAATGACTTTCACATATTATCACATAACTTTGAATTTAAACAATAGTTTCATTCATTAATGAATATATAATTTAAGTTGGGTATTTTAAACAAGGCATTTTAATGTTTTACAAATGTTCATGCATTATCAATTAGTTTCAAACCGCAAGGATGATTCACACATAATCAAACAAGATATGAACACGAATAGAAATCATTCATAAAAGTGGAACAAATGTTTGTTACAAACTCATATGAATAACCGTCTCACGAAGTGTGAGACACACTAAAACATTTCAGAATCTCTTGATTACAATAATCATCCTAAAACATAAACTAAATGATAAATGTCGAGGGAGAGTGTCGTCGGCCGTCATCATCATGATCGCCATCAAAACGCAACGTCACCTCCTCTCCAGCAAGCACCTTTCATGTAGAAGGGCCTGTTTTCAGAAAAACAGAACAAGTATCAGATATACTTAACACTGCAAATGTGTTTGCAAGATTATAACATTTATAAAACTGTATATCAAATTTATACCTTTGTCATTGATGACTCCAACGACGTTGGGTTCATCTACCACATTTCTAAAATGTGATATGAACTCGAGGAATTCTAGTGTTTCCGTGTCGCCTCTCATAATGCAGATCCTGACCTGTGCTTGGAAGCTTGGTGGAAGCGACCGTAGCACAACTCCCATCGCAAATGAGCTTGAGTACCAGTTGTCCAGGTAGTATGCCAGACTCATGTATGCATCGTATATGCTCAATAAGTGCTCGTCTAGTGAGGAGCCCTCCTCCATCTTTATGGAGAGGAAGTCCCCCATCAGCTCATACTCCCACATGCGCACTTGTCCCACGAAATGTGATCTCTGATGTGCCATGACCACTCGGGGTTTAAGAATTCCCACCATTGTCCATAGCCCATCCTCCATTCCAAGGTGCATCGTCACTGATATGAATGTGTCCATCACACGACGACGGCAGCGCAGATCCCGCTGCTCCTGGGTCTCATGAGAATAGGGTGGCTCCAAATACATCTCGTAGGTCATGTAGTTAGCTACATTGTTCTCACCAAGGAGATCAAACAGGCGTATGACCCATGCAGAAAAGTTGGATCCATCTAACTTGAGCTTTTCTCCTTTTAACCAATTGTCAATAGGGAAGGTAATCTCGGGGAGAACCATTTTCTACATTTATAATTGTAAAAGGAATTTAGACTAAGTTTATAATTAAATGAGTTAATAATAATTCCACTCAGAAACACCTATCCCCAAAAGGGTTCCTAGTGATAACACGACCCCTATCAGCCACATCTCCCCCGATTGAACACGACCATTGATGTGGGTTCAAAGGTGGACGCTAAACGTCGGTCACATCATTCATGCGACTCGTGCTCGATCTTTCAACCATCCGTGTTCCGAGGCCACGCTTCTATGGCGTGCTAGGCTCGCCAACTCAACCTTAGTGTATTTGCTGTGCAACATGGCTTACACCCACTGTATGTGAACGTAGATATGTCTGACACCCAAGCCTGTAACCATGGATCACCTCATACCGAAGATTTTTTTTGGTGGTGCACACTAAGGGGGAACAAAATCGTTGGTAATTTAACAGGGATCATCTTATTAGGCTACCGTCGAGTATCTAATACTAGCAAACAATAAGACATACAAACAATAACATTGAATGAAAATGATATGTGATATGTTCCTTCACGTCGTGATCTCCATCCGTCGTCACCGGGTTCTGGCGCCAGGGTTCCGGCGCCGTAGACACCAGGGTACCGGTGTCTTTCCGGCGTGGTAGTTCGTCACCTCCGTGACTATCTACTACTACGTAACAAAAGGTAATCACTTTACCTTTGCCACAACCATATCACAAAGCAACGCCCCCTGCAAAACAAAGTTAGACGCCTCTACTTTATCTTTGCATGTTTTACGTGGATGAATGGGCTTTCGCACAAGAACCGTTCTTACCTACGAACTTTCAGCACAACGCTGATCAAGTAGTTGTCTCTACTACACCCCTTTCGGGGACCTCCGTTGGAAATGGCATACCAACTAATGCGAGAAAGAAAGACACCCCCTAAGCCACTTTATACGGTACAAGCCGTATGTCAAGCGTGGACCAGTCTCGCGAATGAACGCGTAAAGTTGGTTGGGGGCCGCTTCATCAAGCATTACTACGGTATACACAAGTACACGTGGGAGGGTAACAACTAAAAGATCAACGCCCACACGTTACATCTCGTGTGTTCTACCCATACTAGCATTACTACGCATAGATCTAGCTCTGATACCACTGTTGGGGTTCCACATATGAAAACAATAAATTTTACTCTACGCCCCTGAACCCCTGAAGCTGCCAGGACCTATCTACTAGTAATACAGTAACGGGAGGGGCTTTTCACGAACTTACCCTTGAAGACCGAAAAGCGCTGTCAACGCTCAGGAGAGCGTGGTTGATGTAGACGAGCCGAAGCCGACCTCAAGGTCGTGATGAAGTCCTTACGCTCCTTGGCTCCAACGACTTGAGTGCCTCAAGTGCGACACCTCGCGGGGAGTTACACACGCCCGGTGCCTGATGATGACTCCCGCTGCCCCGATCCAGCAGCAGTTGCGGAAGTAGAGCTCCTGGATCCGAATCCCGCAGCATGACGGCGCTCTGCGGTGAAGATGTCTCTCGCTCGCGCAGTCCAGACTTGGGACCATGGTCACATGAGAGAGAGGGGGAGGGAGAAAATATCAATTAGAGGTCCTCCCAAAAGTGAGAAGACCTTTATTGATTATTGGTGTATTTATCTGGCCAAATACCCCCACTATATATAGGGGGAGGGGAGGTACTACCTCCCTCAAAGTCCCGGGGTGGGACTAAAGGAGAGGAGGGGGAGGGGTGGCTGCCGGCCACCCTAGTGGGCCCCACATGGGGGCTAGGCCCAGCCGGCCTCCCCCTTGGCCCCTCTCCCTCTCTCCTTTCCCCTAATGGGCCCTCTCCCTCCGGAATTGGCCCATTAAGCTTTTGACCATTAAAATTGTTTTTTCTCTTTATTAAATAATTATGAATAAATGATTAAATCAGCATTTAACATTCATTCACACATTATCCAATCTCCGTGGTTATGGAACACCTTCCATCTCCACTCCGGACATCCTCCGGACTTACCGAAACCCTTCTAGTTTTCTCTCTATAACTCTTCGGTGATTCCACCGATCCTATAAACACTCTCTAAGCATCATCAAGCCCTTAAGCGTGATACCCCATGGTTCAGGAGCACTCCAGACATGGTCGGGACACTCCCGCATCAATGATCGACAGAGGGACCTGGATGGCCATGTGACCCATGTGCGTTCCACGAAGATCTTTCGTCATTTGAACCGGGACAGTTGTGTCTTATTACCTTTGTCTCTCGATACTTGCATTGCCCGAGATATGATCAATGACATCACCATGTCGTGTTCAATCTCGTTACTGAACAATGCTACTTGACTCGTTCCGACAAGAGATATCCCCGTGATCAAATCACACCCTGCGCAGCTATTGGATATAACCTCTCCGAGTGGGCCCTTGAGTATCTTCCCGTCACATGGACGGACAAATCCCGCTCTTGACATATATTGCCTCTACGATTTCCTCCGAGTACCTGAACACACGTTTATAACCACCGTAATACCAGATGGCGTTTGATGCTATCTAAGCACTCCCGGGAGACAGTGATTGATATAGCCTCACAATCTAAGGAATAGTCTACGAGGATCCATTTCTAATCATCATAACTTGAACTTCGTGACATGATCGGGTCATGATGTTTAGGTTGGGTATTGGTTCATCATCTCATTCTCAGAATGAGATGACCTCATTTCCTGTTGGCATAAATGCCACATGATCAGGAAACATGATCATCTGTTGACCAATGAACCAGTGACTAGAGTTTCACTGGAAACTCCTTGTTGTTTGTATATCACACGTGTATTGATGTTTCCACTCAATACAGTTATAGCATGATATAAAACTTAATCATAAACTATATGAAATATGATAATAGTCCTTACTACTATTTGACTCTAGGGCATATTTCCAACAACAACATGTGTGTAGTGTCACACAAAGGTCTAATTAATTAGGTTATACTCCCTCCGTTTAGAAATATAAGACATTTTAGCTTTGTGAATTGAATATATCTAGATGTCTTTTAGTGTATGAGTTTGTAGAGTTTAAGAGTGAACCTATACACTAAAAGGTGTCTAGATACATTCATCTCACAAAGCTAAAGCGCCTTATATTTCTGAACAGAGGGAGTAGAATCACATATACTTCTAGTCTTGGTATGTGTGATGTTATGGTAACTAGCTAAGTTATTACGTCACTTTATTTTTTCATTAATTAACTCTAAAAATACATTTAATTCGAGACAAGTATCTACGCGTACTTGTAGCTCAAGTTTGTCAAGATGCAAAATCTTAGGAAGAAGTTGAATATCTTGTCAAAACTCTTTGTGGTTTCTGATACGGAGTATATTAATTGACTGTCTGATGGGTGCCTCCAAAAGCTTTTCTTAAAACTTTCAAAGAAACCTACAATTTACTTGTAGTTCAAATTTGACCTAATTTTGATGAATCTACATAGAGTCATTCAAGTGGCGGAGTTAGCTAGGAAGTTTGAAAACTCATAAAACATAGAAATCGTTAGTACAATATGTTGGTCCACTATATACACTAGTAAGTTGCACGTGCCTTGCACGTGAGACTCAGATAGTACACATATGACATATCATCACTATATAGAATTATAATTGGTAAAGCACAAAAAATTATAAATTCGATCAACATCTATAAAGTATGGGTGTATATTTGGTCCTTGTACTTTGTATCATCATGTAGAAGTCAAAGATTATTAGCTAACTAACATATGCAATTTCTGATAACATGGTCTAGAGAAACAAGGGAGAAGATTCTAGTATGATGGAGAAGTGCGTTTTGAGGTTTGTGCATAGCATTCATTATGCCGAAGACTATCAATAGAATCTTCTAGATGCTAGAATAGAAAATAAGATCCAACGACTAGAAAAGCTGGGATTCGCAAGTCTTGATCCAACGGTCAACATTCAAAGTTATTCGTACACTATATAGTGGTTTGTAACGAAGACTATCAATAGAGAATCGCGAGGATGCTAGAATGGAAAAGAAGATCCAACGACTAGAAATGTTTGGATTCGCGAGTCTTGATCCAACGGTCAATATTCAAAGTTGTTTGTACACTATATAGTGGTAAGATTATGTAGAAGTCAACGATTATTAGCTACTAGTAAGTTGCACATGAGACTCAGATAGTAGACGTATGACATATCATCACTATATAAAATTATAATTTGTAAAGCACAAAAAATTATAAATTTGATCAACATCTATAAAGTATGGATGTATATTTGGTCCTTGTACTTTGTATCATCATGTGTAGCAGTCAATGATTATTAGCTACCTAACACATGAAATTTTGGATAACATGGTGTAGAGAAACAAGGGAGAAGATTCTAGTATGATGGAGAAGTGTGTTTTGAGGTTTGTGCATAGAATTCATTATGCCGAAGACTATCAACAGAATCTTCTAGATGCTAAAATGGAAAAGAAGATCCAACAACTAGAATTGCTAGGATTCGCGAGTCTTGATCCATTCAAAGTTATTTGTACACTATATAGTGGTTTGTAATGAAGACTATCAATAGAATCTTCAACATGCTAGAATGGAAAAGAAGATCCAACGACTAGAAATGTTGGGATTCACGGCTCTTGATCCTCCAGTAAGTTGTTTGTGCACAATATAGTGGTAAAGTTAACGATTATTAGCTACTAGTAAGTTGCACATGAGACTCAGATAGTAGACGTATGACATATCATCACTAGATAAAATTAGAATTGGTAAAGCACAAAAAATTATAAATTTGATCAACATCTATAAAGTATGGGTGTATATTTGGTCCTTGTACTTTGTATTATCATGTAGAAGTCTAAGATTATTAGCTACCTAACACATGAAATTTTTGATCACATGCATGGTCTAGAGAAACAAGGGAGAAGCTTCTTGTATGATGGCGAAGTGTGTTTTGAGGTTTGTGCATAGTATTAATTATGCCGAAGACTATCAATAGAATCTTCTAGATGCTAGAATGGGAAAGAAGATCCAACGGCTAGAAATACAGGGATTTGTGAGTCTTGATCCAACGGTCAACATTCAAAGTTATTCGTACACTATATAATGGTAAGATAAGATAAGATACTAGTAAGTTGCACATGCCCTGCATGTGAGGCTTAGATAATAAACGTCTGGCATATCATCATTATATAAATATAATAGGTAGAGTGGAAAAAAATATAAATTTGATCAACATCTATAAAGTATGGGTGTATATTTGGTTCTTCTACTTTGTATCATCATGTGTAAAACTCAAAGATTATTAGCTACCTAACACTTGAAATTTTTGGTAACATGGTCTAGAGAAACGAGGGAGAAGATTCTAGTATGATGAGACGTGTGTTTTGAGAGGTTTATGCATAGTGCATTCATTGTGTTCAAGACTATCAATAGAATCTTATAGATGCTAGAATGGAAAAGAAGATCCAATGGCTGGAAATGTTCGGATTCACGAGTCTCGATCCAACGGTCAATATTCAAAGTTATTCGTACACTATATAGTGGTAAGATAAGATGTATAAAAACATGGCTTGTGGCATTCAGATCCATACTCTTCAGACTGTCTTTACAGAAAGGAAAAATCTTGTCGTCACTTGGAAAATTAAGAATGATATTTTATGATATTTGGAAACTCACATTGACGACATTGTTTACTACAAGAAGATGCACCCGTCTACCTCCGAAAAGACAATTAACTCAAGAGAAATCTATCGCATTTACTTGTAGCTCAAGTTTGATATAATTTCGTTAAATTGTTAAGATGCAAAATCTTAGCAAGAAGTTGAACTTGCTGTAAAAACTACCGGTGGTGGTTTGTGATATATTAAATCAGCCCCCAATGGTTACCTCCAAAAAAGTAAAACTTTCAATGCAACCTACAATTTACTTGTAGTTCAAAGTTGACCTAATTTCAATAAATCGACATAAAATCAATTTCAAGTGGGCAAAGTTAGCTATAGGAATCAGTTTGAAAATTCATAAAACACGGGAATCATAAGTACAACATGAGGGTCCACTATATATGTCTGAAAGCTTGGCTTGTGGCGTTCACGTCCATATCCTTTGGACTTTGTTTACGAAAATGAACAATAATCTCATCATCACTCGGAAAATTGAGAATGTTCTTTCCTGATAGTTGGAAACTCACACCAGCGATACTGATTACTACAAGAAGATGCATCCATCTACCTCCAAACAGACATTTAATTAAATAAAAATCTATCGCGCTTACTTGTAGCTCAAGTTTGAGCTAATTTTTCGTTAAATTGTCAAGATGAAAAATCTTAATTAGAAAGGATTTAAAAACCTATTGTCAAAACTCTCGGTTGTTTTCTGATATATTAACTGAGCCTCCAATGAGTACACCTCGAAAAGTTTTTTGTAATTCTTCAGAAGCAACCTACAATAATTTAGTTGTTGTAGTTCAAGTTTGACCAAATTTTGATAAATATAGGCATGAAGTCATTCAAGTGGGGCAAGGACCAAATATATTAAAGAGATAAATATAGGCATGACGACATTGTTTACTAGAAGAAGATGCACCCATCTACCTACGAAAATATATTTAATTCAAGAGAAATCTATCACGCTTACTTGTAGCTCAAGTTTGATCTAGTTTTGTTAAATCGATAAGAAGTCACTGAAGTGTGCAAAGTTTGCTAGGAATCTTAAAAAATCCTAGTACTAAAAACTTGGGCATCACGTATAATAAACTATTGGTCTAGTTTGTGTGATAATTGGGGTGGTTGCATTTTGTTTTAACTATGGTAGGTCTCATAGGAGAGAGTTAACACGATCAAGGTGCTTGAGAGTTAACACGATCGATGGAAGTACAACTTACATCAAGGACCTCATAAAAAATGAAAATTGCATCGAAGTCCATCCATTTAACATAATGACCCTAAAACTGAATAATGAAGTGTGTGTGTTTTGTGGTTTGCGCATACTAGCATTCATCATGCTAAAGACTATCAATACAATCTTTCTTCATCTAACGGTTAGCAATGGTTGGATTTGCCAGTCTTGATCCAGCGGTTAATGTTCGAAGTTAATTCGTACACTATACAATGGTGGTATGGTATTGTAAGAGATAAGACAAGATAAAGATAAGATAAGAAGTATCGCGAATGGCCGATCTAATGGTTGGTCTCGTAGGAGCGAGGTGCTTGAGAGTTAAGACGGTCAGTGGAAGTACAAGTTACATCAAGGACCTCATAAAAAATGAAAATTGCATCTAAGTCCCTGCATGCATTTAGCACAAGGACCCTGAAACTGAGCAATGAAGTGTGTGTTTTGAGGTTTGCGCATACTAGCGTCCATTGTGCTAAAGACTATCGGTAGAATCTTTCTAGATGCTAATAATGGAAAAGAAGATCCAACGGTTAGCAAAGTTTGGATTTGCCAGTCTTGATCCAATGGTCAATGTTCAAAGTTATGATTTGCCAGTCTTGATCCAATGGTCAATAATCAAAACAGGTTCAAAATTGCCTTCCCTCCCGATGTTTGGCTGATCTTTTGGATAACCTTCCCTCCTGATGTTTGAGAAGCAAGTGAAAATTTCGAAAACCGGAAAAGTTTGAATTTTTGTGCCGCCAAGGACTAAAGTGGTTTCCTTCCTATGTACTCCTCGTACCTACTCCATACCAACATGCAGTTGCCGAACACGCCAGAGACACAGAGCCGCCGTACCAAGGCACACGTGCGTAGCGCCACGCTGTGGACGAGCGGAGAGAGATCAGCCGGACCGGTGCGCAAGGGGAAAGGGGAGGAGAGATGGGGAATAGGGAAGCAGAGAGAAAACACACGATTTGTTTTGCATGCATAGGTCCTGAAATTTACTACTAGTAGAGTGTACACTGTAAGGCCGCAGGAGTACCTCGTGTCAGAAACCCATCATAACTTTGTTCTGACATGGAACCGCCTTCAACTTCTCTTCGCTGCTGCCCTCTTCCCTTGCCAACGTTTTATTCTCTCAACATGTACAGCGCGTGGACAGAGGTGACTATATGTCTAAGCAAAGAAATATACTATTCCCGCATTGTGTAAAAAAGCACACCTTAATAAGGCTCAGACGTAAATCGTATGATATATCATCACTATATAAAATTATAATTGGTAAATCACAAAAAAATATAAATTTGATCAACATCTATAAAGTATGGGTGTATAAGTGGAAAGTATAAAGTATCTTTAAGCCTAAGGTGCACCTCAAGCTTGTGTGTTGGCCATAGAGAATAGAAAAAGCATTTCCCCTCTCTCCTTATTTCATGTGATCGTTTTCAAAAGAGGTTCAAAATTTTCAAGAGGCAAAATCTTAGAAGCTAGAAGTCGAACAGTCTCAACGGGTATATTAATTGACCGCTCGATGGGTGCCCTCCAAAGATTTTTACATTAAACTTTCAAACCAAGCTACAATTTATTGCTTGTAGTTCAAATTTGACCTTTTATTTCGATACATCAACATAAAGTTAGTCAACAAGTGGACGGGGTCAGCTAGGAACCTTGAAACCTCATAAAACATGGGAATCATAAGTAAAACACATTGGTCCACCTAGATAATATGGCTAGAAGCTTGGCTTATGGCATTGAGATCCATATTCTTCGAACTTTTGTGACAGAAAAGAATCATCTCGTCATCACTCAGAAAACTGAGAATTTTCTTTTCTGATTGTTGGAAACTCACACTGACGACATTGTTTACTACAAGAAGATGCACACATCTACCTCCGAAAAGGCAATTAATTCAAGAGCAATCTATCACACTTACTTGTAGCTAAAGTTTGACTTAATTTCATTAAATTGACAAGAAGTCACCGAAGTGCGCGAAGTTAGCTAGGAATCCTAGTACTAAAAACTTGGGTATTACGTATAAGAAACCGTGGTCCAGTTTGTGTGATAATTGGGGCGGTTGCATTTTCGTATAACCTTGGTATGTGTCGTAGGAGCGAGGTGCTTGAGAGTTAACACGGTCGGTGGAAGTACATACAAGTTACATCAAGGACCTCATAAAGAATGAAAATTACATCCAAGCCCATGCATGAATTTAGCACAAGGACCCTGAAACTGAGCAATGGAGTGTGTGTTTTGAGGTTTGCGCATACTAGCGTCCATTGTGCTAAAGACTATCGGTAGAATATTTCTAGATGCTAAGAATGGAAAAGAAGATCCAACGGTTAGCAAAGTTTGGATTTGCCAGTCTTGATCCAATGGTCAATGGTCAAAGTTAATCCGTACACTACATGTAGTGCGTGGTATGGTACGCTATTGTAAGAGATAAGACAAGATAAAGATAAGATAATAAGAATTACTACGAATGGCCGATCTAATGGTTGGTCTAGTAGGTGTGATGTGCTAAGAGTGAACACGGTCGGTGGAAGTACAAGTTACATATCAAGGACCTCATAAAAAATGAAAATTGCATCCAAGTCCTTGCATTTAGCATAAGGACCCTAAAACTGAGCAATGAAGTGTGTGTTTTGAGGTTTGCACATACTAGCGTTCATCGTTCTCATCAAGACTATTAGTAGAATACTTTTAGATGCTAGGAATGGAAAAGAAGATCCAACAGTTAGCAAAATGTTTGGATTTGTGAGACTTGATCCAGCTTGTCATCAAAACTCTCGTTGGATGGTTTCTCATATATTAATTGTGACCCCCGATGGGTACCTCGAAAAGCTTTTTCGTAGAACTTTCACAATAACCTAAAATATACTTATACTAGTTCAAATCTGACCTATTTTCGATAAATTGACATAAAGTCATTCAAGTGGGTGGAGTTAGGTAGGAAGTTTTGAATTGGATCCATAGTACCAATCGTGACCGTTGGGCTATTAGATCCAAGGGTTCAGAGTAGTTGGATACGAGTTGAACAGTATCTAGAGCAAACTCCACCATGTTCTAGATAGTTATTATTAATATACTTAATGTATGCCTTTTTCTCTAAGAAGACTATTGGTTAATAACAACTTAATGTTCGTTAAATCACATTTCATACAGTATATACGAGTGTGGCACGTGCCTATGTGTGTGTGTACGTGTGTGTGTGTGAGTGTGCGTGTGAAACTTTGGCTTGTGGCTATTTAGATCAATATTCTTCGGACTTTCTTTACGGGAGAGAATGATCATAACATCACTTGGAAAATTGAGAATATCCTTTCCTGGCAGTTGGAAACTCACACCGACGAGATTGTTTACTACAATAAGATGCACCCATCTACCTCTGAAAAGACATTTAATTCAAGAGTAGTCTATCATGCTTACTTGTAGCTCAAGTCTAACTTAATTTCATTAAATTGATACAAACTCTTAGAAAGAAGTTTAACCGTACCTATATATCATCAAAACTCTTGGTGGTTTCCCATATATTAATTGACCCCCCCATATATATGGGTACCTCCAAGAGAGATCTTTCATCAAACTTTCAAAGCAACCTACAATTTACTTGTGGCCGTTCAATTTGTACCTAATAATTTTGATAAATTGGCATAAAATTAATCAAGTGGGTGAAGTTAGCTACAAAGTTTGAGAACTCATAAAACATGGGAAATCGTAAGTACAACATGTTGGTCCACAATATATGTCTAAAAACTTGCCTCATGTGTGTCATTCAGATCCATATTCTTCAGACTTTCTTTACGAGAAAGAACAATCTCGTCATCACACTCGGAAAATTGAGAATGTTCTTTCCTAAGATAGTAGGAAACTCATAGTGATGGAATTGTTTACTACAACAAGATGCACCTATAGACCTTCGAAAAGATATTTTAATTCAAGAGCAATCTATATCGCGCTTACTTGTAGCTCAAGTTTGACCTAATTTCGTTAAATTGTCAAGATGCAAAATCTATCTTAGCAAGAAGTTAAACCTATTGTCAAAACTCTTGGTGTTTTGTGATATATTAATTGACCCCTCGATGGATACCTTCAAAATCTTTTTCGAAAAACTTTCAAAGGAACCTACAATTTTCGAGGCTAGTAAATTTCTAAGCTACGTATAGTAAGGGCGTGTCAGTGTCTAGAAGTAGCTATGAAAACTACTTTTGGTCCAGCGTTTATAAATGAAGTGGGTCCACACAACCATGCTAAAAAGAAAAACAGACTGTTATCCACTGAATAGTGGGCCCTCCCAATTGATTCTCTTAGACATAAGTCTAGCACTAGAATCACCTTGAAGAATCTTTTTGTTAGCACTACCCACTCCACCGTTAAGATATATGTTTAAGACTTGACACTGTGCTTGCTTTGATATCCTATAGCAGCCAACGAATGTTAGCTCTGACTCCTCTAGCTCTTCCTTCTCGATGAAGCCTTGACGCTTGGCTTTGAAGGATGGTTACAAGGGCAGTAGGTGCCTATGGTGACTTCGTCAAGATCAAGCCCCCCCACCGGACAGTGTGAAGACACAATCTTTCGGAGGTGCTCATAGGGGTAGGATGTGCGTTCATGCGTTCATAGGGGTGAGTGTGTGTGTATGCATTTGTGAGCGTGTGCGTTTTGTAGTGGATTTTCACAAAAATGAGAGAGATGGGCCTTCCGTTTGTATTAAGTTTTTCTCGGTTTTCCCAAAGTAATTGTAATGGTCACTGGTGTCTAGGGTCTATGGGCTCACTACCGAGGGCCAGATTATTAGTGGTTCAATTACATCCCATAGTAGCCAATGAATATGAGCTCCAACCCCTAGCACTTCCTTTGCCACGAAGCCTCGACGCTTGACTTTGAAGGATGGTTACGAGGGTAGTGAGAGGAAATGTTCCCGTCAATATATAGCGAGGTTCCTATGGTGACTTCGTCAAGCTCAAGCCCCGCGGGATCAGTGTCAAGATCTAGTATTTCTGAAGTGCTCATAGGTGTAGGGTGTGCGTACCTGCGTTCATAGGGGTGAATGTGTGTACGCATTTGTGAGCGTCTCCATTTTGTAATGGGTTTTCGCAAAAAGAGAGGGGGGCATTTGGTTTATTTAATGTGTTTTGATCTGTTTTCCAAAAGTACTCCATGTAATGTAAGTCAAACTAGGTGAGTGATGTTTGGGGGCCCACAGGCTCTCTAGCGCGGGCCCCAGTTATCAGTGGTCGAGTTAAATCCAATACGGAGTAGTAGCCAGTGAATGTGAGGACCGGCTCCCCTACCTCTTCCTTCTCCATGAAGCCTCTGCGCTAGGCTTTGAAGGCGCGCTCTTTTTTCGAGTAATGTCGGCGCATTCAGTCATGCTGGTCTGGCGAACGACGGGGGATCTTGATGCGCAAGGCGGCTGGGTTAGGGTAAGTACGCCAGAATTCACGGTCTCAGTTTATTTTCTCGAATTCAGCTTATGGGTTCTCTCCTTTTGGGGTTTTTCTCTATTCTGCCCATCTCGATCAACGATGTTTCCTGGGTTCAGATGCCGGCACAGATGGTAGACGTGGAGTGGTATGGCATTGTTACTGATGCAGATCTCCGGCTCTGGTGTGACTGTGCCCTAGCGTCCCATCGCCGTGTCGTGTTCGAGGTAACGAACTTCGGCCGTAGGTTCTTGGGTTGCAACTATGAATGTGAGCGTTGCACGTTAGTCCACTCAGTAGATCTACCGCACTCACTTTCGCTGCAGCGCGCGATGATGTCGTTGTGGTTACAGCTCGAGATCCACGATGACCTCGAAGAGGAGGAGCAGGAGCGCCATCAGATGCATGCCGAGGAGATAGCTGCAGAGTTAAGGATGTCTCCAACTCACTACACTCAGTTGTAAATAGGATAGATGCTCTTAGATTTGGGTAATTAGCGCTAGACATTAGGTTCTTAACCAAGTATGGTCTGCAATCTAGAAATTTAGCATGCTCATGATGCTTTTGGTGGTTGGCTGTAGATTCCACTAATAATTAAGTAATCTCCTTTTGTTTACTAGTACTCACCATCTCATAGTACTGCCACGTTAAATTACACTAGGTTAATTAATATGAGAGTAGTTGACAATCTGCTTACAACCATTCTGGAGTTTGTGGTTACTACTAATTGATCTGGTTTATGTGTTAGTGGTATCTCTATCTATATACGAGTATCACTACATTCTTTGCACATTTGTGCACCTCCCCCATCGTTGCGACCTCCTTTACCTAGCAGCGTCCACCTTTCCATCGCATCAGTGCAATCTCCGGTGAGTCCGCAACCATCCAGATGGTTGTTTAGGTGATTGCTATTTGAAATAGTAGATCTATATGCCACATTAGGAAGCTGGGATCACCATGGATGTAGCCATGGAATTAGTTATAAGGTCCACTGAAAATAGGTAAGTATATGCTGCCAAGAAGAATCTTTTGAGGATGGGAGGCTTGCCCCTTGGCTTTATTTCACAGAGCAGTCCTCTGTTGAACAATGTAGATGTAATTTGCTGCATATCATTCATAAATAGATTGTTGTTTGCTGGTGTCCTGCATTGCTGAGTTCTTTAAATTATATTGTTCATTAAAGGGAAACACGCCCAATCCTTGACATCAGATTAATGCACATATCCTTCTTTGCATTGTGACGTTGATGTGTTATTTCCTAAAATTTACTGGTTTTGCTGCATTTCATTGAGCATCATGCGCATGTCCCACCCGTGCAGGAGGCATTATCGAGTGACAAGTGTTTTTATGTATCCAGCTGCTTTGCTAGAATTTCAGTAACCTATGCTTTGTCCCCGAAAACATTTTTTCGATAAAGAGCGCTTTATTACTTAAAATGTCCCCTAAAATATACTGATCATTTTTGTGGCATCATAATTTGCAGAAACGAAGTCATTCTGATCTGTTGCCACTTATTACTAAGGTCAGGACTGCTCATGTGCCAGGAAAGAAGACAAACCCTGAAGTACGACCCTTTTCATGTTGGTTTTGTTTCCCATGTTTGGGAAATATGCCTCTATGGTTCTTTGCCATTTTCGGTAGCACTATGGAGCTTGCACGATGTGTGCAGCTGAATTTGGATTGTGAAACTAGAATTTGGTTTAATTTTTTTAAAATGAGAATCTGGTTTAATTTTGGATTTGTTATCTGCAGTTTCCACCTTACTCATATTGCTCATGGCGTAGTGGTGCTGGTCACTATAAGGATTTGACAATTGCCCATCTCCGAGAGAAATACAAAGCTCATAGACACATGATTTCGTGCCTTCGAGAGAAAGTGAAACACCAGGACAAACAGATTAGGCGCCTGAAGGAAGAAGTGTCCACATCCACTAAGCAGATAGCTAATTTGACTACAGGATGGAATACATCAATTTCAGTTTCTCATGATGCTTAGTCCCCGAGTTGCCTGATATGGATGGCAACGAGCTGATTGGGCAGGTGTACGACCGGATCTTGGAACAGGTGGGAATGCAAGTTGACAATCTTTTCAATTCAGCTCTAGAAGCAGATGAGACCCTGATAGAAATTTGAGATTCTCCACGCCCATACAGTCTTGATCCTGCAAAAGATGAGGAAATCTGTAAACCATATTGACCGCTCTACTTTCATTTTTGAAGGGTTTGGGTCTCTTGTGAGGATGACTGTTTGTTAAGTCAGGTACTATAACTCTGCTGTTCTGTGGTGTCCACGAATCTATATATTTGATGTACTATTATGACATATATATTGGACCTGGCTTTATGTGACTACATTTGGCAACAAAAGTCATCTTATTCGAACTTGCGGTGGTTTTTTATCTTTCAATTTTTTTCCTTCTGAGATCTGTTAATGATGATGTTAATGCCAGTTGCGAGTGATTTGTTAGCATGTTTCTGGTAGTAAACCAAAACTTGTAGTTGTAGATTGTGAAATTTTAGGTCGATGTTTGAACTCTAGATCTTGATGTCATAGAAAGGGCAGGCTTCTACCACCTGGAATATTTTACCTAGCAATTGATTGTATCACATGAATAAGTGCACAAACTTGATGTTTGTAGGCGGGAAACTGAGCAACGCAAGTGCACAAACTTGTATCAGTCATGTGGTTGCTACTATTAATACAGTCGTGGTTTCCCCTAAAAAGGCGGGGTTCGCAAAAAAATAAAAATAAATAGTGGGGCGAAAGTTAGTTTCGACTTCGAGGTAGCTCAGTCGTGTGCCCCTTGACCCCATCGTCATCTTCTCCGCCTGGCCGCCCTCCCTCGACCGGACCGTCCCCGCCACTCCACCATTGACCACCACCGCACCGTCGTTCGCTAGTATGTACGTCCCCAACCTCCAGCCATTATGGGATTTCTGAAGGATAAAATGCATTTATTTTTGGGCATTGCGAGCTAAATAAGCTTGTGGCGTATACAGGAAATGGAATCAGTGTTGGCGGATGCATTTGCTGCGTCGGCGGGTGCTTGTAAAGCAGAGGTGGATGTTGAAGCAGCACCAGCGGATACATGTGAAGAGGATGCGGAGGCCGATGCTTGTACCACATCGGAGTCTTGGGCAGTGTTGAGTGATGCTTGGAAAGTGGTGGAGGCACAGTTGAAATCCTCGTCGGCTGCTGCTGGAACAAATTCGGCTATGTTGGCTACCGTTGCCAAAGCGACGGCTGCGTGGGATGCTAGGAATGCGTCATCTCATGGTCGCGCTTCTTCAGCGTCAACGGCTGTGGCTCGTCATTCATCGGCGGCGCCTGCTCCATCTGCTCAGAACTCATCGACCCCATTATAAGTTCTGCATTGGATTTTGTCTCCCTGACTTCCGCCCTCTTTTGTGTATTCTGCTCCGGGGTTTTTTCTGGACGTAGTGGATATTAGTTTAATCACAAACTAGTGATCCAAATGGGATGAAACTTTCACAGGATTCAAACCTAGGCACCGATGATTTACTGATTTTTTGTCAACTTTTTTTGAATAGTTTTACTTTTTAGTTCAAAATCTGAACTACTGTCATACGTTTGATCTAAGATGGAAGGTGGATCCTGGGGCAAGTCACTGTGAGACTTGGGTTCACCAAGTCACTGAAGTTGTGTCCGTTTTTTCTCCTCTTCGTTATGATAAAACCAGAAAATTCAGGTGGGGGCCTTTCTGTCCTCCTGGGTGACCTAAAAAAAGTTCTTCATTCCCTTTGCCTAGCTCCGACATGCTGAAGCATTTTGCGGTGCTTTCGTACTACTCTGGTTGATTCCTTGTGTTGTTTAGGCTATTTTGTTGACATACTCTGCTTTTTAGGTAGTTTTTCAGATGGGTGCAGTTTAGGAAATTTCGATGATAAATTTTCCTGTCAAAATGTGTGATGCATTGTGGTATTTACTTAATTCTTTTTTAGGGTCGTGCATTGTGCATTGTGCTGTTTACTTAATTCTGATGATGCACTTGTGCTATTTGCATCATCCTACCAGCTTCGGTGGAAGAACATATGCAACAATCAATGACTTGCCATGCGATGTATTTGGTGAGATTCTTGTCAGGCTTCCTCCGCACCCATCCTGCATACCGAGGGCATTAGTCGCCCAAAACTGTTGGATGGACTTCATGGGAAGCAACGATTTCAAAAGGCTAACCCTATCACACAACAGAGGAATGCCGTTACTTGGGTTTTTCACCAACAGCTCCGAGGACGCTCGATTCTTAACAGATCATAATCTTGACCAATCCATCTTCCAGAAGCTGAACGGGCTGGTGGAAGTACATAAAGCCTACAAACCATATGTACTCGGATGTCGCAATGGTAGGGTGCTAGTTCATTATCTACAAGGGTCTAACATGATAAAGGTCTGGGATCCAATCAGTTGAAGTGAAACAGTGATACCAGAACCACCAATTTGGCGGAGACGTGAGTATGATAGCGGCACAATTCTCTGTTCGAGAAATCATGGGCAATTGTCTTCACACTGTTGCAGCAATTTCTGGGTTGTTTGGATAGTAACCAATGGTAACCAAGCACTGGTGCAGAGGTACTCATCAGAGTTAGGAAAATGGGAGGACTAAATTGAACCTGCTGAGATGCTGGCTAAGATTGATCGCAGGCCGTAAACTCTCATAGGGGACATTTTGTACTGGCCAACAAAGAACTCCAGATAATTACCTTCGATAACATAACAACAAAACTATGTTATATTGAGTGCCCCCATGAGACACATGATATTTCCAGACACAATTTTGTCATCGCTAAGGGGCATAATGGAGATGTTGCCTTTGCGGTTATAAGAGACTTCAGTCTAAACACGTGGTCCAGTGCAAGATCATCAACAGGCAAATGGGAAGCTTGGGTGCCTCATATAAAGGTTGAGTTGGATATTCTGCTTGGTCTTGATAAATCATGGGCATATGGTGGGAAAGATGCAGTAAGGTTACTCTGCGCATTTGAGGATAGATAAATGGTGGTTATATGGACGAAGGAGGGAGTATTCGAATTAGATCTCAGCAGCATGAAGTCTAAGAAGTTGAGATCTCGTAAACGTTGGTGTACTTTACATCCCTACATTATGATACCTGGTTAGTGCAGTCATTCATGTGCAACCCTTAAATTTTTGTACACCTATGATTTTGCTGATCATTTTGTTCATTTCCTTCAGCAACTGATGTGATTCGGAGTGCTAAATCAAAGAAACGAAAAGGAACTTCTATCAGGAACACAGCTGATTCAGACTGCAACATCAAGGAGATGAAAATAACACTCGGATGAACAAGCAAGGCTTGTTTGGGCAAGCATGTGTTTGCCCAGGTTGTGTTATTTGGAGCTGTAGTCTGATATTTGTTTGTTTTGGTAGCTGATGGAACTATGGCGGCACCTTTATTTGTGCTGCAGTCACAGCGGCACGGGCTGGAATATTAGAGCTGTCTATTCGTTTTGGGGGCCTATGTGTGTCTGGTAAAACATTGTTTTATATGATGAAATGGTGTTCTCTATATAGTAGTGTATGCGAGATGAAATGTTGTTTTATTTCTTCTACATATACTTTAGCTAGTCTTTGTGTTTTGATAGTATGCTGCAGTAGGAGTATTTGTTTCGCAGCAGCCTTTTTATTTGATCTGAATTAGTACTACCATTTAGTTAGTGCTTCCTATAGAAGAGTCTGTGCCGCCACCTAAATAATTAGTACACCTTGGTTGCACACTATTTTCACATGCTTGAATCAGAGCTACTTCAGACATTTGTTTGTTGTTATGTTAAACAAATATTCTTGTATCGGAGATATGCATTTTCATACATGTGCTAGATAATCACTCTCCTTGACTTGGATCCCTGAAATAGAGGGAGAACGGCCTATTTTTTTAACTATTCTTTAGACAATCTCTAAATTCAAAATCACTGTCGACTGCCAAAACCTACCGCCTACCCTGTTTGAATCGGGGGCATGAGTTGATGTGAGTCTCGCCTTAAATTCCTGACCAGATGACGTTCGAACTACACAACCTTTTTTCTACTAATAAAAACTTGGTCGACAGCCAAATTCAAAATCGTAATCGAGCGGGAAAATAACCCACTGACCCCGAAGCATTTCGCACCCCCTCTATTTCAAACATTTTCAAGAAAAATCACCCACCGAGGTAGTACCATTTTTATATTATTACATGGACCCTAGACAAATTTAAAATCTGAGTCAAGCGGCAAAATTTACCGCCTATGCTGTGTGAATGGAAGGTATCCATGTTTCTGTGCAAAAAAATGTTTATGGATGATCAGTTGATGTGACTCTCGGCCTTGAATTCCTGGATAGATAGCGTACGGTCTACTACCTTTTTTCTATTAGTAGATGGAGGCTAGCCAAATTGAAAATCTCAATCGAGCGGCAAAATCACCCACCTACCAAGCATTTCCCGCCCCTTCATTTCAAAAACTTTGAGCCAAAATATCCCACCGACCGGGGGAGTACCATTTTTCTATTATTATTATTAGATGGGCGCAAGCCAAATTCAAACTCTCAATCCAGCGGCAAAACCACACACCGACCTTGAAGCATTTCATGCCCTTCCCTTTCAAAAACTTTAGAATTTAAAATTCCAAATCTACCCATTGTTCAGACGATAAATGGGAATGCTAAAGTCGGTAGCTTAGGTGCACGGTCATAATTATTTTTTCTGCTCACCTCTATGGCCCCGATTCCCCCAGTTTTTCCCGCCGGCCCTCCTAAAAATCCCAAGCTCCTCTTTCCCCTCCATGTCCACCGTGCGCACCGGCTTGAGCTACGGTCTCGTGCACTTCCGCGCAACTGCTTCACCGATGCTCACCCACTAGATCTAGGAGTTGCGGTGTCGTTCACCACACCGATGGCGTCATCGACCGCCCAAGCCCTGCTTCCTCGCCACTGAAAGCTACGGAACCGTACCGGATCCGCTTCACCGGTGTCCACCGGGCATGATCTAGTTCAAAGAGTTCCATGTCCACCACACCAGACCAACTGCACGACCATCACTGTTCACTGCACCGGATCTACCTCAGCGACACTCTCGTCCACCGTTTTCAAGCCGACATCAACCGCCCAAGATCTTCTTCCCCGACACCAATAGCCACCGCAACCGCAGCACCCTCGGTGACCTGGACGTCACTCACATGGTACCGACGATGCTTAGACGCCTCTCCAACCAAGGTTAACCAAATCTCCAACCCGTTTTTGTTTTATCAGCGGTATAGCAGGTTCAAGCCTGTCGCAGTGAACTGCATTTTTATAATCGTGCTAGTACATACAAGTCATTGGGCACGCCTGTTCTTTGTGCTAGTACATACAATGTCATTAGACATGTTGGTTTGCATTCGCTGCTCTACAAATATCAAGTCCTGCACATGTCTGTTATTTTTTCATGCACATGATCTTATCTTAGCTGCTCCGTACACTAGTAAATGCATGCTATTGTGTAGTTCTTGCAAAATGTAATGTCAGTGGAAAATATTAGTGTGGATTCCCTGCTACGCAGTTACTGACTCTATCTGGTTAATCCTAAGCTAAGTTCCTGCTATTATTTCCTCCCTGACATCATTCTGCTATCCTGTGGTACCCATTCAAACTCTTTGTACTAGTTCGATTATAATTTTGTTGTTGCCATCTGGTTCTTCAAAAGCTACAACACTAACTATTTTTGTTTTCTTTGCATAGAGCTCAAAAAGGCAACACTGAACATGTTGGTTTGCAGATCCTATAGGTCCACCAGTGATGTCATTATATATTTTTTGTATCTAGTGCTGGTTCGTCCTAATCAATGGCATAATTATTCTTTACTGTATAGTTCATTCGTGTTTTCCATTCCTGCTCAACAAGTTCTGGTATGATGCAGTTATAATTTCTATGTGGTTCATTCTTAGCTATGACAGTAACGGCATGCCATTGTGTAGCTCACCGCAAATTCCGAGTCACCCAATGTCTCTTGCATTCCAGGAGATATCACTTCTTCCATATATATTTGCTGAAATGACCTGGCTAGTTTATACTGAAATTCTAAGAAACACTTTGTTTGATTGCTCATTTCATTGTTGGCATACTTGTCTAATGCTTGTTTGTCCTGTTCTACAGTTCACAAGCCACACCATTATATCTCATATCTGGTTCTGGTTCGTCCTAGGCAACGACATAACTATCCTCTACTATATAGTTCATTCATGGTTTGTGTTCCTACTCTACAAGTTTGTATTATGCAGTTATAATTCCTATCTAGTTCATTCTTAGCTATGAGTAGTTTGTCTTCTTTGCTGTATTAACTTGTTATTAGTTAGTTTCAGACTGCAATTATTGCTATCGCCACCAAAGAGGGGATTGCAAGATCATATCTCAAGGTGGTTTCCCAATGTAGCTATCACACTCAAAGGGAGATGCAGTTGATGGATTTAGAAAGAAAATTGAGGACTCTGCTATCAACTTGATTCGCAAGTGAAGTGCTGAATTTTCTTTCCCTTTTGTTCATATTTTGAAATATTTTTAAGAAGTTTGCAGCTGATGTAATATCTACATAACTCGCATAGGCCATGTAGGCATTTAGTTGATGCAGTCCATGCATGGCGGTACCATAACTATGCCAGCAAGGTCGATCAGGTTTCAGAATTACCGAAACTATAAAGGTAACTGGCCAAAACAGTAACATGACAAAACAGTGACAGACCAAAACAACAACGGTAACTGGCTAAAACAGCAACATGCCAAAATAGTAACAGACCAGAACAATAACGAACCGGAATAGTAACAGGCTGAAACAGTAACATGCCAAAACAGTAGTAGGGCAAAATAGTAACAGACCAAAATAGTACCAGGCAAAACAGTAGCAGGACAAAACATCAGCAGACCAGAACAGTGGCAATCTAGTACAGTAACAGGCCAGAATACTAACAGGCCAGAATAGTAACATGCCTAAATAGTTACAGGCCAGAACAGGGGCCACCAGCACAGTAACGGGCCAGAATAGTAAAGGTCCACAACAGTAACAGACATGAATAGTAGACCGCCAGAACAGTAACAAGCCAGAATAGTAAAAGGCCAAAACAATATCAAACCTTCTCAAAAGTGGGTCATTCGTAGGCGGCCCATGACGAGCTGTGAGAACAGTGACGGGCTGACCATGAGATTTAACAGTATCGGCCCTACTTGACGCAGCCTGTTAACGGGCCGCACAGTATTCAAAAAGTGTGGGCTTTTGTAGGCCAAAATAGTAATAGGCCTGACATTCGCGGGCCGTTGCTGGCCACATCTTTGGGACCATTTCAAACCTTGCCAGATGAAACAGTAACGGGCTATAATCTTATTGGGCTTTCTTGATGGGCCGACCCACTTAATTATGAGCAGGCGTTGGCTGGGCCTGGCTTCTACCATGGTTTCCATGGCCATTAACGACGGTAACTAGTCGTTAACGGTGTTTGCCACGTGGCATTTTACATGACGTCAGCAGTCAACGCGGCTGGCGAATAGATCTACGACGGAACAAGTTTTCGTGGCTGAAGGGTGCGATCTGCCACGGTCAGGAAAAAACCATGGTAGATTCTTTTGTGACGGGGCTTTTACCACGTTGGGCATCCGTCATAGAAGACTTTTTAGCCACGAAAAATGGGCCTTCAACCATGAAAATCGTCCATTGTAAAAGCCAGCTTTTCTTGTAGTGTACTTATGTCTATCGCATTATTTTTCTACTTCCCATTTTTATGCTTCGACAATAATTTTTGGATACAACTTTCCACCCTTCATTTCGATGGTAGTAGATACCATACGGTTATTCTTTGCCGGTGAGTAATTTTCCAGCAGTAGTTTGCCAAAGGTATTTTTTCCCGATTCTTTGGCATCAATCTTTACATCAACAATTTTAATCGATTATTTCATGACATTGCCCCTCACGGACGCAGCGTCATGCTACGCCACGTCTCGTAGTCTTTCACTGATAGGTCGTTGGTATCTTCTTTTCAAGCCTTGACATTCGGCTCTTTTGCATAAGGGCCCTTATAGATCCCGCCCGATTCGCAAGGATGATCTAAAAGGAAGAGGAACAAGAAGAAACAAAAGACTTAGGTGAACACCATGGGTGGCCAGCAGGGTGGTGCGAGCGTGGGAGGGGGCTAGATTGGGCTCCCCCCACTAGCGCAGCCCACGGCCACACCCGGCTTGAGCCGCGGACTGACTTAGGCGGAGTCGTCTGCCGCAGGGATGGGTACACAACACCAGAAGTCCCCCACGCATAACAAGTGTTTCAATTGTGGGGAGGTTGGACACTTCTGCTCCGACTGCAAGGAGATAAAACACTATATGTTTTGTGGGGATCCGTCACACCGGGTCCTGGATTGTATCGCACGCTCTCCATACCGTGAGCGTGATATCCTAGAGGTGCTTGGCCACGGGATCCACCCTTGTCGGAGGAGGTCACAGAGGACACCATCCGCACTGTAACACCCTAGAATCGGCTCTATGCAAGTTTTAGCGATTCCCGCCAAACCCGCATAGAAACGATTCAAAGATGCCCACCAGACACTTGTGTGCGGGTGGAAAATGAAGTAATATCTTTACACAATAGTCCATGATGGAACCCACAAAACATATATATACAACAGCGACTCAACGAGCCAAGAATACATATATACAATACAAAGATCCAAATCACCTTGAAACGATACACATCCGAGTACAGATAAGAAGCAAATGGGGCTAAGAGCCCTGAAGAATAACCAATGGCGTCCATAACCCTGCCCAGGCTAAGCCCGAAGGGTAACCCTGCTAACGACATCGATCTCAAACCTGCTAAAACAAAAGGTGTGCTAACAAAGGGCAATGGAAAAAGAGACCGGTCAATACTGAGGCCAGTACACGGCGAGTCTAGAATTGCTCGTCTCTTGCCTACATAGGTATGGTGGGCTGAAGCGGCAGCGAAGCATGCACTAAACATCCTATAGAGACTCGATTCAACGGTCGGCTAATAGAGAGGGATAAGAAAGACCTAATCGGATACAACCTGATAGTAACACCAAAACACATCCACCCTGGTATTTCCCCCTCAAGACCAAACGAGGAAGTCAAACCGAGGAACTCACACAGTTGGCATTTTTATTCATTCCATTATAGTTGTAGCACTTACTAGTCAGATATAGATAGCATGAGTCATCCTGATATCATAAGCAATGGACAGTTTTAGTTAACCATTCTGTTGTAGTTGTAATACTTACTAGTCAGTTACAATCAGCATAATACATCCCAAATCCAGCAGTTGTTGGCACTTTTATTTACTCATTCCGTTGAAGTGAAACTGATTACTAGACATGTTAAAGTCAATTTATAGCACTACTTTAGTTATGGTTGTCTATAATCGAGAAACGGTGCTCCAAGTCGTCCATAATCGCGGACACGGCTTTCAGAAATATTTACCCTGCAGGGGTGCACAAATAGCAACCTCGGGAAGAACCAAATAAAACGCAACGAGGCCTCACGATGCATTCACAGGATTCATAAATTATTTCAGGGGGCCACCCCAATAAGCTACCCGCAACGAAGTTGGCCAGCTCTAAGACGGACCTAGGGTTTGAGACGACGACGGTAAATGACTGGGAACCCGAAATTGTGCCTGGGCTTGTCGATACAGCATAAACATTGCATGGGATTCCTAAACAGTATAGGTGCTCCACGCACAATCGTAAATAAAGTAGTAAAGCATGGCATAAGTATAGGATAGTAATAAAGCCCCAAACTAGCTAGTGGCCCCAATAAATAAAGTGTGAATCAAGATCAGGCAATGGGGGATCCATAGGGTCTCCCGTATGTGAATGTGCGAATAGTCAAGGAACAGGAATCAAGTACTCAGAGCCTACGGGACACAAGTGAGCAGTTAAAAACCAAATATTAGCTATTGCCTACTGGTGCCTCTGCATTATTTATATCTATTTCTAGCATTTTAACTATCAAGTTGTAATTAAATCCATGATCATCTCCATCCTTAAGCATGTGCCAACCTCCCAATAACGGTGGAACATCAACGGCGTGAAGCAGCACCTGAGCAAGCAACTACGACTCGCAAGGCCAACTGTCTATCAAACAACAGGAAATAGGATGTGTCCAAGGCAATATAGAGGCTACAACAAATATAAATGGTGCAAGGGAACTAAAGCACCGCACACATATAGCAATAGTTCAACAGGAAGAAGTAAAGACTATAAATGCAAAATAGGTAGAAAGGGGAGGATGCTCGCTTGAGAAAACACTGCCGAAGATACATATCCGAAGAACTTGTCGAGACTCGCATCCACTCAATGGCCTAATCCGCAAAGAAGCAAAGCACTAAAATACACACCGAATGCACTATTTATTACTATGGTAGAAGATTGGGCATGATGTAGGTATGATGCATGACATGGCAAAGATGTGATGCAACTAGGCAATATTAAGCGGAATCAGGGTCCCGACAATTAATTAATAGGTTCATGTTGTTTAGGTACCCCGCAATTTTAAATGTTGGCTTAACAAGGAAAAATATGGCATTGGTTCGCTACACAAATTTAAATGGAGCCAATATAAGATAAAATAGCTCGCATATGGTCTCCATATTTAATTACGAGGTGAATCGACAAAGTACCCCCAAAACAAATGAATATGTATGTGAGCATGACAATTTATATGCAACAAGTATATGTCATATATAATAAAAATAGGGGTCTCGGATCGGGGTCACACATCTTGGATCGAAGATCTTGGTTTTTGAGGGGTTCGGGTTTAGCGAGATCGGTCTTCGGGTTCGGTCTTTGAATCCGCAATCAGGGCTTCGGGTCTAGGTTCCATGAAGGGGACCTCGGCGTTCCATGTGGACGATCTTCGGGACATTGACTCCGCAAAGGAGATCTTGTCGATCCGGCATCATCGGACCCATGAAGAAGATCTTGGGGTTCTGTCTTTGGCGGTGGTGCATCTTCGGGTACCACGGTTTCTCGTCATGGTCGGTCTTGGCGCGATAGGAATCCTTCGTGTTCATGTTCAATCATCCACATCAGAACTTCTCTTAGCATCGGTCATGGTATCACCTAGATTTTTAGAAGATCTTGATGACACCGAGTCAGAACTTGCATGCTAACTTGGGGAACATGTTGTGGTGGTCTGAGAGCACGGGTAGGACATAGGACAAGGCCCGTTCAGTCAAATGTCCGAAGAACCACCAGTTGTACTGCTACAGGAGGGTGGTTCTAGTCACGCGACAGAGCCGAGAGCAGCAACATGTTCTCGGCTTGCAGGACGGCGGCTAGCTGCGCCGGGTTGCAGGAAGAGGACGGCGATGTAGTGGGGTCCGGGGCAAAGAGGAGCCATAGTGGCCAGCAGAGAGGTACTCCATGGCCGAGGAGCAGCGACGTGGGAAGGCGAGGCAGAGGCATCCAGGGACACGGGGGTCGCCGCCGTGCTACCGCCGTGGCTCTGCGGCGAGCTCAAGCTCAAGCGGCGGTTGACGGGCCGAAGCAGGGGCGACCACGGCGATGTAGGGCGAGGCCGAGGAGGGCTCGGGACGTGGGTGGCCAGCACGCAGGAGGACGGCTTGCGGAGGAGGGAGGTCGCGTAGCGAAGGAGGGGCGATGCACTCGCACAGAGGGAGATCGGCAGGGACGTTGTAGCGGGTGATGAGGAAGGCGGCCCGAGACAGTGGTTCGAGGCAGGCCGGCGCGATGGAACTGCAGCGGGGAAGATGAGGGTGCAGGAGGGCAGCCCTAGAGGCGGAGACGGAGGAGATCGGCAGTGTCTGGCGCTGCGAGGGAAGGAGGAGGTTCAAGGCGGCAGGGTGGCAGTCGATGGGGAACTCGCAGGAGGGCGGCACTGGGCTTGGCAGGGAGGCGGTCTCAGGAGGGCCTCACATGGTGGCGGCCGCTAGGATTATGGGGTGGCTATGCGGCTCGGAAGGAAGAGGACGCAGGCAGAGGGAGTGCGAGGGAGATAGAGGGGATAGGGCGCGTCGCCACAAGGGGCACACGTGGGATGGTGGGGCCAAGCGGGGACGTGCAGGAGCATGCGTTGTGCGTACGGGGAGGTGGTGTGCATGATGTGTCGGTGTGGGGTTGCGGGCCAGGGGTGGAGCATCGCTCACGTAAACGAAGCATGTTGCGGCTGGGGAGTGGCGGCAGGGTGTGGTTCGGTTGGTGGGGGTGGGGATTAGGGTTAGGTAGGGCTATGGTTTGGGTTAGGTTAAGTGGGTTTTGGTTTTAGGGTTAGGGGTTGTCATAGATGGGTCGGGTAGTAGGTGGCCTGGCCTAACGGCTGGGCTGTCTGCCCGGTTTTGACAAAATCTATTATATTTATTTAATTGTAACTATTCTTTTGTAAATAGTTTTTAGACAAAACCAAATATCCGGACTGTCGGGATTTTCTAATTTGAAATAAAGACGGGGTATTTAGAAAACAAAGATAGGATTTTAGAAAATAGTTTTAGGCAAACCATGCATGATGATGATGATGCTCAAACTCAATGTGGCATGATGACATTAGCATGCTATCATGATGATGCACAAAACAAAAAAACACGCGGACTTAAAGTCCATTGACTCTAACTTCGTGAGGAACGTGTGGGAGACTACCGCCATGGTGTTCTCTGTGGTCTTCCCCTCCAGGATGGCGCTTCATGCCTTGTCCTGGAGCCATACTACGATCCTCCTGACCCACAACATCAAGGTGACCATCCGCGATTCGTGTGCACCCCGATTCTACCACCGCTCTCTCGACTGTGGGTGCGCATACACGGGGTTCCCGAGGAAGCAAGAAAGGAGAAGTACATCAGGCTAATCTCTCAGGCCATCAGCAAGTTCGTGAGCATGGACAAGCACTCTCTTAGGGGCCAGGGACCGGTGCGGGTCAGATACCCGGACCCCACCAAGATGGACTGCACCCTCCCGCCCTTCTACTTTAGTACTCCTGGCAGGATCCTTACGGTAGAGCTGGAGCGGGAGGAGGTGGAATCCTCCCCAACCCCTGAGAAATCTGAGCACCGCCGAGACCCTCAGTAGGACGGGAAGGGGGCCTCTCCCAGTGAGGACTTTGGGGAGGATCCAGATCACTACGCGTCTGGTCAGACAGCTCCGGGGGCGCCCCCTCCCCCCCCTGCCGGTGGCTTCGGGGGTCAAACACCCCACACTGCCATGTTGGCCCAAGGGCTGATACTCACCCCTGTCCTCCCCCTTGTGGACGTCCCTAGGTGCTTATGCCCCGACCCGCCGGTCTCGGAGGATCTGGGCCTAGCACCTTATGGATCGAACATTGGCAAAGGACTAGAGTAATAGGGGCTCTTGGGGTATGCGGCTCTGAAGGCCAGCATTCACTGTATCCCCGTGGGGGCAAGGGACTCCTCCAGTGTGGGGATGGAGGTGGCCCCGTCGTCCTCGCCACGGTCTCCCGAGGCTGTCTGGTACATCCTCTCACCAGGATCTTCTCCCACCTCGCCCAGGGGGTCGCCAGCTGTGGTCCCGGTGACGCCGGTCCCCCTAGCAGGCATGCCAGTCTCGGTCTTCCCCGACACACCCGAGGCTGGAACCAATACCCGCTCCGCGTACCATCCTAGGCTGACTCCTCCACCTCCCTCAGGCGCTAGCTCTAGGATTGCGGGAGCTAGGTCAGGAGGGATAGGGAGGGAGATGACTGTCCTCGAGCAGGCAACATCATGTACTATGTCCCTCAACCTTGACCCAGGTACGAGTAATCTTCCACAGTCTCATGTCCCTGTTATCTCTCCTCCGTCCAGTTCCAGGTTTTAAGTGTTGGCAGAGACTCCCGTGGAACAATTAGATACCGTGGCCCAAGACAGCGGGGTTGTGTTCCGAGGGGAACGCAATGCAACACTTTCTTGGAGCAGATTGCGGCGCTAAAGGCGAAGGAGGTTTATGATGGGGCTTTGGCGGCCTCTCGTGCTCAGGTAGAGCAGCAGAGGTTGACATTGCCCCATGCCACCTCTGGCACAGGGCTACAGGGCCCAATGACTAGGGGGCATCCTACCTCATCTGATGGTTGGCATGACCGCACTCACGACTCCCCAGGTGGGGGAAAGCGGGGGAGGTCCCCCAAACCCTCGTCCAGGCCCTCGACAGTTGGTAGGGCTCGATCTGTCCCTCGTAATGGGACCCCACCCGCTAATGTTTCCCAATGAATCATTTGATATTTGTGTTCAATTAGAACATCCGAGGCTTTGGGAATGATGGCCGGAGACAACAGCTGCGGGAGTAACTGAGGCAAGAGGATGTGGACATCGTGGGACTTCAGGAGACGATTCGACATGACTTCTCGATCCCTAAGCTGTAGGGATTGAGCCAACATAGGTTTATTTGGCACTGGTTGCTGGCGGCTGGTCACTTGGGAGGGATCCTCCTAGGCGTGAAGGAGGATACCATTGAGGTAGAGGATATGGAATGCGGAGAATTTTTTGTGAGTATGTCCCTCATCCATAGAAGATCTAACCTTAGGTGGGAGGTTATTATTGTCTATGGCCCTACGGACCATCGTAGATCCCCTGCATTCCTGGCAGAACTTTCCGCCAAGGTGGAGTAGTGCACCATTCACTACAAGAAAAGTTTCCTTCCGCAACGACTTGGCCCGACGGTCGTCGTAGAAGGCGCATCTTCCACGACGAAATTCTCGGCTCAGCCATGGCTGATGGAATTTTTTTCCTGTTTCGTGGCCCTCTACTATGACAGATCCGCAAAACATGGAGGAAGCTCGGCCAACACGTGGTAGAAGCAAGATTTTTGTTTCCTCGCGCGATGTTGACTCGCCGAAGTCTTTTGAGGCGTGTGGGTCCCGGACGTCAGTGTCTCTAGCGGACCATACTTTTCGATCGCGCCTCCCTGATTTGAACTCGATAACGTTGCTCGATGCGTCTGCCGTTTAGTCAGGCTTCTAGGTCCCACATGTCATCCTCTCATTAGAAGGATCGTGTGTATGATGGAATTTTTTCCTTCGCTCGCGCTATCCTATTCCGAAGTTGATAGTGTTGCTCGATGCATCTACTATTTAATCAACCTCCTAGGACCCACATGTCATCCTCTCATTAGAAGAAACATGTGTATGATGGAATTTTTTCCTTCGCTGGCGCTACCCTGTTCCAAAGTTGATAGCGCTGCTCGACGCATCTACCATTTAACCAACCTCCTGAGCCCCACATGTCATCCTCACATTAGAAGAAACGTGCGTATGATGGATTTTTTTCGTTTGCTCGCGCTACCCTGTTTCGAACTTGATAGCGTTGTTCGATGCATCTACCGTTTAATCACGTTGTTGGGCCCCACATGTCATCCTCTCATTAGAAGAAATGTGCGTATGATGGAGTTTTTACCCTCTGTCGTGCCTTCGTGTTTCGAACTTGATAGAGTTGCTCGCTGCATCAGCCGTTTATTCAGGCTGGTGGGTCCCTTATGGGGCTGTTCGTCTGTGGTACCAAAGTTCGCAGGCCAGCGCATGGCGGTACCTAAGTTGCCTGAAATTGCCGTGTTTCGAAATGTTGGGCCGCCAACTACTGAGAGGGGTCATTTTGAGGCAAACTCATCTCACCCCTGCCAAATTCAAACATTCCGTTAAACTGCCCCGTGAAGTAGACATTCGGGACCCTCATGTCGGCCATCTGTCCGTGACACGAGCGCCAACACGGCAACCTCTTAGGCAAATCGAGTAGCTAAGTGGATTGGATGCGTTTACCAATTTCACAAATCCATTCCCACCTTTCCTCTAGCACCGGCGGCGTCGGAATCCACCCTCTAGGCAGGACGATCCCTTCAGACATTTGAATTCCGGTGCCAAGTTGCTGCGCCTAGTTGTTGCGCCCGAGCTCCAATGGCGCATGCCGTAGCCACCGTTGCGAGGCTCTAGCCGGCCTCCACCGCCGACGAGCCGAGCAGCTCGGAGGATGGCAGATCCTACTACCAAGGAAGAAGAAGTTCTGGCTATAAGCGGGTGAGCTACCCTTCTCTTTGCTATTCGCACTAATTATAACTGCTAGCTTGCTACTGAATCTCAAATTGTTTGTTAGCCCAACGCTGACAAACATATTTTGTCCATAGTTTTCTGTCAAGTGGGATCTCCACGGACCACCCTTACCTGGTTATGGTAGTCCTCTTCAGGTACGACTCTAAGGGCAAGTGGGATGGACACCATTGTATCACGATGGAAGAAGCGCCTGCACAGATCTGCACTATATCTGGTATGGTTGCTGCTCTGCGTAATCCTGATGAATTATGGCCGAAGCAGACTACAAAGTTCAGCTTCATGGATGAATGTGGCATCATGGTTCCTCTAACGTGTGATAGTCAGCTAATTGGGTTGATGAAAAGGTATGCTTCGGCTTGCATGTTTGAGCTGAATTGTGATGTACTGGATGTGGAAGCTGCTGCAACTAGGAGTCGCCCTTCTATCCTTGGACAGGGTGGTTGCTCGAACCCAATTAGCTCCTGGTAAGCAAAGGTCTCTTGGGGTTCGCATGTTTGTGCTGAATTGTAATTTTTGTTTTATTTACTCTGTAGATATTGGGCAGTTATGCAACAGTCTTGTTTCTTTGACAGGAAGCACCGCAAGGTTAGAAACATGACTGTCGGGTCAGTCATTTTGCTGCCCGAAGAAATTAAAAATGAGTGGAAATATGATGCTGGGCATGATTCTGGTGCCCATTGTCCCGGCGATGCAGAGTACATGAAGCTAAGAAAATTGGCACCGAGGAAGAGGAAGAAGGCAGGAAATGAAGCAGCCAGTGGACGTGAATGCTTGGTACCCATGCTGCGGAAGAAGTCTACTGGCAATGAAGATGCATAGTAATGTGTTGAACTTGAACCTATATGTAATTCAGTTAAATTCTGGAGCTCTGTGTGTGGTACTTTCTAGGCAAAACAATCAACCCATGTTCTCTGAGTAAAATGTACCGCGACTTAGGGTTTGGAAACGCCCGAGTCAGTAGTTGAATCTGAAACTGTGATTTGCCACTACTATCTAAAAACACGCAGCAACGGTTCCACGATTGCTGAGGGGTAGGAGGTATCCAAATTCGATGGAATGTAAGTGGCACAGAAATAAATTATTTAAGCTGCCACACTGCATGAATCAACAACTTATTTCAGATGCTGCACAACGACATGGCAACATAAACAACAATGGCAACCGATAATGCCCAGATGAGGAGGAAATCGGTACCACTTTTTGGCCTAATCTTGAGCCCGTCTATCTCACCGCCTCTCTGCTCCTGCATCCTCTGCATCTGGCGAAGCTCCCGGATCTCCAGTAACCAGGTGTACGTGCTTCCACTTTATAAATTGTGGTTGTGCGATTTGCATGCGGCACAATCCATGTAGATTACGTTTAAACAAAACACCAATGTCAGAATACACTAGTAGAAAAGGGGTCTTTGGTCCACGGTCACATTCCCAATCCGGGACAGAGATCTAAATCGAGGCAGAAATTGATCTAAATCACAAATTCTTCCACAAATTAATCGAGATAGAGATCTAAATCGAGGCATTTCATTAATTCAACCACAAATTCTTCTAAACAAAGGTGCAATTTCACATCCTACATTAATTCAACCACTAGTCAACAATTTCACTTCCGCTACCACTGTCCTCCGAGCCGCTGACTTCCTCATCGTCGTCGGACGGAACCTCCACGGTTTCCGCATTGTTCGCGAGACGGAGCACCTCTCCGCGGCGAGCGGCGGCGATGACGGTGTACTTGGTCCGTCTAGGGACGGACCAGAACCTCTCCCGCCCTTCTCGGTTGCGGAGATCCCGGTGCACCACGCGCCCGTAAACGATGCGGTTACCAATCTTGGCCTTCCGCTCCTTCTTGAACAGTGTCGGCCAGTACGGGCTGGCCACCGCGTACCGGGGTAGCGCCCTCTTCCACGCGGGCATCTGGCGGCGGCACATCGGCACCCCCGCATAGCTGATGCGCCATCCGTGAGGCACCATCACGGCCGGCAGCACGAGGATGTCGAAGTGCGCGAACATCACCGCCTCGTAGAAGTTCAGCGCGGGCATCTCCATGGCGGCGCGGTGGAGATTGGAGAGGGAGCGAGGGGATGGACGACGAAGCAATGGCGTGTTGGAGATTGGAGAGGGCGAGGGGATGGATGACGAAGCGACGTGCTATGCGCCTCCTATTTGTACATGAGGATGATGAAGCGACGGGCAGAATATCCAAGGGGCATTGGTCAAACAAAAGGAAGTAGTGCAGAGTTAAGACAGATTAACGAGCGACCAATTTTTTTCCTCCCAGGACTCCAGGGCCAATAGTTCAGACTGCTAGGTCAACAAGTACAGCTATTACAACTTAAAAAGGCACGGAGCTTAAGCTAAACAGAACTAGTTATCACACATCTCCTTGATCTTCCTAATCTTAGCCCGATGCGCATCTTCCTGCGAGAGCAAGGATCGAATCGTCTACTCCTTCCTTTTGGCATCTTCCTTGCACTGCTTCAATTGTTTCTCTGCATTTTTCCTCATGCACTTGTCAATACTCGTAGTTGTGAACTGCAGGACTTTGGCCTGGTGAAGATCATTCCCTGCTTGAGTCAGTTCTTGCTCTGCTTTAGCCTTCAGGGCCAATGTCGTGTCCCTCTCCTTCTCGACTTTGCTAACCTTGTCTTGCACCCACCTGAGATCTCTCTTATTCTTGGTCGTGTCAACTGGTTCCCATAGCTTCATCTCAACACTGTCAAGAAGTGAGCTGAATACGGATTCTTTCAACTCAACAGTCATTTCCCATAGTTTGTTCAGCGTTTTCTGCATCGATTTGGGCCACTCTAGATCTACCCATTTGACAACACCGCAACTTCCACCTTGCATCATTGCACGATGTCCTTGACACCATATAAACCTCTTGCCTATGTTTCGTCCTTCGAACGCTACAAATTTAGCGGGCACATATCCATGTTTACATAGCAGAGGATTGTCTTCATCCGCTAAACCTTGATAGTCGGAGTCATACATCGTCTGGTTGGCCTAACACATCATACGCGCATGAGTAAACAGATTAGATCTAGCTCAAAAAATAGATAACTAGCCACAGATGATAGAGATGACACGACTCACATCGAAATCACCGTCCCTGTCGTCACGACACGTTTCCTCGCCATCTCCCCTTGAACCCATGGCGAGAGGGGGGTGGCTGCCAGAGAGGGGATTGGGATGGAGGCGTCGTCGGCTTGCGGCTACGGCAGGATGGGAGTGAACTGGGGAAAGTGGCTTCGAGGGGAAGGAAGAGAAGTACAGGGAGGAAGAGAAGTAATGGGGACATGACACTGGGATATGGCCCACTGAACTCGTGAGTCGTGACACTCGCAACAGGGGAGCGCCCGGTGTTGCCAGTTTGTCCAGAGCAAGCGTGGCCAATCATGCCGCAGAACAGCCTACTCGCGGATCGCTCTCACGAAGACCATCCCAATCGTTCAAGCGCCCCGATCAAACGGTATGTAACAATCATCAAGCGGAACAACTATGTTAGGGCGTGCCTTCTAGAAGACTCGGTCTAACGGTGGATCCATTGGGGGGCTAAGGTGAGGGCTCTCCTAAGGTTAGGATCCATATGTGGTTTATGAAAAGAACACACATCCAATGACACTAGTAGATCCTTATGTGGTTTGTGATAAGAACACACATGCAATCACACTGGGTGGATCCATATGTGGTTTATGAGAGGAACACACATGCAATGACACTGGTGACATGTGGTTTGTGAAAAGAACACACATGCAATGACTAACTGTGGTTAATGAAAAGAGCAGACATGCAATGACACTGGTGGATCCATGTGTGGTTTGTGAGAAGAACAAACATGCAATGACACTAGCTGTGGTTCATGAAAAGAACAGACATGCAATGACACCGGTGGATCCTTGTGTGCTTTGTGAGAAAAACAGACATGCAATGACTCTAGCTGTGGTTCATGAGAAGAACACACATGCAATGACACTGGTGGATCCATGTGTGGTTTGTGAGAAGAACAGACATGCAATGACTCTAGATGTGGTTCATGAGAAGAACACACATGCAATGACACTGGTGTATCCTTATGTGGTTTGTGAGAAGAACACACATGCAATGACTCTAGCTGTGGTTCATGAAAAAAACACATCCAATGACTCTAGCTGTGGTTCATGAGAAGAACACACATGCAATGACACTGTTGTATCCTTATGTTGTTTGCGAGAAGAACACACATGCAATGACTCTACCTGCGGTTCATGAAAAGAACACACATGCAATGACTCCAGTTGTTGTTAGTAAAAAGAACACACATGCAATGACACTGGTGAATCCATGTGTGGTCTCTGAAGAGAACACACATTTCAATGACACTGGTGGATCCATATGTGGTATGTGAAAAGAACACACATGCAATGACTCCATTTGTGGTATGTGAAAAGAACACACATGCAATGAGACTGGTGGATCCATGTGTGGTCTCTTATACATTTCAATGACACTAGTGGATCCAACTGCGGTATGTGAGAAGAACACACATGCAATGGCTGCAGTTGTTGTTAGTAAAAAGAACACACATGCAATGACACTAGTGGATCCATGTGTGGTCTCTGAACTGTAGCTATGGTTAATGAGAAGAACACACATGCAATGACACTGGTGGATCCATAGGTGTATTGTGAAAAGAACACACATGCAATGACACTAGTTGTTGTTAGTAAAAAGAGCACACATGCAATGACACTGGTGGATCCATGTGTGGTCTCTGAAGAGAACACACATTTCAATGACACTGGTGGATCCATATGTGGTATGTGAAAAGAATAGACATGCAATGACACCAGTTGTTGTTAGTAAAAAGAAAACACATGCAATGACACTGCTGTATCCTTTTGTGGTTTGTGAGAATAACATACATGCAATGACTCTAGATGTGGTTCATGAGAAGAACACACATGCAATGACACTGGTGGATTCATATGTGGTTTATGAGAAGAACACACATGCAATGACACTGGGTGCGGTTCATGAAAAGAACAGGCATGCAATGGCACTAGTGGATCCATATGTGGTTTGTGAGAAGAACAGAAATGCAATGACTCTAGTTGTGGTTCATGAGAGGAACACACATGCAATGAAACGGGGTGTGGTTCATGAGAAGAAAACACATGCAATGACACTAGTGGATCTATATGTGGTTTCTGAGAACAGACATGCAATGACTCTAGTTGTGTCTCATGAGAAGAACACACATGCAATGACACAGGTGTATCCTTATGTGGTTTGTGAGAAGAACACACATGCAATGACTATAGCTGTGGTTCATGAAAAGAACACACATCCAATGACTCTAGTTGTGTTTCATCAGAAGAATACACATGCAATGACACTGGTGGATTCATGTGTGGTTTGTGAGAGGAACAGAGATGCAATGACACTGGTGTGGTTCATGAAAAGAACACACAGGCAATGACACTGGTGGATCCATGTGTGGTCTCTGAAGAGAACACACATTTCAATGACATAGGTGGATTCATATGTGGAATGTGAGAAGAACACACATGCAATGACTCCAGTTGTTGTTAGTAAAAAGAATACACATACGATGACACTGGTGGATTCATGTGTGGTCTCTGAAGAGAACACACATTACAATGACACTGGTGGACTCCATTTGTGGTATGTGAAAAGAACACACATGCAATGACACTGGTGGATCCATGTGTGGTCTCTGAAGAGAACACACATTTCAATGACACTGGTGGATCCATATGTGGTATGTGAAAAGAACACACATGAAATGACTGCAGTTGTTGTTAGTAAAAAGAACACACATGCAATGACACTAGTGGATCCATGTGTGGTCTTTGAAGAGAACACACATGCAATGAATCTAGCTGTGGTTAATGAGAAGAACACACATTCAATGCCACTTGTGGATCCATAGGTGTATTTGTGAAAAGAACAGACATTCAATGACACGAGTTGTTGTTAGTAAAAAGAGTAGACATGCAATGACACTGGTGGATCCATGTGTGGTCTCTGAAGAGAACACACATTTCAATGACACAGGTGGATCCATATGTGGTATGTGAGAAGAACACACATGCAATGACTCCAGTTGTTGTTAGTAAAAATAACACACATACAATGACACTGGTGGATCCATGTGTGCTCTCTGAAGAGAACACGCATTTCAATGACACTCGTGGACTCCATTTGTGGTATCTGAAAAGAACACACATGCAATGACACTGGTGGATCCATGTGTGGTCTCTGAAGAGAACACACATTTCAATGACACTAGTGGATCCATATGTGGTATGTGAGAAGAACACACATGAAATGACTGCAGTTGTTGTTAGTAAAAAGAACACACATGCAATGACACTAGTGGATCCATGTGTGGTCTCTGAATAGAACACACATGCAATGACTCTAGTTGTGGTTAATGAGAAGAACTCACATGCAATGACACTGGTGGATCCATAGGTGGATTGTGAAAAGAAAACACATGCAATAACACCAGTTGTTGTTAGTAAAAAGAGCACACATGCAATAACACTGGTGGATCCATGTGTGGTCTCTGAAGAGAACACACATTTCAATGACACTGGTGGATCCATATGTGGTATGTGAAAAGAATAGACATGCAATGACAGCAATTGTTGTTAGTAAAAAGAAAACACATGCAATGACACTGGTATATCCTTATGTGGTTTGTGAGAATAACAGACATGCAATGACTCTAGAGTGGTTCATGAGAAGAACACACATGCAATGACACTGGTTGATCCATATGTTGTTTATGAGAAGAACACACATGCAGTGACACTGGGTGCGGTTCGTGAAAAGAACAGACATGCAATGGCACTGGGGGATCCATATGTGGTTTGTGAGAAGAACAGACATGCAATGACTCTAGCTGTGGTTCATGAGAGGAACACACATGCAATGACACTAGGTGTAGTTCATGAGAAGAAAACACATGCAATGACACTAAAGGATCCATGTGTGGTTTGTGAGAAGAACATACATGCAATGACTCTAGTTGTGGTTCATGAGAAGAACACATATGCAATGACACTGGTGGATCCATATGTGGTATGTGAGAAGAACACACATGAAATGACTGTAGTTGATGTTAGTAAAAAGAACACACATGCAATGACACTGGTGGATCCATGTGTGGTCTCTAAAGAGAGCACACATGCAATGACTCTAGCTGTGGTTAATAAGAAGAACACACATGCAATGACACTGGTGGATCCATAGGTGGATTGTGAAAAGAACACACATGCAATGACACCAGTTGTTGTTAGTAAAAAGAAAACACATGCAATGGCACTACTGTATCCTTATGTGGTCTGTGAGAAGAACACACATTACAATGACACTGGTGGATCCATATGTGGTATGTGAAATGAACACACATGAAATGACTGCAGTTTTTCTTAGTAAAAAGAACATACATGCAATGACACTGGTGGATCCATGTGTGGTTTGTGAAAAGAACACACATGCAATGACTCTAGTGGATCCTTATGTGGTTTGTGGAAAGAAAACACATGAAATGACACCAGTTAATCCATATGTGGTTTGTGGAAAGAACACACATACAATGACACTGGTGGATCCATATGTGGTTTGTGAAAAGAACACACATGCAATGACTCTAGTGCCGGTTTTAGTATAAGAACACACATACAATGACTCTAGTGGGTCCATATGTGGTTTGTGAAAAGAACAGACATGCAATGACTGTAGTGGATCCATATGTGGTTTGTGGAAAAGAACACACATGCAATGAACACTGGTGGATCCATAAGTGGTTTGTGGAAAGAACACACATGCAGTGAACACTGGTTGATACATATGTGATTTGTGAAAAGAACACACATGCAATGACTCTAGTGGGTCCATATGTGGTTCATGACAGGAACACACATGCAATGACATTGGCTGATCCATATGTGGTTTGTGACAATAACACACATGCAATGCCATTGGTGGATCCATGTGTGGTTTGTGAGAGGAACAAGTATGCAATGACACTAGTGGATCCTTATGTGGTCTTTGAGAAGAACACACATGCAATGACACCAGTTGTTGTTAGTAAAAAGAAAACACATGCAATGACACTGGTGTATCCTTATGTGGTTTGTGAGAATAACAGACATGCAATGACTCTAGATGTGGTTCATGAGAAGAACACACATGCAATGACACTGGTGGATCCATACGTGGTTTATGAGAAGAACACACATGCAATGACACTAGCTGTGGTTCATGAGAAGAACACACATGCATTGACTCTAGATGTGGTTCATGAGAAGAACACACATGGCATGACACTGGTGGATCCATATGTGGTTTATGAGAAGAACACACATGCAATGACACTGGGTGTGGTTCATGAAAAGAATAGACATGCAATGGCACTGGTGGATCCATAAGTGGTTTATGAGAAGAACATACATGCAATGACTCTAGCTGTGGTTCATGAAAAGAATAGACATCCAATGACACTAGTTGTGGTTCATGAGAGGAACACACATGCAATGCCACTGGGTGTGGTTCATGAGAACAAAACACATGCAATGACACTGGTGGATCCATGTGTGGTTTGTGAGAAGAACAGACATGCAATGACTCTAGATGTGGTTCATGAGAAGAACACACATGCAATGACATTGGTGTATCCTTATGTGGTTTGTGAGAAGAACACACATGCAATGACTCTAGTTATGGTTCATGAAAAGAACACACATCCAATGACTCTAGTTGTGGTTCATGAGAAGAACACACATGCAATGACACTGGTGTATCCTTATGTGGTTTGTGACAAGAACACACATGCAATGACTCTAGCTATGGTTCATGAAAAGAACACACATCCAATGACTCTAGCTGTGGTTCATGAGAAGGACACACATGCAATAAAACTGGTGGATCCATGTGTGGTTTGTGAGAGGAACAGACATGCAATGACACTGGGTGTAGTTTATGAAAAGAACACACATGCAATGACACTTGTGGATCCATGTGTGGTCTCTAAAGAGAACACATATTTCAATAACACAGGTGGATCCATATGTGGTATGTGAAATGAACACACATGCAATGACTCCATTTGTGGTATGTGAAAAGAACACACATGCAATGACACTGGTGGATCCATGTGTGGTCTCTAAAGAGAACACACATTTCAATGGCACTGGTGGATTCATATGTGGTATGTGAAAAAAACACATGAAATGACTTAAGTTGTTGTTAGTAAAAAGAAAACACATGCAATGACATTGGTGGATCCATGTGTGGTTTGTGAGAAGAACATACATGCAATGACTCTAGATGTGGTTCATGAGAAAAAACACATGCAATGACACTGGTGTATCCTTATGTGGTTTGTGAGAATAACAGACATGCAATGACTCTAGATGTGGTTCATGAGAAGAACACACATGCAATGACACTGGTGGAATCATATGTGGTTTATGAGAAGAACACACATGCAATGACACTGGGTGTGCTTCATGAAGAGAACAGACATGCAATGGCACTGGTGGATCCATATGTGGTTCGTGAGAAGAACAGATATGCAATGACTCTAGCTGTGGTTCATGAGAGGAACACACATGCAATGACACTAGGTGTGGTTCATGAGAAGAAAACACATGCAATGACACTGGTGGATCCATGTGTGGTTTGTGAGAAGAATAGACATGCAATGACTCTAGCTGTGGTTCATGAGAAGAACAGACATGCAATGACACTGTTGGATCCATATGTGGTATGTGAGAAGAACACACATGAAATGACTGCCTTTGTTGTTAGTAAAAAGAACACACATGCAATGACACTGGTGGATCCATGTGTAGTTTGTGAGAGGAACAGACATGCAATGACACTAGGTGTGGTTCATGAAAAGAACACACATGCAATGACTTTAGTGGGTCCATATGTGGTTTGTGAAAAGAACACACATGCAATGACTCTAGTGGATCCATATGTGGTTTGTGGAAAAAGAACACACATGCAATGAACACTGGTGGATCCATAAGTGGTTTGTGGAAAGAACACACATGTAGTGAACACTAGTTGATCCATATGTGATTTGTGAAAAGAACACACATGCAATGACTCTAGTGGGTCCATATGTGTCGTGGTGGTGTCACGGCAGATGCCATGGATAGGCTAAAGGTGGGGACTAATAAACGCTAGGGGAATCCAGGGAGGGATAGTGGAGTGATTCTCCACACAGTAGATTGTATTGCTTTCCTTTCAAGTTTACAAGTGCTCCTAGAGCTGTATTGGCGAGAGGAGGAAGAAGAAGCTCTCTTACTCTCACCTACAGTTCACCCCTAGAACCTTAGCCAAATCGGTATAGAAGAAAAACCCAACCCCCTCTACTGAAACCCTAGCCCTCCTTATATAGAGGCGGCTTGGTCTCTGCCTAGGGCATACGTGGAGGCATATTCCTAAGAATATGCCTCCTCTCAAAGTGGTAACCCGACCGGGGTGCTTTTCCCCCGCGTCACACATGTTTTAGCTACGTGAGCTTCTGCGGCGCCCGCGTCAGCCGACACAGGCGTCGTCACCCTTGTCGGCCATGACCCGGTGGTCCTGCCCTTGCTTGCTTCGCTCATGCAGTGCGTACCGGGCCTTCTTTTTGACCAGAGAGATTCCTTCCTTCTCCCAGAAGCTAAACGGGACCCGGATCATGGTACATCCGGCCACACCTGTTCCTGCATACAAGTTAGACAAGCACTTCCGACTTACTCCTTAAGTCGGCTGATATAATATTAGGCGACCCCTGGTCCGGGTTACTCCGTGATCCGGCCTGCCTTGAGGTGACCCGGCCAACATTCGCTTTGGCCTTGCCGAACCTCGACTAACTCGGCCTCTATACCCCGGAGTGACCTTACCCGGGGTTATCCCCCCAACATTAGTCCCCGAAGCTGGTGCGGTCTTAGCCGCCTTGGCCGCTAAGGCCACATCAGGTTCATTTATGTTCGAGCCTTGGACGTTATTTCCGATTTAGCTCTTTATCTCGGATTATGTGGATTTATGTTCCCTTCGCGTGTTCCAAGTTTTCACTTGTCGGCCGGGTTACCACTTCGACTCGGATCTCATGGATTTACGTTCCCTCTGCACATTCTAAGTTTTTACCTGCTGTCCAGGCTACCATGGCTCTATCCGGGCCTTGTTTCCTTCTTTCATATGCCAACCCATGTGGAGGTTAATCATTACGTTGTCTTATTTTAAGGGCCTGCACTGTGCGAGGGTCACATCACGCCTGCCTCCTTGTTTACTGCATTAGTGCGTCATGTCATGGGATCGCCTCTGCCCTGTGGCCCTCCGTGTGGCTCCTCACTGATTGGCTGAGGCAGGTGATACACGGCCACACCATGTGGCTCATTTGCAGGGCGCGATCCCACTCATCCTCTTAGGGGGTGGTTAAGTAGCGGAGGGGCGCACCCCTTAGGATTTTTTCCTCTTCTGCGCCCCTCTGCCCGTTGCTCTTCTTCTTCATATTCCTCGCGACCGCGCCGCCACCAGTGCTCCTAGCAGCAGCGCTGCCGCCGCACTTTTCCCCGTGCTTCTGCGTCGCAGCCACCGTTGCGCATCTCCCTCGCCATGGGTCCTCGCCAATCCAGGCCTCTGACCCCTGCCGCCGCTAGCGCCAGCGAGGGTAGTGAGTACGAGATGACGGAGGAGGAGCTCGTCGTCGCCGAGCAAGAAATGGAGGAGGACGTCGCTGCGGCAGACCGTGGCGCGTGGGTCGGATCATGGGTCTGTCAAGATGACCATGACTGGCTCTACCAGACCAGACGCATCCCTGCCAACGTCGTCGCTCGTCTCCCCTCCGCCGAACTGGCCCCCTCACCCAATCCGGGTGATTTCGTCGTGTTCTTGTCCCATTTCCAACGGGGGTTCGGCTTGCCGGTGAGCGACTTCTTCCGGGACTGGCTTAGCACCTACCACTTGCAGCCGCACCACCTTCCAGCCAACGCTATCAGTTCTCTCTCTGCTTTTGCTTCTACGATCGAGGGCTACACCGGACTGTGGCCCACGAAAGAGCTGTGGATACGGTTTTTCGGCCTTCGTCGTAACGTCATCCCCAACATCCAAGTCGAGTCGGAGGATAAGCAGCTCACCAAATTCGGAGCTGCGTCCATCTCACCCCGGAGGACTTCCGTTTTCCCCCGGGTCACCGGGCTTGACTCCTGCAAAGGATGGGCCCGGACCTTCTTCTATGTCCGGAACGCGGGCACTGAAGATTTGATTCGGTTGCTCCCCTATACTCCGGGTCCACCTAATCCGGAATTTTGGGAGGAGATCTCCAAGAAGCCCACGGCCCTGGCCAACCAGGTTAACAAGAGGTTCGTGGAACTGAACAAACTCGGATTGCGCAACGAGGATGCTATGATCACATTCATGCGCAACCGAATCTCTCCCCTCCAGAAGCGCACCCACAAGGTGTGCCATATGAGTTTCGGCGGCGACCCCAACCGAACCTCCTCCTTCGAGCTGAGAAACACGGAGATTTTTCGCTGGGTTAAGGCTCTCTTTACCACCCACAAGGATTTCTCCGCTGAATGGACGTGGGGAATTGAGCACTTCTGTCGTGACAGGCTCCCTCCCGCGGTAAGCTTCACGGGACAAACTTACTTCGGATTAAATATATGTCGGTTTCTGTTGTATTTTTGACTCTGTTCTTCATTCTTTTTCTCAGCTATTCCTTCAGCAAACCCTTGAGGACGACACAGATCTGACCCTTAAGTGGGCGCCGGACCGAGAAACCCCGGATGAGGAGGAGCCGGACCAGGAGATGTTTCTCCCTATGACCGACGCTACAAAACGACCCAGCGGTAAATTCTCTTCTCTTAGAGACTGGCCTGATGATGAGGATGACTCGGATGTTGACGTGATTGAACCTGTTGAGGCTGTCCCTCTTTCTTTTGCCTTTCCGGCATCAGCTAACCCTGGTGGGCATATCCATGAGGATCCTCCACTTGCCACGGACGAACCGGTTCCGGTGGCACCGAAGAAGAAACGCGGAGCCGCACCGAGTTCCTCCTCCGGACCTTCTCAGCCTGCAAAAAGGCGAAAGAAGGTCGGAGACAAAACTGCCTCCAAGCCGGCAGGCAAAGCCCCGGCACGAAGGGCTCGGAAACCCAAGGAGGCCCAAACCTCGGATGCGTAAGTCATTTTTCTTTCCGTAACCCACTTTTCCTCGCATTGTTGTAATTCCTCTTCTGACATTATTCTCTTCTGCAGGGCTCTGGTGGAGGTCCCTCAGAGTGGATCTAGCATCTCTTCACCGCTCCGATCTAGCCCTTCTCCCCTTCGTGACGACGAGTCACGTCCGCTGAGCCCTATTCCAGAGGGTTCCGTGGCTACTCCGGATCAGGAGTGGAACCTCGGAGCGGGAGGGATCGGTCCAGCCGAGGCGACGGCGTCCACAACTTCGGCATCGCCGCAACCAGCAGCCACCGAGTCTACCTCAACACCAGCACCGCCCCCAGCACCGGCAGCAGTTCTAGTACCAGCAACCGAATCAGCACCAGCACCCATTCCGGCACCAAGAAAATCAACCGCACCAACTTCTTCCGCCTCGTCCGAGTCATCTCAACCTCGGCGAGGAACTACCCCAGCAGCTCCTAAGGGGAAATCCGCTGCAGTTACTTCTTCTCAGCAAGCCAAGGGTAAAAAGGCTCCGGACGCTACCAAGTCAACATCCGTCGAGGCTGGGCAGCGAACCCTAGCGTCAATGCTTCCCAAGAAAGCTCCAGCAGCAAAGGATGCCCCTGCCGATCCAACTAACACGCAGCAAATGGTTCTGCATACTAGCCCAGCTCTTGCTTTGGTTGAGAGGAAAGAGGCGCATGTGAAGGGCTTGGTGGCGCCCCATATGCCCACTAGTGAGCGGTATCCTCCGAGCCTGAATGAGTTCGTCATGAACTGGAACAAGGCGGAGTTCGTCCACAACGACGATCTCCCGGAAAAGTTCGGCCCCGCAGAATTTTCTGCCCAAATGAACACAGCCGCCAAGGCAATTAACCTCGCGGGGCGGATGATGGAGGTATGTCGTTTCTCCTTGACATGCTGTAGATAATAACCATTATTCCCCGAGCCTCCGGTGGAGTAACCTATTACTCGGCTGGATGCTCATTAGAAAACTAACGTAGCTCTATGAGAACTTCGAATATGCACACACCTAGAGCCGGGTTAAGTTCCACTTGGCCCGGATCTTGCACACTTCGAATACGCACACACCTAGAGCCGGGTTAAGTTCCACTTGGACCGGATCTTGTACACTTCGAATATGCACATACCTAGAGCCGGGTTAAGTTCCACTTGGCCCGGATCTTGTACACTTTGAATATGCACACACCTAGAGCCGGGTTAAGTTCCACTTGGCCCGGATCTTGTACACTTCGAATATGCACACACCTAGAGCCGGGTTAAGTTCCACTTGGCCCGGATCTTGTACACTTCGAATATGCACACACCTAGAGCCGGGTTAAGTTCCACTTGGCCCGGATCTTGTACACTTCAAATATGCACACACCTAGAGCCGGGTTAAGTTCCACTTGGCCCGGATCTTGTACACTTCAAATATGCACACACCTAGAGCCGGGTTAAGTTCCACTTGGCCCGGATCTTGTACACTTCGAATATGCACACACCTAGAGCCGGGTTAAGTTCCACTTGGCCCTGATCTTGTACACTTCGAATATGCATCAAGCTAATTTAAGCTTCTGTACTTTTTTCAGGTGACCACCAATCGCCGGAGTGCTGAATTCCAACGCTTGCTTGATACCCACAAGATACTACGCGCAAAGCACGTTGCACTTATCGTGGAGCATGAAAAAAGGGGTAAGTTTCTCCCTTGGCGCTTCTCCGTTTTTCTTCATCTTCTTCTGCCGAACTAATCTCATCATTCGGTTTCTGCAGCTGGGGTGGAGGCTGAGAACAAGATCATGCGGAAGAACTTGGAGCAAATCAATGGTATGTCCTTTTTATCCGACCTTGTAGTGTTTTCCATTTCCCTTTCTCCTTGGCTCGACAAACATTCATTCCTCGGCTCCGCCGGGTCAACATACTATTTCAGCATCGCTTGAGGATAGTGTGCCCGTGCCTGATATGATGCTGCATTTTCTCGAACAAACAGGGCAGCATCAAGCCGAGCTGAAGAAAAAAGATGATGAGCTTCCTCTCCTCCGGTCCAAGGACAACGAAATTGCCAGGCTCCAGGCTGAGATGGAGAAGATGAAGGCCCAGCACCAAACCGAGCTCCAAAAGGTTGGCTAGAACTTCACAGAAGAGCGCGAGCGCCTTACTCTCTAGATCTCCAAGGACCAGGACCTACTCAAAGAATCCGACATCCAGCTTGGATCGGCAAACGCTGAGCTTGAGAAACTTCGCAAGAGACGCGATGACTGCATCAAGGAGTTGACCCGGATTCACAGCCACATTTCACGTAAGTTCCTTTCCCTTATCCAACATAATTCTCCGGGTTATTTCATATGTCTTTTCTTCAGCTTCTTCCTTTGCCTTGTTTCCAGGCCACTTTCCAGAGGGTACTCCTATTGCGAGCGCTGCTGTTGCCAATTTCCCCCGAGAGAGGGATACTCCCGTCGCTCTTGACGGTGAGAGCATTCCCTTAGACATGGAGGACCTATTGGTCAGCCTGTCATCTCGCGTGGAAATCATCAAGACCTACGACAAGGATCTCCTCGACGTTTCAGTCTGAGTTTTCAACACGTTCTGGCCCGGTGAGAGCGCTCCGAAGAGAATCACACTTCTTGCTGAAAAGCTGTCGGATATCGAGACCCGGCTCGACCTCTGGAGGGAGTCCGCTGGGCGTGCCGCAGCTGATACTATCCTTCACCACATACTCACATGGTATGAGAAGATCGACCTCAGCCTCCTTACACGCCGGCGCACCGGATCCAGATGGACTAATGACCCGGAGTGGGTAGCTCGGCGTCAGGCTTGCACCTACAGCCTCATCGAGTATTCTCCTATCCATGACTGGGTTGAAGGACCGAGCTTCCTAGAATCCGCTGGGGACGAGAATGCTGAAGACGGGTCGGATGAGGATGAGGAAGGCGATGCCTCAGATATTGAAGACAGCGAAGACGACGCCGAACTTCCTCCTCCTACTGCTCCTTAGGTCAAAAAAAAACTTGAAAATTTATCAGATCCCCGGTATGCCGTGTGCAACTGTATGTTGTGTATATGTGATATTTTGCTACTAAGTTCTTATGCCGGGTTAACTTGGGCGTAGTCCCCGAGTTTCTTTTTCTTGTTCGTCCGTTGGCTCGGATCGTGTCTACCTTGATTCGGTTTTCTGACTTACGAATCCGAGCTTCAAAAATCGTCTTAACAATACTAAGGAACTTTTAGACTTAGCTCAAAAAATAAAGTTGCATAATAACTTGAAAATAAATACAGGGTTAGTCCAAAAACCAAACGTTAGCTCGAATAAATTCGTTTCCTTAGTCGCTTTTCATGTGCTACGCAATTCCAAACTTGTTCTCTTGCTTGCCATGAAGCCAGTTCTTGTTGGACAGCAGCAAGTCAAAGAGTTGGGTTTTTGGTGCTCACACATTACTAATCCGGGTTAAGTAGAACAACTTATTCCAGCTAACGCACAAGAGACAACAACAATAATTATTAAGGCCGTCCCCGAGTTACTGCTCGAGGCGCTACTATTTCATTGATAATCTCATTGCCGACATACATACCGACATATGAGACGACTCAGATACATACACTTCTTAGCTAAGTATAGAAGGGATGAAGTAGTGCTACATTCCACGGTCGCTTAGATTCCTCTCCGGACCTGTCCGCCTTGTTCTTTTCCTGTGGCTTTGCATCTATAAGATAGTAAGAATCATTGTGCAATGCTTTGCTCACAATGAATGACCCTTCCCATGGGGGGATAATTTATGCATGCCAGTAGTATGTTGTACCAACAGGAGCACCAGATCGCCTTCTCGAAAGACTCGGGGGCACACTTTCGGGCTATGGTAGCGTCAGAGATTTTGCTGATATATGGCGGATCTGGACAGTTCCAGTTCTCTCGCTTCTTCCAGCAGATCAACATCATTTTGCCGGGCTTCTTGCACTTCGGCTTCTGTGTATTGGGTGACCCTAGGCGAATCATGCTCTATGTCGGCTGGTAATACAACTTCTGCCCCATATACCAGAAAAAACGGCGTATAGCCTGTTGATCGATTCGGAGTTGTTCTTAAACTCCACAGTACCGCTGGTAGTTCTTCTATCCAGCACCCCGCTGATCTTTGCAGCGGCTCAATTAGCCGAGGTTTTATCCCGGATAATACTAATCCGTTGGATCTTTCCACTTGTCCGTTCGATGAGGGGTGAGCTATCGAGGCTATGTCAAGTCGGATCTTCTTGTCCCGGCAGAAGCGCGCAAATGCTCCTTCCGCAAAATTTGTGCCATTGTCAGTTATGATACTGTGAGGATAACCGTATCTCAAGATAATGTCTTTGAGAAACGTTACGGCCGTAGCTCCATCACATTTTCTTATAGGCTTCACTTCAATCCATTTTGTAAACTTATCCACCATGACCAAAATGTGTGTCATGTTTCCCCTTGCTGGTTTGAACGGGCCAACCATATCCAAGAACCATACGGCAAATGGACACGTAATTGGTATGGTCTTGTGTTCCGACATTGGCATATGTGTCTTAGTAGCATATCTTTGACAACCATTGCATTTTCTCACCAGATCTTCTGCTTGTTCTAAGGCACTTGGCCAGTAGAACCCATGCCGGAATGCTTTTGCCACCAAGGCTCTGGATGAAGCATGATGCCCGCATTCTCCTTGGTGTATATCTCGGAGGATGTCAAGCCCTTCTTCTGGGTCAACGCATCGCTGGAGGACATTGGTTACACTCCATTTGTACAGCTCGGAATTGATAATTGTGTATGCTTTTGCTCTCCTCTGAGTTTGCCTGGCTAACACCTCCTCAGTGGGTAACGTTCCATCTTTCAAGAATTGGAATATAGGCAGTGCCCAAGCTGGTATCGCTCGTATAGGGAACACGTCCTCATCAATTTCCATCTGATTTACCGGCATAACTTCAGCCAGATCACGCTGAGCAGTCCTCGGGTCAAGCGAGGTAGTCCCCGGGTTTGCTGAGGCAGTCCTCGGGTCTCGCGTACCACCTCCCGTGTCAATGTCCATGGGCTCAGCTCCGGATTCCGTATCTTCTGGGACATAGATCGATTCGGTTCCTGGGGAGGGCCTGATAGATGGTTTTCTGAGGTGTTCCAATGCTACACCCGGTGGAATTGCCTGTCGGGTTGATCCGAGCTTCGATAGCATGTCGGCAGCCTCGTTTTCCACTCGAGGTACATGGTGAAATTCACACCCCTCAAAGTAACCAGATATCTTCTGCACATGAAACTTGTACAGTGCCATGTTTGGATCCAGGGCGTCCCACACTCCGGACACTTGCTGCACCACCAAATCCGAGTCGCCAAAGCATATTATCTGACGTATGCCAATCTCTTTTGCCACTTTGAGCCCATGCACAAGAGCCTCATACTCAGCGACATTGTTCGATGCCGCGAAATGGATCTGCAATATGTATTTTAGCTGGTCCTTCTTTGGCGAGGTAAGCACAACCCCGGCGCCTAATCCGGTTTTGGTTTTCGACCCGTCAAAGTGCATCCTCCAGTAGTTCGGATCTGGTGGCGGTGGTTCATATTGTACCTTGGCCCAATCCACAAAAAATTCCGCCACAGCTTGAGACTTGATTGCTTCTCTTCTGTCGTATTGGGGCGCATAAGGAGCTAGCTTGATTGCCCATTTTGCAATTCTGCCACTCGCATCCTTGTTACCCATTATCTCGAATATGGGAGCTTCACATAACACTTTGATGGGGTGCTCCTCAAAGTAATGCTTTAACTTCTTTGCCGCCATATAGACACCATATGCCACCTTTTGAAAGTGCGGGTAGTTCTGTTTTGAGGCAGACAATACCTCGCTCAAGTAATACACTGGCCTCTACACCGACTTACCCTCTTCATTGCGCTCTACTACCATCACTGCACTTACAACTCGGTTGGGTGCGGCTATGTAGAGCAACATTGGCTCCTTTGACAGTGAAGAGGCTAACACTGGTGCAGTGGCTAACATCTTTTTTAAGTGGACAAAGGCTTCATCGGCCTGTGCCATCCAAACAAACTTATCCGACTTTTTCATGAGTTGGTAGAGAGGTAGTGCCTTTTCTCCCAACCGACATACAAACCGACTCAACGATGCTAGGCACCCAGTGAACTTCTGGACATCGTTAAGACACTTCGGCAGCTCCATTCGTTCAATGGCCCGAATCTTAGTTGGATTAACTTCAATACCTCGGCTGGATACGAGAAATCCGAGTAATTTTCCAGCCGGGACACCGAAGGTACATTTTTCCGGGTTAAGCTTCATCCAGAACCTTCTCAAGTTTGCAAATGTCTGCCTGATGTCGTCAAGGAGCATTTTGCTTTCCTTGGTCTTGATAACAACATCATCCACGTATACTTGTAGGTTTTGACCTATTTGGTCGTGCAAACATTTTTGCATATATCTTTGGTACGTTGCACCTGCATTACGCAAACCAAACGGCATAGTGCGATAGCAATAAGCCCCGTACGGGGTGATAAACGCGGTCTTTATTTGATCATCCGGATTCAGAGGTATCTGGTGGAAACCAGAATATGCATCAATGAATGACAACAGTTCACATCCCGTGGTTGAGTCTATGACCTGATCTATCCTCGGCAGTGGAAATGGATCTTTTGGACACGCCTTATTCAGGTTCGTGTAATAGATACACATACGCCAAACCACTACCACATTCGGATCATCCTTCTTCTTTTCTACTAGCACCGGATTAGAGAGCCAATCCGGATACAGTACTTCCATGATAAATCCTGCTGCTAGCAATCGAGCTATCTCGTCTCCAATGACCTTTCTCCTATCCTCGGCGAAGCGGCGGAGAGGTTGCTTCACCGGCCTTGCTCCGGGTCTTACGTTCAAAGAGTGCTCGGCCAACTCCCTCGGAACACCTTGCAAATCCTGTGTGGACCAAGCAAAAATGTCCCGATTCTCACGGAGGAAGTTGACGAGCTCGCTTTCCTATTTATCAGTTAACCCGGCACCAATTGTTATGGTGCACTTCGGGAACATGTCATCAACTGGAACCTTCTTGGTGTCCTTTGCGGCTTGGAATGAAACGCTACCATGCGGGTTACTCAACGCCGGCATATACTGCTGCGTGGACTGAGATAATGCCGCCACCTCTTGGATTTTTCTTTTCTCTTGCGCAATCACGAGTGACTCGGCTAGGTTAGACCCGGCTGAGGCACACTCAATGGAACGTCGGAAATCTCCAGCAATGGTAATCACTCCATTTGGCCCGGGCAACTTCATCTTCAGATAACTGATGTGGCAGCTTGCCATGAACTTGTTCAATGCTGGTCTTCCGAGTAACGCGTGATACGCACTTTCCAAGTTCACCACCTCAAACTCTAGATTCTCAGTTCGGCAATTATCTCTCGTGCCGAATAGCACGTCAACCCAGACTTTGCCTATGGGCTCACAAGAAATGCCTGGTACAATACCATGGAAAGTTGTCCTTGTAGCCTGGAGCATGTTCTCCGAGATACCCAACTTGCGCATTGTATCCGCATACATGATGTTAATGCTACTGCCATTGTCAATCAGTACCTTGGAGAACCTCACATTGATGTTCGGTCCAATGAATGTCGGATCCAGCACTAGCGCATATGAACCTAGACTCGGCATAAGCTTAGGATGATCTTTGATGTTCTAGGTGATTTCCTGGTCCGACCAAGGCATGTACCTCGTCACTGCTAGCATTACCGCATTGACCTCCATATGTCGGCGCTGCAAGCTCTTTCTATCTGTTTCCTCAGTTGTGAACACACAATAGCTCTGGTGATGTTCTCTGTACTCATCCCTCCCCTTGTTTCTAGGGTACCTCTGATCCAGCTGGTGCTGATTTTCCACCTGATGCACTGCATCCCTTCTCTCATTGTTGTCATACCTCGGCGGAGGGGGAGGCAGCATTAGCTGTTGCGTGTTTGCTCCGGAGAGCAATTGCTGCCGGGGTAACTCCTGCCGAGGTTGATCATTCCGGGGTGCCTGAGCATTCCCCGAACCACCTTGTTCTATCTTACGCATCCACTCACATTGCCTCGTTGTGTGACCCGCCGGGCTATTCGGATTTGGTGTGTGAAACTTACACGGCTGGTCCAACATTGACTCATAGGTATACCTCGGACGGTCTTTCTTTTCTTGCCACTGTTTCTTTTGCTCCGACGTCCACGTTTTCTTGCCATCGTTTCTTGGAGTCCATTGCCCTCCAGTTTTCTGGCGCTGGTTGCTCCCTGCTCCGGGTTGATCTTGATTCACAGCTGCAACTTGTTGCGAACCATAGCGATGATCCGGTATATCATCTCTTCTTTTTCCTCTATAGTCATTCCTCCGAGATGACCCGACTCCATCCCTCTGATAGTATTCCTCGTTTGACACAAGCCTAGGTTGAGTCGGATCACCCAAAGCATACGAATCGGCAATCCGGATCATCTCTGCCAACGTAATTGGCATTTTCCTTTGCAACTTCATCCACAGCTTGCTGCCATACCTGCACCCTTGCGCAAACCACGCTATGGCCTGTGACTCTATGTCACACGAGTTTCTCACGATACAACACCGGGTCAAGAATTCACGGTCTGTTTCATTAGGTCTTTGCTTGCACATTGCTAGGGTCTGCGGCCTATTCGGCCTCTAATATGTACTTGAGAAGTTGCTGATAAACATTTCTTCAAAATCTATCCAGCAGTTGATGCTTCCGGGTGGTAAATTATTCAACCATACTCTGGCCGGACCTTCCAACATCTGGGGTACGTATCGTACAGCCCATCTCAAGTTGCCAATGGCAATTTTCACTTCCGTAGCATAGTTTATCAGCCAATCCTCCGGCTTGGTACTACCGTCATACGTCTTCGTGCCTCTGGGCAGCTGGAAGTTGGGTACCGGTGGCTCCTTCATGATCCGGGGTCCAAAGCACGCTGGACCCGGGGGACCTTGACATTCGATCTGTTCCGACCTATACAGGCGATCCGGTTTCAACCTGGCGTCATCCGGCATCAAATCCCTGCTTCCCAATCTTGACCTTATCACATGATAGTCCGGTCTTGGGTACCCCGCGTTCACCATCTGCGAATCACCGTTGTTGTATCGGTTTTGCTCTTGTGGCACACCTTTCTGTTGCATACCTCGGCTGGCGCTTTGCTCTTGCCTTGGTATATTCCGCTGCTGCGGTTGTCCTGCTCCTGCCGAGTTTCGCCGTCCGGCATTGCCATTGACAACATTCCCTTGACCGGCATTGCCTTGGTCGTGGTTATCTCGGCCAGCTTCACCTCGGCTCACACTTCGTCGATCATCATTTTTCCGTGCTTCTTTTGCTTTTCCTGCCCGCGTCGGGTCGTACAGGACGATCTGTTTGTTTCGTCTGGCCGAGGTTACTACCTCTTCTCTCCTTGGACCACCATGAGGAGACGATGCGGCTCCAGCGGATTTCTCCGGGTTACCCATCGCCGAATGGACGATTTTGGAAGCTCCAACTCTCTCTGGGTTAGCTCTGAGTAGCTCTTTGTTCTGTCTGTTCATGATCCGAACTAACTCGTTAACCCTATCTTGTTGTCTTTGACGGGCCTCACCCATCAGACCCTCTTACTCGGATGCAGCCGCATCCACTGCTCTGAGGTTCTTCGTCGGGGTACTATACTTCGGCAGCCCCACGGACAAACAGTTTTCCGATTCCTTGGCTCCATTATCACCTTATTTGTTCATCTCGCTCATGAGATTCCTCCCTTTTACTTTTATCGTATCAACTTTGTTTGCTTTTGCATACTCACGCAGCGTCATGTTCAACGACTGCTGAGCCGCGACTATTTTCTTTGCACCTTCTTGTATTTTTTGCCTAGTTTCCTCTAGCTCGGCCTGTGCCTGAGCCGGATCTACCACTGCTGCTACCGGGTTTGCCAAGCTATCCATAGCTTCTCTCAGTACGTTCTTGGGCCTCTCTAGTGGAGGTCCTCTACCTTTCCTCGGTGCCTTAGGCGTTACTTCCGGCTCCAGTGCTGGATCCTTGCTTGCGCCTGCACCCGGCGCAATCATCATCACTTCAGCACGGTCCGGGGAGCGAGTGATACGCGCCCCGTGAACCACGCTAAGTGGTGGTTCCCCTGCCTCGATGACGCGTCGCGGATGAACGCATGATACGTCCATAGCAACGTAGACCTTGTGCGCACCCAACTTGACGAAGAGGCCGTTGCACGGAAGTGGACGCGTGCCGAAGCAGCCAGCGTTGTCGCTGACGAAGTCCAGCGCTCCAAAGCGCTGAACGAGCCCGGAGACGATGCGTTCGTCGGTGCCGATGAGGTTTCTCGTCCGGATCTTCACCCCTGCTAGTGCTGCTAGCCCCATGGTGGGTGCCAACTGTCGTGGTGGTGTCACGGCAGATGCCATGGATAGGCTAAAGGTGGGGACTAATACACGCTAGGGGAATCCAGGGAGGGATAGTGGAGTGATTCTCCACACTGTAGATTGTATTGCTTTCCTTTCAAGTTTACAAGTGCTCCTAGAGCTGTATTGGCGAGAGGAGGAAGAAGAAGCTCTCTTACTCTCACCTACAGTTCACCCCTAGAACCTTAGCCAAATCGGTATAGAAGAAAAAACCAACCCCCTCTACTGAAACCCTAGCCCTCCTTATATAGAGGCGGCTTGGTCTCTGCCTAGGGCATACGTGGAGGCATATTCCTAAGAATATGCCTCCTCTCAAAGTGGTAACCCGACCGGGGTGCTTTTCCCCCGCGTCACACATACTTTAGCTACGTGAGCCTCTGCGGCGCCCGCGTCAGCTGACACGGACGTCGTCACCCTTGTCGGCCATGACCCGGTGGTCCTTCCCTTGCTTGCTTCGCTCATGCAGTGCGTATCGGGCCTTCTTTTTGACTAGAGAGATTCCTTCCTTCTCCCAGAAGCTAAGCGGGACCCGGATCATGGTAGATCTGGCCACACCTGTTCCTGCATACAAGTTAGACAAGCACTTCCGACTTACTCCTTAAGTCGGCTGATATAATGTTAGGCGACCCCCCTAGTCCGGGTTACTCCATGATCCGGCCTGCCTTGAGGTGACCCGGCCAGCATTCGCTTTGGCCTTGCCGAACCTCGGCTAACTCGGCCTCTATACCCCGGAGTGACCCTACCCGGGGTTATCCCCCCAACAATATGTGGTTCATGACAGGAACACACATGCAATGACATTGGTTGATCCATATGTGGTTTGTGACAATAACACACATGCAATGCCATTGGTGGATCCATGTGTGGTTTGTGAGAGGAACAAACATGCAATGACACTAGTGGATCCTTATGTGGTCTGTGAGAAGAACACACATTCAACAACACCAGTTGTTGTTAGTAAAAAGAAAACACATGCAATGACACTGGTGTATCCTTATGTGGTTTGTGAGAATAACAGACATGCAATGACTCTAGATGTGGTTCATGAGAAGAACACACATGCAATGACACTGGTGGATCCATACGTGGTTTATGAGAAGAACACACATGCAATGACACTAGCTGTGGTTCATGAGAAGAACACACATGCAATGACTCTAGATGTGGTTCACGAGAAGAACACACAAGCAATGACACTGGTGGATCCATATGTGGTTTATGAGAAGAACACACATGCAATGACACTGGGTGTGGTTCATGAAAAGAATAGACATGCAATGACATTGGTGGATCCATATGTGGTTTGTGAGAAGAACAGACATACAATGACTCTAGCTGTGGTTCTTGAAAAGAATACACATCCAATGACACTAGTTGTGGTTCATGAGAGGAACACACATGCAATGACACTGGGTGTGGTTCATGAGAAGAAAACACATGCAATGACACTGGTGGATCCATGTGTGGTTTGTGAGAAGAACAGACATGTAATGACTCTAGATGTGGTTCATGAGAAGAACACACATGCAATGAAACTGGTGTATCCTTATGTGGTTTGTGAGAAGAACACAAATGCAATGACTCTAGCTGTGCTTCATGAAAAGAACACACATCCAATGACTCTAGTTGTGGTTCATGAGAAGAACACACATGCAATGACACTGGTGTATCCTTATGTGGTTTGTGAGAAGAACACACATGCAATGACTCTAGCTGTGGTTCATGAAAAGAACACACATCCAATTACTCTAGTTGTGGTTCATGAGAAGAACACACATGCAATGACACTAGTGGATCCATGTGTGGTTTGTGAGAGGAACATACATGCAATGACACTGGGTGTGGTTCATGAAAAGAAAACACATGCAATGACACTGGTGGATCCATGTGTGGTCTATGAAGAGAACACACATTTCAATAACACAGGTGTATCCATATGTGGTATGTGAAAAGAACACACATGCAATGACTCCAATTTTTGTTGGTAAAAAGAACACACATGCAATGACACTGGTGGATCCATGTGTGGTCTCTGAAGAGAACACACATTTCAATGACACTGGTTGATCCATATGTGGTATGTGAAAAGAACACACATGCAATGACTCCATTTGTGGTTTGTGAAAAGAACACACATGCAATGACACTGGTGTATCCATGTGTGGTTTATGAAGATAACACACATTTCAATGACACTGGTGGATCCATATGTGGTATTGAAAAGAACACACATGAAATGACTGAAGTTGTTGTTAGTAAAACGAAAACACATGCAATGACACCGGTGGATCCATGTGTGGTTTGTGAGAAGAACTGACATGCAATGACTCTAGATGTGGTTCATGAGAAGAACACACATGCAATGACATTGGTGTATCCTTATGTGGTTTGTGAGAATAACCGGCATGCAATGACTCTAGATGTGGTTCATGAGAAGAAGACACATGCAATGAATCTAGTTGTGGTTAATGAGAAGAACACACATGCAATGACAGTGGGTGTGCTTCATGAAAACAACACACATGCAATGGCACTGGTGGATCCATATGTGGGTTGTGAGAGGAACAGACCTGCAATGACTCTAGTTGTGGTTCATGAGAGGAACACACATGCAATGACACTAGGTGTGGTTCATGAGAAGAAAACACATGCAATGACACTAGTGGATCCATGTGTGGTTTGTGAGAAGAACAGACATGCAATGACTCTAGATGTGGTTCATGAGAAGAACACACATGCAATGACACTGGTGGATCCATATGTGGTTTATGAGAAGAACACACATGCAATGACACTGGGTGTGGTTCATGAAAAGAACAGACATCCAATGGCACTGGTGGATCCATATGTCGTTTGTGAGAAGAACAGAATCTTCAATAACAAAGGTAGATCCATATGTGGTATGTGAAAATAACACACATGCAATGACTCTAGTTATTGTTAGTAAAAAGAACACACATGCAATAACACTGGTGGATCCATGTGTGGTCTCTGAAGAGAACACACATTTCAATGACACTGGTGGATCCATATGTGGTATGTGAAAAGAACACATGCAATGACACCAGTTGTTGTTAGTAAAAAGGAAACACATGCAATGGCACTGGTGTATCCTTATGTGGTCTGTGAGAAGAACACACATTTCAATGACACTAGTGGATCCATATGTGGTATGTCAAAAGAACACACATGAAATGACTGGAGTTGTTGTTAGTAAAAAGAACATACATGCAATGACACTGGTGTATCCATGTGTTGTGAAAATAACACACATGCAATGACTCTAGTGGATCCATATGTGGTTTGTGGAAAGAACACACATGCAATGACACCAGTTGAACCATATGTGGTTTGTGGAAAGAACACACATGCAATGACACTAGTGGATCCATATGTGGTTTGTGAAAAGAACACACATGCAATGACTTTAGTGCTTGTTTTAGTATAAGAACACACATGCAATGACTCTAGTGGGTCCATATGTGGTTTGTGAAAAGAACACACATGCAATGACTCTAGTGCATCCATATGTGGTTTGTGGAAAAGAACACACATGCAATGAACACTGGTGGATCCATAAGTGGTTTGTGGAAAGAACACACATGAAGTGAACACTGGTTGATCCATATGTGATTTGTGAAAAAAACACACATGCAATGACTCTAGTGGGTCCATACGTGGTTCATGACAGGAACACACATGCAATGACATTGGTTGATCCATATGTGGTTTGTGCTAATAACACACATGCAATGCCATTGGTGGATCCATGTGTGGTTTGTGAGAGGAACAGACATGCAATGACACTGGTGGATCCTTATGTGGTCTGTGAGAAGAACACACATGCAATGACACCAGTTGTTGTTAGTAAAAAGAAAACACATGCAATGACACTGGTGTATCCTTATGTGGTTTGTTAGAATAATAGACATGCAATGACTCTAGATGTGGTTCATGAGAAGAACACACATGCAATGACATTGGTGGATCCATACGTGGTTTATGAGAAGAACACACATGCAATGACACTAGATGTGGTTCATGAGAAGAACACACATGCAATGACTCTAGATGTGGTTCATGAGAAGAACACACATGCAATGACACTAGTGGATCCATATCTGGTTTATGAGAAGAACACACATGCAATGACACTGGGTGTGGTTCATGAAAAGAACAGACATGCAATGGCACTGGTGGATCCATATGTGGTTTGTGAGAAGAACAGACATGCAATGACACTGGTGGATCCATGTGTGGTCTTTGAAGAGAACATGCATTTCAATAACACAGGTGGATCCATATGTGGTATGTGAAAAGAACACACATGCAATGACTCCAGTTGTTTTTAGTAAAAAGAACAAACATGCAATGACACTAGTGTATCCATGTGTGGTCTCTGAAGAGAACACACATTTCAATGGCACTGGTGGATCCATATGTGGTATGTGAAAAGAACACACATGCAATGACTCCATTTGTGGTATGTGAAAAGAACACACATGCAATGACACTGGTGGATCCATGTGTGGTCTCTGAAGAGAACACACATTTCAATGACATGGGTGGATCCATATGTGGTATGTGAAAAGAACACACATGAAATGACTGAAGTTGTTGTTAGTAAAAAGAAAACACATGCAATGACACTGGTGGATCCATGTGTGGTTTGTGAGAAGAACAAACATGCAATGACTCTAGATGTGGTTCATGAGAAGAACACACATGCAATGACACTGGTGTATCCTTATGTGGTTGGTGAGAAGAACACACATGCAATGACTCTAGCTGTGGTTCATGAAAAGAACACACATCCAATGACTCTAGCTATGGTTCATGAGAATAACACACATGCAATGACACTGGTGGATCCATGTGTGGTTTATGAGAGGAACAAACATGCAATGACACTAGGTGTGGTTTCATGAAAAGAACACACATGCAATGACACTGGTGGATCCATGTGTGGACTGTAAAGTGAACACACATTTCAATGACACAGGTGGATCCATATGTGGTATGTGAGAAGAATACACATGCAATGACTCCAGTTGTTATTAAAAAGAACACACATGCAATGACACTGGTGGATCCATGTGTGGTCTCTAAAGAGAACACACATTTCAATGACACTGGTGGATCCTTCTATGGTTTGTGAAAAGAACACACATGCAATGACTCCAGTTGTTGTTAGTAAAAAGAACAGGCATGCAATGATACCGGTGGATCCATGTGTGGTTTGTGAGAAGAACACACATGCAATGACACCAGGTGTGGTTCATGAAAAGAATACACATCCAATGACACTAGTGGATCCTTATGTGGTTTGTGAGAAGAACACACATGCAATGACTCTGGGTGTGGTTCATGAGAAGAACACACATGCAATGACACTAGTGGATCCTTGTGTGGTTTGTGAGAAGAACAGACATGCAATGACACTGGGTGTGGTTCATGAAAAGAACACACATGCAATGACACTGTTCTATCCTTATGTGGTCTGTGAGAAGAATAGACATGCAATGACACTGGTGTATCCTTATGTGGTTTGTGAGAATAACAGACATGCAATGACTCTAGATGTGGTTCATGATAAGAACACACATGCAATGGCACTGGTCGATCCATATGTGGTTTATTTGAAGAACACACATGCAATGACACTTGGTGTGGTTCATGAAAAAAACAGACATGCAATGGCACTGGTGGATCCATATGTGGTTTGTGAGAAGAACAGACATTTCAATAACACAGGTGGATCCATATGTGGTATGTGAAAAGAACACACAAGCAATGACTCCAGTTGTTGTTAGTAAAAAAAACACATGCAATGACACTTGTGGATCCATGTGTGGTCTCTCAAGAGAACACACATTTCAATGACACTGGTGGATCCAGATGTGGTATGTGAAAAGAACACACATGCAATGTGGTGACTCATGTATTAATGAGCTCGTTGGGGAACCCCAAGAGGAAGGTATGATGAGCACAGCAGTAAATTTTTCCTCAGTATGAAACCAAGGTTATCAATCAAGTAGGAGCAAGGAAACACCCCAAAGGTATAGCTAGCTGAACGTTGGCAGGGCGCACTATCGGTGCCAGCAGCAACGTGGAGACCTGCACAACACAACCATAGAACTATGTCCCCAACTTGCGATGAGGTTGTCAATCTCACCGGTTTTGCTGAAAACAAAGGATTAAACGTATCGAATGGAAGGAAATAATAGTTTGCAGAAAGTAAACACAAAGTAGTAAACAGTTTGTAGATTGTATGTAAAAGAAAGGACCGGGGTCCATAGTTCACTAGAGGTGGCTCTCCTTAAGATAGATAACATGCTGGGTGAACAAATTACAGCGAGGTAATTGACAAACATCGAGAAAGCATACAAGCATATACTAATCATCTTGACTCCTTTGAGACTTGATTGGGCATTACAACATTATACATAGACCGTCATCCAACTGCATCTATGACTAATAATCCACCTTCAGGTTATCATCCGAACCCCCTCTAGTATTAAGTTGCAAGCAACAGATTATTGCTTTACGAATTGCGTGTAAACTAAACAATACGATTGTGCTATGAACAAAGGATTGTTGTTTTCTCCCTAGTAGCAACAACACATCTAGTACCTTAGAGATTTTTGTCGCTTCCTCAGATTACCATAGGCATGAACCCACTATCGAGCATAAATACTAACTCTTGGAGTTGCTAGCATCTACTTGGCCAAGATAGCTGCTAACAACGGAAAGCATGCAAGATCACAAATAACAAAGACATGATAGAATCAATAATCAATCTGAAATAGCATCTCAATATCCATCGAATCCCCGCAAACACATCATCCAGAATTACAAATAGATGATCTTGATCATGAATGGAGCTCACAAGATCTAGACATGAAAGAACAAAGGAGGAGAACCAGCCATCTAGCAACTACATGGACCCGTAGTCCAGAGATCAATTACTCACGCATCACACCGGAGGCTTGCATGATGATGAAGAAGGCCTCTAGGGTGAATTACCCTCTCCGGCAGGGTGCCGGGAAGAGCTTCAAATCCCTCCCGATCTAGAGATGGAGATGAAGGCGGATACAGACTCTTTCATGGAATTTTGATCGGGTACTTAGGGTTTCTGTATAAGAGGCAATATATAGGCGGAAGTAGAGGCCGAGGGGGTGCCTGGGGCGGCCAGGCCACCCCCTGGCGCGGGCCAGGCCTGGCCGCACGGCCAGGTGGTGTGGCCAGGCCCCAACCCCTCTCCGTCTCGTATTCTGGCTCCAAGTGTCCCTCGGTAAAATAGTGACTTTGGCTTTTGTCCCGTCCAATTCCGAGAATATTCATTTTCTGACTTCCTGAAACCAAAAACAGCAAAAAACAGGCAGCTGGCACTGTGGCTCTTGTTAATAGGTTAGTCCATGAAATCATATCAAAAGTACTCCAAAGTGTGGACAAAACACAAGAAAGTAGATATAACCAAGCATGGAACATCAAAAATTAGAGATACATTTGCAATGTATCAACATCCCCAAGCTTAACTCCTGCTCGTCCTCGAGTAGGTAAGTGATAAAAAGAAAGAATAATTTTTGAGGTGACATGCACCATCATAAACTTGATCAAAGTATTTGTAAAACATTCAAAGCTGGGATCATAGTACTTCAATCATAACATGAAAGACAAAGTTCTAGCAATAAGACAAAGAAACTATGATGCAACATGAAAAGGCACAAACAAAAGATTCATGAATAATAATGCTTTGCAAGACGTTTGTTTATTTCACATAAAGAAAACATACCATAATAGTATTCAGCTTGTCCCTCATAGAGTAGCAAATATAAATGCATAGGACACCTTCAAAGTTCATAAGAGTGACTAGATACAAATAGTTTAAAACAAGCAATATCAAGTTAAGCATCAATCAACTAGTCTTGGGACAATGCACATAGAACTAAGAATGGCCACTATGCTCTCAAAGTAGGTGCATAAAGGTAGAAGGTGGAGACTCAATATAATGGTGGAAGAAAGGCCTTCATAGAAGGAAATAGGGATTCAAGTCTCATAAAGAGCTTCCAAAAATTATGGTACTTAATAGCTTTCATCTCTGATTGCCCCTATCATAAGCATCTTGAAGTGATTAAGGTTAAACTAAAAAATCTATGGTGTACATGCTTGACGAAGTATAAGTTAGAAATCTCAAGTTTAGTCACCGGTTCTTGTCATCGTAAGTACATGTGTATAATAGAGAACCGCCAATGGGGTACCCCTTGACCGATGATACGGAAAAATCCCCATTTCAAAATGACAAGGCAAGCAGACAACGAGCATCTCAGCAATCTTCTTATTTACCATGGGAATATGGTGCTTTTTTCTCTCTTTCCTCTTTTCATAATCTCTCTTTTTTTCTCATTTTTCTCAATATAGGACTCCTTTTTTTATAAGAAGAATGCTTCATAGACAGCTCATTATGGTTACGCTGCAGGTTTCCACCATGTTAGCATGGATTAGACCAGCGGCCCAGGCGTTTCTCTAACACATATACATAACTCCATGGACTTACAAGCTCCCCTTTCATTTCACACCGACGACATCCATAGACAAAAGAGCATGATATCAACTAGGTACAAAGTACCCGTGCAATGTTGAAAGCGTTCCCCATGACAACATGGTTCCGCTAATCCCCAACAAATAAGTGCAAGCATATACAACATAGACGACACAATGGTTCAAGTTTATTAAGGGCAAGAAAAGTAAAGTATGCCATCAAGTTCGTGAGAGCTTTAATCACTAGTTTTCTCATAGCAAGTTTAATTTGGAAGGTAAACAAAAACATGAATATACTTGGAATAGCATATGCTAATAGGTAGGTATGGTGGACTCTTTGGAATAACTTGTTTTAGGGAGTTGGATGCATGAGTGGAACTCATAATTTGTTGCGGAGGCTAGCAAAAGACTGGGAGCGACAAACTAAGAGAGCAATAATGGCCATAATCATGCAGAGCGACAAAACATCATTGATCAAAGCATAAAGTGATACTACAAGTTGAAAACTAAAGGATCATACAGGCTTATGGTGACTTTGGATAGTCATAACATGGTGTGAGCATGCGCCAAGTCAACCCAAATAAAGCATCAAAGGAGAATACCACTATACTATGCTTTAATATGCTAAAACAACACATGATTAATCCAAGGAACATTAAGCAATCTCAATTGTTTATAACAAGTCATGCTACAACAAATAATACTAAGCATAAAGCCAAAACAATATCAAGCATGGCATGAAAAAGCATAGGTCACAGTAAAAAACAAGCTCTCTTTACCACTTAAGCATGAACTTTCCTACTTTTTTCCAAACCAAACCAAACTATTTGAAAACAAATGTATGAAAGAGGGGGTCCAACCAATTTATTCAGCAAACTAAGAAAACAAAGCAAACAAAAAACCAAAACAAAAACGAAAAAGAAGACGCTCCAAGAACAACACAACTGTGCATGAAACAATAAAAATGAAGCGTTTGGAAGAAACCTGGGATTTTTATTGATGAAGAGGGGGATGCCTTGGGCATCCCCAAGCTTTGACGCTTGTACTTCTAAGATATTTATTGGGGTGACACGCGTGGCATCCCCAAGCTTGAGATTTAGTCCATCCTTCATCTCATTATTCATTCCTTCCATACACCTAAAATTTTTCCTTCATACAAAACTTCACACAATCTTTATTAGCAACATTAGTTCACCCAAGATAATAAATCTTTAGGTTCAGTTCTAACACCAATAAAACTTCCATTAAAACACTAGCTATTGTAGCACTTCCCTCAAAAAGCTCAACTCCCCAAAAGAACTCAAAAAGGAACCAACAAAAAACAAATGCAGAAAATGGCAGAAATCTGTCAAAACAGACCAGCAGGTAAAGACAAATTGTTTCGAGGACCTTCTGTTGCTCAAATCAAAAGGTGTTGAACTAACGAAAGTTAGATAACAACCTGCGGTAGAAGCAAAAAAATCACGCCTCAAAAGGACGTACAGAGATTTTACATGAATTTTTACGGTGAAGCATAGAAATCTGTTTCAGGACAGCAACTTTCCCAATCATTACTTCTCTCTCATTAGAGGTTAATCTTGGCACAAAAAGCAAATAAAAAGGATAAGGAGCGGTTATTACTGAACTTCCAAGACTCATCTAAAACTTTTGGGTTATCTCCCAATAAGTACTTTTCTTTAACGCCTTTAAGTTAGGCATAAGAAGCAAGAAAAAGAATCAAGTGTTCTCAAATGAAGAAGCATTAAAACCAAATTTTGTTTTCATAGGAGAGGAAAAAGAAATCTTCTCTCTCTTCTTAGGGAAGTGTTCTATACCTTTCTTGAGTGGGAGTTGATATTTAATGGTGCCTTCTTTCATATCAATAATGGCACCGACAGTTCTAAGAAAAGGTCTTCCCAAAGTAATAGGACAAGAAGTATTGCATTCAACATCCAAAACATAGAAATCAACAGGGACATAGGCATTGTTAACCATAATAAGAACATCATTAAGACTCCCCATGAGTTTATTTTTGGCATTATCATCAAGTGGGACATTCAAATAACAATCTTCAAGTGGAGGCAAATCAAGCATATCATAAATCCTTCTAGGCATAATAGAAACACTACTATCAAGATCACATAAAGCTTTGAAATCAAAATCATTCACTTTTATATTAATGATGGGTTCCCAACCATCTTTTTGTTTTATAGGAATAGAAGCTTTATGTTTCATCTTTTCTTCTTTAATCTTTATGAGAGCATCAATAATGTGTTTTGTAAAGGCCATGTTCATAGTACTAGCATTAGGACTTTTAGCAAGCTTTTGTAGGAACTTAATAACTTCAGAGATATTACAACCATCAAGATCAAAATCAAAATTATCATCTAGAGTGGTGGAACTATTACTAGCCTTAACAGTACTGGTAGTGACAGTAGAAACACTAATGTTTCTACAATTTCATCTTCTCTTTCCCACTTAGCATGTAACTCAGCTAATAGTCTAACATTTTCATAAATCCTTTCTTGTATGGCATTAGTAGCTGCAAAGGGATTATCATTAGTTTCAGGTTTAGCAGCCATTTTATTCAAAGAAGATTGGGCTTCATCCAAAGATGCTATATTTCTTTCAGCATTAGAGAGTTTTTCCTCAATAGTTTTATTAAAAGTAGTTTGTTTACTAATAAAGTCTTTAAGCATAACTTCAAGTTCAGAGGGAGCACTCCTATTATTGTTGTAAGAATTTCCATAAGCATTACCATTGTTGGGAGGATATGGCTTATAATTATTGTTAACAAAATTATTACTATAAGCATTATTGCCAAAATTGTTATTTCTTATGAAGTTCACATCAACTTGCTCTTCTTGAGCAACCAAAGAGGCTAAAGGAACATTATTTGGATCAATATGGGCTTTCCCATTCACAAGCATAGACATAATAAGATCAATCTTATCACTCAAGGAGGAGGTTTCCTCAATAGAATTTACCTTCTTACCTTGTGGAGCTCTCTCAGTATGCCATTCGGAATAGTTAACCATCATATTATCCAGAAGCTTTGTTGCAGCACCCAAAGTAATGGTCATAAAGGTACCTCCAGCAGCAGAATCCAATAGGTTCCTTGAAGAATAGTTCAATCCTGCATAAAAAGTTTGGATGATCATTCAAGGAGTCAGTCCATGAGTGGGACAATTCTTTACCAAAGATTTCATTCTTTCCCAAGCTTGAGCAACATGTTCATTATCAGATTGTTTAAACTTCATTATTTCACTTCTCATAGATATAATCTTAGCAGGAGGATAGTATTTTCCAATGAAAGCATCTTTGCACTTAGTCCAAGAATCAATACTATTCCTAGTTAAGGAATTCAACCATTCTTTAGATTTTCCTCTCAAAGAGAAAGGAAACAATTTCAGCTTAATAATATCACCATCTATATCCCTATGATTTTGCATCTCACAAAGTTCAACATAGTTATTTAGATGGGCAGCACCATCTTCATTACCAATACCAGAAAATTGTTCTCTCATAACAAGGTTGAGTAAAGCAGGTTTAATCTCAAAGAAAGTAGCTTCAGGAACAGGTGGAGCAATAGGTGTGCTCATAAAATCATTGTTGTTGGTGCTAGTGAAGTCACACAACTTAGTGTTTTCAAGAGTAGTCATTTTTTTTTTTGATAAAGAAAGCAAACTTCTAAAACTATTTTTGTGTGTTTTTGATAAAGAAACAAGCAAACAAAACAAAAGTAAACTAAGCAAAACAAAAATAACAAAATAAAGAGATTGGTTATGAGGGACTCCCCTTGTGAAGATGTCTTTGACTCCCCAACAACGGCGCCAGAAAAAGTACTTGCTGACTCATGTATTAACAAGCTCGTTGGGGAACCCCAAGAGGAAGGTATGATGAGCACAACAGTAAGTTTTCCCTCAGTACGAAACTAATGTTATCAATCCAGTAGGATCAAGGAAACACCCCAAAGGTGTAGCTAGCTGAACGTTGGCAGGGCGCACTACCGGTGCCAGCAGCAACGTGGAGACCTGCACAACACAACCATAGAACTATGTCCCCAACTTGCGATGAGGTTGTCAATCTCACCGGTTTTGCTGAAAACAAAGGATTAAACGTATCGAATGGACGGAAGTAATAGTTTGCAAAAAGTAAACAAAAAGCAGTAAACAGTTTGTAGATTGTACGTAAAAGAAAGGACCGGGGTCCATAGTTCACTAGAGGTGTCTCTCCTTAAGATAGATAACATGTTGGGTGAACAAATTACAGCGGGGAAATTGACAAACATCGAGAAAGCATACAAGCATATACTAATCATCTTGACTCCTTTGAGACTTGATTGGGCATTACAACATTATACATAGACCGCCATCCAACTACACCTATGACTAATAATCCACCTTCAGGTTATCATCCGAACCCGCTCTAGTATTAAGTTGCAAGCAACAGATTATTGCTTTACGAATTGTGTGTAAAGTAAACAATACGATTGTTCTATGAACAAAGGATTGTTGTTTTCTCCCTAGTAGCAACAACACATCTAGTACCTTAAAGATTTCTGTCACTTCCCCAGATTACCAGAGGCATGAACCCACTATCGAGCATAAATACTAACTCTTGGAGTTGCTAGCATCTACTTGGCCAAGATAGCTACTAACAACGGAAAGCATGTAAGATTGATACACTGCAAATGTATCTATAATTTTTGATGTTCCACGCTTGGTTTTATCTACTTTCTTGTGTTTTGTCCACACTTTGGAGTACTTTTCATATGATTTCTTGGACTAACCAATTAACAAGAGCCACAGTGTGAGCTGCCTGTTTTCTGCTGTTTTTGGTTCCAGGAAGTCAGAAAATGAATATTCTCGGAATTGGACGGGACAAAAGCCAAAGTCAATATTTCACCGAGGGGAACACGGAGCCAGAAGATGAGACGGAGAGGGGCTAGGGGCCAGCCACACCATAGGGTGGCGTGGGTCCACCCTGGCCGCGCCGCCAGGTGGTGTGGGCCCCTCCGGCCTCCACCGACCTTGCCCTTTCGCCTATAAGAAGCCTCCCGATGCGAAAACCCTAAATAGTCAAGCCTCCAGCCACGAAAAGTTCCGCAGTGCCGCCACCACCGAAAGGGAGATTCGGGGGACAGAAAGTCTCTGTTCTGGCACCCTGCCAGGACAGGGAAGTGCCCCCGGATCCATCTCCATCGATCTCCACTGCCATCTCCATCACCATAGTTGATTCCCATGATGAGGAGGGAGTAGTTCTTCCTCGAGGCTAAGGGTTCTACCGGTAGCTATGTGTTAATCTCTCTATCTATGCATGATCATATTGTGATCATGAGCTTGTAATCTATAGATCTACCTTGCTACTCAAGTGCTTTAATAGATCTCTGCTCTCCCCATGTGTGTGAAAGTTACAGCGTGCACACCATGGTGGCACTTAGGCTAGAGATTACAAATACTTGTTATGAGTTATATTTGGAGTTGGATGTTTCTATGAAATTGTGGTGTTTGTTGGAACCATCTAGTGCTCAAGGTGACAGTGTGGGGTTCTCTAGATGGGAAAGGCTTACTTTGAGGTGTGATGTTCTAGCCCTACCATGGATTAGAGAGTCCAACCGGAGAGTAGTTCAGAGTAGTATCATAAAGAGAAGATATTTATATGAGAGTGTTCACTAGTGAAAGTATGATCCCTAGGCCTTGTTTGTAAGCATTGATACACCGTTTGCAATTAGATGTGTTACATGTTTGCTGGCTTCCTTCTTTATTTCAGTTTGCCTTTAGTATTTTCCCACGTTAACCACACGCCATCAAGCTATTTTCTATCACCGTTACCACTTATAATTATCTACACCACTTGTATTTCACTATCTCTTCGCCGAACTAGTGTACCTATACACCTGACAAGTGTATTGGGTGTGTTGGGGACACAAGAGACTTCTTGTATCTTGATTGCAGGATTGCTTGAGAGGGGATACCTTTGACCACTTCCTCCCTGAGTTCGATAAACCTTGGGTGATCCACTTAAGGGAAAACTTGCTGCTGTTCTACAAACCTCTGCACTTGTAGGCCCAACAACTGTCTACAAGAATTGAAGTGCGTAGACATCAAGCTATTTTCTGGCGCCGTTGCCGAGGAGGTAAGGTAAAAGGTATTCCCACCGGAGGATTAAAGAAGAAGAACCTCCCTCGGCAAACGCCTATTTTCTGGCACCGTTGCCAGGGAGGTAAGGTAAAAGGTACTCACATCCTCCGGTGTAAGTGCTCGAAGTTATTTCCTTTAGATTCTGCAATTTTGTCTTTTTGTTTCTTGTTTTCACTAGTTAGGCTTAATGGAAAACAACAAAAAAATTAGAGAGATTTATAGTATTTATCTTGAGTTAGGACATGAAGTGTTTGAAGAGAAAATTAAAAAACCTATGGAACTTTATTTACATGTTAATAGAAATGTTGTTAGTATAAATTCTTTGGACACCATTATTGCTAATGCTATGGAGAAGTCTAAGCTTGGGGAAGCTGGTTTTGATGAGCATGATATTTTTAGTCCCCCAAGCATGGAGGAGAAAATTTACTTTGATGATACTATGCCTCCAATATATGATGATTACAATGATGAATATGATATTTTCAGTCAACCTACTATTGAGGAGAAAATTAATGATTACAATATGCCTCCTATATTTGATGATTATGGTGATGAGAATAATAATGATAGCTATTTTGTTGAATTTGCTCCGACCACAATTAATAAGAATGACTATGCTTATGTGGAGAGTAATAATTATTATATGCATGTGGCTCATGATAAGAATGTTTTCTGTGATAGTTATATTTTTAATTTTATTCATGATCGTACTGAAAGTTAGTATGAGAGAGGGAAACATGGTTTTATGTGTCTCAACAATATTAAGTTTCCCCTCTTTATGTTGAAAATTTTGAATTTGCACTTGTTTTGCTTTCCTATGCTTGTTGCTTTGTGCTTTAATGACTTGTTTCTTTAAAAGACTCCTTTGCATAGGAAGTGGGTTAGACTTAAATGTGTTTTAAATTTGCTTCTTGATGCTCTCTTTTACTTCAATTCATATTTCTTATGTGAGCATCTTCTCAAACTATTAAGCCTAACTTAAAGTCATTAAAGAAAAGTACTTATTGGGAGATAACCCAAAAGTTTTAGATGAGTCTTGGAAGTTACTACTTCAATAATAACCGCTCCTTATCTTTTTTATTTTCTTTTTGTGCCAAGAGTAACCTCTAATAAGAGAGAAGTAATGATTGGGAAAGTTGCTGTCCCGAGACAGATTTTTGTGCTTCACCGTAAAAATTCGTGTAAAATCTCTGTATGTCATTTTGAGTCGTCAATTTTTGTGCTTCTGCCCCAGGTTGTTATCTAACTTTCGTTAGTTCAACACTTTTCGATTTGAGCAACAGAAGGTCTTCGAAAAAATTGGTTTTTACCTTCTGGTCTGTTTTGACAGATTTCTGCCATTATTTGCATTTGCTTCTTGTTGATTCCTCTTTGAGTTCTTTTGGGGAATTGAGCTTTTTAAGGGAAGTGCTACAGTAGCTTATGTTTTAATGGAAGTTTTATTGGTGTTGAAACTGAACCAAAAGACTTATTATCTTGATTGCACTAATGTTTCTAATAAAGATTGTGTGAAGTTTTGTATGAAGGAAAAATTTCAGGTGTATGGAAGGAATGAGTAATGCGATGAAGGATGGACTAAAGCTCAAGCTTGGGGATGCCACGCGTGTCACCCCAAGAAATATCCAAGAATTACAAGCGTCAAAGCTTGGGGATGCCCAACGCATCCCCCTCTTCATCAATAAAAATCCCAGGTTTCTTTCAAACGCTTCATTTTTATTGTTTAATGCACAGTTGTGTTGTTCTTGGAGCGTCTTCTTTTTCATTTTCATTTTGGTTTTTCGTTTGCTTGGTTTTCTTAGTTTGCTGAATAAATTGGTTGGACCCCCTCTTTCATACATTGGTTTTCAAATAGTTTGGTTTGGTTTGGAAAAGAGTAGGAAAGTTCATGCTTAAGTGGTAAAGAGAGCTTGTTTTTGACTGTGGCCTATGCTTTGTCATGCCATGCTTGATATTGTTTTGGATTTATGCTTAGTATTCTTTATTGTAGCATGACTTGTTATAAACAATTGAGATTGCTTAATGTGCCTTGGATGAATCATGCGTTGTTTTAGTATATTAAAGCATAGTATTGTGGTATTCTCCTTTGATGCTTTATTTGGGTTGACTTGGTGCATGCTCACACCATGTTATGACTATCCCAAGTCACTATAGCCTTTATGATCCTTTAGTTTTCAACTTGTAGTATCACTTTATGCTTTGATAAATGATGTTTTGTCGCTCTGCATGATTATGGCCATTACTGCTCTCTTAGTTTGTCGCTCCCAGTCTTTTGCTAGCCTCCGCAACAAAGTATGAGTTCCACTCATGCATCCAACTCCTTAAACCAAGTAATTCCAAAGAGTCCACCATACCTACCTACTAGCATATGCTATTCCAAGTATATTCATGTTTTTATCTACCTTCCGAATTAAACTTGTTATGAGAAAACTAGTGATTAAAGCTCTCACGAACTTGATGGCACACTTTACTTTTCTTGCCCTTAATAAACTTGAACCATTGTGTCTTCTATGTTGTATATGCTTGCACTTATTTGTTGGGGATTAGCAGAATCATGTTGTCATGGGGAACGCTTTCAACATTACACGGGTACTTTGTACCTAGTTGATATCATGCTCTTTTGTCTATGGATGCCGTCGGTGTGAAATGAAAGGGGATCTTGTAAGTCCATGGAGTTATGTATATGTGTTAGAGAAATGCCTAGGCCGCTGGTCTAATCCATGCTGACATGGTGGAAACCTGCAGCGTAACCATAATGAGATATCTATGAAGCATTCTTCTTATAAAAAAAGAGTCCTATATTGAGAAAAAAGAGAAAAAGGAAAAAAGAGATTATCAAAAGAGGAAAGAGAAAAAAAAGCACCAAATTCCCATGGTAAATAAGAAGATTGCTGAGATGCTCGTTGTCTGCTTGCCTTGTCATTTTGATATGGGGATTCTTCCGTATCATCGGGCAAGGGGTACCCCGTTGGCGGTTCTCTATGATACACATGTACTTACGATGACAAGAACTTACCGGTGACTAAACTTGAGTAGCATGAGGAGCGGCCCTCGTATTCAAGGGACATGAGATTTCTAACTTATACTTCGTCAAGCATGTACACCATAGTTTGTTCACTTTAACCTTAATCACTTCAAGATGCTTATGATAGGGGCAATGAGAGCTGAAAGCTATAAGTACCATAATTTTTGGAAGCTCTTTATGAAACTTGAATCTCTGCTTCCTTCTATGAAGGCCTTTCTTCCACCATTATATTGAGTCTCCACCTTCTATATTTATGCACCTACTTTGAGAGCATGGTGGCCATTCTTAGTTCTATGTGCATTGTCCCAAGACTTGTTGATTGATGCATAGCTTTGATATTTCTTATTTTAAACTATTTGTATCTAGTCACTCTTATGAACTTTGAAGGTGTCCTATGCATTTATATTTTCTACTCTATGAGGGACAAGCTGAATGCCACTATGCTATGTTTTCTTTTTGTGAAACAAACAAACGTCTTGCAAAGCATTGTTATTCATGATCTTTTGTTTGTGCCTTTTCATGTTGCATCATAGTTTATTTGTATTATTGCTAGAACTTTGTCTTTCATGTTATGATTGAAGTACTATGATCCCAACTTTGAATGTTTTACAAATACTTTGATCAAGTTTATAATGGTGCATGTCACCTCAAAAATTATTGTTTCTTTTTATCACTTACCTACTCGAGGACGAGCAGGAGTTAAGCTTGGGGATGTTGATACATTGCAAATGTATCTATAATTTTTGATGTTCCATGCTTGGTTTTATCTACTTTCTTGTGTTTTGTCCATACTTTGGAGTACTTTTCATATGATTTCTTGGACTAACCTATTAACAAGAGCCACAGTGTGAGTTACCTGTTTTCTGCTGTTTTTGGTTCCAGGAAGTCAGAAAATGTATATTCTCGGAATTGGACGGGACAAAAGCCAAAGTCAATATTTCACCGAGGGGAACACGGAGCCAGAAGATGAGACGGAGAGGGGCCAGGGGCCATCCACACCATAGGTTGGCGCGGGTCCACCCTGGCCGCGCCACCAGGTGGTGTGGGCCCGTCCGGCGTCCACCGACCTTGCCCTTTCGCTTATAAGAAGCCTCCTGATGCGAAAACCCTAAATAGTCAATCCTCCAGCCACGAAAAGTTCCACAGCGCCGCCACCACCGAAAGGGAGATTCGGGGGATAGAAAGTCTCTGTTCCAGCACCCTGCTAGGACGGGGAAGTGCCCCCGGATCCATCTCCATCGATCTCCACCGCCATCTCCATCACCATAGCTGATTCTCATGATGAGGAGGGAGTAGTTCTTCCTCGAGGCTAAGGGTTCTACCGGTAGCTATGTGTTCATCTCTCTATCTATGCATGATCATATTGTGATCATGAGCTTGTAATCTATAGATCTACCTTGCTACTCAAGTGCTTTAATAGATCTCTTCTCTCCCCATGTGTGTGAAAGTTACAGCGTGCACACCATGGTGGCACTTAGGCTAGAGATTACAAATACTTGTTATGTGTTATATTTGGAGTTGGATGTTTCTATGAAATTGTGGTGTTTGTTGGAACCATCTAGTGCTCAAGGTGACAGTGTGGGGTTCTCTAGATGGGAAAGGCTTACTTTGAGGTGTGCTGTTCTAGCCCTACCATGGATTAGAGAGTCCAACCGGAGAGTAGTTCAGAGTAGTATCATAAAGAGAAGATATTTATATGAGAGTGTTCACTAGTGAAAGTATGATCCCTAGGCCTTGTTTCTAAGCATTGATACACCGTTTGCAATTAGATCTGTTACATGTTTGCTGGCTTCCTTCTTTATTTCAGTTTGCCTTTAGTCTTTTCCCACGTCAACCACACGCCATCAAGCTATTTTCTATCACCATTACCACTTATAATTATCTATACCACTTGTATTTCACTATCTCTTCGCCGAACTAGTGTACCTATACACCTGACAAGTGTATTGGGTGTGTTGGGGACACAAGAGACTTCTTGTATCTTGATTGCAGGGTTGCTTGAGAGGGGATACCTTTGACCACTTCCTCCCTGAGTTCGATAAACCTTGGGTGATCCACTTAAGGGAAAACTTGTTGCTATTCTACAAACCTCTGCACCTGGAGGCCCAACAACTGTCTACAAGAATAGAAGTGCGTAGACATCAAAGATCACAAATAACAAAGACATGATAGAATCAATAATCAATCTGAAATAGCATCTCAATATCCATCGGATCCCCGCAAACACAACATGCAGAATTACAAATAGATGACCTTGATCATGAACGGAGCTCACAAGATCTAGACATTAAAGCACAAAGGAGGAGAGCCAGCCATCTAGCTACTACATGGACCCGTAGTCTAGAGATGAACTACTCACACATCACACCGGAGGCTTGCATGATGATGAAGAAGGCCTCCAGGGTGAATTCCCCTCTCCGGTAGGGTGCCGAGAAGAGCTTCAGATGCCTCCCGATCTAGGGATGGAGATGGCGGCAGCTATAGACTCTTTCGTGGAATTTTGATCGGGTACTTAGGGTTTCCGTATCAGAGGCAATATATAGGTGGAAGGAGAGGCTGAGGGGATGCCTGGGGTGGCTAGACCACCCCCTAGCACGGGCTAGGCCTGGCCGCGCGGCCAGGTGGTGTGGCCAGGCCCTAACCCCTCTCTGTCTCGTATTCTGGCTCCAAGTGTCCCCCGGTAAAATAGTAACTTTGGCTTTTGTCCCATCCAATTCCGAGAATATTCATTTTATGACTTCCTAAAACCAAAAACAGCAGAAAACAAGCAACTGGCACTGTGGCTCTTGTTAATAGGTTAGTCCAAGAAATCATATGAAAGGTACTCCAAAGTGTGGGCAAAACAAAAGAAAGTAGATAAAACCAAGCATGGAACATCAAAAATTATAGATACATTTGCAATGTATCAACATACCCAAGCTTAACTCCTGCTCGTCCTCAAGTAGGTAAGTGATAAAAAGAAAGAATAATTTTTGAGGTGACATGCACCATCATAAACTTGATCAAAGTATTTGTAAAACATTAAAAGCTGGGATCATAGTACTTCAATCATAACATGAGAGACAAAGTTCTAGCAATAAGACAAAGAAACTATGATGTAACATGAAAAGGCACAAACAAAAGATTTATTTCACATAAAGAAAACATAGCATAATAGTATTCATCTTGTCCCTCATAGAGTAGCAAATATAAATGCATAGGACACCTTCAAACTTCATAAGGGTGACTAGATACAAATAGTTTAAAACAAGCAATATCAAGTTAAGCATCAATCAACTAGTCTTGGGACAATGCACATAGAACTAAGAATGGCCACTATGCTCTCAAAGTAGGTGCATAAAGGTAGAAGGTGGAGACTCAATATAATGGTGGAAGAAAGGCCTTCATAAAAGGAAGTAGGGATTCAAGTCTCATAAAGAGCTTCCAAAAATTATGGTACTTAATAGCTTTCAGCTCTCATTGCCCCTATCATAAGCATCTTGAAGTGATTAAGGTTAAAGTGAAAAAACTATGGTGTACATGCTTGACGAAGTATAAGTTAGAAATCTCAAGTTTAGTCACCGGTAAGTTCTTGTCATCGTAAGTACATGTGTATCATAGAGAACCACCAATGGGGTACCCCTTGCCCGATGATATGGAAAAATCCCCATATCAAAATGACAAGGCAAGAATATAACAAGCGTCTCAGCAATCTTCTTATTTACCATGGGAATATGGTGCTTTTTTCTCTCTTTCCTCTGTTCATAATCTCTTTTTTTTCTCTTTTTTCTCAATATAGGACTCCTTTTTTATAAGAAGAATGCTTCATAGACAGCTCATTATGGTTACGCTGCAGGTTTCCACCATGTCAGCATGGATTAGACCAGTGGCCCAGCGACCAGTGGATCCATGTGTGGTCTCTGAAGAGAACACACATTTCAATGACATAGGTGGATCCATATGTGGTATGTGAGAAGAACACACATGCAATGGCTCCAGTTGTTGTTAGTAAAAAAGAACACACATGCAATGACACTGGTGGATCCATGTGTGGTCTCTGAAGAGAACACACATTTCAATGACACTGGTGGATCCTTATGTGGTCTGTAAGAAGAACACACATGCAATGACACCGGTTGTTGTTAGTAAAAAGAAAACACATGCAATGACACTGGTGTATCCTTATGTGGTCTGTGAGAAGAACACACATGCAATGACTCTAGTTGTGGTTCATGAAAAGAACAGACATGCAATGACACTGGTGGATCCATGTGTGGTTTGTGAGAAGAACACAGATGCAATGACTCTAGCTCTAGTTCATGAAAATAACACACTCCAATGAACTCTAGTGGATCTATCTTGGCATAATTTGATCTATGCCATGATGTATTTCATTGTACAAGACACTCACTTTCCATTTTTATACTACTCAGTTTTGCCCTTGGTTATTTGATACTACTCAGTTTTGCCCCCCTCTCTCTATCTTTCATAGAAGCCCAAACCTGTGCGCACCAACCGTTAATTCTGTGTGATCCAACGATGATCATTGCACACGTCATGGCCTTCACAGTACAGCGTGAGACAACACGGACGTCTCCCTCAGCGAGACTTCTACAAGAAGGAACACAATGCCATCCATGGAAAACGTCATCGAGCGATCATGTCATGTTTAATCAAGTCTGAAAAGCCTACTACTGCTACTACTACGCCACAACACATGCACCATCGAGTGCACGGTCGTCGATGAACAGCTGCAATTTATTGACACTTGATTTTAATAAGACATATCCCTTTTTTACGCAGCGGCTCTCAATCTCACTTCCAACTAGGCCCCACCGTAAGAAGCTTGCACGCGCTAGTCGGAGGCCGAACGTCTCTGGCTTCATTGAGTCACTCGCAGCCATCAACACATCCCTCTACCTGATCTATCACAACCCCACAAATCTCGCTGTACAGCCACCTACCTTCCCCTCTACATTTCGACTTTTAACTATCGCCAATTTTAGGGTCGTGTCAAACTTCGTACATAGAAATTGTGTGTGCGACCTTTGCATGTGGCTCAATACAGAACTGCCATGCATGGCTCGAGAAAAAAAACGTGTTGTACCGTGCGTGTGTCGCGGTGCACGGTGCAGTAAACTGCGCGGCGTGTTGCACGGTGGTGCAATGAAACGTGCCTTGCTTCCATCCACCTTAACTATAGAGCCCCTCTCCGCACACCCACTCCCACTCTTGCTCACTCTCCCCATGCAACCCTCTCCACCGTCCCACCAGCATCCGCAAACTCCCGAGAATACCCCGTCCGCGCCATCATCGCCTCCGAGGCCGCCGAAGAGGAGGCCCCCGTCTCCTCGCCGGTCCCCCTCGACGCGTTGAAAGCAGCTGCCGTCCCAGTCCAGGCCCTAGTTAAGGCATCGATGGCAGCCGTCGTTCCCGTCCAGGCCCCCGTCCCTCCTACCAATGCAGCCGCCAAAGAGGAGGCCCCTAGCCGGCGAGGAGGCCCCCGCCGGTCACAAGCAGATCAAGCACTTCTGGGGCACCTACGATCCAAATAAGACATCGCTCCGCTGAACCCCTTACGACATCGGCATCGACGACCCATGGTCAGAGGTAACTAGGGTTTGCTCCCCTCTCCTGGTTCTTCTACCGTTCCCATTGTTGGATGCTAGATCTTGGTTTATTAGGATTCGCTTGTTCGCATTTCGATTGCTCGATCTTTTTACATCATCTACTCCCCCATTTTCCTTTTCTTCCAATAGGTTTCCGGCAGCGACGTCTGCAGCGATGAGGAGTCCATGCACACAAGACTCGTCAGGTGCTGAGGAGGCTACGGGCCGGCCAGTACGACGCCTTCTTCAGGGGTGGCTACTGGCGCTGCCCCTTCTGCCGGGTGAGTCTTGCCGGCACTGTCTTCAACTACTTACTGAAGCATGCAGAGGCCCTGGGCTCTGGCATCCACAAAGGCGGCAAGCGCAAGACCGTGAACATCAACGCCTACATCGCTGAACACCGAGCTCTCAACATTCACCTCCGAAACCTCCAGCGGGTGGCCATCAAAGAGGGTCGCATGCCTCCAATCAGGCCCAAGGCCCCAAGATCAAGGGACTGGGCAGCAAGAAGTGGAGGAAGCGCCGGAGGGAGGAGGCGGAGGTGCGGGCACATGAGGGACGGGTTGGATGTGTCCTTGAATGTATTTGCATCTGCGGCGGTTGCTACTGCTAAGCAACTTATTTTGATTTTCTATATTTTGCTAGTATCCTATTTTTGGCTGAATGCATGAACCTCATTAAGCAACCTACTTTCTATCGCTATATCCTATTTAGCTGCGCACAGCTATATCTATATTTGTTTTGTTTTCTGAATGAATATATTCTGCCTAGTGTGATTTGCTTCTCTAGATTTGCTACCTGATCGGAGGTAAAAAGAGGTCCAAAAGGGAACGAATTATCAAAGAGAGAATCTTCTCTAGATTTGCTATCAATTTGGGCAAAATGAAACATATCTGTTTAGCGAGAGAGAAAAAGGGTACTCTTTCAAACTGCCAGTTAAGAAGCTACCATCTTGACGAGGCCTCATCTTGACGTCTCCCTCTACAAGAAGGAACATGATGTCGTCCATGGAAAAAGTCGTCGAGTGGTCATGTCATGTTTAATCTAGTCTGCAAAGGCTACTAATGCTACTACAACATAGGCACAGGGCAACAGGGTCATCGAGTGCACGGTTGTCGACGGGACGCTGCAATTTATTGCCACTTGATTTTAATAAGACATATCCCATTTTTACGCAACGCTCTCAATCTCACTTCCAACTGGGCCCTACCGCTAGTAACTTCCATAAGTCAAGGACCCCCCTCGAGTAGATCTAACTTTGCTAGAAATTGGTTCCACGCCACTTGCATGCAGTGGAATCGAGGTCTGCCATGAGCGTGTTTTCAATGCAGCTCTAAAGTGGAGATCGTGGCTGTTTTCCACTCGAGGACTATGAACGGTTCGGTGTTTATAACCACCTCGACCTTCTTCTTCCATGTGCTCGTGTCATTTTCCCCCAGTTTGTCTAATCCCAAGACCCCAATCTGCAATCTAGTCCCCCAGTCTGTCTAGTCCCATGTCCCTCGCTTGCACTACCTCCTTCCCCTAGTGCGCCATCAAGCGTACGCGTGGAGACGAGCTGGAGGTGAAGCCAGTTGAAGGCGCAACAGCAGATGGCTCGGTCGTCACCAAGCAGGCGGAGGCGTCTTCTCCGAGCACGAACGCCGCTCATCTCTGCGCCATCGAGGGTGCGAGCTCATCCGTCTAGCCAGTAGCTGTCTCCGCCGAGTAGTAGGTGGCCGACAACATCGTGGCCAACAACGTCGTGGCCGACAATGTCGTGGTGCCAGCGGTAGATCTGGATGGGGGGCAGGCGGCAGGCGGAGGCAATCCGGTGCTCTACATCAACGACCCCATCACCGTACAAGAAATCTTCGACGCAATCGCGGAGAATGACGAGTTTGAGGAGGAGGTCCATGATGAGGAGTCCGAGGTACTACATTGCTAGATTCTCTAGTTGCAGCCGCATATTTCACTGTTCATACATAGGATTTGCTCAATCGTGTACAGATTCTTTTGCTCTTGAAGTAGGGTAGTATATATATGGTTCGATCGGTCGATTGATGCATCTGCCATCTAGTCACAAAACCCGAATCCGTCTAGTCACAAAACCCCAATCTGCTCATCTGCCATCTAGTTGAGTTTGCTAGTTGAGTGTTGATTTCGATACACAGCATGCCTATAACATTAAATTTCTATTCCTTACTGAGCCCAATGATTCAATTTTGCCCCAAAATAGTGCAAGGGCATATGATGGTGTCATTTTCTTAGGGATGGTTAGTGAACCTGAGGCAGCAATACACATAAACAATATAGGTTGTGCTGTTGGTATTTTGGTTCTCCGACTCCATCGCTGAAAAAATGAGGCCCTAATTTTTTTCTCATATGGAACCTATATATAATCTTTGTATTGTTTCTGATCTATGAATGCATTGTATGATGCATATGTATATCCCTGAATATTGTTTTGTACGATTACATTTCATTTTCTTATTGTGGCCAATGATTCAAATTTGCCCCAAAGAGAGGCAGACACATTGGTGTCAGATTTTTTTAGGGACGAGTGAGCGAACCTGGGGCCATGTACAAGATCAATATAAGCCGTGCAATTGTTACTTGGTTCGCTTACGCCATCTCTGTAGAAACTTATGAGGCTGCAATCTTTATTCCACATTCATAGAACTATGATATTTGAATTATCTATTCCATGCATTCATAGTGTATAAGAATTACATTTTAGTTTGTCACCGAGACCGATGATTGAAATTTCCCCAAAAGAGTTCAAGGGGAGACACGTATGATGGTGTCGTGTTTTAGGGATGGGTTGGTGAACCTGAGGCAGCAATGCACACAAACAATATAGGTTGTGCTGTTGGTACTTTGGTTTTCCAACTCCATCTCTGAAACAAATTATAAGGCTCTTAATTTATTCTCATATGGAACTGTATATATGATCCTTGATTTGTTTCTGATCTTTTAATGATTGGTATGATGCATATGTATATGAATGGTTTTGATCATAAGTATTTTTAACATGTACCTGAAGATTAATTGTTTGGTTTTTATTTATAATTACAATGTTTAGGCTTGTTTTTGTACCTAACTATGTATATCCCTGACTATTGTTTTGTACGATTACATTTCAATTTCTTATTATGGCCAATGATTCAAATTTTCCCCAAAGAGAGGCAGACACATTGGTGTCAGGCTTTTTCAGGGTTGAGTAAGCGAACCAGGGCCATGTACAATATCAATATAAGTTGTGCAAGTGTTACTTGATTCGCTTACGCCATCCCTGTAGAAACCTATGAGGCTGTAATCTTTATTCTACATTCATAGAACTATGATATTTGAATTATCTATTCCATGCATTCATAGTGTATAAGAATTACATTTTAGTTTGTCACCGAGGCCGATGGTTGAAATTTCCCCAAAAGAGTTCAAGGGGAGACACGTATGATGGTGTCGTGTTTTAGAGATGGGTTGATGAACCTAAGGCAGCAATGCACACAAACAATATAGGTTGTGCTGTTGGTACTTTGATTCGCCAACTCCATCTCTGAAACAAATTATGAGGCCCTAGATTTATTCTCATATGGAACTACATATATGATCATAAGTATGATGCATATGTATATGAATGGTTTTGATCATAAGTATTTTTAACATGTACCTGAAGATCAATTGTTTAGTTTTCTATTTATAATTACAATATTTAGACTTGTTTTTGTACCTGACTATGTATGTCCCTGAATATTGTTTTGTACGATTACATTTCAATTTCTTATTGTGGCCAATGATTCAAATTTGTCCCAAAAGAGAGGCAGACACATTGGTGTCAGATTTTTTCAGGGATGAGTTAGTGAACCTGGGCCGATGTACAAGAACAGTATAGGTTGTGCAATTGTAACTTGGTTCACTCACGCCGTCCCTGAATAAACTTATGAGGCCGCAATCTTTATTCTACATACACTCTAATGCAATTATTTTTCATTGTGTTGAGATGAAATGATATATGAACCGATCAACTATTGCTGAGATGCTTTATCTTCGATATCCATGGATATATTGTATTACATATACATGTTGTCAATTCCTGAGTTGTAATACAATTCAATCATATGTATGATTTCTAAGTTATGTTCTTAAAATCAACAGGAGGATGATGATGATGAAGTGGACGATAGCAAGGTATCCAGGGACAACAAGAGCCGCTTCGTGCTGAGGCGGTTATGGTTTGGGCTAATCCGTTTCCACCGTAGAGGGAGACTGTTTTGCCCATTCTGTGGTAGAGCAATCAACGTGGACCTCGACAGCATGATCCAGCACGAGGAGGGCGTTGGCAGAGGTGGAGGCAAAAGCCATAGGCCGATTACCTTGGCGCGGCACGCAGCCTTTGGCAAATTCCTCCAAGAATATGTCAGGACTGGCATGTATCCCATCGACTAGGTTGTCGCTGCCTCCTGCTGATATGCCCCTGCCCTGCTAGGCGTCTCCATGTCCCGGCCTCATGCTGCCGCCCCTGCTTTTATTTTGTTTTAGTTAATTATTACCTGTGTGTGGCATGTAAGACAATATATCCGTGGTGTCTCTAGTGAACCTTCTATATTAATCTACTCCTTTATGTGGAGTGCCTTAAAATTTCTAGTGTTCAATTATATTACTGATCATGCTCATGCACACTACAAAATATTTCTAGTGCTCGATTATATTATAATTGCAAGGAATACATCAACAAGTTAAATTGGTCGAAATTTCGTATTGAAGTAACTAAATGATCTCACATTGGCGGTGGACGTTGGCATTAGCCGAAGACCTTGGAGCGGCACGCAGTCTTCAGCAAATTCCTTCCAGGTTCAACAACGGGTTGCCGCCGCCTAGCTCCGAATTCGCTTACAGGTCCAACATGATAGAACTTGAGCTACCACAGAGACCTCGGCAGAAGTGGCAGAATTGGTGCGGGTGTAACCACGACGACCATGAGCTCGGATTCTAGAGGAGGAAAACAGAACTGAGCATGGTCGACACTGTGACAGATCTCACCGGGAACCAATTCTTGTCCCTGCACCGTGCCATGGGTGCGTGCATGGTGAGGGCGAGCTCCGACTCGGGATGGGGAGGAGAGCGGGGCCGAGCAGGTTCGTCATGTCCCAGCTCTGTGCCATGGCCGCGACCATAGATTTCCGCTCCGGGGAAGAAGAAGACGCGTAATGGATGCAGGCGCCAATGCTGCAAGCCTACAGGGAGGAGAGCTGGGCTGAGCAGGTTCGTCCACGTCCCAGCTCCGCACCATGGCTGCGATGCCCCACAGATTCCTGCTCCGGGGAAGAAGAAGACGCGTAATGGATGCAGGCGCCAATGCTGCAAGCCTAATTGACACCTAAGCGACGGGAGCGACATAACAGCGAGAACTGACAGGGGGGCCCAACTTGACGGACGTTAGCCTGATATTTTGTATTGAAACGTAAAGTTGAATTCGTGCCGAAAAAGACCCTCTAAGTATTTGGCACACCAACTGTAGTCATCCCGGTTGATTTCAGGGAACTTGGGTACCGCGTTGCCTGGGCGCCCCAACTTTCGGGCCACAAAATGATATTCTCATCCCTTATGTCAGCCTCACATTAGAAGAATCGTGGGTATGATGGAATTTTTTCTTCTCTAGAGCTATCCTATTCTGAACTAGATAGCGTTGCTCGACGAATCTGCCATTTGCTCACGCTGCTGGGTCACCCATTTCAGCCTCTCATTACAAGAAATGTGTGCATGCTGAACTTTTTTCTCGCTCGCGCCTCCGTGTTTTGAACTGGCAACGTTGCTCGATGTAGCATCTGTATAAGGTCGCGCTGCTGGGTCCCACATATCAGCCTCTCTATAAATGAAACATGCATATGATGGACTTTTTTTTGGCCATGTCCGTTGTTTTGACCTTGGCAACTTGCTGGGTCCCAGATGCCAACCACCTCTATGCAGGAAACGTGTCTATGCTGGGTCCCAACTGACAGCCTCTATTTGAAAGAAACGTGTTTATGTTGGACTGCTATTTCGGGTCTCATATGTCAGCCTCAGAGTTCAAAAAATGCTCATAAAGGCCGAATTAAAAAGATTCTAGGCAAACTCGGGGCGGATGCCCTATTCGTCATGGCTTATATTCCATGGGCTCACTCCTAAATTGAATAGGCTATGGTCGGTGACCACAAGACCACAAAAAGACCGAATTAGAAGGTATTGGGTTATGCTTGGGGCTGATAGGATAATTTCATAGGCTATGCTTGGGCCTGCTGGGTCCGACATGTCAGCTTCTCTATAAGTGCAACGTGTGTATGATGGATTTTTTTTGGCCGCGTCCGCTGTTTTCACCGTGGTAGCCGTGTATGGTCGTACTACTGGGGCCCTTATGTCAGTCTCTCTTGCATGTTCTGGCTTGTGGGTCCCTGATGCAGCCTTGTATGTTTTGTCTGTGGGTCCTTGATGTGAGCCTCTCTGTACAAGTATTTAAACTTTTTTCAAACCCACCCTCAAAACAAACTCTAGGGATGCTGCATGCTACATGTCAGCCTCTCTGTAATGCGATATTGCTAGAAGAAAAAATGTAAACCCAATATACGATTCGAACAAAAGACCTTCAAATCAAATAAATGTAAACTGAGTGTGTTGTCACTAAAACAAAGATATTTATAGAATAAATATCATTAAACTTTTATTAGTACTAAAATTTATGTCTTAGTCTTCTTAAAAATATTTTGTGTGTCTATGTTTATCTCTTTTAAAATATAAAAGGGCAGCGGTCCTGGCATCTCAATTTATAAAATGCCACATAATAGAGTATTTTCTTAAAAACATGGTTAGGCAGAGTTTTGTATTTATTTTGAGAGGTGGGGGCAATGCCCAAAACGCCGAATTAAAAAGAGTTTGGCTATTCTACATAGGCTGCTCTACGTGGGTTATACTCCGTAGGCTATGCTCCATGGGCTTCATTCTCAAATTTTAGTTGGCCGTGCTCACCAGTCCCCTGACCCCTAAAAGGCCGAATTAATATGTTCTCGTCTATGCTCCATGGGCTACTTTCTCAAATTTCACTGGGCTATGGTCAGAAGTCCCCTGACCCCGAAAAGACTGAATAAAAATGTTCTGGCTAAAGAGAGGCCGAATGAGATATTAGATTTCTTCTCCTGTTTAATAAAAATTGCATTGTGATGTGCTCGGCTGGATTCGAAACAAAGACCTCGGAGAGGGAGGGGAAAAGCGATAATTCTATTTGGCAGCTATTCATGTCAAAATTCAGCAGTACAGAATAAGGTAGAAAAATTATCAACAGATTTGAAATTCATATTCATGAGCACTTGACCAATTCAGCAGCATTTCAAAAGTGACCAATTCAACAATACAGACAATGAAATACAAGAGCAGTATAGAGAGAACTAGTCTTTGTTTCAGCTCTAAAAACCTTGTCGCGCGATCAGTTTGTCCTTTTCACCAAACACACTTGACCATAGTAGCAAGCAAAACTAACGATCAAGTATGCTTTGAGTATCTTCTCACATCAATACCTGTGTGACCCCTGTATGCAACCCAAAATGTCCAAGTCTCATCTAGATTATGACACGGCCATGTACAAGGGCGACGAGCACGCGTCCGGTTCACATTCAGCAGGACATGAAAGATTTAGCAGCAATTTAAAGTGACCGATTCAACAGTGGCATAAATGACCAAAAGAATTGACAGATTTAGCAATGCCGATATTGAAATTCAATGGATGTACAACAATGCAGCAAAGCCAAGTTTCAAAAGGAAAGCGTGACCATGCATTTTCTCCACTCGATCTGAATAAGTTCCAGTACATAGGTATTACTAAAAAATAGATTAGCAGTAGCTGAACTCCATACAAAATACTTAGTAGAAGTGTAAAACTACAAGCTTACACTAAGCTAGGAAACACTACATGTCCCATCATATGTACTCGAAGAAACGAGAATCCTTCAGTGTGTCAAAGTGCTGGCTGGGCTACGCCCTTGATTTCCTGCCTGGGACACGTCTCTCGTTTCATTGTCGCATGTTGGCCTCTAGGTCAGCAGCATGCATGTAAAATTAATACGACAAACCAAGAAATTCGAGATCCTTAATTTCGGCAATTCCAATTACAAAGGGAATCTGTCACCAACATAAACTAGCTAATTAGTACAACATTACATGCACTCATAGTAGGATCATCACAAGAGGATTAAGATGTGCTATCTCACTAGTGAATCTTGTCCAACGACAGGTTCACTATTATGCCAGTAAAGCCGCGGCTTGGACAAAAAAGACGTGAGCACTTCCTGCACGGTGTTGGCCGGCGACGGCCTAATCGTTGTCTCGGATGACCTCTTTACTACAACCTAATTGAAACTAGCGAACAAGACCAATGACCAAAACCTCACCTCGTACCGCGGTGATTTGCACGTTGCCGACCTGACCGGCCTAACGGACAGGACCAAGTCCGTGCTATGCCTGTCAATTTGGGGGACGAACAACTTGCCCTCCTTCCCGATGTTGATGACCTCAGCTCTGAGCAAGCCCGGTGCACAAACTGGCATAGACGGGTCCCATTTTTTGGGGCTGTATCTGGGCACTGTCATCGAGTGGGCAGATATGAGGTTCTCGATGAACACTTTCTTGATGATGGTGAACTCACATCCTGGCTACGTGCAGACACACCGACGGTAGTTGCACGCGATCTTGTGGTCGTAGACGTCCTTGTAGGAGACCAAAGTCTGGCATATGTCGTTGGGGGCATCTACTACCTTTTCTTTCAGTGACTTGGTGGTACAGCTCCTTAGAGCATGCAGCCAGCTGGACGGCACTGGTAGTGTCCAGACTCTTAGCTATTTCGTTGAAGACGTCAACGCCAACCTTCGTCCAGACATTGTTTTGCCGTTTGGGCCTCGAATCCACAGCCATCACATCCAAATGATTGGGGGCAAGGACGGATCTACGTATGACTGTTGGGCTTATTTGGAGGAGAGGGGTGGCGGCCTGGAAGGATCGATGCTATGGGTGAGATGGCGAGAAAAATGTGTGAAGTGCACGCTCGAGAAGATCCAAATGTGGCCTCTCGTAGTTGGAAATGTCTCTTTGAAGTAGGGTTTTTTCCATGCTCCTTCGGTTGTCTTCTGTCGGGAGTACTGCATCGAGCACGCCGACTAGAGTTATGGAGTAGGGAGTACTATAGGTACTCTAGACTGGCATGCTGCCATGGAGTGTGCTCTCATCACATCTCAGTTATTAGAACTGAGAGATGATTCATTTACTACTTCCATTTTTATACTACTCCCTCCAGTTCGTATTCTAATGGCCTCAACTTTGTCTAGATTCACATTAGTTAGACAGAGCAGTTGTTAGTTGAGTCACTTACGTTTTTCGGTACTTCATAGTACGTACGAAAATACCAAGATGCTGAACCTCATATGAACTTTCTAGAAAGGTATCCCTTTGCAAAGATTGGCAAGCCTACTAAAATTGCTGAAACTTCTAGAAAGGCAAGAACCCTCGGCCTAAATTGCATCATGCTTGGTGAAATAACGACAGGTTCCCAGTTCATATTCAGTAGCATTTCAAAGTGATCGATTCAGCAATATAGACTCTGAAATTCAATAGCAGGACGACAAGAATCAATTCTTGTTTCAGCACTAAAAACCTTAGTGCGGGATTAGTCGCTTTTCTCCGAACACACTCGATCATCGGAGCAAGCAAAACTGGCCATCAAGCCTGCTTTTCTGTGCATACCTTCTACTCACATCAATGACTGTGTGACCCACATATGCAAACCAAAATACCCCAAGCCTCATCTAGATTGTGACAAGGCCATGTTTCAAAAGAACAGCAAGACCATCTACTACCCCTGATCTAAAAAAGTAGCAGTAAGTCAGTATTAGCTCTACAAAATACTTTAGTACTGTAATAAAAACGATAGAACATTTGACAGATTCACTACCATTTGAAAGATTCAGTAGCACTAAATAAAATAGAAAAATATCAATAGATTTCAAATACATAATCAGCAGCACTTGACAGATTCAACGACATTTCAAAGTGACCGATTTAGCAGTACAAAGAATGACCAAAAGAATTGACAGATTTAACAATGCAGATATTGAAATTCAATAGATGTAGCAAGGCCATAATTCAAAAGGACAGAGAGAACATATTCTGGCCATGTTCCAAAAGAAGAGCAAGACCATCTACTGGTCTTGATCTAAACAAGTACCATTAAATCACTATTAGTTTTAAAAAATACTTTAGTAATAGCAACAACAGAACATTCGACAGATTCACTACCATTTGAAAAAGATTTAGCAGCACTGAACAAAATACAAAAATATCAATAGATTCCAAATACATAATCAGCGGCACTTGACAGATTTAACAGCATTTCAAAGTGACTGATTTAGCAGTATAGATAATGACCAAAAAATTGGCAGATTTAACAATGCAGACACTAAAATTCAATAGATGTAGCAATGTCATAATTCAAACAGATAGAGAGAACATATTCTGGCCATGTTCCAAAAGAAGAGTAAGACCATCTATTAGTCTTGATCTAAACAAGTACCAATATATCACTATTAGTTCTAAAAAATACTTTAGTAATAGCAACAACAGAACATTCGACAGATTCAATGGCATTTGAAAGATTCAGCAGTACTGAATAAGATAGAAAAATATCATCAGATTCCCAGTTCATAATAAGCGACACTTGACAGATTTAGCACCATTTCAAAGTGACCGATTTAGCAGTACAAATAATGACCAAAGGAATTGACGGATTCAACAATGCAGACATTGAAATTCGGTAGATATAGCAAGGCCATGATTCAAAAGGAAAGAGATACCATATTATGCACTAGATCTGTTGGCCTGAACAAGTACCAGTACATAGGTATTACTCCTACAACAAAATAGATTAGCAGTAGCAGAACTCCATACAAAATACTCAGAACTATCTTAAGCTAGGAACCACATGTCCCAAAATGATAAGAAAAATCATGTCGAGGAGTACATGTGTTCAAGTTAGGATCATCACAAGAAGATAAAGATGTGTTAATCACTAAGAATCTTGTCGATACAAAGCTTGTATTCCACAGTGAACTCTGATGGTCGATTCCAACGACGAGCGACCAGATTAGACCGACAAATCGACAAAGAGCAAGTGGCTTTAGATTTCACATAGAACACCTTCGCACACAAGCCATTTGGATGTGCAGACCTCAACTTCACCATGAATTGCAGCGACACGCGTGCCGTCGTCCTGCCGCATACGGCGGATATCAAGATGACATCATCACGCCCGTCAAATAGCACGTAGAACACCGTGTCATCGAACCCGGTTAGCCCGATATCTACATTTTGCGAGCCCAGTGCCGACACCGGCTTAGAGATGTACCAGCCTTTCCTACCATAGTGTAAAATGTGCAACCTCATGGCATGGGCTTCTCTGAGGTGGGAGTGAAGCACAAACGGAATTGCAGCAACCTCGCAGCCAGGCACTATGCAGGTCCATTGGACTGCATCAGCGAGCATTGAACATGAAGAAATATTTGGCTGGACAGTCCATACCAATTGGGTGTGTCACCAACATAAAGTAATTAATTAGTACGACATTACATATATTCATATTAGGATCATGACAAGAAGATTTATATGTGTTAACTCACTCTCGGTTGATATTCTTGTAATCCAGGGGGAATTCCGAAAACATCTTCAGAAGCTCGCAGGTAATGCCACGGTTTCAACAGGTACGACATGAGCCCTTTCAGCACGACTTCAACCAACGAAGGCCTGCTCGTCTGCTCAAATGTCGCTGCCATTTTGACCAAATGGAGCTTATTCCATGACGGCAGCGACCATAACATCACCTTGTACCGTGGCGATTCACACGCCGCCGACCTGACGTACCTATCAGATAGGAAGATGTTCGTGGTGTACCTTCCAATTAGGGCGACAAACTCTGTGCCCTCTTTCCTGATGCCGATGATCTCAGGTGCGTGCACCTGGTTAGTCGGGTACCGGTGCTTGTTGGAGTAGGTCACTTTGGGCAAATAGTACATCTTGTGGGCAAGTTTCAAGTGGTCAAAGAGCTCATGCACAGTCAATGGCTGGGTGACAAACTCGCATCCTTGCTCTATGCAGGCTGCGCATAGGGTGTAGCAGCACTGGATCTTGTGCGTGTAGACGTCATTGTAGGACACCAATGAACAACAGCAGTCGTTGGGGAACCTGCTACCTTTTCCGCCAGCGACCTGGCGGTACAGCTCCTTGGAGCATGTGGCTAGCCTAACAGCGCCGATAGTGTCCAGACGCATAGTGATTTCGTTGAAGACGTTGTCGTCGACCTTGCTCCAGCCGCAGTGCCACGGGTTGCACCTCGAATCCGCCATCCCGTCCGGACGGATTGGGGGCGTGGGTGGATGTATGTAGAGTTGTTGGTGGTTTTTGGAGGAGAGGGCTGGTGGCCGGGAGGGAGTGATGCAACATGCAAGATGGGGACTAAAATGTGTGAAGCGCGCGCCAGAGAAACGGCCAAGCGGCGTCGGCGAGTGGGGATAAACTAAACGGAGATGGGGAAGATAGGATGGCTCTTTGAAAGAGGTTTTTTCTTTTCTTCTGCTTTAAGAAGCGGCTGCATCGAGGACGTCAGCTAGCGTGAATGCATGTAAAATGCGTCCCTGTGCAATAAATTAAACATATCACTTCTTAGCGCAGTACATTCTCGTCACGTCGGTGGAGTACTATTTACAACTTCTATTTTCATACTAGTATTAGGGCATCACCTATGGTAGCAGAATTTATCTATAAGCTCGGAAGTTTTAACAAAAAGCTTTTCAATAGTTTTCGATGTACTGAATTCCTGGTTAGCTTAAAAAAATTTTGGAAAATTTTAAGAGCAATCTATCTATCGTGCTTACTTGTAGTTAAAATTTGACACGGTCGGTGGGAGTACGTTTTACATCGAAGACCTCAAAAAAGAGAAAATTACATAGAGGTCCATAAACTTAGCACAAAGGGCCCTAAAGTTAAGCAAGGAAAAGCACTTGGGTCCTTCTCGAGCGAGAAACTGAGCCATACCCTTCGTACTACTGTACTTGCTTCACACAAACACACAAAACGCTCCTCACACTTTCGAACCAGCATGGTGGGGGCGTTCTTGGTGCTTCCTCTTTACAGGGTGTGAAATGGAACGACAATGCAGGTCGACGCACGTGGGCAGTGCCACGTTGTAGACGAGGGAGAGATCAGCGGGCCAGGGTATGTGTGGATGGTGATGAGGCAGGAAAGGAGAGAGAAAACACAATTTGTTTTGCGTGCATATATATAGTATAGGTCCTGAAATTTTGACAAGAGGTTCAACTTCTTGCTAAGATTCTACATCTTGACAACTTAACGAAATTAGGTCAAACTTGAGATAGAAGTAAGTGTGATAGATATCTCTTGGATTAATTGTCTTTTTGGAATGTAGATGGGTGCATCTTATTTTAGTAAACGATGTTCTCGGTGTGAGTTTCCAACTATTAGGAAAGAACATTCTCAATTTTCCCATGTTTTGCAAATTTTAAAACTTCCTAGCTAACTCTGCCGACTTGAATGAGACTCTATGCCAATTTATCGAAATTAGGTCAAATTTGAACTACAAGTAAATTGTAGATTGCTTTGGAAGTTCTACGAAAAAGCTTTTCGGTGGTTTTCGATGTACTGAATTCCTAGTTAGAGCTTCAAAAGTTTGTTGGGACATTTTAAGAGGAATCTATCTATCGCACTTACTAGTAGTTAAAATTTGATATGGATGGTGGGAGAAAGTACGATTTGCCTCAAAGACCTAAAAACATTTACATAGAGGTCCATAAATTTAGCATAAAGGGCCCTAAAGTTAAGCAAGGAAAAGCAGTCGGGTCCTTCTCTAGAGAGCAAATTAGCCATATACCCTTCGTACTAGTGTACTTGCTTCACACACACACAAAACGCTCCTCACACTTTCAAACGAGCGTGCTGGGGTGTGCTTGGTGCTTCCTCTTTATAAGGTGTGAAACGGAAACGACAAGGCAGGTCGACGCACGTGGGCAGCACCACGTTGTGGATGATGGAGAGGTCAGCCAGTCGGGGTGTGTGTGGATGGTGATGAGGCAGTGTGAAGGAGAGAGAACACACAACTTGTTTTGCATGCATATATATAGTAAAGGTCCTGAAATTTGGACAAGAGGTTCAACTTCTTGCTAAGACTCTACATATGGAGAACTTAATGAAATTAGGTCAAACTTTAGCTCCAAGTAAGTGTGATAGATAACTCTTGGATCAATTGTCTTTTTGAAGGTAGATGGGTGCATCTTCTTTTAGTAAACGATGTAGTCGGTGTGAGTTTCCAACTATCAGGAAAGAACATTCTTTATTTTCCCATGTTTTGTGAATTTTAAAACTAGCTAACTCTACCGACTTGAATGAGACTATGTGCCAATTTATCGAAATTAGGTAAAATTTGAACTATAAGTAAATTGAGGTTTCTTTGGAAGTTTTACAAAAAAGCTTTTTTGGTGGTTTTCGATGTACTAAATTCCTGGTTAGCTTCAAAACTTTTTTGGAAATTTTTTAGAGGAAACTATCTATCGTGTTTACTTGTAGTTAAAATTTGACACGATCGGTGGGAGTACGGTTTAGATCGAAGACCTCAGAAAGAGAAAATTACATGTAGAGGTCCATAAATTTAGCACAAAGGGCCCTAAAGTTAAGCAAGGAAAAGCAGGTGGGTCCTTATCGAGCGAGAAACTGAGCCATACCCTTCACACTACTATACTCGCTTTACACAAAAAAGCTCCTCACACTTTCGAACCAACGTGATGGGGGATGTGCTTGGTGCTTCCTCTTTGTAGGGTGTGAAATGGAATGACAAGGTAGATCGACACACGTGGGCAGCGCCACATTGTGGACGAGGGAGAGATTAACCGACCGGGGTGTGCACGGATGGCGATGAGGTAGTGAAGGAGAGAGAAAACATAATTTGTTTTGCGTGCATATATATAGTAAAGGTCCTGAAATTTTGACAACACGTTCAACTTCTTGCTAAGAAATTGCATCTTGACAACTTAACGAAATTAGGTCAAACTTGAGCTACAAGTTAGCATGATAGATTTCTCTTGGATTAATTGTTTTTTCGAAGGTAGATGGGTTCATCTTCTTTTAGTAAACAATGTCGTCGGTGTGAGTTTGCCAACTTTCAGGAAAGAACATTCTCGATATTCCCATGTTTTGCAAATTTTAAAACTTCCTAGCCAACTCTGCTAACTTCAATGAGACTATGTGCCAATTTATCAAAATTAGGTCAAATTTGAACTACAGGTAAATTTTCGGTTGCTTTGGAAGTTTTACGAAAAAGCTTTTCGGTGGTTTTCGACGTACTGAATTCCCAAAAGTTTTTTGGAAAAATTTAAGAGGAATCTATGTATCGCGCTTACTAGTAGTTAAAATTTGACACGGTCGGTGGGAGCAAGTACGGTTTACATCGAAGACCTCAAAAAAGAGAAAAATACATAGAGGTCCATAAATTTAGCACGAAGGGTCCTAATGTTAAGCAAGGAAAAGCAGTCGGGTCCTTCTCGAGCGAGCAACTGATCCATACCATTTGTACTACTATACTCGCTTCACAAAAAAAACACTCCTCACACTTTCGAACCAGCGTGCTAGGAGTGTGCTTGTTGCTTCCTCTTTGTAGGGTGTGAAATGGAACGACAAGACAAGTCGACACACGTGTGGGCAGTGCCACATTGTGGACGAGGGAGAGATCAGTCGGCCTTGGTGTGCGTGGATGGTGATGAGGCGGTGAAGGATAGAGAAAACATAATTTTTTTGCGTGCATAAATACAGTAAAGGTCCTGAAATTTTGACAACACGTTCGACTTCTTCCTTAAAATATGCATCTTGACAACTTAACGAAATTAGGTCAAACTTGAGCTACAAGTTAGCATGATGGATTGCTCTTAGATTAATTGTCTTTTTGAAGCTAGATGGGTGCATCTTTCTGAAGGTGACGACAGCGGTGGTGTAGAGCGGTGGCCGAGCGCGGCGACGGTGGTCGGCGACGAAGAGGAGGACGGCGACAGGTAAACCGTATGTTTCCATGAAAGTTTTACAAAAAAGCTTTTGGTGGTACCCATCAGGGGTAAATTAGGAGTATATCGTAAACCACCGAGAGTTTGGACAATAGGTTTAACTTCTTGATAAGATTTTGCATCTTGACAATTTAAGAAAATTTGGTCAAACCTGAGCTACACAAGTAAGAGAACAAGAGGGAGGCAGCACGAGAGCAGCGCAGAAGAGGACTTGAAGGCGGTGCGATGTCAAAGCAAAGATATGATGGGTTTCTAACACGAGGTACATGGTACACTCCACTAGTAGTAAATGTATCGACCTACTACTAGTATATGCATGCAAAACAAGTTGTTTTCTCTCTCCTTCGCTGGCTCTCACCATCAACTCTCCATCAATTTCTTCTCTGCAGCCGCGGGTGCACAGTCCGGCTTGTCTCTTCCTCGTCCATAACAGGTTCAACTTCTTGCTAAGATTTTGCATCTTGACAGTTTAACAAAATTAGGTCAAACTTGAGCTACAAGTAAGCGTGATAGATTGCTCTTAAATTAATTGTCTTTTCGAAGGTAGATGGGTGCATCTCTTCTTGTAAAGCAGTGACGTCGGTGTGAGTGTCCAACTACCAGGAAAGAACATTCTCAATTGAAGACGAGATCATTCTTTTCTGTAAAGAAAGTGCAAAGAATATTCGATCTGAATGCCACAAGCCAAGTTTTCACACATATACAGTGGATCAACATCATGTTGTACTTGCGATTTTGATGTTTTATGAGTTTTCAAGCTTCCTAGCTAACTTCGCCCACTTGAATGACTTCATGTCGATGTATCGAAATAAGGTCATGTTGAACTACAAGTAATAAATTGTAGGTTGCTTTGAAAGTTTTATGAAAAATCGTTTGGAGGTACCCATTGAGCAGTCAATTAATATACCCATCAGAAACCGCAAAGAGCTTTGACGACTGGTTCGACCTCTAGCAAATATTTTGCATCTTCCTCAAAAAAAAGATTTTGCATCTTGAAAATTTTGAACCCCTTTTGAAAACGATCACATGAAATAGGGAGAGAGGAGAAATGATACTTCTATTCTCTATGGGCAACCCACGAGCTTGAGGTGCACCTTAGGCTTAAAGATAACTTTATTTTTCCACTATGTATAAGGTGAACCTTAGCGGATGCCACATAGTAGGCCTTATTAAGGTGTGCTTTTTTACACAATGCGGGAGTAGTATATTTCATTGCTTAGACATATGGCCACCTCTGTACACGCACTGTACATGCTGAGAGAATAAAACGTTGGCAGGGGAAGAGGAAAGCAGCGAAGAGAAGTTCAAGGCGGTTCCATGTCAGAGCAAAATTATGATGGGTTTCTGACACGAGGTACTCCTGCAGCCTTACAGTGTACTACACTCTACTAGTAGTAAATATCAGGACCTATGCACGCAAAACAAATCGTGTGTTTTCTCTCTCCTTTGCTATCCTCCCTCTCTCCTCCTCTTTTCCCTCGTACACCGGCCCGGCTGATCTCTCCCTCGTCAATAGCGTGGCACTATGCACGTGTGCCTTGGTATGGAGGCTCTGTGTCTCTAGCATGTTCGGCAGCCGCGCGTTGGTGTGGGGTAGGACGAGGAGTATATATGAAGGAAATCACTTTGGTCCTTTTGGCGGCACAAAAATTCAAAGATTTCTGGTTTTTGAAATTTTCACTTGCTTCGCAAGGAGGGAAGGTTATTCAAAATATTGGCCATTCGCAGTACTGTACTTTTTATCTTCTCTTTATCGTGTCTTGTCTCTTACAATACAATACAATACAATACAATACAATAAACCACTTCATAGTGTACGGATTAACTTTGAACATTGACCGTTGGATCAAGACTAGCAAACCCAAACATTACCAACCGCTGGATCTCCTTTTTCATTCTTAGCATCTAGAAAGATTCTAATTTAGCACGATGAACGCTAGTATACGCAAACCTCAAAACACAAACTCCATTGCTCATTTTCCAGGGTCCTTGTGCTAATAAATGCATGGACTTGGACACAATTTTCATTTTTATGAGGTCCTTGATGTAACTTGTACTTCCACCGACCGTGTTAACTCTCAAGCTCCTCTCTCCTATGAGACCTACCATATGATAGGCCATTCACAGAACTTCTTATCTTCTCTTTATCGTGTCTTATCTCTTACAATATAATAAACCATTGCATAGTGTACGTATTAACTTTGAACATTGACCGTTGGATCAAGACTAGCAAATCCAAACATTTGCAACCGTTGGATCTGCTTTCCATTCTTTGCATCTAGAAAGATTCTACTTTTGCATGATGAATGCTAGTATGCGCAAACCTCAAAACACAAACTCCATTGCTTAGTTTTTAGGGTCCTTGCGCTAATAAATGCATGGACTTGGATGAAATTTTCATTCTTATGAGGTCCTTGATGTAACTTGTACTTCCACCGACCGTGTTAACTCTCAAGCACCTCTCTCCAACGATACCTACCATTTGATAGGCCATTCGCAGTACTTCTTATCTTCTCTTTATCGTGTCTTATCTCTTACAATACAATAAACCACTGCATAGTGTACATATTAACTTTGAACATTGACCGTTGGATCAAGACTAGCAAATCAAAACATTGCCAACCGCTAGATCTTCTTTTCCATTCTTAGCATCTAGATAGATTATACTGATAGTTTTTAGCACGATGAATGCTAGTATATGTGCAAACCTCAAAACACACACTTCATTGCTCTCAGTTCAAGGGTCCTTGTGCTAATAAATGCATGGACTTGAATGCAGTTATCATTTTTATGAGGTCCTTGATGTAACTTGTACTTCCACCAACCGTGTTAACTCTCAAGCACCTCGCTCCTACGAGAACTACCATTAGATCAGCCATTGTAATACTTCTTATCTTATCTTTATCTTATCTTATCTCTTACAATAACATACCATCACTATATAGTGTACAAAACATTGACTGTTTGATCAAGACTGGCAAATCCAAACATTGCTAACAACCATTGGATCTTCTTTTCCATTCTTAGCATCTAGAAAGATTCTACTGAAAGTCTTTAGCACGATGAACGCTAGTATGTGCAAACCTCAAAACACACACTTCATTGCTTAGTTCCAGAGTCGTTGTGCTAAATGCATGGACTTGGATGCAATTTTTTATTTTTTACGAGGTCCTTGATGTAACATGTACTTCCACTGACCGTGTTAACTCTCAAGCACCTCGCTCCTACGAGACCTAAAGTTAGATCGGCCATTCATAGTACTTATTATCTTATCTTTCTCTTGTCTTATATCTCACAATACCATACCACTGCATAGTGTACGGAACAATGAATGTTTGATCAAGACTGGCAAATCCAAACATAGCTAACCATTTGATATTCTTTTCCATTCTTAACATCTAGAAAGATTATGCTGATATCCTTAGCACGATGAATGCTAGTATACGCAAACCTCAAAACACACACTTCATTGCTAAGTTTCAGGGTCCTTGTGCTAAATGCATGCACTTGGATGGAATTTTCATTTTTTATGAGGTCCACTTGTACTTGCTTAACAAAGGAAATCAGCGTGGTGCTCACTCCTACAACCTTACAGTGTGCTACTCCTCTATGCAAGAAAAATATATTGTATAATACTCTCTTCTTTGCTGCATCACGCCCATCTTCTAGCTGATATCTCCCTCGTCCAAAGTGTGGTGCTATGCATGTGTGCCATGGTACTACGGCGGCTCTGTTTTTATCTCTTTCTTTCATAACTTTGCTATAACGTCGAACCGCGTTTAACACCTCTTCACTGCAGCCCTCTCGTACTGCCTTCTCTAACCCCATAATCTCTTCTACAGTAGCTCTTCATTTCCCTCCCTCCATTTTGATCCTTATTTTTCCTAGTATTACTATTTGCTTTACGGAAAACAATGTTCCAGTTTTCGTAAAAAAATCCTATCACTTGGAAAATTCAGATCATCTCTTTTCATAATACTTCTTGGAAACTCTCCTTGGCAAAATATTGTTTACAATAATGCCAAGATGCACCAATCTACATAATATGGGGAAATTACCATAAACTATGATGTGGATCATAGGATATGGCATTGACCTTGGTCGTCCGACTCGAAACCTATTCATACACATTGCAGGACAATTTTGTAAACCTAGTTTTTGAAAAGTTGTCAAAGCTCAAGTTTATCATTTTGCATGGCATGTGATACATGCAAAAGGATGCCATGCACATGTCTTCCGTAAAATTTTAAGAACAATTCTACCACTTCTTATGAAAAATTCATGTAGGCTCCAAATCTTGTAGGATTCAACTGGACATGATATCCTAATAATACTGTTTTTCCCTATTCCTTAGTTTTTCCTATCCCGCGAAACAAACAGGCCCAATGTTAGGACTCCCACGGGCAACATTTCCTACTATGCCAAGATACACCCATATACCAAATTAATATGGGAACGATATATTAACTATGACGTCGATGTGGCCATGACCTTTTTTAGTCATCAGGGTTGAAACCTAATAATATTCATACATGGTGGGAAAATATCGCGGGGATGGTTTCGAGAAGTTGGTCAAATCCCATGGTTATTAGTTTCCTGGCAGGTTGTTTCCATCCGTAAATATTTGTTTTTCTGTTCTTCTTTATTACATGTGATTGTTTCAAAACGGGTTCAAAATTTTCAAGATACAAATTCTTAGCAAGAAGTTGAATTTGTCAAAACTCTTGATTGTTTTCGAAATATTAACTACCTGATGCGTACCATCAAAAGCTTTTTGTAGAACTTCGATAGAAATCCACCACTTTCTAGAGCTTCTAGTTCAAATATGCCATGAGTTTGCTAATAGAGACATAAAGTCATTTGAGTGGGCCGAGTTAGCTCGGAAGCTTTGAAAACTCATAAAACTTGGGAATCGTACATAAAACATTATCCACTATATAAGGAAACTTCACTTGTGGCATTTAAAACCATGTTCTCTGTACTTTCTGTGCATAGTATATTCATGGTGCTAGAGGCCAAAAATAATGAGATGTTCTATATGCTAGACATGACATAATCAAATGTACTGAAATAGATCCAATGGTTAACAATGTCGGGTTTTGCCAATCTATATCCAACTATCGATGTTCGAAGTTATTCGTACACTGTATAGTGGTATGGAAATTGTGAAGCAACATAGCCGTTTTTTCTTTTGAAAAGAAGTGTCAAGCACTTATATTTCTGATTTTTTTATGGCGAGCAATACGCATAAGAGGATGCCACATGAAAATATTTGGTTTATTATTTGTTTTATTTCAATATCTTCAAAACATTATCAAATTTGAAGGCATGTATATTCTTAGCACGAAGTTAGTTGCATTTTTCAAATCTCACGATGGTTCTTGATATATTGACGACATTGGTACCAACAAACGACATCTGTAAAATTCAAGAGCAACCTATCACGCTTACTTGTAGTTAATATCTGACATCATTTAGTTAAATTGGCATAAAGTCCTCTAAGTGGGGGAAGTTACCTAGCTAGGAAGATTCAATAATTCTAAAACAAGAAAGTTATAAGAAAGCATGGTCCACTTTGTCTAAAATATGGGGCGGTGGCACCTTTTTTCAACTAGGTTTGGCCTAGAAGGAGCGAGATGCTTCGGTTAGCAAATTAACAGTGTTAGTGGAAGTGTACATGTTACATCAAGGACCTCAAAAATGATAAAGTTATACCTAACCCATGTTTTAGTACAAAGGGGCATAAAAATAAGCATGGAAAAGCAGTCGGGACTGGCTCTCCTTCTCCACCCACTAGCTGAGCCATACCGTTTGTACTAGAACAATAACAACTTGCTTAACAAAAATAAATCAGCAGAGTGCTCACTTTTGCTAGATCTTGCTAATGAAGTGCATCAAATACGATGGGACGCGTATATATAGGTAAAATAACAGGTGCACAATGATACCCAGACACCATACATGATACGCGTATTTTTGCTTTGAACCATGCATACCTAAGAGTATACGTACCTAAGTTATACATACCTAGGTCTCACATACCTAAGATATGCATACCTAAATTACATATACCTAACATATTGCATACCTAAGGTGTACGTACATAGCATACATGTATATATATGCAACTTAGGTATGTACACCTTAGGTATGTGATACCTTAGGTATATATAACTTGGATAGGTATATCTTAGCTATGTAAACCTTACGTATGTACAATGTTTAGGACGAAGCAAGTGAAAAAATCGAAACCCGAAAAGTTTGATCCGTGACTACTTTTTTACCGCCGCCTCAACCCAACGCCCAATGTGGTTCCTTCCTATGCACACCAACACAACGTAGCTGACGAACACACGATAGACAGACACAGAGCCGTCGTAGCATGGCTAGAGTTGAAAGTGGCATCTCACGGAAGTTCTGCTTCTAGTTCATTTTGAAGTACTCCTATATAAACTTCTAAATGAACTAGAGGCAGGACTTTCACGGGATCCCGCTTGCAACCCTAACCATGGCACATGTGTTGAGCGCCACACTGCGGACGAGGGAGAGATCAACTAGAAGGTATGCGCGCGGGTGCCGAGAAGATACATATTTGATTACATTGTGTAAAATTTGACCGAATAAATAGAGTAACTAATACACTTGATTAATTTGTGTAAAATTAGTACTGTTTGAGATAGAGTAAAACTTTCCAATAATGATAATTTTCTACTAACATTCTTTATATATATTTAGAGTAAATCTTGGTCAAAGAAAAAACACGCAAAACGAGGATGCCTTATTCCCCGGGATGGAGGTAGAGTAATACTCCTACCTACTACTCCTACTTATGCAAATAGTACTACAGTAGAACTTATAAATAAATAATGTGTCTAGTCAAATCGACGTGATGAGAGTATACTGCGCCAGGAGGTGACATGGTTAATTTATTACAAAAAAAGAAAAAACCTCTTTCAAAGAGCCATCCCATCTTCCCCATCTCCGTTTAGTTTATCCCCACTCGCCGATGCCGCCTTGCCGCATTTGGGATCCTCTCCACCGCGCGGATCACATATTTTCCTCGCCATCTCACCCGGTGCATATCTCCTTCTAGACCACCAGCCCTCCCCTCCAAAAAAACCAAACAGTTCTATATAGATCCACCCTCGCCCCCAATCCTCCTCGACGCGATGGCATATCATCTGTACAAAATTTGGAGAGGTTCGAGGGAGAGCCGGTGGTGCAGCAGCTTTAGAAAGGTCAGCGATGACGTTGTCAGCAAAATCGCTGAGCGTCTGGACGCTAAAAGCGTTGTCCGTCTAGCCGCATGCTCCAAGGAGCTTCACCTCCAAGTCATCGGCGGAGAATGTTACAACTGCCCGAACTACAACTGCTCAAAAGTGGTCTCCTTCAACAAACTCTATGCCCACATGATCTCTTGCATCCAAAGCCTGTTTATCTGCACGGAGCCAGGATGCAACTGGGTCGGAAAAAAATTAACGTTGTATCTGCACCTCAAATCCACTCACTCGATCGAGGTGCCCACAGTCCTCTACAACGTCAAACAATAGGACCCGTCTAAGCCGGTGCCTGCAGGGTTTCTCGGAGAACAAATGTCATCGGTATCGGGAAGATGGGCACGCTGTTCATCAGCAAGATTGACAGGCACAACACGTAGATTGTCCTGTCTGTCAGCTGCGTAAGGGCCGCGACGTGGGAATTGGAGGAGTACGAGGTGAGGATATCATCATTGGTCTATTTTCGTGGGTTCTATCAGCTTGAGTTTTATTCTGAGCCAAAGATTGTGGAGCCGTCGGCCGAAGCCATGCTGGATGCGCTCAACTATTACCTGTCAGTGGTGCAGACTTATTGTCAAGCTCCTCAATTGTTTGTCAGAGTTCCTCGTGGAGTTCCAATGTTGGATCGATGATGACATCAACCCATTGTGAGATATCACATCTTAATATTCTCCTAATGATCCTAATATGAATGTACTATGTAATTTTCTAGTCCCTCTATTCTAATATTAATTACTTTATTTATTTTAGTGGCAGATTCCCTTCGTAATTGGAGTGGTGGAAATTGCTGGAAAGATCCATGAATTTTACATCTATCTTGCTAAGGGTGAACAGACGAAAGCCTATTACGAGGATCCACAAATGACAGTAAACCGAGAGAAGCATTCCAGGACGGAAAGCAGGTGCTACCCAGCCATGACCTGGACACACTGAATCGTTGGCATATAGATCTTGTGGTGATTCTGACCTCTCTCTTTCTCTCATGCATGTTTGGAGTATATGATGGGACATGTAATCGTTCCTAGCTAGATTAAGATACTACTACGAGTAGTTTTATACTTCTACCGAGTATTTTGTATGGAGTTCTGCAACAACTAATATATTTTGTAATAATTCCTCTATACTGGGAATTGTTCAGATCGAGTGGAGAATATGGCATGTACTGCTGAATCTTTCAAAAGCTACCGAATCTCTCAAATGTTCTGATGTTGCTATTATTAAAGTATTTTGTAGAACTAAAACTATTGTACTGGTACTTGTTTTGATCAATGGTAGTAGATTGTTTTGCTTTTCTTTGGAAACACGACCTTCTCAATCTAGATGAGGCCTGGGCTTCTTGGGTTGCATATATGTTGGTCACACATGCATTGATGTAAGAACGATGTATGCAAACAAATGCAGACTTAATCATCAGTTTTGCTTGCTCCAATGATGGAGTGTGTTCGGAGAAAAAGGGCAAACTCATCCCATGCCAAATTTTTGAGAGCTGAAACATGAACTGATTCTCTCTGTACTGCTATTGAATTTCAGTGTCTGTATTGCTGAATCGGTCCCTTTGAAATGCTACTGAATTTGTCTTGTGCTGCTGAATATGAATCTGTGATATTTTCCTGTCTTATTATGTACTGCTGAATCTTTCAAATTTGAACTACAAGTAAATCGTAGGTTTCTATGAAAGTTTTACGAAAAGCTTTTGGTGGTACCCATCAGGGGTCAATTAGGAGTATACCGGAAACCACCAAGAGTTTGGACAACAGGTTTAACTTCTTGATAAGATTTTGCATCTTGATAATTTAACAAAATTTGGTCAAACCTGAGCTACACAAGTAAGAGAACAAGAGGGAGGCAACGCGAGACTTTAAAAAAAAGAGGCATCACGAGAGCAGCGCAGAAGAGGAATTGAAGGCGGTGCCATGTCAGAGCAAAGCTATGATGGGCTGCTGACACGAGGTACAGGGTACACTCCACTAGTAGTAAATGTATGGACCTACTACTAGTATATGCACGCAAAACAAGTTGCATTTTCTCTCTCCTTCGGTGGCTCTCACCATCCATCCTCCATCGATTTCTTCTCTGCAGCCATGGGTGCATAGTCCGGCTTATCTCTTCCTCGTCCACAATAGGTTCAACTTCTTGCTAAGATTTTGCATCTTGTTAGTTTAACAAAATTAGGTCAAACTTGAGCTACAAGTAAGCATGATAGATTGCTCTTAAATCAATTGTCTTTTTGAAGGTAGATGGGTGCATCTCTTCTTGTAAAGCAGTGTCATCGGTGTGAGTGTCCAACTACCAGGAAAGAACATTCTCAATTGATGACGAGATCATTCTTTTCTGTAAAGAAAGTGCGAAGAATATTCGATCCGAATGCCACAAGCCAAGTTTTCACACATATACAGTGGATCAACAGCATGTTGTAGTTGCGATTCCGATGTTTTATGAGTTTTCAAGCTTCCTAGATAACTCCACCCACTTGAAAGACTTCATGTCGATGTATCGAAATAAGGTCGAATTTGAACTACAAGTTATAAATTGTAGGTTGCTTTGAAAGTTTTATGAAAAAAATCTTTTGGAGGTACCCATCGAGCAGTCAATTAATATACCCATCAGAAACCGCAAAGAGCTTTGACACTGGTTCGACCTCTAGCTAACATTTTGCATCTTCCTAAAAAAATTGCATCTTGAAAATTTTGAACCCCTTTTGAAAATGATCACATGCAATATGGAGAGGGGAAATGATACTTCTACTCTCTATGGGCAACCCACAAGCTTGAGGTACACCTTAGGCTTTAAGATAACTTTATTTTTTCCACTATGTATAAGGTGAACCTTAGCGGATGCCACATAGGCCTTATTAAGGTGTGCTTTTTTACACAATACAGGAGTAGTATATTTCTTTGCTTAGACATATGGTCAGCTCTGTCCACGCGCTGTACATGCTGAGAGAAGAAAACGTTGAAAAGGGAAGAGGGCAGCAGCAAAGAGAAGTTGAAGGCGGTTCCATGTCAGAGCAAAGTTATGATGGGTTTCTGACACGAGGTACTCCTGCGGCCTTACAGTGTACTACACTCTACTAGTAGTAAATTTCAAGACCTATGCACGCAAAACAAATCATGTGTTTTCTCTCTCCTTCGCTATCCTCCCTCTTTCCTCCGCTTTCCCCTCGCGCATCGGCTCGGCTGATCTCTCCCTCGTCCACACCATGGCGCTACGCACGCGTGCCTTGGTATGGCGGCTTTGTGTCTCTAGCGTGTTCGACAGCCGCGGGTTGGTGTGGAGTAGGGACAAGGAGTAAATAGGAAGGAAACCACTTTGGTCCTTGGCAGCACAAAAATTCAAAGTTTTCCGGTTTTCAAAATTTTCACTTGCTTCCCAAACATCAGGTGGGAAGGTTATTCAAAAGATCAGCCATTCGTAGTACTATACTTCTTATCTTCACTTTATCATGTCTTATCTCTTACAATACAATACAATACAATACAATAATCCACTGTATAGTGTACGGATTAACTTTGAACATTGATCGTTGAATCAAGACTAGCAAATCCAAACATTGCCAACCGCTGGATCTTATTTTCCATTCTTAGCATCTAGAAAGATTCTACTTTAGCACAATGAATGCTAGTATGCGCAAACCTCAAAACACAAACTCCATTGCTCAGTTTTCAGGGTCCTTGTTCTAATAAATGCATGGATTGGATGCAATTTCAATTTTTATGAGGTCCTTGATGTAACATGTACTTTCCCCGACCATGTTAACTCTCAAGCACCTCTCTCCTACGAGACCTACCATTTGATAGGCCATTGACAGTACTTCTTATCTTCTCTTTATCGTGTCTTATCTCTTACAATACAATAAACCACTACATAGTGTACAGATTAACTTTGAAGATTAACCGTTGGATCAAGACTAGTAAATCCAAACATTGCCAACCGCTGGATCTTATTTTCCATTCTTAGCATCTAGAAAGATTCTACTTTAGCATGATGAACGCTAGTACGTGCAAATCTCAAAACACAAACTCCATTGCTCATTTTTCAGGGTCCTTGTGCTAATAAATGCATGGACTTGGATGCAATTTTCATTTTTATGAGGACTCTGATCTAACTTGTACTTCCACCGACCGTGTGAACTCTTGAGCACCTCTCTCCTACGAGACCTACCATTTGATAGGCCATTCGCAGTAGTTCTTATCTACCCTTTATCATGTCTTATCTCTTACAATACAATAAACCACTGCATAGTGTATGGATTAACTTTGAACATTGACCATTGGATCAAGACTAGCAAATCCAAACATTGCCAACTGCTGGATCTTCTTTTCCATTCTTAGCATCTAGAAATATTCTACTTTAGCACGATGAACGCTAGTTTGCGCAAACCTCAAAACACAAACTCCATTGCTCAGTTTTCAGGGCCTTGTGCTAATAAATGCATGGACTTGGATGCAATTTTCATTTTTATGAGGTCCTTGATGTAACTTGTACTTCCACCGATCGTGTTAACTCTCAAGCACCTCTCTCCTACGAGACCTACCATTTGATAGGCTATTCATAGTACTTCTTATCTTCTCTTTATCGTGTCTTATTTCTTACAATACAATACAATACAATACAATACAATAAACCACTGCATAGTGTACGGATTAACTTTGAACATTGACTGTTGGATCAAGACTACCAAATCCAAACATTGCCAATTGTTGGATATTCTTTTCCATTCTTAGCATCTAGAAAGATTCTACTGATAGTTTTTAGCATGATGAACGCTAGTATATGCACAAACCTCAAACCACACACTTCATTGCTCTTAGTTTCAGGGTCCTTGTGCTAAATGCATGGACTTGGATGCAATTATCATTTTTATGAGGTCCTTGATGTAACTTGTACTTCCATCGACCATGTTAACTCTCAAGCACCTTGCTCCTACGAGACCTACCATTAGATCGGCCATTTGTAATACTTCTTATCTTATCTTTATATTCTCTTATCTTTTACAATACCATACCATCACTATACAGTGTATGAAACATTGACCGTTTGATCAAGACTGGCAAATCCAAACATTGCTAACAACCATTGGATCTTCTTTTCCATTCTTAGCATCTAGAAAGATTCTACTAAAAGTCTTTAGCACGATGAACGCTAGTATGCGCAAACCTCAAAACACACACTTCATTGCTCAGTTTCAGGATCCTTGTGCTAAATGCATGGACTTGGATGCACTTTTTTATTTTTTACGAGGTGCTTGATGTAACATGTACTTCCACCGACTGTGTTAACTCTCAAGCACCTCGCTCCTACGAGACCTAAAGTTAGATCGGCCATTCACAGTACTTCTTATCTTATCTTTATCTCGTCTTATCTCTCACAATACCATACCACTACATACTATAAGCAACAATGAATGTTTAATCAAGACTAGCAAATCCAAACATTACTAACCATTGGATCTTATTTTCCATTCTTAGCATCTAGAAAGATTCTACTGATAGTCTTTAGCACGATGAATGCTAGTATGTGCAAACCGCAAAACACACTTCATTGCTAAGTTTCAGGGTCCTTGTGCTAAATGCATGGACTTGGATGCAATTTTCATTTTTTATGAGGTCCACTTGTACTTGCTTAACAAAGAAAATCATCATGGTGCTCACTCCTATAGCCTTACCATGTGTTACTCCTCCTCTATGCAAGGAAAATAAATTATATACTACTCTCTCCTTTGCTATATCACGCCCATCCTCTAGCTGATATCTCTCTCGTCCATAGTGTGGCACTGCGCACGTGTGCCATGGTACTACGGCGGCTCTATTTCTATCTCTTTTTCATAACTTTGCTCTAACATCGAACCGTGTTCAACACCTCGTCGCTGCAGCCCTCTCGGGCTGCCTTCTCTAACCCCATAATCTCTTCTATAGTATCTCTTCGTTTCCCCCCTCCATTTTGATCCTTCTTTTTCCTAGTACTACTATTTGCTTTACGGAAAATAGCGTTCTAGTTTTTGCAAAAAAAATCCTGTCACTTAGAAAATCGAGATCATCTCTTTTCATAATACTTCTTGGACACTCCCCTTCGAAAAATATTGTTTACAATAATTCCAAGATGCACCAATCTACATAATATGGGGAAATTACCATAAACTATGATGTGGATCACAGGATATGGCATTGACCTTGGTCGTCCGACTCGAAGCCTATTCATACGCATTGCAGGACAATTTTGTGAATCTGGTTTTTGAAAAGTTGTCAACACTCAAGTTTATTATTTTGCATGGCATGTGATATATGCAAAAGGACGCCATGCACACGTCTTCCATAAAATTTTAAGAACAACCCACCTCAGCCTCATGTTACAATTCCTTTACTTTCCTATGAACCAAACACTTCTTTAAGAAAAGTTTCTGTAGGCTCCAAATCTTGTAGGATTCAACTAGATAAGATATTCTAATAATACTGTATTTTCCCTATTCCTTTGTTTTTCCTATCCCGCGAATCAAACAGGCCCAATGTTGAGACTCCCACGGGCAACATTTCCTACTATGCCAAGATGTACTCATATACTAAATTAATATGGAACAGTACATTAACTATGATGTCGATATGGCCATGACCTTTTTTGGTCATCAAGGTTGAAACCTAATAATATTCATACATGGTGGGGAAATATCATGGGGATGGTTTCCAGAAGTTGTCAAATCCCATGGTTATCAGTTTCCTGGCAGGCTGTACACGTGACGTGATAGGATGCCATCCGTAAATATTTGTGTTTCTATTTTTTTGTTTTTCTTTATTACATGTGATTGTTTCAAAATAGGTTCAAAATTGTCAAGATACAAATTCTTAGCAGGAAGTTGAACTTGTCAAAACTCTCAATTGTTTCCGATATATTAACTACTTGATGCGTACCACCAAAATCTTTTTGTAGAACTTTGATAGAAATCTACCACTTTCTAGAGCTTCTAGTTCAAATATGACATGATTTTATTAATAGAGACTTAAATTCATTTGAGTGGGCCGAGTTAGCTCGGAAGCTTTGAAAACTCATAAAACCTGGGAATCGTATATAAAACATTGTCCACTATATCTGAAAACTTGGCTTGTGGCATTCAAAACCATGTTCTCTGTACTTTATGTGCATAGTATATTCATATTGCTACAGGCCAAAAATAATGGGATGTTCTATATGCTAGACATGACATAATCAAATGTACTGAAAGCGATCCAATGGTCAACAATGTCAGGTTTTGCCAATCTATATCCAACTTCTGATGTTCGAAGTTATTCGTACACTATATAGTGATACGGAAATTGTGAAGCAACATAATCATTTTTTTGTTGAAAAGAAGTGGCAATCACTATATAGTGGTATGGAAATCGTGGTACGTGCCTTTTAGGCATTCCACAGCGTACGTCCAGACCGGTGCCCAAATCAATTTTGAGGCATCGATGTTCAATTCCCTCCGCTGCACAGGTGATGCCCGGATTTTCCCCAAGGAATCGGAGCACGTAGGTGCTCCGGTGCCCAAACTGATCACCCAATTAAATATTGCTATAACTATTGAAAAAGGAGAGCTCGTTCAAGACGTCATCTGTTGTGATGCCGCTGAAAAGACTTATTTAGTGTATGTTTGTCAGTGTGGGGTCATCTACTTTTAGTCCGAGCGGTTCCCTCCGATGTGTAGACAATGCCCGAATAAATCTCTTTGGGCATCGGTGATATGTGGAACACTTTTCAGAGATGCGGCACTGGTAACGTTGTGAAAGGCCTTACTAGTATGGATATGGATGATGAGTTAATATGACTCTTTGCCTTGAATTCCTAGACAGATAGGTTACGGTCTACTACCTTTTTCTATTACTAGATGGACCCTAGCCAAATTCAAAATCTGAATCGGGCGGCAAAATCACCCACCGACTTTCAAGCATTTCCCGCCCCACCGATTCAAAACCTTTGAGACAAAATCTCCCACTGGATGGTACCATTTTTCTATTATTATTAGCTGGACGCGGGTCAAATTCAAATCTCAATCGAGCGGTAATATCACACACCGACCTTGAAGCATTTCATACCCCTCTATTTCAAAAACTTTTATCTTCAAATTTCCTGTTCTACCCATTGTTCAAATGATAGATGGGCATGATAAAGTCAGTAGCTCAGGGGCACAATTGTAATTATATTGTTGTTCACCTATACTATGGTCCCGATTTGCGTAGTTTTTCCCGCTGTCCCTCCCAAAAATCCCAAGCTCCTCTGTCGCCTCCACGGTCACCGGGCGCACCGGCTTGATTTGTGGTCTCGTGCGCCGCCGTGGAGCCACTTCACCGACGCTCACCCACTGGATCTAGTTCACCGGGTCTCTCTACCACTACACCGGAGTTGTGGTGTCATTCGCCACGCCGATGGCATCATCGACCGCCCAAGCTCTGCTTCCTCGCCAGCCAAAGCTACCCAACCATATCGGATCCGCTTCACCGGTTTCCACCGGACGTGATCTAGTTCAAGGAGTTCCATGTCCACCGCTCCAGACCAGCTGCACGACCGTCGCCGTTCACTACACTGGATTTGCCTTAGCGACACTCTCGTCCACCGTGTTCTAGCCGGCATCGACCGCCCAAGATTTGCTTCCCCGACGCTAATAGCCACCGTAACCGCAGCACCCTCGGTGACCTACAAGTCACTCACACGGTACCGACGATGCTTAGACGCCTCTCCGACCAAGGTTAACCAAATCTCCAACCCATTTTTGTTTTTTCAGCATTATAGCAGGTTCAAGCCTGTCGCAGTGAACTGCATTTTTGTAATCGTGCTAGTACATACAAGTCAGTGGGCATGCCTGTTCTTCGTGCTAGTACATGCAAGGTCATTAGACATATTGGTTTGCATTCGCTCCTCTACAAATTTCAAGTCATGCACAAGTCTGTTATTTTGTCATGCACATGTTGTTAGCTACTCCATACAACAGTAATTGCCTGCTACCGTGTAATTCTTGCAAAATCTGTAGTTAGTGGAAAATATTAGTGTGGATTCTCTGCTCTACAATTGCTGAATCTATCTGGTTCGTCCTGAGATTAGTTCCTGCTATTATTTCCTCCATGGCATCGTTATGCTATCATGTAGTAGCCGTTTAAACTCTTCATACTAATTCGATTATCCTTTTGTTGTTGCCATAATGCCATCTGGTTCTTCAAAAGATGCATCGCTAACTATTTCCCTTTTCTTGCATAGAGCTCAAAATGGAACAATGAACATGTTGGTTTGCATAGCCTATTCTACAGGTTCACAAGGGATGCCATTACTTCCTTATCTGGTGCTGGTTCGTCCTGAGCAACGGCATACATGTCCTCTACTATGTAGTTCACTCGTGGTTTGCATTCCTGCTCTAGAATTTCTCTTATGATGCCATTATAAATTCTATCTGGTTTATTCTTAGTTATGATAGTAACTACATGCTTTTGTGTAGCTCATCGCAAATTCTGAGTCACCCAGCGACTCTATGCATTCTAGGAGATGCCACTGCTTCCATATGTATTTGCTGAAATGACCTCTCTAGTTTATATTTGCTGAAATTTTAAGAAACACTTTGTTTGACTGCTCATTTCATTCTAGCCACACTTATCTAATGCTTGTTTGTCTTGTTCTACAGGTTCACGAGCGATGCTATTATATCTCGCATTTGGTTCTAGGTCTGGTTTGTCCTAAGTTACGACATAACTATCCTCTACAATATATAGTTCATTCGTGGTTAGCATTCCTGCTCTACAAGTTCTCGTATGATGCGGTTATAATTTCTATCTGGTTCATTTTTCTCTATGACAGTAACTGCATGCCATTTTGTGGCTCATCGCAAATTCCGAGTCACCCAACGTCTCTTGAATTTTAGGGTATAGAACTGCTTCCATATATATTTGTTCAAAATGACGTAGCTAGTTTATATCTGCTGAAATTCTAAGCCACACACACACACATTTTTTTGATTGCTTGTTTCACGATAGTCACACTTGTTTAATGCATGCTTGATTGTTATGTTTATTTGACGTGTTGGTCAATAATTGAACCATTGACTAGTTGTAAACTCCAGTTCATAGCTCCTGTCATATCAGTCAAATGAGTAGTTTGTCTTATTTGATGTATTAACTTGTTATTACTTAGTTTCAGACTACAATTATTGCTATCGCCACCAAAGAGGGGGCTGCAAGATCATGTCTCCTCCAATGTAGTTGTCACACTCAATGGAAGATGCAGGTGATCGATTGAGAAAGCAAATTGAGGACTCTGCTATCAACTTGATTGTCAACTAAAATATCAATTTTTCTTTCCCTTGAGTTGATAATATGCAATAATTTTAAGAAGTTTGCAGATGATATAATATCTAGATAACTCGCATAGGCCATGTAGGCATTTAGTTGACGCCGTGCACACATTGCGGTAGTCGTTACGATAACTACGCCAGGCAGGTCGATTAGGGAATCATACCGTGCTTTGTTATTGGCCTGTCGTGTATTCGGCCGACGGTGAACAGTAAAAAATGTTGGATTATTATACACATTTTATGATATTGGCATGGGCTTCAGAAAGGCCGAAACTGTAAAAGGATATAACTTAACGGGCTGACCCGCATGTGGTAACAGGCCGTAACAGTAACAGGTTGTAACAGTAGCAGGCCAGAATAGAAACAACCCATTACATTAATAGGCAAGAAACTGCAAAATCGCAGTAACATGCCAAAATAGTATTGGGCCTCAATAGTAAAGGACCGCAACAGTAAAAAGCCAGAACAGTGACGAGCCTGAATAGTATGGCCCGAGAAATTTCTAGACGAGGGCAGTAACAGGCCGACAAATTTACCAGGGTAGAACAGTAAAGGGCCATTTGTGGGCCTGGACAGCTAAAGACCAGAACAGTAAAAGGCCAGAACAGTAACATGCCAGAATAGTAACAGACCATCTTAGAGAAGGGCCATCAGTAGGCGATCGATGATGGGCTACGATAACAGTGATGGGCTAACCGCAGGCCTTAAGTGTACAAGATCGACTTGGCGCAGGATGTCACACAGTGTTGGACCAACATGGGCCTTCTGTAGGCCGAAACAAAATCGGGCCTGAAAGTTCGTGGGTCGCTGCTAGCTACATTTCTGGGCCCACTTCAAATAGTGCAGGACAAAACAGTAACGTGCCATCTTCTTATTGGGATCCCCTGATGGGCCAGCCTAGTTAGTTTAGTAGGCCTTGGCTGGGCCTGGCTTTTGCCACGGTTTCTATGACCGTTAACAGCGGTAACCGGCCGTTAACGGTGTCTGCCACATGGAAGTTTGCATGACGTCAGTAGTCAACGCGGCTGGCAAACAGATCTACGATGGAACAAGTTTTCATGGCTGAAGGGTGCGATCCGCCACGGTCGAAAAAAAACCATGGTTGATTCATTTGTGATGGGGCTTTTACCATGAAGGCCATCCGTCACGGAAGACTCTTTGTCCATGAAAAACGGTCCTTCAACCACGAAAATCATCCATTGTAAAATCCAACTCTTCTTGTAGTGATTCTAGTAATGGTGGCAGGAGACTTCAACCTTATCCGCTATCCGGATGATAAGAGCTCGGATAATGTGGATACCCCTAGGATTCATATGTTCAATGACTGCATTGCTAATTTCTCGCTTAGAGAGATCACCCGCGTGGGAGGGGAGAGATACACCTGGTCGAATAACTAGGTGGACCCTATCAGGAGTGTGCTTAATAGGGTACTTGTATCGGTGGAATGGGAGATGGCCTACCCCCCTATGCTCCCTACAAGCAATGATGAGGATTGGGTCGGATCACTTCCCACTCCTGCTATCCACAGGGGGAGGTGCCCCACCGAGGCTGAACCGTCTCCACTTTGAAAACTTCTGGCTTCATCAGTCGGGGTTCGTGGAGATGGTTCAGGCCAAGTGGGAGGTTGCGGCAGCGTCGGCTCCAACGGTGCGCACTACTGTAGATGTGTGGCACTTCTACGCTATGATGGCCCGCAAGTTTATGCGTGGGTGGGGGCTAACTGTGGCGCTGAGCTGCGGCGCAAAAAAGGTGACCTTCTCACGCCCATCCAGGACTTAGACCGGTCCTAGGATGATGTTGGCCTCTCTACGGAGGAATGCCTGCAACAGTATGCACTCGAGGACTCCCTTATGGAGATCTATCGGGGCGAGGAAACTTTCGGGTGGCAGTGGAGCTGTCAAAATTGGCTCTTCAAAGGGGACGCAAACACAACCTACTTCCATAACATTGCTAATGGCAAACGTAGGAAGTGTTCCATCCCCTGCCTCTGGGAGGGTGGACATCTCTTGGAGGAGGCCAGGGATGTCACCTCCCATATTTACTCCTTCTATAAGGAATTGTTCTCGGTTGGGCCCTGTTCGGGGGTCGCGCTTGTGTGGGGCTTTTGGCCAGAGGGGACCAGGTTCTCCGACGCTAAGAATGTGGAGCTTACGCTCCCGTTCCTGGCGGCCGAGGTTGAGCTGTCCATCATGGAGATGAAGGCCAATTCTTCCCCTGGACCTGATGGCCTTCCTGTTATTTTCTTCTAGAAGTTCTAGGAGAGAATACAAGGAGTTATTATGCCCATGTTCCAGGAGCTCTATGTAGGGACCCTTGTTATGTCACGCTTGAACTTCAGCGTGATTACCCTGATCCCCAAGGTTGTGGGGGCCACGGACATATGTCATTTTAGGCCGATTACAGTTATTAATGTTATTCAGCAGATTATGTCTAAGGTATGTGCGCACAGGCTCTCTCCTGTGATGGAGCATCTAACGCACCCATACCAATTTGCCTTTCTTAAAGGTAGATATATCCATGATGGAATTTTGGCGCTTCATGAAATTATTCATGAAGTGAAGGTTAGACGTCAGAGAGGCGTGTTCCTGAAGCTAGACTTCTAGAAAGCTTGTGATTGGCTAGATTGGGGCTTTCTACGCCAGGTCCTCCAGCGTCGGGGGCTCGATGATTGCATGATAAGTTGGATCATGCAAATTTTCATGAGTAGGAACACGACGTTAAACATAAATGGCGAGGTGGGACCCTACTTTAAACCCTCATGTGGGGTTAGGAAAGGGGACCCCATCTCCCCAATCTTGTTTAATGCTGCAGTGGATGCCCTTGCGGAGATCCTAGAGAAGGCCAAGTTCTCCGGCCACATCTCGGAAGTGGTGGGGCATCTTATCCGTGGAGGAGGGTAACCATCTCCAATATGCAGATGATACCATGATTATGGTTGAGGGGTCGTATCAGGACATCATCTACCTGAAATTCCCGCTACTCTGTTTTGAGGCCATCTCGGGCCTCAAAATCAACTTTGACAAGAGTTAAGTGATTGTGCTTGGTTACCCCTTGGAAGAACAATAGAGGATTGCTGATAACTTGAATTTTCGCCTGGCAGTCTTCCCTCTGAATTACCTAGGGATGCCAGTTAGGGACACCAGGATCATGACCAAGGACCTGGAGCCCCTTATGGGTCGAGTAAAGGCAAAATCCGACCCATGGCAAGGAAGGTTCACCTCCAAAGGGAGTAAGACCATCCTCATCAACGCCTGCCTCTCTAGCCTCCCCATGTACATCATGGGGTTATACCTCCTGCAGGAAGGAGTCCATGCCAACTTCGACAAGGAGCTTTCTCGGTTCTTCTGGATGGCAAATGATGGCCACTAGAAGTATCATATGGTCAAGTGGGCAGACATTTGTGCCCCCAAAGAGCTTGGGACATAGGGATGTTATCCTCGCGTCACATGAATGTGGTGCTAATGCTCATATGGGTATGGCAGATCCTGACGGACGATGGTGGCCTTTGGCTACAGCTAATAAAATCCAAATATCTTTGGGCGCGTCCCCTACTGGCTTGTGAGCGCCGGGAGGGATCTCAGTTTTGGAGATCTATCCAGGACATCAAGTCGGTGATCCGGAAGGGGCTTTCCATTTATATTGGAGATGGAAAGAACACCCTCTTCTGGCTCGACCCTTGGGTTGGGGATTGACCTCTGCGCCACGAGGTTCTCGAGTTGTTCGCGATTTACACGGATCCCTTGCTTTTGGCAGCTAAGGCCTGCCAAGGCGGGATTTGGCAGGTTGCGTTCCGGCGGAACCTTGGGGCTACCAAGATGGCTACCTGGGATGGGCCCCGGGATAGTCTCCCGTTGTCCCAACCAAATCCCCGGATAGCATGGCTCGATGTCTGCCCCCTCGGGATCATTCACCATTGGTTCGGCGTATCGGGCCCTGTTTGTGGGCCCACCCTCCCTTGGACTTCCCCGTTATGGAAGGCCCCCTTACCACTGAAGATCAAAATCTTCCTCTAGCAGTTACTGCGCGACCGGCTCCCCTTAGGAGTGGAGGTGGCCAAGCGACATGGTCTTGGGAATGGACTGTGTCCTCTTTGTGCGGTCCCGGAAAAGGGCACCCACATTCTGTTTACTTGCCCCGCGGCTCGCTTCCTCTGGAATTTCTCCCGTGAGGCCTTGGGGTCTGCCTGGCAGGCCTCAGACCTAGGGGAATTCCTGGAAGCCAACGCAGACCATACTGGTAGGAGGAGGCGCCTCTTCTGGTTAGTGTTTGTGGCGATGACCTGGACCTTATGGAATATCCGTAATAAGATGGTCATAGAGCGTGTCTTCCTGCGCCTTGCCTCTGACTCAACCTTCAAATTTCTGGCTTTTTTGCAGCACTAGTACCCGTTGTGTAGACAGCGGGACAGGGAGCGGCTGGACACGATGATAGAGCACCTACTAGTGACAGCCCGTCGACTTGCTACACCTCCCGGCCGCTGAGTGTTTCTCCGGGGGGTGTCTTCTCTTTGTGTTTGTATCTGTTTGTGTTTGCATTGTGGTGCAGACCTTGTGTTGTGTGCCGCCGCGTTTGTGATGTTGGACCTTCTATGCTTGTTCGTTTGTCGTTCGCTTGTACTGGATGCTGTATGGATCGATGTTGCTTTATTTATAAAGCTGGGTGTATGCCTGTTTCTAGGAGGTACGGTATTTTTCCTACTTTCTAAACTATAAATCTCGGCCAATTAATAGTATGGCCCTCAAATTTGAAAAACGATGTTAAGTTTTAGCTCCCTTCTGGCCAAATTAACGGCTTTAAATCTATTTAAATTCGTATATATCTAGCATTAAAATATGAGTAGATACTATCCAAATCTACACAAATTCGAATTATTAATTTAGATTGGAGGGAGTATATGTTTTACCATGTGGACGCGATACGTCCATGCATTCGTGCTAAAAGAACATGGTGTGCACCTGCTGCCTCAAGCTTCGCATCGATCGGGGGTAACAACGCAACTCGACACATGATGGCAACTCGGTAGATCACACGCACGTGTTTGTACATCATCACGTACGTTACAAAGGGGAAGGAGAAGATGACAAAACCCACAAAGAAAAAGAAAAAAAACTGGCGCGCGCGTGCCAGGCGGCCGACGCCGTGGAGAGACCTGCCTGCTCGGCCGGCCGCGGGCTGCCAGTGCATGCATGCGGCGTATCAGGGGAGGGGCCCCAGCTCCTGTTCCGGCCGTCTCGGGCTGCCGTGGTGGTGCAGAGGGTCCGGCCCGGCCGGCACGGACCGCAGCTCCTCCTTTCCTGCTGCCGGCGGTGCGCGCGGCCACCACGACGCCCTGTCGCCGCCGCCCTCCACGACGCGCTGCTGCTCCTCCTCCTTGGACTAGCAGTCGCAGCAGCAGCACAATGTGGGGATCAGTACTGGACGAATGTAAACAGATACGTGAACGGAATGCCGAGTTCAGAGCCACCATTATATACCTCCGATCCCGCAGGAAGAAACCCCGCGGCGGCCGGCCTCTCATGACCACCCAATCGACCCACCAGTCCTGAAGCAAGATCGAACACCACACAAGCTTGAGACTTAGAAGCATATGCATAGATCAAGGAATCTATGCAAAAGGAAGAGAAAAAACGAACACGAAAGAATCGAAGAAGATTTTGGTCCTAGGGCGTATACGTACCACTACCAAGAACACGTGCCTGTGCCGGAGGGGCGAGGAGGAGAGCCACGCAGGAGCATGCAGCCGCCAAGCACACCAAGAACCGGACCATGGCCACCATGGCTCGCAGAGCTAGCTACCTACCTACTCAGGAGCCGCGGTGTAAGAACCAGAGGACAATCTCAAGAGACCTTGAGTCTCAGAACCAAACTCCACTTGCCCATGCCCTCCCTGGGGCTTCTTATAGAAAAAAGGAGCTTGCAGGATACTAGGAGAAGCGGGGCCTTCTGGTCAGAGGGGCGAACGGAGTAAATTCCGGGCAGTTGGATACAGTTAAGGCTTGACAAGATGGCTGCCATCCTGTACGTCCGAGAACTTCTCTGGGAAAAGGGAGCTAGCATAGCTTATCTAGCAAAAGATTGTGTGGGAGAACTGGAGATCCGGAGGATCCAAGTACAGTACTGCTACTACAGTGGTGTGGAGAGCTCTCTCTCTCTCTCTCCCCGGCCGGGGGATGGCTGATGGCATGGCGTCTTTTGCTGCTAACTAAGCTAGTAGCTAGGTTCCCCTGACGTGCGAGTGTGACGCTCGGGTGTCATGTATAGGTCACCGATGGGTGCAATGCAACTGATGTTCTGGCAGTGCAGCGTGCATGCGTGGATCCTTGTGCCAACAGAAAGAAAAAGAAGGAGGAGCAGCGTAATCTTTCTTGCTACTACTAGTCGTCTATCCTCTGGTGCTCTTGGCATTGGGACTGTGGATCTTCTCGTTATAATGAGACGAGACGGCGTCGCAGCCGGAGGGCCTGGTTGGTTTGACGCCAGTACCTGTCAGAATTCAGTACTGGACACTAGTAGTATAGTATTGTTTTCCACCGGAAAGTGCATTTGAAAGCTTAGTACGTATCTCTCACAAGATTCCGCAGGCTTTTCGTTGGCTAACCAAAATTCCAACTTACTTTTTGTTACCGATCAAATTATGCAGTAACCAAAAGAGTTCTTCGCTAAATTTGAAGTCTGACCTTTGTCACGCCCCTACATTCTTTTCTTAATCACATTGCTATGTAGTTCTCATCCGCGGTACCACGTCACAAGATGTATGTGTTGTCTAGGATGACTTTGACTACAGTCACTATCTAAGTAAAAATATCTCCAGCACGGCGGCTGGCAATCCTCTTGTGACTAGGGTATGTTTGTTTCGGGAACGAAGTGGAATAAAATATCACGATTCCATTCCACTTGAACGTGTGCGTTTCTTTTTTTATGTTTGGTTAGACCAAAAATATGTAATAGAATGGTTGTATTCTATGTTTGGTTGAACAAAAAAAAGTGAATGGAATAGTTTCCATTCTATGTTTAGGTGCATTTAGCAAAAAGAGTGGCAAGAGAATAGAGAGAGAGTGAGCAATTGTTGGGGCTTTAGCATAGAGGAACAGAGAGATTCCACCGATTTAGAGGAATAAGTGCGTTCTGAAACTGGAGGGAATATTCTCTTTTGAGGAACCAACTCGTTCCATTCCATTTATGAGCCGAACACTAGAATGACTCTAAGGTGTGGAACCATTCCATTACATTCAAGTTTGTGACCTCAACTGAACACACCCTAAATGAGCAAAGACACATAGTGATTCGATGCTTACGGAGAAAGACCTCTCGGCTGCTTTTCCTCGCATGTGTATTTGGCGAGCGGCTTCAGAAAGCCAACAGCAAAGCTGATCAGTTTGTTTTGATTGGATGAATTATTCTACTGGAAAGGTAGAAAAAGCCAATAAGAGCAAACCCTAGAAGGATGGTGATGACTTCAATCTCCAGGTTTGACACTTGTGTGTCTTAGGACATCTTAAATCTTACCAATATCAGTCGGTAATTCATCTCAGACATGTGACATAATGTCTCATTGAGGTTTTACATGTGCCTCATATTCGCTATAGTTCTCAAAGGTTGCATCGAGATTCGCAAATGTTTCATTGAAGGTGAAACATATTTTGGAATATGTTATGAAACAAAACCTTCTCAAGGAGATTGACCGTGGGTTATTTTTCATAAATATTAAGATTAATTTATAAATGTGGCATACCAGGACCTGACAGAAGGATATGATGGGGAAACTTCCGTATGATCTGCAAGATCATTTTTATTAGATGACAAATAAGTTTACCAAAAAAATGACAACACGCATTTATGTTATATATGAAATGCCAACAATTTGTTTCTTCAAATTCGACCTACAATTAGAGAGAGAGAAAATAGAATTGGGTGTGAATAGTGTGAAATACTATTCCCCTAAAGCTAACACTAGACCTAGTCCAGTTTGTCCTTTTTGTTTCTCTAATTTAGATTGAATTTTGAGCTGAAATTTCTTGGAGTTATAGAAATAACATGTAGGCATGTTACAAAACTTTTAGTTTGTTTCAAAATTTCTAACGTGAGTTTTGTGAGTTGATCGTACGGTCTCAACTAATGGATAGATCACATATAAGTCTCCCCCAACGGAGTGCTCACCACCACCACCGCACACCATCCCACCCCGATACCACCCATAGGACATCTGATCTATTAACATATGATATATGCACATATAAAACCTTGTATTTTATGAATATCCCTGAACTCGACCTCATAGAGGTTTTATAAATGTTTCATTGAGGATACACACATATTTCCAGATTCATTAAAGATTCTGAATGTTTCAATAAGGTTTCACAATTTTATACAAGGAGTTTCACTGGAAGTGAAAGCTACTAGATAAATTATGAAACCTCCCCGCAGATGGATTATCTATAGATTTTCATAAATATAAAGTTTTTTTTTGTGAATGTGCCATACAGGAGCAAATCAAATGAAAGGGATACCATAATCATTTGACAGCATACTCAACACATGTTTCTTGTATATCCACTTTCTTGGCATTCTAAGTTCTCAAGATTGTCAGGTGACAACAATAACTATTAAAGTTAGTACTCGACAAAGTTTTACTTCCCATATTGGTCCTAAAGTTTTTATCCCATTTTTTTTGCATTTGAAATACATTTTTTATTTAAAGACAATATGCATGGCATTCCAAGGACTGGTGCAGGGTTAGCGGATGCTCAACTACTTTATCTGAGAAATCATTGTTTACTAGCTACAAACATTTCACACATGTTTCTTCTTTTTTGTCAAATATGTCGACTGATGACGAAACCTTTGGAATGCTACCATGGATAATTCACACATTAGACAAATATATTGCAATACGCTACCTTTCGTATTTTTCTTGGCAATAGTGTGAGGTAATGTTTTCAAGGCGGCTTATACGCTTCAATAGTTTCTACCTCTAAACATTGACAAGAACATTCATCAAGCAAGAAATAACCGTTGCCAAGATTGCATGATTGTGTTGACAAGCTTACTTTCGCATATTACTACAATATATCTTACCAAAACTAGGGGCCTCGTAGAGAAATCGTCTCAAGATTAAATATGTTAAATTGATTCCGTTAAGGGGGGTGTGGTTTGTATAATTTACAAGAGAGCCGTTAATGATCTAGTGGTATAGAAATTTGTTAGAGTTTTTTCACATCCAAAGATACTCCATTCTGAATACAAGTCCCGATGAGAGGATATGGTATCAGATATGGTATCACCAATATACAATAATACAAGATAATCTATTTTTCTATCTGGATAATCTGACCTTCTTAGTATGGTTCTATGATTTGGTTATTATTTTTAGGAGTTAACTACATTTATGTAGGTGCCATATTTCTCTATGAGATGGCACAGATGCTTGTTAGTTTTTTTATTTCAATTTTTAAAACCTTATAACCTTTCATATGTGCTTAATGCGTAAAAAATATTAACACTTGCTCATTGTTTTTCATAACTTTAGTTTAGAGAACATGTGAATTGTTGGTGTAGCTCAAAACTACTATTGTGGACCAATCACAGATTCGAGGTGTATTTGAGGGAGGGAGTGAAGAACACGATGAACACGCGAGGGGAATAGAAGATTTAAACGCACACCACACCCTAATTTGGTTGCTCCCGTTGGCCCGAACCACCAACTCAGTAGAATCCACTTGCAAGAGACACAAAATGTAGATGTCCTAGTTAAAAATATTAGCAAGAAATAGGATAGAATCCTATTGTGGAGAGTTTGCAATTGATAGAGACCCAAAAGGAGAGACAAACACAACAGAGGTCACTATAGCAAAGATCCAAGTATTTGAGGAGCGCCTTGTACATCTCACAAATTAAATCTAGAGGTCTTGTTACCCTTCAAGATCTTCTCCACGAGGGTAGGGATGAGAGCAAAACTCTATCTTAGCATCTTAGTTTTGTCTAGTTTTCTTAGGAGGGGCAGGTGTCTATTTATAGTCTAGCCTCAAAGGGGTAGGTAGGGGATGAGATACATGGTCACATAGGCACGCGCTCCTACAGTAGTACCGGCTCTCGGATGGTAGTACCGGTGCTTGGGCAGTTGTACCAGCCCTGTTCCAGTCTACTTCTAGTAAACTAGTGTAGGTGTACTGAATGCTTCCCGAGGACCGCGCATTCTTCATCGGAAGTTGAGGTTTAGGAGTAGTTCTAGTGGCAGGGGTGGCGGTAGTAACAATTGTTCAGCGATAGTACCGGCCATGCGTGTCTTGGCTTCTTTCTTCTATCCCCTCTTCCACACTTCCATGATGTTGTCTTTGAGTCCACATGTGCTTGCGTCTTCCTCCCAAGCTCCCATACTCCTCATCATCAACCTAGCATATCAACAGGATGGGTTATCAAGTAGCATACCTTTCAAATGGGTGAGAAGTCGACACACATAGAGGAAGGAATTCACCTTCAAGGTCCATAAAGACTTGGCATATGTTGGCGAGCTTGTCATGGTACATGATGTTCTAACGGCCGTAGGTCATGCTACATCATCTCCCTTCACTTCAAAAAGAGTCGACCTCGACGATAATCCTTCATCAACATGTAGAGGAGTTAAATGGCCAGGTGTGAACTTAGGGCCCGTCATGTATTCGTTCTTGTTTGTACCTATACACAACAAAGACCAAGAAAAATATTTTTGTGCGTGATAGGGGAGCATATTATGCCATACATGTCCATTTTTGCTCACAACCCCATTAGAAGTTTAGCACAACACAAGTATATCAAATATAATGCATATACAAGGTCAATATGCAAGAAATTCTTTTGAGCATCATCCAAACTGGGAACTCAAAAACTCCATGATAATAGTCATGATAGCACCCAAATCATAAGAAATAGAAATTTGTCAACATCTTTGATTCATTAAGAGGAGAATTTGTCAAAAACACGCGAGGAAGAATATCCAAAAACAACATCATGTGTGCAAACAAACCATCAGAAAGAGCAAGTTTTCATTATTTTTGTTGCAAAATAATATGAGAGAACTGAGAACTCACATGAAAATACTTTCTCATAATGGTATTATGGTTGCACACAAAATATCAGAAAGATAAATTGTTCAATAATTTTGTTGCAACACACAAAGCATCAATATCCAAAAGCAAATAAACATATTTTTCACATAGGGAATGAATACCATAAACATGCTTGCAAGAAAACCATAAGAAAGAGATTTCTTCAACATGAATGATGCAAAGCATGCAAAAGGCGGGTTCGGTCTTGAACTTACATGGGGTATTCTCTCAAGAGCTCTTTTTGTCAACTCGTGCTCAATCGAGGTTGACATTATAGTGTGGGCATCTACACACAAGATAGCCAAAAGGAAGAACGTTTGTGCATGGTAGATTAACATATCATCCATCATGATGCATATCCTCTTATGCACATCGCCATTAACATCAAGCCATATATTATAGAAAGCATGGTGATTAGGCAAGCAAGAAGTGGGAATATGCTTATCATGGCAATTATCAAAATAACCAAAAATTCAGAAAGCTATGGGGGCAATCTCATTATGAACCATATGATCATTATTGCAAGAAAAACATGTGAAAGAGAAAATTTTCAATATATTGCAAGAAACAATGGGAAATTGAAGAACAATTATGATCAAGCATATCCAAGGTAAACAAACGATTTGTAACATGGAATGTCTATGTCAATGACACCACAATCAAATAATTCCACATGGTAAACATTATGCAAAGGCAAAGCATCACATGGGAATATGAATGAAGCATATGAAATGTCACAAGTAGTATCAATAGCATGCAAATCATCCCAATTAATCATGACCACTAGTGGGATCATGGAATCATCAACTCCTGTATTTTTACCTTTGCGATACCTCTCATGTGAAGTGGGTGTTATGGCAGTAGGAGCCTCCATGAGGTCGAATTCGTCATCATATATGGGGTTGCATCATCTTCATCCACCATGTACAAATTCTTCATATGAGGCACCATCATCTCAAGGATTGGTGTTTCTTGTTCCATGTCACCTAGCACATCATGAGAAGACACACTAGAGGTAGAGGGTAAGTTGTTAGATATTGAAATGGACTCAATTGACCTATCAACTACCTCTCTCAACTCATGCAGTCTATCACTAGTTCCCTCAGAGTGGAAGCACTCAATCTCACGTATGGTGGAGTCATTCACCTCATTTTTTTCTTTAAATCAAGTGGTATAAGTGGATCTAATACTCACATGGGATTACAACGACATCATCACTCAAGCACATAGGGATAGGTCTGGTTTCCTTAACTCCATGTGCCTCCATTGGTGAAGGTAAATTCTGATTCCCACCACCCTTAACCTTATCTCATCCAAAGATGAATGGCGTAAGATGTGCAACATCACTCTCATGGTCATCGGAGGTGATAGCTTCATCATAGATCACCTCCATGGTCGAATGGAACAACCCATGCTCGACCATATCATCACCATGTTCCGAAGAGGAGTTCTTGAATAGCTCCATCATCTTCTCCACCTCCATGGTCACCTCCAAATATGGATGTGCACTCACGTTAGTGGAAGTAGATTCTAAAGCTTGATCAACGTAGCTCTTCTCTTGGAACTTGGTTTTGTTGGAGGAGGTGTCTTTGTTTTTCGCGACCACCTTGGCTTGTGTCTTGGTGCACTCCCATGTTCGGTGGCCATGTTCCTTGCACTCCTTTCATAAGGGATTAGGACATTCCCATGATAAATGGTCGTGGCAAGAGCACAAGTGGCATAGTAGATCCTGCATGTAGTGTGAACGTCTTGTGGATTCCATTGTGGTGGTGGCATGCGAAGTGGAAGACACCATACCACACATCTTACTTTTACGAGCCATTGATGCCTTCTTTGTTCATCAGGTAGCATCGATATCATATGATGTATTCCCTCTTGAGGTTTTTGATGCTCGTGTAGTAGTCTTCCTTGAAGGAGAAGTGGTGTTGTCGAAGTTCTTGTAGTTGGGTACCTCATGTCAAACTTGATGTTTTGCCGGTGTAGCTTGATTGGGCTCATGTGCATTGACGCTCTTTTGGTTGTGGTGCCTTCTTGAGCTTGATGGACCATCAAAGTACATAGTGCCATTTAATTGATGAGACTTGAAGGGCTTGTCAATGTTATCTTTGAAGGTTATGGTGTCTTGGTGACACGCCTCCGCTTGCATGGCGTATAAGTTTTCCATCTCCATGAAAAAGACGAATCCATTGTCATCGATCCGCTTGCCATCAAAGTCAATGAAGTGCTCCATGTCCTTCATGCTTGGGGAGCCATTGTCATTGTCATGCTCCATGTGATCCATGCTCGGGGAGTCAGTATGGGTGTTGTACTCCATGTCATCGATGCATGTGGAGCCATTGTCGGTGTAGGGGTCAAAGTCCTCGAAGCATGCAGAGCTGTTGTCGGTGCCGTCCTCCATCACGTCATCTATGATTGCGGAGTCGATGTTGATGCATGTAAAATGCATACATGAACTTTGCACTTTATTACTTGATATTCCAACATATTTGCATCATACATGGGTTATATTCATGTTTTATAATGATTATTGGGAATAATTCACACTTCCCATATTGCTTTGGAATTAACCCTGCCGAGGCAGAAAATGCCTATTTCAATGTTTTTAACTTTCAGGTACCCAAACGATGTCCAATTGACCCAAAAATTCACGGGACCCAACATTTATCAGAATGAAGAACAATGGGCGAGAAAAGAAGACCGAGGAGGGAACGGGCACATCAGCCGCGGCCCACCCCCTCGACGCAGTTGGTATGCTCTTTCCTCCCTCGAGTCTCCGATGCCGTCGATTCTTTCGCCAAAAGACTTGCCTTGACCTAAAACCTACTATATATGCCCCATTTTGGCGATCCTCGATACAGGCGGAGGCGGAGATCAGAAACACAAAAACAGAGAGTCAGGAGGCTGCCGCTGGAGAAGATCGGAGGCGGGGGTGATGGCTCAAAATATATCGAGCTCGTTGGGGAACCCCAAGAGGAAGGTATAATGAACACAGCAGCAAGTTTTCCCTCAGTTATGAAACCAAGGTTATCGAACCAGTAGGAGCAAGGAAACACCTCCAAGGTGTTGTTTCCAACTTGGAATCCTGCACAACACAACCACAGAACTTTGCCCCCAACTTACAGTGAGGTTGTCAATCTCACCGGTTTTGCTGAAAACAAAGGATTAAACGTACTGTGTGGAAGATAGTAATTGCTTGCAGAAAGTAAATATAAAACAGTAAATAGATTGTAGATTGATGCTAAAAGAATGGACCGGGGTCCATAGTTCACTAGAGGTGATTCTACTTAAGATAGATGACTTATTGGGTGAACAAATTACAACGGGGCAATTGACAGATACCAAGAAAGCATACATGCATATACTAATCATCTTGACTCCTATGAGATTTGATTGGGCATTACAACATTATACATAGACCGTAATCCAACTACATCTATGACTAATAATCCGAACCCCCTCCAATATTAAGTTGCAAGCAACAGATAATTGCATTAAGCAAAGTGTGTAAAGTAAACAATACGATTACCCCATGGATAAAGGATTGTTGTTTTCTCCCTAGTAGCAACAGCACATCTAGTACCTTAGAGATTTCTGTCACTTCCCCAGATTACTAGAGGCATGACCCCACTATCGAGCATACATACTCCCTCTTGGAGTTGCTAGCATCTACTTGGCCAAGATAGCTACTAACAACGGAAAGCATGCAAGATCACAAATAACATAGACATGATAGAATCAATAATCAATCTGAAATAGCATCTCAATATCCATCGGATCCTCGCAAACACAACATGTAAGAGTACAAATAGATGATCTTGATCATGAACGGAGCTCACAAGATCTAAACATGGTAGCACAAAGGAGAAGAACCAACCATCTAGCTACTACATGGACCCGTAGTCCAGGGATGAACTACTCACGCATCACACCGGAGGCAGACATGGTGATGAAGAAGGCCTCCAGGGTGATCTCTCCCCTCCGGCAGGGTGCCGGGAAGAGCTTCAGATCCCTCCTGATCTAGGGATGGAGATGGCGGCGGTTACAGACTCTTTCGTGGAAGTTTGATCGGGTACTTAGGGTTTTCGTCCCGGGAGGCTTTTATAGGCGAAGGGGCAAGGTCGGTGGAGTACCAGGGGGCCCACACCCCCTGGTGGTGCGCCCCCCCTAGGTCACGCTGCCACTAGGTGTGGCCGCCCTGGTGCTCCACTTCGTCTCCCCTCCGGACTCCGTGTTGCTCCGGGTAAAATATTGACTTTGGCTGTTGTCTGGTCCAATTCCGAGAATATTTCTTTACTAGCTTTTCTGAAACCAAAAACAGCAGAAAACAGGCAACTGGCACTATGGCATCTTGTTAATATTTTAGTTCCAGAAAATGTGTAAAAATACTCCAAAGCATGGAACATCAAAAATTATAGATATGTTTATAAAGTATCAGGGGGAAGCGTCGCTGTAATCTCCTCTAGAGGGCTCCACCCTCCTCTGGCGTGTTCATCATCAACACCTATAGCAAGATCCTCTCCATCTCCCTACTGTAATCTCTTGGCAAACATGATGTGTGAAGCAATATTTTATCTTCCCTTGATCTATTGTGACTCCATGTCTTTGCTTGAGTAGTGAATTGTTATGGCAAAAGTAAAATAGTTTGTTTATTGGTTGCATAAGTGTTGTTATCTTTTATGATTGTCTTCTTATACAATATATGAGTGCACACATATGTTGGGGATAGCATGTAAGGTGATCACCATAGTGTAATGGCGTGGGAAGGACCATGGAGGACAGAAAACCGTGGTCTAATCCATAAAGTTACATTAGGGGGGACATATATCGGGGACCCTAGAGTTTGTAGCTATGGTGGGACGAGTATAGGTTAAGCTTGGGGATGTTGATGCATGTAAAATGCATACATGAACTTTGCACTTTATTACTTGATATTCCAACATATTTGCATCATATATGGGTTATATTCATGTTTTACAATGATTATTGGGAATAATTCACACTTCACATATTGCTTTGGAATTAACCCTGCCGAGATAGAAAACCCTTATTTCAATGTTTTTGACTTTCAGGTACCCAAAAGACGTCCAATTGACCTGAAACTTCACGGGACTCAACATTTATAAGAATGAAGAACAATGGGCCAAAGATCACGAGAAAAATAAGACCGAGGAGGGAACAGGCACAACAGCCGTGGCTCACCCCGTGGCCGCGGCTAGTTTGCTCTTTCCTCCCTCGAGTCTCCGATGTTGTCGATTCTTTCACCAAATGACTTCTCTTGACCTAAAACCTACTATATATACCTCCTTTCGGTGATCCTCGACATAGATGGAGGCGGAGATCGAAAAAACAGAAATAGAGAGTCAGGAGGCTGCCATCGGAGAAGATCGGAGGGGGGGAACGCCGCCAGAATTGCCTCCGGAGGGCTCCACCCCCTCCGGCATGTTCATCATCAACACCTACAGCAAGATCCTCTCCATCTCCCTACTGTAATCTCTTGGCAAACATGATGTGTGAAGCAATATTTTATCTTCCCTATAACACCCCGTCCACTCCTGGGCCCGGGGGGTGTCACTCCTGGCAGCTTTAATAGGATATCTAGACTGGCCCCACAGACCAACACTAGTCTTTTCTACGCACTTTGTCCTCACTCGTGCGCATCCGGTTACCCACTTCCCGGTCGGTCACACATCCTAGAATTGCTCTAGGCCAAGCACGCTTAACCTTAGAGTTCTTTTTGAATGAGCTTCCGGAAAAGAAGTTGCAACTTGTTGATATGGGTATCCTATCAATCCTATTAAGCCATGTGCCTAGATCTCACATTCCCTTAATCTATTGTGACTCCATGTCTTTGTTTGAGTAGTGAATTGTTATGGAAAAAGTAAAATAGTCCGTTCATTGGTTGCATACAGTGTTGTTATCTTTTATGATTATCTTCTTGTACAATATATGAGTGCACGCATATGTTGGGGAATGCATGTAAGGTGATCTTCATAGTGTAATGGTGTGGGGAGGACCGTGGAGGACAGAAAATCGTGGTCCAATCCAGAAAGTTATATTATGGGGGACATATATCGGGGACCTAGAGTTTATAGCTATGGTGGGACAATTATGTCTTAATAATTCCTATGTTTGCTTAGTAACATGGCCTTAGGATCCATCATAAGAGTTGTATATGCACATTTATTTGGCTGCACCTAATTAAGGCTCCATCCTGGAAGAAACAATAAACAACCAAACAAACGAATGAAATAACAATTGCCAAAATATTTACTCCCTTAGAGAAACTTGCTACTTGAGAAAACTTGCCACCACTCCACTCCACTTCATTACATCAATTTTTTTGACCGGAAGCTATGTGGAAAAATCCCACAACAATTTTATTTCACTGAGCACACACCCAAAGTACAGAATATACAAAAATCAAGAAAAAAAGATACTTACAAAAGAAAGAGAAAGGAAAAAACTTAAACTAGAGATGATATCCAGGATAGTAGCTGTTGCTTATACTTCTTGACTCTGTATTGAAGTAAACTAATATCATGAATAAAGCCTGACTTCCACCTAGCAAAAGTAGGCCTCTCATACTGAAAGATCTTACCATTTCTATGTTTCCAAATGTGCCAACAATCCATAATCATTACTTCCTTGAAGAAAGGCTTTCCAAAGTCTCTCCTGGCTGCTGCTATAATCACTTGGATATCACCACCTGGTATCCATTGAATCTGTAGATAATTCCAAACCCTTTGGCTAAAATTGCATGTGAAGAAGATATACAGTCTATCTTCATATATATGGGTAGGGCATAAGACACAATGCTTATCATAAATCACCTTCCACTGCCTATGAACCAGCAGGTCCCTTGTATTCAACCGATCACTCAACAACAGCCATGCGAACATCTTGGTTTTTAAAACACAAGATGAGGCCCAAATCCATTTATACACTGAAGGAACTACCAAGTGAGCGTGAATGTGAGAATAATAACTTGAAGAGGCATAGCTCTGGCCCCAGACATAACCCCATTTATCATTCTCATCTGAAAGAGGATGTGCAATCATTCCTTGCTGAATTACACAAAGCTCACCATAAGCCTGAACCGAAATTGGTCGATAAAATAGCCGCTGGATACTCCCGGAATTATAAACATCAGAGGAAAACATCTCAATATTAAGCACATATAAAAACAAACATGGAAATCGAGTAGCCAAAGGCTCATGCGAACCAATGAAATCCCACTTGTCCAGCCAGAATCTGAATGAATCCCCAAGCCCCATCGAAACTACAACCACTTGCTTAAATTTGTCCTGCATTTTAACAATATATCTCCACCAAAACAAACCACAGGGCTTAGACTTACCAGGAAGAGAATCAGGGTAGTATGAGTCCCAAACTAGCTGCACCCATGGAATTGGAAGCCTATTATAGAACTTGTCAAGATGCTTCATTAATAAAGCATCATTCTTTTTTTGAAAATTAACAATGCCCAATCCCCCATTATTTTTGGGTTTACATATCATCTCCCACGCCGCCAAAAAGGGCTTTGGATGGTCCTTATCCCTCCATAAACATTGGCGTAGAATTATGTCGAGCTGTTCTGTTAAACCAATTGGTAAACTCAAGGTTAGGAGAAAATGCAGAGGCATGGATCATAGAGCAGAATTAATTAATTGCAGGCCAGCCCCTTAAGATAGGAAAATCGAAGTGGCCGTCAGTCTTCGCTCCAATCTATTGACTAAAGGTAATAAGTCTCTGATTGTTGGCTTTGTTGTTCCCAATGGTAAGCCTAAATAAGGGAAAGGCAAGGAACCAACTTGGCAATCCAACACCGATGCCAAAGACTGAACATACTCAGGATACACATTGAGTGGAATGATCATAGACTTCTGGAAGTTGACTCTCAGTCCAGTAGAAACACCAAACTTGCCTAAAATCTCCTTGAGGGCAATGACTTGATCCATCTCAGCTGATAATAGTAAAATCGTATCGTCTGCATATTGTACCACAGGGAACTCAGTCTCATTTGTAATGATAGGAAGATGGAGGATTCCTTGGTGTAGAGCATCATTTATGACTAATTGCAATAAGTCACCACCACAAACATATAAAAGAGGGGATAAGGGGTTACCTTGTCTCACACCCCTCCTACACTCAAACTGCTTTCCAGGTACTCCATTCAATAAGATAGAAGATATCCCAGATGCTAGGACTTCTCTCATCCGTCCAATCCACCTCTGGTCAAAACCCTTGTGCTGCAAAATCTGTAGAATAGCCTCATGCTCAATTGTATCAAATGCCTTGGCAAAGTCCAGCTTAATAATTAAAATGGGCTCCTTTGAAAGCTGACAAAGATAAATATATTCATATGCCCATGCAATGCAATCCTGAATGGTTCTGGACCAGATAAGACCATACTGATTCTTGTGGATAAACTTAATGGTGTGATCTTGTAATCTATTGGCTGCAAGCTTTCTGTGAGAAACTTCAAACAAACGTTGGTGAGGGAGATTGGCCTATAGTCGTTAACACTTTCAGGTACCCATCTTAGGTATTAAGGTGATAAAAGAACAGTTGATATTCTGCAAGCTAATTTTCCCATCATAAAAATCATGAGCCAAAGCATATAACTCCTGCTGAACAATGCTCCAACATTTCTTTAAAAATAGCCCATTGAAACCATCCGGTCTAGGTGCCTTATCAGCGGGCATATATTTAATAATGTCATCCATTTCTTTTTTTCTCAAAAGGCCTTGAAAGATCCTCTAAACCCTCCACTCTGTTCAAAATCGTACTTAAATCAAATTGCATGTCAATACCCCATGTCGAACCCAAAGCATTCCAGCCATATCACTATGATTATTAATTACAATGCCATCATCTCCTTTCAAAGAACAAATAGAGTTTCGCCTGAACTTTTCAGTAGCCATGGCATGAAAAAACTTGGTATTATCTTCACTCATCTTGATCCACCGGACAGTGCACCTCTTTCTCCAATAATTGCACTCTGCTAACAATAGCTCTTCCAAATGAAGCTTAACTAAATTTCTGAAATTAGCTTCAGCAATGGATAGGGGCCCCTTGTCCTCAAACTCATCCAAAATAAAAATGACCTGATTACACTTTGCGATCAGCAACTTAAGCACTGAAAGTCCTATCTGCCATCTTTTTAAATCATACCTTAGAGTTTTTAACTTGTCCACAAGAATGGCCATGGAAGATTTTTTGTGTGAGGACTTGTCCCATGATTTCTTCACACAATATAAGACCCCGGTATATCAACCCAGTAACTTTCGAAACAAATATATTTGCTTTAGGAATGTGTGTGTCAATATTAACCACACAGGGCGTATGATCAGATTCAGGTTTGGCCAAGGGCAGCACCACTATATTGGGGTAATAACTTCTCCAATTTGGACTCGTAAAAAACCAATACAACTATTCAAGTAACGGTTCCTGCTGCATATTGAACCATGTGTACGAACGCCCTTTCAGTGGAAGCTCCACAAGTCCAAGATGATCAATTATGTCGTTGAATTTAAACATATCATGGATATTACCCACTGGCTTGTTCCTATTATCTTGTGATTGAATACAATTGAAATCACCTAATAGGATGTGATTGGTAGATGAGTTAATATACAGATTGTAAAGCCATGATACAAAATGGTCACGTTCAGTTCCTTGACAAGGGCCATAAACTGTCATCAAAGCCTAAGTTTCACTGTTATGTGTCGAGGTAAACTGAACCGTGATACCAAAGCGCTTAACCTCAACATGGTCACCCACAAACAAGCCAGGATTCCACGTGATGCTCCGACCGACGACGCATAAGTGAAATTGTCGAAACGCTTCGGATAAAATTTGCGAATAGATCGGTGGTAAAAAAAACTCACATTTTGTCTCTTGTAGGCAAATAATTGCGCAGTCGCTTTCCTCAATATTTTCACGGACCGCTCCTTGCCTAGACTCAGAATTAAGGCCCCTAACATTCCAACAGAGGATACGCCATTTCCGAAGATTGATTTTAGCCATTAAATAAACCATGTGTAACCGCATACATAAAGACCAAATGCATAACATAGAGTCTGGAAACAACACCGTGACACCCTGATGAGGGATTAACTCATCAATGCCCATTGTTATGGACTTGGGTTTTGGAGAAGGAGGGGGCGCTGGAGGTATCAATCGGCTAGCAAACAAGCACACAGGGACGCAGATGCAACCTGGCGATGGTTGTGGAAATTAGGGTTGTGATTGTCCTCCTCACCGCCCCTCCTAGCCTTTATATAGATAGGCTAGGTATCGGGTAGCAGGTCGAGTCGGTTACAGATTAGGGTTCGCCCCTTTAAACTTTCTATCTTAAGCTTCGTCTTGTGCTGCAAGCAACCGGAGCCTCCGTGAGTCACCCAAATCTTGTATTGGGCCTTGGTAAAGCAGTGGGCTTCTGCCATATCTGGATCGTATATGCCAAACTCGAGTACCTATAGGGTATGCCCACGTTAGTAGCCCCCGAGTGTCCAGTGGAATCGTAGATTCGAGTGGAGACTTTATGAAGTCTTTTGAGTGCATAGCTGGGCATGTTTCGAGTGCTTTGATTGATGTCATAGGAATTGTTGATATACGTGCCTGACTCATCCGATGCAGCGGGATCAGTTAACTGTCTTAGGGCAAAATAACACAATCTACTCAAATTCGAGTTCCCGGACTCGAATTCGGAAAAGTGCTAGTGTAATTTGGCTCAGGCCGCGGAGGTCTTACAGCAGTCGAATCCCAGTATATAAGTGTGAGCACTCGACGCGTCCGTCAAGGCGTATTTCATCGTACCTGTAGGCACGGATATTTTCTGGTAGAGCGTAGCATATGCATTGCTATGCCTTATTTAGGTCTTGTCTTCACGCTGTAAGCGCGACATCCGTATTTTTGTCATCGCGAAGATCATTCAGGTGACCCAGGAGACGCAGTCTCTTTGCAGGGAAAATATGAGGCGGAGTCACCAGAGCATTCGAGCGTGGATGTTATCAACACACGGTGTAACGTATAAGAAAAAATAATCATAGGGTGCGCGGCCAACGCTCCCTATGGGAGTAGCCCCCGAGTGCCTATTCGAGTCGTAGACTCGAGTTGGGACTATAAGTATTTTGCGACTGCTGTCGTCTTTTTTGCTTGTTTCAGTCGAATGTGCTTTCAGCGCTCCCTATGGGAGTAACCCGAAGTCTACAATCGAATCGTAGATTCGAGTGAAGGGTTTTAATGATGCTTGGATATATTCAGTATGTTCTTCGGGTGCACGACCAACGCTCCTGTTAGGAGTAGCCCTCGAGTGCTTGGTTGAGTCGAAGACTCAAGTAAGGACTAAAGTAGTCAATGTGTTCTCCTGCTGGAGTTGATGACGTCAATGCTGACGATCGGATGACCTCAGTTGCCCGTGTGAGTGGCTTTGACGGGATATGACGAGTAGTGGGACCCACTTTCTGACTTGGATTTGACCGGGCGTGTGTAATCTTCTGTTTTAACTGTGTCTCCTCGATTTCTATGCGTAATGAGAATGGTGGGGGACGGTTCGTGGTTTACCTTTGCCACACGTCAATGTCGATGTACGCCACGCGTCTGGTAGATTTTCTTCTGGCCATTGGATGGCATATGCTAGGAGGTTAAGTAGGGGCATGCCATGCGGTAATTTCCCCACATCTCTCTTCTTGCTTGAGCTCCTCTGCCATTGTTATTCTTGCTGCTCCTTTGCACACCTTTCCTTGGTGGCACTGGACCAACTCTGTGTCTTCCCCATCTACTTCCTACGCTCACATCGCCAGCGCAAGATGGGCAACAAGAAGGGAGGTTCCACCGCTAGATCTGCGGCTGTTGCCATTGCAACCAAGAAGAAGGGCGCCGCCACCACGGGCACCAGTGCCGCTGGTGCTGGGAAGAAGAAGGGTGTGGGCACTCGCATCACCAATGGGTCATGGAGCCCATCCGTCATCAAGCCATCAGAGCTGTTCACCCAGCGCCAAGATGGAGTGCTTCCTCCCACGGAGGATGACTCTCGCATCCCCGACAACGAGGTAATCCCCAGTCCTCCTGCGGGTTTCTGAGTGATGTTCCTTACGTTCGTCATTCGCGGTCTCTCTCTCCCCCTGCATCCGTTTTTAGGGGTCTTCTTTGCTTGTCCAGCTGCACCATCTGTCCCCAAACTCTATTCTCCACATCGCCTGCTTCATCACTCTTTGCGAGTGCTGGCTCGGAATCGAGCCACACTTCAGCCTCTTTAAAAAACTCTTCAAGCTCAAGCGTTAGTCGGGGCCGGGTTCGATAGTCTACGACGTAGGAGGCTGCGGGATCCACGTCGATTCCAATGTCACTTATTTCAACATCAAACTCACCGCATCCGTCCAAGGGTGGAGGGACAAGTGGTTCTACATCCACGACCAGAAGGTCGACAGAGAGCACTACGGACTCGCGCCCTTCGATCAAGTGGCAGTTTGCAGAAGGAGGTGATCCTAGAAGAACGGCGTGATGCTCGGCGAAGTCGAGGAGACAGAGAGGATGTATCAGCATGTCTGGGACCTCGAACACCGCATGGCGCGGAACTCATTCGCACACGGTTGCGCCATCCCGTACATCTTGTACAAGCCAGGGCACACCCGATGTACCGCTGGATTGGTACGGGCGATGTCACTTGCATTTCTGTGGAGGGCATTTCTTTGGGTGAAGTGGACAGGAGGTTGCGGCTGGTGACCAAGTACACCACCAAGGAAGATCTCCCGGGTGACTCAGTCATACCTCCATTCTGCGCCAGCCATCCTCCGCCTGAGGTAGACTTGAAGGGAATATTCCCGAGAGGCAATAATAAAATGTTTATTATCTTATTCCATTTTATGATAAATGTTTATTTTACATGCTACAATTGTATTAATTGGAAACGTTAATACATGTGTGTTTAATAAACAAAATGCAAAGTTACTAGTAATGCCTCTCATATAAACTAGCTTGTTGATTAACAAGATGATTAAGGTTTCCTGATTATGGACATTGGATGTTGTTAATAACGAGGTCACAACATTGGTGGAATGATGTGATGAACATTCATCTGAAGTATAGCCTTACGATCAAAGTCATTATGTTTATATTGCTATAACATCATATGAAGTAATTCTAATCCTTATACCATGAGATCATGTTAATCACTAACACCAGAAGAGTATCTTGATAACATCAAACGTCACACCGTAACAGGGTGCCTATAAAGGTGGATTCACCACTACGAAGGTTTTATGTTGAGGCTCATGGATCAAGAGTGGGATTTGTCCATCCTGATGACGGATAGATATATTCAGGGCTCTCTTGGTGATATCACATTGAAATAGCTTGCAAACAAGTGATGTGATCACTAGAATGTTATATCAAAGGAAAGAGAAAAGAGTGCATGTCGATAACGAGATCAAACTAGGTATTTGGATACCAATGATCGAATCTCGGACATGTAATATATCGCAAAACAAAGGAATTTAGTTACGACGTTAAAGGTTCACACGATCACAAGAGTCATCGTTGAATATGTGGGAGCCAGTACGGATCTCCAGGTCCCGCTGCTGATTATTGATCGGAGAGGGGTCTCGATCATGTCTGCATTATTCGTGAATCGTAGGGTGACACACTTAAGGGATACTGACACCATTTGGAGCAAATATGTTTCAGATAAAGATTTAAGAAAGCTCTGGAATCATTTCGATGGAAACCGGAATTGTTTCAGGTGAAATTGCAGAAACTGGTTCTGCATGTAATATTGAAATGTTGCAGGGGGTTTTATGTGAATGTTTGTTATTTAAAGTAATTAACAAAATTCTGAATAAAATAAATAAAATAGTTTTATTTAATGAGAGCTTGCATTAAATTTGGTGGAAATTTAATGCATGTGAGTGGAAGTGTGAGTGGAGGCATATTTATGTGAGTGGAGAATCCACCACATGAATGATGGAAGAGGTGGGGCACCACCATGGCTGCCATGCCATGTCCCTTAGCTGCCACCCTCTTCCCTATAAAAGGCCCCCCTCTCCTCCTCACAATGTACACCTCCTCGTGAAGGATCTCTCCCCCTCTAGTTATTCCCAATGGTCTCGGATTAGCGAGATACATGTTCCCGGTGGCTTTATCTGGAAAGGAGTTGTTGCTTCCGCTGCTTTGCTAGAGCAAGGGATGGAGGTTGTCAGGGTACCGGACGTGTGTGCGATAAAGGATGCACCGCTGCTTTGTGGTGTTGGACTTGCTGGAGCTAGATCTGATGGACGTGCTGGAGCTGGACCTGCTGGACTTGCTGGACTTGTTGGACTTCATCACGATCTTGAGATCGGCAAGTGTATGACTACATCATCCACGAGTTCCATCTCATTAACAAGTTTTTGTTGTCTTCGAGGGTATGTTCTCTATGTATGTATATTCACCCGTTGCTTGTATCTAATAGATAGATCTTGGCGTATAATAGTTCCCATCGTAGGAATTTTTTATTTTCTATGTTGTGAACCCAATAGTGGTATCAGAGCCTGATCTATGCGTAGGTGCTTTGCATGGGTAGTACACATATGTTTATATGTAGGCGATGATGATCATGTTATTGCTTTTTTCATGAATTTTGGATATTGGTGGCATAGTGGGATGAAGCGGCCCGGACCAACTTTACATGTCCTCGCACATGAGACCGGTTCCATGACTGACATGCAACTAGTTTTGCATAAGTGGCTAGCGGGTGTCTATCTCTCCTACTATAGTCAATATCTTATTTACAACAAGTTGCTAATAACTTAGTTATCATCGTTGTGGTTCCATGTTCGTAGGTAAGACTAGTTCTATCTCCGAAAGCCCTAAGCCACGTAAAACTTGCAATGGATAAATTAGAGGTGTCTAGTTCAGATTGTATCTGGGATAGTGTCATGATATGGTAATGTTATAAGTTGATGTATAGTAGATACCCTTACAACACACCTAACATGTAAGTTACATAGACCTTGGCCTTACACACAAATGAATGATAGAGATCATACTGCGATGCACATGATAGTGATCAAATACATGGACCATATCATTCCACTTTACACATATGATGTTTGCATCTTATATTGCTAGTTTGGCGTTTTTAGTAGCATTATAAGATGATCCCTCATTTAGATATCAAGATACAAATGTGTTCTTCCTTAAGTACGCACCGTTTATGTTTTCCGCTTCAAGACATCACGTGATGATCGGGTGTACTTGAATCCACGATCATATTTCGGGTGTAAGACAGTTTTACACACGCGAGCACTAAGGTTCTTACTTGGCAATCCTAGCATGTACAGACATGGTCTCGGAACACGGACCGAAAGGTTAAGCATGAGTCATATAGTTGATATGATGTCCATATTGATGCTCGCCTTTGAAACTACACCGACTCACGTGATGATCGGACTTGGTGTAGTGGATTTGGTTCATGTAATCACTAAAAATACACGAGTATAGCACTGAATAAAGAACCGCCGAATACACCAGCTACACCTAACATGTGGAATGGATGCATAAGGATGTTGTGCTCTGCCTGGAATACAATCATAAAGTTGAAAGTACCAGAGATTCCTAAAGGCATACCATTAGAGAAGCTTCCTTGACCAATAGGGTAAATCAAGAAAACAGCAGTAGCAGCTGCAACAGGAGCTGAGTATGCAACAGCAATCCAAGGACGCAAGGTCAGCCAGTGAGACGATGGGGGATAAGCTTCATCGTCGAGAGGGAAACAGCCCGGATCACCAGCTAAGGCCCCTAAATGACCGCTCAGTGATAAAGTAGGTGGGGGTGCAAAGACAGCCAGGAGGTTTGCCTAGAAGCAACCACCCTTTAAAGAGTGCGTAATAGCTCACTGATCGAGCGCCCTTGCGCTGAAGATGAACGGGGCTAAGCGATCTGCCGAAGCTGTGGGATGTCAAAATGCATCGGTAGGGGAGTGTTCCGCCTTAGAGGGAAGCAACCGCGAAAGCGGGGGTCGACAAAGCAGAAGCGAGAATGTCGGCTTGAGTAACGAAAACATTGGTGAGAATCCAATGCCCCGAAAACCCAAGGTTTCCTCCGCAGTCCATCGAATTGAGTATGACTGTATGTGTGATAGCATCTACTATACCAGGAATATCAATGAACCCTATTCTTGCAATTGCTCAAGATACCCTCTTTTAGCTGCTAGGTCTATTTCTTAGTTCAAGATCCCTCTTACTAACTGGAATAAAAGAATTAGTAGATCTGTTCCGCCCAAAATGGGAATGGGCTGCCATTCTTTTCTTCTCGACAAATATCATACCATGGGCTGTACAAAGAACTGACCATGATCTCTTGCTAGGGGAAGGTATGTATCGGGACAAGATGGTTCGTGAGGTGGGCACAAACACTTTTCATTCCAATCCCTATCGTGACATGCCAAGACTGTTTATTCCAACATTTTCTCAGCTCCTTCGACTATTCCATTGTTGCTTTCACAATCAATCACTAACCGCATTCTTGCAATTCATGTGCGGTTGGCATCTATTTTCGATTTTGCAAGAGTTGACTCGTCGGGCATGCTTGGCCTTCTTGTCGCCTTCCTCTTCCTTCTGCGCAGATACTTTTGATCCACTCCTTTCCTATACCGCGCCCTCTGCCTATTACGATCGATACCCAGAAAGTGGTTTCCTTGGGAGAAGAGGTAGTTCACAAACCAGTACTAAATAAGTCAAAAAAAAATCTCAAAGTGACAATTCAAGCAGTTTACCTCGGCTGTTATGGCATATCCCCGCGTCTCAGGTTCATGAACCAGACAAGCAGGTGTTCACACCCAATACTGAGTTTTTTTGCTTTGCTGACTTGAATGAGGATTCTCAATCCCAACCGGGCACATCCATCACATCACAATACCTCAGCTTATCTCAATACTTGTCATCTCTACTGCTATACTTCCTAAAGCCTATAAAACAGAAGATATCCCCGACACTATAGATCCGGCTTGCAGGCATAAGGGAAGAAGGGCTCCACTCTTTTAATCGCTCTCATTGACCGCTTATCTAAATACTTGTCATCCGGCTTGCTCTCGGCACCCACAGCTGGCTAATAAATACGCCTTTGAAAGAATTCTCAAAATTTAAGGGAGAAACTAATTAGAAAAAAGGAGTTCCAACTCTTTCAAGCAATCTTTCTATTCTATTAGGCACAGCAAGAGTTTATTGTAAAAAATTGCAATGATACTACCAAACGAAGTCTATTTTAATGAAGACTCTAATGTTCCTAAATTTTATAGACTTTCCCAATCTCGACGATTCACGAGATAATAGCTATTATTCTTTTAAGTTACCCATTATTTGAAGTTAGCCGCCATGGTGAAATTGGTAGACACGCTGCTCTTAGGAAGCAGTGCTCAAGCATCTCGGTTGCCAAGAAGAAATGGCGAAGTGGAGTCGACCTTTGGGAGGTATGTTGAAACTGAACGTTGATGCTGCTTTTAATCATGATACCAATTCTTGTGCAACCGGAGTTGTTATAAGAGATGAAAAAGGAGGCTTCATTACAGCTAGAAGCAAGAAAATTGACCATGCTTTTGATGGCGGATCCAGAGAAATGGGAACGAGGCTGACCTATCCAGGTAGTGAAGTCTACCTATGCTAAAGAGCAAGTTCAATATTTGGTTCGAGTAGCCAGCCTATTTTAAGGAGTGGCTTATTATAGTATTCTTAAAAATCATACGAACAAAAATAGGCAATCCGATAGAAAGATTATGGCTTCCTTACTATCAGCAAGCTTCCATAGGCGATGAACTGCTTCTGACTTCTTCATTTGGTTTGTAGCCATACCGTATAGAGTGCAAAAAGCCTTTTTTTGAAAAGATTCAAGCAAGCATCCTAGCAAAACGATCTTTTGACAATGGGCTCTGCCCAACACTGGGACTGACTGACTTTATACAGAGATAGAAAAGGCAGCAATCCAAGTTTGAGAAGGCGGTTAAAGACATTCATTGTGGTTGGTCACGTTGGTGAATTAGATGAACAATCGATATTACCATCTTTGACTGTGAAGTCATCCATCCAGACATACTTCTTAGGTTAAATAGCCAAACATCTGAGTGAGTCAGTCTACCAATGCCTTGTGACTCATGACAGTAGTCCACCAGATCCCTAGTTGCAGTTTTTGTCCTTTTGGATACCACCTATTTTCATATTGAAAAGATTCCAGTACCTTCGCCACAAACACAAGGCCTGCTGCTCCCTAAGTTGTAAAGTCGCCCGTTTGGTAATCGGAGTGAATCTATACTTACTCAACTACTAACTCTGAATGTTCTCGCTATCGAAGGATTTCTTTCTTTGCGTATGATGATTGAGGCTCAATTCCTTCCCGAAAGAATAGTAGACTAACAAACATATCTTACTCGTTCCCTCAACTGCTCGACTGAAAGAACTCTTAGTTCTCATTCTGTTCTTTCTTGTTTTTGGGTGTTGTTTTTGAGTGGGAGTTCATTTCTAGTTTGGATTAGTCGAACTCAATTTGTCATAAACTAAATCAAAGTGAATTTGCATAATTTGTTGTAGTCATTGATATCTGTTTACTACCTTATGCTTAGTTTTAATTGAGATAATAGAACTATAGAATTCTGGATATTTACTTTAGAACTTGTATCGTATTGTTTTTAATGTCAATTTGAGAAGTCCTATTGCAAACTTTCAGCAAACTCTATTTACTCCATGAAGTTAATAGTTAATATTAAATCGAGAGTAAGAATTCCAATGTTAGTATCTAAAGTATCATGCTTGCCTCCATGATTCTTGATATTCAAAAGTCATTTTTAATATCGAGGTTATCTAGGAGCTGAAAGAATTGTTTCAGAAGCCATCATGCATGGAAGATATTTTGATATCTGAAACAATGTTTATGGTTTCAATATGATAGAGTATAATTTGGAAAATACATGTTCTCACATTGTATGAGAATTTGTGAAGGTTGGAGACGCTAGACGTCCTAATCTCCCAAAAAGGTTTTGAGAACTGACATTATACTCACAATTCGTCCTTATAAGACATAGTAGCTTGATGATGAAAGTTGTCATGATAAGGATGAATAGAAGATGTAAGTAAAATGTTTACTACACTAAAAGATTACTAAAGTATGGATTTTTGAAAGAACACCAAACATTTGATGATGGTGATCAACTTCAAAGTGCAAGTCCAAAGGTATTAGTATTTTACTATACATGCTTTGAACTATGTGTCATATGTATGGTGCCACTATTGATGTTGATAGATTCTTTTAAAAGGAAAAGGAAATGCTGAAAGAGAAGCTATAAAATATTTGGCAGGAAATAAAAGACTGGTAATGTCCAGCTAAGGTATATATATGATATACATGTTATGGTTGTATTCTTTGCTTGTTAAACAATATGGTTCTTGGATATTAGATACCAAATTGGTTGGTATGAAATATCATACAAAACGACGCAATTCATGAACTACAATGGCCTAAGTAACTAGCAAAAGAATATGTGATGATGTTCATCGAAAACAAATAAGGAGTTATTGTATTCATCGTTGACATCAAAACTTGCCTTCAAGTTTTTTTTAAATAATTGTTATTTTGTTATGGTATAATGAGAACAATAGTTGTTCAAATAATTACCGTATTCCATAGAATATGGATGAACTTTTACAAGTCTAGTTGGAGAAATCACATCCATAAACTGATGCTAAAATGTCGCAAGACAAATGATTGAAAGATCACTTCCAAAGTGACATCGCCGTTTAAATTATATTAGAAAGAAAACATGAAGAAACTCCATGTTGATGGATTTTTGGAGTCTTTTGATTTTGATCAATTGACGCTTGTGAAACTTTCCTTGAGATAATTGAAACTCTATTCATAGGCCAAAGAGGAAGGGATGACTAACTTATTGGAAATAGTGCATGATGATGTGCATAGTCCATTATATGTAGCCCTGTGCAGTGCATCTTTCGACTTCATATGCTTTCTTCGGGAATTTGAGTGAATATATCTATATATTTACTTAATAAGGAAGAAGTATGAAACATTTGAAAATTGTTCAAAGACTTTCAAGATGAAGTGGAAAATCATTGTAACAAGAAAATAAAGAATTTATAATTTGATCATAGAGGAAGATATTTGAGTTACAGGTTTAGCAAAACACCTAAGATTTCGGGAATTGTTCCATGGATTTGCATTTTCCCGATAAATCATAGGAGTATGGTATGTTCGAGAGATCAAATCAAACCTTGTTTAACATAGTAAGATCAAAGGTGTCATTTATAAAACTGCCACTATGTTTTAAAGATTAAACATTTAGAGACTACCGCTTTTACACTGAAAAGGGCACCATCATGATCCGTTGAAACGACACCATATAAGTTATGGTTTGGGATAAAACCCGAATTGTCTTTTCTTAAATTTTGGTATGCTATGCATAAGTAAATGTTTACAATCAAAGTCGGATAAGCACGTCTTTGTAGGTTATCCCAAAGAATTTGTTGGGTATTCCTCCATAACACCGAGAATAAAAGAGTTTGTCGCTTGGAACGTTAAGTTTCTTGAGAAAGAATTTTTTCGCAAAAAGTTAAGTGGGAGGACAATAGAACTTTGATAAGGTTATTGAACCTTAGTTAGATGTGCTATGTAGCGTAGTGCCGGAAAGTATTTCGGTGGCGGCCAAAATGCTCATGGCTCCCGTGATTACAAAGGTTGTGATCTTGGAGATTAGATTTCCTATTTGAACCATATGCATTGGGTAACAATCAAATAATGAGATTTGATAAACAAGTCGTTATTGTTTGACAATAATGAACCGACTGCATGCAAAGAAGCGATAATGGGCCCTGACTCCATAGAATGACTAGAAGTCATAAAATCCGTGATAGTTTCCATACACGAGAAATCAAGCTTTTGAACTTGGAAGACCCTTCGAAAATGCATGAAGCCTATCGGTCATGTTTGGATCTATAAAGAAATAGACATGGATGTTTATCGACATGTCGAAAAGGAATTTACGACAATGTTCAAGGAGTTGACTATGACAAGATTTGATCTTTCATAGCGATATTTAGTCTTGATGGATTAATTTAGCAACCACTACATATAATTTGGTGTATGGTAGTTGAACAAACAAAACAATGTTCTTCTAATAGAATGGTTGCCTAGGACATGTACACGACACGGTCCAAAGGGTTTTATTAATTCAAAGGGTGCTAAAAGGGCATGCAAATTTCAATAGTTGAAGTGAGCATAGCGGAGTTGGAATCTTCACCGTGATGAAAATGTTAAAGGAGTTTAATTTCATTGGAGATGATGAAGATGCTTGAATTTGCAAGAAATTAAGTGGGAGCGCTGAGACAAATTTCCAATACATTATGCAGAGTACATATTGTTGATTGAAAATGATGTATCTTTTATTGACATGGGTTACGAATTTCATTTTGATGAAATACTTGGGAAAAATCGGAATATTCGGCATCAATGTCTATATGGATAGATTGAGGCTCTAATATGGTTGTGCCAAACCTACATATATGAGATATTGAAAATGGTTCAGTATGGAAACAACAAGAAAGGTTCTTGCTGCATGGAAAGGATTGTATCAAGATTCAAGTGTTTCAACACTTGGTGAGTAAAATCACATGAAGATTTTGATCAATAATACCATGATATGTACATATCAAGATATGTCCAATGCTCTAAATGTTATGAGCATATACCAGAATGATTCATATATGATCATTGGACGATAGTAAAGATATTCTTATGAGCTTTGCAAGAACTAAGAATATATCATGTATAAGTGACAAATAGTTGATAATAGTTCATTGTAATATGTTAAATTGATACTAGTTTGTCACAAGATACAAATTAAATTTGTCTCAATTTAAACTATGGGTGGCACAATATTATGGAAAGGAAATTCCATGATGGATTTGGATGAGTTCCAAAGTAACACATTGTGACGGATACTACAACAAAAGGCTAAGTATATGACTGCCATAGTAGCAACAAAGGAGGGCATTTGTGTCAAGTAGTTTGTTATCAAACTAGGTGTGGTTCACAGTGGGATAATACAATGAATATATAGTGTACGACAATATTATCGACATGATTTAACCCAAAGGAACTAAAGGTCTCACCAAATGACTAAATTTATACAATGCCATCTCATTAGAGAATGAGTAATGCGTAGAGACTCAAAGACATGCAAATACACACGAACCTGAAAGTGCCAGATCTAGAGATTATGTTAACCACTAGTAAACGCATATAGTCAACACCTAGGTGTTGTATATACAAGTTTACAAACTAGATTATTGACTCTAGTGGAAGTGGGAGACTAAAGGGAATATGCCCGAGAGGCAATAATAAAATGGTTATTATCTTATTTCATGTTTATGATAAATGTTTATTTTACATGTTATGATTGTATTAATTGGAAACGTTAATACATGTGTGTTTAATAAACAAAATACAAAGTTCCTAGTAATGCCTCTCATATAAACTAGCTCATTGATTAACAATATGATCAAGGTTTCCTGATCATGGACATTGGATGTTGTTAATAACGAGGTCACAACATTGGTGGAATGATGTGATGAACATTCATCCGAAGTATAGCATTATGATCAAAGTCATTATGTTTATATTGCTATAACATCATACGAAGTAATCCTAATCCTTAGACCATGAGATCATGTTAATCACTAACACCGAAAGAGTATCTTGATAACATCAAACGTCACACTGTAATAGGGTGACTATAAAGGTGCATTCAGTGCTACGAAGGTGTTATGTTGTGGCCCATGGATCAAGAGTGGGATTTGTCCATCCCGATGACGGATAGATATACTCAAGGCCCTATCGGTGATATCACATTGAAATACCTTGCAAACAAGTGATGTGATCACTAGAATGTTATATCAGAGGAACGAGAAAAGAGTGCATGTCGGTAACGAGATCAAACTAGGTATTTGGATACCAATGATTGAATCTCGTACATGTAATATATCGCAAAACAAAGGGATTTAGTTACGACATTAAAGGTTCACATGTTCATAAGAGTCATCGTTGAATATGTGGGAGTCAGTACAGATCTACAGGTCCCGCTGCTGATTATTGATCGGAGAGGGGTCTCAATCATGTCTGCATTATTCGTGAACCGTAGGGTGACACACTTAAGGGATACTGACACCATTTGGAGCAAATATGTTTCAGATAAAGATTTAAGAAAGCGCTGGAATCATTTCGATGGAAACCGGAATTATTTCGGGTGAAATTGCAGAAACTGGTTCTGCATGTGATATTGAAATGTTGTAGGGGGTTTTATGTGATTTTTTTAAATTAAAGTAATTAACAAAATTCTGAATACAATAAATAAAATAGTTTTATTTAATGAGAGCTTGCATTAAATTTGGTGGAAATTTAATGCATGTGAGTGGAAGTGTGAGTGGAGGCATATTTATGTGAGTGGAGCATCCACCACATGAATGATGGAAGAGGTGGGGCACCACCATGGCTGCCATGCCATGGACCTTGCTTGCCTCCCCCCTCTTCCCTATAAAAGGCCCCCTCTCCTCCTCACAAATGTACAACTCCTCGTGAAGGATCTCTCTCCCCCTCTAGTTATTCCCCATGGTCTCGGATTAGCGAGATACATGTTCCTGGTGGCTTTATCGAGAAAGGAGTTGCTGCTTCCGCTGCTTTGCTGGAGCAAGGGACGGAGGTTGTCGGGGTACCGTACGTGTGTGTGATCACGGATGCACCGCTACTTTGCGGTGCTGGACTTGGTGGTGCTGGACTTGCTGGAGCTGGATCTGATGGATGTGTTGGAGTTGGACCTGCTGGACTTGCTGGACTTCATCACGATCTTGAGATCGGCAAGTGTACGAATACATCATCCACGAGTTTCATCTCGTTAACAAAGCTTTGTTGTCTTCGAGGGTATGTTCTCTATGGATGTATATTCACCTGTTGCTTGTATCTAATAGATAGATCTTGGCATATAATAATTCCCATCGTAGGATTTTTTTTGTTTTCTATGCTGCGAATCCAACATGACTTTCTCTTTGAAGTTTCTTGTATTTTCGACTGCTTGTAGGTGCTTGATACATTGCAAATGTATCTATAATTTTTGATGTTCCATGCTTGGTTTTATCCACTTTCTTGTGTTTCGTTCCAACTTTGGAGTACTTTTCATATGATTTCTTGAACTAACCTATTAACAAGACCCACAGTGCCAGCTGCCTGTTTTCTGCTGTTTTTGGTTCCAGGAAAGTCAGAAAATGAATATTCTCGGAATTGGACGGGACAAAAACCAAAGTGCCTATTTTTCCGGAAGGGATCAAGTGCTAGAATACGAGACGGAGAAGGGCCAGAGGCCGGCCACACCACCTGGCCGCACGGCCAGGCTGGACCCCGCCAGGGGGTGGTGTGGTGGCCCCAGGCACCCCCTCAGCCTCCCCTTCTGACTATAAGATGCCCTCGGGACGTAAACCCTAAGTACCCGATCAAAATCCACGAAAGAGGCTGTAGCTGCCGTCATCTCCATCCCTAGATCAGGAGGGATCTGAAGCTCTTCCCGGCACCCTGTCGGAGAGGGGAATTCACCCTGGAGGCCTTCTTCATCACCATGCAAGCCTCCGGTGTGATGCGTGAGTAGTTCATCCTTGGACTACGGATCCATGTAGTAGCTAGATGGCTGGTTCTCCTCCTTTGTGCTTTCATGTTTAGATCTTGTGAGCCGTTCATGATCAGGATCATCTATTTGTATTCATACATGTTGTGTTTGCGGGGATCCGATGGATATTGAGATGCTATTTCAGATTGATTATTGATTTTATCATGTCTTTGTTATTTGTGATCTTGCATGCTGTCTGTTGTTAGTAGCTATCTTGGCCAAGTAGATGCTAGCAACTCCAAGAGTTAGTATTTATGCTCGATAGTGGGTTCATGCCTCTCGTAATCTGGGGAAGTGACAGAAATCTATAAGGTACTAGATGTGCTGTTGCTACTAGGGAGAAAACAACAATCCTTTGTTCATAGAACAATAGTATTGTTTACTTTACACGCAGTTCGTAAAGCAATAATCTGTTGCTTGCAACTTAATACTGGAGGGGGTTCGGATGATAACCTGAAGGTGGATTATTAGTCATAGATGCAGTTGGATGGCGGTCTATGTATTATGTTGTAATGCCCAATCAAGTCTCAAAGGAGTCAATATGATTAGTATATGCATGTATTGCTTTCTCGGTGTTTGTCAATTGCCCCGCTGTAATTTGTTCACCCAGCATGTTATCTATCTAAGGAGAGCCACCTCTAGTGAACTATGGATCCCTGTCCTTTTTCTTTACATACAATCTGCAACTGTTTACTGCTTTGTTTTTACTTTCTGCAAACTTTTACTTCTTTCCATTCGATACGTTTAATCCTTTGTTTTCCACAAAACACGGTGAGATTGACAACCTCATCGCAAGTTGGGGACAAAGTTCTGTGGTTGTGTTGTGCAGGTCTCCACATTGCTACTAGCACCGGTAGTGCGCCCTGCCAAAGCTCAGCTAGTAACACCTTTGGGGTGTTTCCTTGCTCCTACTGGTTCGATTAAACCTTGGTTTCATAACTGAGGGAAACTTGCTGCTGTGCTCATCATACCTTCCTCTTGGGGTTCCCAACGAGCTCTACATCAACCACGAGCCATCAAGCACTTTTCTAGGCGTCGTGCACTGAGCCATCAAGCATCTTTCTGGCGCCGTTGCCGGGGATCCGTAGAAGAAGAAACTCCCACGTCAACCACGCGCCATTTTTCTGGCGCCGTTGCCGGGGAGTCAAGGACATCTTCACAAGGGGAGTCCCTCATAACCAATCTCTTTACTTTGTTGTTTTTGTTTTGCTTAGTTTCTTTTTGCTTCGTTTGCTTGTTTTATTCTTTCAAAAACACAAAAAAAATTAGTTTTACCAGTTTGCTTTCTTATTTGAAAACCCAAAAAAATGACTACTCTTGAAAACACTAAGTTGTGTGACTTCACTAGCACCAACAACAATGATTTTATGAGCACACCTATTGCTCCACCTGTGGCTGAAAATACTTTCTTTGAGATAAAACCTGCTTTGCTCAATCTTGTTATGAGAGAACAATTTTTTGGTATTGGTAATGAAGATGCTGCTTCCCATCTAAATAACTTTGTTGAACTTTGTGAGATGCAAAAGCATAAGGATATAGATGGTGATATTATTAAATTGAAATTGTTTCCTTTCTCTTTGAGAGGAAAAGCTAAAGAGTGGTTGAATTCCTTAACTAGGAATAGTATTGATTCTTGGACTAAGTGCAAAGATGCTTTTATTGGAAAATACTATCCTCCTGCTAAGATTTTATCTATGAGAAGTAAAATAATGAAGTTTAAACAACTTGATAATGAGCATGTTGCTCAAGCTTGGGAAAGAATGAAATCTTTGGTAAAGAATTGTCCCACTCATGGACTGACTGCTTGGATGATCATCCAAACTTTTTATGCATGATTGAACTATTCTTCAAGGAACCTATTGGATTCTGCTGTTGGAGGTACCTTTATGACCATCACTTTGGGTGCTGCAACAAAACTTCTGGACAATATGATGGTTAACTACTCTGAATGGCATACTGAGAGAGCTCCACAATGTAGGAAGGTAAATTCTGTTGAGGAAACCTCCTCCTTGAGTGATAAGATTGATATTATTATGTCTATGCTTGTTAATGGGAAAGCCCATATTGATCCAAATAGTGTTCATTTAGCCTCTTTGGTTGCTCAAGAAGAGAAAGTTGATGTGAACTTCATAAGAAATAACAACTTTGGCAACAATGCTTATGGTAATAACAATTATAGGCCCTACCCTCCTAATAATACTTATGGCTATCATGGTAAACCTGGATTACCTAGTGAAGGAAGAATTTTAGAAGTTGAAAGAGCCACTAAAAACTTCATGCAAATGCAATATGAGCAAAATAAGCTATTCACAAAAACTATGGAGGAACAACCTATTATTTTGAAGAACATTAGCCATCAACTTGACAGCCTGAATTACAATTAAAAGTCTCTAATGCTGAAAGAAATATAGCATCTTTGGCTGAAACTCAATCTTCTTTGAATAAAATGGCTGCTAAACCTGAAACTAATGATAATCCCTTTGTAGCTACTAATGCCATACAAGTAAGAATTGATAAAAATGTTAGACTATTAACTGAATTACATGCTAAGTGGGAAAGAGAAGATGAAATTGCTAGAAACATTAGTGTTTCTACTATCACCACCACTAGTGTTGAGGCTAGTAATAGTTCTACTACTTTAGATGATAAAGTTCATTTTGATCCTGATGGTTGCAACATCTCTGAAGTTATTAAGTTCCTACAAAAGCTTGCTAAAAGTCCTAATGCTAGTGCTATGAGCATGGCCTTTACAAAACACATTACCGATGCTCTCATAAATATTAAGGAAGAAAAGATGAAACATAAAGCTTCTATTCCTATAAAACAAGAGGATGGTTGGGAACCCATCATTAATATGAAAGTGAATGACTTTGATTTCAAAGCTTTATGTGATCTTGATAGTAGTGTTTCTATTATGCCTAGAAGGATTTATGATATGCTTGATTTGCTTCCTCTTGAAGATTGTTATTTGAATATCCCACTTGATGATAATGCTAAAAAGAAACTCATGGGGAGTCTTAATGATGTTCTTATTATGGTTAACAATTCCTATGTCCCTGTTGATTTCTATGTTTTGGATGTTGAATACAATGCTTCTTGTCCTATTACTTTGGGAAGACCTTTTCTTATAACTGTTGGTGCCATCATTGATATGAAAGAAGGCACCATTAAATATCAACTCCCACTCAAGAAAGGTATAGAACACTTCCCTAAAAAGAGAGAAAAGACTTCTTTTGTTTCTCCTATGAAAACAAAATTTGGTCTTAATGCTTCTTCATTTGAGAACACTTGATTCTTTCTTTGCTTCTTTTGCCTAACTTAAAGGCGTTAAAGAAAATTACTTATTGGGAGATAACCCAAAAGTTTTAGATGAGTCTTGGAAGTTACTACTTCTGTAATAACCTCTCCTTATCCCTTTTATTTGCTTTTTGTGCCAAGAATAACCTCTAATGAGAGTGAAGTAATGATTGGGAAAGTTGTTGTCCCAAAACAGATTTTTGTGCTTCACCGTACAAATTCGTGAGAGAGATCTGTATGTCGGATTGATCTGTAATTTTTTGTTCTTCTGACCCAGGTTGTTATCTAACTTTTGGTAGTTCAACACTTTTTGATTTGAGCAACAGAAGGTCTTCTAAAAAATTCGTCTTTACCTGCTGGTCTGTTTTGACAGATTTCTGCCATTTTCTGCATTTGCTTCTTGTGGGTTCCTTTTAAGTTCTTTTGGGGAATTGAGCTTTTTTAAGGAAGTGCTACAGTAGCTAGTGTTCTAATGGAAGTTTATTTGGTGTTAGAATTGAACCTTAAGACTTATTTATCTTAAGTGCACTAATGTTGCTAATAAGATTGTGTGAAGTTTTGTATGAAGGAAAATTTTCAGGTGTATGGAAGGAATGAGTAATGAGATGAAGGATGGACTAAAGCTGAAGCTTGGGGATGCCACGCGTGTCACCCCAATAAATATCCAAGAAGTACAAGTGTCAAAGCTTGGGGATGCCCAAGGCATCCCCTTCTTCATCAATAAAAATCCTAGGTTTCTTCCAAACGCTTCATTTTTATTGTTTCATGCACAGTTGTGTTTTTCTTGGAGCGTCTTCTTTTTCGTTTTCGTTTTGGTTTTTAGTTTGCTTGGTTTTCTGAATAAATTGGTTGGACCCCCTCTTTCTTACAATGGTTTGCAAATAGTTTATTTTGGTTTGGAAAAGAGTAGGAAAGTTCATACTTATGTGGTAAAAAGAGCTTGTTTTTGACTGTGGCCTATGCTCTATCATGCCATGCTTGATATTGTTTTGGCTTTATTCTTAGTATTCTTTGCTGTAGCATGAATTGTTATAAAGAATTGAGATTGCTTAATGTGCCTTGGATGAATCATGCGTTGTTTTAGCATATTAAAGCATAGTATAGTGGTATTCTCCTTTGATGCTTTATTTGGGTTGACTTGGCGCATGCTCACACCATGTTATGACTATCTCAAGTCACCATAGCCTTTATGATCCTTTAGTTTTCAACTTGTAGTACCACTTTATGCTTTGATCAATGATGTTTTGTCGCTCTGCATGATTATGGCCATTATTGCTCTCTTAGTTTGTCGCTCCCAGTCTTTTGCTAGCCTCCACAACCAAGTATGAGTTCCACTCATGCATCCAACTCCCTAAACCAAGTTATTCCAAAGAGTCCACCATACCTATCTACTAGCTTATGCTATTCCAAGTATATTCATGCTTTTGTTTACCTTCCAAATTAAACTTGTTATGAGAAAACTAGTGATTAAAGCTCTCACGAACTTGATGGCACACTTTACTTTACTTGCCCTTAATAAACTTGAACCATTGTGTCTTCTATGTTGTATATGCTTGCACTTATTTGTCGGGAATTAGCAGAACCATGCTTTCATGGGGAACGCTTTCAACATTGCACTTGGTACATGTACCTAGTTGATACCATGCTCTTTTGTATATGGATGTCGTCGGTGTGAAATGAAAGGGGAGATTTTAAGTCCATGGAGTTATGTATATGTGTTAGAGAAACGCCTGGGCCGCTGGTCTAATCCATGCTGACATGGTAGAAACCTGCAGCGTAACCATAATGAGCTGTCTATGAAGCATTCTTCTTATAAAAAAAAGAGTCCTATATTGAGAAAAAAAGAGAAAAGAAAAAAAAGAGATACTATGAAAAGAGGAAAGAGAGAAAAAAGCACCATATTCCCATGGTAAATAAGAAGAATGCTGAGATGCTCGTTGTCTGCTTGCCTTGTCATTTTGATATGGGGATTCTTCTGTATCATCGGGCAAGGGGTACCCCGTTGGCGGTTCTCAATGATACACATGTACTTACAATGACAAGAACTTACCGGTGACTAAACTTGAGTAGCATGAGGAGCGACCCTCGTATACAAGGGACATGAGATTTCTGACTTATACTTCGTTAAGCATGTACACCATAGTTTGTTCACTTTAACCTTAATCACTTCAAGATGCTTATGATAGGGGCAATGAGAGCTGAAAGCTATAAGTACCATAATTTTTGAAAGCTCTTTATGAGACTTGAATCCCTACTTCCTTTTACAAAAGACCTTTCTTCCACCATTATATTGAGTCTCCATCTTCTATCTTTATGCACCTACTTTGAGAGCATAGTGGCCATTCTTAGTTCTATGTGCATTGTCCCAAGACTAGTTGATTAATGCATAACTTGATATTGCTTGTTTTAAACTATTGTATCTAGTCACTCTTATGAACTTTGAAGGTGTCCTATGCATTTATATTTGCTACTCTATGAAGGACAAGCTTAATACTTTTATGCTATGTTTTCTTTATGTGAAACAAACAAACGTCATGCAAAGCATGTTATTCATGATTCTTTTGTTTGTGCCTTTTCATGATGCATCATAGTTTCTTTGCTTATTGCTAGAACTTTGTCTTTCATGTTATGATTGAAGTACTATGATCCCAGCTTTGAATGTTTTGCAAATACTTTGATCAAGTCTTTGATGGTGCATGTCACCTCAAAAATTATTCTTTCTTTTTATCACTTACCTACTCGAGGACGAGAAGGAGTTAAGCTTGGGGATGTTGATACATTGCAAATGTATCTATAATTTTTGATGTTCCATGCTTGGTTTTATCCACTTTCTTGTGTTTTGTTCCAACTTTGGAGTACTTTTCATATGATTTCTTGGACAAACCTATTAACAAGAGCCACAGTGCTAGCTACCTGTTTTCTGATGTTTTTGGTTCCAGGAAAGTCAGAAAATGAATATTCTCGGAAATGGACGGGACAAAAACCAAAGTGCCTATTTTTCCGAAAGGGATCAAGCGCCAGAATACGAGACGGAGAAGGGCCAGAGGCCGGCCACACCACCTGGCCACGCAGCCAGGCTGGGCCCGCGCCAGGGGGTGGTGTGGTGGCCCCTGGCACCCCCTCGGCCTCCCCTTCTGACTATAAGATGCCCTCGGGACGTAAACCCTAAGTACTCGATCAAAAATCCACGAAAGAGTCTGTAGCCTCCGTCATCTCCATCCCTAGATCGGGAGGGATCTGAAGCCCCTCCTGGCACCCTGCCGGAGAGGGGAATTCACCCTGGAGGCCTTCTTCATCACCATGCAAGCCTCCGGTGTGATGTGTGAGTAGTTCATCCTTGGACTACGGATCCATGTAGTAGCTAGATGGCTGGTTCTCCTCCTTTGTGCTTTCATGTTTAGATCTTGTGAGCTCCGTTCATGATCAAGATCATCTATTTGTATTCATACATGTTGTGTTTGCAGGGATCCGATGGATATTGAGATGCTATTTCAGATTGATTTTTGATTCTATCATGTCCTTGTTATTTGTGATCTTGCATGCTTTCTGTTGTTAGTAGCTATCTTGGCCAAGTAGATGCTAGCAACTCCAAGAGTTAGTATTTATGCTCGATAGTGGGTTCATGCCTTTGGTAATCTGGGGAAGTGACAGAAATCTCTAAGGTACTAGATATGCTGTTGCTACTAGGGAGAAAACAACAATCCTTTTTTCATAGAACAATCGTATTGTTTAATTTACACGCAGTTCGTAAAGCAATAATCTGTTGCTTGCAACTTAATACTGGAGGGGGTTCGGATGATAACCTGAAGGTGGATTATTAGTCATAGATGCAGTTGGATGGCGGTCTATGTATTATGTTGTAATGCCCAATCAAATCTTAAAGGAGTCAAGATGATTAGTATATGCATGTATTGCTTTCTCGGTGTTTGTCAATTGCCTCGCTGTAATTTGTTCACCCAGCATGTTATCTATCTAAGGAGAGCCACCTCAAGTGAACTATGGATCCCGGTACTTTTTCTTTACATACAATCTACAACTGTTTACTGCTTTGTGTTTACTTTCTGCAAACTTTTACTTCTTTGCATTCGATACGTTTAATCCTTTGTTTTCCGCAAAACACGGTGAGATTGACAACCTCATCGCAAGTTGGGGACAAAGTTCTGTGCTTGTGTTGTGCAGGTCTCCACGTTGCTACTAGCACCGGTAGTGCGCCCTACCAAAGCTCAGCTAGTAACACCTTTGGGGTGTTTCCTTGCTCCTACTGGTTCGATTAAACCTTGGTTTTATAACTGAGGGAAACTTGTTGTTGTGCTCATCATACCTTCCTCTTGGGGTTCCCAACGAGCTCTACATCAACCACGAGCCATCAAGCACTTTTCTGGGTGTCGTGCACTGAGCCATCAGTGCTTTTGTATACTGATGCTTTTTCCTGTTTGTTAGGACTGGGCCGTGGCCACCAACTTGCCTCCTCGGCCTGAAGGAATTATTCCTCGCGAAGTAGATGAAGAAGACGAGTCGGGCTCCACCATCCCCATGGAGGAAGAGGAGGAAGCCCCCGAGTCCAGTGACCATGGGACTCGCAAACGCTCCCGTAGCGAGGATTCGGATGCCTCCTCGCTGACGATGCCGGAGGGTCCTCCTCCTGCTGCAGAGGAGCCAATCCCCGCCGCGCCTGTACATGTCGTGGGTCGTCCCGCACGGAAGAAGCTGAGGTTGCCGAAGGAGTCATCGGGAGATTCCTTCGACCTCGAAAATTTTAATGGGTAATTCTTTATATTTCGCAAGTTTGATCTTGATTTCCTCGAAAAAATCCCCTTCTAAGGTAGTGTTGGGTACTTTGCAGTCAAACGGTGTCATCGTCTTCTGATGATTGCCAAGTTGTCAAGGAATCTGGAGTCGCAGAATCCAAGAACAAGGATGTGTCCATACGGTCTCCTTATCCTCTAGTGGTGACCCACTCCGGCACCAACTCTTCGAGTTCCCCCCATGATGGGAGGCACCAGATGGTTGCACGGACGCCCACTCGATAGGAACCTTCGGAGTCCCTAGAGGAGCATGTAAGTGTCTTTTGCCGCTGGCAGTCGAATTTGAGTTTGTACCTTTTGTCAACGCTGAAGAATCGTTTCTTTTTGGTGTAGCCTATCGTGAAGGATTCCACTAGCCTTGCAGAGCAGATCCTTGCCTTGGGTCGATAGCATCCCATGCCAAACAACCACCACCGCACAGTCGAAGGTTTGTGTTAAAGTTATCTCTTTGCTCTACTTGTGTAGAGATTTGTAAACTCAGGTGTTGTTGTGCTCTACCCTTTGTAGGTGAGCACAATGAGCTTCTCCGTCGGGTTACTTCCCTCGAGAAGGGACTTGCTGCCATGGAGAAGAAGCGCGATGAGGCAGTTGCGGCTCTGGAGGAGTCGCAAAAGCGCGAGGAAGACCTGCGTGCTTCTACTGCTGAGAGAGAGAAGTTGTTCGTAGAACAGCTTTTCTCGATTGCGAAAGCACTCTCAGGTATTATACTACTTCACTTGCATTTTTCCCTGCTTTTGTTTTCATGTCACTATGTTGATACTTTGTGTTCTTCAGATGCTGCCGGCATAAGCTTCTACGTCCAGGCCTTGCATTGCACAGATGCCTTGGCCGGTGCTATGGACGCAGTCGAAGACCGTAGTGTCTCTCTTCGAGATACGCTTGGGAAGGCCAAGGGTGTGCTGAGCTGCCTCCGAGAGGACATGATCCCCAAGGCCAGCTTAATCGACAACCTTGATGGCTTGGTGGAGTCCTTCACAGAAGGCATCCCAATGGACTTCAAGAATGTGCAGCGGTCTATCGGCGCCACCATGGCACTCACGATGGCGCAAACACATGGGTGCAGAGCTGGACCCAAGCGTGATCTCCGAGGCGATGCCTGTCGATGCGGATGGGTAGCAGGTAGTGTTCGCTCCCTTCGCCACTAGGGGTAGTAAATATGGGTCTCGTCTCACCGAGACAGTCGCCAAATATTCCGAGGAGCTGCGGCGAGTGAAATCAGCAAAGGCTTGTGGCGTCTGGGGCTACCACTAGGAAATCTATGGCATCAGATACTGCTACGGATTTGAGGAATCCCCCGAGGTTGAAGTCAAAGTTGAAGAAGCAGAGCACGCCTTAGCTGCCATATGTAATAGTGTAGCTTCCCTTTTGCTGAACCATGTTTTGTTGGGGGTGCCCCTGTTGATACTTTTGCCGAATTTGAATGCACTCCTCCTTAATGTATGCTTGGTCTTATTCGCCTCTTGTTTGGCTGTAATAGGGTCCTTCGAGTGGTCCTCCTGACTCTCCTCCCACCAATGAAACTGCAGCGCAACCGCGTTCAAAGGTGGAGGAGCTATCGCTGCTCTCGCAACTGCGAGACCGTATAAAGCAGTTGGAGCGTGAATTTTCCATTATCCGCGGCAACGCGGATGTGTGGAAGTCAAAAGTTGAGAAGGCCACTACTCGTGAAAAGTATCTCCTGGATGAAGTTGCGCAGTTCAACGAGCAATTTAAATGTTATCTCCCTATCTTCTTATCCTTTCTTTAGTCATTCACGACGATGACTTGTCTTATACTTTGTTCTTTTATTTTTGTAGTTGTTAGCTCTCGTCATCCGCAGGATGAAAAGGACCGGGTTGCCATTCGGATGAATGACTTAACGCAGGAGCAGTTGCAGGCTAGTGGGTACTTCTGGGTGGACCACGATCGTGCAGTCGCATTGGCGACGTTGCAGGATCGTGCGTCGCGGGTGCTTCAGTGTTTGAAGAAGGCGCAGTCGTGCCTGAAATATACTTATTAGATGATGTTTCTGCTAGACGTTGTGCCCTCAAGCCTATTGGCTCTTCTGGCGAAGTTCCAAGATATTAGGCGGTCTGCGAGTGCGTGCGCCAATAGTTAGTCGCAGGTGCCAAGGCTGCACTGTCGCTGGTTCGACTACATCGGCCAGATGTGGACGTTGCGTTTGTTGCCGCTGGACCACCGCCGCCACCAGAAGGGATGACTTGGAATATGGTGCCGCACTACCAGGTGGTTGATCGGCCAGCGGAGTATATTTTCCACTTCTTCGAAGAGCAAACGAATGTTCTCCTTTTGCGACAGTAGTGTAATTTGTATCCTTCACATAGATGTATAAGTGTTGTAAAGTTCATATGATTATGTCGGGTATGTTTGATACCCATTATTGTGCAAAGATCTTGCTAGCTTGTATATTTTTCGAGTGTATTGTAAGATACATGTCCTTTTCGTTAGCCTGATGTGTATACATCTCAACACCTTGCCAACCTGTCAGGTGCGTTGCACCTGGGTTGGTGTTGTCAAGGGTTCGATTGGTAGTGTGTCAGCTACTCAGGATACTGTGTTGTTCGTGGAATAGGGTGTAAAGGGTGGCGCAACCCCCGAGTAAAATAATTGCAAGGAAAACAGAAAAACATAGAGTTTGGGGCACTTAGCTTTATTTATTCGCAGAATATCACGAGGTATAATGTGTGGCTAAGTAGCCTGGTTGTATAGCCTTATTTGTAAAGTAAAAGAACATCTAAGGATAGAAACGAGATTACTTTAGTAACCACGTAAGGTGCTTTCCAAGGGGATTCGAACTTGAGGTGCCCTTGTTGCTTCAGTCGCAGGACCAGGTCTCCTTCGACGAAGGACCTAGGGCGTAGCCTTCTACTATGGTAGTTGCGGAGACTGTGTTGATAGATCGTGGATCTCTCCGCTGCAATCTCGCGTGCCTCATCAAGGATGTCGACGGAGTCTTTGAGTACGAGAGTTTATTCTTTCTCACTGTAGGCAACCACCCGCGAGGCTTTGTAACACACTTCTGCGGGTAGTACCGCTTCAGCACCGTGCACCATGAAGAATGGAGTGTAACCTGTGGCGCTGTTTGGAGTTGTGCGCAAGCTCCAAACTAATGATTGTAGCTCGTCTAGCCAGCACCCAGCAGCTTGTTCGAGTGGCCGAAGGATCCTTTTATTGGTTCCACCACAGATGAGGCCGTTGGCCTTTTTGACTGGACCGTTGGTCTAAGGGTGGGCCACCGAGGCATAGCTAATGTTTATACCTAGGTTTTCGCAGAATTGCTGGAACTCCTTGGAGGTGAAGTTCGTCCCATTGTCCGTGATGATGCTATGTGGCACCCCGAAGCGGAAGAAAATGGACTCGAAAAACTTGACACCGATGGCTACCGATTGGTTCATCACCGGCATGGCCTCGATCCACTTGGTGAATTTGTCGACCGTGGCTAGGAGGTAGATGTATCCTCCTTGCGAGGATCTTGGGAGCTAGATGACCATGTCGATTCCCCATTGTGCGAAGGGCCAAGCCACTGGTATTGGTCTGAGCTCTGTGCCAGGTGCATGCGGTTTGTCCGCGAATCGTTGGCAAGCGTTGCAGCACTAGACGATATCCTTGGCATCACGCATAGCCGTTGGCCAGTAGAATCCAGCTCGTAGAGCTTTGGCGACAAGGGCGCGACTGCCAGCGTGGTGCCCGCAAGTGCCTTCGTGTATGTCGAGGAGGATGGCTCTTCCGTCCCTGTTGGAGACGCACCGCTGAAGAACTCCTATGATGCTGCGCTTGTACAGTTCACCATTGATAAGGGTGAATGCCTTGGATCGTCGTGCTATATGACGCACATCAGTCGGGTCATCTGGCAACCTTTTGCTGAGCAAGCATGTAACATATGGTTGCGTCTAGGATGACTCGATCATCATGACCGCCATGGGACCTTCGAGTCCTGTATCCAGAGCTGTGTCATCGAGTGCCATTGGGTCGTTGGGTGGCGTATCCCCCGAGTCCGTTGGTGCACTTGTTTTCTTCTCTAGAGCCTTGGGTTTGATGGAGAGTTCGCATATGCGCTCTAGAAATACTCCAGGTGGCATTGGAGCACAGGTGGAGCTGATGTTGGCGAGTATGTCTGCTTCCTCGTTGCTTTCGTGGCCGACGTGCCGCAGCTCACAGCCATCAAAGTCTCCCTCGAGTGTGTCGTAGAGGTCGCGGTAGGCGATCATGTTGTCGCTCAACACATCGCACTCGTTCATTGTTTGGTTGACAACCAATTTGGAGTCGCCGTAGATGACGACTTGCTTGGCACAGCAGGCTTTCACCATCCACATTCCATGAATCAAGGCTTCGTATTTAGCTTCATTGTTGGAGGCTATGAACTGCATTCGTAGAACATACCTCATCTTGTCACCTTGGGGCGATGTCAGTATGACACCTGCGCCATCTCCTTCTTTTCGCTTGGACCCATCGAAGTGCATTGTCCATAGGTAGGACATGTTTGGCTTGTCAGGGAGCTGGTTCTCCATCCAGTGCACCAGAAAATCCGGGAGGACTTGCGATTTGATCGCGTCGTGCTTCTCATATGTGATGTCTCGCGGAGATAGTTTGATTCCCCAGAGCGCGACTCGTCCAGTGGCATCGGGATTGCTGAGTATGTGCCCGAGCAGGGCGTCGTTTACCACCACGATTGGGTGCTCCTGGAAGTAGAGGCGCATTCGCCTGGCTATCATAAAGATGCCATACACCAGCTTATGATAGTGCGGGTACCGCTGTTTTGTTGGTGTGAGCACCTCGCTGAGGTAGTAGACTGGGCGATGTACCTCGTGGACTTTGTTTTCTTCGGCTCGTTCCACCACGAGCACAGTGCTTACCACCTGGTTGGTGGCGGAGATATATAGCAATAGCGGCTCCTTCTCGCGAGGCGTCACCAGTACTGGCGAGGTGGATAGTAGGCGCTTGAGGTCGTCGAATGCTTCTTATGCTTTGTCTGTCCACTCAAACTTGTCAGCTTTATGGAGAAGTTGGTAGAAGGGCAGTGCCTTTTCGCCCATTCGACTGATGAATCGGCTGAGTGCCGCGATTCGCCCAACCAGCTGCTGGACGCCTTTTATGTTCTTTGGCTTCTCCATGGACAGTATGGATTTTATCTTCTTCGGGTTTGCCTCAATCCCTCTCGCAGAGATGAGATACCCAAGCAGTTGCCCAGATGGTACGCCGAAGGCGCATTTGTCCGGATTGAGCTTGATCCGGTAGCGATCGAGGTTATCGAAGGTCTCGCGGAGATCGTCGAGTAACACGGCTTCCTCTTTGGTTTTGACGACGATGTCATTGACGTAGACTTGGATATTGCGACCAAGTTGGTTCTTGAGGCAGGCATGCATACACCACTGATAGGTGGCTCCTGCATTTTTTAGCCCGAATGGCATCGTGTTGTAGCAGAATACACCAAAGGGTGTTGTGAAAGCCGTTTTCTCCTGATCTTTCTCCTTCATTTGAATCTGATTGTAGCATGAGTAGGCATCGAGGAAGCAGAGGCACTCGCATCCCGTAGTGGAGTCGATTATTTGATCGATCCGTGGCAACGGGAAGTGATCCTTCGGGCAGTGTTTGTTCAAGGAGGTGAAGTCCATGCACATCCGCAGGATATCCGTGTCCTTTTTAGGCACAAGCACTGGATTTGCGAGCCAGGTGCTTTCCTTGATTTCACATATGAAATTAGCATCGAGGAGTCTGTTGACTTCCATACTGACCGCTTTTTCTCTTGGTTCAAATAGTCGTTGTATTGTTTGCTTGACTGGCCTTGCATCTGGATTCACGTTGAGTGAGTGCTCGGTGAATTCCCTGGGAACTCCTAGCATGTCCAGTGGACACCAGGCGAAGATTTCCCAGCGCTCACGGAGGAATTCGACGAGCGCGAGTTCCTATGTGGGACTCAAGTTGTTGGCGATGAGGGCCATCTTGGTCGGGTACGTTGGGTGAACCTAGACTTTCTTGGTATGCACCGACGAGTCGAAGGATAGGTCGGGTGAGCTTGGCTTGATCAGGGGAGGCAGACTGTTGTCTGTCGACTCCTTCAACCTTGCGAGTTCCTCTTGCATGCCGAAGGACTGTGAGATTCTGTTGAATTCCCAGTCAGACCTCTCAAAGCTTCCGTTGATTGTGATGACACCGTTTGGGCCTGGCATCTTCATCTGCAGGTAGGTGTAGTGTGGGACCTCCATGAACCTCGTGAACGCGACACGTCCAAGGATGCAGTGGTACTACGAAGGCCAGTCGACAACTTCAAAGTCGATGCGCTCTCGCCGGAAATTTTGCAGCTTGCCGAAGGTGACATCGAGGTTGATCTTGCCCAAGGGGTACACACCCTTCCCTAGGACGATGCCGCGGAACATCGTGTCTGAAACTTCCAGACATGTCAGAGGGATCCTCATTGCGTGCAAGGTACTTGCGAACATGAGGTTGATGCCGCTTCCACCATCCATGAAGACGCGACTCATGTCGAAGTCCCCAATCTGTGCCTCGAGTACGAGGGGAGAGTGGCCTGGACGAGGTACTTGGTGCAGATGGTCGTGCTTGTCGAAAGTGATGCAGGACTCGCTTCCACTGAGGTACTCAGTGATGGAGGACAGCGAGTTTATCTCCAGATTGACTTGGTGAGTGATTACCTTCTGCACTCGATTTGAGGGGCGCCCTTTTTGGATCATCCCCATATTGCCCTGCGCTCGCGGGTCTGGCTCGCCTCTATGGTTCTGGACTAGCACAGCCGCGGGTGGTGGTGGTCCAGGTGGTGGCGGTGGTGCTCCGTGAGCCACGGCGCCCGGGGCAGCTCCGTATCCTTGGTTGATCGCATCGCGATTCATCTGGGCCAGGCCTTCGTGGAGCTTGAGGAACTCGCGACAGTCCTTGAGGACGTGTCTGGACTTCTTCTTGCCGTCATGCTTGTCGATGTAGAAGTGTACGTTGCACGGTCTGGACAATTTGTCTTGGATGGATAGTCCAGGTGCCTCGTCGCGAGTGCGGCGCTGCCACACTTGCGTGGTTTTCCCGCTATCGCGGTATCCACCATTGTGGTATCCGCTGTTGCGATTGTCGGTGTAGCCGGCTACGACCATGTCGACCTCTTCGCGATCCTCGTCGACGCGCATTCGACGTTTCCCTCGACAATCACGTCTGCGCCCGAGGTTGTTGTCGTCATAGGAGTAGGCACGGTTGTTCACCAAGTCCTCTCCATCGGCCCACCGATTCACGATCTCCATTAGGTGGTCGATTGTTTTGGGATTGGAGCGGCCCAGCTCCTCTCTGAGCTCTCTGCGGCAAACGCCACCGTTGAACGCGTCGATTGCGCGATCCTCAGAGATATCTTCTGTGGAGTTCTTGATGATGGACCACCTCTGGATGTACGAGCGCAGCGACTCGCCAAACCTCTGGTGGCAGCCTCTTAGTTCTTCGATTGACGCGGGCCTTTTGTAAGAGCCCTTGAAGTTGCACACAAAGCTGTAGACCAGCTCTTCCCAGCTGCGCATTGATCCGCGCGGGAGATTGTTGAACCACGCGCGGGCGGCACCTTCCAGCTATAGCTGTAGGCATTGCATTGCCGTGCTTGAGCTTCCGCCATGTAGCCTGATGGAGGAAATGTGATCCTCTAGCCAGATCTTCAGGTCCTGTAGGCCGTCAAATTTTGGGTTTTCCGATGGGAGTTTGAAACCCTTAGGAATTTGCTTCTGCCTGATGGCTCTGCTGAAGCATCTGGCGCAAAGATCTACTTCGTCATCTTCCGAGTCAGTCGAATAGGCATGCCTTGCGTGCATCTTGTCGACCTTGCGTTGCGTGATGTCATCACGCGCGTCGTAGTCGCGGTCATGCCATCGTGAGCGACGTCGCCGTGAAAGATCGTGGCTATCGTCGCTGGAGGAGTATGAGTAGTAATATTTGTCCAGAGCTTTACTTTTCTTCGGCTCTGGTGTTGGTTCCTTGACGAGGGCAGCTTTGACTAGCCCTAATCCCGCGATCATAGATCAGTGCATGGCAACTCGCGGATCTCCAGCCGGTGGTTGGTTGTTGAGGATATACATGGTGGCTGCTGTCACCGCTGCATGCGGTGTCTTTGGGAGCACGTTGCCCCGCGTATCCACCATCATAGAGCCGAAGTCGAGGACCTTCGCGGCTTCTTCGCGCTCCTTGTCGGTGAGGTGGGCTAGTCGAGATCGTCGTTTGGAGGCCACGTAGTCGTTGCCCTTGGAGGAGGATCCTCCCATGGAGAGTTGAGCCCGTCGGAGGCTCGACTCGTCCGCCGCCTTTCTGCACGCGTTGAGTTGCGCGATTACTTGTTGTTGGCGCTTGTACTCCTCTTTGAGCAGCCAATGGTAACCCATCAACATTTGTTGCGATGAGTTCAGGAGGGACAGGATTACCCCACAGAGCCTCCAGGCAGCGGGCCCACTCGTTGTCGTTGAGCTTGATCAGCACACGCTCCTCGGTGTGCTCATTTGCCATGAGGTTCGGGTCCCCTTCTATCCCGTTTTGGTGGGCGCGCCATTGACGGGGCCACCGTTTTCACCATTGGTTGGTCCGTTGCCGGTATTGTCGCGATTGACACCGGTGTCGCCTGCGTTGATGACAACGCACATGACGTGATTGGGAAAGCTGTTGCTCCCACAACTTTCAAATCCGGAGCCGTAGGCTCCATCCTCTGTGGCCAGGTCACCTAGATCGGATCCGCGACTGTTGTCGCTGTCCATGCTCCCAACTGTTGTTGGGGCGTTGAGCTCACTCAGGGTGCCGATTGGTGGTGGAAACCACGATGCTGGGGCAATTGCAGGGACCGTCAGCTGGTTAGGATGGCAAAGTGTGTCCAGCTGACCAACTTGGAAGTGTAAGCTCCCGATCGCCAGGCCGATCCCATCGCCCACGGACTCGAAAGCCGAGCGAGTGGCCGGCGTGTGGACGGTGAAGTCGAAGGCGCCGAAGAGCTGGCGAATCTCTGTTGTTACAGAGTTGTAGATCGCGGTTGTCGGGGCCGAAGAAGCCGTGACATCAGCACTCCCAGTTCCCACAGACGGCGCCAATTGACGAGGGATTAATTCATCAATGCCCATTGTTATGATATTGGGTTTTGGAGAAAGAGGGAGCGCTGGAGGCATCAATCGTCTAGAAAAAAGCACACATGGACGCAAGGTTTATCCAGGTTCAGGCCTGGTAGAGGTCCGTACTCCTGCTTGTCTACTCTTGGAATTATCGAAGGAGTCGAAAGTTACAGGGGTGCGCAGATGCAATCTGGTGATGGTTGTGAAAACTAGGGTTGTGATTGTCCTCCTCGCTGCCCTCTCCTAGCCTTTATATAGATAGGCTAGGTCTCGGGTAGCAGGTCGAGTCGGTTACAGATTAGGATTCGCCCATTTAAACTTTCTATCTTAAGCTTCGTCTTGTGCTACAAGCAATCGGAGCCTCCATGAGTCACCCGAATCTTGTATTGAACCGTATATGCCAAACTCGAGTACCTATAGGGTATACCCACGTCACACCCAGAACCAACATACTGGTCACTTAACACAACAAGGAAAAAAGCCCAAACTAAGTCTGGGAGACATACTGACCAACATGCATCGATAGGTAAATCTTACTGACTCTTACTGTAAGTGCGACAGTGACACTTGACCTGAATAACATACTGAAACAAACCATGACTAGGCCAAACCGACCTGACACCAAAACTAGGATCACTCCAAGCAGAACACTTGGTCGACTGCATCTCCATGAAGACTAACTTAGTCATTGAGAGAACTGGTAGCTTTATCATTTCCAGGAGTATCCTCAAGCTTCTCCCTCATCAACGCCGATGGTGAAATACCCAGACTGATGCCAACTGACTGCAGAACATGCACAGGAGTACCCGGAGGTACACCTTCATCAGAGCCCATCTGCTGCGAACTGTTCTGCTGCTTCTTCCAGGTCGTTTGCTTGGACTGCACCTTGGCATGTTTAGCGGGCTTTCTAAATCACCAGTAACTGGTTTAGGGCGATGCCCATTATTCTTGAGCATGCTGTGAGTACATCTTTGAACAGAGGTATCAAGTAGCGGTGTCTCCACCTTCTTTGCACGACCACGATGTTTCATGACAGGAGATACCACAGGGGATGCAGAAAACTGTGGGGACTACAGCACCCCTGACTCCATATTAGCCGAGGAGACATTGTCTTCAAAACAGAGAGACCTATCCACTAAGCGCCTTGGTGGCGAAAGCATGCGAAAAATTGCCGCGTCCTGTGATGACGACCTGAAGCAGATTGCCTGTTCAAATGCAGTGGACCAAGATCTCTTCCTCATAAAAATCATAGAGAAGGGGCTAGAGCTTAAAGCAATTGGCGGGCTAGTGGAAAACAACTGAAGCAACATTGACTAAATCATTTTATCCCAAATCATTGCAGGTGGTAGCTCCGGCCTAATGAAATCAGACCCAGTCATAGCTCTAACCATGCCCTTGCCCATATGTTGACCACTGTTCTGAGTAGACAGATCAAACTGAGACCCAAAGTTAGTAATGTTGGAACTGTAATCCTGAAATATCAGGGGAGCATAAGGAACAATGTCTCAAATTAGGTTATCCTGAGGATTCCCCTGCACCTCCTCCATTTGTTCAAGCGGCTGGTTCACCTCATCATTTTCATTGTCAGAGTTAAGCGTCTGGTCCATAACAATAGAACCTTGCTCCTGCTCTTCCACCACTTCCTCAAACGTCTGCTGCTGGTTTCGTGGCTGCTCTTGGACAGGCTCCTGTGGAACATCGTTCCAGCACAGCTCCGGGAAAAGTGACAGAACAAAGTTGTACAGGTTGGCATGCAGATGACCAGGGAGCGGGTGGGGATTCCAATCTAGTGGTATTGCATCCTCATCCATGGGCAACGCATCAGCAAATCCGCCATCAGTACATAAACAGCCGCAGTCCAAGACTGATGATGCCCACCAACATTAGCATATTTAGTAAAAACAACATCATGTGGCACCAGTTGTGGAGATGGAAAAGAAGCATACACTAATGTACGAGCCTTCAACGGGTCATCACGGTGCCTGTCACCGTAAGCACCAAAAGTAGCAACAGCATTTGAGATATCGAAGTCATTCTTGTAATCTAAGGGGATACCCAAAAACATCAGCCAGACGTTTCTGAATCCCTGAGCACCTCTATGAAAAGCTCCTTCATCATGATTAGTGAATCTAAAGAACACATTGTGCTGAATCTCTATAGGTTGCTGTTGCACTAGGATCTGACGAGGAGTTGAACTACGCATCTCAAAAAGACCCACCCCAAAAATCCATGGAAGCACATCATAACCTAGATGTTCCTGAACAAACTTAGCGGCACGACCACGCCAAAAACCATTACATTCAGGCTGGGAGGCTCCACGTATGCAACACAATAATTGTCAGTGATGTCGTAGTGGTGTGACCCCTGGGCTGCAAAAGGTTCTTGGGAGACGAGTTGCACCTCCATCGATGATGTGATATCCTGCCGGTAGCCAAGGCATCGGGTCCAACTCATAGACCGCCATGGAGGGAGGCGACGGAGGAGGTTCCGCGGGCGGGGAGTTGGATGTAGATCGGTTTGCACTGCGGGCGTGATGTCTGCAAGTGAACAGATCGTTTGTAGCTAGTTTCGAAGTATAGATATCGATCCCACAAGGACCATTATTGGTGAAATCTCTGTCACACCCAAAGTTGTCACAGGTCTTCGAGTGAATTGACTGCAAGTGTTGAAATATGAATGTATTTTGATTAAATGAGATGTATTTAAATAGAACTAAAATATAAACTTCAAAAATATAAAACATAAAAGTAAAGAATGACTTGGTTGTTTGTTGTTTTCTACAGATAGCAAAAGAAGGCGCGGGGACATTTAGTTCATGGTGATAGTGACTGTGCCAGGTGGATGAATGATAAATGTAACAATTATAATCTTATAAATATATGTGTAGGCGAGCAACCCATAATTAGTCAGAACTCCTCTTGGTAGATTTCATCCCAACTTCAATAATCCTACTAGCCAGTAACCAAAACCATGGTCAGACACTAGACGATTAAGACCCTTCAGATCGCTTAGCGATTAAGCACCTTGGATCAGACTAATGCAATAAGCACAGTGATTCCTCGTTATTCTCGAGTCTACTAGTTTTCTATTGATATCCCCGTGTCACCCGGGGGTTGCCGGTCCACTTGCGAACAAGATCTTATCTATGTAGAACAAAGCATCATGTTGTCTGGACCCTTAATTGGACAACAAGCATTAGGCATCCTACATATAGTCAAGCACACATAATATAGTAATTAGAATCAATCACAAACTAATGGAAAATATATGAAGGCACATCACATCTCACCAATCCCCTACATCTCCCACGCCCAAGGAAATTACTCACACATGAGAGAAGAACGGATCATCAATATAATAAAATAAAGGAAATTCGTCTTTGCATTACCGTGGAGATCCACAATAAGAATAGAAAAAATATCCAACACAATTCAAGATGGGAAGAAACAATCTCAAACCTTAGTCTTGCAAGGTGGACATCCCTCTCTCTCTCAAGTACAAGTAGTGACTATGGAGGTGTATTGGCTAGGAGGTTGAAGATCATGGAGCGGGCTGAAGAACGTCTTCCCCTTCTTCCCCGGATCTCTTCTTTCTCCCTTCTAGATGGTGTGGTGGCTGCTGCATTGTGTTTTCGTCCCCAGCCCCTTCACGGAAGTTGTCCCTTTTAACAAGACATAGATGGTGGCAACTATACAGCGGGAACTATACGGCCTGAAAAATATTCCTGCTATATAGTTGCTCGTTAAAGCTTCTGTGAGCTCCCCTCGAGTGCTTTCAAAGAGAGACTTGCTTGTTTTCTCCAGAATATTGTGTTTCTCTAGTAAAAACCTGCTGTTGATATTAAAAACCTGAAACACACATTAAAAACCAAGTTTTCTTTGCTACCGGAGTATTAGCGTTAGGCAAAGCTAGAAAACGATCAAATCCGGGAGAAAACTATCAATAAAAGCCATCAAAATTGTGTCGAATCTCACAGCTATCAACTCCCCCAAGCTTAGATGTTGCTCGCCCTCGAGTGACAAGGAAATAAGGAAGAATAACAGAGATTCGAGACTAAAAATAAAGGAACTCACAAGTTTGAATCGGCGTCAAATTCTTTTCTTCACAATCCCTGCAATCTTAAATATGATCATACAAGTATTCAAAAGATTGCACTGAGTTCACTTCCTAACCACATGTATCTTGTTAGCAAATAAATCATATGCCCAAGCAAGTGTCGAAAGTTTTAGCTAGGAGAGTGCGACAAATTCTTTTTGTGTCTCTCTTCGTTGAGAGATGAAAACTTGTTGTTCTTGTTTGTTTAATCAATTAAGAGTACTCAAGTTGGCATCAAAACATTTAATTTAAAAACAACTCATCTACTTCCATGTAAAAATTTCAAGACTCTCAAAGCACCATTTTCTTTCTTTTGTCTTTCAAAAACTTCAGCTCTTTCATAGAGAAATCATGCCACTATTTTTAACATGTTAATTGGGGCTGTGTTGTGCACTCGTGACCATGCCAATAAATAATTGTTGAGCAATAATGAGCCAGTGGAGTACTACAACTTCACTTGGAATGTGAAACCATGAGGAGACTAAATTTTTTACCCATCATAGCATTGCTTCTACAGACGTTTACATAACTCAATAGCCGAAATCAAGTGGTTTCCCACATTTAGATCGTTCGTTGGCCAACGGAGTTAATAGTTCCCCATGGAGCACGACAAAGTTGTAATGACACGTGTAAAGTAATACCTTATGATAATTATTAGAAAAAGTAGTGGCATAATTTCTACTACTTCGAAGCATCCATTTAATCAAACAATTTCAATCAAGGGTACTATCGAGTCTTTTTATATTAAGCTCAAATGGGATGGAGTAGTTCTAAAATAAAATTCTCTAAGCTAAGCATGGACTCAAGTCATCTTTCATATGCTTTTTCTTGTTGTAAAAATGTAGGAAGTATTTTTAACCAAGTTCATTGCTCACTGTTTCAAAGCTAAAAAGGAGACACTAGCAAAGGAATAGAATTTGTAGGATAACAAGCTAAGTGGGGACTGACTCCAGTGCAAGCAAGTAAATAATTGTAGGATCAATTTAAGGTTGCAAAGATGGTGATAAAAGGAATGTGATACCTCCTCTTTCTTGCTCCATTCTCGTATTTGAGTGGAACCTCTCCTGTATTTCCATATTGCCAAATCACCTGAAATTAAGCAATCTCTGAGAGAAACAAAGAAACAAACTTGCAAAAAGCTATAACTATTTTTTTTGTATTTTTGGCTTAGGAATGCAAAACTGAAAATGAACATGCAAATTTCAAATAAAATAAATCAAAAGAAGAAGTAAAAACATGAATGCAAAGTTTGGAGGTTTTCAAACCTCCCCCAAGCTTAGGCTATTGCCAGGCTCAGTTGTTGCCGTCATTTGGCGGCTGGTGCGGATACTGCTAGTAGTAGTCGGGGAAGTGGGTCATGAAGTGACTAAAGTTGTGAGTCAAAGCATTCACATCTTCATTCACTTCCTGAAGAGTGTGGTCGATCTCCCCAACATGCTAGTTGAGTTGCTGGAATTCCTGATAGGGGACGTAGCCGTACCCCTGATGTGGCTGGTTGGGCCACGGATCCCAGGCTCCCCCTGGCTGCTGCTGCTATTGTCCCACCCAAGTAGGGTTGTGTCCCTGCTCTTCCTCCTTCTCCTGCTCCTGCTCCTGCTCATCCTCATCCTGCTGCCCTCCTTCTTCATGTTCCTCTTCATCGGGCTAGAGTTCGGCCATTATCTCCATCACTTGATCCTTGGTGAGGATCCAAGCGTCCTTCTCCACAATCGAGAAGGCTTGGGGCATGGCAGCTGAACCTGCTCACCCTGTGCATCACCAAGATAACTGAATTGATATGCTCGGAGCCTCCGGTTAGCATGGTAGACACAAAGGAAGCCACAAGCAGTTAAATACTTGACGTCCATTAGTTCGGAGCCGTCAACAGGTTCCATAACAGTTAGTATAATATTTAATGCATGGCAAGGTGAGTTACCAATCCACCAATGCGAATATCACCTTTGGTTTTGTTGCTTTGGTGGCGAAAGTACTGGATGAGTAGAGCTGTAGGATTGGGGCTTTGTGGTGAAGTGAGGAAGAGAGCCTTGGTGATAATTGCCATGTCCGCATTGGCCATGGAATTGGTGTCACCTCTTCCCGGTAGTGTGTTGGCGAGGAGCAAATAGTAGCAGATGGTTGGGTTCTGAATGGTGGACATCTTCTTTTGGTAAAATTGAATACCACCATTAACATAAATAACCTCCCAAGTCTCTCCACTTGTGACGCTATAGACGTTAGTAGCAGTAGGCTCCCCAAATGAGGAAAGCCGAAAGCATTGCGCAATTGTTCGAAATTTATTTCATAGTGTTGTCGGTTCAATGTGAAGCTTATCGTGCACATATTACCTTTCTCCCTGTGGTCGTTGTAGAAGGAGGAGAGGAACTCATGGGTAAGCTCGGTGTAAGTATCGTGGCTTGTGACGCCAATTACCCCCAACCCCGACCTATTGCACATGAGGTCGAAGTCCGTCTTCAACCCTGCCACGGTGAGAAAGTTGTGGTCGTCCCAACATGTGGGAAGCACCCTCCTTGATAAGACAATGTCCAACTTGGAGTTGCAAGGCTCGGGACCCCGAGCTTGAGCCCTCACCCCATTGGCACTTGCTCGAACGAAAGAGGTTACCGATCTTGTTCATCGTGATGCACTGAAATTTTTTACCATAAAACCTTAGGCATATAGTTTGTACATGATATATGAACGATCCTACATGAAAAAATTCAATCCTAACGTGAGAAATTAATATGTAAAACAAAATAAGCTTGAGTTCATCCATTAGATCAATGTGAGAGTTTCAACAATGGAAATCTGAAAATAAAGCATGGATAGGGAGAGAAACATACCGATCTATTGATTCCCCCACTCAAATGAATGAAATCTGCGAAGAATCAAGAGTTCTAGGTGGATTTTGAGAGGTTTGGAGAGAGAATATGAGAGAAATAATGAGGAGGGGAGGAAGACCTAGCAGCCCCGGTGCGATTTTGTGGTCGCACCAAACTATACGGCCAGAACTATACGGGCGGCTGATGTTGCTCCGCCCGTATAGTTGCGGCGGCGACGCCAACTAGGGTTTCTTTATGCAAAAAACAACTATATGGACGCAACTATACGGCAGGATCAAAATGATCCCGCCATATAGTTGGTCGTTAGACCGTCTGTCCCTCGAGATAAATTTCTAAAACTAGCATCGATATCTATATGACCAGAACTATACGGCCGGAATTTTTATTCTCACCGTATAGTTGGTCGTTAAACTCTCAGTACCTTTGGGATAAATTTTGTAAGAAGGCATTGATATCTATACGACCAGAACTATACGGCCAAATTTTTTATTCCCACCGTATAGTTGGTTGTTAAAATCTCTGTCCCTTCGAAGAATTTGTTGATGGTAAAGATATCTATACGACCGCAGCTACACAGCCAGAATTTTTATTCCTGACCGTATTGTTGGTTGTTAAACTCTCAATATCTTTGAAAGAATTATGTACGAAGGTATCGATATCTATATGACCGGAGCTATACGGCCAGAATTTTTATTCCCACCATATAGTTGGTCGTTAAACTCTTTGTCCCTTTGAAAAAAAATTGTTGATGGTAAAGATATCTATACGACCGGAACTATACGGCCGGAATTTTTATTCCCGCTATATAGTTGGTCGTTAAACCATCAGTAATCATCAAAAAAATTCTATTTCTTTGAGAATACCTTCTTATCCCAAAACTTAGTGAAATACCTTATTTTGGACAGAAAATTGATGTTAGAAACTGTCGACCAACATTGGCTTATTAAAAGCAAAATTTTAGCTTCCTTAGATGAAAAACTCGAACTTAAATTTTTATTATTATTCTAAACTCATTCAAATGATGTTTCTACTACTTTTTGATAGCTACATCTTCACGGGCGCGCTTCCGCAAGAATGTCTGCGAAAAACTGGTAGGAATGCAATGAACCTTTTATTCTCTAATCCATTTTACTGAAGAGATGGGTTGACTCCCATTAAGCATGTTATTAGGAATGATTGAGTAACTCAACCTTTTTTCTGTTCTCGAATTCTTACCTCGGGTTGCCCCTTATCAAAGGCACTTACCACATGAACTCGTTTTGCCAGTGGAATATATCTTTCTCCTGCTTCTAGCGTCTTTGGGAAATACCGGATGATTTCAGCATCATAAACATTGAAGATTATCTTTCCTTCAGCACAATCTACTGATGCCCCTACAGTGCTAAGAAAAGGTCTTCCAAGTATTATGGATAATCTTTCATATTCTGGCATTTCAAGAATAATAAAATCAGTGGGAATAACTTGCTCATCTATTCTAAGTAACACATCCTTAATCATACAAGCGGGTTGTTTAGTGGACCTGTTAGCCATCTATAAAGTGATAGTAGTAGGAGAATACTCCCCTAACCCTAACCTTTTATAGAGGGAGTATGGCATTACACTAACTCCTACTCCTAGATCACACAAGGCATTGTAAATATTAGTTTTACCTATTGAGCATGAAATAGTTGGTATTTCAGGATCTCTAGACTTAGACAACAGCTTCCCATTAGCAGGATAACTAGTTACCATGGCAATAGTTTCCATTATTTATTTCTTTCTACTAAGAATATCACAAAGGAATTTGGTATAAGTAGAAACTTTGATTGCACCCACAAATGGAATTTCTAGACAAAGGTCACTAAGTGCCTTTGTAAAATAATTATAAATTATCTGATCCAGTGCTTTATTTTTTCGATCTGGATAAGGAAGCCTTTTCTCATCTGACTTACTCTTGTCTTTTTACCTTCTGTGGGGGGTCAGGCTCTTTCGTTGCTTTCTTTTGTTGTTTCTTATTGCTTTTCTTCTTTTCTACTATAACAACTTCATCTTTGTTGCTTATCTCTTTATCTTCTCTTGGATCAACCGTCTCTGCATCAGAGTCATAATGGTCATCCTGTACATCATTTTGGTACTCCTTGGTTTGATCTTGTGTTTTAGTCTCATCTTGAGGATCCACCAATGTATCATCTTCTTGGCTTGCTTCGAGCAAGGCCTTTTCCTTTCGCTCTTTTTCAGCTTCATATTCCGGTGGTCCTAAGGGTCCTGTAACAACTGCACCCCTTCTTGTGACAACATTAGTAGAAATAGGAATATCTTTATCATCATGAAGAAAAAATTGATAACCAGATGCTATTTGTTCACACTGGGTTTCAATCATACTACGATACTTATGAAATAGTTTTATTTCTTGGCCAACCTCATCATAATTTTCAGTGAGTTCCGCCAAAATCTTTTTGTGTTTTTGGAAATGCTTATGCAAGTTATTATGAGATTTCACGTGTCGATGTTTTAATTCTTGAAAAACTTTTCTAGTTTCATCTTCTTCATTTAAAATTTGTAACAAATCTACTTTGTTTTCCTTACCAAGTTCAGAAGGTATACCTTTTTTCTTTCATTGTTTTGAGTACTTCAGGGATAAGATCAGGAGTTATCCAAAGTACCTCTCTTTCCAGCTTAGTGCCAAAATCAGGATTATATAAAGAATCATTCTTAGCCCTAGTAGACATCAATTCCAAACATTCCTTAATAGTTAGAGTATTTATAGACCCTCCTGCTGAGAGGTCCAACAATTCTCTACATTGAGTATTAAGACCGTGGTAAAATAAATGGCAAATAGTAGATCCAGAGTAGCCATGATTAGGAATACTATTGATCACTCCAAAGAATCTTTCCCAGGCTTGTGGGTAGTTTTCGCCCACATTCTGACTAAAGTTGCCTATATTCTTTCTTAGTTCAGTTACCTTTTTAAAAGGATTAAACCTATTTATGAATTGAACAATGCAGTTTTCCCAACATTTAATGTAATGGCGAGGGAGAGAATATAACCAGTCTAGAGCTTTACCTTTAAGAGACCAACGGAATAATTTTAGACGAGAAAAGTCTCTTGGCAAACCTTTTGGTCCAAGTGATGTTATCACATAGACGAACTCTCTAATGTGTCTTCCTGGGTCTTCATCTTCCCTTCCACTGAAAGCTTTTTTCTACAAAATTTTAATAATTCCACCATCAAATTGATATTCTCTAACTCCAGGATTAGGGAATTCTATTGGTTGTTTAAGAAATTTAGAACTTGGAGCACTACATTCCCTGGGAGTTTTCTCAGGTTTCATATGAGTTGTCCTGTAAATAGACATGATTTCCATAATAACACTCAGGTTTTCAACTTCATCTTTATTTGATCTTAAAAGTTTTTCAATAATCTCTTCGCGCCTTTGAGCAGGCACGTGCTCAATATAATCTGGTAGATAGGTCCTACCAGAGCGTGTAGACCCTTTGTCTCCTAGGGAGAACATTTTGTAGTGGCAACACCTGAACTGTCAAAAGACAAACACTTAGCGCTTAGCTCCCCGGCAACGGCGCCAGAAAATAGCTTGATGTCTGCAAGTGCACAGATCGTTTGTAGCTAGTTTCGAGGTATATATATCGATCCCACAGGGAGCCCAAAGGTATGTGTTTATTGGTGAAGTATCTGTCACACCCGAAGTTGTCACAGGTCTTTGAGTGAATTGACTGCAAGTGTTGAAATAGGAATGGATTTTGATTAAATGAGATGTATTTAAATAGAACTAAAATGTAAACTTCAGAAATATAAAGCATAAAAGTAAAGAACGACTTGGTTGTTTGTTGTTTCCTGCAGATGGCAAAAGAAGGCGCGAGGAGATTCAGTTGATGGTGATAGTGACTGTTCCAGGTGGATGAATGATAAATGTAACAATTATAATCTTATAAATATATGTGTAGGCGAGCAACCCATAATTAGCCGGAACTCATCTTGGTAGATTTCATCCCAACTTCAATAATCCTACTAGCTTGTTACCAAAACCATGGTCATACACTAGAAGATTAAGACCCTTCAGGTCGCTTAGCAATTAAGCTCCTTGGATCGGACTAATGTAATAAGCACAGTGGTTCCTTATTATCCTCGAGTCTACTAGTTTTCCATTGATATCCTCGTGTCACCCGGGGGTCGCCGATCCACTTGCGAACAAGATCTTATCTATGTAGAACAAAGCATCATGTTGTCTGGGCCGTTAATTGGACAACAAGCATTAGGCATCCCACATATAGTCAAGCACACATAATATAGTAATTAGGATCAATCACAAACTAATGGAAAATATATGAAGGCACATCACATCTCACCAATCCCCTACATCTCCCACGCCCAAGGGAATTACTCACACATGAGAGAAGAACGAATCATCAATATAATCAAATAAAGGGAGTTCGTCTTTGTATTACCGTGGAGATCCACAATAAGAATAGAAAAATATCCAACACGATTCAAGATGGGAAGAGACAATCTCAAACCCTAGTCTTGCAAGGTGGAGATCCCTCTCTCTCTCAAGTACAAGTTGTGGCTATGGAGGTGTATTGGCTAGGAGGTTGAAGATCGTGGAGCGGGATGAAGAACATCTTCCCCTTCTTCTCCGGATCTCTTCTTTCTCCCTTCTAGATGGTGTGGCGGCTGCTGTGTTGTGTTTCCGTCCCCGTTCCCTTCATGGAAGTTGTCCCTTTTGACAAGACAGAGGCGGCGGGAACTATATGGCCGGAAAAATATTCCCACCGTATATTTGCTCGTTAAAGCTTCTGTGAGCTCCCCTCGAGTGCTTCCAAAGAGAGACTTGCTTGTTTTCTCCAGAATATTGTGTTTCTCTAGTAAAAACCTTCTGTTGATATTCAGAACCTGAAACACACATTAAAAACCAAGTTTTCTTTGCTACCAAAGTATTAGCATTAGGTAAAGCTAGAAAACGATCAAATCCGGGAGAAAACTATCAATAAAAGCCATCAAAATTGTGTTGAGTCTCACAGCTATCAGGGCGCAATCTGGAGGTGAAACACCCAAAGCAAAGGGTTTGCTAGGGTTTTATGGAATAACTTCTGGTACAACCCTTTTGGGTAACCACCGCATCATATCTTTGCACTTCCTATTGAAACAATTCTTTTGAATATGCCCACCGCGGTAGCAGGCCCGGCACCTGATTTCATTCATACATTGAGTTGTGTAATGGCCCATACTCAAGCAATTTCCACATTTTAGCATTCGATAAGCCATGTCATCAATGATCTTTTCAAAATCCTCATCCTTGTCCATGGACTCGACGGGCTCCATAAATGAATTTACCTTAGGTTTTGAAAAATGTTCCGTGGTGATCTGTTGGGTCTGCTTCCGTTTAAGCATATCATGACACTCTTCCGAACATATAAAATTCTTCCAAGGAGACAAAGCACTCTGAATCAATCTGAAGGTAATATTAGACGATGCAGCAGATAAGAGATTATCAGGAAAAACTACTCCAGTTCTTTTCCCCAATATGGAGGCAGAATACTTGTCCAGACTAGGATTAGTATAGCCACAACATGCTGAATAGCTCAAAGACTCCGCAAACACCAGATTCTTTTTATGAACATGTGTAGAATTCAAAATGGATCTAGGACGAATATTCTTCATATCTTGGACACCCTCTTAAACCTATACTTAGAAGGACTGATTATTGTCCATTCGACATTATTCTCCTCTTGCCAAAGACTGAATTCCCTCTGCCAGTTTGGACCACCTTTTCCCCACAAATGAAAGAAGCACTTAAAATGATCACAAGAGAATTTACGTAGCTTCATGGTATGAAAACCCACTTCTTTGGATGAAACACAAAAAGAAAAGACTTTGTCCCGTATGAACGAAACCTTCAGATCTCTGCACAAACCTCCAAGCGCAACTTCCAGAGCAATACTGACAACATCCTTCGATAATCTGAATTTGGCTCTACCAAAAGACACCACTAAAATGAAATGATCAGAGCTAATAGTTAGTTGCATGGATGAATGAAATTTCATCCTCACATCCTTAGCAAAATTCCACCCATGAGGAAAATCCAGCCCAAGAATAATATTAGAGTGATCTGCCAAGGCCGGCTCATGCAGTAACTCAGGTTGAGGGACAACAATCTCCTCAATCCTCCGCATAGCCTTTGTAACCTCTCCCTGAATGGAAACCCCGATTCTGACCACATGGGAATCAAACTGCAGTTTCGCCCCAATACTGAAAGAATCACTCATAATTAAAAACCTGCGATCAATGAGCAAACCTTATGCATTTCTTAGGACCAACCAGTTAGTCTTAGGCCAGAGTAATAGAGAACCATCATAGACCTTCATCCTTCCACGATCCAGGTCTTTAGTTGTAGAGTATGTGATTTTCTAAAATTTCTTGGAGGAGGAGTTGCCCAAAATTTTCGGATCATGAACTACAACACATACCTCAGAAGAAGGAGGAGTCTTCTCTAATCCAGCCGGATCAAGGAGTGGTGGACCAGCAGACCACACCATGGAATGATCACCAGAAGGGGAGATCATGCATATACCAACCGTGGCAACATAGGAAGGGAAAATTACCTCAAATCCAAGGGAGATCAGCTCTTTATCAACCAAATGCCTTCCAATGATTCATGTGCCTTTGGCGTTCATCAAAGTGATCCAATCTGACCAAATACAGATCTCACCATCCTTGATCAGACAAAAACCTAGATCATCCTTGTTGGAGAACGTCACCTTCCAACTCCAAGTTGGGGGCAACATGATGCGGGAGAGGAGACAAAAAGGTATAGGTACATGGAGGAAAGGGAGAGGAAGCAGATGGCTAGAATGATTAGGGTGGATGGCGGCCAGGGAGACCGCTTGTGGTGAGGCTAGCGGGACCTAGGGTGGGAGGTGGAAGAGATACACCGTTTCTCCTCATGGGGGGGATAAGCTTTCAAACTTCCTGATCTTCATTAGATCAATTTAACTTGCACTAGTTTACTTGTAGTTTTCACTAACACATACTTTATTTATTTTCTACCTAGTACCAAAACAAAACACACACTTAGATCCTAGCTTTGCATAGAAGGCCATATAAGAGGGTTATAGGGCTTTACAGAATACATAGTTTACTTTCAGCTCCTCATGGGTTCGACACTCAAATACTTATCGAATTGTACTACGGTGATCCCCTGCACTTGGGGGTTATCAAGATACTTTTCTGGCGCTGTTGCCGGGGAGCGTAGCGCTAGGCTTCTATTCTTTCTTGAATTGATAGTTTATTTTTAGTACCGTTTTATTTTATACAAAACTAAAACCCAAAAAAATAGATGGATCCTCTCCCCAAGATTAACCATGAGATATATGATTTTATGTCAAATATATTCTTTTGGGCACTAACCTTTTGGATGTAAGAGATAATTTTGAAAATGCCAAGGAAGGAGATGACAAAAGCCTAAGCTTGGGGATGTCCATGCCACCCCAAGAAGAATAGGAAACGGAAGAACAAATGGAGGAAGAATATGGAGTAGCTACCCATCTCCTACACCCAACAATGGTAATGAACACATTCTTATTAATGATATGATCTTTCATTGTCTAGTAGTCCTCTATGTGAAACAATTATGACTAATATATGGGAGGATGAAAGTGATATAATTGAGTTATATGATCCAATATTCTCATTAGATGACTTGTCTTTATATGGTGAATCTATTCAAAACTATGAGATTAAGTTTGCTTTTGATGCTTGCAACTACTATGAGAGAGGAAGAGATAAGAGCCCTCTTTATATTTCTATGTTATTTAAAATTAAAGCTACTGATCATTATATGCATTGGATACCACAACCTTGCTGCTATTTATTCGCATATAAAATGCCAATGTAGAGGAAGAGAGTTAGACTTAAAAGTTAATGTCTATGTGCTTTGTGGTGTGCTCCACATACCTTTCAAATACTATTATATTTGAGCACACCTTGATATCCATGTAACATGTAAAATAACTTTACCTACTGATTTATAACAATTAGTTTAAGATTTTCATTTTTTATAAATTTTGGGAAAGTAAAAGAGAAAGATGAGCAATGGAGAAGTTGGGGTCGATCTTGAACATGTGTTGTTCATGCCAATGGAACCATTACAAAATCGCTATCATTAAAACTTCTCCATTATAAATCAAAATAAAACGAGTGTTTATTACTATTGAAACATCACCTTTGTATCTTACTTTCTCATCTTTGTGCCAAGAATAACCTCTTTTGAGAGTTAAGATCAAACAAATTGTAACTTGTTGTCAAGAAAACAGATTCCTTAGCTTCACTCAAAAAATGATAAAAATCACAGAAGAGGGATTTTTACCTGAAATTTCACATCCGCAATATTCAGCTCTTTACCCACATTTCATTAGTACAAAGTTTTTTTTTATTTGAGCAACGTAAGTTCCTCTTAAAATTCGCTCTTAACAGACTATCCAACTTTTGACGGATTTTATCTCTATTATGTATTAGTCTCATTATCTTTGTTTTGTGCGGTTACTTTTTAGCAAAGAGCAATACAAAACCATAAGTAACAGTAGATAATGTTTATTTCATTATATGTCATTGTTGTATCTATTGGGATTTATTTTATGGAGGCACTAACCACTCTAATCAAGTTTTATGATGAGTTTTGTGTGGAAAGAGTTTTCAAGTAAAAGAGTTGAGGGTGATGAATGAAGATTAAGAGGTATGGACGCTCATGCTTGGGGATGTTACCCCTGGGAGTACCCCACATGTATCAAAGGAATACAAGCATTTTCAAGATTGGGGATGTCCAAGCTACCTCATAAACTCAAACCATCTTGATATCAAGTAGGTAAGCCTAGCTATATGGCTATAAAAAAGCACTTTGCGGGAGGCAACCCGATTATTTTTGTTTTGATTTTTTTGTGTCTTATTGCTGTAACAAAGGACTTTAGTTTTTGTTTTTGTTTTGGAAGTTTTAATAAAGTACCAAATTTTACCCATTTTGGATTGAAAAAGTTGAACATATATATGGAGTTGCAACTTCCTGCCTAAGCTCATATATGAACTGTATGATTTTTCATATTTTTATGTAACTTCGATTGAGCTCATATATGAACTATAGTTGCAAATTTGCATCCTCTGTCTGATCAAGAAATTTCGTGATTTTAGTAGATGTCTAAGTAGGCTAATTAATTATGTTTTTATGATGCTAAAATTCTTGACAGATTTGTTCTCATTCTGTTTTATGTGTGTTTTTGAGCCTTTAAGTTGAATTTTTTGATTAATTTGAGTTCATTAGAGAGAATACAATATTATATACCTACTGTACACTTCATATATACATTGGTTTAAGGATTTCTTGCAGCAAATATTATGTCTTTTATGCCCACTAATATCACCCCACGGAAAAAAAGATAGGAGAAAATTTTGTGTTGAAGTTTTTTCACAGGAATTAGAGGAGCTGCACCAAGAGCTATCTAAGGATGGTGAAAACCATAAGCTTGGGGATACCCAAGACACCCCACTAGACCAACCATACTCTCAGTTTGCACACATCTACTTTCTGTTTTACGAGCAACATATTACTATCCCATAAACTTGGAGCATTTGTATCTTACTTCCTTTATTTTTAGTTTTCATTTTGTTCATGTTGCCAAGACCATTATCAATATATACTTTCTGTAGAAATAAATTAAATTTGATGCTATAAAAGAGTTGTAATAGGGATGTTGAAGTTGATTCAAAAAGGATACATATAGTTGCATGATTAATATGCTTTGAATGAATATTAATTTGCAAGTGAGTTATGTAGAGCTATCTTTTATTCATGTTTTGATGCTTGCTATTAGTTTACATTGTTTGACATGGATTAATTAGAACTATGGACTCTTATGCATTCATGTAGACTGTTAACTTTCTCCCACTTGCTAACCCAAAATAAATCCAACAAGTTAAAACTTGTTTATCTAACTCCCATTGAACCAAGTTTTTCCAGAGTGTCCACCATACCTACCTGATCGTTACAAACGTATCTATAATTTTTGATGTTCAATGCTTGGTTTATATCTACTTTCTTATGTTTTGTCCACACTTTGGAGTATTTTATACACTTTCTTGGACTAACCTATTAACAAGATGCCACAGTGCCAGCTGCCTATTTTCTGTTGATTTTGGTTCCAGGAAAGTCAGAAAATGAATATTCTCGGAATTGGACGGGACAAAAGCCAAAGTCAATATTTCACCGAGGGGGACACGAAGCCAGAATACGAGACGGAGAGGGGCCAGGGGCCGGCCACACCACCTGGCCACGCGGCCAGGCCTGGCCCGCACCAGGGGGTGGTGCGGCCGCCTAGGGCACCCCCTCGGCCTCCCCTTTCGCCTATATATTGCCTCCAATATAGAAACCCTAAGTACCTGACCAAAATTCCACGAAAGAGTCGGTAGCCGCCGTCATCTCCATCCCTAGATCGGGAGGGATCTGAAGCTCTTCCCGGCACCCTGCTAGAGGGGAGAATTCACCCTGAGGCCTTCTTCATCACCATGCAAGCCTCTGGTGTGATGCGTGAGTAGTTCATCCTTGGACTACGGGTCCATTTATTAGCTAGATGGTTGATTCTTCTCCTTTGTGCTACCATGTATAGATCTTGTGAGCTCCGTTCATGATCAAGATCATCTATTTGTAATCCTACATGTTGTGTTTGCGGGGATCCGATGGATATTGAGATACTATTTCAGATTGATTATTGATTCTATCATGTCTTTGTTATTTGTGATCTTGCATGCTCTCCGTTGTTAGTAGATATCTTGGCCAAGTAGATGCTAGCAACTCCAAGAGTGAGTATTTATGCTCGATAGTGGGTTCATGCCTCTAGTAATATGGGGAAGTGACAAAAATCTCTAAGGTACTAGATGTGTTGTTGCTACTAGGGAGAAAACAGCAATCCTTTGTTCATAGAACAATCATATTGTTTACTTTACACGCAATGCGTAATGCAATTATCTGTTGCTTGCAACTTAATACTGGAGGGGGTTCGGATGATAACCTGAAGGTGGATTATTAGTCATAGATGTAGTTGGATTACGGTCTATGTATAATGTTGTAATGCCTAATCAAATCTCATAGGAGTCAAGATAACTAGTATATGCATGTATGCTTTCTCGATGTTTGTCAATTGCCCAGCTATAATTTGTTCACCCAACATGTCATCTATCTTAAAAAGAACCACCACTAGTGAACTATGGACCCCGGTCCTTTCTTTTACTATCAATCTACAATTGTTTATTGTTTTCTGTTTAATTTTTGCAAGCTATTACTTTCTTCCACACAATACGTTTAATCCTTTGTTTTCAGCAAAACCGGTGAGGTTGACAACCTCACTGTAAGTTGGGGGCAAAGTTCTGTGGTTGTGTTGTGCAGGATTCCAAGTTGGAAACAACACCTTGGAGGCGTTTCCTTGCTCCTACTGGTTCGATAACCTTGGTTTCATAACTGAGGGAAACTTACTGATGTGCTCATCATACCTTCCTCTTGGGGTTCCCCAACGAGCTCGATATCAAACACGAGCCAGCAAGTACTTTTCTGGCGACGTTGCTGGGGACTAAAGAAGAAGAAGCTCCCACGTCAACACCGTGCCATCAAAGATACTTTTCTGGCGTCGTTGCCGGGGAGTCAAGGACATCTTCACAAGGGGAGTCCCTCATAACCAATCTCTTTACTTTGTTGTTTTTGTTTTTCTTAGTTTATTTTTGCTTTGTTTGCTTGTTTCTTTATCAAAAACACACAAAATTAGTTGTACTAAGTTTGCTTTCTTTATTAAAAACACAAAAAATGACTACTCTTGAAAACACTAAGTTGTGTGACTTCACTAGCACCAACAACAATGATTTCATGTGCACACATATTGCTCCACCTATTCCTGAAGCTACTTTCTTTGAAATTAAACCTGCTTTACTCAATCTTGTTATGAGAGAACAATTTTCTGGTATTGGTAATGAAGATGTTGCTTCCCATCTAAATAACTTTGTTGAACTTTGTGAGATGCAAAAGCATAGGGATATAGATGGGGATATTATTAAGCTTAAATTGTTTCCTTTCTCTTTGAGAGGAAAAGCTAAAGAATGGTTGCAATCCCTAACTAGAAATAGTATTGATTCTTGGACTAAATGAAAATATGCTTTCATTGGAAAATACTATCCTCCTGCTAAGATTATATCTATGAGAAGTGAAATAATGAAATTTAAACAATCTGATAATGAACATGTTGCTCAAGCTTGGGAAAGAATGAAAACTTTGGTAAAGAATTGTCCCACTCATGGACTGACTGCTTGGATGATTATCCAAACCTTTTATGCAGGATTGAATTATTCTTCAAGAAATCTACTAGATTCTGCTGCTGGAGGTACCTTTATGACCATTACTTTGGGTGCTGCAACAAAGCTTCTGGATAATATGATGGTTAACTATTCTGAATGGCACACTGAGAGAGCTCCACAAGGTAAGAAGGTAAATTCTGTTGAAGAGACCTCTTCCTTGAGTGATAAAATTGATGTTATTATGTCTATGCTTGTTAATGGGAAAGCTCATATTGATCCAAATCATGTTCCCTTAGCTTCTTTGGTTGCTCAAGAAGAGCAAATTGATGTGAACTTCATAAGAAATAATAATTTTAGCAACAATGCCTACATGAATAATTTTGGTAATAATAACTATAGGCCATATCCTCCCAATAATGGTAATTCTTATGGAAATTCCTACAACAATAATAGGAGTACACCCTCTGAACTTGAAGTTATGGTTAAAGATTTTATCAATAAACAAACTGCTTTCAATAAAACTATTGAGGAAAAACTCTCTAATGCTGAAAGAAACATAGCACCATTGGCTGAAGCATAATCTTCTTTGAATAAAATGGCTACTAAACCTGAAACTATTGATAATCCCTTTGCTGCTACTAATGCCATACGAGTTAGAATTGATGAAAATGTTAGATTATTAGCTGATTTGCATGCTAAGTGGGAAAGAGAAGATTAAATTGCTAGAAATATTAGTGTTTCTACTATCACTTCCACTAATGTTGAAGCTAGTAAACCCAATGGAACCTTTTCTAATAACAATGCTGAAATTCTTAGGAATATGGGAAACAATAGCTCTACTACTTTAGATGATAATTATGATTTTGATCTTGATGGTTGCAATATCTCTGAAGTAATTAAGTTTCTACAAAATCTTGCTAAAAGTCCTAATGCTAGTACTATGAATATGGCCTTTACAAAACAGATTACTGATGCTCTCATAAAAATTAAAGAAGAAAAGATGAAACATAAAGCTTCTATTCCTATGAAACTAGAAGATGGTTGGGAACCCATCATTAATATGAAAGTGAATGATTTTGATTTCAAAGCTTTATGTGATCTTGATAGTAGTGTTTCTATTATGCCTAGAAGGATTTATGATATGCTTGATTTGCCACCATTGAAAGATTGTTATTTAAATGTCCCACTTGATGATAATGCTAAAAAGAAACTCACGGGGAATATTAATGATGTTCTTATTATGGTTAACAATGCCTATGTCCCCGTTGATTTCTATGTTTTGGATGTTGAATGCAATGCTTCTTGTCCTATTACTTTGGGAAGACCTTTTCTTAGAACTCTTGGTGCCATTATTGATATGAAAGAAGGCACCATTAAATATCAATTTCCACTCAAGAAAGGTATAGAACACTTCCATAAGAAAAGAGAGAAGATCCCTTTTGCCTCTCCTATGAAAACAAAATTTTCTCTTAATGCTTCTTCATTTGAGAACACTTGATTCTTTTCTTGTTTCTTATGCCTAACTTAAAGGCGTTAAAGAAAAGTACTTATTGGGAGATAACCCAAAAGTTTTAGATGAGTCTTGGAAATTATTACCTCTGTAATAACCGCTCCATATCCTTTTTATTTGCTTTCTGTGCCAAGAGTAACCTCTAATGAGAGAGAAGTAATGCTTGGGAAAGTTGCTGTCCCGAAACAGATTTTTGTGCTTCGCTGTAAAAATTCGTGTAAAATCTCCGTACATCGTTTTGAGGCGTGAATTTTTGTGCTTCTGCCCCAGGTTGTTATCTAACTTTCGTTAGTTCAAAACTTTTCGATTTGAGCAACAAAAAGTCTTTGAAAAAATTGGTTTTTTACCTGCTGGTCTGTTTTGACAAACTTCTGCCATTATTTGCATTTGCTTCTTGTTGATTCCTTTTTGAGTTCTCTTTGGGGAATTGAGGTTTTTGAGGGAAGTGCTACAGTAGCTTGTGTTTTAATGGAAGTTTTATTGGTGTTGAAACTGAACCCAAAGACTTATTATCTTGAGTGCACTAATATTGCTAATAAAGATTGTGTGAAGTTTTGTATGAAGGAAAAAATTTCAGGTGTATAAAGAGAATGATGTAATGAGATGAAGAATGTACTAAAGCTCAAGCTTGGGTATGCCACCCGTGTCACCCCAAGAAATATCCAAGAAGCACAAGCGTCAAAATCTCAGGTTTCTTCTAAACACTTCATTTTTATTGTTTCATGCACAGTTGTGTTGTTCTTGGAGCATCTTCGTTTTTGTTTTTAGTTTTCGTTTGCTTGGTTTGCTTAGTTTGCTTGAATAAATTGGTTGGACCCCCTCTTTCATACATTAGTTTTCAAATAGTTTGGTTTGGTTTGGAAAAGAGTAGGAAAAGTTCATGCTTAAGTGGTAAAAATAGCTTGTTTTTGACTGTGGCCTATGCTTTGTCATGTCATGCTTGATATTGTTTTGGCTTTATGGTTAGTGATTTTTGCTGTAGCATGACATGTTATAAACAATTGAGATTGCTTAATGTGCCTTGAAAGAATCATGCGTTGTTTTAGCATATTAAAGCATAGTATTGTGGTATTCTCCTTTGATGCTTTATTTGGGTTGACTTAGCGCATGCTCACACCATGTTATGACTATCCCAAGTCACCATAGCCTTTATGATCCTTTAGTTTTCGACTTGTAATATCACTTTATGATTTAATTAATGATGTTTTGTTGCTTTGCATGATTATGGCCATTATTGCTCTCTTAGTTGGTCGCTCCAAGTCTTTTGCTAGCCTCCAAAACCAAGTATGAGTTCCACTCATGCATCCAACTCCAAATAAAACCAAGTTATTCCAAAGAGTCCACCATACCTACCTATTAGCATTTGCTATTCCAAGTATATTCATGTTTTTATCTACCTTCCGAATTAAACTTGTTATGAGAAAACTAGTGATTAAAGCTCTCACGAACTTGATATCACACTTTACTTTTCTTGCCCCAAATAAACTTGAACCATTGTGTTGTCTATGTTGTATATGCTTGCACTTATATGTTGGGGATTAGTAGAACCATGTTATCATGGGGAATGCTTTCAACATTGCACTTGTACTTTGTACCTAGTTGATATCATGCTCTTTTGTCTATGGATGTCGCAGGTGTGAAATGAAAGGGGAGCTTATAAGTCCATGGAGTTATGTATGTGTGTTAGAGAAATGCCTGGGCCGCCAGTCTAATCCATGCCTAATCATGGTGGAAACCTGCAGCGTAACCATAATGAGCAATCTATGAAGCATTCTTCTTATAAAAAAAGAGGTAGAGATTGATAAAAAGATAAAAAAAGATGAGAAAAGAGGAAAGAGAGAAAAAAGCACCATTTTCCCATGGTAAATAAGAAGATTGCTGAGATGCTCGTTGTCTGCTTGTCTTGTCATTTTGATATGGGGATTCTTCCATATCATCGGGCAAGGGGTACCCAGTTGGCGGTTCTCTATGATACACATGTACTTACTATGACAAGAACTTACCGGTAACTAAACTTGAGTAGCATGAGGAGCGGTCCTCGTATTCAAGAGACATGAGATTTCTAACTTATACTTTGTCAAGCATATACTCCATAGTTTGTTCACTTTAACCTTAATCACTTCAAGATGCTTATGATAGGGGCAATGAGAACTGAAATCTAATAAGTACCATAATTTTTGTAAGCTCTTTATGAAACTTGAATCCCTGCTTCCTTCTATGAAGGCCTTTCTTTTACTTTTATGTTGAGTCTCCATCTTCTATCTTTATGCACCTATTGAGAGATCATAGTGGCCATTCTTAGTTTAATGTGCATTGTCCCAAGACTTGTTGATTGATGCATAACTTTGATATTGCTTGTCCTTAAACAATTTGTATCTAGTCACCCTTATGAACTTTGAAGGTGTCCTATGCAATTATGATTTGCTAGATTATGAGGGACAAGCTGAATGCCACTATGCTATGTTTTCTTTATGTGAAACAAACAAACGTCTTGCAAACCATTGTTATTCATGAATCTTTTGTTTGTGCCTTTTCATGTTACAACATAGTTGCTATGTCTTATTGTTAGAACTTTATCTTTCATGCTATGTTGAAGTACTATGATCCCAACTATCAACGTTTTACAAATACTTTGATCAAGTTTATGATGGTGCATGTCACCTCAAAAATTATTCTTTCTTTTTATCACTTACCTACTCGAGGACGAGCATGAGTTAAGCTTGGGGATGTTGATACATTGCAAACGTATCTATAATTTTTGATGTTCCATGCTTGGTTTATATCTACTTTCTTACGTTTTATGCACACTTTGGAGTATTTTTATACACTTTCTTGGACTAACCTATTAACAAGATGCCACAGTGCAGCTGCCTGTTTTCTGTTGTTTTTGGTTCCAGGAAAGTCAGAAAATGAATATTCTCGGAATTGGACGGGACAAAAGCCAAAGTCAATATTTCACCGAGGGGGACATAGAGCCAGAATACGAGACAGAGAGGGCCAAGGGCCGGCCACACCACCAGGCCACGCGGCCAAGCCTGGCCTGCGCCAAGGGGTGGTGCGGCCTCCTAGGGCACCCCCTCGACCTCCGCTTTTTCCTATATATTGCCTCCGATACAAAACCCTAAGTATCCGATCAAAATTCCAAGAAAGAGTCTGTAGTCGCCGTCATCTCCATCCCTAGATCGGGAGGGATCTGAAGCTCTTCCCGGCTCCCTGCCGGAGGGGAGAATTCACCCTGGAGGCCTTCTTCATCACCATGCAAGCCTCCGGTGTGATGCGTGAGTAGTTCATCCTTGGACTACGGGTCCATGTAGTAGCTAGATGGTTGGTCTTCTCCTTTGTGCTACCATGTCTAGATCTTGTGAGCTCCGTTCATGATCAAGATCATCTATTTGTAATCCTACATGTTGTGTTTGCGGGGATCCGATGGATATTGAGATGCTATTTTAGATTGATTATTGATTCTATCATGTCTTTGTTATTTGTGATCTTGCATGCTCTCCGTTGTTAGTAGATATCTTGGCCACTAGTGAACTATGGACCCCGGTCCTTTCTTTTACCATCAATCTACAACTGTTTACTATTTTTTGTTTACTTTCTGCAAACTTTTACTTCTTTCCATTCAATACGTTTAATACTTTGTTTTCCACAAAACACGGTGAGATTGACAACCTCATCGCAAGTTGGGGGCAAAGTTCTGTGGTTGTGTTGTGCAGGATTCCAAGTTGGAAACAACAGCTTGTAGGTGTTTCCTTGCTCCTACTGTTTCAATAACCTTGGTTTCATAACTGGGGGAAACTTACTGTTGTGCTCATCATACCTACCTCTTGGGGTTCCCCAGCAAGCTCGATATCAAACACGAGTCAGCACTACCTATTAGCATAATTGTTATTCCAAGTATATTTCTCATGTTTTATTGTTTTATCTAGCTTCCAAATTAAAACGCTTATGATTGTGTTCACTATAATAAACTTAGTTAGTAAAGCTCTCACGAACTTGATGGCACATTTTATTTTCCTGCACATAATAAATTTGAACCATTGTGAATATCTTATGAGGCTATGTGCTCATCAAATTATGGGTTGGGAGTTAGCACAACCATGTTTTCATGGGGAACTTTTTCAACATTGCACTTATTTATATTTAGTTGATATCATGTTCTTTTGCTATGGATGCCTATCGGTGTGAAATAAGTTGGAAGCTTGTAAATTCATGGAGTTTGTATATGTGTTAGAGAAACGCTTGGGCTGGTAACCCAAGCCATGCATCATTCATTGTGGAAATTTACAGCAGCCCATAGTGAGCATTCTATGAAGCATCGTCAAAAAAAAGTTATGCCATAGTAAATAAAAAAAGAATTGCTGAGATGCTCATTATCTGTTTGTCCTGTTGTTTTGATATGGGAAACCTCCTATATCATGGGACAAGAGGTACCTCATTGGTTTTATCAATGATACATGTATGTTACAATGATAAGAACTTATTTGGGACCTAAGTTGAGTAGCATGTGGTTTAGGTACTCGTATTCAAGGGGCATGCGACATTCAACTCATATTTTTTCAAGCATATACCTCATACTTGCCATCACATTAACCTTAACCATTCAAGATGCTAATTATAGGAGGCAATAAGAGATCAAAGTTAATGAATACCATAGTTCAATCATAATCATAAGAGGAAGCGTTTGGAAGCTATATGAAACTTATTCATGATTAATCTCTACTTATTATCTATCTTTCCAAAGTGTCCACTTTAATATTCAGAATTTAGAAGAAAACTCTATGACCACTATAGGATGTTTTTACTTTACTTTTGCTTTTGTATTTTGCATTCATTTGGTCCATAGCTCTTCCTTCGATGTTACACTTTATGAAATACTATAGATTATTCTTTCATTATATATGAGATATCACTTTACTATCTATCTTGCATATTGTTATTCCTTTGAAGAATGAATTATTTGACTTTGATGTCCAAAATAGTATAAAGGTACAAAGTCCATGTTAGTTTATCACCTTCATACTCGAGGACGAGTATAGGTTAAGCTTGGGGATGTTGATGCATGTAAAATGCATACATGAACTTTGCACTTTATTACTTCATATTCCAACATATTTGCATCATATATGGGTTATATTCATGTTTTATAATGATTATTGGGAATAATTCACACTTCACATATTGCTTTGGAATTAACCCTGCCGAAACAGAAAACCCCTATTTCAATGTTTTTGACTTTCAGGTACCCAAAAGACGTCCAATTGACCTGAAACTTTACGGGACTCGGCATTTATCAGAATGAAGAAAAATGGGCCAAAGATCGCGAGAAAAGAGGACCGAGGAGGGAACGGGCACAACAGTCGCGGATCACCCCCGTGGCCACGGCTAGTTTGCTCTTTCCTCCCTCGAGTCTCCAACGCTGTCGATTCTTTCGCCAAACGACTTCTCTTGACCTAAAACCTACTATATACACCTCCTTTCGGCGATCCTCTACATAGATGGAGGCGGAGATCGAAAACATAGAAATAGAGAGTCAGGAGGCTGCCACCGGAGAAGATTGGAGGGGGGAAACACCGCCAGAATCGCCTCCGGAGGGCTCCACCCCCTCCGGCATGTTCATCATCAACACCTGCAGCAAGATCCTCTCCATCTACCTACTGTAATCTCTTGGCAAACATGATGTGTGAAGCAATATTTTATCTTCCCTTAATCTATTGTGACTCCATGTCTTTGTTTGAGTAGTGAATTGTTATGGAAAAAGTAAAATAGTTCGTTTATTGGTTACATATAGTGTTGTTATCTTTTATGATTGTATTCTTGTACAATATATGATTGCACGCATATGTTGGGGAATTCATGTAAGGTGATCTTCGTAGTGTAATGGCGTGGGGAGGACCATGGAGGACAGAAAACCGTAGTCCAATCCATAAAGTTATATTATGGGGGACATATATCGGGGACCTAGAGTTTATAGATATGGTGGGACAATTATGTCTTAATAATTCCTATGTTTTCTCAGTAACATGGCCTTAGGATCCATCACAAAAGTTGTGTATGCACATTTATTTGGCTGCACCTAATTAAGGCTTTGTCCTAGAAGAAATAATAAACAACCAAACTAATAAATGAAATAACAATTGCCTAAAAATTTACTCCCTTAGAGAAACTTGCTACTTGAGAAACTTGCTACTTGAGAAAACTTGCCACCACTCCACTCCACTTCATTAGATCAATTTAACTTGCACTAGTTTACTTGTAGTTTCCACTAACACATACTTTATTTACTTTCTACCTAGTACCAAAACAAAACACACACTTAGATCCTAGCTTTGCATAGAAGGCCATATAAGAAGGTTATATGATTTAGAGAATATATAGTTTACCTTTAGCTCCTCGTGGGTTCCGACAATCAAATACTTATCGAATTGTACTATAGTGATCCCTACACTTGGGGTTATCAGGTGTTAGTGTGCCTCATCATGGATTCTTCATACCTCTCATCATCGATTCCGGAATACTTAGACATGTTCCTCACAAGGCCAAGTGTGATTGGAAAATTGGATTCAAGAATGCTACATTGTATCTCACCTTGTAGATAATATTGGATCAATGGTATGAACCGGGAGCAAACCAAATTAAAAGGAGAAGTGGTATTGTATCCAAAAACACAAGAAATACCAAACACACATGGCTTATGAGGAGCTTAGGTATGATAAGTGGCAAGCAAATTAGAACAACCGGAAAGCAAAATTTGTAATGACAAGTAAACAACCATGAAGAACACAAATAAAAAACAAGTCGGTCTCACAAGATACGAGTTATGTTCAACAAAACACACACATTGGGTTAAACGGGACTTATGCGCAAAGGAAAAAGTGAGCTAAGAAGCAACTTGGGACCTAGCAAAGACTAATAAGTTCATGGCACACAAGTACAAGGAGAGACACTAGTTTGATTGCATAAAATTGGGGGGCTACAAGATGACTATATGAGATAGCGCATACAACAACTTCTTAGAATACTACAAGGCATCGAATGTGCAAAACCCAAAAAATCATAGGAGTAACTAGTCTCAATAGGTATCTGTAGGTCACAAAGATAGTGTACCTTTCAAAGGAATGCAAGCGGGGGGAAGATGCAGAGTGGATTTATGTTTCGTCGTGATATTCACCCATTATTTGTGGATCTGTCCTTGCTCACGACATTTGGTTTTAAGAAGATGGTGTGGACAACATGGATGATTATGTAAGTCTCCTTCTCCTCTTCGAAACAAGCTAAAGAACACCAAAATTCGAGCCCGTATGCAAAAGTTATGGTCAAAATCGTTTTCTGGAATGTGTAGTTTTTTGTCGGGATGGTACTACCAGTGAACGGGCAGAAGTAACGGTAAAATATGTAAACTGTGTCCATTACGCTATCTCGGGATGGCTGGAAGTTGGCCGGTAGTAACATTGGGACCCCTAGATTTCATATTTGAGTTCGGGATACGATTTTGGGCTATTTGGACGGGAATTCTTCAAGAAAACACCATAAGAAAATGATGGAATTAGGTCATGAAAACGCAAGGTAAGGTAGACCAACAAGTTTTGCAGTGGATCTATGGATCCGAACCTACCAAAATGCACCAAAATTTTAGATTAGTCCAAAAGCAAATTGTGGCTATTTTTTGGTGGAAAATTTTGAATTCAGGAAATAATCATGGGGGTGGCTAGAAGCTCAACAAACTATATACATGACAACTAATGGATCTTGATATCATGTGGTATAGATCAAAGCTACTATTGTGGCCTGATCTTCACAGATTCGAGGTGGATTTAGGGTAGGGAGCAAAAACATGATGAAAACGCAGGGAGAATTGAAGATACAAACACACACCACACCCGAATCCGGTTTGCTCCCGTTAGCCCGAACAACCAACCCAATAGAATACTTGGAAGAGACATAAAGATAGAGGTCCAAGTTATAAATATTGTCAAGCAAGAGGCTATAATCCTGTTGTAAAGAGATTGCAATTGATAGAGACCCAAAAGGATAGATCAACACAATATAGGTCACAATAGCAAACATCCAAGTACTTGAGGAGTGCCTTGTACATATCATAGATTAAATTTAGAGGCCTTGTTGCCCCCGCAAGGTCTTCTCCACAAGGGGAGGGATGAGAGCAAAGATCTATCTTATCATCTTGTCTAGTTTCCTTAGGAGGGGTAGGTGTTTATTTATAGTATAGCTTCAAAGGGGTAGGTAGGAGGATGAGATACATGGTCAAAGGAACAATCATGCACACTGTCACGCACTCTGGCGGTAGTACCAGATGGAGATCTTTAGCAGCTCGTGAATATCCTATTGTTAGTACCGATGCTTGGGCGGTAGTACTGGTCTAGCTTCCAGCGGTAGAATCGACAAAGTTTTGGTCTACTTCCAGTAAAATAGTGTAGGTGTACTGAATGCTACCTGAGGTCCATGCACTATTCATTGGAAGTTGAGTAGAGGTGCTGCAGTTGTTCTAGCGGAATGCGTGGCGGTAGTACCGGTTGTTTAGTGGTAGTACCGGTTAGGCGTGTCTTTGGATTCTTGCTTCCATCTCCTCTTCCACGCTTCCATGATGTCAGACTTTAGTCCACGTACGCTTGCGTCTTCCTCTTAAGCTCTTGTACTCATCATCATCAACCTAGCATATCCACGATATGGGTATCAAGTAGTATACCATTCAAATGGATAGGAAGTTGACTCACATAGAGAAAGAAATTCACCTTTAAGATCCATGACGACCAGGCATATGTTGGCCAGCTTGACACGATATATCATATGGTGATGCCTGTATGTTGGGCTACATCAATTAAACTTTGTGTATCCATGTCAATTTGTTAAAATATATTTTCTATACATACATGACTTATGAGATGTAACTATATAAATAGTCTAGTAGTGTAATGTAACATTTGAGCCTTTACATCACATATTTGTTGACAATACATTCCTCTTATATGCATAAGGTATATGTCCGTTTTTGATTCAAGTCTGTCCATCATGTACCATGTATGAATTCGACATAAACCAACATATCTACTAGAAAAAAATAAAATAGGATGTGATTTGAATTTCCCTATATATTTGTTTAAGCCTCATCAGTTACAACGAAAATCCATTTTGTCTCGGAGGTGTGACCAAGGAAAACCTCGAGCTTTTCCAAAATAGGATAATATAATAGCAAAATCGCTAGACGTTTATATGGTAACTAGACTCCTCTATATGCCACCCGGGGCGCAGTTAGAACGCTTCATGATATGATCGTGACTGCATATATGTGCCTCTCTCCACGCCCCCTGGTGCAAGACAGTCAGGCAAATCATTTGCTTTTTTTTTCACGATACACGTTTAGCGACATACATCGAGAGAGAACGTTGTGGTGAGTCAATGTTAACATGACGTTTGGCTATCAAGGAAGAAGCGGACGAAGGTGTCACTTTGTATAAACGTGTTGACACGACGTTGCATACGCTTGACTTGGATACGATGGTCCAAAAAACGTAGTACCATAACCAAAGATAAGTATAACGTGGGGTGCCGTACAGAGAGAAGCGGGAAACAACTACCACAAGCATCGCGCTCATTTTCAACGGCAAGGAGGAAGTCTGATGTGAAACAACTACCGCAACCATCGCGCTTATTTTCAACGGCAATGAAAAATTGGATGTGATTGTTAGACATTCTTTAAGTTTAAGGCTGCAACCATCGTGCAAATTTGCTATGCTAAGGAAAGAGTCGTACGCGATTTTTAGACATTTTTGCAATTTAAGAGTAGAATGCCTAAACGCACAGTTGTGCATATGATAGGTAGATAAATTTATCTAAAAACACTGAACGTAAGAGCATTACAAATAAGTCTCATTACGGAGCAGATAAGAGAAAGTACAATAATTATTTTGGCACCCGCTCAAACCCTAAGGATGACAGTAAAAGATTTTTTTAATCTAAGATATAAGAATATTTACAGGTACGAACAGAATTTATAACCTATCTAAAAACTAAAAACTTAACATATCTAAAACTAAAAACTAAAACAAAAAAAATTAAATTCAAACTGGCGCGACACCAAGATGGAGTTAGTGGCACGTCCTACTCGTTGTCGTCGTCGGTGTGTTGGGAAAGCTCGACCATCGGCAGGTGGTGGCATTGGATGTGGCGCTTGCGCCGCCCGTGTGACCATGGCGGACTGGTGGAAGGCACTGAAAGTATCCACCCAACGCGTCTCTTCTTCAAGCGCTGCTTTCTCCTACGACTAGCACAGCGCCAGCGTGAGCGCCTCCTCCAGGATCGAGTTCCAGCGGCATGATGTCCGCACAAATCTTCTCATGTGCCACGGAATGCTTCTGCCGTGCGTCTCCAGCGAAGTCGTGCTCCGCCTGGTAGTCGGCGCTGTGGGCCGAGAACTCCTCGCTGGGGATCTCTTCATCACGCAACCAGTCGCTCACCTCTTCCTCGAGTGTCGTGTGCTCCTGCGATAGGCGTAGCGCCAGCGTGAGTGCCTCCTTCGGATCGAGTTCCGGTGGTATCATGTCCGCACGAAATTCCTCCCGCATCGTGCCATGCTGCTGCTGTGCGGCTCCAGCAGCCTCAAGCACTGGCTGCATGCATGATGGCGGGGTTTGCCATGGTGGATAAGGAGGCGGAGCCATCAAGTGGGGCCCGATGAAGAAGGCAGGATGGCAACACACGTTGCAACGGTAGTCGTGTCGAGCTAGGACCTCTTCGGTGTTGAGGCCATCCTAGTAGTCATGGCGGCCATCTGTGTTGAATGGGATGACGCATGGGATGACCACCTGATTCAATGCCTCCTAGCGCTCATGCCGAAAGAGTGACGTCCACCACGCGGGGTCACTCAAGACTAGGTCGTGCTACTTGTTCACCGACAGCAAGGATCGTCCATACTCCATGAACGCTCGCATGTAGTCAGCGCGTGGAAGTGGTGGAATGGTGTTTTCATCACGGGTGAGGTCCCAGCCGATGGGCAGATGCCAGTAGGACGACACGAGGAGGCCGACCTCGAACAACATCGTGGCCTCATCGAGGTTGAGGTTCCTCAGTTGAAAGCCACCACGCTAGAACCTTCTTCCACCGCTCCTGCTCCCGCCAGCTTCCTGCCCGTGGTGGGCCATCGTACTCGCAACCCGCCTGAGATCTGCATGAAGGAAGAGTGAGGTGGGGAACGGTGGGTGTACCGGTGGAGGACGACGCGCGACTATTTTATAGGCACCGTGGGTAGGCGAAGTGACTACCACGCCATTAACACTGGCTCGTCAGGAGACAGGATATCACGCGTCAGGTCCTGCGCGTTGGTGTCTACACCCGAGGAGGCGGGTAGTACGGGCTATCGCATCACTTAACTATTTTTGACTCACCAGTTGAGCAGTCGCGATGTCTTTTATAAACGAATATGATGCCAAGATGGCGTGAGAGGCAAGCTAAATGGTACACGCCGCGAGAACCGCGAATGCCTATGATCTACGTTGCCAGCTAGACTGTAGATGGGACCCACAGTACGTCCCGACCGCGATAAATCTAAACCACATATGTCTACTGTCTACACTGTAAGCTCGTCTCTACGCCCGTGATAACCTGTGTTGTGTACTGTCTACACTGATAGAGCATACATCTATGGTCTACGCTACCAGCTTATTTATACACCCGCGATAATCCGCGTCGTCTATACCGGCAGACGATGTGGGTTCACGTCGCAACATTACCTCTAGAAGGATCCCACGTCTGCGAGAAACCGCAGACAACATGGACTTACGGTGCCACGTCGACTGTGGGAGGGGCCCATGAACGCAAGAAACCGCGGATGGCATGGGCTCACGGTGCCATGTCGGCTCTCGGCGGGCTCCACCACCCAGCTAATGCGGAGGCGTGTCGTGCGGGGAACGCCTCTCACGACGTGTGTTCCTGCCCATGTACACTGGCAGCGGGCCCATAGCGCGTGCATTCCACCGTCCTGCGATGCGGAGTATGATGACGCACGCGACACCCATTCGCGGACTGGAATATTTCGCCCTGGCCAGCAGCAAGGCCCGCATAACATGATAGGAGGGCTCCGTTGCGAGATCGTCGTGTGTCCTTTTCAGCGTCCATCCCACGGACAAAAAGAACCAGGACAATATGGATAGCAGTTTGAGCCAAAACAATCTAGCACTATTATTTATTCCATCGTGAGCATATTTTGTGCAACTAATTAATTACCCACGCCCCCATATATGTTGCCAAGTCCACTTGAATCGCTACGAGTTACCTAGCTCCACCGTCAGAATCAAGCCACTCCGTCGACTCTAGCAGTTGAGCACGCTCCCCTACTCCTTCTCCCATGGATTCAACCACGTATTCCCCGACATTTTTAGGCACCATCTCCCTCTAGCTACAGGATTCGATTCTCGATGAGGGTTTCGCAGGAAAATGATCTGAGGGGATCCAGAGCATGGGGATGTCAACCCGAAGGCGACGTATCATGTTGGCCTCGACCTTCTCGTTGCTACCGGTTGGATCCTCTCCCTCATCACCTAACTCGTCGGTGGCCTTGTCAAGATCCCTATTTTCATGCCTTGTAGAATATGATAAGGAATTCCTAGAAAGAGATCCTGGTAAGGGACATGTCACGGTCCTCATTGCGGAGGCGGCACTAGTGGAGGAAAGTCTGAAACCACGGATGTCGATGATCGCAAGAAGAGATCCGATAAGGAGTTGCTGGATGAATTCTAGGCGGATGTGGAATATCCTTCTCCTTCATCTCGATTATGGGATAAATCATCACAGGGCTTAGAGACGACCTAGGGTTAGTCTTGTTCTGTTGTGTGCAGGTCGCTGGAGAGAGTAGGATCTGGATCATCTGAGGAGCAAGGATCTTCTTTGGTGGAGTGTGGTGGCATGGCTCGTTCATCCTCATTGGTATGGTTCTTTTGGCAAGGAGATAGCGAGAAAAAGAAACATCGACTGGCTAAATGGGGTGTGGTTTGTCGTCCAAAATACCAAGGTGAATTATGGATTCGTGACCTTAAGGTTGAGAATTCTACTCTACTAGGTAAATGGATTTTCAAGCTTCTTATCAAGGATGGTGTATGTCAAACCCTCCTAAGGAAGAAATATGTTGGCTCGAAGGCATTTTCTCAAGTTCTTTGGAAGTCAGGACCCTCTTACTTTTGGGCCGGACTGATGGCTACGAAGAAGCACTTTTTTCTCTTTGGCACATTATCTATTGTGGATGGCTCGGACATTCATTTCTAGGAGAATAAGTGGCTTGAAAATACTACACCCTGAGAACAATATCCATCTCTATGCATCATTGTTCGTCACAAGGGGGATACCTTTGCCACGGTGCTAGAATCTTATCCTCCAAACGTGATGTTCAGGAGAGACCTAATTGGACCTATAGTTGCAGCATGGAACATTCTATTACAATGTTTAACCATAGTGAAATTATCATATGGTCCTGATGAGTTTCGGTGGAATTTACATGAGTGGAAAATTCTCTGTAGATTCTATGTATAGAGCACTAGTCTAGCCTGATGTGCCACTCGATAATAACAACAAAATATGGAATATGAAGTTACCGATAAAAATGAAAATATTCGCATGGTATCTGCATCGTGGGGTGATTTTTACAAAAGACAACCTTGTTAAAAGGAATTGGCATTTAAGTAAACAATGTGTATTATGTCACCAAGATGAAAAAATTAAGAATTTACTCTTTCAGTGGAAATTTGCTCGTTCTATATGTCAGTCATCCAAGTAGCTTCTGGGCTATATCCTACTCATATTGTTGCCAACATATTTGGTAAGTGGCTACACGAGATTGATTACAAGTTCAGAATCCTTCTTAGGGTGGGGGCGCTCACTATTATTTGGTAGCTCTAGCTATGTATAAATGGCAAGGTTTTTAATGATAAATTATTTTCTCTTTTGCAGGTTATCTACTGAAGCACTATTACACTCTGTTTATGGTTGCCTTTATGATAGCTATGAGATTCGACATATTTTTGATGGTTTTCTTATGGATTTGATCGTTTTCTAGCTTTACCTAACGCTAATACTTCTGTAGCGAAGAAAACTTGGTTTTTAATATGTGTTTCAGGTTCTTAACATCAACAAGAGGTTTTGACAAGAGAAACACAATATTCAGGCGAAAACAAGCAAGTATCTTTTCGGAAGCAATCAAGGGAAGCACACAGAAGCTTTAACAAGCAACTATATGGCAGGAATATTTTTTTGGCTGTATAGTTCCCGCCGTATAGTTGTCGCCGCCTTCGTCTTGTCAAAAGGGACGACTTTCGTGAAGAGGCCAGAGGCAAAATCATAACACAGCAGACACCATCCCATCTAGAAAGGAGAAAGAAGAGTTTCGGAGAAGAAGGGGAACACGTTCTTCATCTAGCTCCACGATCTTCGACCTCCCAGCCATCACACCCTCATAGCCATTACTTGTACTTGAGAGAGAGAGAGATCTTCACTTTGCAAGATTAGCGTTTGAGATTGTTTCTTACTATCTTGAATTGTGTTGTATTACTTTTCTATTCTTATTGTGGATCTCCACGGTAATATCGATAAGAACTCTCTTTATTTAATTATATCGATCATGCTTTATTCTCTCATGTGTGAGTAAGTTCCTTGGGCGTGGGAGATATAAGGGATTGGTGAGATGTCATGTGCCTCCATATATTTTCCATTAGTTTGTGATTAATTTTAATCATTATTTTATGTGTGCTTGACTATCTATGGGATGCCTAATGCTTGTTGTCCAATTAAGGGTCCAGACAACATGATGCTTTGTTCTACATAGATAGGATCGTGTTCGCTAGTGGACCAACAACCCCCGAGTGACACAGGGATATCAATGGGAAACTAGTTTGACTCGAGGATCACGATGAACCACTATGCTTATTGCATTAGTCTGATCCAAGGAGCTTAATTGCTAAGCAACCTGAAGAACTTCATCGTCTAGTGACTAACCATGGTTTTGGTAACAGACTAGTGGGATTATTGAAGTTAGGATGAAATCTACCAAGAGGAGTTCTGGCTAATTATGGGTTGCTCGCCTAGACATATACTTATAAGATTATAATGTTACACTTATCACTTGTCCACCTGGCACAGTCACTATCACCAAGAACTGTATCTCCCCGCGCCTTCTTTGACATGTGCAAAAAACCACAAACAATCGAATCATTCTTTACATTTATGCTTTTTATTACTGAAGTTTACATTTTAGTTTTATTTAAATACATCTAGTTGAATCCAAATTTCATTCTTATTTCCACACTTGCAGTCAATTCACTCGAAGACCTGTGACAACTTGAGTGTGACAGAGACTTCATTCATAAACACTTACCTTTGGGCTCCCTGTGGGATCGATATCTATACTTCTAAACTAGCTACAAACGATCTGTGAACTTGCAGATATCAAGCTATTTTATGGCGCCGTTGCTGGGGAGCTAAGCGCTAAGTTTTTATCTCTTGACATTTTAGGTGTTACTACTACAAAATGGTCTCCCTAGGAGACAAAGGGTCTACACGCTCTAGTAGGACCTATTTACTAGATTATTTTGAGCGCGTGCCTATTCACGGGCGTGAGGAAATTATTGAAAAACTTTTAAGACATATAAGGTTGAAGTTGAAAACCTAAGTGATTTTATGGAAATCATGTCCATTTACAAGACAACTCCCAAGAAAACTCTCAAAGAATACAACACTCCAAACTCTGTTTTCCTTAAACAACCAATAGAATTTCCCAATCCTGGAGTTAGAGAATATCGATTTGATGGTGGAATTATTAAAATTTTGCAGGAAAAAGCTTTTGGTGGAAGGGAAGATGAAGACCTAGGAAGACATATTAGAGAATTTGACGATGTGATGACAACACTTGGACCAAAAGGTTTGCCAAGAGACTTCTCTTGTCTAAGTTTTTTTTGTTGGTCTCTTAAAGGTAAGGTTCTAGACAGGTCATATTCTCTCCCTCGTCATTACATTAAATGTTGGGAAAACTATATTGTTAAATTCATAAACAGGTTTAATCCTTTTAAAAAGGTAACTGAATCTAGAAAGAATATAGGCAACTTTAGTCAGAACGTGGGAGAAAACTACCCACAAGCCTGGGATAGATTCTTTGGAATGATCAATAGTATTCCTAATCATGGATATTCTGAATCAACTATTTACATTTTATTTTACTATGGTATTAATACTCAATGCAGAGAGTTGCTTGACCTATCAACAGGAGGATCGATAAATACTTTAACTAATAAAGCATGTTTGGAATTGATGTCTACTAGGGCTAAGAATGATCCTTTATATAATCCTGATTTCGGCACTAAGCTGGACAAAGGGATACTTCGTATAAGTCCAGATCTTATGCCTGAAGTACGCAAACCAATGAAAGAAAAAAGGTATACCTTCTGAACTTGTTAAGGAAAACAAAGTAGACTTGTTACGCGTTTTTACTGAAGAAGATGAAACTAGAAAAGTTCTACAAGAATTAAAACATCGACAAGCAAAATCTCATAATAATCTACATAAGCATTTTCAAAGACATAAAAATATTTTGGTAGAACTCACGGAAAATTATGATGAGATTGGCCAAGAAACAAAATTATTTCACAAGTATCTTAGTATGATTGAAACCCAATGTGAACAGATAGCATCTGGTTATCAAAGTTTTCTTCAAGATGATATAGATATTCCTGTTTGTACTAATGTTGTTACAAGAAGAGGTGCAGTTGTTACAGGAGCATTAAGACCACCAGAATATGAAGCTGAAAAAGATCGAAGGAAAAAGCCTTGCTCAAAGCAAGCCAAGAAGATAATACACTGGTGGATCCTCAAGATGAAACTACTCAAGAGACACAAGATCAAACCAAGGAGGACCAAAATGATGAACAGGATGATCGTTACGACTCTGATGCAGAGACAATTGATCCAAGAGAAGAAAAAGAGACAAGCAATGAAGATGAAGTTGTTGTAATAGAAAAGAAGAAAAGCGATAAGCAGCAACAAAAGAAAGCAACAAAAGAGTCTGATCGCCCACAAAAGGTAAAAGACAAGAATAAGAAAGGTGAGCAAAAGCTTCCTGATACCTCATAAATGTATCTATAATTTTTGATGCTCCATGCTTGTTTTATATCAACTTTCTTATGTTTTGTTTACACTTTGAGGTATTTTTCTAAATTTTCTGGAACTAACCTATTAACAAGATATCGCAGTGCCAGTTTCCTGTTTTCTGCTATTTTTGGTTTCAGAAAAACTAGTAAGGAAATATTCTCAGAATTAGACGGGACAAAAGCCAAAGTCAATATTTTAGCAGAAGGAACACAGGTCCGAAGGGCAGCTGAAGTGGGGCCACGAGGTGGCCACACCTGGGGCTGGCGCGGCCACCCCCTCGCTGTCCTATGGTGTGGGCCCCTCGGGTGCCCACCGACCTTGCCATTTCGCCTATAAAAGTATCTCGATGCAGAAACTCTAAGTACCCGATCAAAAATCCATGAAAGAGTCTATAGACGCTGCCATCTCCATCCTTAGATTGAGGGGATCCGAATCTCTTCCCGGCACCCTGTCGGAGGGGATAGATCAACCCGTAGGCCTTCTTCATCACCATGCCAGCCTCCGGAGTGATGCGTGAGTAGTTCACCCTTGGACTATGGGTCCATACAGTAGCTAGATGGTTGGTTCTCCTCCTTTGTGCTATCATGTTTAGATCTTGTGAGCTCCTTCATGATCAAGATCATCTATTTGTAATCCTATATTTTGTGTTTGCGGGGATCTGATGGATATTGAGATACTATGTCAGATTGATTGTTGATTCTATCATGTCTATGTTATTTGTGATCTTGCATGATCTCCGTTACTAGTAGCTATCTTGGCCAAGTAGATGCTTGCAACTCCAAGAGGGAGTATTTATGCTCGATAGTAGGTTCATGCCTCTAGTAATCTGGGGAAGTGACAGAAATCTCTAAGGTTGTAGATGTGTTGTTGCTACTAGGGAGAAAACAACAATCCTTTGTCCATGGGGCAATTGTATTGTTCACTTTACACACTTTGCTTAATGCAATTATCTGTTGCTTGCAACTTAATACTGGAAGGGGTTCGGATGATAACCTGAAGGTGGATTATTAGTCATAGATGCAGTTGGATTATGGTCTATGTATTATGTTGTAATGCCCAATCAAATCTCGTAGGAGTCAAGACGTTTAGTAAATGCATTGTTATGCTTTCTCAATCGGTCAATTGCCCCGCTGTAATTTGTTCACCCAACATGCTATTTAGCTTAAGGAGAAACACCTCTAGTGAACTATGGACCCCAGTCCATTCCTTTACCATTGATATATCATCTACTGTTTATCGTTTACTGTTTACTTTCTACAAGCAATTACTATCTTCCACACTATACGTTTAATCCTTTGTTTTCAGCAAAACCAGTAAGATTGACAACCTCACTGTAAGTTGGGGCAAAGTTCTGTGGTTGTGTTGTGCAGGATTCCAAGTTGCTAGCAACACCTTGGAGTTGTTTCCTTACTCCTACTAGTTCGATAACCTTGGTTTATAACTGAGGGAAACTTGTTATTGTGTTCATCATACCTTCCTCTTGGGGTTCCTAGCGAGCTCTACATATCTTGAGCCATCAAGCACTTTTTTGGCACCATTGTCGGGGAGTTAAGGACAACTTCAATCTCTTCCTCCTCGTCAATCACTTTTCAGGGAGAAAGAAGATTCTTGCAAGGGGAGTCTCTCACAACCAATCTCTTTACTTTGTTTTTGTTTTGCTTAGTTTATTTTGCTTTGTTTGCTTGTTTCTTTTTATCAAAAACACACAAAAAAGTAGTTGTACTGGTTTGCATCTTTTATCAAAAATACAAAAAAAATTAGCTCCTACTATAGTTGTTATTTTTGTTGGTCTGTTATTGTCTTGCTTTATCATGCTTTCTATCAATGGTTGGTTTCTTTAAAACTAGATCTTATTGGGAAGGTGGGTTCACTGAACAACAAAAATATTATGAGGAACACCGCTTGTCACAAAAAGGGAAACACTTATAGGAACAAATTAATAAATTGTATACCATTGCTAGAAACGTGTGCTCTACTTATAATGTTACTTATTGCTTTGATAAATCTTGTTGCTGTAGGAGGTATAAACACCTCCCTTTTCAATGTGAGTATAATAATAATGTTACCATATCTTCTTATGTTAATGGAAATTATGACTTTTATGATGTGGAACAAATTGAAGAATTTATTGCTTGGAAGGGTGTATTCGAACTTGCTTATTTGCTTGAAAATACTGATGATGCACCTTATAAATATGAGGTTTATGATATACTTAAATTTTTCTTTGATAATTACAAGGAAGAAAATGGCTATATTCTTAAATATCTTAATAGATGCTCTCCACCAACGGAAGAGACTAATGCCTTGCAGGAGCCTATGGAAGAAGAAATTGCTAAAACTGGAAGCTCATTGGATAAAAAAGAGGAGGAGAGTGATGATCAAGAGGAGGAAGAATGGAGCAGCTACCCATGTCTACCTCCCAATAGAGTAACTCTTTAACTAATACCTTATTTGATCGCCCTCCATGCTTACCAAAGGAGGATGAGTGTGATATTTATATTGTTGAGTTTGTTCATGATGCTACTGAAAATCATTATGAGAGAGGAAAATATGGTTGTTGGAATTCTCATGTTACTAAAACACCTCTCTTTATATTGAAAGTTCCAAAATTGCTCTTGTTTTATCTACCCATTCTTGTTACTATGTGCTTCTTTGATTTATTTTATTACAAGATTACTATGCATAGGAAGTGGGTTAGACTTAAATGTGGATCATATTTGCTCCTTGATGCTCTCTTTTGCTTCAATTCATATTTCTTATGTGAGCATCTTCTCAAATTACTGAGCGTAGCTCAAAGGTGTTAAAGAAAAACACTATTGGAAGATAACCCAAATTATTTTTACTTTTAGTAAGTTTTTATTTTGTTGAGTCTTGGAAGTTATTGCCTCAGTAATAACCTCTCTTTATCCTTTTTTGTGGTTTTTGTGTCAAGAATAACCTCTAATGAGAGAGAAGTAAGACTTGGGAAAGTTGTTGTCCCGAAACAGATTTTTATGCTTCACCGTAAAAAATCATGAAAATTCCCTGTACTTTGGATTGAGCTGTAATTTTCTGCGATTATGCCTCAGGTTATTATCTAACTTTCATTAGTTTAGCACTTTCCGATTTGAGCAACAAAAGGTCTTCGAAAAAATCGGTGTTTACCTGCCGGTCTGTTTTGATAGATTTCTGCCATTATTTGCATTTGCCTCTTAATCTCTTTCTCTTTGAGTTTTCTTTGATCACCTGAGCTTTTAGAAGGAATTGGTACAGTAGCTTGTGTTTTAATGGAAGTTTTACTTGTGTTGAAACTAAACACAAAGACTTATTATCTTGAATACACTAATGTTTCTAATGAAGATTGTGTGAAGTTTTGTATGAAGGAAATTTTCAAGTGTAGGAAAGAATAATGTGATGACATGAAGTATGGACAAAAGCTCAAGCTTGGGGATGCCACCCGTGTCACCCCAAGAAATATTCAAGAGGTACAAGCGTCAAAGCTTGGGGATGCCCAAGGCATCCCCTTCTTCATCAATAAAAATCTCAGGTTTTCTTCCAAAACACTTCATTTTATTGTTTCGTGCACAATTGTGTTGTTCTTGGAGCGTCTTTGTTTTTGTTTTTAGTTATATTTTGTTTTTTTTGCTTAAATAAATTGGTTGTACCCCTGCATCCATATGTTGTTTCAAATAAGTTGATTGGTGTTAGAAAAGAGTAGGAAGCTTCATGCTTATAAATGGTACAAAAGAAGCTTGTTTTGACTGTGGCCTAGACTTTATCATGTCATGTTTGATGTTGCTTTAATCTTATGCTTAGTGATTATTGTTGTAGCATGACTTATTCCAAACAATTGAGATTGCTTAATGTGCCTTGAAAGGATCATGCGTTGTTTTAGCATACAAAAGCATAATATTGTGGTATTCTCCTTTGATGCTTTATTTGGGTTGACTTGGCACATGCTTACACCATGTTAAGACTATGAAACAGTCACCTTAGCCTCTAGGATCATTTAGTTTTTGACTTGTAATATCACTTTGTGCTTTAATTAATAATGTTTTGTCACTTTGCATGATTATGACCATTATTGCTCTCTTAGTTGGTCGCTCCCAGTCTTTTGCTAGCCTCCACATGTACCAAGTATGAGCTCCACTCATGCATCCAACCTCCAAGAAAACCAAGTTATTCCAAAGGGTCCACTATAAATTTCTATGCATGGTGTGTTACACCATTCCAAGTATATTCATGTTTTATCTATCTTCCAAATTAAACTTGTTATGTGAAAATTAGTGATTAAAGTTCTCACGAACTTGATGGCACACTTTATTTTCTTGCACTTAATAAACTTGAACCATTGTGTCCATCTATGTTGCTTATATCCTTGCACTTTATAAGTTGTGAATTAGCAGAACCATGTTACCATGGGGAACGCTTTCAACATTGCACTTACTATTCAGTTGATATCATGTTCTTTTGTTTATGGATCCCGGCGATATGAAATAAAAGGGGAGCTTGTAAGCTCATGGAGTTTGTATGTGTGTTAGAGAAACGCCTGGGCAGCTAGCCTAAGCCATGCCTAATCATGGTGGAAACTTGCAGCATAACCATATTGAGCCTTATGTGAAGCATCCTCAATAAAAACCTATGCAAATAACAAATAAAAAGATTGTTGAGATGCGCATTATCTGTTGCCTTGTCATTTTGATATGGGAAAGCTCCTGTGTCATGGGGCAAGGGGTACCCCGTTGGCGGTTCTCCATGATACACATGTACTTACAATGACAAGAACTTACTTGTGACTAAAGTTGAGTAGCATGAGGTTCGATACTTGTAAGCAAGGGGCATGAGATTTTCAACTTATAACTTGTCAAGCATATCCTCATATTTGTGTCACTCTAACCTTAATCACCTCAAGATTCTTATGATAGGGGCAATCAGAGCTGAAAGCTAATAAGTACCATAATTTTTGGAAGCTCTTTATGAAACTCGAAATCCCTGCTTCCCTCTGTGAAGGGACTTTCTTTTTTACTTTTATGTTGAGTCTCCATATTCTATCTTTATGCACCAATTTAGAGAGCATAGTGGTCATTCTTAGTTTAATGTGCATTGTCCCAAAACTTGTTGATTGATTCATAACTTTGATATTGCTTGTTCTTAAATAATTTGTATCTAGTCACCCTTATGAACTTTGAAGGTTTCCTATGCATTTATGTTTTGCTATACCATGAGGGACAAGATGAATACAACTCTTATTATGTTTTCTATATGTGAAACAAACAAACGTCAATGCATTGTTATTAATGATCTTTTGTTTGTACCTTTTCATGTTACAACATAGTTGCTATGTCTTATTGTTAGAACTCTATCTTTCATGCTCATGTTTAGAGTACTTTGATCCCAGCTATCAATGCTTTACAAATACCTTGATCAAGATTGTGATGGTGCATGTAACCTCAAAAATTAATTCTTTTTATCACTTACCTACTCGAGGACGAGCAGGAGTTAAGCTTGGGGATTCTTGATACGTCATAAACGTATCTATAATTTTTGATGCTCCATGCTTGTTTTATATCAATTTTCTTATGTTTTGTTTACACTTTGAGGTATTTTTAACATTTTCTAGAACTAACCTATTAACAAGATGCCGCAATGCCAGTTGCCTGTTTTCTGCTGTTTTTGGTTTTAGAAAAGCTAGTAAGGAAATATTCTCGGAATTGGACAAGACAAAAGCCAAAGTCAATATTTTACTAGAAGGAACATGGAGTCCGAAGGGCAGCCGAAGTGGGGCCACGAGGTGGCCACATCTAGGGTTGGCGCGACCACCCCTAGGCGCGCTTCCCTATGGTGTGGGCCCCTCGGGTGCCCACCGACCTTTCCCCTTCGCCTATAAAAGTATCCCGATGCAGAGACCCTAAGTACCTGATCAAAAATCCATGAAAGAGTCTGTAGCCACCGCCATCTCCATCCCAAGATCGGGGGGATTCGAAGCTCTTCCCGGCACCATGCCGGAAGGGAGAGATCATCCCAGAGGCCTTCTTCATCACCATGATAGCCTCCGGAGTGATGCATGAGTAGTTCACCCTTGGACTATGGGTCCATACAATAGCTAGATGGTTGGTTCTCCTCCTTTGTGCTATCATGTTTAGATCTTGTGAGCTCCATTCATGATCAAGATCATCTATTTGTAATCCTATATGTTGTGTTTGCGGGGATCCGATGGATATTGAGATACTATGTTAGATTGATTATTGATTCTATCATGTCTATGTTATTTGTGATCTTGCATGCTCTCCGTTGCTAGTAGCTATCTTGGCCAAGTAGATGCTTGCAACTCCGAGAGGGAGTATTTATGCTCGATAGTAGGTTCATGCCTCTAGTAATCTGGGGAAGTGACAGAAATCCCTAATGTTGTAGATGTGTTGTTGATACTAGGGAGAAAACAACAATCCTTTGTCCATGGGGCAATTGTATTGTTTACTTTACACACTTTGCTTAATGCAATTATCTGTTGCTTGCAACTTAATACTGGAAGGGGATCGGATGATAACCTGAAGGTGGATTATTAATCATAGATGCAGTTGGATTACGGTCTATGTATTATGTTGTAATACCCAATCAAATCTCGTAGAAGTCAAGATGTCCAGTATATGCACTTTATGCTTTCTCAATCTGTCAATTGCCCTGCTGTAATTTGTTCACCCAACATGCTATTTATCTTAAGGAGAAACACCTCTAGTGAACTGTGGACCCTAGTCCATTCCTTTACCATTGATATACCATCTACTATTTACCGTTTACTGTTACTTTCTACAAGCAATTACTATCTTTCACACTATACGTTTAATCCTTTGTTTTCAGCAAAACCAGTGAGATTGACAACCTCACTATAAGTTGGGGCAAAGTTCTGTGGTTGTGTTGTGCAGGATTCCATGTATCTAACAATACCTTGGAGTTGTTTCCTTACTCCTACTGGTTCGATAACCTTGGTTTCATAACTGAGGGAAACTTGTTTCTATGCTCATCATACCTTCCTCTTGGGGTTTCCAACGAGCTCTACATATCTTGATCCATCACTTCCTTATCCAGATTGAAAAAAGAAAGCACCGGATCAGGCAATCTATGATTCTTTCAAAAAGGCACTTGGTGATCTTTGTCTAGAAATTCGATTTGCGGATGCAATAAAATTCCCACCTATTCTAAATTCCTCCATGATATTCTTAGTAGAAAGAAAGAAATAACTAAAACCATTGTCATGGTGACAAGTTACCCTGCTAATGGGAAGCTATTGGCTAAATCAGGAGATCCCGGAATACCAACTATTTCATGCTCAATTGGAAAAACTGATATTCACAATGCCTTGTGTGATTTAGGTGCAGGAGTTAGTGTAATGCCATATTCCCTCTATAAAAGGTTAGGGTTAGGGGAGTATTCCCTGACTACTGTCACTTTACAGATGGCTGACAAGTCCACTAAACAACCCATTGATATGATTGAGGATGTTCTACTTAGAATAGATGAGCATGTTATTCCCACTGATTTTATTATTCTTGAAATGCTAGAGGATGAAAAATTATCCATAATACTTGGAAGACCTTTCCTTAGTACTGCAGGAGCGTCAGTTGATTGTGCTGAGGGAAAAATAATCTTTAATGTTTATGATGCTGAAATCATCCGGTATTTTCCTAAGAAGCTGGAAGCAGGAGAAAGATATGTTCCACCAGCAAAACGAGTTTATGTGGTAAGTGCCTTGGAAAAAGGGCAACCCAAGGTAAGAATTCAGGAACAGATAAGGGGTTGAGGTATTTAACCATTCTTAATAAAATGCTTAATGGGAGTCAACCCATCACATTAATAAAATCAACTAAAAAATAAAATGTTCATCGCATTCCTACAACTTTTTCACAGACATTCTTGCGGAGGCGCGCCCGTGAAGATGCGGCTATCAAAAAGTAGTAGAAATATTGATTGAACAAGCGTAGAATAAGTATAAAATAAAAGTTTGAGTTTTATCTACAAAAAACTAGCTTAATCATTTTGTCCAGATTAAAAAGTGAATCTCCAATTGAGGAGAAGAAGTTTGGTAGTACTAAAAGTGCTGCTCTATACATGTTGTTGTTGGTCAACAATTTTTACTGTCATTTTTCTGTCAAAAACAAGGTGTTTCGCTAACTTTCAGGATAAGAAAGAATTCTCGAAGAAATAGAAATTTGTTGATGACTACTGAAGGTTTAACGACCAACTATACGTAGAAATTTGTTGATGACTACTAAAGGTTTAACGACCAACTATACAGCGGGAATAAAAATTCCGGCCGTATAGATATATTTGCCATCAACAAATTTTCTTTCGTAGGTACAAAATATTTAACGACCAACTATACGGCCAGAATAAAAATTCTAGCCATATAGTTCTGGTTGTATAGATATCGATGCCTTCGTCAAATTTCTTCTCCAGGATACTGAAGGTTTGATGACCAACTATACGGAGGGACCATTTTGATTCGAAAGTATAGTTGTGCCCATATAGCTGTCATCTGGCATAAAGAAACCTTAATTATCGACGCTGCCGCAACTATACGGTGGGAACTACTTATCACGTCAGTATAGTTGCAGCTGTATACTTCGGCGCGACCACTTAATCGCACTAGGGTGGCTAGGGTTCTTCCTCCTCCTCACTTTTTCTCTCATATTCTCTCTCCAAACCCCTCAAAACCCACCTAGAATTCTTGAGTTTTCACAGATTTCATTCGTTTGAGTTGGGGAATCAATAGATCGGTATGTTTCTCTCCCTATCCATGCTTTGTTTTCGGAATTCCATGGTTGAAACTCTCACATTGATCTAGTGGACGAACTCAAGCTTATTTTGTTTTTCCTTTTGATTTCTCACGTTAGGATTAAATTTTTCAACGTAGAATCGTTCATATATAATGTAGAAACTATATGCCTAAGGTTTCATGGTGAAATTTTTCAGTGCATCAAGATGAACAAAATTGGTAGCATTTTTCGCAAGAGCAAGCGCCAGCGTGGTGAGAGGTCGGGGCTCCGGGCTGATCTCAACAGCAAGTTGGCCATGGTTTCATCAAGGAGGGTGATGCCCACACGTTGGGCCGATGATAGCTTTCTCACCTTGGTAGGTTGGAGGGTGAACTTTGACCTCATGTGTGCAAATTCAAGGCTATCTCTACTCGCCTACGCAAGCCACAATACCTACACCAAGCTCACCTATGAGTTCCCTGCCTCTTTCTACGATGACCACAAGGAGAAAGGTAATGCATGCACAGTAAGCTTCACCATGAACCAGCAGCATTATGAAATAACTTTCGAACAATTTTGTGATGCTTTTGGCTTCTCTCGCGATGGGATTCAACTATTACAAATTTATATAGCGTCTCAAGTGGAGAAACTTTTGAGGTTATTTCTGTTAACGGTGGCAGGGAGGTAACCCATCTTGCCTTAGCATTGAACATTACATTACCTGTGATGCAACATGTTGACGACTCCAAACTTATGGATGTCAAATATTTAACTACTTATGGTTTCCTCGATGTTTACCAAGCTGACAAGAGGCTCCGAGCATATCAGTTTGGTTGTCTTGGTGATGCACAGGTTGAGCTTATTCCGCTGCCATGTCCACAAGCCTTCACGATTCTAGAGAAGGACAACTGGATCCTCACCAAGGATCAAGTGGTGGAGATCATGGCTAAATTCTAGCCTGATCAAGAAGAAGATGAAGAAGGAGAGCAACAGGATGAGGATGAGCATGAGAAAGAGTAGGAGCAGGAATACAATCCTGCTTGGAAGGGACAGCAGCAACAACAAGGGGGATCCTAAGACCCATGGCCTAATCAGCCGCAACAGGGGTTCAACTACGTCCCCTATCAAGAATTTCAGCAGCTCAACTAGCATGTTGGGGAGATTGACCACACTCTACAAGGAGTGAATGAACATGTGAGTTCCTTAACTCACAACTTTAGTCACTTCATGACCCACTTCCCCGACTACTACCAGCAGTATCCGCACCAGCTGCCGAATGCCGACAACAACTGAGCCTGGCAATAGCCTAAGCTTGGGGGAGGTTTAAAAACCTCAAAACCTTGCATTCATATTTTTATTTCTTCTTTTAATTTATTTTACTTCTTCAAAATTTCATGTTTACTTTCATTTCGCATTCCTAAACCAAAAACACACAAAAATTAGTTGTAACTTTTATTGCAAATTTGTTTCTTTGTTTCTCTCGAAGATTGCCCAATTTCAGGTGACTTGACAATAGGGAAATATAGAGGGGGTTTGACTCAAGTACGAGAATGAAGCAAGAAAGAGGAGGTATCACATTCCTTGCATCACCTTTTCTGCAACTTTAAATTGATCCTACAATTATTTACTCGCTTGCACTTGAGCTACTCCCTACTTAGCTTGCTATCCTATAAATTATGTTCCTTTCCTAGTGTCTCCTTTTTAGCTTTGAAATAATGGGCAATGAATTTAGTTAAAAATATTTCCGACAATTTTACAACAAGAAAAAGAATCCAAATGATGACTTGAATCCATGTTTAGCCCAAAGGATTTGATTTTAGAACTACTCAACCCCATTTGAGCTTAATGTAAATAGACTCGATAGCACCCTTGAATGAAATTGTCTGATAAAATGGATGCTTCGAAGTAGTAGAGATTATGCCACTTATTTTTCTATTAATTACCGTAAGATATTGCTTTACTCATGTCATTACAACACTGTCGTGCTCCATGGGGAACTATTAACTCTGCTGGCCAACAAACGATCTAAATGTGGGAAACCATTTGATTTCGGCTATTGAGTAATGAAAGCGTATGTAGCTGCAATGCTATGACGGGTAAAATTTTAGTCTCGTGGTTTCACGTTCTAAGTGAAGTTGTGGTACTCCTATGACCCACTATTTCTCAACAGTTATCTATTGGCATGGTCACGAGTGTGCAACACAGTCCCAATTAATATGTTAAAAACAGTGGCATGATTTCTCTATGAAAGGGCTAAAGTTTTTGAAAAACAAGGAAAGGTAAAAGGTACTTTGAGAGTTTTGAAATTTTGACGTGGGAATAGATGAGTTGTTCTTAAATTGAATGTTTTTGGTGCCAACTTGAGTACGCTTAATTGATTGAAGAAACAAGAGCAAAAACTTTTCATCTCTCAACAAAGAGAGACACCAAAAGAATTTGTTTTGCTTTCTTAGCTAAACTTCTGATACTTTCTCGGGCATATGATTTATTTGCTAGCAAGATATACGTGGTTAGGAAATGTACTCGGTGCAATCTTGTGAATACTTGTATGGTCATGTTTAAGATTGCAGGAATTGTGAAGAAAAGAATTTGACACCAATTCGAGCTTGTAAGTTCTTTTATTTCAGTCTCGAATCTCCGCTATTCTTCCTTATTTTCTTGTCACTCGAGGGCGAGCAACATCTAAGCTTGGGGAGTTGATAGTTGTGAGGTTCGACATATTTTTATGGTGTTTATTGATGGTTTTCTTCTGGATTTGATTGTTTTCTAGCTTTACCTAACACTAATACTTCGATAGCAAAGAAAACTTGGTTTTTAATATGTGTTTCAGGTTCTGAACATCAACAGAAGGTTTTAACAAGAGAAAAACAATATTCAGGAAAAAGCAAGCAAGTCTCTTTTCGAAAGCAATCAAGGGAAGCATACAGAAGCTTTAACGAGCAACTATACGGCGGGAATATTTTTCCTGTCATATAGTTCCGGCCGTATAGTTGTCGCCGCCTCCATCTTGTCAAAAGGGACGACTTTCATGAAGAGGCCAGAGGCGAAATCATAACACAACAGCCTCCATCCCATCTAGGAAGGAGAAAGAAGAGATCCGGAGAAGAAGGGGGAAGCCGGTCTTCATCTCTCTCCACGATCTTCGACCTTCCAACCATCACACCCTCATAGCCATTACTTGTACTTGAGAAAGAGAGAGATAGATCTTCACTTTGCAAGATTAGGGTTTGAGATTGTTTCTTCCTATCTTGAATTCTGTTGGATTACTTTTCTGTTCTTATTGTGGATCTCCACGGTAATATCGAGAAGAACTCCCTTTATTTAATTATATCGATGATGTTTTCTTCTCTCATGTGTGGTAAGTTCCTTGGGCGTGGGAGATGTAAGAGATTGGTGAGATGTGATGTGCCTCCATATATTTTCCATTAGTTTGTGATTGATTTTAATCATTATTTTATGTGTGCTTGACTATCTATGGGATGCCTAATGCTTGTTGTCCAATTAAGGGCCTAGACAACATGATGCTTTGTTCTACATAGATAGGATCTTGTTCACTAGCAGACCAGTGATCCCCGAGTGACACAGCGATATTAATGGGAAACTAGTTTGACTCGAGGATCACGAGGAACCACTATGCTTATTGCATTAGTTTAATCCAAGGAGCTTAATTGCTAAGCAACCTGAAGGATCTTAATCGATTATGGGTTGCTCGCCTACACATATACTTATAAGATTATAATTGTTACACTTATCACTCGTCCACCTGGCACAGTCACTATCACCATGAACTGTATCTCCCCGCGCCTTCTTTGACATGTGTAGAAAACTACAAACAATCGAATCGTTCTTTACTTTTATGCTTTTTATTACTGAAGTTTACATTTTATTTTTATTTAAATACATCTAGTTTAATCAAAATTTCATTCTTATTTCCACACTTGCATTCAATTCACTCGAAAACCTATGACAACTTTGAGTGTGACAGAGACTTCATTCATAAACACTTACCTTTGGGCTCCCTATGGGATCAATATCTATACTTCGAAACTAGCTACAAACGATCTGTGCATTTGCATACATCACTCTATAATGTGCGGAGTTTCGTGATCTATTTACGAAGGTCTATACACACTTGGAGGATAAGGCGAGGGATGTTTTTAGCTAACATGGATGACAGAGTGATCTTAGGAATGGCCCACCATCTTCTTAGGTGTTATGCAGTATCAGATGATTTCATGTATTTCACTCTTTTTTTATTTTTTGTAATCAAACATGTTATCGGCTATGTGCATCCTAGTTATGCAGAGACATGTTGTAATGCTTTAATCTTTTAAGTAATAAAGTGCTCATTTTCAAAAAAAATACCCTCATATTTTTTATTTCTCGGTTACATGTTCTAAAAGATATCAAGTAGTCTATGAAGGATACATCCTGGGAGACATGTCGTTTTCATAGAAGGAGGGCCAAAAGGCCAAGTTTTACAATATGCTATGGTATAGATGCCAAAAGCGCAACTCCACGCTGCCTAGCGGAATAGCTAACTACTCGCGATATCTACACCTATCTACCTACCGTAAGTAGACCCGAAAGATCCATGCCATCCTCCACAGGGTTGCTTCAGCTGCGATCTTCCTCAGAACCTCAACCGGTTATGGAGTGGCACCCTAAAATAAAATGTCATTTCATTGATGGCATAGGGTCTAGTAGACTAGTGCCAATTCTGACGGTAGGTCGCACTCGCAACCTTTTCAGCCGCGTTGGTCCTAGATCCACCCCGCAAACTTCGTGTCTTGTTCTGGCATCTAGTGCATTTTGTCCCACCGTCCAAGGCAAGCCACCCACACCTCGCAGGATAGGATATACGCCATCTGTAGATGATCTACTATCTCACCACATTGGTCACAAAAGGGGAACACCCCAGGATGTTGCAGTCCATGGCGGCTAAGCCTATCGGTAGTCCACCGTCGTCTGTTTCTAACCACCAACAAAAGAGAGACTTTGCAGCTAGTAGGAGTGCCAGACCTACAAAGCTCCATCCACTGATGTCCTACTAACAAGCGTGGCCTTATAGAAGGATTGAGTAGGAGTTGCTCGGATCCCAGTTCCACTTGAACATGTTGTCTATCTTGTTAGTCCGTGTGACTTCCTCGAGACTATCAACCACTTCAAGGAGATCTCTGATGGATACTGCACTTCGATCGGGGGAGGTATCATGCAGCTAACCACTAGCCAAGCCCTCTCGCACTCAGCGTGTGTCGATCGCCCTCCTTGGGACTGCCGAAAAATATTTGCGACGACATCACAAATTTGTCCACATCGAAGCCACTTATCTGTCCGAAAGAAGGTGGTGGCTGCAATGCCAAAAACCAAGACAGTTGCAACGTCCAATATTTGCTTTGATACCTTTGGAACCCAGATGTCGAGGTCGTTCCACGGCTTGGCATCATCCACTCGTTTTAGCCATAGCCACCCAGTCCTTACTTCTAGGTTCATGAGGCGCAACTTGGGGATACCAAGGCCTCCCAACTCCTTGGGCATGAACACTCTATCTCGCGCCACAAGGCAATGTCCACCGTGCACGTCCTTCCTCCCTGATGAGTCCAAAATTGATGCATATTTAAGTATATAAATTATTCATATTGTCACTCATTACATACTACATCTATCTACAATTATGCCTATTATGTATGATTACTTGTTCTCATTAATTTCCACATGGACTTTGCACATTCGTAGTTTTATTAGGATTTTATTACCTTTTTCTTGTCTTTGATTTGTGTGTAGGTGCTATGGAGAATCATGGATAAAAGGAGCGAAGAGGATTCAATATGAAGGAGTTGTAGGCACCAGACTTAGCCATTTGAGGGGAGGAAAAAGTGGATTTTCCATCAACTCCAAATGAAATTCCAAGTCCATGGTGTTGTATGCCTCATCTATATGAATCCAACGACCCAAAGAACACCTCAATCGGAGTCTGTATGAAGAAATGGCGAACAAAACACTACATAGTTCAGAAGGCTTAATGACCAGTGGAACAAGCAAAGCCCGCCCGTACCGTACGGATGTACCGCCCTCTGACGGCTTCGCTTCATCAAATGGAACAACATTTGTGAAGTCCCAATAGGCATATTCTGCCCCCAGCTCCGTCGGTTCGTGAAACCGACCTCCAAATGCCTATTTAAAGAGGAGAGAATCCTAGATGAAGGAGGAGAGTCCACACGCGCCATAGGGGCAGATCCCTGCTGCTCCGCCGCCTCCAAAGCCGCCTCCCACAAGATCTACATCACCATAGCACTCAAGGGATAGAGGAAACTTGCATCTTGAAGGGCTACGCATCGATCTTCATCAACATCTTCATCAAAAACGTCTCTGACTTCGATCCCCTTTGTTTACTTTGTTTAGTCCAATCTCTATTGTGGATTTGCACTTGTATTCAATTGTACTTTCATATTGCATCCATACAATTGCCATGATGTTGATCCCCTTTATGTATGGGTAGTTTCCTTGTTCTTGGGGAGAGATGGTGAAACCCTAGTAATATTATGCATTGAAATAAATATGATCTATTACTTGTGTACAATGATACATTGATCTATGATTTGTGTTTGATCTCTCTCTTTAGATGGTATGTGTAGTCGACCGCATATCATTTTCCCTTGGGACTAAAGGGAGGGAGAAATCCTTTGGACATGTCTTGGGAGCGTACCCGGAATGGCCCCGTGACAGATTGGCATCGGCTCGTAACCTACATGGTCAAAGGAGGATTAAAGAGGGACTCCCTAAGCTAATTACGATATCCATGGGGAACCCCTTAATTGCGGTGGTTTGTATGGATGGCTGCTGTCAGACATCGCAGTGGTTATCTAGAGGTGACCTCACTCTTGTCTCAACAAAGTGGCTTCCTACGAGCCTTTTAGTGAACATCTTGTTATGGAGCTCTCTCCACACATATCATGACATAAGAAATAGGTTATCCTAATCATTCATAATTATTCCATGCTAGTGGTGAATCCTACACTCCTTGAGAACCCCTCAATCATATTACACAACACTTCATAGATACTCTCTTGCTCTACTTTACTTTTGTTATTTACTTTGCTCTTAGTTACTCACTCATTCATTACTATTCTAGTAACCTATAGAGTAGACTATTTCCAAACACTATTTTAGGTGTGAACATGGCTGCATTGACAACGCAGTTGCGGGGTTGTGTGGTTTCCATCCTGTAAAGCTCCTTTGGGATCAATCTTTCTAATAAATAGTTGCCGCTACGAGTATTGCAATAACCCTATTGTTGGACGCAGGAAACAAGTCATCACCCCCCTTCCTTAAAAACATGTACGATCTTCTTGATGGAAATAATGGTCTCTATCGGAATGTTGAGGGACATCATGATAAAGATGGAGATGGCTGAGAGCGTTGATTTGACAAGCTTCAGACGACCACCTTTGTTGAGCATAGAATCTCTCCATGATGGCAATTGGTTGGCCACCCTATCCACCTAGTATTGGAGTTGTCCGGTTGTTGGTTTATGCAAGGCAAGCAACAACCCAAGATATGAGAGCCCCGGAACGCATGATAATTTGAAGTGTAGTGCTGGAGGCCCGACGTAGCAAGTCATGTTAGAAACCCCTTGCATTCAAATTTTATGAACATCAGGTGAAACACCTCCATGGTCAAAATGAATAGATAAGGGGAGAGGAGATGCGCTTGCTATAGTCCACGCCTATTGGACACCTTTGATCCCGAGGAGTCGCACATCAGGATGCATTTGGAGGCTGTGGACAGGAGCACATAGTTGCATGCCAATAGCGCATATATGAGGTAGTCTATGAATATATTGATACTATATCAAGCACACTTAAAATTTACCACTAACTAGTTCTTAGAATTTAGTGATATTAATTATTAAACATGTAATACTAGTTAGTATACAGCATGGTCTCGATTCCCAACCTGGCCTATGATGCTTGGGCCACCAAGGATCAGCAGGTTGTGAGCTTCCTTGTAAACTCCCTCTTCGAGGATGTGTTGCCTCATATTTTAGGTCTTCATCATGTTGTAGATGTGTGGAGTGCGCTGCATGCCATGTAATCCACTCTGTCCAAGTCTCGGGTTTCCACTCTTTGTGGTGCCCTCACAAACACAAAATCTCGACATGACCGCTCAACAATAAATCACCAAGATGAAAGGCATTGCCTCTGAACTCGCTGCTACCGAGAAGATGGTTGACGATGATTTGCTTAAGGTTTATATCCTTAATGTCATTGATGGCATGTTCAACTCTCTCGTTCCTGCCAATAACGTTGTTCCTACCACCACCCCGAATGACATGTGCTCTCAGCTGCTATCCTATGAGAATCGTGATGCCATGCTTATCTCTACTGGTCAAGCACCTTGAGGTTTTACATAATCTGTTAATGTTGCCTCTCGCTGCCCCTACCAACTACGGGGTCGCGCCTCCACACCCATCACCACCTTAGCCCTACATGCTTCCCACACCCAACTACCAACAACCCTACATGCCCCCTACACCCACATATCAGCAGTTGTATATGCCTCCCTCCTACCCGCAGCAGCCACAGTACTTCATGCCACCTACATATCTGCAGCAGCGATACATGCATACATCCCCTGTTCCCTACATGCCACATCCTATTGCGCCCTCATACACTGGCCCAACTCCCACCTCCTCCTCCTCATAACCGTGGTCCACCTAAGCCTGACCAGCATCAGCCCCAGGGGAGCGAGGGAAGAACAGGGATCATGGTCCTATTGCCACGCCTTGGCAGGAGGGTGTTATTTGCCAGATATGCAAAAAAGTAAGGACACCCCGCTAGTCATTGTTGGTGGCATTATGGTGATGATGATGAGGAGGATAACATACCCACTGATACCAAAGGTGCCTATGGAGTAGACTCCAACTGGATCATGGACACTGACGCTAGAAATCATACAACGGGACACTTCAACAAGATCCAAGTTCATGAAACATATCAAAGGCGTGATCAAGTTCACAATGATAGTGGACAACATGTGGAAATTGCTCATATTGGTCATTTAGTTTTGCACACCCCACATTGTTCTTTACAACTTTTAAAACATTCTTCATGTTCCTTCATCTTCCATGCACTTGCTTTCTGCACACAAAATTTCCCTAGATAATAATGCCTTTACTGAAATTCACCCATTCTTTTTCTTGATTAAGTACCAGGACACACAACAAATAATTTTTAGAGGTCCTTGTCATGGTGGCCTCTACCCTCTTGTCCATGTTTCAACGGGGTCACTGATGCATATAAAATGTATACATGAACTTTGTAGTTTGTTAACATGTTTCCCCACATATTTGCATCATATATAATGTTATATCCATGTTTTATATTGATTTTTGGGGATTTACCAATGATCCACTTTATTTTGGCTATAATCCTATAAGGCAGAAAAAACTTGTTTTCAATGTTTTAAATGTTTTAGGACCTATATGAAGTCAAATGGACATGCACTTTTGGGAATGCCAATATTTATCCACGAGAAGCATCTGGAGCACTAGAACCTCACCAGGAGGGCCAAGAGGGCCAAACGAGCCCAGGTGGCGTGCCCAGGCCAGGTGGGCGCGCCACCCATGCTCATTTCCTCCTCGGCCGTCCAATCACCTTGATTCTTTCGCCCGTGGAGTTCTCTTAACCTAAAAACCCCTATATAAGGACCCTCCCGGGGGCTTCCTCAAAAAGGGACACACGAGAAGCCACCATAGACGAAAACACCTCCAAACAGAGTCAGATCCGGTGAAGATTGGAGGGGGAAACTCCGCCGGAGCCAGCTCTAGGGAGATCACCACCCTCTCCAACATCTCCAGCATCATCACCATGATGAAGAGGGAGTAGTCCACCTCCGGGCTATGGGTTTGTAGCAATAGCTTGATCTATTTCTCTCTTGTTCTTCATAGATCTAGTACCATATGAGCTGCTCAACATGATTATGGTCATATTTGTAATTCCTATGTGGTGGATCTTTGCTCGATGATTTGATATTTGAGACTGGAATCTATTTTGTGTAAGATGTTTTAATAGATGCATATCATGCACCACGTTCTTTATTGCTTGTTTTGATCCAACTTCTATGCAAAAACTTGTATGGGGAGAAGTGTGTGTTAGATGGAGTAGCATGGGGGTAGAGATTGAATTATGACACATAATATTCAAGATCTACTTTGGTTTTTACCTTTATTTTGCCGCCTCACTAGGGATAAAGTGAAATCATGTGCTATATTTATCACGACAGTGTGATGACCTTATTATATCAAGGTAGCATATTTGTATTTCAAACATCATATAATATTGCTTAAAGCTATACTATGATTTGTTCTTAAATCAATATTGCATGGAGATTTCCCTTTCTTGAGGAGTATAAGAGAGAGAAATATTCCATCTCAATATTAGAATGTGATGCCCATATTAATTCTTTTTATCAAGCACATTTAGAATTTCCATGAACCTTTATCGTTGATGAATTGTTTTGTGATCACTACACCTTAAGAAGAGAGTAGACAAGTGAACCCATGAACCCTGGTCTGATTTTTATCATAAGTAACACCTTTCCTTTGCATATACTATTATTTATAATTTCTGCAATTTATTATTACAAAAATACAAAAATACTTTCTCTACTTGGAATCACACATAAAAACCCAAAAACAACTCTACTACGTTCCATATCGTCTAGTTTGTATTCCTTTACTTAATTTACTATGTTTTATATTTTATTTCATAATACTAATACGAAACCTTGTGCTTGACAACCACTTGGTGGAGTTGGGGACACAAGACAAATTATTTTACTTTACAGGTTGCTTGAAGAGGAGAAGACAAATATCCACATAATTTCCCGAGAGTTCGATATAAACCCTCGAGTCACCCTTGTGGGGAAAATAAGCTTGATACAACACTCTGCACTTGGAGTCCCAATGAAAAGTGGTTGCGTTTGTTGCCATCAAGACTATTTTCTGGCGTTGTTGCCAGGGAATTGGTGGAGATATATCACAATGGTTGCAGTGTGGTGAAACTCCCACGGTAGCTGCCAGACTATTTTTTGGCCCTGTCATGCATCAACTTGTGCAACAACCCAAGATTGGGGAGGTTGCACCATTTTGAGCTTTTTCTTCTCCTTTTAGATTTTTAAAGTATTTTATTTTTTCTTGTTTTTAGTCTTTTTAAGTTTTTCTTTAAAAATGGAAAAGAGAGCTTATTGGCACTTTAGTGTAAAGAACTTCCCAAAAGAAAGTGAGATACCATTTGAACCATTTGAAATAGACCCTGCAGTTACTAAAGCTATTTATGAAAACCATTTTTATGAGAATCCTAATGAGAAACCTATGCAGCATTTGAGAGCTTTTAATGAAAGATGCAAAGATCTAAACATGAGTAATAAAAACAATGGTATGATTAAAGTTAGACTTTTTCCATATTCACTTGCTGCTAAGGCTTTACATTGGATATTTAAATGGCCACCTGGAAATTTTAGCTCTTGGTTTAATGTTAAAGCTACTTTTGTTGAAAGATTTGGATCCCTTGAATTAATAGGTCATCTTAGGGAAAGTATTATCATGTTTAAACAAAATAATGATGAACCTCTTATAAGAGCTTGGGGAAAATTTGGAGAAATAGCTTTTGGGACAGAACATGGTTCTAGAGATTGGATGTTAATGCATATCTTCTATAGAGGGCTAACTAAAAGTTCAATGGATTATTTAGATAAATAAAGTGGAGGTTCCTTTATAAATATAACTGCCAACGACGCTTATACATTGTTAGATGGCCTACTCCTAGAAGTAAAAGTCAAATAAAGCGTTGAAAAAGCTAAAGTGCCAGAAGATGTATTTGATGATGGACATGAAATCTTCAATTTATATAATAGAGATAAACAAGTAGAAGAAGTGAAAATGCTAAGTGAAACAAAAGAACCTCTACTTGATCTTGATAAATGTAGCTTGCATGAACTCATTAAATTGTTGCAAAAATTTCTAATGATCCATCCTTTAATGGTCAAGCAGGATTTGGTTCTTACCTAGAACATTATGTTATAAAAGAAAAGATTGAAAGATATAATAGGGAAGCTATGATACCACGTAAGCTTGGGGATGTGTGTATCCCCAAGGTATTAATCACTACTGTAAAAGGGACACATCATGCTATTCTAGATTTAGGATCCAGTGTCTTAGTTTTATCTAAAGATCTATATGTTTACTTGATTTGAAACCTGTGAAAAAATGCTCAATAGATCTTTTACTTGTTGATGATTCACATGCTCTAGTAAAAGTTCAAGATATTATGGTTGAATTACATATGCCATGTGTACCTGTTGATTTTATTGTCATGGATATGGGGAGGAATACCTCAAGTCCTATAATACTCGGTAGACCTTTTTGAGAACCATAGGTGCAGTCATTGATACAAAAGAAGGAAATCTGAAATTTCAATTTCCTCACAAGAAGTGTATGGAACACTTTCCAAGGAAGAATGAGGTAGCTAATAAGCACAAGTTATCCCACTAGTTCCACATCATCTAAACCAAGTAAGTAAATCCTAGTTATATGGCTATAAAGAAAGCGCTTTGCGGGAGGCAACCCTTATATTTTTATTTTGGATTTTTTGTTTTGAAGTCTTGCTGTAGAAAGAGAGTTTTGTTTTGGTTTTATTCCTGTAATTTTTAATAAAGTACCAAGTAGAACCCATTTTGGATGTTTTAGAAGTTGTTAAACATATGGAGTAGCAAATTTCCGCATAACAGTTTTTAGTCCGTGAATTTTATGATTTTTTATGTAACTCCGATTGCTCTCAAATACATATAGAATTTACAACTTTTCATCCTATGTATGCAGAAAAAATTGGCTAAAATTCCTGACATGTCTAAGTAGGCGGAAAAAAATCGTTTTGCCATTGCTGAAAATCTGGACAAATTATGCCATGTTTTGTTCTAACCATTCCCAAGTGTCCTAAGGTGATATGTATGAGTCATATTATATGATAGGGATATGTAGGAACATTATATGCTTTCTGGAAAATTTAGAAAGAATTTTGTATTTGATATATATGTAGCAACTATTATATTCTTGTGCCACTAATGTCACCTCTCAGAAAAGAGATGGGAGAAAAAGTTTTGTGTTGAAGTTTTTTGACAGGGAATAGAGGAACATCACACCAAGAGCAATCCAAGGATGGTGAAAACAATAAGCTTGGGGATGCTCAAGGCACCCCACTCGACCAACTCAACTCTCGGTTTGCAAACCTCTAAACTTTGTTTTTTGAGCAACACAAAACTATCATAGAATGTTTATGATCAGCTACTAAATAAACTTTACCTTAATGAGATTAAAACTGAAAAAGAATGCCCTAAAATAAAAGAAAAGGGGAGATAAAAATAAAAGCCGACATTCATGTTGTGATTAGTTCTTAAGCTCAAGTACTTTATATGAAGCATGATCTATTTTATGCCTATTAATTTGTATCATTTGCGTGTGCATATTTATGTTAAACATTAAAGAAGCAAGGTGAGAAAATAAATGTTGACATTATAAACTAGATGGCACACTCTTTAGATCTCCTTTTGCTAAGCCTTTTCTACACAACCTAAGACTTGTTCCAAGCCCCTTAAAACTAGACTAGGCATATCCACCTACTTGTGGCAAAATCTACTTTCAAGTATAGTATGTATGTTAATCCTCCAAAAACTCTTAAAAAATCCTTTTTCATGTATTTTAAAGCTCATAAGAAAGTAAGGTTTGGGGCAATACCACTATGGAAATTTTTGTGCTTTACATCTTATTAGTGGTTGTTAGCTAAACCATGTCTAGCATGGCACAAAGCTTTCAATGTTAAATGTTGAATATTAATCATGTTTAAGTTTTACCTATGGATTGCAACAATGTGAAATGAAGTGTGCACACTGGAGTAGGCATGTTGGTAGAAAACACTCCTGAACCACTAGCCAAAGCCATGCATGACACGGTGGAAAGTTACAGCATGCTGATCCTTGTTGATATTATTCATATGTCTGTTTTTCTTGTTCTTCTGGAGTACAGATACTTCCCCCTCCCACCTTGAACACAACCAAGGAATTATATTATATTTTATGCTAAATGAATAAATAAGCAAATAAATAAATGCCAAAAAGGGGGGCATATAGCTACATAGGGGCAAGAGGTACTTCAGTGATGCGGTTTCATAGACTAACATGAGTATACAATGACATGCCTAAGTTGAGTAGCATGAGGAGTGCAATGTCATAGAATAGGTGCATGAAACAATCAACATGTAATATGTTTAGCACATAAACCATATGAAGCTTAGAAAGAAAGGTGAAATAAAAGATACTTGGAACCCCATCCTTATTAGTATTGTTGACATGAATTACATAGCTCAAAACTCTATCTTTTATTCTTTATGTAGGATTAACATATGTATTCAATGCTTACTTTTGGTACAGGATGCAAAACATCTCAAGGGAATACATAAAACTAAGAAGTGAGTCTTCGAGTCATGGGCATGAAACTAAGAAGTAGCCCAGAAATAAAGGCATGAAAACACCAATGCCAATCATGAAAAGAGTCTCTAATTCTATAGGTTCTTAAAAGTGTGTTTGAAAGTTTATTTTGTTCATCGTTTGTTTTATCACACCATCACTTATTGTTCAACATATTTATAGATGTGTAAAAGATACAACTATATAGTACACTTGCATATTATGTTTCATTGAAAGGAATTGATCCTATGAACTCTACATGATAATGAAGGAAGCAAAAGTAACAAACTCCAAAGTCCATGTTTAGTTTTATCACCTTGATGCTCGAGGACGAGCATAGGCTAAGCTTGGGGATGTTGATACATGTAAAATTCATACAGGAACTTTGTAGTTTGTTAACATGTTTTCCCACATATTTTCATCATATATAATGTTATATCCATATTTTATATTGATTTTCAGGGATTTACCAATGATCCCCTTTATTTTGGCCATAACCCTGTAGGGCAGAAAAACCTTGTTTTTGATGTTTCAGGACCTATATGAAGTCAAATGGACTTGCACTTTTGGGAATGCTAATATTTATCCACGAGAAGAATCTAGAGCACTGGAATCTAACCAGGAGGGCCAAGAGGGCCAAATGACCCTAGGTGGCGTGCCCAGGCCTGGTGGGCACGCCACCCATGCTCGTTTCCTCCTCGGTCATCCGATCACCTTGATTCTTTCGCCCACGGAGTTGTCTTGACCTAAAAACCCTATATAAGGACCCCCCTAGGGCGTCCTCGAAAGGGGAGACATGAGAAGCTACCAGAGATAATAACACGACCAAATAGAGTCAGATCCGACAAATATTGGAGGGGGAAACTCCGCTGGAGCCACCTCCGGGGAGATCTCCACCCTCTCCAACATCTCCAACATCATCACCATGATGAAGAGGGAGTAGTCCACCTCCGGGGTATGGGTTTGTGGCAGTAGCTTGATCTATTTCTCTCTAATTATTCATAGATCTAGTACCATATCAGCTGCTCTACATGATTATGGTCATATTTGTAATTCCCTTGCCTCTCTTTTATACAGTGAACATTTAAAATTTATAAAATTTACACCGTAGGGGTTTCCCCTACGGTAAAGGTGTTAATAAAAATATTTGTAATTCCTATGTGGTGGATCTTTGTTCTGTGATTTGATATTTGAGATTGGAATCTATTTTGTGTAAGATGTTTTAATAGATGCATATCATGCACCTCTTTCTTCATTGCTTGTTTTGATCCAACTTGTATGCAAAAAAATGTATGGGGAGAAGTGTGTGTTAGATGGAGTAGCATGGGGGTAGAGATTGAATTGTGACACATAATGTTCAAGATCTACTTTAGTTTATACCTTTCTTTTGCTGCCTCACTAGGGATAAAGTTAAATCATGTGCTATAGTTATCACGTGAGTGTGATGACCTTGTTAGATGAAGGTAGCATATTTGTATTTCAAACATCATATAATATTGCTTAAATCTATACTCGGATTTGTTCTTAAATCAAGATTGCATGGAGATTTTCCTTTCTTGAGGAGTATAAGAGAGAGATGTATTCCATCTCAATATTAGAATGTGATGCCCATATTAATTCTTTTTATCAAGCACATATATAATTTCCATGAATCTTTATCATTGATGAATTTTTTGTGATCACTTCAACTTAAAAAGAGAGTAGACAAGTGAACCTCGGTCCGGTTTTTATCATAAGAAACACCTTTCCTTTGCATCTACTATAATTTATAACTTCTGCAATTTATTATTTCAAAAATACAAAAATACTTTATCTACTTACAATCACCCATAACAACCCAAAAACAACTCTACTATCTTCGATATCATCTAGTTTGTATTCCTTTACTTTATTTACTTTGTTTTATATTTTATTTCCTACTTGACAACCACTTTATGGAGTTGGGGACACAAGAAAAATTATTTTACTTTATAGGTTGCTTGAAGAGGGGAAGAAAAATATCCACACAATTCTCCGAGAGCTCGATATAAACTCTCGAGTCACCCTTATGGGGAAAAGAAGCTTCCTACAACACTCTGCACTTGGAGTCCCAACGAAAAGTGGTTGCGTTTGTCGCCACAAGTCATCATCCAAGCATGCTCTTGTCACCATCAAGCCTTCATCCTCCACGTGGCATCATCTTCTAGGGCATCCATCTCCTTTTATTCTTCAACAAGTTCTTAGAAAGTATATTTTTTCTTATACTCTAGAAATAAATTATTACATATGTGATCCATGCCAACAGGCTAAGATTCACCAGCTACCCTATCATGTTTCCACTAGTGTTTGTACAGTTCCTTTAGAATAAATCTTTTCTGATGTATGGGGTCCCGCTCCTCTGTCGGTAGAGAAGCATGCTTATTATGCAAGATTTATTGATGATTTTAGCTAATTTACTTCGATATATTTGCTTAAGAAACGTTCTGAGGTTTATAAAGTCTTTCTTGATTTTCAACAATACGTTGAACGTGTAACATCACAAAACTTTAATCCAAGATTATTAAGATCCAAATCATCAAAATTAGGGTTAACAAAAACTTTTCCAAACAAAATTATTAAAGCATTCATATGTGTGTGCATTTAAAATAGGAGTTGTTTGAATTGCCATGATTAAGTGATCCATTGCTTGTAAAATGATTCTTAGGTGAAATAAACATCATCTAAATCATTCCCAAACAAATCCCAAAGAAAAACAAATCAAAATGAATAAAAGAAGTGAATGGTCATTTGTGCCATTTTAATCAACATACCTACTTTGGCTATTCCTAGAACTCAAAACCTAACAGAAACAAATGTGGATCTTTGCACCCCTTGCTAGTACACATAATGATGTACCAAGGCCCACTTTGTGATCTGCCAAAAACATTCAAACACTAAATTTAATTGGCATTTGAAAATTGAATCTACTTCATATGGGAAGATCCCACTATTTCAAAAACCACTCAAACAAGCTCAATTTTCAAAACCCAAGCAACCACAGAGTCTCAAGCTTAATACTAGCACACCCACCAAAAATCTTTTCAAAATTCAAAAAGAAAGTTCTTGCGGCCATTTCATCAAACACATGGCAGGCAGAATCAAACACTAATAGCTAGCTCACTGTTTGCAAAAGGGTTTTGCCCTTAAATGATCTCCATTTAATCCCTTTGTCTCCCCTTGATGCAACCAGGCCCTAAACTCCCATCCCCTACCCCCTAGTGGCAATGCAAGGCCATGCCGAGCACCAACTCGCCGGCCAACCTTGCCCTCACCGCAGCAGACCATCTCCCTCCCTCTCGTCATGTCTACGAGCTAGCCAGTACCTCACCGCCACCCTTTGTCCCCTCCCTGAGCCAGGCCAAGCCATGGACCACCCATAGTGCGTCGCGCACTGCCTGTCTGCACCATGCCGAGCACGCGCCAGAGTGCCGCACCCGACACGCGTGCACAAGCCACCGCTCGACCGCAGCTCGCGTCCACTGCTCCGCCACGACCCAGGGAGCACGCCAGACATGCCCAATTGCCACCCAACACACCACAGCCACCGCTCGCCGTGGACACCGCCGTCTCTGCCGCTCAGAGCGCCAGCACCGCTCGACCACATACCACCGCCCCTAGTCCTGCATTGATCATGTAGAGCACCGCCAGGAGACCAGCGATCGCCCCCTACCTCGAGCCACGCCGCTAGCTCGTTGTGCATCCCTCGCCGGAGCCGCTCGCCCATGCCTCTTAGTCGCGTCGTCGTCCTATAAATAGAGGCCACCCCTAGCCCCATTCAGCACACCACTCACCTCCCCTCACCTCACTGACCTTTCCCTACCTCTAACCAGAGCAGCGCGAGCACTTGCTCGCCGGAATTTGGCCGGAGTAGCCCGCAGCAGAGGAGAGAAGGGCACTGCTGATTGCGACCACCCCCGGAGTTGCCTCGACCGTCCCTGAGCTCGCCGTCGACCACCAATCCGTTTGCCCGCCTCACCGTCGTCGCTGGAGCCCTAGTACACCCCCTGAGAACCCCCACCGAGCCGCTAGGGTTAGAGTTCGCCGTCCATAGGTCTGTCATCGACGATGATCCCCAGCCGTTGATCCCCGTTCTAATCCAACGACCCATATCGCCCCGTACCGCTTCGCGCGTTATGAGCCGCTGACCGGTGGACCCTCCTGTCAGCTGAGCCCCGCGCCGCATAGTGTCACTGGGCCGGCCCGTTAGCGTTCCTGTGCGACCCAGTTAGTTTGAATTAGGATTTTTCTTTTTAGTTTAAACCTAGTTATGTCCCCTAGTTTGAAATTCAATTCAGAGGGATTGATAAATCCAAATAGAGTGATTCCAATTTTGTTAGAAAGCTACTGAAAAGATCTACCCAAGCCTGTTGGATTTAATTCAATTAGAGTTAGAGAGTTCTCCTAGTAAAAATAACAAGACAGAAGCTTTTGCACATTCAAACATTTTTTTAAAATCAACCAAGATAACTTTTGAGTTGATTCCAACTCTCAAAAATCACATTTCACTATACCTATCTGAATATGTAATAATATTAAGGTTTACATGCAGTGACTTTGGACTAGTACCAAAATAATGCTATATAGGCATTTCTAGTCACTTTAAATCATTAAATAATGAACTTAAACCAAAGTAATTATGATCCAACCCTTAAATCACCTTCCCACATGTTAGAATATGTGGTGAGGACATGTGTCCACACGATCCCATATTTTAGGTGGTGAATATTAAATCTTAGTTAATTTTCAATGAGTAGAAATTACTTTTCAAAAATAAAAAGAAGGAAACTAGTTAATAAAACGTGTGATGGTTGTGATGATAATAGATCATCAACTATATGCCTTAGAGTGCTAATTAGATTAGTTAAGTATTGTTTGGTGATAGTGTACTCCGTATGTATTTATAGACGATAGTACCGACCAAGCTTACGAGAAGGAGGAGTTCTACGAAGAAGAAAACTTCAACCACTACACCAACCAAGGCAAGCTACTATTAGCAAGCTAGGATTAAACTAGATGGTTTAACAAAGATGCTTTAGGCATGCCTTGATTATACCACTTTGACTACTATTTACCCCAAGTCTTATTTTCCAAGCTTTACTTCTTTTACTTTACCCAAAGATCTTTACTTGTTTTGAAGGTAGCATAAAAAGTATAAAACTTGACCTATAGAGATAACTTTAGATGTCATTTTATGGCATGAGATTGATCCCATCTTTCCACCTTAGTGAACACTCATAACTTAGTAGTTTAGAGTAGATAAAAACTTGAGTCACTTTAGATGGGAACACTTGGTGAAAATGAATTGTGAAAACCTTGGAATGATGAGTCATTCTATTGAGATGTTTTGACATGTGTTGAGAAACACAAATGGTTTATGATGATGAAAATGTTGAGGCATGAGCCTTAACCCTTTTACAAAACTGATGGTTGGATTCGGATACGATACCATTCCAAATTTACCGTACAACCACAATACCTAAATTGGGTAAGGCTTAGCCGGAAGTTTATATGCATTAGTATTAGTTCCCTCGCGGGAAAGGTTTGAGCTGAGGCTACATCTCAATGTTGTCCACCTATGTAGTGCCCAAGATGACAGATGGTCATGGTTGGGAGGCCATGCTCATAGGAGAGGTGCTTATACTAGGGTGTGTAAAGGGAAGGTTATGTTTGATTATCTGCATACTAAGTATGATGATTCAGGGTTATCCCTGACAGATGTATCGAATCTTGTGGTGAAAGTGTACCACCTCTGTAGAGTGTCGAACTATTCGAATAGCCGCGTCCGTGGTTATGGACAGTTGGGTTGGCCATATTGTTTCGTTGTCAGATGTTTTCAAAATGAATGATGAATCTTGACTTGACCACAACAGGGTTGTGTTTATTGCAATAGCTTCCCAACTTAAGTGATTCTAGAACTTTATTTTATCTTTCTTTGTTTCAGAACTCATCTTAGGTTTCAAACTTAACTTTGTAGTTTAACTTAGAGTTAGCACTTTAACTTAGAACTATACTACTTGTTAGTGGTAGTTTGCGAGTACTTAAAGAGTACTCATGGCTTTTGTCCCTGGCTATTCTCATGGCCAGACTATGAAGGAGACTACCAAGATGATGTCCAGCAGGACGACTATGATAACTAGGACTATCTGCCTTTGTCAGCATTGCATGTGCCCCTGAAGATGGACCCCACCGCTACGCTTATCTTTATTTCCGCTGCTTCTTGTATTAAGACTGGATCATGAGATCCTTATTTGTGTAAGACCTTATGTATGGTTTGTAATGGATGATGTACTGTGATATCCAATCTGTTATGTCTCGCAAAAATGGTAATCCTGGGATTGCGAGGTATGGCATAACGGGCATCTGGGATTAAAAATCCGGGTGTTGACAAGTTGGTATCAGAGCCATCCTGACCATAGGAGACCCTAGTTAGAATGGACGTTCGAACAAAAACTTAGTTTCAAAACCAAAGTGATTATTTATGAAAAACTATCTCCTCTCTTATCCTTGTGAATTCATTCTTTCTCAAAAATTCATGTCCTCAAAATCCTTACATTACTACTTAAAATTTGACACACTTGATCACTTCACTAATCTCCTCATCCTTAATTCTTGTAGATGGTGTCTCAGGTCAGCAAGTTTTATCAGTTGGGAAACGGACGTCAACTGTTCTTCGAGAGGGATCTGGATTCACTGTCAGAGTTACTGGGACGCCCACATCCGGAGTTTCTTGGAGCTCAACTTCTGGGACCCCCAGGAGGAGATTTACAGTGGCTAGTCACCGCTGATCTTAGAGGAAGCATCCGAGCACCAACATTCGGGAGAATTCAGTTCTCCGTGAGAGAGAACAACTGGCTAGATGGATTAGCCAGGGCAATGCATGAAGCTCTCGCACGTCTATGTGCCCTCAGTGTCAACCAAATCCAAGGAACCCGTTTTGCTCACTATGCAAGACGCGACTTCATGGGAATGTCGATGGAGATGCCAAGTCACCCAGAGTTGAGGCGTCAAGTGGATAATCTTGACTTCTTACTGCACGACAGACAGCAGGAACTGGACAATGCTAGAGAGTTATCCAACCAGAACCGTGCCATTGCCAACCAGAAGGCCTAGACTTTCGCACTACTCATCCAAGATCACAAGTCTCTTTGCCGCCAGCGTGCAAAGAATGATCGCACCATCGTCCGTCTTCGCAAGAAGGTGGCCGACCTCGAGAAGACCATCAAGGAGAAGGAAGCTCAGCTTGCAGCAAAGGAAGAAGAAGATGAGGGTGAAGACATCCAGGGAGACATGGATTCTCACCTCAGCAATGATGATGACTTTCTGGAGGAGGATGCAGTGGACTTCTACACCGATGATGAGGACTCCGACTTCATCGACGATGAGTAGATGCACTAGAGCACTGTCGTAGCATGAGATGTATCGGTCCCACTGTATCGTAGCTTGTAGAATGCATGGTTCTTCAAACCATCTGTTTTCATTTGATTGTTGTGGTGTGTGTTTGTATCGTGTGCTTGCTTGCATGAATGAAATGAAGTTAGTTGCAAAACATGAGTCAAACTCAAAGTTTTAGCTTGAAACCAAAACCATGAACCTTAGAACTTTCCCTCTTACCCCTGTATCTATCTCAATCTTTAGATGACTTGTGGCAACCAAGGAGGGAGCAGATCGCCGCAAGACCCAATGCTGCAGATCTTGCAGAATCTCATCGCAGACAGAGAAGCAAGTAGGGCAGAGCGCCAAGCTAATTTAGCAACATTGCAGCAGATCGCCCAGATGGCTCTCAACAACCAGAACCACGGAAACCAGGATCACCATGGATCCAAACTTAAAAACTTTCAGAATACCAATCCCCCAATCTCCAACCAAGCTGAAAACCCACTAGATGCAGATGACTGGTTACAAACAATGGAAAACAACTTAGAAGTTTCAGGAGTTGATGACAATGAGAAAGTTCTCTTTGCCACCCACTATCTGGCGGGAGATCCAAGAGCTTGGTGGAGTAGTATCCACAACATGAACCATGGTCAAGTGATGACATGGGAAGCCTTCAAAGTCAAGTTCAGCAGCACCCACGTGCCGCAAGGTCTAGTCACCAGAATGAGGGATGAATTCAGAGAGTTGAAGCAAGGTAGAATGACTGTGGTGGAGTACCATGATAGATTCCTGTAACTTGCCAGATATGCACCTCATGAGATCAACACGGAGGCCAAGAAGAAGGAGAGATTCTTGAACGGACTGCATGATGAGATGCAGACTGTCCTCGTCAACATCTGTTTCCAGGATCTCGAAGAACTAGTCGACTCTGCCATTCATATGGAAGGGAAGATTAACCAGGCAAACGACAACCGCAAACGTCGTATGATGCAGCAATCAGGATCCAGCAGTCACCAGAAGTACAGTCCCAACCCCTCACCAGGATATGCACCAAGGAACAATCGACCCCCAATGTCTCGCCCAAGCTACCCCAACCGTAGCGGAGGCAATGTGAAGTCCGGAGGAAACAATCACAACTCCGGCAATGCCAACAATTTCAACCGTGCACCTCCCAAGAGCAACAACAATAACAACAACAACAACACTGCACCCAGAACTGGTAGCAATGTTGTGCCTGTTGCAACAAAGGACAAGTCCCAGATCACTTGTTTCGAGTGTGGAGTGAAGGGTCATTATTCCAATGAGTGTCCCAAGAAGACTACCGCCAATGCCAATGTGAATGCCCCAGCTCAACAGCAGCGTCGTGTTCAACCAGGAAGAAGATTTGCCCCAAGGAACCCTCACAACCGCAACGGTCGTCTCTTCCACATGAACGCCGAAGAAGCCCAAGAAGCGCCAGATGTAGTGCTAGGTATGTTTTCTGTCAACTCAGTTTTAGCAAGAGTATTGTTTGATTCGGGAGCACCGCTTTCATTTGTCACCGAAGAATTTGCATGCACTAGTAAGATTCACCCAACCAACCTGAAGCATGTCATGATAGTTCAAATCCCTGGTTCAACTACAAAAGCTAGAAAAATTTGCAAAGCTGTGCCTATCAGAATACATGGGATAGATTTTTATGCCAACCTAATTGTACTTGGAACCAAAGGATGGGAAGTAGTACTAGGTATGGACTAGATGTCAAGGCATAAAGGACAGATAGACTATGCTAAGAAAGCCATCACCATGACCAGTAGCTCTGGAGTAATAGTAGAGCATATATCTGAAACCTTACCTCGTCAATTCAAGTGCAACAAGAGTCTAGCCCTACCCACCATAGACCAGGTCAGAGTAGTCTGTGAATACCCCAACGTATTCCCAGATGAATTGCCCGGTATGCCCCCGGATAGGGATATTGAGTTCATTATCGAACTAATCCCCGAAACCGGACCCATAGCCCAGAGACCCTATAACATGAACCCCTCAGAGTTAGTGGAACTGAAGAAGCAGTTAGATGCCATGTTAGAAAAAGGCTTGATTCAACCAAGCGCATTGCCATGGAGATCACCAGTGTTATTCGTCGACAAGAAAGATGGAGGCAATCGTTTGTGCACAGATTACAGAAAGTTGAATGACGTCACCATCAAGAACATGTACCCCTTGCCAAAAATAGAGGATCTATTTGATCAATTGACTGGAGCCCAGGTATTCTCAAAGATTGATCTTAGGACTGGTTAACACCAACTTAAGATTCATGCAACGGATATTTCGAAGACCGCCTTTACTACTCGCTATGGTTTATACGAGTATACGGTTATGTCTTTTGTATTAACCAATACCCCTGCTTATTTCATGAATCTCATGAATAAGATCTTTATGAATTTCCTAGATAAGTTTGTAGTTGTGTTTATCGACGACATCCTTATCTACTCCAAGTCAGAAGAAGAGCATGAGCAACATCTGAGAATCATCCTAGAAACCCTGAGAGAGCATCAGTTATATGCCAAGTTCAGCAAGTGTGAGTTTTGGCTGAAAGAAGTAGGATTCCTAGGACATATTGTGTCTGCCGGAGGAGTCTCTGTTGATCCCACCAAGATCAAAGATGTCGAAGAATGGGAAGCCCCAACCACTCAAACCCAAGTCCGTGCATTTCTCAGATTAGCGGGATACTACCGCAAGTTCGTAGAAGGATTCTCGATCATCGCCAGACCCATGACCCAATTGCTAAAGAAGGACAAGAAGTTTGAATGGACAAACAAATGTGAAGCCAGTTTCCAGGAGCTGAAGAAGAGATTGATATCAGCCCCAATTTTGATCATGCCAGACATCAAGAAGCCGTTTGATGTATATTGTGATGCATCCAAGATTGGTCTCGGATGTGTATTGATGCAAGAAGGCAAAGTCATCGCGTATCTGTCTCGACAACTGAAGCAGCATGAGTAGAACTATCCGACCCATGATCTTGAATTAGTAGTCATAGTTTTGGCATTGAAGACATGGCGTCATTATCTGATGGGTAATCGCTGTGAGATTTACTCAAATCACAAGAGCTTGAAGTATATTTTCACTCAGAAGGAGCTAAATATGAGGCAAAGGAGATGGATAGAGTTAATCAAGGATTATGACCTTGACATTCACTATCACCCCGGTAAAGCCAATGTGGTAGCGGATGCTCTTAGCAGATTGCCGTGTAGGCTAAACACTATGATCAAGGAGAAGCAGCCAAGTTTGTATGAGGAGTTGGAGCAGTTCAGAACTGAATTAGTTAGCAAAGGATTCTTAGCTAACATTGAACTTCAACCCACTTTGATTATCCAAATCAAGGAAGCCCAGAAGGGAAATGAAAGTATCGACGGTATCAAACATCGTATTGGTACAGGAAAGGTACCTGGATTCACTGAAGACGAAGAAGGAGTGCTGTGGTACAAAGGACGTATCTGTGTACCAGCAGATTCGGAGCTGAAGCAAGTTATCATGAAAGAAGCTCATGATACTCTTTCTTCTATCCACCCCGGAGGAACAAAGATGTATCAAGACTTGAAAGAGCAATTTTGGTGGCACAAGATGAAGAGAGAAATTGGAAGCTACATCGCCAAGTGTGACATCTGTCAAAGAGTCAAAGTAGAGCATCAGAGACCCGCAGAACTATTGCAACCATTGCAGATTCCGGAATGGAAATGGGATTCCGTCGGAATGGACTTTATCATCGGTTTGCCTACTTCTAGTAGGGGAAATGACTCAATCTGGGTCATAGTTGATAGACTGTCCAAAGTAGCTCACTTCATACTTGTCAAGACTACCTACCGAAGTTCGAAGCTAGCAGAACTGTATATTGCTAGGATTGTTAGTCTGCATGGAACCCCCAAGACCATAGTATCAAATCGAGGAACCCAGTTTACCTCGAGATTTTGGTAGAAAGTTCAGGAAGGATTAGGAACCAAGTTGAATTTCAGCACCGCATATCACCCACAAACGGATGGACAGACTGAGAGAGTCAACCAGATCCTAGAAGATATGTTAAGATCTTGTGTGTTGGAATATGGATCAAAATGGGAAGACTGCCTGCCTTTCGCAGAATTCTCATATAACAACAGTTATCAAGCCGGTTTGCAGATGGCACCATCTGAGTTCCTATACGGAAGAAAGTGCCATACCCCTTTGAATTGGTCGCAAGTAGGAGAGAGTCAGATCTTTGGACCCGACATTCTCTGAGAAGCCGAAGAAAAAGTTCACAAAGTCCGTGAGCACCTCAAGACCGCCCAATCCAGATAGAAGAGTTATGCTGACAAGAGAAGGAGAGACCTGACTTTCAATGTCAGAGATTTTGTATATCTCAAGGTTTCACCATTGAAAGGAACCCAACGCTTGATGTACCAAGGCCCAGTTTCTGATCTGCCAAAAACATTCAAACACTAAATTTAATTGGCATTTGAAAATTGAATCTACTTCATATGGGAAGATCCCACTATTTCAAAAACCACTCAAACAAGCTCAATTTTCAAAACCCAAGCAACCACAGAGTCTCAAGCTTAATACTAGCACACCCACCAAAAATCTTTTCAAAATTCAAAAAGAAAGTTCTTGCGGCCATTTCATCAAACGCATGGCAGGCAGAATCAAACACTAATAGCTAGCTCACTATTTGCAAAAGGGTTTTGCCCCTAAATGATCTCCATTTAATCCCTTTGTCTCCCCTTGATGCAACCAGGCCCTAAACTCCCATCCCCTACCCCCCTAGTGGCAATGCAAGGCCATGCCGAGCACCAACTCGCCGGCCAACCTTGCCCTCACCGCAGCAGACCATCTCCCTCCCTCTCGTCATGTCTACGAGCTAGCCAGTACCTCACCGCCACCCTTTGTCCCCTCCCTGAGCCAGGCCAAGCCATTGACCACCCATAGCGTGTCGCGCACTGCCTGTCTGCACCATGCCGAGCACACGCCAGAGTGTCGCGCCCGACACGCGTGCACAAGCCGCCGCTCGACCGCAGCTCGCGTCCACTGCTCCGCCACGACCCAGGGAGCACGCCAGACATGCCCATTTGCCACCCAACACACCACAGCCACCGCTCGCCGTGGACATCGCCGTCTCTGCCGCTCAGAGCGCCAGCACCGCCCGACCGCATACCACCGACCCTAGTCCCGCATTGATCACGTAGAGCACCGCCAGGAGACCAGCAACCGCCCCCTACCTCGAGCCAGGTCGCAAGCTTGCTGTGCATCCCTCGCCGGAGCCGCTTGCCCATGCCTCTCGGTCGTGTCTTCGTCCTATAAATAGAGGCCACCCCATTCGGCACACCACTCACCTCCCCTCACCTCACTAACCGTTCCCCACCTCTAGCCGGAGCAGCGCGAGCACTTGCTCGCCGGAATTTGGCCAAAGTAGCCCGCATCAAACGAGAAAAGGGCGCCGCTGATTGCGACCACCCTTAGAGCTACCTCGACCGTCCCTGAGCTCGCCATCGAACACCAGTCCATTTTCCCGACTCACCGTCGTTGCTGGAGCCCTGGTACGCCCCCTGAGCACCCCCACCGAGCCGCTAGGATTAGAGTTCGCCGGCGACAGGTCCGTCGTTGACGACGATCCCCAGCCGTTGATCCCCGTTCTAATCCAACGACCCATATCGCCCCGTACCACTTCGCGTGTTATGAGCCGCTGACCGGTGGACCCTCCTGTCAGCTGAGCCCCGTGCCATGTAGTGTCACTGGGCCGGCCCGTTAGTGTTCCGGCGCGACCCAGTTAGTTTGAATTAGGATTTTTCTTTTTAGTTTAAACCTAGTTTTGTCCCCTAGTTTGAAATTCAATTCTGAGAGATTTATAAATCCAAATGGAGTGATTCCAATTTTTTTAGAAAGCTACTGAAAAGGTCTACCCAAGCCCGTTGGATTTAATTAAATTAGAGTTAGAGAGCTCTCCTAGTAAAAATAACAACATAGAAGCTTTTGCAAATTCAAACATTTTTTTAAAATTAACTAAGGTAACTTTTGATTTGATTCCAACTCTCAAAAATCACATTTCACTATACCTATCTGAATATGTAATAATATTAAGGTTTACATGCAGTGACTTTGGACTAGTACCAAAATAATGCTATATAGGCATTTCTAGTCACTTTAAATCATTAAATAATGAACTTAAACCAAAGTAATTATGATCCAACCCTTAAATCACCTTCCCACATGTTAGAATATGTGGTGAGGACATGCGTCCACATGATCCCATATTTTAAGTGGTGAATATTAAATCTTAGTTAATTTTCAATGCGTAGAAATTACTTTTCTAAAATAAAAAGAAGGAAACTAGTTAATAAAACTTGTGATGGTTGTGATGATAATAGATCATCAACTATATGCCTTAGAGTGCTAATTAGATTAGTTAAGTATTGTTTGGTGATTGTGTACTCCGTATGTATTTATAGACGATAGTATTGACCAAGCTTACGAGGAGGAGGAGTTCTACCAAGAAGAAGAAGAAAACTTCAACCACTACACCAACCAAGGCAAGCTACTATTAGCAAGCTAGGATTAAACTAGATGGTTTAACAAAGATGCTTTAGGCATGCCTTGATTATACCATTTTGACTACTATTGACCCCAAGTCTTATTTTCCAAGCTTTACCTCTTTTACTTCACCCAAAGTTCTTTACTTGTTTTGAAGGTAGCATAAAAATTATAAAACTTGACCTATAGAGATAACTTTAGATGTCATTCTATGCCATGAGATTGATCCCATCTTTCCACCTTAGTGAACACTCTTAACTTAGTAGTTCAGAGTAGATAAAAACTTGAGTCACTTTAGATGGGAACACTTGGTGAAAATGAATTGTGAAAACCTTGGAATGATGAGTCATTCTATTGAGATGTTTTGACATGTGTTGAGAAACACAAATGGTTTATGATGATGAAAATGTTGAGGCATGAGCCTTAACCCTTCTACAAAACTGATGGTTGGATTCGGATGCGATACCATTCCAAATTTACCGTACAACCACAATACCTGAATTGGGTAAGGCTTAGCCGGAAGTTTATATGCATTAGTATTAGTTCCCTCGTGGGAGAGGTTTGAGCTGAGGCTACCTCTCAATGTTGTCCACCTATGCAGTGCCCAAGATGATAGATGGTCATGGTTGGGAGGCCATGCTCATAGGAGAGGTGCTTATACTATGGTGTGTAAAGGAAAGGTTATGTTTGATTATCTGCATACTAAGTATGATGATTCAGGGTTATCCCTGACAGATGTATCAAACCTTGTGGTGAAAGTGTATCACCTCTGCAGAGTGTCAAACTATTCGAATAGCCGCGTCCGCGGTTATGGACAGTTAGAATGGCCATACTGTTTCGTTGTCAGATGTTTTCAAAATGACTTATGAAATGAATGATGAATCTTGACTTGACCACAACAGGGTTGTGTTTATTGCAATAGCTTCCCAACTTAAGTGATTCTAGAACTTTATTTTATCTTTCTTTGTTTCAGAACTCAGCTTAGGTTTCAAACTTAACTTTATAGTTAAACTTAGAGTTAGCACTTTAACTTAGAACTATACTACTTGTTAGTGGTAGTTTGCGAGTACTTAAAGAGTACTCATGGCTTTTGTCCCTGGCTATTATCATGGCCAGACTATGAAGGAGACTACCAAGATGATGGTCAGCAGGAAGGCTATGATAACTAGGACTATATGCCTTCGTCAGCATTGCCTGTGCCCCTGAAGATGGATCCCACTGCTACGCTTATCTTTATTTCCGTTGCTTGTTGTATTAAGACTGGATCATGAGATCCTTATTTGTGTAAGACCTTATGTATGGTTTGTAATGGATGATGTACTGTGATATCCAATCCATTATGTCTCACAAAAATGGTAATCCTGGGATTGCGAGGTATGGCATAACGGGCATCTGGGATTAAAAATCCGGGTGTTGACAGAACGCAAGTTTGATAGAATGATTATCACCATGCAAACAGATTGGGGTGGTGAATATAAAAAACTTAACAGTTTTTTTCAAAAAGTAGGCATTACTCATCATGTCTCGTGTCCCATGCTCATCAAAAAAAATGGCTCTGCTGAATGGAAACATTGTCATGTTTTTGAAGTTGGTCTTACCTTACTTTCTAATGGATCCATGCCTTTAAAATATTGGGATGATGCTTTTCTTATAGCTACATTTCTCATAAATTTGCTTCCATCAAAAGTTCAGAAATTTTAGACTCATACAGAAAAGATTTTGCAAGGTAACCCCAACTATGAACCACTACGTGTTTTTGGATGTGGATGTTAGCCTAATCTCCGCCCCTACAATAAACACAAACTTTCTTTCCATTCCAAACGTTGTGTTTTTCTTGGTTATAGTTCCAAACATAAAGGAGTATGATGTATTGATGTGTCCACTGGTCGTGTTTATGTCTCTCGTGATGTTGTCTTTGATGAAAATATTTTCCATTTTGTTGATCTTCATCCAAATGCTTGTGGTCGCCTCTATGAGGAGATTCTTCTTCTTCCACAAAATGATCTCTCTTCAGCATCAAATGACAGGGGTGTGCATACTAATGAGCATTATTTGCAAGTTGTTCCTATTGTTGATACCCCATAGGTTATTGCTGAAGAGTCTTCTACCAATGCACAACAAGATTCTTCTCAAAATTCTAAAAACACAACAACAAACGACACATCGGATGATGGCTCCAAGCAAAAGAATAGAACAAATTCAGCTCAGAGCGATCCTGAGGCTGATAGCATCGTCGACTCCTCCTCGGATCAGGATCCACCAGGTGTTGACACGTCTGTCGGGTCGTCCTCTCTCTCCCAAGCGCGAGCGCACGAGTCTGCTGATGCCACATCGCCCTGCCAACACGGTCTCATGCGCATGCATCTGAGTTGCTTGTGCCCACCAACCTAATGTCGGCACGTAACCCCCTGCCATCGAGTCATCCCAGCCTAGGTCGCTGTCCCGGTCCCCTGCGCCATCTGATAGTAGCGGGGACATCATGCCAGACGACGACAATAGGGTAGGCAACAACAACGGGGGCAACATTGATTCCTCTACTGCTAATTCTTCTGCCGCATTGGATCAACAGCCACATGTGCATGACTCCAGATCTTCTATGCCTCCTCCTGATGTTGGTGTTCAAACACGCCTACAAAAATGTATTAGACATCCGAAAATTACACAGATAGTATTGTTAGATATGCCTTGCTCACATCTACATGAGAACCATAGAATATTTCTGAGGCCCTCACAAATGGAAATTGGAAACATGCAATACAAGATGAATATGGTGCACTTCTTGCAAACAACACATGGCATCTTGTGCCTCCAAGTTCAAACAAGAACATCATTAACTGTAAGTTGGTTTATCGTATCAAGAAAAATCCTAATGGCACTATTGACAGGTATAAAGCACATCTTGTTGCTAAAAGTTTTAAACAACGGTATGGTATATAATATGAAGATACTTTTATCCTATTGTTAAGGCTACTACTATCACACATGTTCTATCTATATCAGTTTCCAGAGGATGTAGCTTACGGCAGCTAGATGTCAAAAATATGTTTTTACATGGTTTTCTAGAAGAGGAGGTTTATATGAAAAAGCCACTAGGTTTTGAATCCTTCGCTACTCCAAATTATATTTTCAAACTTGACAAGGCATTATATGGTCTGAAACTGGCCCCTCGAGCTTAGTACTCTCGTCTTAGTTCCAAGCTAGATACCCTTGGTTTTCTTCCATCAAAGGCCGATACTTCACTATTCCTTTATAATAAATCAGGTATTACTATGTTTCTACTGATTCATGTTGATGAGATGCCAACACCCGGATTTTTAATCCCAGATGCCTGTTATGTCATACATCGCAATCCCAGGATTACCATTTTTGCGAGACATAATAGATTGGATATCATAGAACATCATCCATTACAAACCATACGTAAGGTCTTACACAAATAAGGATCTCATGATCCAGTCTTAATACAACAAGTAGCAGAATAAATAATAAGCGTAGCGGTGGGGTCCATCTTCAGGGGCACAGGCAATACTGACGAAGGCAGATAGTCCTAGTTATCATAGCCGTCCTGCTAGCCATCATCTTGGTAGTCTCCTTCATAGTCTGGCCATGAGAATAGCCAGGGACAAAAGCCATGAGTACTCTTTAAGTACTCGCAAACTACCACTAACAAGTAGTATAGTTCTAATGTAAACTGCTAACTCTAAGTTTAACTATAAGTTTAAGTTTGAAACCTAAGTTGAGTTCAGAAACAAAGAAATATGAAATAAAGTTCTAGAATCACATAAGTTGGGAAGCTATTGTCATTGTCACAACCCTGTTGTGGTCAAGTGAAGATTCATCATTCCTTTCATAAGTTATTTTGAAAACATCTGACAACGAAATAGTATGGCCACTCCAACTGTCCATAACCGCGGACGCGGCTATTCGAATAGTTTGACACTCTGCAGAGGTGGTACACTTTCACCACAAGATTTGATACATCTGTCAGGGATAACCCTGAATCATCATACTTAGTATGCAGATAATCAAACATAACCTTTCCTTTACACACCCTGGTATAAGCACCTATCCTATGAGCATGGCCTCCCAACCATGACCATCTGTCATCTTGGGCACTACATAGGTGGACAACATTGAGAGGTAGCCTTAGCTCAAACCTCTCCCACAAGGGAACTAATACTAATGCATATAAACTTCCGGCTAAGCCTTACCCAATTCAGGTATTGTGGTTGTACGGTAAATTTGGAATGGTATCGCATCCGAATCCAACCATCAGTTTTATAAAAGGGTCAAGGCTCATGCCTCAACATTTTCATCATCATAAACCATTTGTGTTTCTCAACACATGTCAAAACATTTCAATATAATGACTCCTCATTCCAAGGTTTTCATAATTCATTTTCACCAAGTGTTCCCATATAAAGTGACTCAAGTTTTTATCTACTCTAAACTACTAGGTTAAGAGTGTTCACTAAGGTGGAAAGATGGGATCAATCTCATGCCATAGAATGACATCTAAAGTTATCTAAATAGGTCAAGTTTTATACTTTTTATGCTACCTTCAAAACAAGTAAGGGACTTTGGTAAAGTTAAGGAAGTAAAGCTTGAAAATAATACTTGGGGTAAATAATAGTCAAAGTGATATAACCAAAGCATGCCTAAAGCATCTTTGCTCAAATCATCTAGTTTAAGTCTAGCTTGTTAAGCATTCTACTTGCATGGGTTAGCTTGCATTATTAATGATGGCTTGCCTTGTGCAGTGCAGTGTTTAAAGTTTTCTTCCTCCTCTTGATAGAACTCCTCCTCCTCGAAAGCTTGGTCGGTACTATCGTCTATAAATACATACGAAGTACACAATCACCAAACAATACTTAACTAGTCTAATTATCACTCTAAGTCACACATTTGATGATCTATTATCATCACAAACATCACAAGTTTTATTAACTAGTTTCATTCTTTTTATTTAAGAGAAGTAATTTTACTCATTGAAAAATAACTAAGATTTAATATTCAGCACTTAAAATATGGGATCATGTGGACACATGTCATCACCACATATTCTAACATGTGGGAATGTGATTTAAGGGTTGGATCACAATTACTTTGGTTTAAGTTCATTATTGAATGATTTAAAGTGACTAGAAATGCCTATATAGCATTATTTTGGTACTAGTCCAAACTCACTGCATGTAAACCCTAATATTATTACATATTCAGATAGGTAGGGTTAAATGTGATTTTTTAGAGATGGAATCAACTCAAAAGCTAACATGGTTGATTTTATAAAAATGTTTGAATGTGCAAATGCTTTTGTACTGTTATTTTTACTAGGAGAGATCTCTAACTCTAAATGAATTAAATCCAACGGTCTTGGATAGATCTTTTCAGTAGCTTTCTAACACAATTGGAATCACTCCATTTGGATTTGTAAATATCTCTAAATTGATTTTCAAACTAAGGGACAGAACTAGGTTCAAACTAAATTAGGAAAATCTAAATTTGAATTAAATGGGTCGCGCGGGAAGGAAAACGGGCCGGCCCAGTGGCGTTCCACGGCACAGAGAACAGCTGATAGGGGGGTCCACCGGTCTGCGGCTCTTTACATGCGAAGCGGTATGGGGCGATGTGGGTCGTTAGATTAGAGGGGGAATCTACGGCTGAGAGGTGTCATTTCCGGCAAACAGTTCGCCGGCGAGGACAAACCCTAGCGGCTCAGTGGGGGTGCTCAGGGGTCATACCAGGGCTCCAGCTATGACGGCGATGGGGGTGATCAAACGTGTTGTCGACGGCGGGCTCAGGGGTGGTCGCGGCAGCTCCTGGGGTGGACGAAATCGACGGCGCCTTCTCCTCCTCTGAAGCGGGCTTCTCCGGCCAAATTCCGACGAACAAGTGCTCGAGCTGCTCCGACTAGAGGTGGGGAAGGACCAGTGAAGAGAGGGGAGTGGAATGGTGTGAGTCTTTGGTGCTGGGGAGGGCTCCTTTTATAGGCTCGGCTAAGCGGCAGAGAGGCATGGGCGGTGCTCGCCGGTGACGACGGCACAGCGAGCTAGAGGCGTGGGCGGTGCGCTAGGACGGTAGGCGGTGCCCTGGCAAGTGTCACGGCGGTGCTTGTGTAGTGGTTTGCGGTCGGGGCAAGTGAAGAGCGCGGCGCGCACTAAGTCTCTGCCGACGGCGAGTTTTACGGCGGCCGGCGACTACAGGGCACGGTCAGGGGAAAGGGCATGTCCGTTAGCTTGCTAGGCCGATGGGGATCGTGTAGGAGGGTGGCTGGAGCGAGGCGAGGTCTGGCTGCGCGGGGACAGTGCGCGCTCTGGGGGCGGCGTCGGCATGGCCGACCGTCTCCGGGCGTGGTGGTTCCTGGCCATTCTGGTCACTGTCCTCGGGCTAGGGCTGGTTGGGCGGTGGAGGTGGACCACGGGCTACCTCCAGGACATGGTGGATGGCGCTGGCGGCGGCTGTGGCGTGTTGTCGCCGGTGAGGTGCCCAAATGGGGGCTTGGCCTTAATGGCCATGACCATTTGGTTGTGGCACTGTGTGGCTGGGCTAGAGAGGGGTAGGGGAGCAGTGGAGAGAGTTTGGTGGCAATGTGGGGAAGAAGTTTGGCCAGAACACTGCTCAAATAGTGAATTTGGTTTTTGTTTAAATTCTGTCCACCAAGTGTTTGTGAAAATGGCCGAAAGAAATCAAGTTTGGAATTTTTGGATGAATTTTGGTGGGTTTGCTATACACATGCTTAAGCCTCTGTGGTTGCTTGGGATTTGAAATTTGAGCTCATTTGAGTGGTTTTTGAAATAGGGTGATCTTGATACCTACACTAGATTCAATTTTCAAATGTCATTTAAAATTAGTGTTTGAAAGATTTTGGCAGATCACAAGGTGGGCCTTGGTACACTATTACTTGTACTAGCAAGGGGTGCAAAGACCCATATTTATTTCTGTTAAGAATTGAGTACTAGGAATAGCCAAAGTAGGTATGTTGATTAAAATGGCACAAATGACCATTTCTTTCTTTTATTCATTTTGATTTGTTTTTCTTTGGGATTTGTTTGGGAATGATCTAGATGATGTTTATTTCACCTAAGAATCATTTTACAAGCAATGGATCACTTAATCATGACAATTCAAAACAACTCCTATTTAAATGCACACACATATGAATGCTTTAAATAATTTTATTTGGAAAAGTTTTTGTTAACCCTAATTTTGATGATTTGGATCTTAATAACCTTGGATTGAAGTTTTGGGATGTTACAAACCTTCCCCCCTTAAACAAAATCTCGTCCCGAGATTTACGAAAGAAAACTAGGAACTAAAGAGATCTGGGAACTCTGTCCTAATGTAATCTTCTCGCTCCCAAGTGGCTTCCTCTTCGGTATGGTTGCTCCATTGAATATTGAGGAACTAGATACTCATGGTTCTGGTAGTTCTGTAAGCTTCTTCCAAGATACGGATGGGCACTTCACGATATGTCAGGTCCTTGTTGATCTCCACAGCTCTGTGATCGATGTTCTTGAAAACTTCAGTCTTCTCCGGCACTTCCAGACATTTGCGAAGTAACGAGATATGGAACACATTGTGGATGGCTGACATCTCTTCAGGCAGTTCTAGTTGATATGATACTTCTCCTCGACGATTCAGAACCTTGAAGGGCCCGATATATCTGGGGGCTAACTTTCCTTTCAAACTAAAGCGTTGGGTTCCCTTCAATGGCGAAACCTTGAGATATACAAAATCTCCGACATTGAAAGTCAGGTCTCTCCTTCTCTTGTCAGCATAACTCTTTTGTCTGGACTGGGTGGTATTGAGGTGTTCACGGACTTTGTGAACCTTCTCTTCGGCTTCTCGGAGAATGTCAGGTCCAAAGATCTGACTCTCTCCTACTTGCGACCAATTCAAAGGGGTGCGGCACTTTCTTCCGTATAGGAACTCAAATGGTGCCATTTGCAAACTAGCCTGATAACTGTTGTTATATGAGAATTCTGTGAAACGAAGACAGTCTTCCCATTTTGATCTGTACTCCAACACACAAGCTCTTAACATATCCTCTAGGATCTGGTTGACTCTCTCAGTCTGTCCATCCGTTTGCGGGTGATATGCGGTGCTGAAATTCAACTTGGTGCCTAATCCTTCCTGAACTTTCTGCCAAAATCTCAAGGTAAACTAGGTTCCTCGATCTGATACTATGGTCTTGGGGGTTCCATGCAAACTAACAATCCTAGCAATATACAGTTCTGCTAGTTTCGAACTCTGGTAGGTAGTCTTGACTGTTATGAAGTGAGCTACCTTGGACAGTCTATCAACTATGACCCAGATTGAGTCATTTCCCCTACTAGAAGTAGGCAAACCAGTGATAAAGTCCATTCTGACGGAATCCCATTTCCATTCTGGAATCTGCAATGGTTGCAACAGTCCTGCGGGTCTCTGATGCTCTGCTTCGACTCTTTGACAGATGTCACACTTGGCGATGTAGCTTCCGATTTCTCTCTTCATCTTGTGCCACCAAAATTGCTCTTTCAGGTCTTGATACATCTTCGTTCCTCTGGGGTGGATAGAATAAAGAGTATCATGAGCTTCCTGCATGATAACTTGCTTCCGCTCCGAATCTGCTGGCACACAGATACGACCTTTGTACCACAAAACTCCTTCTTCGTCTTCAGTGAATCCAGGTACCTTTTCTGTACAAATACGATGTTTCATTCCGTCGATACTTTCATTTCCCTTCTGGGCTTCCTTGATTTGGCTGATTAATGTGGGTTGAAGTTCAATACTAGCTAAGAATCCTTTACTAACCAGCTCCGTTCTGAACTGCTCCAACTCCTCATACAAACTTGGTTTCTTCTCCTTGATCATGGTGTTTAGCCTACACGGCAATCTGCTAAGAGCATCCGCTACCACATTGGCTTTGCTGGGGTGATAGTGAATGTCAAGGTCATAATCCTTGATTAACTCTATCCATCTCCTTTGCCTCATATTCAGCTCCTTTTGAGTGAAAATATACTTCAAGCTCTTATGATCTGAGTAAACCTCATAGCGATTACCCATTAGATAGTGACACCATGTCTTCAATGCCAACACTACGGCTGCTAATTCAAGATCATGGGTCGGATAGTTCTGCTCATGCTTCTTCAGTTGTCGAGACAGATAGGCGATGACTTTGCCTTCTTGCATTAATACACATCCGAGACCAATCTTGGATGCATCACAATACACATCAAACGGCTTCTTGATATCTGGCATGATCAAAATTGGGGCTGATATCAATCTCTTCTTCAGCTCTTGGAAACTTTCTTCACATTTGTTGGTCCATTCAAACTTCTTGTCCTTCTTCAACAATTGGGTCATGGGTCTGGTGATGCTCGAGAATCCTTCTACGAACTTGCGGTAATATCTCGCTAATCCGAGAAATGCACGAACTTGGGTTTGAGTGGTTGGGGCTTCCCATTCTTCGACATCTTTGACTTGGGGATCAACAGAGACTCCTCCGGTAGACACAATATGTCCTAGGAATCCTACTTCTTTCAGCAAAAACTCACACTTGCTGAACTTGGCGTATAACTGATGCTCTCTCACGGTTTCTAGGATTATTCTCAGATGTTGCTCATGCTCTTCTTCTGACTTGGAGTAGATAAGGATATCGTCAATAAACACAACTACAAACTTATCTAGGAAATTCATAAAGATCTTATTCATGAGATTCATGAAATAAGCAGGGGCATTGGTTAATCCAAAAGACATAACCGTATACTCGTATAAACCATAGCGAGTAGTAAAGGCGGTCTTCGGAATATCCGTTGCACAAATCTTAAGTTGGTGATAACCAGTCCTAAGATCAATCTTTGAGAATACCTGGGCTCCAGTCAACTGATCAAATAGATCCTCTATTTTTGGCAAGGGGTACTTGTTTTTGATGGTGATGTCATTCAGTTTTCTGTAATCTGTGCACAAACGGTTGCCTCCATCTTTCTTGTCACACTGGTGATCTCCATGGAGATGTTCTTGGTTGAATCAAGCCGGTTGCTAACATGGCATCCAACTGCTTCTTCAGTTCCACTAACTCTGAGGGGTTCATGCTATAGGGTCTCTGGGCTATGGGTCTGGTTCCAGGGATTAGTTCGATAATGAACTCAATATCCCTATCCGGGGGCATACTTGGCAATTCATCTGGGAATAAGTCGGGGTATTCACAGACTACTCGGACTTGGTCTATGGTGGGTAGGGCTAGACTCTTGTTGCACTTGAATTGACGGGGTAAGGTTTCAGAGATATGCTCTATTGTTACTCCAGAGCTACTGGTCATGGTGCTGGCTTTCTTAGCACGGTCTATCATTCCTTTATGCCTTGACATCCAGTCCGTACCTAGTACTACTTCCAATCCTTTGGTTCCAAGTACAATTAGGTTGGCATAAAAATTTATCCCATGTATTCTGATAGGCACAGCTTTGCAAATTTTTCTAGCTTTTGTAGTTGATCCGGGGATTTGAACTATCATGACATGCTTCAAGTTGGTTGGGTGGATCTTAATAGTGCATGCAAATTCTTTGGTGACAAATGAATGTGATTCTCCCGAATCAAACAATACTCTTGCTAAAACCGAGTTGACAGAAAACATACCCAGCACTACATCTGGCGCTTCTTGGGCTTCTTCAGCATTCATGTGGAAGAGACGACCGTTGCGGTTGTGAGGGTTTCCTGGGGCAAATCTTCTTCCTGGTTGAACACGACGCTGCTGTTGAGCTGGGGCATTCACATTGGCAGTGGCGGCAGTCTTCTTGGGACACTCATTGGAATAGTGACCCTTCACTCCACACTCGAAACAAGTTATCTGAGATTTGTCTTTTGCTACGACGGGCACAACATTGCTGCCAGTTCTGGGTGCAGTGGTGTTGTTGTTGTTGTTGCTCTTGGGAGGGGCACGGTTGAAATTGCTGGTGTTGCCAGAGTGATTGTTGTTTCCTCCGGACTTCACATTGCCTCCACTACGGTTGGGGTAGCTGGGGAGAGACATTGGGGGTCGATTGTTCCTTGGTGCATATCCGGGTGAGGGGTTGGGACGGTAGTTCTGGTGACTGCTGGATCCAGATTGCTGCATCATACGATGTTTGCGGTTGTAGTTTGCCTGGTTAATCTTCCCTTCCATCTGAATTGCGGAGTCGACTAGCTCTCCGAGATCCTAGAAACGGATGTTGACGAGGACAGTCTGCATCTCATCATGCAGTCTGTTCAAGAATCTCTCCTTCTTCTTGGCCTCTGTGTTGATCTCATCAGGTGCATATCTGGCAAGCGGCAGGAATCTATCACGGTACTCTACCATAGTCATTCTGCCTTGCTTCAACTCTCTAAATTCATCCCTCATTCTGGTGACTAAGCCCTGCGGCACGTGGGTGCGGCTGAACTTGATTTTGAAGGCTTCCCATGTCATCACTTGACCATGGTTCATGTTACGGATACTAGTCCACCAAGCTCTTGCATCTCCCGCCAGATAGTGGGTGGCGAAGAGAACTTTCTCGTTGTCATCAACTCCTGCTACTTCTAAGTTGTTTTCCATTATCTGCAGCCAGTCATCATCATCTAGTGGGTTTTCAGCTTGGTTAAAGATTGGGGGATTGGTGTTCTGAAAGTTTTTGAGTTTGGATCCATGGTGATCCTGGTTTCCATGCCCTTGGTTGTTGAGAGCCATCTGGGCGATCTGTTGCAATGTTTCTCGATTAGCTTGGCGTTCTGCCCTGCTTGCTTCTCTGTCTGTGATGAGATTCTGCAAGATCTATAGCATTGGGTCTTGCGACGAGCTGCTCCCTCCTTGGTTTCCACAAGTCATCTGAAGATTGAAGTAGATAAAGGGGTAAGAGGGTGAAAGGGCATGTATGCCCCCATGTGTGGTTTTGGTAATTAATGACAATCCCTATGGACTAATGTGCAAATTGAGTTTTACTTGTAGGTTTGTCCATTTGCATCGCTTGGACCATGTGTTGGTTTCAAGGATGAAGAAGAAGAAGCATTGTCCAAGGGCTTTATGCCTATTGGAATCAAGTAGAAGAAGAAGAAGATCAAGTATGTCTTGAAGAAGAAGAAGAAGAAGATGGAGTTCCTCATGGATATCTTCAAGACATCATCAAGAATTGAAGTGCAAGCTCAATATGCGTCATCTCTAGAAGATCTCATTCTTGAAGCTTGCCATCCTCGGCAATCATGGAATGATGAAGACAAGTTCGAAGAAGAGGATTCCCTATGGAGTATGGGGGAGCATTTCTCAAGACTTCATCAAGCAAGAGCAAGCAAGTGCAATCAAGAAAGGTGTTCCATCTTGAAGGTGACAAGATCGTCTACATCAAGCTCAAGTGGGATGCTCAAGGCAAAGGTATGATCGTGATAGGGTTTCTATTTTACCGGTCTCTTGTAGTGTTCTTGTAGTGTTGGGAGACCAGGTTTAGGATAGATAGCCGTACTATCAAGAGGAGCTCTCCAGTGGGTGATTCGTTCGTATCTTTCGAAGAGATCTCAAACCTTTGCATATATAGCATCATCTTTCTTGGTTGTTGCTTGGTTCTTGTCCATATGAGGATCTAGAGCTTGTTGTTATCTCCACAACAAGCTCTAGTTCCTCAAAAACGGATTTTCCTTACATATCTTATTGCGTTTTTGATCTTGCGGGTTTTTCCGGCTCCACACCTCGGGAGGTATCTCACATATATATTTATGGTATTTTCTCCCTTGTTGATACCCAATATTTCACCTTTTGTTGGATTCTACTCTTTATTATCTTTCCAACAAAATTGGTTTCATCCCATTTAGAGTTTCCAAGCTCAACTTCTTGTGTTTTGGGTTCTAGAGGTTTTACCGGTTCGTCGCTTCTGAGTGGTCATACCTTTATCCATTTTATTTTATCCTCTCTTGTTGGACTATGATGTTTCTTTGCATAATATTGTATAGATTTTTGTTCTCTTCAAAACGAGCCCAAGATCATTGAATCAGAGTCCGGAGTCAAAAGTTATTGAAGTTTTCATGCAATGATGTCCAACATTTTTTGCTTGAGCGGTAGTACCGGCCCAAGTCCCGGCCAAAGTTCCGGTAAATCTCGTTTTTCTTCTGTCCTATTTAAGGCCCCCCTCTTCCCAAAAGTTTCCCCAACTTTGGAGGTCATTTTTGCTAGCTCTTCCACTCTCTCTCCTCCATTGTTGACCTTCAAAAGCTTGCCCTCTTCCCTTCTCCCTCCCATGATTCTTGCATCTCTTTGAGGGATTTGAGAGAGGAGATCTAGATCTACAATCTCCACCAAACCAAATCCCTTCTTTGTGAAGGAATCCTTGGGATCTAGATCTTAGAGAGTTTTGTGTTCTCCTCTTGTGTTCTTCCTCTCTTATTCCCCCAATAGCTTTTGTAGCTTTGGTGGAATTTGAGAGTGAAGGACTTGCCTCTTGCATTTGGTGCATAGGTTTGAGTTGTCCTCGGAGATTTGGCGAGTTCAAGCTCTTGGGCTTGTTTCTCTTGGGTTCTTGGAACCCTAGACGGTTGTGTGGAGTTGTGGTGTATTCTTGGGGCTCCAATTGAGTTGTGGAGGTTCCCCAAGCTTGTTGGCCTTTTGTGGCATAGTGGAGCCTTTGTGGCATTTCTTGGGAGCCCTCCAATTGAGTTGTGGAGATTGCCCCAAGCCTTGTACGGGTTCGGTGACCGCCCTCAAGTGTCCCATAGTGGAACATGAGTAGGCCTTTGTGGTGAGCTCACGGGAGAATAGGGTGAGCCTTTTGTGGCGTCGGTAGGTTGCGTGCCTTCGCATCTTGGGGTGAGGCCTTGTGTGGCGTTGGGTGAGCATCGAGCCACCACACCTCAAAGTGAGCCACTTGTGGTGTTCGAAGTGCATTGCGCCCCCGCACCTCTCCAACAGAGATGTAGCTTCTTTGGAAGTGAACTTCAGGAAACAAATCATCGTCTCCGCATCCATCGGTTATCTCTCAACCGAGCCCTTTACTTATGCAATTTACATTGTGATAGCCTTCGTGCTTGAAGTACTATATCTTGCTATCACCTTGTTGCTTGTCTTGCTTAGCATAGGTTGTTGGTGCACTTAGTGAAACTAGTGGATATAAGTTTTGGCTTGATAAATTAAACGTTAAGTTTTATTCCGCATTTATTAGAGCCTAGACCGTAATAATTTTAAAATTTCTATTCACCCCCCCCTCTAGGCGACGTCCATTTCCCTTTCAATTGGTACCAGAGCAAGGTCTCTCGCTTCTTTGGCTTCACCGCCTCGAGAGTAAGGATGTCTCCTAGGGGTTTAGTGCACTCTCACACATTTACATTTGATGGCACAAATTATGATGTTTGGCGTATTCTCATGCTTAGTCATTTCCGGGTCATTGACCCAAATATTGAGCGAATTCTAGATATGGGCTTGTCTCCTCCTAAGGATCCCCAAAATCTATCTTTGGAGGAGGATACAAACTCTTATCTCGAAGCTCAAGCATCTAATGTGCTTGTTAATGTTGTGAGCTTTGTAGTTCTTTCCTTAATCATGCCTTTTCGGAATGCTCATGATATTTGGACCAAGCTTCAAGCAAAATATGATGTGTCCAAGCTTAATGAGGATGATTGTGTTCCCTCCACCTCCGGCCGTGATGAGTTCTCATCTTCTTCCACTACACCAACATGTGAGTTGACACAAGGTAATGATATGGTGAGTGGTGATAGAACTTGCAATGTGGATAGTGAGATTGCCATTCATGATCCTCCATATCAATATCATTGCAATGTTGTATCTATGGGCATGAACACTTGTAGGACTATATGTGATTTACATCCTAGTGTTGATTGCCCTTGCATATCATGTAGAAACGGATTGAATATTTCTCATGATGATATGCTTCCTTTGCCTTGTTGCCATGATAAATGTACTTCTATTTCCTCTAGTACTTGTGTTGCTAACCATGTAGAGGAAATCGAAGAATGTGTGGGCCAAGGCAAGGTTGTGATTGGAGCTTCAAGGGTTCCCCCATCATCACCTTCTACCAACATTCACTTATGCCTCATGGCTAAGGAATCAAAGGTAACTTCTCCTTTGGATCCCATTGCACCTAATGATGATGTGAATGTTGACTTAGAAGTAGAAGATGATGTTGCTTCTTTAAAAGAGAAGGGGAGCTAGTCCTTCGTGCTCTACACAATGATAAAAATGCTTGCTCTACTTTCATTGAAATCTTGAACTTTGCCATTGAAAGTAAGCAACTAATTTATGAGCATGAGGACACAATTGACAAAATGAGTAGTCTTGAGCGTGAGTATGCTAATGACATTGCAAACTTAAATGAAGCTCTTGAAGAGGAACAAACCACCAAGGAATCTCTTGAGAAGACCTTTGCCCTAGAGCTATCTAGGGTGAAGAAATCTCATGATAGAGATCTTGAGGTGGCAAGTGACCTCCCAATTAAAAATGATGAGCTTAAAGTTGTCTATACTAAACTCCTTGAGGATTTTGAGCACCTCAACAATGGATCTAGAGTCATAAAGGGGGAGCTCATCAAACTCACCGAGTCACATGAGCAACTTAAAGCTTCATAGTCTAAAGAGCTTTCTAAGTTGCCCTCACCTCTTACTACTATTGATGATGCTTGTGCTACTAACTCTATCTCTTGTGAAGCATCTATTGTGAAGGAGAATGTTGAGCTACATGCTCAACTTGCTTTGCTAACTAGCAACTATGGGAATTGGAAGAGAGTCGTGCTAAGCTCTCAAGCTCGCATGAGGACCTTCTAGTTTCCCATGGTAGTCTAAAGTTGGCTCATGGGGATATTTTGTCGAAGGTAACATCAAGTATGCCTCATGTGGACATTAGCACTACATCTACTCCTAGTATCATATTGCCGCGTGCTAGTCCTTGTAATTCATCCACTCATGCTATTGCTATATCTTGTGATGAATTGCATCCCTTGCCTTGTTGCTCTAACAACGTAGCATCTACTTCCTCTAGTATTGTTGTTGATACTAACCACGTAGAGGAAAACAAGAAGCTCAAGGCTCAAGTCAATTCTTTGAAGAATGACTTGAAGAAGTGTCATGAAGGGAAGACCACACTCAAGAACATCTTGGGTGTGCGAAGATCCGAAAATGACAAGAGTGGGATTGGATATAACTCCAACATCAAGAACAAGCCCACCAACATGTTGAAGCACAAGGGCAACAAGAAGAATGGCCAAGGTCAAGTGAAGAATCCGGCCAACATTGTGTGCTTCAAGTGCAAGGAAGAAGGCCATCATGTGAGATGTTGCCCATTTAAGAAGAAGCAACAAGGGAAGCGGCCTCAAGCTCCACCTCAAGCTAGAAGCAGGCCTCCTCCCAAGACTCAAGCTCTTCCTCACGGGGTGGCATCTTCCAAGAAGAAAGATGGCAAGAGAAGAACTTGCTACATATGTCGCGAGAAGGGGCACCTCTCTTCCTCATGCACCATGGGTAACTCCTCATCCAATCCTATCTTGATATATGATGCATATTCTCTTGGTAAGGATGAGGTGGGCAATGTGTTTGCCAAATATGTTGGTGCCCAAAGTGGTGTCAAGAAAAGAACCATTTGGGTGGCCAAGCCTATTATGACTAACTTGTTAGGACCCAACTTCGTTGGGGACCAACAAGATAAAACTTGATCAATAGGTGTTGGTTGGAGGACATTGGAGTCTTGGCTACATTATGAAGAATTGAGGGATCTTCATCATTTATTTTGTCAAGTCAAGCCAATTGGATTATCTTGCCTCTATCTCATATCCAATGTTCCTCCTTGCGGTAACATGTGCTCAACTCCTTTACATTGAAATTTACTTGCTCCCTTGTGCATGTGTTGGTTTTGTACCATTATATGTGTTTGTACATGTTGTGCTTCTCTCATACCTATATTGTGTTGTCTAGTATATTTGTGTATGTTGGTTGGCACATCATGTATTTGTGTTCTTGTGTTTGAGCCTTTGTTGAATTTATTTGGTATATTTCTTGGCTCTTGGGAGTGATTAATGGACTATCCCATTTTGGGGGAGTGTTATGCTTGGGCATTCCACAATCCTAAAATGTGTGTACATGAGGAATACCACTTAGTGTTGACATTACATGTTTGTCTTGTCTCTATGTGGTATGTCATTCTCATGAAGAATTAGTATTCCATAATGTCCATTAATCATCTCCTTTTGATCTTTTTGCCTCCTGTCGAGATCTCTTGGTTTATCACATTATGGGGGAGTCATATGCTTGGTGCATATTACAAACCTATAAAATGTGAACATTTGAGGTAGTGCCACTTAGAATTGATATTGAGAATTATCTAGCTCCTATGTGGCATTTTTAGCTCAACCAAGTTCTAATTTGATTTGTTTCTTTTATTGCTCATGTTTTGGATCTTGTTTGTGAGAGTTTTTCTTGATATGTGTTTCCTCATATTTGTACCCCCATATCCTCCATGGAAACCATGTGCTTCAAGTTACACTAATCTTTAATGATTGTGTCACTATTTGGAGCTATCAAGAATCTCTCTCGAAGCATCAAGCATAATTGTTATATCTTGTTACATGCTTCTTTGTGTGAATATGATCATGATTTCCTTGCAAACTACCTCAGGAAAACTTTCCCCATAATTCTTGTCCTTGAACAAGTGACACTCCATATATGGTAGGATTTATTGATCTTGTTCACTTTGGCCTTTGCTTTTCTTTGTCCTATCTTTGGCCAAGAAAATGTTTTCTCTTTCTCCCATGTATTCCTTGACTCTTGTGGATCCTTTTAGTTTATTGGTATTGTCTTGTGTTTTAATTAATGTAGGTAGTGGTGATGATCTCTTTTGTGTGCATTTTGTATTCAAAAGCAAAATTCTATATAATGCACCATTCATGGGGGATCTCTCCTATACTATCTAGAACACTCCTTTTATGCTTCTTAATTTGATCCATATAGTGTTCTTGTGCTTGGATGCTTGATCTTTTCTTTTGGTACTTTGTGCCATCGTGAAAAGTGTAGAGAGTGTGGGTTTGTGTGTTGGAACCTTGCTCTATTTGGGAGTTGTCTTTGTCTCATTCTTTGTTGCTTGTTTTGATATTTTATAATGAGATAAATCCTTGAGCATTGTGTGTTTTGTGGATCTATTGCTCTTTGGATTTTGCCGTGTTCCCTTGTTGAATTGGTGTCCTTTCATGTGTTGATTTGGCTCTTTGATACAATTTGGACACCTTTTGTCATGTCACACTCTTGTGTGCTACTTCCTGGTTTACTTGGTGTTTTAGTTCAAATTGTATCTCCTTTTTGGTTCTTGAAAGTCTAGTGCATGCATATTTATTTCTTGTATATAGTATGGCATGCTTTCTTTCTATGATCCAATGTATAGGCGAAACTCCACCAAATCCTATTGGCTAAGATGTGCATGAAATTCAATTTCATATTAATATGCACATATTTATGTGGAGCTTCTCCTATATATTGTAGTTGCACTAACTACTTTGGACCCAATTTGTTTGGGAACCTAGTGTACTTAATTGTGTTTTAGGTATATTGGAGATATATTGGGTGCTTGTATCTTGAACAAGGGAGAAGTGATGTTTTCATGTCAATTGGACGCAAGCTAGGATGATCAACAAATTCTTAGCCTCTACATCCTACCAATTATATCTCGGTAGCAAGTATCTCTCTCATGCATACATATCTTGCTTCCAACCTTTTGTAGGTTGCTTGTTGGCATGAATTGTTGTTTTTGCATATTTTGTTTCTTTTGTTGGTTTTTAGGAGATCTCTCTATTGCGAATGTGAGTATGTTGAGAGGAGTGCATATAATGGGTACTATACAAAATCATGCTCATGATTCACTTATCCCAAATATGTCATTTTAGCAATTATATTGCCTATCCTTTCCTCAATTCTCTCTCATGCAATAGTGAGTATTTTGCAAAGTTGATTTCGATTTGTGATAGTTGTTGCCTTTCTCCATATATTCCAACTATTCCCTTTCTCCCTTGGTAATAGTTGTAATGTATGTAGTGTGTAGGTGTTTGAATCTCATTGATGTACAATAAGATATATTTGAGCCCTTGGCCATGCTTTCAAGCAAAAAATCCTATGTGTACATTATATGACTTCATTTTGTTGTTCATGTTCTTTCTTGTGTATCTATTTTGTGTGTGCATGTTTCTTTGTGGGCATATGTCTTTGTGATATTTTCACCTAGAAACTTATACACACAAGAGAATATAAATCTTTGGTTGTTTGTGTTTTCCTTGGAGACCACCCTTTATTTCTTGTTGATTCTTCGGTGGCTTCCAAATTATTTTTCCTATGAGTGCTTGTCCCTTTTGTTTGCATCTCCGGGCACTCATGATTTGATTTCTCTTGACGTGTATTGTTAAATGAGTTTGTAGGAGTGAGGATTCCATGATTGTGCACCTTGTTTCCAAATACAATTATTATAATTGGTGCATAATCCTTGGGGAGCTTCTTCAATTCATTTAAGAATGCTCATTTGCCTTCGTTCTCATATTTTGTGTTTTAGATGTTTATGGGGGAGTGAGGATTCCATATTTGTCCATTATGTATTCAAATCAATGGTTATAATTTGTGCACAAAAATTGGGGTGCTTCCCTATTACATCTAAACACTCATTTGTCCGTATCATTATGTCTTGTGTTTTTCTTTTGGTATCAATTGATGCTGTCAATTGGTATTTTTGGATCTTTTGTTTGCTTGCTTCATTTGTTGAATCTTCTTTCGTTTTTTTTGCAATCTTTGGGTCCTCAATATAGTTTTACTTCCTTCCAAGGATCCATCATTGGATATGTGCATATGCACATCTTTGGAGGAATTCTCACTATATTGGTCGTCTAGAACTTTTCACCCATTTTGGCAATCGATGCCAATGGGGGAGAAGTTTTAGAGGGTTCAAGGGAAGTTGGTTTATGCTTTGAGTTGGTTCTTAAGCATTAGCCTTGCATGCTCTTGCATCTTTGTTGTTGCTTTGCATGTTTAATATATAGAGGAAACTCAACCACCCGTAATGGTTGGCAATCTATGCAATGAAATTCAAGTTCATCACACATGCATAGATTGTGGGGGAGTTTGATCTATATATTGTGGTTGTACCAACATCACATACTTGTGTAGTATTTGATGTTGGGGCATCCATTTTGGTCATTAAATTCCTTATTTAAACTCTCTCTAGGGGATTGTCATCAATTACCAAAATGGGGGAGATTGAAAGGGCATGTATGCTCCCATGTGTGGTTTTGGTAATTAATGGCAATCCCTATGGACTAATGTGCAAATTGAGTTTTACTTGTAGGTATGTCCATTTGCATCGCTTGGACCATGTGTTGGTTTCAAGGATGAAGAAGAAGAAGCATTGTCCAAGGGCTTTGTGCCTATTGGAATCAAGTAGTAGAAGAAGAAGAAGAAGATCAAGTATGTCTTGAAGAAGAAGAAGAAGAAGATGGAGTTCCTCATGGATATCTTCAAGACATCATCAAGAATTGAAGTGCAAGCTCAATATGCGTCATCTCTAGAAGATCTCATTCTTGAAGCTTGCCATCCTCGGCAATCATGGAATGATGAAGACAAGTTCGAAGAAGAGGATTCCCCATGGAGTATGGGGGAGCATTTCTCAAGACTTCATCAAGCAAGAGCAAGCAAGTGCAATCAAGAAAGGTGTTCCATCTTGAAGGTGACAAGATCGTCTACATCAAGCTCAAGTGGGATGCTCAAGGCAAAGGTATGATCGTGATAGGGTTTCTATTTTATCGGTCTCTTGTAGTGTTCTTGTATTGTTGGGAGACCGGGTTTAGGATAGATAGCCGTACTATCAAGAGGGGCTCTCGAGTGGGTGATTCGTTCGTATCTTTCGAAGAGATCTCAAACCTTTGCATATATAGCATCATCTTTCTTGGTTGTTGTTTGGTTCTTGTCCATATGAGGATCTAGAACTTGTGGTTATCTCCATAACAAGCTCTAGTTCGTCAAAAACGGATTTTCCTTATATATCTTATTGCGTTTTTGATCTTGCGGGTTTTTCTGGCTCCACACCTTGGGAGGTATCTCACATATATATTCATGGTATTTTCTCCCTTGGTAATACCCAACATTTCACCTTTTGTTGGATTCTACTCTTTATTATCTTTCCAACAAAATTGGTTTCATCCCATTTAGAGTTTCCAAGCTCAACTTCTTGCATTTTGGGTTCTGAAGGTTTTACCGGTTCATCGCTTCTGAGTGGTCATACCTTTCTCCATTTTATTTTATCCTCTCTTGTTGGACTATGATGTTTCTTTGCATAATATTGTAGAGATTTTTGTTCTCTTCAAAACGAGCCCAAGATCATCGAAATCGGAGTCCGGAGTCAAAAGTTATTGAAGTTTTCATGCAATGATGTCCAACATTTTTTGCTTGAGCGGTAGTACCGGCCCAAGTTCCAACCAAAGTTCCGGTAAATCTCGTTTTTCTTCTGTATCTTGTGTTTCTATTTAGATCTAGTACCGGTGGGGCACCAGTAGTTCCGGTGGGGCGCGAATCTGGCCCAAACAGGCAGATTTCTCTTGCCCTATTTAAGGCCCCCCTCTTCCCAAAAGTTTCCCCAACTTTGGAGGTCATTTTTGCTAGCTCTTCCACTCTCTCTCCTCCATTGTTGACCTTTAAAAGCTTGCCCTCTTCCCTTCTCCCTCCCATGATTCTTGCATCTCTTTGAGGGATTTGAGAGAGGAGATCTAGATCTACAATCTCCACCAAACCAAATCCCTTCTTTGTGAAGGAATCCTTGGAATCTAGATCTTGGAGAGTTTTGTGTTCTCCTCTTATGTTCTTCCTCCCTTATTCCCCCAATAGCTTTTGTAGCTTTGGTGGAATTTGAGAGTGAAGGACTTGCATCTTGCATTTGGTGCATAGGTTTGAGTTCTCCTTGGAGATTCGGCGAGTTCAAGCTCTTGGGCTTGTTTCTCTTGGGTTCTTAGAACCCTAGACAGTTGTGTGGAGTTGTGGTGTATTCTTGGGGCTCCAATTGAGTTGTGGAGGTTCCCCAAGCTTGTTGGCCTGTGGCATAGTGGAGCCTTTGTGGCATTTCTTGGGAGCCCTCCAATTGAGTTGTGGAGATTGCCCCAAGCCTTGTACGGGTTCGGTGACCGCCCTCAAGTGTCCCATAGTAGAACGTGAGTAGGCCTTTGTGGTGAGCTCACGGGAGAATAGGGTGAGCCTTTTGTGGCGTCGGTAGGTTGTGTGCCTTCGCATCTTGGGGTGAGGCCTTGTGTGGCGTTGGGTGAGCATCGAGCCACCACACCTCAAAGTGAGCCACTTGTGGTGTTCGAAGTGCATTGCGCCCCCGCACCTCTCCAACAGAGACGTAGCTTCTTTGGAAGTGAACTTCGGAAAACAAATCATCGTCTCCGCGTCCATCGGTTATCTCTCAACCGAGCCCTTTACTTATGCAATTTACATTGTGATAGCCTTCGTGCTTGAAGTACTATATCTTGTTATCACCTTGTTGCTTGTCTTGCTTAGCATAGGTTGTTGGTGCACTTAGTGAAACTAGTGGATATAGGTTTTGGCTTGATAAATTAAACGTTAAGTTTTATTCCGCATTTATTAGAGCCTAGACCGTAATAATTTTAAAACGCCTATTCACCCTCCCCCCTCTAGGCTGTTAGGGTAAAAGATCTCTTGTATTACCAGAGGGCCAAAGGCCAGAATATATAGTACATGTACAGGTGCAAATATACAGAAAGCCCCCTAACATATGGGGAAAACTACAATACACAACTATACTCTAACACCCCCCCCCCTCAAACTCATGGTAGATCCACAACACTGAGTTTGGAGAGTAAGAAATCATGTTGAGCGCGGGTTTGTGCCTTTGTAAAGAAATCTGCCAACTGCAAGTCTAAAGGCACATAATGGAGCGCAACAACCTAATCCTGCACCTGAGCACGTGTATAAAAAGCATCAACACCAATATGCTTGGTCAGCTCATGCTTGACCGGATCACGTGCAATACTGATAGCACCTGTACTGTCTGAAAAAAGTGGAGTGGGTGTCGTAACAGAGACCCCAAAATCACCAAGTAACCACCGTAACCAGGTCACCTCAGCAGTCACCGAAGCCATAGCCCGCAACTCAGCCTCAACACTCGAACGGGAAACCGCTACCTGTTTCTTCGTCTTCCAAGCAACAAGAGAACCACCAAGAAACACACAGTAAGCAGAAAGTGAATGACGATCCGTAGGATCATTCACCCACGTAGCATCTGAGTAGCACTGGAGCTAGAGAGCTAGAACGAGGGAAGAAAAGACGACGAGTAATCATGCCACGAAGATAACGAAGGACATGGAGGAGATGACCGTAGTGAACAGTGGTAGGAGCTGAGACAAACTGACTCAGAATATGAACAGGATAAGAGATATCAGGACGGGTGATAGCAAGATAAACAAGACTCCCAACAAGATGGTGATAATGAGTGGTATCGGGAAGAGGATCACCATCCGTCGGACGAAGCTTAACATGAAGCTCCATAGGAGTCTCAACGGTGCGCTCATCCGCAAGAGCAGCCCGAGCAAGAAGATCCTGAATATACTTTTCCTGAGAGATAGAAAACCCATCAGAAGTGGAGGAAACCTCAATCCCAAGAAAGTAGCGAAGAGGACCAAGATCAGTCATAAGAAACTGATCACGAAGACGAGCCTTGACAAAGGCAATATACTCAGGATCATCACCAGTAGTGATCATATCATCAACATAGAGAAGGAGAAGAGTGCGTCCACGAGGTGAAGTGTGAACAAAAAGCGCTGGATCATGAGAACTAGGAGAGAAACCAGCAGCAGTCACCACAGAGGCAAAGCGCTCAAACCAGGCACGAGGGGCCTGTTTCAGGCCATAAAGGGAACGTCGAAGACGACAAACCATCCCATCGGGAACAGAATACCCAGGAGGAGGCTGCATGTAAACCTCCTCACTCAACTTGCCATTAAGAAAAGCATTTTGAACATCAAGCTGGGACACAGACCAGCGTCGAACAGAAGCAACAGCAAGAAGAGTACGCACAGTGGTCATATGAGCCACAGGTGCAAAGGTCTCATCATAGTCACGACCATGTTCCTGCTGAAAACCACGAGCCACAAGACGCGCTTTATAGCACTCAAGAGATCCATCAGAGCGGGTTTTAATTTTATAGACCCACTTACACATGATAGGACGAACACCGGAAGGAGGAGAGACAAGATCCTAGGTGCCAGTGCGCTCAAGCGCAGCGATCTCCTCAGCCATGGCAAGCTGCCATTCAGGATGACACGCGGCATCCCGATAAGAAGTCGGCTCGGAGACTACAGAGAGACCATACTGACTAGGGGAGTAACGGTCTGGAGCACGACGCTGACGAACAGGCCGTGAGGAAGAAAGCTCATCCGCAGAAGATGACTCATCAGAAGAGGAGGAAGAAGGAGTCGCGTAGGAAGGATCTGAAGCCGGAGACCGAGGAGAACTAGGGGAACTAGACGGGGGAGAGGAGGTCGCTGAAGAAGAAGGAGGCGCAGCAGAAGGAGGTGGAGGAGGTGGAAGAGAAGGGACAGCGGAAGGTGTATCAGGAAAAAGAAGAAAGGAGAGATCATCCATTGGGTAAGTACCTGAGGTGGGGCGAGGATAGAAAGGACGCGTCTCATCGAACGTGACATCACGAGAGATGCGCATACGACGACCAACAGGGTCCCAACAGCGATAGCCCTTATGCTCATCACTATAGCCAAGAAAAACACACTCAACAGACTGAGCGGTTAGTTTGGTGCGTTCACGAGGAGGGAGAAGGACATAGCAAACACAACCAAATAAACGAAGAGTCGAGTAGTCTGGACAGGAGCCAGAGAGACGCTCGAGAGGAATGCCACCCTGAAGAGCAGCTGAAGGCTGGATATTAATGAGGTAAGTCGACGTAGCAACAGCCTCAGCCCAGAAATGCGGCGGAAGAGAGGAAGCAATCATCATAGTGCGGGTAGTCTAAAGAATATGACGATGCTTACGCTCGGCGACACCATTTTGAGCATGGGCGCCGGGACACGAGAACTGAGCAAGGGTGCCCTGCTCAGCAAGGATGCCACGCAGGTGCTGGGAGATATACTCTCCTGCAGAATCAGCACGAAAAACACGAATAGGCGTGGAATACTGAGTACGAACCATGGCCGCAAAACGCTGATAAATAGCAAGCACCTCGCTGCGAGAGCGCATAAAAAATAACCAGGTGTACCGTGAAAAATCATCAATAAACAAAATATAGTATCGGTGGCCCCTTTCGAAGCAAAGGGAGCAGGACCCCACACATCTGAATGGACTAAATCAAAAGGTCGTTGAGATACAGACACACTAGTAGGATAGGGAAGCTGAATCTGTTTACCTAACCTACAACCCTGACACGAATGTAACGATGACACATCTCCTGAGACACACCCCAGAAGATCACGACGAACTAAGGATGATAAATGGGAGCCACAAAGATGACCCAGCCGATGATGCCACTGCTGAAACGAGCCAGTGACAGAAGCAGCAACCGCAGGAGAAGTGGCAGAAGAAGTGTCAGCGGAAGGAACGTGAAGCCAGTCTAACTCCTAGAGCCCCGAAGACTCAATGCTGCGAGGGCCAGCTCCAACCAGAGCCTGTGTATGATGGTCCTAAACAGCACAAGAATCAGCATCAAGAATGACACGACAACCAGAATCAGTAAGCTGACTAGCAGAGAAAAGGTTCATCTTAAGGCTAGGAACATGAGAAACATTAGGAACAGAGAAGGAGGAAGTAGAGAGGGTGCCTCGACTAGAAACAGGAAGAGAGGTACCATCAGCCGTAATAACACGGACATGAGAAATAAGGGAGCGAAGAGCAGAAAGAATAGAAGACGCAGAAGTCATATGAAAAGAAGCTCCAGAATCCAGATACCACGGGGATGACGTACCTGACTGTGTAGAAGATGATGGTCGCGTGGTGCCAGAAGAACTAGGCACAGAACTAGCAGTACCCGACGAGGAGGAGCCTGTAGCAGCAAGCAGACTACGAAGACCACGAATGATATCCTGATCAGACAGAGCACCAGCAGGAGGTCCAGAAGCACCAGGAGGAGGTCCAGAGGCAACAGCAGAAGATCCTGAAGAACCAGACTGGTGACGAGCAAGATACTGCTGACATAAGCGTGGATCCCTCGTCCAGCAACCAGAGATATCGTGGCCAGGCTTGCCACGGTGAGCACAGGGAGGACGAGAACCACGAGGCTGCTGAGAGTGACTCTGACCCTGGGCCGGTGGAGTAGAGAGTAACGGCGACGCGAGAGACCGCGACGAAGCCGGTGACACGGGGGGGCCACGAGCAGCAAGAACAGAAGGAACCTCAAGAAGGCCAGCACCACGAAGACGAGTCTCCTCAGCACGAAGCTCAGCCAGTACCTCAGAGAGCGGAACACGACCACGGGCAAGCAGCTGGGCACGGCGTGGCTCAAACTCCTTGTGGAGCCGTGACAAGAACTCAAATACGCGCTGAAACTCCAGATCCGCGCGCACAGTCAGACAACAGGGACAGGTGTTACACACCGCTGTACGAAGAGAGTCAAGCTGACGCCAAATAGCAGCACTCTGAGTATAGAAATCATCAATAGTAGCACCCTGCTTAAGCTCATGCTCCTGACGAACCACAGACAGATAAAGAGCATCTCCAGATGGCTGATAGCGCTGACGAAGAAAATCCCACTGAGCAGCAGCAGTGGGAAGGCTCATGAACTCAGCAGCATACTGAGGCAGAACACTGGAAGTGAGAACAGCAGCAGCACGAGCATCCTCATCAATCCACTGAGTGTATTCAGCCAGATCCAGCCGGTAGGTCGTAGTAGCAATAGAATGTGCCTGGACACGGCGCTTATAATCAGCCCGAGCAGAATCATCAGCACTCTAGGCTGCATCCTTGACCGCCTGAGTAGCATCGGGGGCAAGGACAACGGGCGTCGGTACAAGAGGCACAGGAGGCACAACGGGGCGCGGTGGACAGGAGACCTCATCGGAAAGCACACCCCAAACGCGAAGACCGCGCATATGGACACGCATGAAGGCAGCGAAATCAGGATAATTCGCGCCATCAAAAATCACCGGGCAGCGAGGAATCGCAACATAGCCCGACGAGGAAGACATTTTTTTTCTCAAACCGACCTAGATCGGATCTGGCGGCGGCAGGGTCGGCGGCTAGAGGGAGGCGGCCGAGGGGCCGGCGGCGGGCGGGGCAATGACCGGGAGAGGACCGGTGGCCAAGGGCCGTGCGGCGGCCGGCTGCGGGGCGGCGAACGAGGGTGGTGCGGCGGCGGCGGCCGGCGGCGGGCGCGGAGGTCGGTGCGGCAGCCAGGGGCGGTGCGGCGGCGGTCGGGGGCAGCCGGGGGCGGTGCGGCGGCGGCCGTGGGCGGTGCGGTGGCGGCGGCGGACCGGCGGCCGGCGACGGCGGCGGCGGCAGGGTCGGCGGCGGCCGGGCACGGCGGCGAGGTGCCGGGGCGGGCGGCAGCGACGGCGGCGAAAAAAAGCCTTACGGCTCTGATACCATGTTAGGGTAATAGATCTCTTGTATTACCAGAGGGCCAAAGGCCAGAATATATAGTACATGTACAGGTGCAAATATACAGAAAGCCCCCTAACATATGGGGAAAACTACAATACACAACTATACTCTAACATAGGCGACGTCCATTTCCCTTTCAGAGGGGAAGTTCTATGGTTCATGGTTTTGGTTTCAAGCTAAAACTTTGAGTTCGACTCAGGTTTTGCAACTATCTTCATTTCATTCATGCAAACAAGCACACGATACAAACACACACCACAACAACAAAGGAAAATAGATGGTTTGAAGAACCATTCTGCAAGCTACGATACAGTGGGACTGATACATCTCATGCTACGACAGTGCTCTAGTGCATCTACTCATCGTCGATGAAGTCGGAGTCCTCATCGTCAGTGTAGAAGTCCATGGCATCCTCCTCCAGAAAGTCATCATCATTGCTGAGGTAACAATCCATATCTCCCTGGATGTCTTCACCCTCCTCTTCTTCCTCCTTTGCTGCAAGCTGAGCTTCCTACTCCTTGACGGTCTTCTCAAGGTCGGCCACCTTCTTGCGAAAACGGGCGATGGTGCGATCCTTCTTCTCGCGCTGGAGGCGAAGAGACTGATGGTCCTTGACAAGCAGTGAGAAAGTCTGGGCCTTATGGGCGGCAATGGCACGGTTGTGGTTGGCAAACTCCCTAGCATTGTCCAATTCCTTCTGGCAATCGTACAGCAGGAAGTAAAGGTTCTCCACTTGACGCTTCAGCTTCGGGTGACTTGGCATCTCCATCGGCATTCACATGAAGTCACGCCTTGCATAGTGAGCAAAACGGGTTCCTTGGATTTGGTTGACACTGAGGGCACATAGACGTGCGAGAGCTTCATGCATTGCCCTGGATAATTCATCTAGCCAGTTGTTCTCTCGGACGGAGAACTAGATTCTCCCGGACGTTGGTGCTTCTATGCTTCCTCAAAGATCAGCGGTGACTAGCCACTGTAAGTCTCCTCCTGGGGGTCCTGGAAGTTGAGCTCCAAGAAACTCCGGATGCGGGCGTCCCAATAACTCAGACAGTGAATCTAGATCCCTCTCGAAGATCAGCTGACCTCCGTTTCCCAACTGGTAGAACTTGCTGAACTGAGTCTCCATCTACAAGAATTAAGGATGAGGAAGTTAGTGAAGTGATCAAGTGTGTCAAATTTTAAGTAGTAATGTAAGAATTTTGAGGAACATGAATTTTTGAGAAAGAATGAATTCCCAGGATAAGAGAGGAAATATTTTTTAATAAATACTCACTTTGGTTTTGAAATTAAGTTTTTGGTTCGGACGTCCATTCTAACTAGGGTCTCCTATGGTCAGGATGGCTTTGATACCAACTTGTCAACACCCAGATTTTTAATCCCAGATGCCTATTATGTCATACATCGCAATCCCAGAATTACCATTTTTGCAAGACATAACAGATTGGATATCACAGTACATCATCCATTAAAAACCATACATAAGGTCTTACACAAATAAGCATCTCATGATCCAGTCTTAATACAACAAGCAGCGTAATAAATAGTAAGCGTAGCGGTGGGGTCCATCTTTAGGGGCACAGGCAATGCTGACGAAGGCAGATAGTCCTAGTTATCATAGCCGTCTTGCTGGCCATCATCTTGGTAGTCTCCTTCATAGTCTGGCCATGAGAATAGCCAGGGACAAAAGCCATGAGTACTCTTTAAGTACTCGCAAACTACCACTAACAAGTAGTATAGTTCTAATGTAAAGTGCTAACTCTAAGTTTAACTATAAGGTTAAGTTTGAAACCTTAGCTGAGTTCAGAAACAAAGAAAGATAAAATAAAGGTCTAGAATCACTTAAGTTGGGAAGCTATTGTCATAGTCATAACCCTGTTGTGGTCAAGTCAAGATTCATCATTCCTTTCATAAGTTATTTTGAAAACATCTGACAACGAAACAGTATGGCCACTCCAACTGCCCATAACCGCGGATGCGGCTATTCGAATAGTTGACACTCTGCAGAGGTGGTACACTTTCAGCACAAGATTCGATACATATGTCAGGGATAACCCTGAATCATCATACTTAGTATGCAGATAATCAAACATAACCTTTCCTTTACACACCCTGGTATAAGCACCTCTCCTATGAGCATGGCCTCCCAACCATGACCATCTATCATCTTGGGCACTACATAGGTGGACAACATTGAGAGGTAGCCTCATCTCAAACCTCTCCCGCGAGGGAACTAATACTAATGCATATAAACTTCCGGCTAAGCCTTACCCAATTTAGGTATTGTGGTTGTACGGTAAATTTGGAATGGTATCACATCCGAATCCAACCATCAGTTTTGTAAAAGGGTCAAGGCTCATGCCTCAAAATTTTCATCATCATAAACCATTTGTGTTTCTCAACACATGTCAACACATTTCAATAGAATGACTCCTCATTCCAAGGTTTTCATAATTCATTTTCACCAAGTGTTCCCATCTAAAGTGACTCAAGTTTTTATCTACTCTAAACTACTAGGTTAAGAGTGTTCACTAAGGTGGAAAGATGGGATCAATCTCATGCCATAGAATGACATCTAAAGTTATCTAAATAGGTCAAGTTTTATACTTTTTATGCTACCTTCAAAACAAGTAAGGGACTTTGGTAAAGTTAAGGAAGTAAAGCTTGAAAATAATACTTGGGGTAAATAATAGTCAAAGTGATATAACCAAAGCATGCCTAAAGCATCTTTGCTCAAATCATCTAGTTTAAGTCTAGCTTGTTAAGCATTCTACTTGCAAGGGTTGGCTTGCATTGTTAATGATGGCTTGCCTTGTGCAGTGCAGTGGTTGAAGTTTTCTTCCTCCTCTTGATAGAACTCCTCCTCCTCGAAAGCTTGGTCGGTACTATCGTCTATAAATACATACGGAGTACACAATCACCAAACAATACTTAACTAGTCTAATTATCACTCTAAGTCACACATTTGATGATCTATTATCATCACAAACATCACAAGTTTTATTAACTAGTTTCATTCTTTTTATTTAAGAAAAGTAATTTCTACTCATTGAAAAATAACTAAGATTTAATATTCACCACTTAAAATATGGGATAATGTGGACACATGTCATCACCACATATTCTAACATGTGGGAATGTGATTTAAGGGTTGGATCACAATTACTTTGGTTTAAGTTCATTATTTAATGATTTAAAGTGACTAGAAATGCCTATATAGCATTATTTTGGTACTAGTCCAAAGTCACTGCATGTAAACCCTAATATTATTACATATTCAGATAGGTAGGGTTAAATGTGATTTTTCAGAGTTGGAATCAACTCAAAAGCTAACATGGTTGATTTTATAAAAATGTTTGAATATGCAAATGCTTTTGTCTTCTTATTTTTACTAGGAGAGATCTCTAACTCTAAATGAATTAAATCCAACGGGCTTGGATAGATCTTTTCAGTAGCTTTCTAATACAATTAGAATCACTCCATTTGGATTTGTAAATCTCTCTGAATTGATTTTCAAACTAAGGGACAGAACTAGGTTCAAACTAAATTAGAAAAATCTAAATTTGAATTAAATGGGTCGCGCGGGAAGGAAAACAAGTCGGCCCAGTGGCATCCGCGGCACAGAGAACAGCTGACAGGGGGGTCCACCGGTCAGCGGCTCTTTACACGTGAAGCGGTATGGGGCGATGTGGGCTGTTAGATTAGAGGGGGAATCTATGGCTGAGAGGTGTCGTCTTCGGCGATTCGCCGGTGAGGACAAACCCTAGCGGCTCGGTGGGGGTGCTTAGGGGGCATACCAGGGCTCCAGCTACGGCGGCGATGGGGGCGATCGAACGTGTTATCGACGGCGGGCTCAGGGGTGGTCGCGGTAGCTCCTGGGGTGGACGAAATCGATGGCGCCTTCTCCTCCTCTACAGCTGGCTTCTTCGGCCAAATTTCGGCGAAAAGGTGCTCGAGCTGCTCCGACTAGAGGTGGGGAAGGACCAGTGAGGAGAGGGGAGTGGAATGGTGTGAGTCTTTGGTGGTAGGCGCGTGCTCGGGGACGTGCTTGATGTAGACGGGCGCGGGATCGGTTGATCAGACCGACGGTGCGCCGTATGCACCATGGCGTGGACGACGCGTAGATCGGAGTCGATGGCGGCGTTGTCCGTGCAGTCCTGGGCGATGACGACGAAGACGATCCGAGGGGGTCGGTCGCGGCAGCCTCCCGAGGAAGCCGCACAGCGGCAACCCGTAGCTCGATCGGTGGTAGGCGCGTGCTCGGGGACGTGCTTGATGTAGACGGGCGTGGGACCGGTTGATCAGACCGACGGTGCGCCGTATGCACCATGGAGTGGACGACGCGTAGATCGGAGTCGATGGCGGCGTTGTCCGTGCAGTCCTGGGCGATGACGACGAAGACGATCCGAGGGGGTCGGCCGCGGCAGCCTCCCGAGGAAGCCGCAGCAGCCGGCCGCGGGGCGTGGCATTCTGCCGTGAGGCCGCGACAGCCTGCCGAAGCAGGCGCGGCGGCGGAGATGGCAGACGCACGAGCGCGGTAGATCATCGATGCCGATTGTCGGAGTAGAGGCGCGGCGATGACGACGGCGGTGGGCGACTCAATCCGATCTAAGATCGGTAAACCAAAAAAGAAAACCGATCAAGAGATAAGAAAAAAAGACTTGTAGGGCAGCCGATCACGGATCGGCGGACGAACCCTGCGTACGGGTTGCGCGGCCCCCGACGGAGATCATGGAGATCGACCTCCCCGGGGGCGGCGCTACGCGGAAGCGTGTGCGGCGGCTAGCGCGACGCCATGGCAGGCGGCGGCACTAGGGTTTGGTGGCGGGGGAGCCGGCGGCGCCTGGGGGAGGGTGGGCGACGGCTAGGGTAGAAGAATCGTGGTTAGGCTGATACCATGTAGAAGGATAGAGAGGGAGAGAGATTGGCGGAATATGATGGAAGTATTATTGAGCCTCATGGGCGAGTATATGTAGGCGTACAGGAGATCATCTTGGAGTACAGGACAAGTTAGGCTAGAGTCCTAACTATCCTACACCACCTCAATTACCGCGTACACATATACTTTAACAACCAATTTTGCAGCCGATGCCCTAGAGAGGGGTTACACAGTTCCACCCAAAAAATCTAACATTAACTACTTCCTCTGATCTATACGAATTGTGGCTGATTTAGTTAAATCATCGACACTGATTATGATCGGAAGGCTATACATATCACGAGAAATCATTTTCCCTTTTGAGTTTGTGCAAAATCACATGACCACCCCCCCCCCCCCCCCCCCCCCCCCCGGCCGCGCGCGGCGCAAAAAAAAAAACCGCATGATACCCATTTTACTGATCTGCGACTGCGAACGTGGCACATGCGTCCTGACTGATACCTGGATTCTGAACGTACATACCTGGAGATGGAGCGACGAGGAGCGTATGACGTCGGCTCGCGGCCTGCTCACCGCGGCATTATCCAAAATAGGCGCCGTCGCCCCTCGCTACTGCAGTTGCCCCCGGCGCCCGATGCAACAGCAGTCCAGCCATGCACTGGCCGCAGCTGGCTGATGACCGGCATGACGTGCGTTCCTGTACGAAGCATTACAGGCACTGGCAGCTTGGCTAGTCTAGGCAGGCAGCCAGTAGAAAGGAGTCACCGCGCGGCCCGTCTCCCGGCGGCAATGATGCCGCCGGGGCCATGCAGGTGGAGTGGCGTGGCCGATTTGATGCAACTGAGACTCGCGTCGCCCTCGGAGGGGACGTGCGAACTCGAGTGCGCCCGTTCGTTCTTCCAGCGCCTGCCACCGGGACTGCAAGTATTTACAGCTTTGTCTCCTCCGCGCCCGCCCCCTTGTCTTATCTAGCGACCGACCGGGTCATCCACTAATACCCATCTCGAACAAGGCAGGAAGCCAAGAACAGATCAAAATGAATACTCCCCCGAATAACTATACTAGTACTTCCTAACTCTTGAAATAGGACTTTTGTCCCGCTATATTAATATAGCAATCACACGACACAAAAAACAAAAAAAAATGCTAGGGTAACAGCAATCACACGCTCAAATAAAAATAAAACGTAGACAGGGACGTATCAACTAAATGACGGTGACCCGCAATCGTTGCACCCTCCGGATAAGTTCCGCCACCTCCTTACAACGACTCATCAGGCCCAAGCAACACCCTCAAGAGGGAAAGCAACAGCTGCTGCCCGGACCAGAGACCGGTCCTAGGGTTTCGCCCAGAACACAGAGGGGAGTGGGGGAAAGGGCAGCCCCGACGCCCTCCACAGAGGAAGGATACTACCCGAAGGCGGCACCACGTCGGTGTCGGGCGTGCCAACAAGGATTTCTCTCGAAACTGACCCCACAACCCCCGGGCGAACCGTTAGAAAGGAGCCTCATGAGGTTGAGGCCTCGCCACCACCAAACTTGTCGTCCACGAGCATGCGCCACCACGATCCCGAAGCCACCATCGTCGTCTCACCGAGGTTACCGTTGCGGGGTCTGCAAAGCAGGGGTGAGAAGTAGTTCGAGTCGGGTCAATAGTATCACAACCGTGCGGGAGGGAACTGCCTCCACCGCCATAGGCAGTAGTCAACCGGATACGACCATGGGCACACCAGTCCCAGATGGGTTCGGATGGGCTCAACGAGCCCGTTAAGCCTCTGCGGAGGCATACCAATCCCAGGAGGGTCCGACTAGGCCCAACGGACCCGTAAAGCCCGCAGCCACGCTACAACAGGCCGGTCGTGGACACCGCTGAACCCTTCCAAAAACCACACTGCCGATGTGTGCAGATCAGGTGAAGCCTAGGGCAGACCAGGCCGCCCAAGACCTAGATGGGGCCCTAAGGGCCCCGATCTGCCCAATAGGACCCGGCCACCGCCGCATGGCCACCTCCTGCCGCCCTGCGCCGCCCCCACAGACCACGGCCATGCCACCGCATCGGTGCCTCCCAGTCGCAGTCAGACCCGTGTTGTCCCTTAGGAGCATCGGCGCCTGGAGAATCGGGTCCCCAACCCCGCCTCCGACGCCAAGGAAAGCCAATCCGCAGCCACCTACGCCAACCGGACTGCGCCTGCCAGCCTCTGCCGGCGGCAACGATGGGGGAGAGATGATGGAGAAGGGAGGTTGGGCTGGAGGTGGATGGCAGCGCCTGTCGCGCTCGTTATACTTCAGAACTTGGAAAAGGCTTCATCAAGACCGATATGATGTAGTAGTAGTACAACGGTCATGCGAATATGCACTTAATGTGCAACATCAGGGGCTGCGGAAGATGATCTCGCCACGGTTCCGAGAAGATCCGGGCATTCCTTTCGCGAGCCTATTCTCCTAAATCATCCTTTGGCCACTTATTTTAGACATGACCCTCAGAAAACTTAGTGCTAGTTACTATATGGTCTCTGGGGGTGACGCCAAACGATAGAGTTGTGACAATCGGCACAATGCATTACTATTGCTCTGCTTAAGTCGAACGAGCTAGCACCTGACACGTTACTAAGAGTGTGTTTGATAGCCTGCAACTAGTTTTCGTCTCCCTTGAAATCTCGGTGCAACAATTTAGCCTGCAGTTTTTATATTAGGGTTCTCCTAATTTATCTAAATCACAAAAAACATACTCCCTTGATCCAAATTAGTTGACTCAAATTTATCAAGATACAGATGTATCTAATACTAAATCATGTACAGATACAATTGAATCTAGACAAATTTAAGTCAACTAATTTGGATCAGAGGGAGTAATGTAAATCACACATGATGCTTCCAAATATCAAATCACAAACTCAAATATATAGCATAACAGAGTATCCAATACATACATCGTAGCACTACAAAAGACATCATAATCAGTTTTGACACATCCATCACATAAGTTTTTGATGACTCCAAGTGCACAGATCATTTGTAGCTAGTTTCGAAATAAAGATATCGGTCCCACAGGAAGCACTAGGCGAAAGACTAAAATACTTTTAACTAAAACTAAACGTAGTACTTAAGAAATAACTTTGAGATACAAGAAAAGTAGAATTGTTTTGGGGGTTTTGATTGAATGAAACAATTAAAATAAAGTAAAACTTAATGCAGAAAGTAAGAACCGCGTATATAAAAGAACTTGAAACTGCAATTGGAAAAAAAGCGTTCTCACGGAGTGGTGGATACACCACTAGTAATTTAGACTAAAAAATAAAGATTATTATAACAAATATTCTTATGATATGTATGTATGTGGGAGGAGCTCCATATATAGACAAATAGGCAGCAACCACTGCTCATATTATCCTTCATAACCACAGCTGACAGATAAACGACATCAATCGTATTATTCCGCTATTAAGGGATTTCTTCTGTGGCATGGATATGGCTTTACGAGTTCTCCTTGTTTCCCCAAGTTAGTACGTAAAAAATGACATCATCTTTATAGTCACGGTAAGTGTTATCACCCATCCGTCTACTAACAAGTAATTTTCTTCATCATGTCCCATAAGAGATAAATATTAAGGAGGTGCACAACTCCCAACATCAAGATTAAGACATTTTAACACATACACATAATAATGTATAACATAATATCTCTATCTTATCTCAATCATATGCTAGGGCTTCTCCATCTCCCCAACAACTAATGATCTACTCAGACATGGAGGCAATCAACATCATGGCAATGGTAATGAAATTAATTGTAAATGAATAGTTCTTGTATAAATCCACAACGAGTACGGAAATTACAATAAGATCTAGATGGATGGAGATGGGATGGATGGAGATGATGATGGTGCAGCAGTTGATGAAGATGAAGATCAATGCCTTAGCCTTCCAGATCTACGTAGGGTGAAGATGGATCCCTTGGGCGAGTTCCCCCTCCAGATTCCTTTCGGAGGTGAGGTTTTCGGCGATTTCTAGGTGTTCTGTATATCGTCTCCCCGATCCAGTTGCACGGGGTGAAACTATTTGAGGAGGCGGTGGTGGTGCCAACTATACGACCGGAACTATATAGCCGGAAAAAGTATTCCGGTCGTATAGTTGGTCGTTAAACCCTCTGTATGCCTTGGTCGCTTCGGGTTTTCTTCTGGTGTTATTGATATTTCCCAAATAAGAGATTTACGTTGTTTTTACTCCTTTTTTCCCCAGTACAACTGCTCTAAGAATTATGTCCATTGTATCCAGCATCTGTCCTGATCCTGGTGAAAATAGACATAAAATGCGCGCGCGAACGCCGTAAAATACCAAGATCCTACAACTATAATGCAAAATAATAATATAAAACATGATGCAAATATGCACTCATCAACTTCCCCAAACTTAGACTCTTGCTCGTCCCGAGCAAGTTTAGCTTAATGGATGTGATCCTCATATTCATGAAGCTGAGTCGATAAAATAAATGAGACAGTTGTAGCATATGTTTATCATATATGATACATAGGAATAAGTTCATGAATAGTACCTTACTCGAACCATCCGAATAATAGAAGGCTTCCACACCTTAGTGATCAACAGGTCACAAAAGATGAATCTCAACATGATGTAAAAGTATTTGGTTCGACCGAATGAGTTAGCGAGGTAGTCCCAAGTGTTTTTGGATTAATATATTCACTTGGGATTCAAAATCTCGAAACGCTTTTTTGTCATACCACAATATAGTGGTGTATGCCAATTTGCTCTTTGCACATTCGCTCTTTTTCTTTTTTTTTAGATATATGCTCACACTTGTGTTTAAGTGTTGTGCAAAGAAGCTAGCCATACATTCCACTTCATGTAGGAATCCAAAGTTTAACGATCTCAATTACCAAATTCCAATTGTATATGAAGCATCTTTATGACTTGAAGATTCTACCTCGACTTGTTCTCACTCTATTTTGATAGCACTTTTAATTTTCCTTTGTTCAAAGTTTCTTTTTCAACTTGACTAATCAGATTATTTTTACTTTTGTAAATCAAACCATGAACTTATAGCATATCGATTAAATTATCTTTATATGTTCCATTAATACCAATGGTGTGGAAGACTCCTATTGTTATCATCAAGTGCAAGTAAAATTATACTCAAGCCATTCATATATCCAATAAGACAAGCACAAATTTAATAATACTCCATATATAATAATAAACTCGGAATTTCACAAATGGGGTCGACTATTCCTTAAGGGAATTCAAATGATGCAAACTTTATTTCTAAACTCAAACTAATGCAAAACTAAAATAGTAATATAAAACTTATAAGATAGATTACAAGGTCTTAAAGATCTCCCCAAGCTTGGAATCAAGCCAGGAGGGATTAAATAACTCCTTGTTGGTACCTATTCCTCCTCCTAGGTAGGAAGAGTATTGCCCTCTTCTTCTGTGTTGCCATCTTTAAATATGCTTGCAAAGCGGATGCTGAGATCGGCCATGTCGTATTGAAGCTTCAAAATTTTCTTCTAGAGAAATTTCTTCTTATCTGTCAACTCAAAAATAGTTTTAATCAAGAAACCAACTCTACCATCGATGTCATCGACATTTTTCTCGAGGTCTTTGCTCATCATCCAGTAGGAGTCAATCCCTTCTCCAATTGTTTGAACACATGCCTTCGAAGCTTTTTCCAACTCATAGATGTTATCATGAATCTCATTTTGCTGCACTTTCTTAGGTTTAAGAGGTGACGGACCAAGAGGAGGTTTATAATAGGATCCTATGTTGTGACGATAGGGATTAGGGAGATAATCATACTTGCTCTTTCCCCGCTCAGCTTGACTCATCATATCCATCCTTTGCGGGAACATGTCCTCCTAGTTTGGGAGAGGCTTGATCTCGATGATGATGATCCTTTAGGTTCTACTTCTTCAATCCTCTTCACGGGATTCTCTTATTTCTTCCTCCAAATCTTGTTGACATGGAAGGTCTGCATGGCTTTGCTGCACGGATATTGTTACGACGGGGCTTGTATAGGGATGGCGAGGATTTTTTGAGGCTGGAGGTTGTAGCTCTATGAAAACTTAATGAAAAAGGTTAGATGCGATCAGCTTTAAAAGAGGCGGTCAAAAACCCTAGCCGCCATCTGTAACGAGAAACTATACAGGCGCGGCCTGTATAGGTCCCGCCGTATATTTATGAACTGACTATAAATTTTCTTCTATGGTGGAACCAACTATACGGCCGGAACTAAACAGGCGGGATTTTTTATTCCCGCTGTATAGTTGGTCGTTAAACCTTCTGTACTCCGAATAAAATTATTGGATATGGGTCGATATCTATATGATCACAACTATACCGACGAAATTTTTATTCCCACCGTGTAGTTGGTCGTTAAACTATCATTACCTAGAAAAGAGCTTTGTAGAAGGTATCGATATCTATACGACGACAACTATACGGGCGGAATTTTTATTCCCGCTGTATAGTTGGTCATTAAACTATTAGTACCTTTCATGGACGGAAGGGCTGATGTCGAAACAACTATACGACCGCAACTATATGGCCGAAATTTTTATTCCCGCCGTATAGTTGGTCGTTAAACCTTCTGGATCCACCAAAAATTTCCTACTTCTCTGAGGATTCTTTATTAATCCGAAACTTAACGAAATATCAAGTTTTGAGAGAAAAATGACAGCTTAAATTTTCGACCAATATTGGCATTATCAATCTTCCTTTTTCTTCGCTAGAGCTTCAAATGTTCCTTATTTAACACAATCTCAATTAAAAATTTAAAAACTTACTCAAACCTTTACTTCGCATGGGTTGTATCCCATGAAGCGCTCTTTTATGGTCAATAGCTTGACCGTAGTGTTGCTCATTTCGTCTCGAGTCCTTTCTTCTTGCAGTTGTCATTTCTTGTATATCTTTGCTTAATCACCTCTTCTAGGGTGATCACTTGTATTGTGACTGCACTTATATATTCTTTTACTCGATAATGCTTCAAGAGTTGTCCATTTACCATTCATGAAAGAGAGGGTGTTTTTCCCTGGAGCTTCACTGCCCCCGATGAATAAGCTTCTTCAACTATATAAGGGCCTTCCCACTTTGATCTGAGCTTACCTGGAAACAACTTAAGACAAGAATTGTAGAGCAACAGTTTGTCTCCACTTTTAAAAGGTCTTATTTTCTATTTTTTTATCATGCCATCTTTTCACTTTTTATTTAAACAGTCTAGCATTCTCATAAGCCTCACTTCTAAACTCATCTAAAGCATGAATATCTAATAAACGTTTTTCTCCTGCTGCTTTAAGATCATAGTTTAGGTTCTTGATTTCCCAAAAAGCCTTATGTTCCAATTTTAAAGGTAAATGGCATGCCTTACCGTATACCATCTTATAAGGTGTCATACCCATTGGATTTTTAAACGCAGTATGGTATGCCCATAAAGTGTCATTTAACTTGTATGACCAATCTTTTCTTGATTTATCCACCGTCTTCTCGAGTATGGTCTTTAATTCTCTATTGGAGAGTTCCACTTGACCACTCGTTTGAGGATGATATGGTGAAGCAACACGGTGAGTTACTCCATATTTGCTGAGAATTGTCCTAAAAGTTCCTTTCATGAAATGAGAACCACCATCAGTGATTAAAAATCTAGGAACTCCAAACCTCGGGAATATAACATCCTTGATCATCTTCACTGAGGCAGCTGCATCTACATGACTTGTTGGAATAGATTCAACCCATTTAGTAACATAATCGACAACAACAAGAATATGAGTTTGACCATTTGATTCTATAAAAGGTCCCATGTAATCCATTCCCCATACATCAAAGGGTTCGATTATAAGACTATAATTCATTGCCATCTCTTGTCTCCTACCTATATTACCCCTTCTTTGGCAAGCATCACAGTGTTCTACATACCTGTGTGCGTCCTTGAGCAAGGTGGGCCAATAGAATCCGGATTGAAGTACCTTTCCTGCAGTTCGCGTGCCTACATGATGTCCTCCATACGGGCTATCGTGACAAGCTTGCAAAATTGCATTCATTTCATGGTTAGGAACACACTTCCAAATCATTCTGTCAGGTCCATGATGATATAGATACATATCATCCCAAAAGTAATACTTAAGATCATTAAAGAATTTCATCCTTTGATTTCTTGTCATACCAGGAGGTATAAATTTTACTGCGAGATAGTTAGCATAATCTGCATACTAAGGATCAACAATTTCAACATTTGCTAAATATTCTCCCGGAAATGACTCATTTATAGGTATGAGGTTAGTAATTATTCCCTCCATCGTAGAGAGATGATATGCTACCGGATTATCCTTACCCCTCCTATCTACTATTTGCAAATCATATCCTTGTAGTAATAAAACCCACCTAATCGACTTGGGCTTCGCATCCTTCTTCACAAGGAGGTGAAGCAAAGCTTCATGATCTATATGAACTATTACCTTAGAATTAATGATGTAAGATCTAAATTTGTCGCAAGCAAAAAATTATAGCTAGGAACTCTTTTTCTGTAGTAGCATAATTTTTCTGAATCTTATTAAGAGGTCTACTAGTGTAATAAATAACATTTAAAATCTTTCCGCCTCGCTGTCCTAACACAGCCCCTAAAGCATAGTCACTAGCATCACACATGATTTCGAAAGGTTCATCCCATTTTGGAGATTGCATGATGGGTGCTGAAACTAATTTGTTTTTAAGGTTCTCAAAAGCTGCAATGCAGTTATGATCTAAGTGGAATGGAGTTTCTTTCTCAAGAAGTTTGGTGAGAGGCATAGCTATTTTAGCAAAATCTTTTATAAAACGTTTATAAAAAACTGAATGTCCTAGAAACATTTTTAAGTTTTTTATATCCTGAAGTATTGGAAGATTTTCTATAGCATTTATATTAGTTTTATCTATTTCTATACCCTTCTCCGAAACCTTATGCCCAGAAACATTACCTTCTCTTTCCATGAAACGGCATTGTTCCCAATTAGAAACCAAATTTGATTACATGCATCTCTGCAAAACTTTGGTTAGATTGTAGAGGCAATTATCAAAGGTTGTTCCACAAACAACAAAATCATTTGTTAGAACTTCCATAGTCTTCTCAACAAAATCATCAAAGATTTTTAAAACACATTCTTGAAAAGTCGCTACTGCATTACATAAGCCAAACGGAATTAATCTATAAGCATATGTGCCATAAGGGCAAGTGAAAGTTGTTTTCTCTTCATCTTCCGGTTGTATAGCAATTTGAGAATATCCAGAATAACTATCAAGAAAACAGAAATAAGAATTATTACTAAGTCTTTCTAGAATTTTATCCATAAATGGTATAGGTTTATGATTTTTTCGTGTCTCATGGTTTAGTTTTCTAAAATCAATGCACATGCGATATCCAACAATAGGTTTTACAGGAACTAGCTCACCATCCTTATTCATAGCAGCATCAAGACCCCCTTGTCTTGGTATGCAATGAGCTGGGTTAACCCACTTATTGTCAGAAATAGGATATATTATGCCTGCATATAACAAGCGTATAACCTCTTTTCTTACTAGTTCCTTCATTTTCGGATTAAGCCTTCTTTCTGTATCAACTACAGGTTCAGCATCATCAACCATGGTAATCTTATATGTTACAATAGATGGATCTATTCCTTTAATATCACTTAGAGTATATCCAAAGGCTTCACGATGCTTAACCAAGACCAAAATGAGTTTATTTGTTTAATTTTTTGATAGATTTTTGCTGATAATAATTGGACATTTATTTTCATTATCTAAAAACTCATACCTCATATCGTCTGGAAGTTGTTTCAATTCAATTGGCGGAGGTTCTTCATCTCCTTTTCTTACCAGTTCTTCATAGTGATGTGGATTTTGTGCTTCTGGAACTGAATCAAGGTAATCACACATGTATTCTCTCTCCTCATCATCTAGTGCTTCCTCCCAATTAATTAGGCTCCTCTCTAATTCATCTTGTGGAGTACTGAAATGAATTGCGGCCAGCTCGGCAATCATTTTCTCCTTCTTGATATCTTCCACTTCATATGGCCTCTTCTTTAGTTTGGAAAAGTGGAATGCCATTTCCTCTTCTCCAAACATCAGCGAAATAGTCTCCTTCTTATTACCAACTTGAGATTTGGTTATGGAAACAAAAGGCCCGCCTAAAAGAATAGGACAAAAAGAATCTCGAGGCATGTCAAGAATATGAAAATCAAGGGGGGTACATGAGTGATCGCTCCGTTTCAAAATATAAGATGTTTTAGCTTTGTGAAAGGAGTGTATCTAGACCTCTTTTAGTGTTTAGATTCATCTAGATTTGGAGTGAACCTACACATCGAAAGGGTTAGATACACTATTTTCACAAAGCTAAAACATCTTATATTTTGAAACGGAGGGAGTAGATGTTTCTGATAACCCCTTCCGGTTTTATATTAGTTCTATTAGATAATTTAATAGTAGTGTCTACCGGTTCCACGTCTGGATTATTTAAATTGTAGCGAAGTTCCTCATAAAGTGATGAAGGCATAAAATTTATAGTGGAAATCGGCTCACAAATTCTGTATAAGAAAGTTTCTCCACAATATATAGGAGTCATAGGTTTAGAAGTTTCGTTACCTCGTACCTTACCTTCGATGAATTCTGAGGTTTCAAATTCTAGCATAACCACTTCATTATCCACTATTCATTCTTCCATAAGATCCTTCAATATAACATTATTTATATTGGTAGCTTCGGGGTTCTTTTATGGTTTCTTTAATCTTATCTTTATTTGTTCTTCCTCTTTTTGCTTTTTCTTGATATTCTCTTCAATAGGTGCAGAGGAGAACTCTTCCATTAGCGCTCTTGCACGCTTCTTTTCTTCGAGGGGTTTATGGGGCTCCCATTCTGTAGGTACCTGTAAATGCCCTGCATAATTCTCAATATTTTTTTTTACTGAGTAAGAATCAATACCAAGGGTTTTAATCATCGCATAAGTCCTTTCATTTGCAAGGAAATCGTTAACACAAGCATATTCAGAAAAGCTATTTGTAATGTTCTCCTTGTTTTTAAGATTTTCCGTTGCCTCCCTCATTTTCATTATTAATTTCCAATCTTCATCATAGGTATAGGATAGAAAACTACCATTAGAAGCAGTGTCTAGATTCATTCTATTTTCATTATTAAGCCCTCCATAAAAAGTGTGAGTGATTAACCAATCAGGCAAACGATGATGGGGGCAATTATCTAGATAGCTCTTGTACCTTAGATACCCTTTATACAAACCCTCATCAGGATTATTTTTGAAACTAATAATAATACCTCTCATCCTGTGAGCTTTGCTTTCTGAGTAATATTTTGATAGGAAATTGGTTGTCAATTCCATCCAAGTCCTTGGTGCTTCTACACAAAAAGATCTATACCAGTTGCAAACATTATTAGAGAGAGTTTGTCTAAACAACTGGGTTTTAACCATATCAAGTTTACAGTCATCGAATATAAAGAACTGAGAACATCTTCAAGGAATTGTAAGTGTCCATACGGACTCTCTTCATTGGTTCCTGCAAATTTCTTAGAGTGCAATAGTTCAAATAATAAAGGGTGGATCTCAATTCCATCCGGATTTATGCTTTTATTGACAGTTATAAAAGCGTCCATGGGAGAATCCATTTTCCTTACTGCCACAAGCTGGATTAAATGTTGAGTGTTGTCCATTGTTGCGGTCCTGCAACTTAAATTAAAAATTAGTACAACAAAAGTAAATAACTAAAAGTAAAGTGACTTATAGCGCTAAGCTCCCTGGCAACGGTGCCAGAAAATAGCTTGATGACTGCAAGTGCACATATTATTTGTAGCTAGTTTCAAACTAAAGATATCGATCCCACAGAGAGCAGTAGGCGAAAGAATAAAATGCTTTTAACTAAAACTAAACGTAGTACTTAAGAAATAACTTTGAGATGCAAGAAAATTAGAATTGTTTTGGGGTTTTTGATTGAATGAAGCAATTAAAATAAAGTAAAACTTAATGCAGAAAGTAAGAATCGCGTATGTAAAAGAACTTGAAACTGCAATAGGAAAAAAGGCATTCTCGGGGAGTGGTGGATACACCACTAGTAATTTAGACTAAGCAATCAAGATTATTATAACAAATATTCTCATGATATATATGTATGTGGGAGGAGCTCCATATGTGGACAAATAGGCAGCAACCACTGCTCATATTATCCTTCATAACCATAGCTGACAGATAAACAACATCAATCGTATTATCTCGCTATTAAGGGATTTCTCCTGTGGCATGGACATGGCTTTATGAGTTTCCCTTGTTTCCCCAAGTTAGTACGTAAAGAATGACAACAGCTTTATAGTCATAGTAAGTGATATCATCCCTCTGTCTACCAACAAGTAATCTCCTTCATCATGTCCTCATAAGAGGCAAATATTAAGGAGGTGCATAACTCCCAACATCAAGATGGAGACAATTAACACATACACATAATGATATATAACATAATAATCTCTATCTTATCTCAATCATATGCTAGGGTTTCTCTATCTCTCCAAGAACTAATGATCTACTGAGACATGGAGGCAATCAACATCATGGTAATGGTAATGGAATCAATTGTGAATGAATATTTCTTGTATAAATCCACAACAAGTATGGAAATTACAACAAGATCTAGATGGATGAAGATGAGATGGATGGAGATGATGGTGGTGCAGCGGTTGATGAAGATGAAGATCGATGTCGTGGCCTCCTAGATCTACGTAGGGCGAAGATGGATCCCTTGGGCGAGTTTCCCCTCTAGATTCCTTCCATGTGAGATCCAGACACATGGCTTAATAGGATTGATAGGATACCCATATCAACAAGTTGCAACTTCTTTTCCGAAAGCTCATTTGAAAAGAACTCTAAGGTTAAGCGTGCTTGGCCTAGAGCAATTCTAGGATGGGTGACCGACCAGGAAGTGGGTAACCGGGTGCGCACGAGTGAGGACAAAGTGCGCAGAAAAGACTAGTGTTGGTCTGTGGGGCCAGTCTAGATATCCTATTAAACTGCCAGGAGTGACACCCCCGGGCCCAGGAGTGGACGGGGTGTTACAAGTGGTATCAGAGCCGACCCTTGCGATTACATGGGTGTGTGCGGGTCAGTGGCGGGACATGTGGAGCATGGCACATGTGGCCCGGAGTGGACACGGCATGGCACATGTGCCGGCACTGGACGCACAGACGCGTGCCAAGAGGGAACGTTCCTGGGGTGTGCTTGATCGATGAGGGCATCGATCTTCTAAAGGGTGGGTGTATGTGAGATCCAGGCACATGGCTTAATAGGATTGATAGGATACCCATATCAACAAGTTGCAACTTCTTTTCCGGAAGCTCATTTGAAAAGAACTCTAAGGTTAAGCGTGCTTGGCCTAGAGCAATTCTAGGATGGGTGATCGACCGGGAAGTGGGTAACCGGGTGCGCACGAGTGAGGACAAAGTGCGCAGAAAAGACTAGTGTTGGTCTGTGGGGCCAGTCTAGATATCCTATTAAACTGCCAGGAGTGACACCCCCCTGGGCCCAGGAGTGGCCGGGGTGTTACATTCCAGATGTGAGGTTTTTGGTGATTTCTGGGTGTTCTGTATGTCGTCTCCCCGATCCAGTTGCATGGGGTGAAACTATTTGAGGAGGCAGTGGCGGCGCCAACTATACAACCGAAACTATATGGCCGGAAAAAGTATTTCGGTCGTATAGTTGGTCGTTAAACTTTCTGGATGCCTTGGTCGCTTCGAGTTTTCTTCTAGTGTTATTGATATTTCCCAAATAAGCGATTTACGTTGTTTTTGACTCCTTTTCTCCCCAGTACAACTGCTCTAAGAATTGTGTCCATTGTATCTATCATATGTCCTGATCCTGGTGAAAATAGACATAAAACGCGTGTGCGAACACCGTAGAATACCAAGATCCTACAACTACAATACAAAATAATAATATAAAAAATGATGTAAATATGCACTCATCAGTTTTCAAGAGAAGTTTAAGTGTGATCGTCTTCACACAGATTAAATCAATTTTTGACCAACATGGTACCCATGTCCTTCAGGGTAACAAGTGCTACGATGAACTATTGATTGCTTGGTCTTCAGTTAAGTCTGTGACAAACTCCTGATGAACAAGGAATAAAATGAACTATAAATCACTTTGCTGCAAACACGGAAACATGGATAGTAGCATATATACTATCTAGAAGATCATATATTTTCTAGTCTAATAAAATAAATAGGTATATTGTTGGACCTAGGAGTTCCTTCTACCTTCATAATCTACAAAGTCAATAGATAAACACTTGTCAGGATATGCACGTTTGATAAATCTATAAGCTATGAGTCGTTATTCACATACATTTACAAATGGCCAAGCAATTTTGATGTGAAGATCTTGGACCAAATTCTTAACATTTCCGAGTGACCTAGGCAGTGGCAGATGCTTTTCCACTACAAAATCGATCAAGATCTTGCAGTAATCCCCTAATGGTTGTCCATCATCCCACAGTGCATGCTTGTCCATTGAAGTTAACTTCCAAAATGCAACTGTCCTATCACTTGTCATGGATCGCAAATCCAATCTTGATTCAATCTACAGAAAGTTAATGTAGCATCAACAATATATGCATTTCTGAAAGCTAGCATACATATAGAAGACATATACTCGAGTTGCGTAGTTAGTCGAACTCAAAGACTTGAGAACTTCCTCTTCATGTTGGTCCTCAGGCTATAAAAGTGTAGAGATCAACAATTGTAATGCATAACACTATAATATGATGGAGTAAGTACTGAATTGTGCAATGATCACCTACGACAAGCGCATAAAATGTGGAGGCCTAGAAAGACCCCCTGATTTTTTTTCTTGGAACTATTCCACCAATAGATGAAACTGCAGTTCCCTTTGAAGAAAAAACAACAATGTGGTGGGTAGCCTCAACAACATTTGGAGGGGTGGTTATAGCAAGACCAGCAACATCTAGAGGGGTGGTTATAGCAGCAACAACACCATATATTGTTAGCACTTCAGTATAAACAACTACTTCAGTTAGCACAACATCAACTGGAGTAAGATCAGGGCCACCTTCTGTTGGGGTAAGCACAACATCCACATGAGCCGACAATACATGAGCAGGAGGAGGAGTTTGAATTCTTCTAGTAGATGCAATAGGATAAGCTAGCATAGAACAATGAATAAATTCAGCACTTCTGACACTTGGGAGAGTAATTACATCACCACAAGGAGGTAGCATAGAGCAAGGTGTCACTTCGGGAATTCTAAGAGCTATGGCACCAAAAAGTGCCACATCTAGGATAGGCTGCAGAGATTTAGACATTCTTCAAAGAGGTGATTACACACTAGTTTTTTGTTGACTAGTGATTTACACTACTATGCAAGATTGGTTAGCAAAAATTCCTTAAATATCCAACTTCTTCTATAGTACATTAATTCTTTCCTCCTGGGTATCCAACATGGCGATAAGGACAACATTCGACATCCTAAGCTCACAGCTCTCCTCTATTATTTTTGTACACCTCATAGATATTCTTGCAATCTTAATCACCTTGCAGGCATGAGGTAACAACTCTAATCCACGAACTCTACCTCTTGCATCTTTTGGAAAGCCATGGACAAAAATGTCACTTTTTTTAATATCTCTATACTCAAGGTCTGGATCAAGTAGAAGTTCTCTTTGCATTTTGGCCTAGAATATTGTTTGTACTAGCATTAGCACTAGTATTAGATATCACATATATATATTGTATGTTAGAAGACAGCGAATAATAGCTTATAATATTTCTCTCAGCCACATCATCAGCAGGTACGTTGTCTTTGGTCGTGTGTGTGTGGCACTGTACAGTTTAGCTCTTGTAATTGAATAATTATGAGATTTCTCCTAATCAAAGATGTAAACATTAAAAAATATGATATTAGGCAAAAAAAATATGTAAATATTTAGAAATAGATACCAAGTATACGTAGACAACTTAGATGGTACTCACCCCTATGTACCTCTCCCTAGCAAAACTCCTTAAGTATGGCAACCATTTGTTTAATTGGTATAGTTTTCTGCATTCTTTCGAGCTTTTTTCTTGCTCCAATACTCACGCAACACTGCCCGAGTCAGGTTTGTAATACGACTTCTTTAGCGTGCTTTTGAAATCACTTCATTTCTTTCTAGCCGGCCTCATCATCCAATCTTTACACAAAGGATCAATATCAAAATATTTCTCTATTTTAAGAAACACGTGTTAGGATAATAAGACTAATGTAAATAGCAGTAATGGTTAATAGGGAAAACTCTGATTATGTGCAGTATGTTCCACAACTTCTACTTCTAACCAGCATTCCTCTAGTCTGTAAACCTGAAGGATATGTCACCTTTTTTTGCTAGATATGCAATTGGGTTAGCAAAGTTGGCCTAGTTGCCCACCAGGTTGGCCTAATTTGTTGAATTTGACGAAAATTTTGAATCTTTCATTACCCCTTGTTATTGACGTCATCTTAATAGGACCCCTCACGTTCCTCTGATTCATCACTCTCACTACATGAATCTCTGATCTGGGAAAATGAAGAATCTTTACAACACGATACAGACCACGGGAGGATCTCGTTGTCTAGAAGCACCTTGTCACCTAGAGAGCAGTGGCACGATCTCATTGTCTAGCACCACCTCGTCAACGCCGTCGGCTGCCATGGCCATCTCAGACGGAGCTCATCGAGGCAGCGGGACTATAGACCACACGTAGGCATTGATGGAGAGAGAGATAGATAGAATAAAACCGGGTGGATAAGTCATTCGTGGTGGGGTCTGGTTTGGATCCCCTGGAGTTGGAACTCAACTCCACCGAGTGGAGTTGGAAAAATCTCAGCGGTTACATTCTCTATATGGATCAGATTTCTCCACATCTCTACATTCCCTTGAAGGCATTGACTTCCTCTTTTGGATAAGGTCATGAAACTCGAGGACAGCAAAACAATTCCCATCGTTTGTCCATTAGCTAGTGACATCCCTCGTTAGCTCCAATAGTCAGAACGATGGACTAAACCTAGCCTCCGCCATCGAGTAGTTGCCATACCATGCGAGGACCTCCACCGAGTCATCGCTACACCAGGAGCTCACCCCGAATCATGAGCGTTTAGCATCCACTGAGTCACTATCGCACCTGCAGTTCGCCCTGCAGCGGGAGGTCACAACTTCCATGGAGTCCGCCACACTAGGGTATCACCCCAAAATTTGATGTTAATTTTTCAAACTTCACCTAGATTTTTTTTAATATAGATGGTGTATAAACACTTTTTGCTTGTTGTAGTACTGGCGTGCCCTTTAGTTTTAGCATCGACAACTCTTTATTGACTTCATGTTTAGACTTTAACTCCTTCTCACGCTTCTCTAGGACTGCCCTTTCAAAATGTTTGAAGAACCTCATTATGTCCAAATTAAATTTCAGATGTTTCTTCAGGTCCTTATTGAAGCTCTCGCTGAGTTGTGTGCTCTGCATTCCTAATGTAAACACAACACACATGTAGAAATAAGCCCACTTGTGCTTTAGTTTATAAATACCAACTTCCTTCCTTCACCTTAGATTCCATCCACTTGAAAAATTCTTCAAACTTCCCTTTTTTATATAAACTAGACTTCTTCTGCGCCCTCCCGGGGCGCAGCTGTGACACGAACCATTGTATGTCATCTTGGTTACGTAGATCCTCTTATTACACTGTCAAAGTCCATCAACCGTTATTGTTAGGTGTATCGATGATCGATAAATTCGTGGATATAGAGAGTGTACACAACATCCGTCCATGTGGCAAAGTTTGGAGGAGTTATGTCCTAGAGGCAAATAATAAAGTGTATTATTTGATATATCTCCTATATGTTTCATACTGTGCTATAACTGTGTTAATACGAAACGTTAATACACGTGTGGTATATAAACAAACCGTGTCTCTAGTTACCTCTAGCAAACTAGTTCATTGATCATGAGGATGGTCTGGGTTTCAAGATCATGGGCATTTATGCCAATTATTAGTTGAATAACATGATAGACAAACATCCGACCATTATATCTTGAATGAGATCTAGTTACAAAGTTCACCATTGATGATAAAACACAGAGAACCTCGCAACCAGATCATTTGACTGTGAGGTAATGCAAATCACCATTCCGGAGGAAGTTTAGATGGTTATCAAGAATCATCTCGTAACAGGGTGATCAAAAATGTGCCACTCAGGTTTTCGAAAGGGATGCATAGAGGAGTACATATCAAGACCAGGATTTGTCTAATCCATGTAACGGATAGATACATGTGGCCATCTCGGTGACGTTGCATTAATGAAGCTTGCAAGCATGTGACTTGGTCACGGAATGCAGCGACATGAGAACGAGTAAACAAGTTCATTGGTAACGAGACCAAACTAAAGTATGGGGATACCGGAGATCAAGTCTCGAATAAATTAGGTATCATATGACAAGGGGAACAGGAAACGACTATCTCACGGTTCGAGCGATTATATTCGTGAAACGCACGGGGGTCACATGGTCATCCAGGTCCCTCTATTGATCATTGATGTGAGAGTAGTCTCAATCATGTCCGGAGTGTTTCCGAACCGAAAGATGTCACTCTTAAGGGTAGGGACGCTTAGGGTAGATGAGGTATCATAGGAGAAATAGAGAAAGAGAAACCGGAATAGTTCTTGGTAACATCCGATGGAGATCCGAAGAGGTCCGGAAGGTGTTCCGGAGTGAAGGAATAATATAATATGTGTATTTAAATGTTAATTCGAGAATTAATATTAAATATATATTTTATTTTATTATTAAAGGCTTCATAATGCTAATGGGCCTCACCCGAAGGGAGGCCCAATAGGCATGGCGCCTAGGGAGAGGGGGCCAGCCAGCCTGGGCTTGGTGGGCCACCCTAGTGGGGGCCACCTAGGGCTAGCGGCTGCCCCAAGGTGGCCGACGAGTGTGGGGATTAGTCCCACACCGCCTGGCCCTTGGGTGGTGTGCCCCCCCCCCCACTATATATAGGGGTCTCCCCTCCCCCTTTTAAATTGTCGTGGTGGTGTCACGACAGATGTCATGGATAGGCTAAAGGTAGGGCCAATATGCACTAGAGGAATCCAGGGAGGGATAGTGTGGTGATTCCACACGCAGAAGCTTTGTATTCACTAGGTTCACAAGGTTTACAAATGCTCCTTGAGCTGTATTGGGAAGAGGAGGAAGAAGAAACTCTCTTACTCTCACCACTACCTATCTCCAAGGAACCAACTACCCAAATGCCCCCCCTCCTACAGAGGCCCTAGTCCTCCTTATAAAGGGGAGGCTAGGTCTCCAATTAGGGCATACGTGGAGGCATATTCCTGAGAATATGCCTCTTCCCAAAATAGCAAACCGACCGGGTTACTTTTCGCCATCGTAAGCCATATAGAGGCTACGTAAGCCTCTGCGGCGCCAACGTCATCCGACACAGGGCGCGTCACCCTTGTCGGCCACGCCTCGGTGGTCCTTCCCTCTGTCTGCTTCGCTCATGCTCCAGCGTACAGTGACCACCTTTTGACCAGCGAGATACCTTCCTTCTCTTGCAAGCCTAATATAACCCGGGTCGTGCCTGGTTAATCCGGCCCCGTGGGTACCTGCATAAAAGCTACGTAAATCCTGCTAGCATACGGCATACGTCAGTCGGGACTCAGTTAGGTGAACATCCTCCGGTCCGGGTTACTCCATGATTCGGCCTGCCTTGAGGTGACTCGGCCAGCATTTGCTTTGACCTTGCCGTACCTCGGCTAACTCGGCCTTTATACCCCGGCGTGACCCTACCCGGGGGTATCCCCCCAACATTAGTCCCCAAAGCTGATGCAGTCTTAGCAGCTTCAGCCGCTAAGGCCACGGCAGGTTCAATTTACCGAGCCTTTTGCTCCCTTTTCCGAGTTACCTCATAGCCCGGATTTTATGGGCTAACTTTTCTATGGCACATTCTGAGTTTTCACTCCCAGGCCGAGTCACCCTCCAATTTTCCGGATTATCCTTCCTTCTCTCGTACGCTTCCCCACGTCCCACGTGGAGGGTAATCATCATCTTGCCTCATTTTAAGGGCATGCGCTAGTTACTGCATTTATTATCAGGTGTTACTGTTGCACACGTCACGTCGTGACTGCCTCCTCGTTAACTGTATCACCACGTCGCGTCATGGGATCCCCTGTGCCATGTGGCTCTTCCTATGGCTTGCCTCTGATTGGCTGACCCAGCAGATATGCGGCCACACCGTGTGGCCTCGACGCACCGAACAATCCCACTACCCTCGCTGGGGCGTGGTTAAATAGGAGAGGGGCGCGCCCCTTGGCCATTTTCCCGTTTTCGCGCCCCTCTGCCTCTTCTACCTCTTCTTCTTCCTAGCGACAGCGCCACCGCCGCCGCATCTGCTCAGCAGCGCCGCCGCTGCATCGTGCTTTCTTGCACCTGCCTCGCCTCCGCTCCCGCGTAGCTCCCCCGTCACGGGTCCGCGCCAGTCCAAGTCTCTGCCTCCCACCTCCGACAGGGTCAGTGAGGACAGCGATCTAGATATGACCGAAGAGGAGCTCGTCGTCGCTGAAGAAGAGATGGAAGAGGGGCGGAAAATGCGGAGCGTGGTGCCTGGGCCGGTTCCTAGGTGTGCCAGGACGACCTGGACTGGCTCTACCGCACCCGCCGCATCCCCGAGGGCGTGACTGCCTGCCTCGCCTCCGAGGATCTCGCTCCCTCACCCAATCCGGGTGAGTTCGTCGTGTTCCTCTCTCACTTTCAACGCGGCTTCGGCCTGCCCATGAGCGATTTTTTCCATGACTTCCTCAATATCTACGAACTCCAACCTCACCATCTCCCGGCGAATGCCATCACATCCCTTTCTTCCTTCGCCTCCACCGTAGAAGGATATGCCGGTCTGTGGCCCACTAAAGAGCTTTGGATCCAGTTCTTCGGTCTGCGAAGGAACGTGATTCCGAATAAACTGCTTGGCCCGGAGGACAAACATCTGACACAATTTGGTGCTGCCTCTATTTGTCCCCGGAAGCAATCTGTCTTTCCCCGGGTTACGGGGCTTGATTCCTGCAAGGGTTGGGCCTGAACTTTCTTCTATGTCAGAAATGGAACGGATGAAGACCTGATCCGGCTACGCCCCTATGCTCCGGGTCCTCCTAATCCGGATTTGTGGGACTGGGTTTCCAAGAAACCCACCGTCTTGGCGAATCAAGTCAACAAGCGGTTCCAGGAGCTGAAGGACTTGGGGCTACGCAACAAGGACGCGATGATCACTTTCGTCCGCAGCCGGATCTCCCTTCTGCAGAAGCGCACACACAAGCTTTGCCATATGAGCTGGCGACTTGACCCCAACCGGACTTCTTCCTTTGAACTGAACAACACCGAGATATTCCGCCGGGTCAAGGCCCTTTTTATGACTGACAAGGACTTCTCTGCTGATTGAGAGTGGGGATTGGAGCATTATTGCCGGGACAAGCCTCCTCCTTCGGTAAATCTCGTGATTCAATCTTTTTCCGAGTTATATCCTATGTCGGAGTATGTGGCTCATTTGATCCTTTTGTATTTCTTTCTTAGTTATTTCTTTAGCAAACCCTTCAAGATGGCATCGAGCCTTCCCTCAAATGGGCGAAGGATTGACTTGCCTCGGACGAGGAGGAGCCAGATCAGGAAATGTTCCTGCCATTCCCGGATGCAACCAAGCGACCCACTGGTAACTTCTCTTCCTTAAGAGATTGGCCTGACGATGAAGATGATTCCGACGTTGAGGTGATGGAAGCATTTGAATCCGTACCCCTTTATTATGCATTTCCGGCTTCAGCTAACCCGGCAGGGCAGATCCATGAAGATCCCCCTCTTGCTATGGGTGAACCGGTCCCAGAGGCATCCAGGAAACGGGCTGCCACTTCCGTTGCTTCTTCCGGACCTCCCAAAACAACCAAGAGGAGGAAAAAGTCCGCAGACAAGACCGCCACCAAGCCTCCGACAAAGGCCATAGTCCGGAGAGCTCGAAAGCCCAAGGAGCCTTTGACTTCTGACGAGTAAGTCACTTTTCTCTTTGTCTAATTCTTTGCTTCATGTTTTTCTATCTATATGCCTTTCTTTTGTTATAACTTGTTATTCCTCATTTGATTCGGTAGGGCTGCGGTGGAGGTTCCTCAGAGCGGCTCCAGCATCGCTTCGCCTCTCCGGCATAGCCCATCTCCCCCTCGTGGCGATGATACACGCTCGCTGAGCCCCATTCAGGAGGGTTCAGCAGCTGCTCTAGGTTCTAGCTCACCTCGTCCAAAGGAAGTCAACCTCGGAGCAGGGGGAAGTGGTATGACCGAGGTAGCAGATGCTCCCAGCTTCTCATCGGCTCAGCCGCAACCTGCCACCTCCGAGGTACCAACAGCACCACCGCCAAGACCAGCACCAGCACCAGCACCAACAGCAGCACCACAAGTACCAGCAGCAGCACCAACTCCTTCCGCCTCGTCTGAGTCTTCCAAGGCTCGGCGAGAAGACCCAGCTAGCACCAAGGCTGCGCCCAAGTCCAAATCCGTAGCTCAAACCTCAGCCTCTCAGCAGCAGCCCAAGGCCAAGAAAAGTTCTGATGCCGCCAGGGTAGCATCCATCGAAGCTGGACAGCGCACACTCGCGTCCATGCTTCCGAAGAAAAGTCTGCCGAAGAAGGATGCCTCCCACGAGTTAGCTAGCACGCAACTTGCATTGCACACCAGCCCTGCTGCTGCCCCAATTGAAAGGAGGGAGGCCCACGCTAAGGGTTTGATTGCGCCCCACATGCTTAGTGGAGAGCGATATCCTCCGGCCATAATCGAATACGTCAATAACTAGAACAAAGCAGAGTTCGTCGATCCCAATGACGATCTTCCAGAGAAGTTTGGGCCCGCCGAGTTTAGCGCGCAAATGAGCACAGCAGCCAAGGCTATTAATCTTGCTGGCCGGATGATGGAGGCACGCTACTTTGTCTTTTCTTTAGCATGCTCAGGTGCTTAGAGATATATCCATTAGTCCCCGAGCCTCCGGGGGAGTAACTTGTTACTCGCTCGGATGCTCCTTAGATAACTAGCGTAGCTCCTTAGTAACTTCGGATATGCACACACCTAGAGCCGAGTTAGGTTCCACTTGGCCCGGATCTTGTACACTTCGAATATGCACACACCTAGAGCCAGGTTAAGTTCCACTTGGCCTGGATCTTGTACACTTTGAATATGCACACACCTAGAGCCGGGTTAAGTTCCACTTGGCCCGGATTTTGTACACTTCGAATATGCACACACCTAGAGCCGGGTTAAGTTCCACTTGGCCCGGATTTTGTACACTTCGAATATGCACACACCTAGAGCCGGTTAAGTTCCACTTGGCCCAGATTTTGTACACTTCGAATATGCACACACACCTAGAGCCGGGTTAAGTTCCACTTGGCCCGGATTTTGTACATTTTGAATATGCACACACCTAGAGCCGGGTTAAGTTCCACTTGGCCCGAATTTTGTACAATTTGAATATGCACACAATTAAGTCAACTTTGCTTTTCTCAGGTCACCACCAATCGTAGGAGTGCTGAGTTTCAGCGCCTCTTGGACACACACAAGGCGTTGCGCTCGAAACATTCTGCACTTCTTGCTGAGTTTGAAAAAAGGGGTAAGTTTTCTCTTTTCCTTTTTTCCCATCTTTCTTTGTCTTTCCTCGCCGGAATAATTTGTCGTTCGGATTGCGCAGCCGGAGTGGAGGCCGAGAATACCATTATGAGGAAAAACTTGGACGAGATAAAAGGTAACTCGGTTTAGCTAATCTCCTTCTGCACTCTTTCTCCTTTTCTTCTTGGCTCGGCAGATATTTATGCCTCGACTCTGCCGGGTTGACACACCGTTGCAGCATCCCTTGAATATAGTGTGCCCGTGCCTGATATGATGCTGCATTTTCTCGAACAAGCAGGGCAACATCAGGCCGAGCTCAAGAAGAAGAACGACGAACTTGCCATTCTCTGGGCCAAAGATGATGAAATTGCCAAGCTCAAGGCTGAAATGAAAAAGCTCAAGGCGCTCCACTAGACTGAGATGGATAAAGCTGGCCAAGACTTCACTGAGGAACGAGAACGTCTCAACCTTCAACTTGCAAAGGATCAAGAACTGCTGAAGGAGGCCGACGTTAAGCTTGGCTCGGCTAACGCTGAACTTGAAAAGCTTCGGGAGAGACGTGATAATTGCACCAAGGAGCTGACCCGGATCCATAGCCATATCTCTCGTAAACTCCTTTCCTTCAGCCGACATGTATTTCTCCGGGTTAAGTTCTTTTACTCACCTCACTTGTTTTGTTTTCAGGCAAGTTCCCATAGGGTAATGCCATTGCTGCTACTGCCGTTGCCAAGTTTTGCCAGCAAAGGGGTACTCCAACTGGTCTTGGATCTGAAACATTCCCTTTGACATGGAGGACTTGCTGGTCAGCCTATCCTCTCGCATTGAGATTATAAAAAACTATGGTTCGGATATCCTAGATGCAGCCGTCTGGATCTTTCGTGCCCTTTGGACTCAAGAGGATGTTCTGGAGGGATCCACTGCTTTGATCAACAGGGTGATGGATTGTGAGACCTAGCTTGATCTCTGGAGGGAATCCGCTGCTCGTGTTGGAGCTAATACTTTCCTTCACTTTGTGCTCACATGGTATGAGAAACTAAATCTGAATCTTCTCGAGCGCTTGCACACCGGATCAAGGTGGTTAAATGACCCAGATTGGATAGCTCGGCGCAAGGCTTGTGGCCATAACCTCGTTCAGTTTGCCCATCCATCAATGGAACGAGGGACCAAGCTTTCTCGGCGCTGTTGACGACGAGTATGTCGAAGATGGTTCAGACGAGGAAGAGGAAGAAGCCTCGGACGTCGAAGAAAATGAAGATGACGATGAAGCTGAGGCCAGAGTTCCACCTGCTGGCGCCGAGTTACCTCCTCTTGTTGCTCCTTGAGCACCAAAAACAAAAAAAACACTTTGAAGTTTATCAGATCCCCGGTATGCCGGGTACAGATGTATTAAGCATACTGATTATGTTTTGCTATCAAGTTATTTATGCCGGATTATCTTGGGCATCGTCCCCGAGTTTCATTTTCTTGTTCCTTCAATTTCATGGCTCGGCTTGTGTCTACCTTGATTTGGTTTTGTGACTTACGAGTCCGAGTTTCAAAAATTTACTTAACAATACTTGAAAACTTTAGGCTTAGCTCAAAGTAATCCAGCGTAGTAAACATAAGGTTAGTCCTAATAACAAATGTCAGCTTGATTAAGTTCTTTTCCTTAGTCGTTTTTCGTGTGCTACGCAATTCCAAACCTGTTCTCTTGCTTGCCATGAAGCCAATTCTTGTTGGACAGCAGCAAGTCAAAGAGTTGAGTTTTTGGTGCTCACACACTACTAATCCGGCCTAGGTAGAAGCAACTTACGCCAGCCGACATATAAATAACAAATACAGAAGACAACAAATATCACTAAGGCATTCCCCGAGTTACTGCTCGAGGTGCCAAGATTTCATTGATAAACTCATCGCCGGCATACATACCGACATATGAGAGACTCGGATACACACACTTCTTTGTTAAGTGTAGAACTGACGGAGTAGAGCTACATTCCATGGACGCTTAGATTCCTCGTCGGACCTATCCGCCTTGTTCTTCTCCTGTGGTTTCGCATCGATGAGGTAATAAGAGTCATTGTGCAATGCTTTGCTCACAATGAATGGCCCTTCCCATGGGGGGGATAACTTATGCATGCCAGCAGTATGTTGTACCAGCCGGAGTACCAGATCACCTTCCCAGAAGACTCGGGGGTTTACTTTCCGGCTATGATAGCGTCGGAGGTTTTGCTGATATATGGCAGATCTGGACAATGCCAATTCTCTCGCTTCTTCCACTAGATCAACATCATTTTGCCGGGCTTCTCGCAGTTCGGCTTCTGTGTATTGGGTGACTCTAGGCGAATCATGCTCTATGTCGGCTGGTAATACAGCTTCTGCCCCATATACCAGAAAGAATGGCGTATAGCCTGTTGATCAATTCGGAGTTGTTCTTAAACTCCATAATACCGCTGGTAGTTCTTCTATCCAGCACCCTGCTGATCTTTGCAGTGGCTAAATGAGCCGGGGTTTTATCCCAGATAACACTAATCCATTGGATCTTTCCACTTGTCTGTTCGATGCGGGGTGGGCTACCGAGGCAATGTCCAGCCGGATCTTTTTATCTCGGCAGAATCGCGCAAATGCTCCTTCAGCAAAATTGGTGCCCTTATCTGTTATGATACTGTGAGGATAGCCATATCTCACGATGATATCTTTGAGGAATGTCACGGTTGTAGCTCCATCACATTTTCTTATTGGATTTACTTCAATCCACTTTGTAAATTTGTCAACCATGACCAAGATATGGGTCATGTTTCCTCTCGCCGGCTTAAATGGTCCAACCATATCCAAACACCATACGTAAAATGGCCAGGTAATTGGTATGGTCTTGATCTCCGACATTGGCATCTGTGTCTTGGTAGCATACCTCTGACAACCATTGCATTTTCTTACTAGATCTTCTGCTTGTTCCAAGGCACTTGGCCAGTAGAATCCATGTCGAAAAGCTTTTGCCACTAAGGCCCTGGACGAGGCGTGATGCCCACATTCCCCCTGATGTATATTGATGTCTACGCACTTCTATTCTTGTAGACAGTTGTTGGGCCTCCAAGTGCATAGGTTTGTAGAACAGCAACAAGTTTTCCCTTAAGTGGATTACCCAAGGTTTATCGAACTTAGGGAGGAAGTGGTCAAAGGTATCCCCTCTCAAGCAACCCTGCAATCAAGATACAAGAAGTCTCTTGTGTCCCCAACACACCCAATACACTTGTCAGGTATATATGTGCACTAGTTCGGCGAAGAGATAGTGAAATACAAGTGGTATAGATAATTATAAGTGGTAACGATGCTAGAAGATAGCTTGATGGCATGGAAGAGACTAAAGGCAAACTGAAATAAAGATGGAAGCAAGCAAGCATGTAACATATCTAATAGCAAACGGTGTTTCAGTGCTTAGAAACAAGGCCTAGGGATCATACTTTCACTAGTGAACACTCTCATATAAATATATTATCTTCATGATACTACTCTTAACTACTCTCCGGTTGAACACTCTAATCGTTGGTAGGGCTATAACAGCACACCTCAAAGTAAGCCTTTCCCATCTAGAAAACCCCACACTGTCACCTTGAGCACTAGATGAGTCCAACAAACACCACAATTTCATAAAGACATCCAACTCCAAATATAACTCATAACAAGTATTTGTAATCTCTAGCCTAAGTGCCACCATGGTGTGCACACTGTCAACTTCACACACATGGGGAGAGCAGAGATCTATTAAAGCACTTGAGTAGCAAGGTAGATCTATAGATTACAAGCTCATGATCTCAATAAGATCATGCATAGAGAGAGATATGAACACATAGCTACCGGTAGAACCCTTAGCCTCGAGAGAGAACTACTCCCTCCTCATCATGGGAATCAGCAATGGTGATGGAGATGATGGTGGACATCGATGGAGATGGCTCCGGGGGCACTTCCCTGTCCCGGCAGGGTGCCGGAACAGAGACTTTCTGTGCCCCGAATCTCCCCTTCGGTGGCGGCAGCGCTGTGGAACTTTTCATGGATTTCTGATTGATTATTTAGGGTTTTGGTATCGGGAGGATCTTATAGGCGAAAGAGGCAAGGTCGGTGGCCGGACAGGGGGCCCACACCATGCCCTGGCGCGGCCTGGGGGTACCCACGCCTGGGGGGTGTGGCCACCCTGTGGCCCCTCTCCGACTCTCCTTCTGGGTCCATGAGTCTTCTGGGAAAATAGTAACTTTGGATTTTGTCCCGTCCAATTCCGAGCATATTCATTTTCTGACTTCCTAGAACCAAAAACAGCAGAAAATAGGCAACTGGCACTGTGGCTCTTGTTAATAGGTTAGTCCAAGAAATCATATGAAAAGTACTCCAAAGTTAAAACAAAACACAAGAAAGTAGATAAAACCAAGCATGGAACATCAAAGATTATAGATACATTTGCAATGTATCATATATCTCGGATGATGTCAAGCCCCTCTTCCGGGTCAACACACCGCTGCAGGACATTTGTGACACTCCTCTTGTATACCTCGGCATTGATTATTGTGTATGCCTTTGCGCGCCTCTAAACTTGCCTTGAAAGCACTTCTTCATCGGGCAAGGATCCATCCTTCAGGAACTGGAGTATGGGCAGTTCCCAAGCTGGTATAGCTCGCACAGGAAACACATCCTCGTCAACTTCCATTTGATCCACCGACATAATCTCGGCCGGACCACGCTGTGCAGTCCCTGGGTTTTGCGAAACAATCCCCGGGTTACCTGAACCACTTCCCACGTCAATGTCCATGGGTGCAGCTTCTGACTCTAGATTTGTCGGGATATATATTGACTCGGATTCTAGGGATGGCCTGATAGATGGCTTTCTGAGGTGCTCTAGTGCTACACCCGGTGGAATCGCTTGTCGGGTTGATCCGAGTTTCGACAGTACGTCAGCAGCCTCATTTTCCAGCCGGGGTACATGATGGAACTCGCATCCCTCGAAGTATCCTGATATCTTTTGCACATGAAATCTGTACAATGCCATGTTTGCATCCAATGCATCCCATTGCCCCGAGACTTGCTGAACTACCAAATCCGAGTCACCAAAGCATTGGATCCGACGTATTCCAATTTCTTTTGCCACTTTGAGCCCATGCACAAGTGCTTCATATTCTGCAACATTGTTTGATGCTGCGAAGTGGATCTGCAGCACATACTTCAGCTGGTCCTTCTTGGGCGAGGTAAACACAACTCCAGCGCCTAACCCGGTTTTCGTTTTTGATCCGTCAAAATGCATTCTCCAAGAGTTCGGATCTGGCAATGGTGGCTCATATTGCATCTCGGCCCAATCCACGAAAAAGTCGGCAACATCCTGAGACTTGATCGCATCTCTCCTGTCGTATTGTGGAGCATAAGGGCTAGTTCAATCGCCCATTTTGCGATCCGGCCGCTCGCATCCTTGTTTCTCATTATCTTAGATATGGGGGATTCACATATCACTTTAATGGGGTGTTCTTCAAAATAGTGCTTCAGCTTCTTTGCTGCCATATATACACCATATGCCATTTTCTGATAGTGAGGATAGTTCTGCTTTGATGCTGATAATACCTCGCTCAGGTAATAGACTGGCCTCTACACCGACTTACCCTCTTCGTCACGCTCTACCACTATTACTGCACTTACAACTTGGTTGGTTGCGGATACGTAGAGTAACATTGGCTCTTTTGATAGTGGAGAGGCTAATACTGGTGCAGTGGCTAACATTTTCTTTAGCTGAATGAAGGCTTCATTGTCTTGCGGTGTCCATACGAATTTGTCTGACTTTTTCATTAGTTGATAGAGAGGCAATGCCTTTTCTCCCATCCGACATACAAACCGACTTAAGGATGCCAGACAACCAGTGAACTTCTGGACATCGTTAAGACATTTCGGCAATTCCATTCGTTCTATGGCCCGGATTTTAGTTGGGTTAGCTTCGATACCCCGGCTGGAGACGAGAAATCCGAGTAATTTTCCAGCCGGGACACCAAAGGTACATTTCTCTGGGTTAAGCTTCATCCGGAATCTCCTTAGGTTTGCGAATGTTTGCCTGATATCATCAAGGAGCGTTTTGCTTTCCTTGGTTTTTATAACCACATCATCCACATATACTTGCACATTTCCACCAATTTGATCGTGTAAATATTTTTGCATACATCTTTGGTACGTTGCCCCTGCATTACGTAAACTGAAAGGCATGGTGTGATAGCAATAAGCCTCGTACGGGGTAATAAACGCAGTTTTTATTTGATCATTCGGGTTCAGAGGTATCTGGTGGAAACCAGAATATGCATCTATGAATGACAACAGCTCACATCTAGCAGTAGAATCTATGACTTGGTCTATCCTTGGCGGTGGGAATGGATCTTTTGGACACGCCTTATTCAGGTTCGTGTAATCGATGCACATGCGCCAAACCACTGCCACATTCGGATCATCTTTCTTCATTTCCACCAGCATCGGATTAGATAGCCAATCCGGGTAGAGTACTTCCATGATGAACCTAGCTACTAGGAGCCGAGCTATCTCATCTCCAATGACTTTTCTCCTGTCTTCGGCGAAGCGGCGGAGAGGTTGCTTCACCGGCTTTGCTCCGGGTCTCACATTCAAAGAGTGCTCGGCCAACTCCCTCGAAACACCTTGCAAGTCCTGTGTGGACCAAGCAAAGATATCCCGATTCTCACAGAGGAAGTTGACGAGCTCGCTTTCCTATTTGTCAGTTAACCCGGCACCAATTGTTACGGTGCACTCTGGGAACAGATCATCAACAGGTACTTTCTTTGTATCTTTCGTTGCTTGAAATGAGACACTTCCATGCGGGTTACTCAGCATCGACATATATTGTTGTGCGGACTGAGCCAATGCCGCTACTTCCTGGATCTTTCTATTTTCTTGTGCGATCACGAGTGACCCGGCTAGGTTAGACCCGGCCGACGCACACTCAATGGAATGTCAGAAATCTCCTGCTATGGTAATTACTCCATTTGGCCCAGGCAACTTCATCTTTAGGTAACTGATGTGACAACTTGCCATGAATTTGTTCAGGGCTGGCCTGCCGAGTAACGCGTGATATGCGCTTTCTAAGTTCACAACCTCAAACTCCAAATTCTTAGTTCGGTAGTTATCTCGTGTGCCGAATAATACGTCAACCCGGACCTTGCCAATGGGTTCATAGGAAATGCCTGGCACAATACCATGGAAAGTTCTCCTCGTGGCCTGGAGCATATTCTCTGAGATACCCAACTTGCGCATTGTATCCACGTACATGATATTAATGTTGTTGCCATTGTCAATCAGCACCTTAGAAAATCTCACATTGATATTGGGCCCGATGAACGTTGGGTCCAGCACTAATGCATACGAACCAGGACTTGGCATAAGCTTGGGATGATCCTTGATACTCCAGGTAATTTCCTGATCCGACCAAGGCATATACCTCGTCACTGTCGGCATAACCGCATTCACTTCCATATGTTGGTGTTGCAAGCTCTTTCTATCTGTTTCCTCCGTGGTGAACACGCAATAACTCTGGTGATGCTCTCTGTATTCATTTCTCCCCTCATTTTAGGGGTATCTTTGATCTGGCTAATGCTGATTTTCCACCTGATGCACTGCATCTCTTCTCTCATGGTTTTCATACCTCGGCGGAGGTGGTGGCAACATTAGCTATTGCGTGTTCACTCCAGAGAGCAATTACTGCCGGGGTAACTTCTGCCGAGATTGGTCGTTCCGAGGTGCCTGAGCATTCCCCGAACCACTTTGTTCAATATTCCTCATCCACTCGCATTGCCGCGTCGTGTGACCTGCCGGGTTACTCGGATTTGGCGTGTGAAATTTGCACGGGTGATCCAGCATTGCCTCATACGTATACCTCGGCCGGTCTTTCTTTTCTTGCCACTGTTTCTTCTGCTCTGGCGTCCAAGTTTTCTTGCCATCGTTTCTCGGAGTCCACTGCTGCCCTCCAGTTTTCTGACGTTGATTGCTTCCTGCCCCGGGTTGATCTTGATTTACAGCAGCAACTTGTTGCGAACTATACCTATAATCCGGTCTATCATCTCTTTTCTTACCCCGGTAATCATTTCGCCGGGATGATCCGGCTCCATCTCGCTGGTAGTACTCCTCATTTGACTTGTTTGACATAAGCTAGGGTTGAGTCGGATCACCCAAAGCATATGAATCAGCAATCCGGATTGTCTCTGCCAGTGTAGTTGGCATATCCCTTTGTAACCTTTGCCACAGCATGCTTGCATATCTACACCCTTGCGCAAACCAAGCTATTTCATGTGACTCAATCACGCCCTCGCATGAGTTTCGCATAGTGCACCAACGGGTTAAGAACTCCTGGTCTGTTTCATTTGGTCTCTGCTTGCACATCGCTAAGGTCTGTGGCCTATTCGGCCTCTGATACGTGCTCGAGAAGTTACTGACAAACATTTCCTCAAAATCGATCCAAGAGTTGATACTTCCAGGCGGTAAATGTTTAACCATGCCCTCGCTGGCCCCTCCAGCATCTGAGGCACGTATCTCACCGCCCATCTCAAATTGCCTATAGCAATTTTCACCGTCGTCGCGTAGTTGATCAAGCAATCCTCCGGCTTTGTGCTACCGTCATATGCTTTTGTGCCTCTAGACAACTGAAAGTTAGGTACTGGAGGTTCTTTCATGATCCGGGGCCCAAAGCACGCTGGACCCGGTGGACCTTGCCCCTCAATCTGCTCCAACCTATAGAGCCGATCCAGTTTTAACCTGGTGTCGTCAAGCATCAAGTTCCTGCTTCCCAACCTTGACCCTATCATGTGATAGTCCAGCCTAGGGTATCTTGCGTTCACCATTTCCGAATCACCATCATTGTATCTATCTTGCTCTTGTGGAGCGCATCCCTGTTGCATACCTTGGTCGGCACTTCGCTCTCGCCGTGGTATATTCCGCTGCTGCGGTTGCCCTGCACCCGCCGAGTTGTGGTGTCTGGCATTGCCGTTTATAGCGTTTCCCTGACCGGCATTACCTTGGTCGCGGTTACCTCGGCCAACTTCACCCCGGCTGACACTTCGTCGATCCTCATTTCCCTGCACTGCTTTTCCTTTCCCTGCCCTTGCCGGGTCATAGGGTACTATCTGTTTGTTTCTCCTCGCCGAGGTTACCACTTCCTCTCTTCTTGGGCCACCATGAGGGGACGATGCAGCTCCAACAGATTTCTCCGGGTTACCTATCGCTGAATAAACGACTTTGGAAGCCCCAGCCCTTGCCGGGTTAGCCCTGAGCATTTCTTCATTTTTTCTGTTAGCGATCTAAACTAACTCATTGACCCTCTCCTGTTGTCTTTGCCGGGCTTGACCCGTCAAACCCTCTAACTCGGATGCAGCTGCATTCGCTGCTCTCAGATTCTTTGCCGGGGTACAGTACTTCGGCAGCCCCACGGACAAAATTTTCTCTAACTCCTCAACTCTAGTATCACCCTCTTTGTTCATTTCACTAATGAGGTTTCTCCCTTTTACTTTTACAGCATCTACCTTATTTGCTCTTGCATACTCGCACAGTGTCATGTTCAACGGCTGCTGAGCCGCGGCTATCTTTTTCGCACCTTCTAGTATTCTCTGCCTTGTTTCTTCTAACTCGGCCTGTGCCCGAGCCGGATCTACCACAGGAGCTATGGGGCTCTCTAGGCTATCTATCACTTGCTGTAGCACGTTCTCTGGCCTCTCTAGTGGAGGACCTCTACTTTTCCTTGGTGCCTTGGGTGTTACCTCTAGATCTGGTGCCGGATCCTTGCTCGCGCCAGCGCCAGGCACCATCATCATCACCTCGGCGCGGTCAGGGAGCGAGTGATACGCGCCCCGTGAGCCGCGCTAAGGGGTGGCTCGCCTCCCTCGACGACGTGTCGCGGGTGAACGCACGACTCATCAACGGCGACGTAGATCTTGTGAGCACCAAGCTTGACGAATAGGCCGTTGCGCGGAAGAGGTCGTTTGCCGAAGCAACCCGCATTATCGCTGATGTAGTCCAGCGCTCCAAAGCGCTGAATGAGTCTAGAGACGATGCGCTTGCCGTTGCTGATGAGGTTTCCCGTCCGGATCTTCACTCCTGCTAGCGCCGATAGCCCCACAGTGGGCGCCAACTATCGTGGTGGTGTCACGGCAGATGTCATGGATAGGCTAAAGGTAGGGACAATATGCACTAGAGGAATCTAGAGAGGGATAGTGTGGTGATTCCACACGCAGAAGCTTTGTATTCACTAGGTTCACAAGGTTTACAAATGCTCCTTGAGCTGTATTGGGGAGAGGAGGAAGAAGGAACTCTCTTACTCTCACCACTACCTATCTCCAAGGAACCAACTACCCAAATGCTTCCCCCCTCCTATAGAGGCCCTAGTCCTCCTTATAAAGGGGAGGCTAGGTCTCCAATTAGGACATACGTGGAGGCATATTCCTGGGAATATGCCTCTTCCCAAAATAGCAAACCGACCGGGTCACTTTTCGCCATCGTAAGCCATGCAAAGGCTACGTAAGCCTCTGCGGCACCAGCGTCATCCAACACAGGGCGCGTCACCCTTGTCGGCCACGCCTTGGTGGTCCTTCCCTCTGTCCGCTTCGCTCATGCTCCAGCGTACAGTGACCACCTTTTGACCAGCGAGATACCTTCCTTCTCTTGCAAGCCTGAGATAACCCGGATCATGCCTGGTTAATCCGGCCCCGTGGGTACCTGCATGAAAGCTACGTAAATCCTGCCGGCATACGACATACGTCGGTTGGGACTCCGTTAGGTGAACATCCTCCGGTCCGGGTTACTTCGTGATTTGGCCTGCCTTGAGGTGACTCGGCCAGCATTTGCTTTGTCCTTGTGGGTACCTCGGCTAACTTGGCCTTTATACCCTGGCGTGACCCTACCCAGGGGTATCCCCCCAACAGGAATCATCCCATTCCCTCTCATTCTCTCTCTCATCCACTGAGGACTTCTCCGTAATATTGGAGAGGACCTCGTGGGTGAGTTCTCCACCTTCACATCACCATCGTGTGATCAGCGATCCGGCATCTACTTCTTCCGCTGCTCGGCTGGATCGGAGTCCGGTTGACGTCTCCTACACCAGACGTGTGACGAACTTCGGAGGCACCACAATTGGGGTGCTGCTCGTCTTCATCAATATACGCCTTCCTGTGTAAGGCGTGCCTCGGTCTTCAAAGATATGAATGTCGCTTCTCTCCTCCGTTACTTATGTGTACATAGTATAGATCCTGACATTAGTGTTCGAGTAGATAGAATTTTTTTGTTTTCTGCTACGGAACCCTTCAAAGTTGCAGCGTAGGCAACACACAAACAAAGAGCAACCCAGAATGCATCGCAATATATAGGGATGCGTGATTAGACGCATTTGTTCTTATAGCCATCCCAACACCCTATCGAACTGTAGCAAAGTAGGAGTACTTAATTTGCGTGACGCATGCTCTATAGTATTGTCTCGTCACGCTAATAAATCATACCATCCTGACAGAAGATTAGGTCATAGTCGTGAGAAACGGAGAAGGCGTCGAGAAGATGAGGTTACAGGTGATGCGTTCTGCGATGGTTGATCGAAAACTCTTTCACAACATTCTGGCTAAATTGTATGCGTCGTTTTTCCGTCGCATGTGCATGGTTAGGCAGATCGTGTGAACACATAGCGAAAGTGTGTCGGTCCTTACTATCATTTTTTCTAGCGACTCAAGAACACCATCGAAATGAAGCAAAGTACGCGTACTCGCCGTGTGGAGAAGTAAGAAGCATTAAAACTTCTTTGACAACAAGCCGTCTCTTTGCCTCGTATTTCTCAAAACCGTTCAAAAACGATGCTTGAAATGACCATACAATATTTAAACAAATGCGAACCGCACACACAAAACATGAAATAACTCATTATGTCAGATTTTTTTACTCCAAAGTTCTAGGCGACACGATAGATATACAGTTACTTAGAAAAAGAGACACAGGAAAAATACGTAATCTAAAATTTAAAAAAATACTACTTATTCTGCATCTTGGAGGGCCCGGCCTCGCCATCATCGCAGCAAAGGATCCTGCTGGTCGCGGAACCGCCATCATGGTCATCATTGTCATCGTTGTTGGCAGAGGAGTAACCGATCCCACTGCCCGATGCCGACTCTTCGTCTTCATCATCTTCCTCCTCCTCGATATTCGCCTCCTAGTACTCATTCTAGGAGTCGTACTCCGCGTAGTCCTCTCCCTCAGCATCAGTGCCTTCCTTCTCCTCGCACTCCTCCTCATTGTAGTCCTTCTCACCGTAGTCCTCCTCATCATCAGTACAATCCTACAACTCGTTATGCCGGAACTCCATCATCTCGGCAACCTCCTGCGCCACCCTACGCTCCTCCTCTTCCTCCTCTTGTAGCCTCCTCCACATGGACTCGCTGCTCTCACTAGAGTCACCAGCGTCGACGTGCTCGATGGAGTGGTCGGCGCTAACATTTACGTTGTTGGAAAAGCTAGCCTGTGCCTTCTTGTGGCCATCGCTCTCGATGTGTCCGAGAGAAATAGCCTTGGCATTGTCTAATTTGGAGGCATCCTCCGGGATATAGGTGGCAGTCCCGGCATGATCGATGCTAGACGTGTTGGTATAGGAACCGATGCGGGAAGACATCATCGAGAGAAGGCTGTGAAAGAAGGTTTTTCTGAGAAGCCGTATGTGTTAGTAGCGGGACTGGGACAGGAACAGAAGCAGGCGGAAATTTGCAGAGCAAGCAATTTAATAGGCATAATGACTCGTGTAAGGAAGGGCGTAGATTAATACATTTTCCATGCAACATCTAGACTTACATATATACACTCATATTCGTTCTCAACGTGATGTGATTTGCTTTCGATCTTTTTCGCATGCAACGCGTTCTCATCCAATATATTCACAATCAACGGTCTTACATTAAGTGGTTTAGCTCTTCAACGTGGAAGAGGAAAAAATACGTAACAAAGGCAGAAGAGCAGAAGGCAAAAGGAGAAACCAAAAAATAAAAGCCAAAAGAAGGCGACATAAAATAGGAAGAAGAAAAAAAAAGCAGAATGGCAAACACAAAACGGCAGAACAAAAAACTAAAAGGTGAAGTAAGGCAAATAAAATGGAAACTGGTACTTACCTAGCACTCGCGGCGTGGTCCGCGGCCATTTGGACCACCAACACCCGCGAGGTCATCGATGATTGGAGAACCCCAAACCGCGGACTGGTCAAGAGCTCGAACATCACTAACATGAAGCTAAACCGTATGGAAACTGCTAGAGAGATCCCTATCCTACTACGACCACACCGGAGTGCGGGAGGCTAGATAATCGTCGCGTGTTCCACCGTTTAGCACACTCTCTCCTCTACCAAGCACGCCGCCATGGGCAGCCGCATTGCTAGCACTGGGTGGGTTCACCGGAACGATGCATGCGACCGACGATGGGAGCAAGCTAGGAGAGGAAGAGGTGAGAGAAGAGAAGAGCTACATCTAACAACCACTTGTGACTCGTGTTGATACTGTTCCTACGTCGCAAGAACCCGCATACACCTAGTGTCTATGATGCCTAGCTCCCGTGTGAGGGCCTTGCCATGAGAACCCGCGCACACCTACTGTCTACGATGTTATCTCCCGTGTGAGGGCCTTACCGCGAGAACCCGTGCACACCTACTATCTATGATGATAGCTCCCGCGTCAGGCGAGGTATTGCGCTGCTAGCTCGTTCTTGCGTGGGTCCCCTTGCACAGCCTCGCCACAAGACCCCGCGGGCATCTATGGTCTACGCTGACTTATGGTATAGGTTTATGTCACCACGTCGGCTCCGGATGGGTACCACGTCTGTGGCAGGGCCGTCCTGGGTTTATGGCACCATGTAGACCATAGGCATGACCCATGTCCGCAGAAACACACATCGAGAGAGAGGCCACATCACCACGTCGAAACTGGATGGACCCCATGTCTGCGAGAATATGTGGCCGGCTACGGTCTAGGCAACCATGTAGGATCTGGACAGGGCCCATGGCCGCGAGAGTCTGCAGGCTACATGGGCTAATGACTCCACGTCGGCTATCGGTAAGCCCTGCCACCCGGCGGGTGCGGAGGCATGTCGCGCTGGAAACACCTCTCACCGCGCGTGTTCCTGCCCGCGTACGCAGACAACGGGCCCATGGCGCACGCGTGGCCCACAGCCACGACGTGGGGTACAACAGCGTACGCGACACCGAACCGCGGTATGAAATCTTTTGCCCTGGCCTGTAGCGGGTCCCGTCTCATAGGATAGCAGGGCTCCGTTGCGACATCGTCGTGTGTCCTTTTCGGCGTCCATCCCATGATCGAAAAGAATTGGGATGGTGTGGATAGCAGTTCCTGCCCATGTACGCTGATGACGGGACCATGGAGCACCCGCAGCCCACAGCCCTGCGACGCGGGGTTTGACCACGCGTGTGACACTTACCCGCGGTATGGAATCTTTCGCCCTGACCTGTAGTGGGTCCCACCTCACTGTATAGAAAGGCTCCATTGCAACGTTGTCGCGTGTCCTATCGGGTGTCCATACCACGGCCGAAAAGAGTTGGGACGACATGGATAACAGTTTGAGCTGAAACAATCTAGCACTATTACTTACTCCTGATACATGCAACGATTATATTCCTTCAGATTGTGTTGTTGCTTCATCATTATCTTGACTAGGATCACTAGGAAGTACCCCTTTAGTTGGTTCTTTAGCCTTATGTGAGTTTAAATGCTTTATTTCATTCTAACCCATATGCCAGCAAGACAAATCATGCATTGTATCCATAAATACCTCAACAGCTGCCCTTCCCATTGCCACATTTTGATCCGTGAAAATTGTTTTGGGATGCCCAACGGGAACCCAACTACAACCTACCTGGTGCGGCTCAACGGAAGGCCCATTCGACGACCTGCCAAGGTCCATGACACCCATGACGGTTCGGCTGATATGAAGTCCATATGGACACCGACTCTAAGTGTGCAAGACAAGGAAAGTCCAAGACTAGATTAGATACAAACTCTAACTTGTAACCAACTCGTATTGGTACCTGAGACCTAGCCTCCCCATATATAAAGGCTAGGAGGGTCCAACGAAGAGACACCTCCAACAATAGACAATAGATCTAGAAATCAATCCCTAGCACACATACACGCGATAGATCTAATCTGCGCACCATCGCAATCTGGGAGACATTGTAACCTTCGGTTCCTCCATCAATCAAGAGCAGGCAAGCAAGAGTAGGGTTTTCCCTCTAGGGGCCTGAACCTGGGTAAACCTCATGTTCCTGTGTTGCTTGTCTGTTAGCCGACGAAGTCTCCAGCGCACCGCTCTTCCTGTAAACCCAAATCCATAAACAATGGGCATTAACATGTTAACCACATGTTAATTGGCGCCATCTGTGGGACGTCCGCACGCTGATGTTATGACTTCAGCTGCTCCATCATCAGCAATCGACAACTCGTCGATCTCTGGGGAACAACAAAGCGACTTCATCGCTGGGAATTTTTTCTGACTCGACACAGTCAAGGTGATCTCGGCACTATCCTTCATCAGTTTCAAGGTCGAGTCTCTGGAATCTTTGCTCGACATCAATGACAACATCTGAAAGAACATTTCATGGTTCCCTGTGTTTTGAGTGTTAGATAACAATATCGTGGAGTTTTCTCATGTGCGCTAAGTGTGCAGGGACTGTTCTGGTGTTTTGGGGGGGCCAGATTATCCGCCCCACCAAGGGCCGAATAATCCGGCCTAACTCATCGATCAAAGGCGGCCAAGGCGCGACGCTCAGAGTGGGTTCGGATTTTCTCCCGGAAAATCCGAACTGGGCGGTTTTTCCTCCCTAGGCCGGATAATCCAGCCCCCAGAAATCAATCAAAGGCTGCCAAGGCGCGATGCTCAGAGAAACTATGCATCCCAGTGAAGAAACTGCTGCAAGCTCCAGGCCGGATTTTCCGGCCCCCAGGTATCCAAGGCACGATGCTCGGAGTGCGGTCGGATTTTCTTCCAGAAAATCCGAACAGGGCGGTTTTTCCTCCCTTGGCCAGATAATCCGGCCTTCGCATGGGGCAGGAGGCGATCAAGGGCAGGCTCCGCGTGTCACTTAGAGTGGGGGCGGTTTATCTGCCGGATAATCCGAGTTTGGGACGGAGTTTTTCCCCAGACCGGATAATCCGACCCTCACTTGGGCCGGATAATCCGGCCCCAAAAGGCTCCAACGGCTTAGAGGGTGCAGGGGGTATAAAAGCCCCCTCATCCCATCGTGCAGAACTCTTGATTCATTCGAAAATTGTCAGACCCTTTGCAAGAGCTCTCTCTCTAGATCTCCCACTTCAACCACCCGAAGGCTTCGATCTTTAGGGGAATTGAAGGAGGAGATTAGATTCATCGGCATCACGAATCAAGCGCTTCAACTCCTCTCCATTCATTTGGAGAAATCCCCGATCTAGTATTCTTACTAATAACTAGATCTTGTATTGTGTTATTGATAACTTGTTCTTGTGGCAGCTTGTTTTCATTTCGGGAGCCTCCAATTTGGTTGTGGAGTTGTGCCCTGCTAGTTGTGTAAAGGCGCCGGTACCCGCCTCGAAGGGTTCCTATAGTGGAAAGGTGGATCAGGCCTTTGGTGGCGGGATCCATCGGAGAACAGGGTGAGGCCTATTGTGGCGTGGTGGTCTTAGTACCACCCACCCCTCCAACGCAGATGTACTTCCCTTAACAAGGAAGGAACTACGGTAAAACAAATCCCGTGTCTCCGCGTGCTTCACTACGGTTCACTCGTTCCTATTTCCACTCGCTTCTTACTCGCTAGTAGATAGGTTTGCATATAGGGAAATTCCTCTAAATAGTTATCTAGAGAATTTACCTTTTGTGTTAAGCCTAAAATTGAAAAAGCATTAAAATTTGAAGTAGCATCTATTCACCCCCCCCCTCTATGTGCCCATATGATCCATTTCAATTGGTATCAGAGCCCCGGCTCTTTATTCGGGCTTAACCGCCTAAGAGAAGTATGGGTACCAAGGAGAATGGGAATGAGGCTGTGGATAAGGTCACAATGGATGGCCTCAAGACGTTGGAAACAACCTTGTTGAAATCCTTTGAGACCAATATGGAGGAGATGCATCAAATTATTGCTCACCTCACACCATCCGTAGCCCCATCTTCATCCTCCTCTGAGGCTGCCACTCCCTCATCCAAGGATAAGGCTAACACCGCATCCAAGGAAGATGAAGTGGTAGGTGAAAAACATAATGGTTCCACCTCCAAGAAGGGAAGTGGTAAGGAGGAATATAGTGAGGTTCATCACTTATATTCCCCTGACCCACCTATCCCTCATTCTCATATAAATAATAGGGGTGATCCACCCAAGCTTACTGCATCCTCTTTTAATCAATGGCAATTCTTAATGAAGTCTCATGTTTGCAGCTCCTCTATTGAACTTTGGAGGATTATCAAAGAGGGTCTTCATATTGGAGATCATACCAACCTGACAAGAGGAGAAGTTGTGGACAGCCAATTGAATGCTACGGCTCTCCACATGATACAGCTCGGAGTGGGTCCCAAGGACATGCCCCACATTGAACATCTCAACACAGCTAAAGAAGCTTGGGATGCCCTCACCGATCTCTTCATTGGGAGTGAAAGCATGAGAAGGAATAGGTATGATTCCCTTAGTAATGAAGCTGAAGGATTCTACATGTTAGATGGTGAAAACCATGAAGACATGTATAGAAGACTCAAGGGCATTGCAACAACATTTAGAAAGCATGGATCCACTCACATTGATGATGCTTGGATAAAAATAAAATATGTGAGTGCTTTAATGCCTTTTGAGCCAACGGACTTGAAGAGCTTGCAAGGTAGACACAACTACCATCAAATGACATCCAATGAAGTCATGCAAGAAATGGTGTCATTGAAAGTTGCTGCAAAGAACGCTGAAGATGCCCGTGCCCGTGCCATTGGAATGCAAAAAGGGGTCAATGTTGCTCTAAAGGCTAATGTTGTTGAGCAAGATGAGGACGAAAGAGCTTTCGAAGGTGCCGCCATGGACTGCCCCGATGAAGTCAAACATGCTCATGGTGAATACATGGCGTTTTACGCAAGGAACTTTTGGAAAGATCCTGCCAAGGCCAAGTCGGAACTCGAGCGCAAGAATGGGTCAAGTGGAAAAATAGAAAGTGGCCCAAAACTGAGAACATGCTACAATTGTGGAGATAGGCTGCACTTTGTGGTTGAGTGTCCATATCAAAATAGAGAAGACAATGGTGGCAGGCTCATCCTTAAAGAAAAATCGAAGGCACCTAAGAATAAGCCATTTATCAAAAATAATGGCCCTTACAAGAAGCAACCCAAGATTGTATTGGTGGCACAAGAAGAATACTCATCTGCGAGTGAAGATGAAGAGGATGAAGATAGTTCTCGCGAGGTGGCTGCTATAGCCACCACATCGACTCCATCATCTCTCTTTGACTCGCCAAACGAGAATGTCATCAACAACAACAACGTCACTTGCCTTATGGCAAGAGGGTCCGAGGTATCAACTTCTAGCTCTTCATTTTCTAAGACTAACATAAATTTGGATATGGATGATCATACTAGTCTTAAAATGAAAGAAGAAGTTATTGATTTGGACAACTTTTTCACTAACCTGCAAGGTGAGCACAAACTTCATTTTGATGCTCTTATGAGTCAACTTGCACAAGCCGAAGATCTTCTTGAAGAAAAGGGCAGAATTGAAAGAGAAGATGCCTTGGAGATAGCCTCTTTGAAGAATGCCTTGGAATAAGAAGAGGAAGCTCGAGCATCTTTAGAAGAGAGACTCGGATCCATTGAGGAGTCACATGAAGAAGTTGTGGCTCAGCTCATCAAAGATCGTGACAACGCTCTTGCCAAGGTAAAGAAATTAAAGAAGAAAAAGATTGAATTTGGGGCTGCTCATGCCAGACTCTCGGAGAAGTTTGAGAAACTTGACATTGCTCACAAGGCATTGGAGAGTGAACACTCCAATTTAAATGAGTCTCATGACCAGCTCCAAACTCAATTAAGGAAGTATGATGTGCCCAACACCTCCACATCATCGTATGAAAAAGATGAACTTGCAAAAGGATCTCAACACAAAGGTAAAGAAGTTCTAGATGAGATACTTAGCAAGCAAAGATCAAACAATGGAAAAGAGGGTCTTGGTTATATTGCCAAGACAAATAACAAGAAGAAGAGCAAGACTACTCAACCAAAGACTAGCACCACCACCAATGACAAGTCTAATTATGATGGTTTTGCAGGGGCTAACAATCCTAACTTTGAGTTATATTGTGATCATTATGGTGATGTTTATGCTAGTTATATAGGTCCTTATGATTGTTACATTCCTTGGTCTATTTGGGTTCTCAAGACCCTTGTCACTAACATGAGAGGACCCATTGAAAAATAGGTACCTAAAACCAAGAAGTAACTTTCTTGGAGGGCTATGCTTCCGGTGGGTCTAAATGGGTACTCGATAGCGGATGCACGAGTCACATGACCGGAAGCAAGGAGATCATCACGGAGATGCGGCCAAATCTTGATCATATAACCGTCTCCTATGGTGATAAGTCTAAATCTGAGGTATTGGGTCTTGGCAAAGTTGTGGTGGCTCACGATATCTCTCTCGTGGACGTCATGCTTGTTGAGACCCTCGGTTACAATTTACTTTTAGTACGCGCCCTTGGTAAGATGGGCTTTGCAGTTTTTATTGATGCTGATTTGGTGGTACTCTTGTGGAGCAAGTATCTAAAAGTCGCTTTCGTGGGATATGTCAAAAATGACCTGTACGTGGTGGACTTTTCAGGGAAAACCACTACAGGCCCGATGTGTCTTTTCGGAAATGTTGAAGCGGGTTGGCTATGGCATCACCGACTAGCCCACGTCAATATGAGAACTTTGCAAAGTCTCCACAAGGGTGGTCATATTCTTGGACTAAAAGAAAATGTCTCCTTTGCCAAATATCATGTTTGCAGGGCTTGTGTTGAAGGGAAAATGCACGACTCTCCTCATCGAAGGAAGACTATTATTTCGTCAAAAAGGATCTTAGAGCTCCTTCATGTGGACCTCTTTGGAACTCCATATCATGCAAGCCTCGGTGGGAAGAAGTACTGTCTTGTGATCGTTGATGATTACTCAAGATACACTTGGGTCTATTTCTTCAAGTTGAAGAGCGAGACTCAACAAACGGTCATCGACTTTGCCAACGAGGTTCAACGTCAACACAACGTCCCTATTCTGGCAATAAGAAGTGATAACGGCTCCGAGTTCAAGAACTACACCTTAAATGAGTTCCTAAGTGAAGAGGGGATAAGACATCAATATTCCACTGCAAACACCCCTCAACAAAATGGTGTTACCCAGAGGAAGAACCGGACTCTAATGTATATGGAAAGGTCTATGCTAGCCGAATTCAAGTCTCCATATAACTTCTGGGCTGAAGCAATCTCTACCGCTTGTCATTCATCCAACCGGTTATACCTCCGTAAAATCTTGGACAAGACTCCATATGAAATACTTATCGGTAACAAGCCAAACATCTCATACTTTCGGGTATTTGGGTGTAAGTGTTTCTTTCTCATCAAAGGAGTTCATTTATCTAAATTTGAGTCTAAAGCTTTAGAAGGTATTTTTGTTGGTTATGGTGCCGAATCCCACACTTATATAGTCTACAATAAGCTCTCCGGAACTGTTGTAGAATCTTGTAGTGTGGTGTTCGAGGAAAATGACGGCTCCCTGCGGGGCAAGTTGATGTTTGTGATGCAGATGTTGAAATACCCCAAGATGCCATAAGAAGAATGGGCATGGGATTTTTCCGCCCCATTGAGGAACCCCTTGTGGCGGATCGGGAAGGATAATGCTCTACTAATGAAGAGCCCTCATCTACACATACTCAACATGCTACAACCACGAGAGTAACTTCTACACCAACTCCACCAAATGCTGAAGGTCAACATGCTCCTGAATGCTCCAGGCCGGATTATCTGGTCGACACCGGATTATTCGGCCACCACTCCCCATACGACCAAACTGTGCATCCCAGCGAAGAAACTGCTGCAAGCTCCAGGCCGGATTTTCTGGCCCCCAGGTATCCAAGGCGCGACACTCGGAGTGCGGTCGGATTTTATTCCAGAAAATCCGAACAGGGCGGTTTTTCCTCCCTTGGCCGGATAATCCGGCCTTCGCATGGGGCCGGATAATCCGGCCCCCAGGAGGCGATCAAGGGCAGGCTCGGCGTGTCACTTAGAGTGGGGGCGGTTTATCTGCCGGATAATCCGAGTTTGGGACGGAGTTTCTCCCCAGACCGGATAATCCGACCCTCACTTGGGACGAATAATCCGGCCCCAAAAGGCTCCAACGGCTCAGAGGGTGCAGGGGGTATAAAAGCCCCCTCGTCCCCATCGTGCAGAACTCTTGATTCATTCGAAAATTGCCAGACCCTTTGCAAGAGCTCTCTCTCTAGATCTCCCACTTCAACCACCCGAAGGCTTCGATCTTTGGGGGAATTGAAGGAGGAGATTAGCTTCATCGGCATCACGAATCAAGCGCTTCAACTCCTCTCCATTCATTTGGAGAAAACCCCGATCTAGTATTCTTACTAATAATTAGATCTTGTATTGTGTTATTGATAACTTGTTCTTGTGGCAGCTTGTTGTCATTCCGGGAGCCTCCAATTTGGTTGTGGAGTTGTGCCCCGCTAGTTGTGTAAAGGCGTCGGTACCCGCCTCGAAGGGTTCCTATAGTGGAAAGGTGGATCAGCCCTTTGGTGGCGGGATCCATCGGAGAACAGGGTGAGGCCTATTGTGGCATGGTGGTTTTAGTACCGCCCACCCCTCCAACACAGATGTACTTCCCTTAACAAGGAAGAAACTGCGATAAAACAAATCCTATGTCTCCGCGTGCTTTACTACGGTTCACTCATTCCTCTTTTCACTCGCCTCTTACTCGCTAATAGATATGTTTGCATATAGGGAAATTCCTCTAAATAGTTATCTAGAGAATTTACCTTTTGTGTTAAGCCTAAAATTGAAAAAGCATTAAAATTTGAAGTAGCACCTATTCATCCCCCCCCTCTAGTTGCCCATATGATCCATTTCAACATCTTCCTCAAAAGTCCCGATGATGAGACGAGTTTATATGGAGATTACTGCACTTCAAGTAAACATCGATCGTTGGTGCTACCTTGTATTAGGACAAGAGTTAATTCCTTGTGCTGCTACAAGTGGGATCAAGTCATATAGGAGAGTTAATCATCACGCAAGATGCACCTCTACGAAAAATTAATCGCATGTCAAGGGATCAGCAATCGGTTTATTCTCCTGTGTCTTCGTACACACATCGGATACCACGAGTTTGTAAGCAAAAGCAGTGCGTGTGTGCTTTCGCAAGTTTTAGTTCCCCAGAAAAAGGAAACAACTATTTAGAAGCTGTTGTGGTAGTCTTGGAATGTGCTACTTGAGGCGCTTCCTATTTCCTAATTATGGAAAGAAGTAGAAGACAGAGAAAAAAGCCGTGCATGGTTAAACTGGTTCAAACTTAGCAACTCAACAAGGACAATTAATCGAACTGGATCAAAGTACGATGATGATAACCGTGTCACATGCAGCAGAAAACTTCTACCATCCAAAACATGCATGCTTGACGCATGTGGCTGCGACTAATGGTTCCACGTTTGAGGCTGCGCGGTGTCGACATCGACTAGACGTCTATCGCATTGATTTCTTCCGCCGGTGACCCGATGGATACATCGACTTCGGTTCGCCGCATGACTCCGTCAACCTCGTCCACACGTACACCCCGACGATTCCATCGACCGTGTTAACTCTACACCGGGGGCTACGCTGACTTCGTCATGCAACCCGCTATAGTCTTCGATTGCGGTGACCCGCTCTAGTCTTGGGCTGCGTCGACACGCTGCCGTCATCAGCTCTGGTGACTAGGGGGCTCCCTCGGCATCGGTGACCCGTTGCGGTCTCTGACTCCGGTGATATGATGTCGTCATCGGCTACAGCAACTCGCTACCGTGATCGGCTTCGGCAACCCACTGCCACGTCAGCTCTGGTTCGCCGCATCGGCTCTCGAACACCGCATCGACTACATCGACCATATTGACTCTACATTCGAGGACCCCTTCGACTCCGCCGTGAGAGCCACTGTCGTCTTTGGCTGCAGCGGGCCGCTACGGTCTTCAACTCTGGTAACCCGATGCCACTTCGACTCCATTCACGGCGACTACCAATAAAGCTAAGTTTCCGCTATCAAGAGTCAATAATTGTTTACTTTAATATCACTCAAAACACTCAAGGGTTGCACCCTCTTTGAGTAACCTAATGTGTTGTCGACTTTGTGCACTTGAGAACCTCATACGCGATATCACAAGTAGCTGATTCTACCTGATCGTCGAATCCTGAACTCCGAGTACCCCGGCAAGGCACTAAGGCTAAGGATAATCAGGCTACCGAAAAGGCTAGCATACAGTGCAAATGTGTTGACTCGATTGGCACCAGAAAATGTTACAATAAGCTGAAAGGAAAATATTCTTTACAAGATACAAGTGTTTCACAATTTTTTGCATTTTTCTGCAGCTTACAAGGACGTTGACTGCGTCGAGCTATTCTATCGGGTCCTCCAACAGAGTTGAATAGCACTAGTCGCGTGTGGCATCCCGCTAAAACCACTACTAGAAAATCGTTATGTTTTTGTGCATTGCATCGTCATGACCGCATGCTCATGTCATCATGCCACATTGCATTTGAGCATCTTCATCATCTTGCATGGTTTGTTTAAAAACTATTTTCGAAAAGCCTGGTTTTGTTTTCTAAATGCCCCGTCTTTATTTCAAATTAAAACCCGGATCTCCGGATTATGTTGTTTCGTCTAAAAACGGCTTCTAAAAGCCTTGTTGTTCTAAATAAAATAATTATATTATTTTTAGGGGCAGCCCGCCAGGCCTGAACCGGCCACCCCCAAAATATCCTAACCAAACCCTAGCCCGACCACACCCCCACCTGATCCTCCACCCCGTCGCCAGCTAACTCCCTCCACCTCACCCCGTCCAATCCCCGACCGCCACCTCACCTCCCTGGCTCCACCCCACCTCCTCTCCAACACGGCACACAACGCACGCACGCACGCTCCCGCCCACCCCGTGCCGACCACCTCGGGACCCCGCCCCGCTCCTGGGCCACCGACCCGGTCCCACCACCCAGGCTCCTGCCTCCCCCGCTCGCATCTCACCCCGCCATCGCCACCTACCCCTGTCTTCCTCCGCCCGATGCCATCTCCTCCTTCCTTTCTCTTGCCCCTTGCTCGTCTGTAAGCAGAGCCCCGCCACCGCTATCTCCCCGTGCTCCCCTCCCTTCCTCCGAGCCCGGCGTCGCCGCCTGGGCCGCCCGTGTTGCAGTCCCCTGCAAGCTCTACCCGGCCTCGCCCCAGCGGCCGGCGAGCCTCCCCATTGACGCGGTTCTGCCGAGCACCGTTGGCCCTCCCACATCAAGATCCTCTCCGCCGGCCTATCCCTCTCCAGTCGCCTCGCTTCCCTACCTCGCTCTGCATCCGGTCCTGGCCTTCCTCACGCCGCCCTCATCGCTCGGTCGTCCTCCTGCGTGGGCCACCCGCCGCCGGCCTCACATCCTCGTCGCCCAGCTCCCCGCATCGCAGCTCCTCCCCACCTCGGCAACCTCCTCCTACCGCGTCCCTGCTGCCAGCACCTTCAGGGCCCATGACCCAAGCTCGCCCGCGCCCTGCCTCTGCTCCAGCAGAGTTCCACGAGCACGTTTTTCTCCACCTTCGGATGCCTTCTTCCTGCTCCGGCCTGGAGCTGCTGGGGTTGTCGTGCGTGTCTCCGTCTTTTGTGTCCCCTTCGCATTTTTGTTGTAGGGATGCTGGTGGAGTTGGTGTGATGCCAGTACAATCCTGACGGCCAAGGCTGCATCCATCCTCGTTCAGTCTTGTGTGCAACAACGTTGTGTGTAGAGACAAGAACATCTGTGGCATCGTCTATGTGATCGAGTATAAACCATCGCCAAGTTCTTCCGAAGAGAACCATCGCCAAGTTTGGGGGCATCAAGATCTTCACATCGACAAGATCTTCTCGGAGCTACACACGTATGGCTGCCATGTTCCGAGGCCCCAAGACCGACAACGTCACCCGAGGAACCATCTACAAGATCTTCCGAAGACCGATCCCGCCGAGGTCCCTGTCCCGGACACCAAGTTCGTCGAGATCCCGAAGACCCGAACCCAGAGATCGTCACCGACAATCAAAGCCGGAAAACCCAAGATCTTCCTCAAGGGCGGCAAGATCGTCAACAGGGAACCGAAGACCCGAAATGCCAAGTACGCCGACATGGGACCGACAAGTTCTCTGAGTCCGAGCGGCACGATATCCTACCCGAAGATTCCCGGACGACAAGTACTTCACCTCGGATGCCAAGACCGACCCGATACGCAGACCCGACAAGATCTTCCGATGACAAGATCGACACCGACCAGGGCGGATCTGATGATCCTCCGACGCCAAACCAAGTCCTTCTTCCCGGAACACCAAGCTCTCCTTCCGTTGTCCAAGATCGATCTCGTCGAACCGCTCCCCGTCGAACCCTGAGACCTAGACCCGAAACCCCGGAACCCAAGATCTTCCAAACCTAGATGTGTGAGCCTTTTCCCAAGCCCTATTTTATAAATGCTATATATAAAATCTGTTGCATATAAATTGATCATGCTTGCATACATGTTTGTGGTTTGGGGACATTATGCCGATTCACCTCATAATTAAATATGGAGTGTTTATGCGGGATATCTTTGTCTTATTTTGGACTCCATTTAAATTTGTGTAGCGAACCAATGCCATGTTTCGCCCTGTTAATACCACATTTAAATTGAGGGGTATCTAAATAACTTGAACCTTCTAATTAATTGTCGGGACCCCGGTTCCGCTTAATACTGCCTAATTGCACCGCATCTGCATCATATCATAATCATACTGGATCTTCTGCCGTAGTATTAAATATTGTATCAGGTGTTTCTTCTAGTGTTTGCTTCGTCGCGGATTAGGCCGATAAGTTGTTGCGAGTATTGACAAGTTCTCTGGATATGATCCGTCGGCAGTGTTTCCCAGGCGAGCATCTCCCCCTTTCTACCTATTTTGCTTTTATAGTCTTTATTTCCTCCTGTTGATCTATTGCTATCCGTGTTGCGATGCTTTAGTTTCCGTGCACCATTTATATTCCTTGCAGCCCTATATTGCCTTGGACACATCCTATTGCCTGTTGTTTGATCGATAGTCGGCCTTGCGAGTCGTAGTTGCTTGCTCAGGTGCTGCTTCGCGTCGTTGTTGTTCCACCGTTATTGGAAGGTTGGCACATGCTTAATGGTGGAGAGGGTCATGACTTTAAATACAACTATTAAAATGCTGGGATAACTAATGAAAGAGGCACCGGCGGGCAATATATGCTATTCGGTTTTCATGTCCACTTGTGTCCCGTAGGCCCCGAGTACTTGATACCTGTTCCTTGACTATCGCACTATCCGCATATGGGACCATGGATCCCCTTAGCTAGAGCTTGATTCATTTCTTATTTCTTGGGGCCACAAAGTAGTTTGGGGCTTTATTACTATCCTGTACTTATGCCATGCTTTACTGCTTTATTTAAGATTGTGCGTGGAGCACCTGTACTGTTTTGGATCGTGCCATGTTTTCGCGGTATCGACAAGCCCAGTCACACTTTCGGGTTCCCAGTCGTTTACAGCCGTTGTCACAAACCCTGGGTCCATTCCGGAGCCGGCCAACTTCGTTGCGGGTAGCTTAGTGGGGTGGCCCCCTGAAAGCTTTTATGAATCCTGTGATTGCTTTGTCGTGAAAGCCTCGGTGGGTTTTGATTTGGTTTTTCCGAGGTTGATCGTGTGTGTTGCTATCTGTGCACCCCTGCAGGGTAAATCTTTCTGAAAGCCGTGTCCGCGGTTATAGACGACTTGGAGCACAGTATCTTGATCATAGACAAGCATAACTAAAGTAGTCCTATAAATTTGACTTAATATGTGACTAGTAATTAGCTTCACTACAAAGGAATGGATAATAAAAGTGCCCACAACTGGTGGAACTGGTGTGTATCTGCCTAGTAAGTATCGCAACTCCAATGGAATGAAATAAAAGTGCCAACAACTGCTGGGTTTGGGATGTCACATCCTAATTGTATCTGACTAGTAAGTACTGCAACTACAACAGAATGGTTAACTAAAACGGCCCACTACTTATGCTTCAGAACGACTCATGCTATCTATATCTGTTTAGTAAGTGCTGCAACTATAATGGAATGAGTAAAATTGCCAACCGTGTGTGTTCCTCGGTCTGACTTCCCTGTTTGGTCTCGAGGGGGAAATACCAGGATGGGTATGATTGGTGTTAGTATAAGGTTGATTCCGAATAGGTCTTTCTTATCTCTCTCTAATAGCCGCCAGTTTATCGAGTCTCTATAGGTTGTTTAGTGCATGCTTCGCTGCCGCTTCAGTCCACCATACCTATGTAGGCGAGGACCGCCGAATTCTAGACTCGCCGTGTACTGGCCTTAGTACTGATGCTCCTCTTTTTCCTTTGCCCTTTGTCGGCACCCCTTTTGTTTTAGCAGGTTTGAGATCAACTTCGTTAGCAGGGTTACCCTTCTGGCTTGTCCTGGGCAGGATTATGGATGCCATTGGTTATTCTTCAGGGCTCTTAGCCCCATTTGCATCTTGTCCGTAGTCGGACGCTCTATCGTTTTCAAGGTGATTTGGATCTTTGTATAGTATATCTGTATTCTTGACTCATGGAGTTGTTTTTGTATATATATGTTCTGTGGGTTCCATCGTGGACTATTGTGTAATGATATTACTTCGTTTTCCACCCGCACGAAAGTGCCTGGTGGGCGTCCTTGAATCGTTTCTATGCGGGTTTGGCGGGAAGCGCTAAAACTTGCATAGGGCCGATTCGAGGGTGTTACATCGCGTCAATAGACGCCAAGACCCAAGTCGACACTCTCCTCGGATGACTTCAATACTTGGTGACCCATCAGAAGCGATGCTAGCCACGCACCCGATAGAAGTGGCACCGGTCGCGCACCTGACAGAAGCGAATCTGTCGAGTCCGTCCGTAGAGTCGACTCCTTCTGGCTAAGCGCCACACGACCCATCTGTGTCAACTCTGACTACAGCGTCAATTCTTGGATCCTTATACGTGAGATGCTGACTCGATACACTTCTGGGTCAGTGGTTTCTCCTCGCATGATGCACAATTGCGTCTACAAGATATAAGACTCGAGTCTCTACTCGAGTCTATGACTCCACCAGACACTCGGGGGCTACTCCAAACTGGAGCTCTGGTCGCGCACATATAAGATCTTCCAGTGGCATGCTCCGATTCCTCATTCAAATCTATGACTCGAATAAGGACTTAGCGGATACTCCCATAAGGCATGCTGGTCGCACATTCAAAAAAGCACCGACGTTGATGTCATTTGCAAGATCATCTTAGGAACTTCTGAATCGATGTGTCTACATCACTGACGATTATAACTCTCTGCTCGAGTCTACGACTCGAACAGACACTCGGGTGTTACTCCCATAGGAAGCACTAGTCGCCCACCCTATAGAAAACAACAGATTCATAGTATAGTCCATTGTGTCGACTGCGTCCACAATATTGATCTGCTTACAACAATCGAATGCATTGGCAACTTCGCCTGATATACATTACATTGTCAGGTTCAGAGAGAACATCTCCCTGGCCACCCAAATCACCTCCGCGGTGACAAACATTCGGATGATGCGTCTACGACATAAAGATAAGACCTATAGATCTAATCTGATGGCATGGCATCCGCTGCGCTCTACCAGATAAATATCGTGTCCACGACATGAAGAAAATCCCTACGGACACATTGGGTGCATACTTATAAACTGGAGTTTGGCTCAGCAAGGCCTCCGCGACATGAGTCGAACTACACCGGCAATTTCTGAATTCGAGTCTAGGGACTCGAGTTTGAGTAGGTGACGTTGTTTTTGCCCAAGATCAATTAACTGGTCCCGATCCGTTAAACGCACCAGACACGTTTACCAACATCCCTATGAACCACTATGAATTCGGCTAACCAGATGATCTTCCGGGTCAGTGCTTCGCACTCGACATAATTGTCAACTCCAATATCCAAATAGAAGGCTCAAAGACATCTAAGTCTCCACACGAATCTATGATTCGGATGGACACTCGGGGGCTACTAACATAGGTATGCCTAGCGGGCACCCAATTGCATCCTACCTGGTGTGGCTCAACAGAAGGCCCACTCGACGACCTGCCAAGGTCCAGGATGCCCATGACGGTTCGGCTAATATGAAGCTCATATGGACACCGACTCTAAGAGCGCAAGACAAGGAAAGTCCAAGACTAGATTAGATACGAACTTTAACTTGTAACCAACTCGTATTGGTACTTGAGACCTAGTATCGCCATAATATAAAGGCTAGTAGGGTCCAACGAGGAGACACCTCCGACAATAGATAATAGATCCAGAAATCAATCCCTTGCACACATACACACACCCGGTCTAATCTATGCACCATCGTCATCTCGGAGATATTGTAACCTTCGGTTGCTCCATCAATCAAGAGAAGACAAGCAGGAGTAGGGTTTTCCCTCTAGGGGCCAGAACCTGGGTAAACCTCATGTCCACGTGTTGCTTGTCTTTTAGCCAACAAAATCTCTAGCGCGTCGCTCTTCCTCTAAACCCAAGTCTATAAACTATGGTCATTGACATGTTAACCCCACATTAGATGCTTTTGATTATGTGCTACTAGAAAAGTTTCAAATAACCATTCAAGAATCTATTGTTTCATCATATAAGAGAGATGCTCCAAAAACCACTATTTCTCAAAAATGATTAAATCCAACAAAAACTTGTTATTTGTCGGTAGAGTATGTGGTATCAAATGTAATCACGCCGCCAAATAAAGAATAGTGAGTCAACATTTTAGCATCAACCCAAAATATATTTGTTAGTTGTTCTTCACTATCCAGCTAAATAGCATGTTGCTGAAAATACTTTAACAAACCTCCTTCTTCTCCATACTTCAAGCTATGTTGGTGTTTACTCCTCAAATAAGTTTTGCAATCTTCCAATGTATACCAAAGATTGGACGTTCCACCAATAACTTCTTCGAAAAAGATATGTATACCCAAGATTGGATGTTGTACCAATAACTTCTCTAGAAAAGACATGTGGCACCTTTAGTGTAATGCCAACGTGATCTGTTGCTTCTATGTCCATGGCATCAATCGAACATACTTTTTGCTGAGATGGGATCAAGTGGATCATATATGGCCAATAGAAGACATGATTGTACTCTACCTCAAAATCATGCACTTCATATTTGTTGGTATTTCTATTCAAAACAGTTCTCATGCCAGATTTATATCATGTTCTTGTTTCAGCTTGCAAAGACTTGTATTGATCCTCATGTTTATATTTTGATCTATGACATTATTTTCTACATAACAATCTTATTGATGTCACAAATCCATCCTTATTCTTATCAGGAGTAAATAATAGCTAGATAATTTTACAAACATTCCATTGACTTCTCCCCACAATTTTTTATAAGATCCTAACAATGATTGTAGCATTGAGCAATTCTTGAAACCTGGGTATAGATCTCTAGGGCAGCTTTATTTGCCAACTTGGTACAAGTAACTACGTCATCCGGAGCACCCGTATTTTTAATCTTATCGGTATGTAGAAAATACCCTATACTGGCCCTTTGTAGATCATCCATGTCATCAATCAGAGGATCATAGCAGGTTTAGTACCCTTGCTACATTTTGACAGACTAGAACTCCCATCAATAGACTCACCATGAAAAACCTAGTGCATATATCCTTGCAGAAAACCGTTTTCTACCAAGTGGTTAGCAACAGTTGCAATCACACCAATACAAATTTCACAAGCATACCAAGGACAAATTCTCCATTTGCTGAGCGGATAACGTGAAATCCAAAAACCCTTCCGGTCCATCTCTGTATTTTATTGTCTTCCTAAATGAATACATCCATATATCGTTCATTTATGTGCTTCTAAAGATCGGGGCAAAATCGAAGTATAGAAACAAAAACAATCTAAGGAAGTGCGGAACAACTTTTTCCTTGGGTGTCGATGTGGAGGTGGCCAATGAGGCGGTGTCTCGTAGGGGAATAACACTCTCCCAAGGTCTTGATGTGGTTCTCGTGGGTAACGCCGATGTCTCTAGGGAGGGGGCGCCGGAGGTGGGATGTAAGGGTGGAGACGATGGAGCGGGGCGGCATGAGAGTACACAGTGGCGGGGAAGCTAGGGTTTTAGTTTGGGGAAAGATTGGGGATCGAGCGAGCAACATGATAAGTGTTTCACAAAATTTCGGATGGTGCAGAGGGAGATTTTAAGATCCATCAAATATGGGACCTACTGAATATTTGCGATAAAATATTTGTTCCACAATACATGTATCCATGCAAATGAAATTATCACCGCAAGCATTCCACGCGTGTACCATAATTGACGATACATGTATCCATGCAAATAAAACTATCGTCGTAAGCATTCCACACGTGTGCCGCAATTGCGAACTAAGCAACCTGACCAAATTAATTGCAACACTAATTATCAATAAGAATATTGTGCTAAAAATATATTTATTAAACTTTCCATGATGTCATTATAATGTATAATTTCCCTCCGTATTTCGCACACGGAATCTCGCTATGCTTTCCGAGAAACGAGATAATACGTGTTTGTGGTGCCCATACGTTCTTCCTGTTGTGTCCGTACAACCCACGTGTTTTTCGGTCTACTTCAAAACATCGTCTCGATTCTTTGCACTCTGCAACAAACAATTTAGTTGTAAACTCTGGGTCCTATTGCTCTTATAAATTGTATTTGTCTAATGCTTATGATATGTCGACTGGAGAGCAGAACAAAGTGAAGGAGGTGATGCAGAATAATATCCGTTCGTCTATATCTAAAATATTGAGACTATAGTAATAGAGATACCGATTTTTTATGTTCGTCGTACACCTTTTCGGCATACTGCATGACACGATGGCTGATGGTGCAGCATTGTTAGCGTGCTTCACCTATGATCTAATTACGTATGCTTGGCATGCGTAAACATTACTTTACCATGCCCATCTATTATTGTAGGACGTGTAATCACGTATGCTTGGCGCGTTTTGCCTTGATGTCCGTGTGAAGATGTAGGCCCGTACAAACCCATTTACTCAATGGCTCATCAAACTAACCCTATTCATATCCACCTAGGCTGTTTATAATATATAATACAAGAACCACACGTTCTCTTTAGCCTCCCGCACTGACGCACTCCCTTCACTGGTAGATTTAATTCTCAGACTCTCCTTTTCATTTCTAAACTTAGATCTAATTAGTATTTCCCTCTTTAAGGACCTCTGTATGTCTACTCCAAACACATAATTTTCTCATCACACGAATTTCATGCTAGCTGCGTCCAAAGAGCACGGAGAGAAGATTATGTTCACACTTATGGTTTCTTAATTAAATAATGTCAGGATCCTCACGTAATAAGGTGTCAAGCATGATCCCACTTATCCATGCTTCTAGTTTACTAGGAGGACGGGCACGGCGGCGGGTGTGGTGAACTTTCAGGTATTTTTAGCCATGTCTTCATCCATTTTAAGACACCTAAGTTATTTTTTGTTTGTATTTTAAGGCCACCTGGTTAACTAAATTGTAGTAGGCATGCTCCACCACACCTGGTAACATAGTTGATGCTGGTGGAATACATCATAAACAATGAAACCACATTACACTTAAGGAGAAAAGACATAAATGAAATTGCATGAGAGAGAGCATTTGGTAAGATAATCTTCCTTTATCTTGCACTAACACCATTAGTATAATTCAAAAGCGGATCTTAAAAAACATATAAATCAAGAGCGAAACAACTGGCTGAGCTATAACATGAGTTTTCAGCATGACCGTTAGAATAAGAAAATTGTATTTTGTATTCTAATTCAAACAAAAAATAAATCAGACAGACAATACAAAAATACTGATTTTTTTGTTGGCGCCTGAGCAATGTCTAGAACACTACTAAACTCAATACAGCTACTAACTTACTGAAACTTACATCAGCAGCAACATCAGTATTGAGCACAATGTAGCATTTTCTACCACGGTCATAAATAGAAACGACATGTTGACTCAAGACATGAGTACATTAGTGTTTACCAGCTTAATCTTGATAATATCTTTCAACATGCACCGAATCTAAGAAGAATATAAAGAAAAAAAAAGTTTAGAAACTCGTGGTACAATGTATCTTTTTCTACAAAAATAGTAAATTAAACCACCGGCTAGCTAGTCCTTTATTTTGAATTGAAATATACCATGCTACTTATTACATCTGTGCTGGAGTACCATCCTAGAAAAAAAATCAAAAGATACCAATGTGAGTTTTATCAACTTAGCAGACACAAAAGAGATCCATAAAAATATGAGAATACCTAAGAAATCACTTGCTAGCTTCACGGCAAGTGGCCACCTAGGTGTATTGCTGTGTGGACATAGGAACTGCAAGATGACTTAAAACACGAAGGAGCATGAACCGGAAGGGAGAGGAGTATTACAAAGAATGACGGGATTTTCTTGCCTTAATATGCTCCATTCATTCTAACCGGCCCCAATAATTAGTGTTTTAGTATATCTTTTATTTTAAATTTAAAGATACCATGCTACTTATTACAACATGTATCTAGACGTATTTTAGATTATAGATTTATATGAATTTAAAAATCTAAGTCAGTTATTTTTAGACGGAGAAGTAGTTTTTTTGATCAACATGTATTCGAGACAGGCCCATGTGCACTGGAGAAATACGTTTGGGTCGGCACCCTGGAAGACTCGCGCACGATCGTTGATGCCCTCAACGTGCGTCATGGCCACCAGGCGTAAACTATAGTATACTAATAAGATTTCTTGTTCAGATTTCGGTCTCAAAATTTACCTAAATTTGATCTAGAAGTTCTTTATAAATTAGAAGTAGAATATATGCCATGATGGTATCACGGCAGATGCCATGGATGGACTAAAGATGAGACTAAAGTGTGCTAGAGGTATCCATGGAGGGATATTCTGGTGATTTCACACATGATTTGTATTCTCAAGATCTATGGTGTTTACAAATGCTCCTTGAGTTGTTCATGGTGAGAAGGAAGATGCAGTTCATCACTGATCACCCCTCTCGCTAGGGTTCTACCCTTAGTAAAATGATCCACCCCCTCTAGGAGGTCCTGGCGCACCTTATAAAGGGGTGACCAGGTTACACTTAGAGCATACGTGAAGGATATATTCTAGGAATATGCTCCTCCTAAAATGGCAAAGCGGTGCTCTCCTTTTTTTCTTCGTAATCCGCCCAGAGCTCATGGCGTAAGCCTCTCTGAACCCCTGGCGTAAGCCTCTGCGGCGCCGTGTTACCCGACCAGCAACGGTCAGGCGACGTCGGCTTTGTCGGCCCGTGATGCTGGTCCTTCTATCTGTCTTCTATGTTCTCTCTACAGTGGAGAAAGAGAAAAACACTAACCATGGAAGATACCTTTCTTCTCTTGCAAGCCAAGTAGTAACCTCGCTACTGCCTGGTTAACTCGGCCCTGAGGGTACCTGCAAACAAGTAACATTGAGGTTGTGCCGACATACGCTTTATGTCGGCCGAGGTCTTGTTGGATGAAAACAACCTCGGCTGAGTCGTCCGTAACTCGGTTGGCCTTTAGGTAACTCAGTCAGCTCCCGCTTTGATCTCCACGTACCTCAGCTAACATTGCCTTTATACCCGGGCTTGACCCTATCTGGGGTCATCCCCCCAACATTAGTCCCCGAAGCTGGTGCGGTCTTAGCAACTTCAGTTGTTAAGGCCATAGCAGATTCAACCCACTTGATTCTTTGTTCTTCTTGCCGAGGTACCTTTATGTCGGCATGCTCCGGATTTAACTCGGCTACTTATTTTGTGGACTTGATATTTATCCGGACCCTCCTTGGTTCTTTCTGAGGTACTCCTCGTTGGCCGGGTTATACTCTTGCATCTGGATTGTCCCACTTAGATGCTTTCCGTCTCATGTACACCTCTTCGCATCCTACGTGGCAGGTAATCATTACATTTGCCTCATTTTAAGGACCCGTGTGTCAGTTACTGCGCATGCTGTCAGGTATTACTGCACGCACATCACATCGTGGGTGCCTCTTTGATAACCGCAGAGCCACGTCGTGTCGCATGATCTGCTGCACTGTGTTGCCCTCTGTGTGGCTTGCTGCGGCCGGGTTATACTCTTGCATCTGGATCGCCGCACTTAGATGCTTTCCTTATCATGTACACCTCCTCACATCCTACATGGCAGGTAATCATTACCTTTGCCTCATTTTAAGGACCCGTGCGTCAGTTACTGCGCATGTTGTCAGGTATTACTGCACGCACATCACATATTGGGTGCCTCTTTGATAACCGCAGAGCCACGTCGCGTCGCACGATCCGCTGCGCTGTGTTGCCCCTGTGTGGCTCGCTACTGGTTGGCTCCTTCGGCAAATACATGACCACATCGTGTGGCCTGCCGCATCCTGCGATCCCACTATCCTTACTAGGGCGTGGTTAAATAGGGGAGCGAGGGTCTCCCTTAGCCACTTTCCCCACTCTCCTCTACTTCTTCTTCTTCCCGCTAGTGCCACGGTAGCCGCTGCTCTATGCTTAGCTCCAGCCCCGCCACCACCGCTCGTTCTCCCTTGCTTGCTTTGTCGCAGCGGTGCTACTCATTGCCATTACGGGGCCTCGTCAATCTAGGCCCTTCTTCCCCGCGTCGGATTATGCCTCTGAATAAGAAGATCTAGAGATGCCTCAAGACATCGCCGTCACCGAGGAGCACAAGGAGCGCGGTGCCGCCCATGAGCGCGGTGCTTGGGCCAGCTCCTGGGTGTGCCAAGATGACCTTGACTGGCTCATACGGACCTGCCGCATTCCTGCCGGAGTTAGCTGTCGCCTCCCCGGCGATGAGCTTCCCCTGCTCCCAAGCCCGGTGAGTTCGTGGTTTTCCTTTCCCACTTCCAGCACGGCTTCAGCCTCCCCATCAGTGATTTCTTCCATGACTTCCTCACCACCTTTGTTCTCCAACTTCACCATCTTCCTGCGAGCGCCATTGCCTCTCTCTGCTTTCATTTCTAGCATCGAGGGGTACCTCGGCATGTGGCTGTCGATTCAGATCTGGTTCAAGTTCTTCGGTTTCTGAGAAAACGTCATTCCGAATAAGGACCTTTGCCCGGCTGACAAATCTCTAACCCAATGTGGGGCGGCCTCCATCTCACCTCGTCAAGACTCCATGTTTCCCCGGGTTACCGGCTTGGAGTCCTGCAAAGGGTGGGCTAAGACGTTCTTTTACGTAAAGAACGCTACCTCGAAGGACAAGATTCGGCTGCCTCCTTTCTCTGTCGGTGTCCTTGATAGGAACAGATGGGGTCGGATCCCCAATAGATCAAGCACCTTGGTCGATCTGGTGGAGAAGCACATCATTGATCTGAAACTAGAGGGGATGACCGGCAAGGATCTGATGCTCACTTTCATTTGGAGCCGAATCTGCGTGCTGCAGAGATGCACCCACAAGCTTTGCCACCTGAGTGGTCACCTCAACCCTAACCAAGTCTCATCATTTGAGCTCTTCGACTCCCAGATCTTCCACCGGGTTAAGTCTATCTTCAAGACGCCCTTGACCAAGGATTGGGAGTGGGGGCTAGAGCACTTCAGCCGAGATAGGCATGTTCCCACGGTACATCTCTTTTGTGATCCTTTTTTAGAGTTACACTTTATGTCAGCATGTATCACCTATTTGACTCTTCTGCCTTATTCCTTTCAAAAAATTCTTCAGCAAACAATAGAGGACACCTCGACCCCGGCCCTCAAGTGGGGCAAGGATCAGGATACCTCAGAGTCGGAGGAGTCGGACTCCGAGGTGTTCATGCCTATTGTGGATTCTAGATCCAGCCGACCCTCCGGTAAGACTTCTATCTTAAGGGATTGGGCGGATGACGATGAAGATGATGATGATTGTGAGGTCTTAGAGGTATTTGACCCTGTGCCTATCTCATATGCCTATCCCGCTGATCCCCCTCCAGCTAACCTAGTTGGTCAGGTGCACGAGGTGGCTTTGGTGGTAGTGGGAGATCCGGTCCCGGCTAAGAAGCGAGTTGCAACCTTGGATCCTTCTTCTGAACCACCCAGGGTCGGGAAATGATACAAGAAATACGCCAACAAGGTCGGCACCAAACCCCCTATCAAGACCATTGTTCAGAGAGCTCCGAAGCCCAATGATCCACCTACTACATGCGAGTAACTTCTTCTCTCCTTTCTAGTTCATTGAATTGCATAGATCTTTTTATACGTATTTCTTGTTTCTCTCTTTCTGGCCTAACTTGATATTGTTTTCGGTTTGACTCGGCAGGGACCCCAAGGATATCTCCCATAGTGGTCCTAGCATAGCCTCTCCTTTCTGGGAGAATCCACCTTCTCCTCGCCACGACGATGCTCCTATTCTGAGCCCTGTCTAGGAAAGCTCTACCGTTGTGTCGAACGTCAGTCCACCTCGGCAGGAGGAGGGCAATGTCGGCATGGAGAGAGGAGGTGCCCCCGACGACGTGGCTATGACAGATCAGCCAAGTGCCTCTTCTTCCTCGTAGCAACAAGACAATGATGGTTCCAGCAACATTGGCACCGAGAAAGTTTCTACTGAGGTGCCGGTGACTCCGGCACCGTCCCAAGATCAACCTCAACCTCGACCATATTCAAGTTCTTCTCCACAAGAACCTCCCACCTCATCCAAGTCTACCCGTACTCGGCGAGAAGACCAAACCCGGCCGAAGCCTCTGACCAAGTCTTCCACGCCAGCTTCCTCCAGTGGAGCGCAACCTTCAGCTTTGAAGTAGCAGGATATGCCAGTTAGCAAGACCAAGAAATTTGCCGATGTGACCAAGGTCAATACCGCTGTTGAGGCCACCAAGGCGATGCCTAAGGGATCAATTGCTGGGTTCGGGAAACGCACAATTTCTTCAATGATGCAGCAAGGCAGCATCGCGTCTAGCCCAACTCCGGACAAGCAACTCACGCTGCATTCTAGTCCGGCCGCTGCCAAGGCTGCATGCCAAGTTGCGCATGAGAAATGGTTGGTCCTGGCTCAAACTCTCAGTGGTGGGAGCCTCGGCTCACTCGCTGAGTTCACCGATAACTGGAACAATGTCGAATACATTGATGTCAGCTCCGGTAACCCAACAAAGTTTGGTCCTGCGGAGATTGGTGCGCAAATGAACACTGCTAGCAAGGCCATCACTTATGCCAGCAAAATGATGGAGGTAAATCCTTCAACCATCTCTTTACATATGCGCAGTACTTGTAGATATATCCTCTAGTCCCCGAGCCTCTAGGGGAGTAACACGTTACTTGGCCAGATGCCCTTAATAAAGTTGTGCAATTTTCCCTAAACTTGTTCC